>OY754332.1:34288382-35785382 GCA_963573305.1 Pyrrhosoma nymphula
ATCTCTTTTGCTTTGCAGTCGTTATTGCCCAGACCTCACTGCCATATAAGATCGTGCTCCATATTAATTTACTTCCTTCAAACTTCCACGCTTGAGTTACTAGCTGTCAGCAGACTCCTCTTATAGTAAAATACCGTCTTTGCTTGGTTTACTCTGCTCACAATATCTATCTTGCTTCTTCCATCGCCGATGATCCTGCGTCCTAGATAACAAAATTCTTTCTCTTTCGCAAGTTATTGTTGTCACATTTGACAATGATTCTGGCTTCTTGATTTCTTTAGCAAACCATGATATTAGTTTTCCTAACATTACTCTTCAAGTTTATTTATGGATAGTTTTGTTCATACAGTATTGAATTATTGTCATGTCTATATTCTCTGCAAGAATTGCAATACATCAGAGAAGTGATGGATGCTGATTTTTTTTCGTGAGCTTTATTCCCTGTTTTTAATTTTATATTACGTAATGCTTTTTCATGGTACTCATTGAAAATTATAGGTGACAAAGCACATCCTTGTCGTACTCATTTCCTCATTTCTGCATTTTTCCTACGTATTGCTCTTCTGTCATTAAATGCTCTTCAGTATAGTCAGCGCTATGTTCCAATACACATTATCAAATGCTTTCTCTAGATCGATGAAACTAGTATATGTGTGCTTGTCCTTTTTATTCCTCTTCTCTACGATAAGTCTCGGGCCTAAAACAGCTTCTCTCGTTCTCCTACTTCTCCAGAAACCGAATTGGTTCTCATTAAGAAATTCTTCCATCATTTGTTCCATCCTCCTGCAGACAATTTGGGTAAGATTTTTCGATGCATGTGCTGTTCCCAAGTCCTTGCATCTCACGGCTCTTTTCTTCTTCGGAATACGGATGAGGACATTTTCTTTAAGTCCGTTGTCATTAGCGCTGTTGAATAAATGTCACATATTAATCTATGTAGCTTATTTAGGGTCCTCAATCCTGCATATTATACGAACTCTGAGGGAATTTCAATGGTAATTTAATTTTATTTACTTCGAATGACATTAACTTTGATTAAACTATCTTTAAAGTTACTTTTCTCAGTTCTATACGCAGCGTCCAAATTTTTCTCTGGGAGATTACCTTCCATCTCTTTATAAGAGTTTTTCATCCATTCGTCTCCGTCATTTTTAGCTTTATGGCGTATCGTATTTCTCATTATTTTATGCATCTGCTGTCTTTCTTCCGATTTCGAGTTTGTATACGCCCTTCTTTCATCTATTATGTCTAGGACACTATGTAATCCATGGTTACTGATTATTGGTTTACCTCCATAATAATATCTCCTCCGCTGCATTTTGTTATTCTTTTTCGATCTCTTGCCATCTCCATTTAATTAATCGTGTCTGGTCTCCATCCGCTTCTGCTTTGTTTGGAGTACTCTGATCGGCGATCTGTGTTCTATTTCCTCCAGTCTGTCAAACCACTAGCGATTTTTCATTTATGTCTTAATTTTTTTAAACTTTAAATGCTGTTCTGTTTCGTACACCGCTTTACCTCGCCTTTGTCCAAGTTCTTCCTTGTGGGTAAAGCCCTTCTATTATACTCTTTACAAACTCGTTGTGTCTCAAAAGTGTGACCTATCCATCTGGACCTTATCCTACTGCAAGTTCCCCATATGGTATTCTCCTCATTTTCTTTTATATCCTTCCTCATTACTGGTCATATCAGTCAATTTGAACTTCAGCATCTGCCTCCAGTACCAAGTTTCGAAATATTCTATTCACCTTTGTTTCTGCTTTCCCATGGCCAATTTCTCTGAGCCATGAATCGCAACATTCCACACGAATTTATTTTCATTAAACTTCCTTATTGGCAATCCAATTTCCTTTTTACACGAGAGTTATTTTTTCATCGCGAATCTTTTCTTGGCTTGAGTTATTCTCAGCCTCACGTCCGTTGAACACCTTTAATCCCATTTCAGAAATCTTCCTAGGTAGGTAATTTTCTAGATAGATTCTTTCTTGGTAGATTGTACTTGTTCTTTGTGCCTTTAGCTTCTCTCTTTCAAATGCTAGTATTTTCGTTTTATTTTCTTTGGTTTTCATGTTGTACCCCTGTGGAACACTAGATGTGAACTTGAATGTGAACACATGATCAAGGATGCTTGCAGGTCTTCTGGCTTCTCTGCTATGACTGCGAAGTCATCGGCGAAACAAAGCACGTTGATTTTTTCTATATTTTACCTTCGTTCATTTGATTCCTATTTCTTGGGGTGTTTGGCTACTTTCTCCAGTTGAGTAGAAAAGTGCCGGTGAAAAACTTTAAAAATTCAGGCTGTGTACTTAATGGAAGAACAGAATTGTGAAAAAGACCACTTCGCCTCTGCATGCGATAGTTTATTTGGTTAACCCCAGTTTCGTCGCTCTAGAGTCATTTCCAAAACAACATTATTCATGTTCTCAACAGTAATATACAGACATACTGGGAAGGTGAGGGAAAGATGGAGAGGTAAACATTTCAAGGTAAGAGATAAGGCAGTGGAATTTTCAGGGGGACTTGGATTTGGGTGGTAAAATCAAGGAAAATAGAAGTTTATGTTTGTTATGCTAGAGGAGGTTAACTTAGAGGAAGTTAACTTAGAGGAAGTTAATAACTGTTCAAAAAAATCCATTTTATCACCATCGTCAGGAACATACAAAATCATCATCAGTAGTCATCAATCCAAATATTGGTCGGTACGGGCTCTCCACTCCTCTCCCATCTCTGTCAAGCGCTTCATTCCTGCATAGTTATTCACTTTCACTCCATAATTTTCCTGATGCATTCCATTTTTGGTTTTCCCCTGTAATTCTTTCCATTCGTCTCTTCTTCCAAAATTGTTTTCAGTAGGCTGATGAGTCACCAAATGTGTCGAATAAGTTTGTCTCTTTTTCTTTGCAAAGATTTCATTATACTTCTTTCCTCTCCTGCTCTTCGCACCACTTCTTCGTTATTGATTCTCTCCACCCATTTGATCTTCATAATTCTTCGGTAACGCAACATCTACATTCCTCCCATTCTTTTCTGTTCTACAGCTGTTATTGAAAGAACTTCGTTACTTCCACGCTTGTGTTGCTAGCTGTCAGCTGACTCCTCTTCTAGAATGCCTTCTTTGCTTGGGCTGTTCTTCTTACAATGTCTCTCTTCCTTCTTCCATCGTTGGTGATCCTGCTTCCTAAATAACAAAATTCTTCCTCTTCCGCAAGTGTTTGTTGTTAAAGTGTGACAATGATTCTCTCTTCTTCGTTTCTTCCACAAACCGTAACATCGTTTTTCTTAATATTTATCTTCAAGTCGTTAATTTATTCCAATCGTTTCGATTGCACAAACGTTGTGGTATGCAAGTCGTGGTCACAGGTGCCAAGATACACAGCAAAGAGGGTGAATTTTGCTCAGAAAAATCATTTCTCTCCACCGGGATTCCAACAGAATCTCCTAATTTCCGGTCAGATGTGCTAGCCATTTATACCACCAAACCTGTTGGAATAACTGGCTATCGTATCTGATTGGCGATTGGGAGATCCGAGCTCAAATCCCGGTGAAGTTAAATTATTTTTCTGGGCGAATTTCACCCTCTTTGGTGTGCTTCATACTATATTTTTTCATAGTTTTGTCCGTACAGTTCAGAGGATTGGAAGCGTACTCCACCCGTAATGAGTGAAAGCCCTTGGGTTTAAAATAAGGTGGCCTATGTACTTGGCTATCAAACGTCTCTTGATATGGATCACTTTGTGAAGTCTTACTAATCTTACAAGACCTTTTCACTTAACTTCTCCTCCTATCATCAGTCTCACACTGTAATTCATGTGACTCATCCTCAAGATCTTCACCGTACACATTTTCGACGTGCTTCCTCCGGGTATCACTGATTTCGTACCCATCCCAGAAAGCCTCAACAATTATTACACAACTCCCTTTGGCATCTTATGTCCTTTTTTTCTCATTTCCAAATTAGTCTCCTAATTTGCTAAGCACTTTTTTCTGCATTCTCTTCCGTGGCATTGTGATTTTGTTTTTCTTTAATTTCTTACAAGGCCTTCACTATTTTTTTAGTGTTCACTACATTGAGTGGGAGCTATCCTCCAATACGGTTCTCTCTTTTCGCTTCTTAAACATCATGTAATTCCACCGTGAATAGTATTTGATTCTCCTTGGCACCCAACACTCACTCGTACTTTCAGAGCTTTCGATAATCCTTGAATCAGTTTTTCCAAAGTATTTCTTTAGAACTTTCTCTCTCGATGTTACCATTCTATTCTCCTACTTCGAGAATATTTCATCCTCATCCATGCATACATAGTTACATACGTACATGCTTCACTACAGTTTCTCTTATGTATACGCTTTATTCTTCCTCGATCACATTTAACTTGCATTCACGATAGAGATAACTGAATATGTTATTGTCTTTTCCACATTAAGCACTTTTTATGCATGCTATAATTGCCTTTAAATACTTTTTATGTGCTATAATGATTAAATAACAATTTTAAGTAATACAATAGGAATAAATCCGATGGTGAGTAGATAAATTTTCTATACTTTAAGGTATGGTTCATCCTAAAATTACGTTCCTAGGCGTATGTTCAAGTTTTAATAAAACGTTCGCGTATATGCAATGAAATATGCGTACAATAATGTGAAAACTATTTATTTGTCGAAAATATTCCCAGTATGTTGTCTCATGGTGGTGGAACACGAAAGTTGTACGATGCAAGTGTTGGGGTTAATTTTACAGTTTTATTCTTTTTTTATTTCCTTAACAATGCGTTTGAAAGTTTGAATTTAAGCCGTTTATACTAAGCGGCATGACTAACAACATGGTATTTAGAAATTTTTATTAGAGATATCCTATCGATATTGTGAATCAATCACGGGTGTTTCACTGATTGTGAGTATACTAAACAGTGAAAAAGTAACTTCTATTGATTTAATATTTAGGTACTCAGGTGTAAGGTATGACATCAACACTGGGAAATTAGCCTCAGAAATACTGTCCTAAAACGCCGTCTGCCCCTAGATGGAAACCAATTGCCTTTCATGTGTGTTCATTAAACTAGCCGGCGGCTAGGAGACTCAATTTCCAGTCTGCCAAATCTGATGATTTTGTAGCTAATTGCCTCATCCCAAATCCGTATTTGTTGATGTCAATATTTAAAAGCAAAACAAACAAATTTTTACATTGAACCATTTTAGAAGTATAGGTGCACAATTATTTTTCATTTGAGGGTCAACAATTGACCTTAGAAGCATCCCATCTCACGCTAATCAAGGTTATCATGTAAACTCCTGGGTACTCTTAGTATTCAACCTTTTTGACGGTCTCTCAAATCTTCTTCCGGATTTTCACAGCCAGAATTTCACATTTTCAGCCTCTCAATCCAGTGTCCCTTAGCATGCTAGAATCGCAATTCCACTCCTTTTTATGCTTCTATGTAACTTTTATATCCATTCTAAGCTATCTTGAGCAGATATACTCGATCTTCAGCGTCAAAAAATACTATCCATATCACCAAATCATCAACATAGAACTGACTTACGCCATTTTCAAAGCATGAGAGCTCATCCATGAAGTGATTTTATTCGTTGTCTATCCCACTTGTCTTTTTAGTCGGCCAATCTCAAGATTTTCTGACTCCAACTATGAGCTCTTAATTGTGCAGAATGATTGGTTTCAGTCAATTCTCCTTAGCTGTTGTCAATATATCATGTAAATATCAGTCCTCAGTCAATGGCATGCATGCACATTCCATAAGACAATGTTAAAAACTTTCACTGATCAACAATGTATTGCCCTAGACCGATCGCAACGCATAAGAATTGATCCATGGCGTGATATTATTCGGTGAATGTTCCATTCATTGTCTTTTTAATCTGTCAGTCTCAAAATATCTTTTTTAATTTTGAAAAATGTTCATGATCATCAGTAGTCATCCATTCAAAGGATGGTTTGCTCCCCTCCAGTCTCCTTGCAGTTAAATAGTTTTTTTACTTATTAGTCTTCATACTCAAGTCCCCCATGATTTGTTTAATTTATTCCATCCATGGTCGTCCACGAAATGTCTCCGCATTAGTTTCTCCTAAAATTACTGATTAGTTACTCTTTCAATGATAATTTTATATCCTGGATGTGCCCTATAAGCTCATCTCTTCTAATGTACATAGTTTTCATTAAACCTACATTATCTCTCCTCTTCTTAACTTATTTTTGGTGATTATGTCTAACCATACGATCATTCAGTTATTCGATAACGCCTCATTCCCATTTCCTTCAATCTTCTATGTTTTGCTGCCGTGATCATTCCAACTCCAAATTCTAGGCTGTTCGTTGGAGCCCCACTCTTACCGTATCGAACTTCAGTCTTAAGATCCATATTATCAGGTCACTTTCTGCTGTTTGATCTCCCAGTTCTTTTTACTATACTTTTTACCTTTTTCTGTATGCCTTTAGGTGATAAGCCAAGGTTTTCTACTCTTTTAGTGTCCTAGCCGTACAATTTACATTCTATAATTTCCTTTTTTGGCACCAGTTTCATTTTATTTAGTTAGGGACACTACTACTATTTTTTTAATTGTCTAACCTGATACTGTTTATAGCACTATGCAGATTGATGGAATTGATCTACTTCCAAATTTTCTTGATTTCAGAGGAGGAATAGTCCTTACTCGGAGCCGTTCCCAGGATGAGGGCATCAATCGTCTGGTTCGTGAGAGATTCCTCGCTGTTACAACGACGCGCAGTGATGCAGTGGCAGGGAACGAGGACCCCGACCAGAAGCAAAATTGTGGATCATCCGGAATGGCTCTGCTGATATCTTTGACGCACATCATCGTCAGCACTCCTTCACATACGGCGACTCTTGGGACTCTGGTGTATTATGGAGTAAAAGTCCTGATTCTCAGCTGCTGGGAGTCGGGGCACGAACTCTGAGAGCCAGTCTCCCATTAGTCGTCGAATGTGAAGGAGTGCAAGTATTTGTATTTTTTTGATAGAAATAAAATTTTTAAATGGACCCTACCAAAATTTTATTTACCCAAGTCTCGACGCTGGACAGAAGACCCTAAAAATCACGTTGGACTTATAGTAGTAATTTAAGCTATTTTTTGCAAAAAAAATGCTAAAAATTGCCAAAAATCTGCTACTGAACTGATATTCTTCCAATTTTATTTATTTTTTTATATTTATTTGTTTTTAGTAAAAGTCGCGAAATGTAAACATTAGCGAATAAGTCTAAAGTTGAACGGGGAAGTACAAATGGAGAGAAAGAGTCGAGGGTCAAAATATTCAATTGAGAAAACTGTTCAAGGTTAACAAGTTTTATTAGCTTCACTGTAAACACGAGTGCATAAATGGTGAGATTTTAGCAAGTAACAATGCTTGCTTATCTAAAGAAATTGTTACAATCAGCAAAATTTTACAAATTTTGCCATTGAAATATGCATGCAGCCGCGGTTAATTGTATTTTATTGACGTGACTGCATGCAGTACAGAAACAAGAAAAAATGAATCTTTTTAAAGAGTTGACAGTGGAATCTTCTGAGTTATTCTGCCATGCATCATGAAGTATTAATCCAAACGCCAACTGTCGTCTCGGCGACTCGTGCTTTCCAGTTGGAGATAAACTCGAGCTCTTGGTGCAGTGACCATCAGCCGATTCACGCATCGAAGTAGGATAAGTTGCAGAACGTGGTGCGTTAGTCAAGTATCTGAAACAAGAGAAAAAAGAGTTACAATTGTGTCAACAAAATTTTTTATACTCATTTTCTAATTATAGTGTTACTTATTTCGGAAAACTAGAAGCAAAGTATGTTTAACAGGATATAAAGGTTTAAAAAACCGTTAAAACAAGCAGTAATTTGATTTTAATATCGAGATTAACTTGATGGTATAATGACGGCAGCATAAAAGACAAACTTTGTAATTCCATAAGAACCAGAATGGAATAGACGAAGAGCTTGAACTACTTCGCTTAAGGACTAGTGTTTATAAGTCTTGGCATTAACCCGCGTAATAAACGAAATGTCAAGGTGAATAATTGGCCAGCAATTTGTGTATTAAAATGGAATTCTATATCAATACCACTCATGAATATCAAAGTGCTAAACCTGAAGAGATTTTCAAATGTGATAATTACTTGCTGATTACTAAAGTATCACTCAGTTAAAAAAATACTACCATAGCAAGGACAACATGCTCTTACTTGGACGGGATGTATGAAAGGTATTAGAGACCGAACAACGATTTTCCTAATATTCCAGACGAAGGATAAAAGCGCTAAAAGATCAACCGGAGGAAGCTGGCAAGGAATGGATATTTGAAGCATTAGAAATAACAGCAGAAGTTACAAGCAACGGTAAATTCATAAAATATTAGTCATGAGACAGGATACTCCAGGAAAGATTACATGAGGGGTGCCATAAACTCTAATCTTCACGAAATTAGGCTATTCATTTGTAAGGCGTCCGTTCACTCAACTTATTGCAGTTCTGAGTATAGAGGGAGGAGTCCTCACGGAAAATCGAACGAGATGAAAAGAATATGACGATCATTCCGAAACTATTTGCGAGTTATGATTTACCATTAACAATGTTAGCATAAAAGGTAAAAATACTAAAAAAATAAGCTAAAAGGAATAAAATGATTCCTGTAGAGATCAAGAATGTCTCAAAAAGACGAAACTACTGGACCTAGTGGAAGAATTTGAATTTTTGGGATGCAGGCTATGAAAGGAACAAGAACTATGAACGGAGCAGAAGCTCGAGAAAAGAAATTCTTAGAAGTACGAAAAAACTTTAAAAATGTATAAACTGAAAGGATGAATTGCAGTGATCCTTTGACGATAACGGCATCCGAAGTGAGGGGAATGGAGAGTTTTAGAAGAATGAATAACTGTCAAATGGACGGAGATCAAAGTCCTACGAAGAGCAGGGGACAAAAATTTTGACGAAATCTGGAGGAAATAATTTCATATTTAGAGGCATAACCGCTGCCTCATAGCAATGGACGAAAGGATGACGGGGAAAATTACTGAAGCTAAAGTATGTCAGCCATGCAAACAATCATTTCAAGCAAAGAATGAACGGGGTGGTAAAATAATGAATGGTGAAAGAAATGAAAAAAATTATTCAAAGGGAGATCTGCAGCAAATCAATAATGGGTTTGACGACAGCTTCGTATTTACATTCGTAACGTTCAACGATTTTTACGAAGTATTAATGGTAGTACCATGAAAAATACACTATTGGTTGGTAATTAATATTCTATTCTTCACTGCACATTATTTTACCGAAGGAAAATAGTCAAGGTTGACTAGCTTTTCTTAAATATTTAGAAAGCTGCTTCACCGAAATTTCGTCTTTTGCCTCATATTGAACAATCCAAAGAAGCGTTTCCAGAGTAACACCCTGTTTAGAGCTATTGATACCACTAATAAAAGAATCTGGACATTGAAACAAATTCCTGGCATGAGTCGTTAAATATTTTGCAAAATGCAATCAGAACAAGAAGCATTTTCATTGTTAAGGTAGTTATAATATTTTCCACTAGGTGGAATCACTCTTGCCTTACTCAGCTGTTATGACAGCCCATCATGTATTTCAGTGTTCACTTAGACCTCGCAGAATAAACACCTTTGAATGAAAGTTGTTCGACTAATTGACTTAAACCGCCGAATCCACATACCAAACGACATGGTGTCAGAAGTGATCAGTGCGAGTTCGTGTCAAATTACATTGAAACGTGACTAATTACGTGAATCGCCTAGACGCAGTCTCTTTTGCCGTTGAAACTCACCAATGTCCGTTAAAATGTCTTCGTCAGAGTTAAAGCCCATGAGTTTCGAAGGAAACGTAGGGATTAACTTCAAATTTTGGATTCAGAGATTTAAGATTTATCTTAAAGCTCATGCATTAGATAAAGAAAGCGAAAAACGGCAAGTGAACATACTGTTAAATTACATAGGTGATAAATGCATAACGATATTTAAAGCCTGGTCTACACGTAACGTTTTGTCGTCAGTCTTGCATGTTCATGTCAGATTTGTCAAACAAAACGTTACGTGGGGACGGCAAATTGGACGTTTTGCATGAGCTAAATGAGATTTGACAAACTTGAAAAAGACTGATGGGCTGGAGCTTTGTTTACAAGCAAGACGGTAGACAAGTCGGTGCATGTAGACGCGCGTCAGTCTAATCGGTCAAACTTCGCTCCCCTGCCAGTCCGCTATCGGCGAAGCTGGAGGTTGCAAATGGTATTGCAGTGCGTGTATTTACGAACGAAAATTGCATCTGACCAACGGCACTGGTCTCACGACTTTTTTACGGAGTCCATAGAACTGTACCTAAGTTTTCCTTCCCTCTGACAAGTATAATCAATAGATTAAAGCAACCGAGACAAGAAAAACCAGGCATACACCCTCTTTTGTTAAGAAGTGCTAAGAAGTGGATCGAGAAGTAACTAATGAGTCGGTTACCAAATAAATCAACCCATTTCGAACAGTTTACCGTAAAGAGTGTGCGAAAATAAAAGCGTCTAAGCGTTCTGGAGCTGGAAAAGAAGAAATCTACAAACCTCTTTGTTACTTTGATTTACTTTCCTACTGAACGACGAAGGCCAACCGCTGATTGTGAGCAGATCACGGACAAACATTTAAGGTTGTGAAAAGGAGTTAGGTAATAATAAACCTTTTTTATTTTCATAACCAACACTATTATTTATTGCCTCCTACACTCAAAATTTAACGAATTAAGTTTTGTAAATATCTTTAACAAAACAAAAAATGCACGCGTAGTTAGAAAACAGAGACAGTGGATAATCAAAATTAATCTCTCGCAGTGAATTCTTCTAATTATTGTCATTGGTCAACGATAGGTTATGTTAATCAAAGGTTTTACGTCATCAATTTTTGCGAAGTTTACATTTATTTTAATAAAACCTAGTTTTTCTTTCAAAAATCGAAATATTCGTACGTTTTATTCACTTACCTGAAAATATACCTTTTTCAGAACGTTGTATATAGCTTCATAGGTTTCTGGTATGATGAGACTAAGAGCTTGTTTCGAAATTATTGTTGTATATTCAAGGTCCTTGTATCCCCTGCCAGCCGCTTATAACCTTAATGTAGTGGTAAGTCTGTCGTGGGTGCTGATAGCCGCCCTCATGGCTGTATCTTGCTTTTATATTTCAGGGGTTGCAAGCGTTTACAATTTACAGTGCGTGTCTATGTCCATACGTAAGTAACTGCGGCAATCATCTGGTTCGTCCTGTAGTTCTCGGACGGAGAAGATTAACATGACAGAATGTCCCTCTCTTCAGTAACCACTCCCGTAGCCACCGTGAACGACGTGCAGACTTTATTTTTTCTTCAGTTTTTGGGCACATAGTGCAATTATCGTCACTAACATTTCTTCCTCCTTGACGATTTCGGAACGACTGAGCGAAAGACTGGGTGAAAGTCTGAGCGAAAGTTTGAGTAGTGTAGCCGCACGATTTGCGTCAGTCTTGTTGGTCAATCTTTCCAGATCATGCAAGACTGACGACAAAACGTTACGTGTAGACCAGGCTTAACTCGTTCAATTTAACCGCAAGTGAAAGTTCAAAAGTGGACGTGGTCATAAGTCGGTTCGAGGCGCATTTTTCACTAAAGAAAAACTTGACTGTTCTTCGGCATATTTTTTTCTCCCGTAAGCAAATGTCGGAAGAAAAGTTTGAAGATTATTTTACGGCTGTAATAAATATAGGTCTTCAGTGCGAGTTTGGGACGCTGCGCGAAGAACTGACCAAAAGTGAAATAGTTGCAAGTATTCTGACTTGAAAACTAGGCTCATATCAGAAGATGATAAGCAGCTGACACTCGACTACGTCATGAAATTCTTGAAGAACGTCGAGGCGTCCAGACAAGATGTGGTCACGATGGAGCAGGCGGATAAAGGCGAAGAAGTTTTGGCTGTCCGAAGTCGCAGGATGCAAAGTAGCGTTAAAAATAGTGTTAAAAGAATAGTGAACTGTAAGTACTGTGGTGGTTCGCACGGAATAAATAAATGTCCGGCGTATGGAAAACAATGTCGGTTGTGTTCTAAATTGAATTATTTTGCTAATCAGTGTTTATCATACAAATCAAGGAAGAATGATGACTTAAATTTTAAAATAAGAAATGGGAAAATGTCTAATAATTGTGTGAGTAGAGTGCACGAAGCTCAAGAAAATGACGAGTTTTTCTTGGGAACTGTTCTTGTGGCTGAGCGGGAAGGAAGTAACTTTCCGGTCAGAAATTAAATATTGAAAGCATACTTTGTAAATTGTGTAGAGGTTAAATTTAAAATTGATTCTGGTGCTCAATGCAATATTTTGAGCATAAAACATTTTAGAAGAGTTGGGTTAAATGAGAAAATAATCAAACCTTGTACAAAAAAGATACCACAATTAGATCACTCAAGTGTACCAGTTGTTGGTTCTTGTCCTATAACTTTAAGTGATAGTACTGGTAATGTAAATACACTACACTTTGTTATTATTGGCATTGATTGTGCTCCAATAATTGGTCTGCAATCAAGCATAAAATTAAATCTTATTCAGGTAAATAATCCTTCAGTTAAAGTTGATTCTAGTGTGATATGTGTTGCTGTAAGTGAGGAAGTTCGACAGACACTCATTTCTAAGATAAATTCCCAGTTTTCTGAATTTTTTGATGGTAATTTAGGCACTCTGCCTGGTGTTGTGTCGATTGAAATTAAGGTAAATAGTCGACCTATCGTTCAAGCATGCCGTAGGATTCCTTTAGGACTCCACACGGAGGTAAAAAATAACTCCAACGCATGGTTAAGGCAGGAGTGATTGAGCCAATTACTAAGCCTACGAGTTGGGTAAATAATATTGTCATAGTGAGGAAGAGGAATAATCAAATTAGAATTTGCATTGACCCTCGTGAATTAAATAAATGTATAATTATCCCTGAATTCCAATTGCCGACATTGGATGAATTAAAATATAGAATGGGTGATGCAAGGGTTTTCACTATTCTCGATGCTTCAAGTGGTTTCTGGATGATGAAGCTGTATGAAAGAAGTAGTGAATTATGCACCATTATCACCCCATTTGGGCGTTTTGTTTTTCGGAGAATGCTATTTGGTGTTGCCAGTGCCCCTGAATTGTTTCACCGTCTAATGGCACAGATATTTGAAAATTTGGAAGGTACTTGCACCTATTTAGAAGATATTTGTGTTTGGGCTTCCAGTGTAGAAGAGCTTCACTCAAGTTCTTGTAATAGCTCAGAAAAATGGTATAAAATTTAATTTAGACAAATGCCAGCTTTTTACGAATGAAGCTTCCTTTTTAGGTCATATATTTTCTCTGAAAACGGTGTACGTCTAGATCCCTCGCGTGTCAGATCTAATACAGAAATGAATTCTCCCACTAGGAAAGGGATCGTAAGATTCCTAGGCATGACAAACTATGTATCTAGGCATATAAACAATTACTCAACCATAACAGCACCATTAAGAGAGCTGCTAAAAAAGAATAGTATATTTAAATGGACTGAAATTCAACAGCAAGCTTTCGAAAAGCTTAAGAAGGAGCTAGTTTCAGCCCCTGTTTTGCAGTACTTTGATACTAATAAAGATGTTGTTTTGTCGGTGGATAGTTCTTCCACAGACCTCGGTGCAGTGGTTTTACAGGAAAGAAAACCAGTTGCATTTGCATCTAGGGCACTTCGTGGTCTAAAGCTGAACTGATCGAGAGCAGAGAGGGGGAGTGAAGCAACGATTCAAACGGATAGCATCCATTGGTTGGATACTCTCTATAACGGAGGGTATGATTGGTCGCGCGTATGACGTCGTCGGCGATACGTTCGTCATTCAGCGAGCGATATGCTGGTGCAATGGGTGGATATTGGGATCTGCTGAATTGGAATGGGCTGTGTTTTTGAGGGGAATGACGGCATTGCCGGTTGAAAAAGATTCCAATTCGACCTAAACACTCCTCATGGATCATAGCTCTCCACTCCCAAATTCTTTTTCTTCTACACTTCCGTCCTTCACTTCAGGTGTCATAACTAACCCCTCTCCAACATATAGACAATTGCGACGGCTCATTCAGCCGTGGTTGACTTGAGTATTTCAATGCTCCAACAACCAGCAACCTAGCCAAGGGGGGTCTTGGGATCCGAAACCCTCCACCCCACTCCCGAAATTGTTAATTTGTTTTTTGACAAAGGGAACTACAGGGGGAAAACAAGCATATACCAGACTAAATGAAAGTCTGCTGTCGCGGCCGATATACCCACTGGCACAATAGACCGGCACCGCGTAGAGGTTTAATACAACCCTTTGAAGCGTATCGCCTGATATATCGGTTGTCAGACCGATAAATCGGGTGATGTCCACATTCACGTATCAATATTTTAAACTTTTATTTAAGAGTTTTATTCACTCAATAAGATTTTCTAAATATTTGGTAAAATATTACTATGTCGTTAAAAAGATTATCATGTGTCAAATTGTCAGCTCCGCGCGTCGCCATTTTGTCTTCAGTTTTTGTGATGTGGTGATTGTCGAAGGTATTAAGTGATTAATCGCGGGTAACCTCCAAGTTAGAGCTAATTTAAGGGGTAATATTTTTTGTTAGTCTATTGTTAGGAATATTGCTGGCTTAGTGATTTAGGTTTATACTGACGTAAATAGTTGTATAGGCAGTAATGGGCATCAATGTAGTAGTTTCGTTCTCAGTATACCTAGTTAAATACTTTTGCTTTTATTAAGTTCAATTTCATCGGTAAAAGGGTCAATTAGACAACTTTATAATTTAGTAAGTACAGTTTTTATTAGGAATTATAGCTCGCATTGATTAAATTTGTTTTCACATCGCTTAGTTGTGTTCATTTGTTAACATTTCGTATGATAAGTTTTGTTCAATCACGGTAATATCAATAATATTTCATACCTTTCATACTTTGTAACATCCTTTTGTTTACATATTACTTATGTAGTTAGTTTTTAACCTTCATTTCAATTAGCAGTGCGTTTTGATGAATAAGTTATTTTAGTGAATTAATTATTTGTGTAGCTAAATCAAATGACGTGAATTGTACGAAACAAAACCGGGTGATTATGTTATATATTCAATAAGGATAATAAACGTAAATAAAAATACAAAAATGAATTGAAACACGCCTAAGCCATAAAAAATTACTAAAATGAAATGGAAGATTCCTGTCCAAAGAGCAGGGAGCAGCATTCCGGGCCGATTTCAGTGAGCAAGAAAGTCCCAGAAGCAAGTAATGAGCGAGGCATGGGTAAAGGGTTCGCAGATAACGCACGCCTCCTCAGGAGACCCCAAAAACCAGTTCAGAAATTCCAGGAAATACCCTGCTACTTGACGGAAGCGATCCATCCTCGCGCAGTAGGCAAGTCTCGGACTCCGTTAGTCCCCGAGGCTATCTCCCTCGGCCCAAGCTATGAATACCATCTTTTGGTATCGTTCTAAACCGCACTTAGACCGGACTAAGATAAAACGCATAAGGGTTTCTCAAGCGCTTCGCAGTAAGGAACCGAAAATAATCATCGAGTTTGTATGCTCGAGTCATGCCTCCTTGCCATGATGTCATGTGTTGTGTGCACGAGCGAGCTCTCTGTTTATAGTATTTCTGGAGGTAGCATAATAGCCTGACAACTCTGATGCCTTGACCTCCAATGAATTCGTTCGAATGCCGAGGAGGTGTTTCTCGGCCTCTGGTCTTCGCCCCTTCAAAACACAGTGCTATATCGTGGTATTTTTCTCCCGGGAAAGGCTGATTATTTCCAATAACTAATAATTATTTAAAAAAATTGAATAAAACGAATACATTTTTCAATTCTTGATTTAATTTACACCATCAATGATAAATATAAATAGGCTTGGCGATTATGAACTATAGCAGCGCCACTATTGAAGTTATACAAATATACCAAACCAAGCGTAGTTGATCGCGGCAGGGACTCATATTACCTGTGACGCTTGATCAGTGCAGCTTGACGCAGTATACAGATCAGTCGACATGGAACGCGTTCCGTTCATGGAAACCTCTCCCGAAGTAAGGGGGGAAATGGTTGGAATGGTTGCTGCTGGCCGATCAGTGGCAGAAGTGGCAAGACATTTTGGTGTCTACCGAAATTGTGTATATAGGTGGCTGAAGAGAAGCAGAGAAGGGGACACGGAGGTAAAGAGTGTAGCTCGTCCCGGAAGACCGCGGTGTACGACCGAGGAACAAAATCGCTCCATTATAGAGTATGTCCAGCAGCACCCCGTTTCAAGGGGAGGATTAGCGTCCTTGCCGCAAGAGATGGGGTTTGGCTGCAGCTACTCTACATATCGAAGTAGGGTTCAAGAAGTAGGCCTGTGAAATTATAAACCGTGCCAAAAGCCATTTTTAACGCCGGCTCATAAACAGTTCAGATTCACATTTGCTCAACGATATTGTGAGATGGACCAGGCCTATTGCGATTTAGTTATTTTTTCAGAAGAAAAAACATTTCAGAGCAATGAGGATAGTACCATTCAACTATGGCGCCCGCAAGGGAAAAGGTAATCACAAATGAAATTGTTTTCAGTATTGTGTTTCTTCCTTATTCGGAAAAGGCGTCTATATTCATTATTTAATTTCTCAACAGGTATGATCCCGCCTACATTGTGAGAAACAATAGGTCTGGCTGCGTGAGCGTCGGGTTTTGGGGTGCAATGACGGAGGCTGGGCCTGGTCCCCTCGTCAGAACACCTAAAAGAATGACATATGTGGATTATGTCGGTATTCTAAGGGAAGACCTAATTCCGTACGCTTTCGAGATAGTTCCCGGAGAAGAAGAAGTAATTTTTTCCCGGACAACTGTCCAGTTCATACTGGGCGAGTTGTCAAAGATTTCCTGGCACAAAATCCAAAACTTTGTCCCCTATAATGGCCGGCGCGATCGCCCGATTTCAATCCCATTGAAAATCTGTGGGGGATAATATCTTGGGAGTGGTCTGCAGACCGCTTGAGGACCGTTCAACATCTTGAGGATCATGTCAGAGAGGTGTGGGCTTCCCTTCCCGACGCCCAGACTTATGTAAGGATTTAATAAATTCCATGAGATCGAGATTAACGTGGGCAATAGAATTGGAGGGAGATGCCACAGAATATTAATTCTCCCTCTCTCTGTCTGTAATTTTTGATGACAGCGCTGAGTGCAAAATTTATTTTATGTTGATATGAAGTTTTTTTTGTATGTGGCAAAGAAGCACCAGGTACGTGGAGTGCTCGTTATTTTCGTGCATTTATTTTCACAATTTTCCCCGTCCTCCATTACCACGAGAGTTTTATTTATTCGTGCCTTTAGTCATACCCCTCCATTTTCCCCTCGATCTATATCTACCTTCACCTTTCGTCTTTCTCTTTTGGCAATTCCCGATGATGATATCCAACTATCAGGACTCATAATGAATGAAAGTCACCGAGGGAATTAAGATAAATGACATCCTTGTCTCCTCAATTCGGAAAAAAAACCAGGCGAAGTTTTCTCATCCCTATTCCTTTATTCCCACTAAACTATAATTATCATGAGTGAACGGTAAGAATCAGTCAAAATCTTGACCGATACTGTGGAAAAGATTTATAGGGAAAGAACTGAAGAAGACTTCAATACAGGAAATCACGGTCCAGAAGTTTTCGAAATTGGGTTTATCGAAATCGAAATTATTGCTTTAAATGAAATTACCTAGAAAAATATTCCAAGAATACTATTTCTGTCAAACATAAAAGGACGATTCCAGCATATTATGACTGTCTAGTTCGTGAACTAGGGACGCCAGGGTTGGTAAGGGGTTATTCACATTGCGGAGTACAGAATTGGAAGGTAGAAGCGATACGACTAAAATCCCATGTTTTTCTCAATGTGATTTACTTATAAGTAAAATACCGATTTTAGGACATAAATCAATAATTTCGGGAGCATAAGGTATGTAAAATTGTCTTTAGGGTGGTAATAACTGATTGATTTGAAACGGATTTAGTTGAATGAGAAAACAAAATAAAGCATTAGTACATAATTAACATCAGAAGAAAGCGGAATCAAAAACATCCTTCAAAAATCGCGACGGTGCACGCAAAGGGGCGAGCGATGCTCGCGAGACTGCGTAGCAAATCGCTAATTAAAATCACAGGTCCCGCTGAACGCTCGTTGCAATATCCGTAAAACCCTAATATGCTGCGACTCTCTGAATATATTATAGTTAAAAGAAAAATGTCGGCTTCAACTCAAATAATAAGATTAATTCTCATAGTGATTCCTTTCTTCATTCCTTCCATGCTGATGAGCCATTAAAGGCTCTCAAGTCTTCCATATCAGCGGAATACTACTTACTCTTGCTCATGAACATTTTGCACGTGAACAAATAAATTGATTAATTTACTTATGGATACCCCGTTACAGTTAATTTTTGGCTCTCTACCTACTATAACTTAGCATGTAACAAATATGAGATGATCGATTTTTGTCATTACTGACTCTACTTCGTGGGTGGGTACCAGGAGTTAAATTCACCATATTTCATGATAAAAATAATGAACACCCTTGTGATGCACACATTTGGCACTTAAAACCTTAGCGCCACATAGATTATTTTGCTTGCGGATTTGCGATTCCCCGCTGCCAGAGGCCTGCATATGGACAGAGAGCTCGCCCGTGCACACAGCACATGACATCATGGCAAGGAGGCATGACTCGAGCATACAAACTCGATGATTATTTTCGATTCCTTACTGCGAAGCGCTTGAGAAACCAGACCCATTTTACTTTCACATAAAGAAACTAGGAGTTGAACTCATCATCTCTCCGTCCTCAGCGACGGTCTGTCGCAGTTTATGGGTGAACGCATTCTCCAAAGTGCAACGCAATGCAACTCCTAATGCATCGAAAGTCAGGGAATATTTTTAACATATGGTGAAGAACTGGGAGAAAAGCCCCAGAATATGAATTGCCGGTACCATATCTAGCTTTATTGTATAACAGGGAGCGTAATGCTAATTAAAGGTATTCATTCATTTACATTTCCAATGTCGATAACTTAGAGACTGTAGAATTAGAGACTGGCAAATTAGAGACTGTAAAATCGGCTAAATACCTCGGAGTTAAACTGACTAATGATCTCTCTTGGAGTAAACATTCGAGAAATTACTGGTCGAGCTAATCGTAAATTGGGATTTGTTAAAAGAATACTTGGTAAGTGCGACGATAAAGTTAGGGAAATCAGCTACTTCTCCCTCGTTAGACTCCACTTGGAATATGCTGCCTGTATTTGGGATCCTTATGAGATAGGCTTGGAAACTGAGTTAAAACGCGTGCAGCAAAGATCGGCAAGATACGTTTAAGGCCGTTATGATAATCTCGCTAGTGTTTCTGACCTTTTGCAGCAACTGGGATGGGAAACGCTTTCAGACCGTCGATTAAAATTTAGACTCAATCTATTGTGTAAGTTCCAAACCGGTCTATTCTCTGACGACGTTGATAATATTTTACGAAATCCGACATACTACGGTAGATCAGATCATGAGAATAAAATTAGGGAACTAGACTGCAGAACGGACAGATTTAAATGTCATTTTTCCCACGAACGATAAGGGACCATAACAGCGAACAATGAGACTTTTATCTAGGTTTGTCGATAGGTAGTTTAGCTCTTAGTGGTAGTAGTGCTCCCTAATACTTGAATCCTTATCTGTTACCTAGTACTAGCAGCACGCCGTGCATGTTTTCTTCATAAGTTTTGAGTCTCGTTCCATTTGTGTAGTTGCAAAATACATATATATTAACGGTCCCTCTCCAATGTGATAATATCTGTAGTGTAGTGCATGCTTGTGAGGTTTCGCCTCGTGACAAGCATTAGCGATTTATGCTTTAGTTATTTATTTATAGTTACACTAACTTTAGGGCATAGTGTAATGCAGGTTGGTGAATACTCACCCCCTGCGACACACCCCTGAGGTGGCTTGCAGGGTATTTTGTAGATGTAGATGTAGAATCCCCAGGGACGGCCCTGCTCCCACCCGTGTCCTTCTATCAGCTGTGTTGCACATCAATGTTCCCGCGTAGCAGTTCTAAACGAAGCGTGCGGCTTTCCTTCATATCTTATTTGCTTCGCGATTTGAATATTACTGAGAAGGGTCCTAAAATTCTCGCGGCGTCTTCAAGATGAGGCCAAGTAGTGCTTATTTATGAATTTTTCATCGGAGAACCTTCTTACAGTTCTCCGAATTCGAATTTTGTGAAATAAATGGCTTAGCTATCATTTTCCCACTTGTTCCTAATAAAAATCAGCCGAAGCTGTGAAGCGTTTTTCCGGCCAACGCTTAATGCTCCACCTATGGTTAATTTATTGTAATAAACACGATAGCGCTCTTTCAAGTTCAACTCGCAATACTTCCACGGCCAATCTAACCACACTGACCTTTTACTTACTCCCGCCCTCCTCCCTCTCCCCCAGTTCCGCGGGGAGTGGAAAGTGGGGGGGGCGAGGTCGTAGCGAGGCGAGGCGAGGGGTAAGGGCGGGTTTGTGGACGAGGAAGGGGGTGGGGAAGGGCCTGGGTTGGGGGTGTGGTAAGGGGCAGGGTTGGGGGCAGGGTTGCGGGCGGGGGCGGGGTCGGAGGGGCGGGGAGTTCATCGCGGCAGTACAACAACAATTATTCCGGAATATGTGCTTTTCTGGAGAACGAAATGCCGTCATTTCTCAACGTCCGAAAAATTTGCCGAGCCAAAAAAAACAGCCGTTGAAGTCCCTTGCGTTGATGCGCCATTTTACTTTTGCCGTAGGAGATAGCTCCTAAAACTTCGCGATGGGCCAAAGGCTGCCTCATCGGACAACGGGGAGGTGGGGTGGGAGGGCAGAGGGGTGAGGGAAGGTCTAACATTCCCCTACTGCTCCGATTCGTAGAAGTTTCGAGTAAACAAATGGAATAGGATTTCATTTTCCCCACGTCCCATGCTCACATTTCCACCCTCCCTACCCACCGTTTCTCCTCCTCCCCCATCCCCTCACTCTTTCCTCTCCCTCCATCTTCCCACTCTCTTCCCTTTCCCATTCTCTTCTCCTTTCCACATTCTACAGACTACCTTCCCTCAACCCTCAATCTTCTCCTTATGAATCTCATGTAGGCAAGATTCGTCCTCGGGGAAAACGGATGTCTTCTTAACGACTAGGATGCTCGTGACGCCAGGCGCCACTCGAACGAGTGAGCTTGGAAGCATATAGAAGGTGCAGAAGGATCATGCAGTTGACGCACCAAATAATACCCAATACTACTACCAGTGACTATCAGGGATCCGACGCCGCTACAATCGGCTGGCCCCACAAGCAATTCATTGCGCAGTTATCGCGCGCTCCCTTTGTACATATATCTGGTGTACACGCCATAAACCTCGCACAAATCGTCCCTCTCCATCCCTCCCGATCGCACCTTCTCCCCCGCCCCCCAGCCAATTCCCGCCCCTTCCCGTCCCACCGTAACTCCCCTTTCCATCGCCCCTTTCCCTCCTAATTTTGCCCACCCCCCCTTCAAGCACCGACCAGCCCGCCGCTTTCCGCTCATCGCCTCCCACCTGGACAGCGATAGAACTCATCATAACCTCCTACCCCTTTGCTTCGATACCGAACTCGGCGGCCAAACGCTCCCTAACAACTTCGCCCTTGCCTTTTAGCATGGTGTGACACAATTGCACTTTAACTGTGATAATTGTATGTAATTTATTAAGTATGAAATCCACGTTTTGCTTTGGACGAAGTATGCCTTCGTAAGATAAGAATTTATAATCTTCGAGAAGATTCAGTATTTTCCTCCAGTTCCTTAGGATTCGTTATCCTGGTATGAAAGTCGATAAGAAAAGTTTTTCTCTGCACCTTCTCCACCGGATGAGTTCTTTAATGTTGTTACATTCAGGGATTACCTATCCACATTTATATCCTGAGTAAGTAAGAAATGATTTGCGGATCAGCTGGGCGAACGGAGGAGTGATGCTCATGAACATAGGTAAGGTCGACGGAGAGCGATATAATATATTAACATTTACGTTGCGTTACGTGTTCCCAAAAATTAATATGACAGTCAGGTGTGCGTGATATTTGAGGATATGAGGGGAAGAAAGAGAACCCAGGCGTGGATGCTCGGCTTGTACCTTCCTTTGCGGAGACAAAGTCCTGGGAAAGAAGGGTTGAGTTACCAATTACCCAAATCTTTGTCGTGTAAAACTGAGGAGCTACACAGTTAAAGAAGCATTGAAAATGCATCAAGGCGGGTGCTCGGCACAAAACAACGTAATGTGCATTGTCTGAAAGAAACACATATTTCCTACGCAGTTGTTCCAGTAAATGTGTAGTGACTATTCGCGCAAAATATTTGTTCGGGTTTCTGTCATTTCTGATAACAGGTATTGGTTTCAATTGGAGGCGAGCCAGCTAGTTCCCTATTTAATTGACGGAATCTGTCTCCAATATGTGGAAGTTCATTTCAATATCTAAGAACCAACATATTTGTACTCTTCCACAGGATTTTTTTATTTATCATACAACGCGTTTTGATGCAAATACATCATTCTATGGTACTTGATGTATGTGTCTACACAGGGCCGGTTCGAAAGCATTTTTCTACATAAGCGGGATAGCGTTTGGCGCCCCCCAAGTATTGTTTTGGCCACCCTCCCAAACTCTTGTGTTTTTGTTGTTTTTAGCGATCTTAATAGGACCTTCGAGTCTTAAAATAATGAACTCTTACTTACACATTATGGGAATGGATTGTTTCTTCATTTAAATTAAATATAGCCAAGACATTCCACTGTAGTTTTATTTATTTATTCTATAGGGTACTGCCCTGTTTCAAAATTGTTGCAGAATGGAAAGAAAATTACAAGAATTTTAGATTTTCAAGATGTTTTAGTAAAAGCACAACGAACTGCTGTATTGTTTTGGATACATTTAAAACTTGGAAAAAAAGATATTTTAATTCTAATTAATAAACTTATAGGAAATTAGAGAGTAGATAGTGAGTTATAAGATGAATTTCATATTTTGAATAGATTATAAATGAAACGAAAAAATCATATAGCTTATAAATTTGTTAACATTTACACCAAGTATATACTAAATATTGTTCCTTTGAGTAAAAAATAATATACTGAAAATTTTCTATCCTTTAAATTCGCAAAATCTTCTAATATAGAATCTGTGTCAATATACTTCAAAGTGTCGCTTTCAATGGCTAATGTTGACAGTCCAGTCAATCGCTGCTTGAACAAAACGAAAGATAATCGACATTTGTTCTGTATGACTGACATCAGGGGTAAAGTCTAATACAACTGAGTAGTCTGACGCCTTTTTTAAGTTCATGTACAATATCATCTTAAATGCTTGTTGATAACACAGTGATAAATTCATTTTTAAAGTTTTTACTAAGATAATGAACAAGGGCTTCGTGAGAACTTACTTTTTACAAATGTTCTTTCAAGACAACATCAAATATGGAAATGTGCTCTATTAATTTCAAGAAATTCCCGTTATTCTTTTAAAAGAGTGTATCTTTTGTTCCTCGAAATGCACACCCCTGAGTCCCAAATAATTGCATTACACAAAGCAACCTTTGTAAATACTTCAGATTCACACTCATTCATAGTTAACACATAATATTCATAGTTCACACTCAGCTTGAATGAGTCTTTGATTTTCATCATCAACTTAGGCGCAGACGCAGATGTAATTCTCTCCATGATTGGTATGCTTTTATATGGCTTGGGGATTTCTCGTGTTGGGCAAGAAATCCGGACATATTTCGCCAGTATAAAAATCTAGGTGTGCCTGAAAGCGAGTGAAATTTCAGCACTAAAATGTTCACAACAAAAACAAAAATTGAATTTTTGAAATAGAATCAACCAGCCACTCTCTGCAGATTTCTTCTCCGTTAGATAATTTTATTTTATAGTTTTCCGGAGTAAATCTTCTACCAGTATTATCGACAGGAAACTCAGAATCAGCTACTTGAAAAGGGTCTCTTTCTACAGTTGTCTGTTGCGTGTTATCAATTAATTTGTCAGGCCATTTTCCGCAATCATTATTTGAAAAGTCAACAATAGGCAGGTGGTTAAAATTACCATACAAAACTTAATTTTTAAATATTAAATACAACTGATTAATGTATGTATGCTTTGAAAATTACCGTACCTTTGTCAAAACAAGAATATTGGGTCCATCTAGATTATCATTTGGTTCGGCACATTCTGACATCCCAATCAAGTCACTGACACTGCCGCATTCCGTTTCTATTTCTAATTTTATATCGGGGACTTTTTTTACGATAAAAACAAAGAGACATGATTTATTCATCCTGATTCATAAGTAATAAAACAATTCTCTTGGCTTTTTGTAATGCTACCATTGAATTTTGCGTATTTGGTGGCAACACATATCCTGATTTTTAATAAAATGTTTTTTTTGTTGTAAAATTAAAAAGTAGGTATTTAAATTTTATTTGATTTTTAAAATACAAACCAGAACGTGAGTTCGGTAACAAGGTAGCAATAAACAAATAAAATATGTTGTTACTTGTTAGGTAACTCTTGTAAGTCTTGTAAGGTATAGCTTCGACTCATGAAGAGACTGTTGTAGGTGCACGGAGGTCATAATCTGAAATCGGTACTTCCCTGTTAGATGGGTCGATGCTTGTAGATGGAAGCGTGCAAAAAAATATAATCGCCTTAGCTTGTCTCAGATTTTCGTCAATTTCTTGCGCTCTTCTTGTTCGACAATTTCTTTTTGTCAGACATATTTTCGTTAGTGAAACACAAATTGGTAATAAAATACTGAAACTCTCAAACGCACCCGAAAAATGTACCGAAAGTAAATTGGTAACACGTACACAGAACAAGAGAACTTCACAACATTAACTGAAAGACTGTGTTATACTATTAAGCGTTGTTTTTTGTTTTGATAGTGATAAGTCAACGCCAATATATTGTTGTGATACGGGCGCAGTTCTAGAACAAAGATTACTTAGTAACTTGTTCCACGAGATTATTTAATATACGACCGGTTTCATCGCATCGGTGACATCATCAGGTGCCTAAGCGTTGAAACCGGTCGTATACTCAATAAATCTTGTGGGATGTTACAAAGTATTTTTTGTTAATGACTATGAATTTCCACCAATTTGGGCCTGTGAAAACAAATATATCTACAGATGGTTTCTTCTTCGTCACAGAGCGTTTGGTCTTTCGCGAACCGCATATATAGTATCGCTGTTAGAGCTATAACCATTATGATTAAAATTTAGACATTGACGTATTGTATATTTGCAAAAAAAATGACAGTGTTTTTATTCTTTTGTCACGCATTGGCGCCCCAAGCAATTGTTTGCTTCTCTCAAACCGGCCCTGGGTCTACAACAAGTACCTCAGGATGATGAATAAGCATCGAAACGCGTTGTAAGGGGAAAAGTACAAATATTTTTGTACATATCGTTCCTTATTCACGAAAGAAATATGAAAGAGGAGGAAACGAAGGTATAACCCAACGATTTTTGAGGATTGAAGGATGAAACCCTCAGTGGTATGCCAGTGGCTGTTGCCCATCTTAAAAAAATACCCGACGAAGTCTTTTCGTTCAAAAGGGAGTGAGCTGGACTCGACTGGTACTACTAGTAACTACTGGTAACACTAACGAGATTATCGTAACGGCCACAGCGGATAAAGGGGCCCTGTGCAAACTAAAGTCGGGGCCTCCCCGTAACTTCGCATTCCCTTATTGATATAGGATCACCTTTTAAGCATATTTCATGGAAAGAATGAAATTTGCCGACAAACTGGCAAAGAGTTTCAAGAAATTTACATGTACGCTAGGTAGTAGGTAGGTAATTTCGGGTAATAGGTGGGTTTCTCCGCGCCGCTCAGCGGTCCCAAATCGAAAAAAGCTGGCCAAAATTAATACCGCTGCAATTATTGCTTACTTGCTTGATATAAAGGTTGATCTCTATGGTTTTTTATCCATTAATTTCGAATTTTAAGTTATTTGTTCTGTATTTGTGATATTTTTGTTTTAATTGCAGCATTTGTTTGAACAATGAATTTGAAAATCCAAATGTAATTTAAGGTTATTTCCGCAATTGTAAATACAAATTATATATCCGATGGTTCTGAATTAGATGTTCTCTTGCAGCTATATATTGATGAATATTGTTATTATTTGGACAATTTTTAAACAATTAATTTTAAATGAACCATATGAAATTTTTTAGCTTCGCAAATGTTTGAATATATTTTATATCTGAGGAATCTAATTTGGAAGTCAGTATTATTTATCTCTGATAATTATTACGTTACTTTATTAATTGTTTAAACAATTTATCATAATTAATTCAAATTAGATATAAGTAGTCATTTTTTCAAAGTTCTTTTGATCTGCTAATGTCTTTTAAAGTGTTTTTTTAACCGTTTCACTGCTATCATAATTTTCAATTGAGGTATTTTTTTATAATTTTGCAAACATAGAAATGGAACGAAACAATGTAGCCCAACTCCTATTTTACTCGGGTTTTACGTCAAAGTTATTGCTTCGATTGCATTCATCTCATTTGGGGCTGAGAGATTTGTAAAATAAATCACAAAACATTGCATTTGGCAATAAAATTTTAATCAGATGTAGGTAAATTTAGTTTGGTTTTAGAATTATCAATGTAATAATTTAACTCTTCTTCAATATTTTTCTCATACATTATCAATAAAAAATACTAAACACACTCAAAATCGTCGTCTGATAATTTTTTATTAGTTTCATCATCACTCTACTCGCTTGATTCTTCTAGGGTAAGAAGGCTCCTTACCTCGGCAGATAATTGCAAAATTTTTCATTCAATAACTCCTGTAATTATTGATAATATGGAATCTGATGTAAGAATTAAACTTCGAAATAGATCTTCGTTTGTGGCGATCCTGGAAAATATTCTTGAGTGGTGTTCCCGGAATCCTCTGATATCCTTATTCCTAGCCTCCATCGCCTCTTCGGACAAATGGCCAATAGGGATGATAGCTTCCTTGGCGATTGCTGATCCATGAATTAGCAGCTTGTGGTTGACGGGTGGCATGTAATACCGCGAATTAAGTTTCACGTACAAATCTGCTGTTGAATAACAGTATTCTGTAAATACAGCACCATTTATCTCGTGGTCACAAGCAAAAGCCTTAATTCCTCTTTAATTAGTCTTGCAACATTACAATGCGACATTTCATTATTCTTCCCCTTTCATTATTTTTTCGGCAGACTCATCACCTTTGCTTCGATATCTCATCGATGTGGCAAAAGATAACTCTATCTTCTTTCTATCTATCCTTAAGATCCTCTGTTTTCCTTCTCTTTGCCCTCCCACTGGATTCCTCAAACAGTTTTTTCGGTCGGCCAATTTCAGCTCTGTCAAACCGTTAATGAGTAATGATTTTCATTTACACATTGAAGCAGGGAATACGGGTATCACTGCCAACTCATCACACATTAGATACTCACCGGATGTACTGGGGAGATATTTATATAAATCCGGAGGAAATTTCAATTTCAGCTGTAGCCAACAGCCAAACTTTCTTCTGAAAAAAAACTGACCGTGAGCTTTGCTCCCACTAACGAAGATATTTTGAGAAAATAAACTTTTGCATAAAATGTGATAAAATTTGTTTGGCATTAACATCCTCATTTAAATTTAATTTGCTGCTTAAGTAGTCCACTACCTATTGTTTATAAAATGATGTAGAATCTTTACCACTTTCAGTATACGTTTCATGCATCCCAAGATGCATGAAATTTCTCAGATTCATTAAACCTTTAGCAGTCTTTTTTTAAGATAAAAAATAACAAAATCTTACACACTTAATTACACTGATTGCAACACACACAACACCAAAACACTACGGGCTCTCCTCTTCAATGTTGCCGTGTCTTGTTTTCCGAACGTAAAGAAAATCCAACCAGCCATTTGTTCCAACATCACAGTAGATAAATTCACAGCGTTGGCGATTGCCATGAGTACAATACTGTGGGTGTTTTTGTAATTGAAATAGTAAGGTCCACTATGAGCTGGTGGCATGATTCTCACATGCTTCTCGTCAACTACATCAAGGCAATGAGAAACCTGCCACTTCGTATTGTATTCTTCAGCTATGTCTATCCATTCTTTTTCGGTCGTTGGAAACTGAAAAAGCCAAAGAAATAAAAGTGAAACGAAAACATCGTAGCAACGAAGTTTAATAGTTGTTTCCGATTGTTTTGGTTTTATTTATAAAAATAAAATAGCTTGTTTTATTGTGTTTAAGGGGAAGATGAATAAGAATCATTAGTTGAAGAGGAATTACAAACAGTGGCTTTATTCTCAGCTCCTCCAACACCAGGAGAGGGAAGAACGGAAACTACCAGCAAAAATGTGTCAAGCTGTAACACACTATCGTCCAGCGACCGATCTTCGATCACAAGGAAGAGGAAATGATCCTGCAATGATCCAATTACTGAAGTACTTCAACTATCTGGAGAGAAATTGAAAGCATTCATTCCAATGATGAATTTGATATTTAATGTAAATATGTAGCGCATAAATAACGTGATCTAAAAGGGAGCCAAAGTATCTTTGCACGAAAGCATATTAACGATGCTATCTTTGAAGCTGAACTGGAAGTAATTACGAAAGACTTTAAAGTTGTGAACTGTGCTGGATTTTCCGGAGGGTAGTTATGAATGCAACAGAGTTTTCCTTGTAATCATCAGACAAATCCTCCCAATAGCAGGATGGGTTCCACAACCTAGTTACCTATCAAGTTCAGTCTATGACAATTTCAAGTAGTACTAATACAAATATCAAGAATTCCTCAATATTACCAGGAATTTCGGCGTACTATGCTGATTTCGGGAATAATCCCTAAAGTTAGGCAATCCCTATAAAAAGTTTTCTGTTTTCTTTATTACGTTTACTTTTTCAAGCAGTTAATTATTATTTAAAATTTTATAGGCAACTGAATGCATTTATTAACTGATCGTGAAATTTAAAAATATATTTCAGTTCGTTGGAGCAAATATTTGAAACCTCTTTTTTTTAATGAAAGTAACGATTGGTTATGTTAATCAAAGGTTTTACATCATCAATTTTTGCGAAGTTTACATTTATTTTAATAAAACCTAGTTTTTCTTTCAAAAATCGAAATATGAGTACGTTTTATTCACTTACCTGAAAATATACCTTTTTCAGAACGTTGTATATAGCTTCATAGGTTTCTGGTATAATGAGACTAAGAGCTTGTTTCGAAATTATTGTTGTATATTCAAGGTCCTTGTATCCCCTGCCAGCCGCTTATAACCTTAATTTAGTGGTAAGTCTGTCGTGGGTGCTGATAGCTTTATCTTGCTTTTATATTTCAGGGGTTGCAAGCGTTTACAATTTACAGTGCGTGTCTATGTCCATACGTAAGTAACTGCGGCAATCATCTGGTTCCTCCTGTTGTTCTCGGAGAAGATTAACATGACAGAATGTCCCTCTCTTCAGTAACCACTCCCGTAACCACCGTGAACGACGTGCAGAATTTATTTTTTCTTCAGTTTTTGGGCACATAGTGCAAATATCGTCACTAATATTTCTTCCTCCTTGACGATTTCGGAACGACTGAGCGAAAGACTGGGTGAAAGTCTGAGCGAAAGTTTGAGTAGTGTAGCCGCACGATTTGCGTCAGTCTTGTTGGTCAATCTTTCCAGGTCATACAAGACTAACGACAAAATGTTACGTGTAGACCAGGCTATACACTACCGAACTGATAGGTATAATAGCTACCCCTTTTCACGTAAAATTAGTGATTATCAAGAATAGGACGAGACACTAAGATAAGATACATTTTTTATTTATAATATTTTTTTCTAATTCTACATTTATATTGGATGTGCTTTCCGTTTGGATAACATGCAAACATGACCCTGCGTTTAATCGATGCCATAAAACGAAATTAACTGGTTGTCCATTTTCGAGCCAACTAGTATTAGACGTTGATTGCAGCGCGTTGTAGCATGTTTCCCTAGCTTTTGAATCGCACTCTGGTTTCGAAAGTCTGTCCCCACGGGCTAAAAGAGGCGTGTACGCTTGTCTCTTTGCCGTGGAGATTGTCCCATTCGACTTTCGACTACGCGAATGCTGCCTACGATCTGACTCATCCACGGCCCCATCTACCCACCGCTCAACCCTGCCACTCACGCAACCCCGACACCTCTCCTTCTTTTGCCTATGTGCCCTCCCTCGGTGCCCCCCTCCTTGAACATTGCTGCCTCCCCTTAAGCCTTCCCCTACTACCACTGAGGCTGTAAAATCACGAGCGCCCCGCCAAAACTTTTTAGTTCTCTTTCGTTCGGTCGTCGGAGGAGGTGAACGTTGTGGCTTGTCTTTTACGTTTTGAAGATTTATCTATCCTGCAATGCTCTGTGAAGAAGACTGTTACTGTAAATCTCGTTGAATTCATCAGTGGACGTGTAATCTTTATTTTATCGCAGTAAACACTAATATTGTTTTTGCTACCTGATTGAATGAAAACTTAATTTGAATTTCGTCACATTTTCAGGCATAACCAGAGGATTGACGGAGGAGACTGAAGAGGTCCGGCAAACTTTAAAACAAACAAAGTTTTCTCTTCAATGGAATGCTGTTTAATAATGGCCGGTTTGCTCTTAAAGAGCCTTCTACAGGGTCAAAATATTCATGATCGCTACCAAAGTTTTGAAGGTCGACGGACAATCACCGTGGCGATTCCCACAGGAAGACTGTTCATCGCACGCTAGGACTCAAGTGGCGAGTACCTTCCTTTTACTTACTGTGTTAGTATCAGTGTTGTCTGACGTGAAAAACCTTAGGGCCATTTCTCACGATGCATAATGATCAAAGCTGTGTGGTGTTTGGTAACTCTAAGCAAGCGTTTCGAGAGTAACCTACGGGAACTATTTTCATAATTAAATGCGCCTTTGTTTCTCATGACGATTAGATTTAATAATTAGCGTATACTGTTGCTAGGATTTTGTGTTGCGGCGTATCATTCTTGTCAGAATCATTGTAATTTCTTAAGGCTAGGATAAAACAATTGTCGATGGGGAAGTCAGTTTAAAATACTACCGGAATAATGAGGGCAGAGAGCTAGAGTACCTACCTCTACTGACAAATGTCTTGAAACACGTGACGATTACTGGAGAATTCGCCTTTCACTCAGTTGTGTGCCGGAAATGTCGATGAATTATTACCTTGCAACAATAATGTACCACATTTGTTGTGAAGTTTTGTCCTAATTACTTCAAAGTTTAGGTAAACTGAGGTTTTGTTAATCAATTTATTTAATTGACAGAATATAGTTGCGAGAAGTAATTAGTTGGTTAAAAGTATAACTAAGTAGTCTTTACATGTTTTATTCATGATGGATGACGAACAGAAAGTGATTAAATAAGACATCAGTTCTCATTGGTTTTGTTTGCTCATGCCTGACGGAATATCAGTGGTATAAAGAGGGACGATTGGAGAGTGCAATGGTTCTATAAGCAATCATTTATTGTAAAGCATGCAGATGCAATAAGTCGGTGATTACTTGAGATCTCTATTTCGTAAAGCATAAACTGCTCTTTTGAAAAATTACATAGCTTTGGCACTTCATGGGATAATGTGCTAGTATACTGCCTTCTGTCCTGGTAAGTTAATGGAACTAAATCTTAGTGTATTTCATGTGCGCGCTATTTTGCGGATGATGAACTTCCTGCATGATTAACAGCTGTGATTTTTAATGTTGCGAGAATTGTGGAAGGCCGAAAATTCAAGCCAATGTAATGGGTGAATTTTAATGTTCGAATTTGTGGGAAATGAATTGTCATTTTTACGCATGGGAGGAACGAGATGTTAATTGCGATGTAGTTGGCAGTATCACCTTTTGAGAATAGGTCGGTACCCCCGGTGTTAAAAGCGTTATCGCCAAGCAGAAATGTTAACTTAATGAACTAATTATTTGTGGCAGCTGTTGCCATTTTCTGCCTGAAACAGTGAGATTGTCGCAGTCGGAATTATCATTATCAGCTTTAAAAATTCGTGAATTGTTTCATTTAGCAAGTAAGTATTTAATCTTAACTGGCCTCTACCACAATTATATGAGAATAGGCGTGACATCAGCTCCTCACACCGTGGCCAATGGAGGTAGTATGTACTGATCTATAGCTCTCGCTAAAGTTCATGGAGCTGCGCTGTGGGGGATTTTGGGATGTGGTTTGTGGAACTCTGAAAACCTTGCGAGACAGATTCGGGGGAGGACGGGGAGACATGTCAATTGTAGGGTCATTGTGATACCCTTTCCAGCATTAACAAGTTTTTTATTTGATGTGGCTGTGTGGGGGAGACGGGTTTAGTGTGTAGGGTAATACCTGCCGTTTGCTTTAGACTGCTCTCAAAGTGAGACCGTATGATAGTCTCAAGCAAAGCCGTGGCGATGGGTGAGCTGGTGGAAAGAATTTATTGATACCTGCCTTCCGTGAGCGGAATGTGATGCTAGAAATAACAGGTACATCCGCCGCTGTCGTGGGACAGTAATCCGATGCGAAACGCCTAATTTAATAGTCAAAGAAAAATTAAGCCTTGTAAATGATGCAATATCTACTCACAGCGGAAATGGTAGTTTTCATGAAAGCACATCTCTACGTACGTAATTGACTATTTAAAATAGAAATATTTGACTGACCTTTGCTATTGTATCAAAAATATAGCTTACCATTCATGCCTCGATTTAGTTTAAAGGTACAAAGATTTTTCCGTATTAGTTGATACATTGTTTTAATTAGTATGCGCATACCAAAGACCTTGATACAAGTTTCTTCAGATGGAAAAATCTTTTTTCTTTAATATTTTTGATTTATTTTTAACGCCATCGCTTCAGAATTTTGTTGTTCAGTTAGAATGCGCACCCCTACAGTTCACTTATTCTGCCGTTGTCTCCTGAACCTCATTCCGTATTTCCGCTCGTCCGTTTTCAGTCTCCGCGCTCAGCTTTCCGCGTTTTGTCAATGTGAATCTTCCTTGAGCCTTACTCGTGGAACTAATAAGATGGTGTTGGTAGTTACGTGAGCTTGTTTTCCTCGTGCATCTGCCTGGTGCGCAGCAGTGATTACGGCATCTTTAGCACATTTCGCGAAACAATTTTTGTTCCCTTACCTCCCCATCTCTCGTAGCTTACCTAACCTCCCCTTCCTCAGTTCCATTCTCCCCTTCCACTCCTATCTATCCTCATACTCGCGCTGGTCTGAGCCGTGAACTATTGCGATAGCTGTAAGTCTGCGTACATTCCTCCCGTCGAAGCCGCCGCTTGGGAGAATGCCAGGCAGTGTTGGTCGACCAATAAAAAGAAATTAGGAAAAGGAGGGATTACATAAGTGTTTTAGTTTCGATAATCTAGATATTCTGCCCTGGAAGCCGTCGAAGGGATAGTTGCAGGGGGTGACGGGACACCCAAATAATCATCAGAATTGACGTTTAGGCCTTAATTGAACTCGCTTATTCTTAACTTTTCGAGTTACTTAGTTTAATCTACTATTGGGGAAAAGGTTTCCCAACAAACGGAGCGTCGCCACTAGCGCTCTGGAGAAAAATCGGCCTTCTCTCTTATGGCATACTATTCCAAGGCAACGACGAGGGAAATTCGAACACAGTAATGTGATGGACTAATCGTCGAAGCCAGTGACGGATTACTGGCCGCTTGCCTTCCCCGAGTGTTATTCGCGCTGACTTCCAAATTGAGGCGCATTAGACAGCCATGTATGCATTTCAAACGTATAATTGAATCCATTGAACGCTCTCGTTATCACCATAGCTTCCTCTGCATTCTTTCTCTTTCCTCTCCTTTTCTTCTTGGCTTCGCTCCAATTCTCGCACTATAGCAAGGTCCTGGGATTCACCACGACCCCCGAGATAGGGGGCCGGTATCTAGGGGGCCGTGGATTCACCCGCTGTCTACTATTCTTACAACCTGCGATATTTAAAGAACACCCGCATTGAATAAGAATTTCTTCTTTTAATCGTGAATACAAACGTATGTTCAATGCACATTTCAAGCATGGCGGTAGATTTTCAATGAATAGGCAAATAAGCTTTTTATGCGCAAATATGTATTAATGAATTAATAAATACGAAAATAAAAAGACAAAGAAACAGTAAGTAAGATAGATATTACATTTTGCTTATGATTGATTGCCTTTTTGAAATGTTGAACTATTTAAGCTTCTAGATGGAGTACGAAACCACTTTAGATTATGTAACTGGAGTCATCATATTATATTCCAGCATATCAAAAAAAAAATTTTGAAGGCATTTATTCAAGATGGAAGTTACTTTTTTTAATACCGTAGTATTCGTAAATTAATATTTTTACAGTATTTTAAAGTAACTCATTTTAAATAAACGCAAAGAGAATAAATAAACTCTTGGTAGATGCACTGTTGGTCAAATTATCTGTCAACTTCATAAAGAAATGCAAAGGAAACAAATTTTCCGACCACTCAAAATGGAGATACATAGCAGAAGTCCTGACGAACGGTTTAACTCATACTTTACTATTAAACAGTATTTAATTTCACCCCCATCACAATCAATGACTCCTTCAAGTCTTTGACTCATTGACCCTATGAAATTATGTAGGGCGCCAACCCAAAGATGCCCATACCTCCCAGACGTGACCTTTCAGTGTCTCTTGGTTCTTCCCTTTGCAATTCTGCCATTCCTTGACCATTAAGTCGCAAATATTTTGTATTGGATTCAGGTACTGTGAGTTTGGAGGGAAGGGTTACGCTGTACTGTGCGAATGCTCCTCGAAAAATCTCCTGAGTTTCGCGCACTGTGGGACAGGTGTCCTGAACAAATCTTATTTCTTCGCATTATGGCACTATGTCGTTCATGTAAGGAAGTGATGAAAATACGAAAGATTCGGGCGTAGGTAATCCTTAGACGTCACTCTAGGTGGTGTTCTCAACAGCAATACTGCACAAATAACTCTCCAAAAACGCAGACATTTATGCCCAGATATATTTTTCCTAGTTGTTTCTTGGGTGATACGTGACAAACAGGAGGAATATAACTTTTTTTTCTAAATAAGTAAATGTTCTAAAAAGTACTATCAATTAATAAAGTTATATTTACCAACAAATGCATGTTCTCAATTGCTAAATATGTCCACAATCACACTTCTATTTTTTAATAATTGATGAAAGTTACGATATTCTAATATGATCCCGTTACGAATGACCGAATTCTAACCTCGCCGTTTAATTAGTTTCGCTAATTTCTGGCTTTCTTGCTGGGCTGGAACTTCTCATACCGGCTTCATGGAAGCGGCTTCTAATCATACATGTGCTTTTAAGTTTAATGTCCTCTTTATCACGGCCACCCCGCCAATAGTAAGAGAGTTGTCAGCAGGATGCTAACGAATGCTGCCATAATAATCTCGAGACGTGGATCTTGGTCTTCGCTTCTTTGTCGTATTATCATCATCTCATCCCCTCCCTCTAGCATTTTAGCCAGCAATATACTACCTTTCTATTTCAATCATTGCCCTCGATATTTGAGCGAAGTTAAGACTACCTCAACTGTCTCATCGATTTATCCCCTCTCTCCAGGACTTAATGGAAAGTTTTGAATATCCCTGGAAGTTATCACAGAGAAATAGTCTTCAAAAGCAAATGCTTTCAAATCCACATTCCACATAACCTACCGATCAACTGCCATTCGTCTTTTAGCGATAAGCTTCCTGTGGTCTTACCTTTATCACTACCTGGTTTTAGTTGAGCCGTACGAGAGAATTCAAAGGAACGTTTCAAATGCATTCAAGGTTATCTAATGAACCTCAGTTCTTGGGGCCAGCGCGAAACCCACTCGGGCCATGCGAGCAGCCGGGAATCCATCACCGATTCGGACGATTAGTCCATCACCTTACTGGGTTTGAATTTCCCTCGACCTAAGAATAATATGCCATCATAAAGGAAAGCGATTTTCCACCAAGAGCGATAGTGGCGACGCTCCGTTTGTTGGGAAAATTTTTTCCCCCATAGTACATATTACACTGCAAGGTACTTCAAAGATGTGTGGCAGGGGGCAGTTATCACTAATGTGCACTGCACTGCAGCCTAATAAAGTTAATGAGGCTACTGTTGGTGCGTTAGCAAACCTGCGAATGTTTAAGATTTAATATTTCATCCTAGCCGCAATTCCCTTGAGTTTCACAACCCATTATTTACATTTTTGCAAAAATCAAGTCGCTCGTAGAAGGAAGCGTCTCATTTACTTTCAAATATTTATTTCGTGAATTCTATCTTATTCTCGGTCCCGAAAGCTTGTTGGGCCATAGTGCTAGCGTAACTGTTGTGAGACCATTCATTGTCTGTTAGCATCAATATCACCGTAATTATATGATGCTAGTCACGTTATACAAATAAGAGATTTATTCACAGTGACTATAATACAGATTGGTTAGTACGAACTAGAGATCCTGTTAGCGTGTCTTACAAAAATTTTCCATTACCACATGAAAATTTTTAACTTCATTTTCCGTCTATGGTTCTTCCACCTATTAGTTAGGATAATTCCTTGCTTTTTGATGTAATACCATAATGTCCCTAGCCAGCTATCACTCGATAGGTTTAAAATTAAGGTGATTTTCTGGCAACCTATAAAGTTCTCTTATGTGGTATTTGCGCGGTAGATGTCTCATTGTCCGCTAGCTATCTCAAGTTACATTTGATTAGACGATGTGGTACTAGTTTTTTGCGTAACCTTAGCTTTGTGACGCCCATTAGTCTTTTGCTTGCTAGTACACCATTCTAATTTAAGGCTCGGTGGTTAACGTGGCGGCTAGTACAAACATAAGTTTCCCGTTCACCGTGGTAGCGATGCTTGCGACCTCGGGTAAAGAATAATGAATCACCCAGGCCTACTTCCGTCTAGTTGATGTTGATCGGATGATGACGTAGCCTTTTCGCTAACTTGTTTATTAAACTTTGCGTTTTGAGTATGTACTCTCGTATGATTAGGTTGGATACAAATAGTTGTCTCATGCGTGAATTCTTGGAATTTTCCTATGTACTTTGAAATGCTAAGATTGCCTACTTAGCTTACTCTTAAATGAGAAAAATAACTTATTAACTCAGCAAATCATAAAGAAAAAACTGCGAATTTCTATAGTTGTTACTCCCATTTCATGATCAGTTTTCTCAACTTTTAAAACATGTTTGACGCTTAATTTTATGCCTAGGTCTCAATGTTCCGTCTGGTGTCGTGGACATTTCCCATTCAAGTTTTGTTTAAAAAAACTGTAGTTCACAGAGTATCCGATGAACTTTAACAATTGACACAGTTTGTTAGCTTAGTGTATTTGTTATATGTATACTGAGATGCATATCGGAGAAAATTCACTCCCTGCCACCCACCCTTGAGGTGGCTTTCAGGGTATTTTGTAGATGTAGATATTCTTAATATTCCAGCATGCCTACGAGGTAAAGACTGGACGGCTGAAGCATAAATAGTGGACAGAAACAGATTTTAGTAGAATAAGATTGCCTCCTTAAACAGCAGGGTAGAAAATATTAATTCATCGTAACGACAGGAATAAATAATTAAAATAAGCCCTCGTGATTGGATGGATAGGGTTGAGTATGGGGTGGCTGTATGCAGCCAGTTTTGTATGAAGTCATGAGTACTGTAAATGAAAATGCTCAATACTGACGCAGCTGCGAATTAAGTAATATTGATTTCGCCAACAATTTTTCTTCTTGAAATAACTCTATTTCGAGGACGCTCTTACGCCTCGTTTATGGAAAATGAAAACAAACTGCAGATTTTTTCGGCATAACGAATGAATCCCAAATAAAATTTTAGGCAACCCACATTTTGAGCGCCGTATTGTTCCGCGAGTTACCAAAATTTATAACAATTTCTGATATTTCGTGCTAGCAGGCATTTTAGCGCAAAAAATTGAGTTTCCGATGTAATTTAGCAAGGCTAGCGTTAAATTTCCTACCCGGGGAGATTCTTTGACTCTACCATTTACCGATTTTATTGAAGAATATTTCCGGGAACGCTTGATTTTTGGGAAAACTTCAACATGCAATTGCACGAAGATAAAGGAGGGAATATATTGATTTGACGGAATATGGCGTCTAACAAGGTGATCTAACTAGCCAGAAGTAGTTAGCTAACACCCCAAAAGGAAACTTGTCCGCCCCGAGGTGTAGTTTGATATTCAAAAATAGAAATAATTCTGCTATAGTGTAAAACAGTCGTGAAATATCAATGCAAAGCAGTGAAATTCATTCAGGTCTTTCGGTAATTATTCATGGTATTGCTTTATTCATGGTATTGTTAAATATTTTAATGACCTTTTCTCATTGTTTTCAGTTGTCATTTCAAGAACCTCTACTTTGAATTCTCTTCAATGTTATGCAGTTGCAAGACGCGCGTTCGACAGGAAAAAAGTTTTCTGAGCAAGGGGGAACTCTGGAGATGGGTGGACGGCGATCATCTTAAAAGTGAGTACCCGTTTGAATTTATAGCAAATTGTTGGTGAAATTTTGCTCGGGCGCTATTTTTAGGTGGTAATTTTCCTATTTTAATCGTCTGTGCAATCATGTAGATAAGAGTTAGAATTCTTAGACTTCGTGTTTTAGTTGAGCATTGATGAGCTTTGAAAAAATTTGGGTAAATGTGAGTTAGCGTCCAGTCTGGGAGCAAATTAATTTCACCTGCTTCCCGATCACCTTATACCACCTATTTCATTTATATTGCTACGCTACATATGCGCATTTGTACTAACCTGTCATTTGCTTCATCAATCCTTTTTCTTTCGTAAACTATTCACTTAAACCTGTGATGTGAATCAATTTCTCGACGCCATGATGGAAATACTGCCGTTTTCCTCCTAGTTCCCCCAGACGGCGCAGCGGTCGAGCAGAGTCTTCATTTTCTACACTCACTACCTATAACTATTCCCGCCTTCAACTTAAAGTAGCCGCGCTTCACGACGCGTTTCACACCCCCTCCAATCATCAACCCTCTCGGGGGATGTTTCTCTTTAAAAAAATACGCTACCACTTTGAACAGACTGCAACTACACCCCCCTCCAATCATCAACCCTCTCGGGCGATATTTTTCTTTAAAAAAATACGCTACGACTTTGAACAGACTACTACTACACCCCCCTCCAATCATCAACCGTCTGGGGGGATATTTTTCTTACAAAAAATACAATACGACTTTGAAGGGACTACAACTACACCCCCTCCAATCATCAACCCTTACGGGGGATTTTTGTCGTAAATGCCAATAAATTTCAACTTCCTTTACCTCATTTTTTCACTTTTCCCGCTGAAAATTCTATTCCTCCGTATTCCCGTTTACATATACTTCCATTTTTAACCTATTTTCACCTATAAATGCCTTTTTACCGTTCGAAAATCGCCGTTTCCAGGCAGTGTACAGTCCAATCCTAGCACCCGTTTCACTCCATAGGCCCGCAACCTTGTTGGTAGGGTAAGGGAATATTGTAGACGTAAAATTACACAGTGCCCCTCTAGCGTCACTTCCGAAAATCTAGAAATATGGCGTCAAAATTTCACGAAAAATACGCCAATTTGGTCATGTTCAACATTTATTTTCTTAAAAACGAATAATCTCAAGACTTTCTTTCTTACATTTATTAAATGCGTATTCCTTTCACTTTAGACTGGACCCCAACTCAAATTTACCAAAATTTGTAGTACTTAAGAAATGTAGTATATCTTGGGTAATTTGACTCGCGGTTTAGGCTAACGGAACTTCATATTCAGACGGATGTTTTTCACTGAATCACGCCTAATTCTTTTATTCATTTCAGAGTTTAACCAGCGCGCTTATCAGTGGACGTCTGAAACGTTTTACCTTGAATCGGGTTAGAAAAATTAATTTGCTTTAGGTATTTTGACGGTTCACAGAAGGAAATGTTCTCAGTAACTTCCCTAATAGCGTCAGATTTTCCACTGGTAAGAGACTGTCTTAGCGGTTAGTCATGGGCCAGAATATCAATAGACAAAAATTGGCGTGGCGTTCGTCATTCCAACGTGGATTACTTGATGGATTTGATTTTCATAGCGTAATTGACTCGTGGAAACTCATGAAGCCTTCCATAATTTGTAAAAGGTACATTACATAACTTGCTATTATTTTATAAAATTTATAAGACACTGACTCCGGTGTTTAATTTAAATTATTTATATTGTTGTCAATTTTCGTCAGTCAATTTTCACTGTGCTACTGATTGACACGATCTTGATATAACTCGTAGAACTTGTGGCATACCTGAAAAAGAATGGCTGAAATGTGTATGATGCTGCTTACCTATTTACTCTCTCTCCCTTAATTCTCAGGACATGGGGCAAAACACAGCTTGAAACCATAAACACAATTTCTAAGAAAATGAAAACACTTAGATTAGGTCGACAAATAAAGTTTCAAATTGAAAATGGAAAAGTTTTCGAAAGATAATTGGCATAAAAATTCTTTCAAAAAGGGTCGAGTTGCGGATAGTAAATGGATACTATGGAAGAGTAATCTCGATATTAAAATTATTAAAAAGATACTACGTTGATCACAAACCAATATAAGACGAATTAAATCAGAATTGCATTAAAAATGAACAAAAAAACTGGCTACAGATTGAAGGACGCGCATTAGTTCGTTCGTTATTCTAAACTAAAAATTAACTCGTAAAAACGTGGCGTACTTCGTGACGTAGGATCTTATCAGTTTGTTCGCTGCTCGGAATGTAATAGATTCCTACTGTCATACATGGCTGAGGGATATTAGAACGCAACAATCGTTCGTTAAAGGCCCCCGCTCGTTAAAAATGGTTAATTCCTGTAACGGAGTTAATCTCTCAAATAAAACTAAAAAATATAGTTAAAAAACTAAAAAACACGCTTTAATGATAGCTCAAACTAAAGTGAAAAATAATTCTTAATAAAGAAATAAAAAAATAAATGAAAAATATTAATATTATCGTGAAAAAAGCGTGGGGTGCTCCGTTGCTTAGTTAATTTGATATGCCTTTTGTAATTGTTTACCTAAATTACTGAATGGAAAATGCGGGAAAAGATTATGCTTTGAGCCAGATTTTTAGTACCATTTTTCTACTAATCGTATCGATTGAATATTTTCAAGAATTGATATATCGAGCACCCCACGCTTTTTTCACGATAATATTAATATTTTTCATTAATTTTTTTATTTCTATATTAAGAATTATTTTTCACTTTTTAGTTTGAGTTATCATAAAAGCGTATTTTTTAGTTTTTTAACTATTTATTTTTCACTTTTAGTTTAAGTTATCATTAAAGAGTGTTTTTTAGTTTCGGAGTTGAGTGTTAATGAGTCTGTTACAAACGAACAGACAAACAAATTTAGCAAATACGAAAAGCAAATACGACGATAAAAAATTCTTCTCCCGTCTAAGCTTGCTGCAATTAAAATTAAATTATAACTGGCCGTTAAACGATCAAATTAAAGAAAAAAATCCTTCATTGAGCCTTGAACTCTGGCCTCCCTCGGTGAGTTGACGACGCTAACTACTACACCATCGCATCAACACACTGATGGCGCTTACTCTATCCCTCTAATTCTCACGCAAAGGATCTGTTCAATTGAAGAAAATTATTAATCCCAGCGATCCTGATTAGAATATTGAGAAAATCTTATCAAATTATTGTTTTGTCATCGGTCCTTAATGAGTCTACAAAGTTTAAAGGAAATCTGATCGTTCAAAGTGGGTCAAAATCGAGTCACAAGGAGTCAGTTACAAACAAACATACAGGTGAAGCTAATAAAAGCGTGTTAAAAATAAAGGGCCCCCACGTCACAAATGATCTATGCCTGTAACGGGGATATTAGGACACACTATGTTCGTTCATCCGAGTGGGTCAAAATCGAGTCACAAGGAGTTCAACTCGAGTCACAACTTATACGAAAATAAATAGACAAAGAGTTTTGGATGAAATACTCTGTACGATAGTTCTTTGACTCTTATCATTTGTAGTTGAACAATTAACTTGAACCGCACATTAAAAAAAAGGGCACTATCAATATTTCCGCACATCAACTTGTCCCCATCCCCAAATTTCAAATAACGCAACGCAACTTTTCTGCAGCACGGCGTTACTGCTTGCTTTGCTCCATTACAACGCACAAACTATAGAAAAGCAGGGGGCCAACATAATAGACAAATTACATTAAAAGCTATTTTTAAACAACTTATAATGAAAAAAATAGCAATTTTCTTCAAAAAAATTATAAACCATACAATAAACAAGAAACCATAAGAAATACTAATAACACGGAGTGATTTTTTAATTCGGGAAACTAATTTAAGATGCGCTGCACTCAAACCATTTTGGGATACGCATATCATAAATAAAAAAGCTATTTTTCTACAACTTATCGGCGAAAATTGAACTATTTTCTTTATAATTATGAAGCACCATGCAAGAAACAATAAGAAAGCATAGGTGAGAGCAATTCCACGGCAGGGTTTCTAAAATTGAATATGCACAAGACTCAGAGCCATTTTGGGATACTCATTTTTCTACCACTCTTCGGCTAAAATGGAATTATTTTCTATATTTAAATGAAAGACTATACCATAAACAAGATCTTAGCAAAGGTGAGACCAATTCCACGGACCGTTTTCTAAATTCGGGAAACTAATTTAAGATGCACTACAATCAGAGACATTTTGGGATACGCATATCATATGTAAACCTAGTTTTCAACAACTCAACGGCCAAAGCTGAACTTTTTTCTTTATTATAATGAAAGACCATACACTAAACAATATTTGAGCATAGGTGAGACTAACTCCACGGAACGTTTTTTAATTGGTTCGGGAAACCAATTTAAGATGCACTGCACTCGGAGCCATTTTGGGGTAAGCATATCATATGTAATCCTATTTTCCTACAACTCATCAGCCAAAACTGAACTGTTTTCTGTACTTAAATGAAAGGCTATTTCATTAGTAATAACTATGCATAGGTGAGACCATTTCCACGGGCAGTTTTCTAAATTCGGGAAAATAATTTAAGATGCACTGCACTCGGAGCCATTTTGGGATACGCATATCATATGTAAACCTATTTTTCTATAACTCATCGGCCAAACCTGGACTTTTTTCTTCATTATAATGAAAGACCATACACCAAAAAATATTTAAGCATAGGTGAGACCAATTCCACAGGCCGTTTTCTAAATTCGGGAAACCAGTTTAAGATGCACTGCACTCGGAGCCATTTTGGGATAAGCATATCATATGTAAACCTATTTTTCTACCACTCATCAGCCAAAACTTAACGAATTTCTTTAATATAATGAAAAACCATACATTAAACTATATTCTTACATATGTGTGACCAATTCCGCGGACCGTTGCATATCATATGTAAACCTATTTTTCTAAAACTCATCGGCCAAAACTGAACTAAACTGAAGTGACCATACATTAGTTAGCGCACAGTTCTCTTTGTATATCATTAAAAGTTGTAAACAAAGTTGATGGTTCTACATTTTGTAATAACTGATTTCAATGCATTCAAGCGTCATATAAAACATTGCCATCCGCAATAGCTGGAATCAACGTAAAGTTAGACATGAAGGGCAGTTGGTAACCTATCCTTTCCATCGTCCATCTGGGTATGTGAAACATAAGTAAAGTATATTAAAAGAAGGCAGTGAACCAACATGGTACTTTGCAGGACTGGCAATATCCTTAAGACGACAGAGAGTAGGCAACGCCAAGATGAAAGAACGTCGTAGAGAATGTTCACTGGTGATAAAATTTACAAATTATCTGAAGCCACTATCAAGGAAGCGTATCGGGATGCATTGGTGAGTTTAAAAAAAAAATTAAGTTGAAAGGTAAGAGGATAACCCAAAAGAATTATGGTCATACTTAAGGGAAGTTAAACGCAATACCTCAACAGTTATTCTGCTACGAAAGGAAAAGGGCGAATTATTAACAAGGAGTTCCGATTTAGCCAATTTACTAAACTCCGAATTTCAAATGGTATTCACAAAGTAATTACAGATTACAACCATTAAGGTAAATAGCGACGTCCAGCATAAGGTACCGCCTATCGATATTGACACTTGCGGAATAGAGAACTGGTGAAAATCTGAATAAATCCCCAGGTCCTAAAAAATTCATGCACGCGTTTAGGGAAAAAAAACGCGTGAAATAACACCCTTCTTGCAGTATCTATTTCGTAAATACATCAACGAACACAAAGTACTAATCGGTTGGAAAAATGGCAAATGACACCCTCATATGCGTAAGCGGTGATAAGTAAGTCAACAAACCGATATCTCCCAAATGTATCTCTTAATGTAACATGTAATTGTAAGTTCAGTAATGAGACTCCTAGAAATGCGTAACTTGAAAACCAAAAAAAACAACACGGATTCAGAAAGGGAAGATGTAAAACAACTAAAATAGTACATTTTGACCACGATATTCTTGTCTTGGGTGAATAAAGCGTTCCAGTACATGCAACTTTTATTGCCTTTTACTATGCATTTGATGAAGTTTCCCAGCTATTGCCACTCATTAAATTATAATCATACAGGTTACACAACGTAATCTCCTAGTTTATCTATTTCTTAATCAATAAAATGCAAAGGGCTGTATGAAACGGCGCCAGCTCTAATGAAGTGGAAGCCACATCGGGTTTCCCACAAGCAAGTGTCATAAATTATTGTATATTTTTTATTGCCCACTTGTTTATTTATACAGAAACCATAATGGTGAACAGTTGACAATAACCTTAGATTATTAGCAGAAAATGCTGTGCTGTATGGAGATAATAATAGCGTAGCTTTAATGATAACCAATTGCTAACTAAGGAAGTCGAGGCAATACAAAGGTGGTGTGATGCTTGGCAGCTGGCATTAAACCAGCAGAAGTACGTTATTTTCAATTCTTGGAAACGGAAAAACACTATTTCCGAAAGCCATTGCATTAACAACAGCAAATTACAGACAGTGGAATCGGTGAAATACCTCGAAATTACACTGGTTTTTCATCTGCCATGGAATAAACATTCAAAAAGGTCGTGAAGTTACGTTACGGGCCGTAAAGATAATATATATCTTCCTTAAGACGTTCATATTTTACGAAATTCGACATACTGCGCCAGATCAGATGCTAAGCATAAGATGAGTGAACTACACAGCTGAACGGGCAGATTTAGAATGTAATTTTTCCAGCGAACGATAGGGGAATATAACAGCTGCCACTTAAACTTTTATCTATGTTTTTCGATAGGTAATGTCGCTCGTAGTAGTACTCCCTATTACTTGATTCCTTATTTTTGATCTAGTGTTAGCAGCACGCCGTGCATGTTTTCTACATAAGTGTTGAGTCTCTGACCATTTGTGTAGTTGCAAAATACATATTTATTAATGGTCCCTCTCCATTATGATAATATCTGTAGTGTAAGAGTGCATGCTTGTGAGGCTTCGCCTTGCGACAAGCATTAGCAATTCATGCTAATTCATAATTAGTCGTAGTTACACTAACTTTAGGGTATAGTGAATGCATGTCGGTGAATACTCACCCCCTGCCACACACCCCTGAGGTGACTCGCAGGGTATTTCGTAGATGTAGATGTAAGTTTACCTACAAATTTCTCCACCGTTACAAAGTAGTAACTCATTTGTAACATCCGTAATATCATAAACGTTACTATTATTAATTAACATTAATATGGAAAACAAGAGATTTTTTTTAAGTAGGGTGAAGAATTATCTGCACACTTTATTCCTCCACCGCCACCAGGGTCGCAGAAACCAGTTTCGTGCATCATGATCATTCCGCGGTAGAGCTTCCGCGCCGTCATTGGTTGGAAGGTGTGCGAAGTGGGTGGGGAAAAGGAAAAGGGAAGGGGATCGCCATGAGGGAAGGGGAAGGTCTTTTCGTCACTTTCTCAAGTCACAGACTGCGACGGTCGAGGGAGTTACTTCGAGCATTTCAAAGATTTGAGACAATGGAACATCAACCATATTCCATACATGCTCTTGGGGGATTCCCATTTTGTGCGCCTGGCTGTGCTACTCCGTTACCACTTGGAAAGAGGTACGTACATCTCATGTCACTTCTTCAGCCCACTCATTCCTGTCTTCCATGCCATTAATTTGTACAATTTCCTTCATTCATAGCACGCCCGGCAGCAATCGGGCTATGTGTTTCGGGGCAGAGTACTGGGGAGTTGAGGAGAGCACTACAGGACACAGGGCGATTCTCCTCCCCAGTGATTCTGTTGATAGGATCTAATGATTTAAGAACGGTAATACAGCCTGAGCATTGCCACCATTCTCAGTCTAACCAATTATTGTAAAACTAATATCCTGTTTTTTTCTCTACCTTCATTTAGAATATTATCAAATTTAAGAAATTGCGGCCGAATTACCATGCCATATTTAGAAGGTTACGGGGATTTTCGACGAAGGGTTGTCGTCCTCACAATCCTTCCGGTGCCAGCCTTGTGGCATGATGCAAGGTATAGGGGGCACCTGCGTGCAATTAATTGGTGGATTCAGAAGTATGGAACACGTAAGATTTGAGGTATAATGAGTTAATGTTATTACTTCGGATTAAACTTGATGCATACCTTTACATATACCGGTTCAGTCTATACCCCGTTCTCTTCTCGTTGCACAGGTAACAATGGTCCACATGTAATTGATATAACAACTCCCTTCCTCTATGAGGGAGGGGTGCGGGAGGAATATTTTGAGAGGTAAGCAGTAAATGCTACACTGACATTTCCACGTTGATATGAGAGCATAAGAACGTTCATCACTACTTTACAGGTGGATGGGTACCGGGAGACGGATGCGACCGGACGGTATCCACCTAAACCAGATGGGAATGCAACTCATGCTACATATTTTTGAGCGGGAGTTGATTCCTGTGGAGGGAATCTGGTAGAATAGCATTGGGAATGCACCAAGCGTGCAATTTTTGCAACGGGAGTTGATTCCTACGAAAGTGGGAATCAACTCATAACGGTTTCATATAGGCCTACAGGGGATCTCTTTTCCGTAAGGGTAATTCCCTAAAAAAAGAGAAACGCGTCTTGCTGATTACCTCCTTGGTGACGTGGAAAAATCAACGACACATTCCCGGACTGAAAAAGTAAGTCTTCCTCTCCTTATTTTTAACATTGTATGCACCATTACTACGTATTATCAATAACTCATTCCTTAGCCAAGGCATCACATTGGAATCTTTCCTCCTCACCTGAAACATATTCTATGTAATTCATTGAACAGTGTAAAAAAAATACTTCCATATTAACATTTATTTCAGTCGTGCTTTTCCGTTATATTCCACCTTAATTTGATGTTCTCCACTTCAGAAAGGTATGGCATTTGAAGTACAATAGAGGAGTCTTACAGTGACGCCACAAAATTTCACATCAATGTTGTAATTCCATTTACGAAATGCAACGAAGGCGAAGGTAAACCACACACAGGAGCAGGACGCCTAAGAGGACTAGGAACGCAACACACATAACAGGTTTGTCAAAAGCATCGCATAAACTCAAGGATGAAGAGACGTGTAAATACAAGGACAAGGTATTATAGACATTACACACAGTAAGTACTTTTTCTAAAATTATAATAAACCTTAAGTATAATGAGAATGAGTTATAAATAGGTTGTTGAAAAACAGGTTTACATAATATATGCGTATCCCAAAATGGCTCAGAGTGCAGTGCATCATAAATTAGTTTCCCGAATTTAGAAATCGGTCCGTGGAATTGGCCTCACGTATGCTAAAATATTGTTTAATGTATGGTTTTTCATTATAACAAAGAAAATAGTTCAGTTTTGACCGATGAGTTATAGAAAAATGTTTACATATGATATGCGTGTCCCAAAATGGCTCAAGAGTGCAGTGCATCCTAAATTAGTTTCCCGAATTTAGAAAACGGTCCGTGGAATTGGTCTCACCTATTCTTAAATATTGTTTTATGTATAGTTTTTCATTATATTAAAGAAAAAAGTTCAGTTTTGTCCAATTAGTTATAGACAAATGTGTTTACATATGATATGCGTGTCCCAAAATGGCTCGGAGTGCAGTGCATCATAAATTAGTTTCTTGAATTTAGAAAACGGTCCGTGGAATTGGTCTCACCTATGCTTAGTTATTGTTTATGAAATGGAGTTTCATTTAAATATAGAAAATAGTTCAGTTTTGGCCGATGAGTTGTAGAAAAATATGTTTACATATGATTTGCGTATCCCAAAATGGCTCGGAGTGGAGTGCATCATAAATTAGTTTCCCGAATTTCGAAAACGGTCCGTGGAACTGGTCTTACCTATAATAAAATATTGTATTATGTATGTTTGTTTATTAAAAGAAAGAAAATAATTCGGTTTTGGCCGATGAGTTGTAGAAAAACATGTTTACATATGATATGCGTATCCCAAACTGGCTCCGAGTGCAGTGCATCTTAAATTAGTTTCCCGAATTTAGAAAAAATTCCGTGGAATTGGTCTCACCTATGCTCTGTTATTGGTTATTGTATGGTCTTTCATTTTAATAATGAAAATAGTTCATTTTTTGCCGACTAGTGGTAGAATAATAAGTTTACATATGGTATGCGTATCCCAAAATGGCTCTGAGTGCAGTGCATCTTAACTTAGTTTCCCGAATTTAGAAAACGTTCCGTGGAATTGGTCTTACCTATGCTTAGTCATTTTTTACGGTATTGTTTTTCATTTAAAATTAAGAAAATAGTTGTTTTAGATGACGAGTGGTAGAAAAATGAGTATCCCAAAATGGCTTGGAGTGCAGTGCATCTTAAATTAGTCTCCCGAATTTAGAAAACGTTTCGTGGAATTGGTTTTATGTATGCTTAGTTATTGCTTATGGTATGGTATTTCATTATAATAAAGAAAATAGTTCAGTTTTTGTCGTTAAATTGAACAAAAATATCTTTTATATAAGATATGCGTATCCCAAAACGGTTAACTAGGCAGTGCATCTTAGTTTCCCGGAAGTAGAAATCATGCCGTGGAATTGCTCTCACCTATGCTTTTTTATTGCTACTCCTCATTCTTAAGATACAGTATGAGCATCCTATTCAATAAGGTACTGGTCAAACAGTCTTCATTATATAAATATTCTCGGCAAAGATCATCAAATGAAAAGTAAACTATTCTAAATGCGGCTACTCATGTAAGAGGAACCTTCAGCCAAAAACTAGATTTATATACCGTCAATGTGTGTTACCTGAAAAGGCAAGCGACGAGACATAATCATGAATCTGACAGCAATGCCCATCAATCGCAATATCACATGCTTTTTTATCGATTGGAAATGTTTCTTCATGAAACGTCTCGGTCGACAAATTTGTATTTATTCTTATTGTCTACTCCGCATTCTTAAAATACAGTATGAGCATCGTCTTAAGTAAGGTACTAGTCTAACAGTCTTCATTATACAAATATTCATGGCCAAGATCTTCAAATGAAAAGTAAACTAATCTTAATGCGGCAATTCATGTAAGAGGACCCTACAGCCAAATAAAGGGTTAATTTCCTTTCTTTGTCTGTAAATTGAAAAGGCAAGTGACTTGTTTCTTTTCATTTATCCGACAGTATGACCTATTATCTAATAATCACTTTATTTTTCTCTATTGGCAATGCTTCTTCATAAACAGCCTTGGTCCACACCTTAGCATTTATTCTTTTTGCCTACTCCGCAATCTTAAGATGCAGTATGAGCATCCTCTTCAGTAAGATACTGGTCAAACAGTCTTAATTATATATATATTCGTGGCCAAGATCTTCATTTAAAAAGTAAACTCATATTAATGCCGCTACTCATGTAAGAGGACCTTACAGCCAAAAAAAAAGATTTATTTGATTTCAATGTGTGTTATTTGAAAAGGCAAACGACGTGATTATTTCATGAATCCGGCAGCATTACCTATCATCCGCAAAATCACAAGCTTTTTTCTCGATTGGCAATGTTACTTCATAAATAGTCTCGGTCCACACATTAGTATTTATTCTTTTTGTCTACTCCGCATTCTTAAGATGCAGTATGAGCATCCTCTTCAGTAAGATACTGGTCAAACAGTCTTCATTATATAAATATTCTCGCAGATGCAGTATGAGCATCCTCTTCAGTAAGATACTGGTCAAACAGTCTTCATTATTTAAATATTCGTGGCCAAGATCTTCAATTGAAAAGTAAACTAATCTTTATCAATCTACTCATGTAAGAGCACCTTACAGCCAAAAAAAAAGTTTAATTTACTTTCAATATATGTTATTTGAAAAGGCAATCGACGTGATAATTTCACGAATTCGACAGCGAACTAATCTTAAAGCGGCTACTTATGTAAGAGGACACTACAGCCAAAAAATAAATAATTCACATTCAATGTGTGATTCCTAAAAAAGGCAAGTGACGTGATATATTCATGAATTCGACGGAATTACCTATAATCGGAAACTTTACATGCTTTTTTCTCGATTGGCAATGTTTCTTTATAAAATGTCTCGGTCCACACATTAGTATTTATTCTATTTGTCTACTCCGCATTCTTAAGATGCAGTATGAGCATCCTATTCAGTAAGATACTGGTCGAACAGTCCTCATTATATAAATATTCTCGGCCAAGATCTTCAAATGAAAAGTAAAATAATCTTAATGCGAAAACTCATGTAAGAGGACACAAAAACAAAAAAAAAAGATTTATTCACTTTCAACGTGTTACCTGAAAAGGTAATCGTCATAATGTTTTCATGATTCCGACAGGATTGCCTATAATCCGCAAAATCTCATGCTTTATTCTCGATTGGCAATGTTTCCTCATAAAATGTCTCCGTCCACACATTAGTATTTAATCTTTCTTTTTGTCGACTCCCCATTCTTAAGATACAGTATGAGCATCCTCTTCAGTAAGGTACTGGTCAGTCTTCATTATATAAATTTTCGTGGCCAAGTTCTTCAAATGTAAAGTAAACTAATCTTAATGCGGCTACTCATGTAAGAGATCCCTACAACGGAAAAGAGATTTATTTACTTTCCTTGTCTGTTACCTGAAAAGACAAGTGACGTGTTTCTTTTAATTTATCCGACAGTATGACCTATCATCCGCAAAATCACATGCTTTTTTCTCGTTTGGCAATGTTTCTTTATAATAAGTCTACGTCCACACAGTAGTATTTATTCTTTTTGTCTACTTCGCATTCTTAAGATGCTGTTTGAGCATAGTCTTTGGTAAGCTACTGGTCAAAGAATCTTCATTATTTATGTATTCGTGGCCAAGATCTTCAAATAAAAGTTAACTTATTTTAATACTGATACTAATGTAAGAGTACTCTTCAGCCAGAAAAAAGATATATTTGCTATCAATGTCTATTACCGAAAAAGGTAAGTGACGTGTTACTTTTCATGAAAACGAGAGCTTGACCTATCATCCGACAAAATCACATGCTTTTTTCTCGATTGGCGATGTTTCTTCATAAACCGTTTTGGTCAACACATTTGTATTTATTATTTTAATCAATTCCGCATTCTTACCTTGCAATATGAGCATCTTCTTCAGCAAGACACTGGTCAAAAAGTCTTCATTATTTAATTACTCGTGGCAATGATCTTCAAATGAAAAGTAATGTTATCTGAATCCGGCTACTCATGTAAGAGATCCTTACAGCCGAAAAGTGATGCATTTTCTTTCAATGTCTGTTACCTAAAAAGGTATGAGACTTGTTACTTTTCACGAAGCCCACAGTATGACCAATAATCAGCCAAATAACATGCCTTTTCTCGAATGGGAATGTTTCTTCATATACAGCCTTAGTCCACACCTTAGTATTTATTCACTCTTTTTGTCTATTCCGCATTCTTAGGATGCAATATGAGTATCCTCTTCATTAAAATACTGGTAAAGTGTTCATTATTTAATTATTCAAGGCAATGATCTTCAAATGAAATGTAATCTTGTCTTAATCCGGCTACTGACATAAAAGATCCTTACAGCCAAAAGGGATTTATTTACTTTCAATATCTGTTACCTAAAGAAGCAGGCGAGTGTTACTTTTCATGAAACTGACCGTATGACCTATCATCCGCCACAAGACCTATCATTCGCCAAATCACATGTTTTTTTCTCGATTAGCAATGTTTCTTAAAAAACAGGATTCGACAACACCTTTGTATTTATTGTTTTTTATATTCGTGGCAAAGATCTTCAAATGAAAAGTAATCTTATCCTAATGCGGCTACTCATGTAAGAGATCCCTTCAGCAGAAAGAGATTTACTCTCATTATCTGTTTCCAAAATAGGCAAGTGACCTTTTACTTTTCATGAAACCGACAGTTTGACTTACCACCGCAAATGTCATCCTCTTTTCTCAGTTGGAAATGTTTCTTCATAAACAGCCTTGGTCTACACCTTTGTATTTGTGCTTTCTTTTTATCCTTTCTGCATTCTTAGCATGCAATTAGAGCATCCTCTTCAGTAAGATACTGATCAAAAGGCAAGCGACATGTTAGTTTCGTTGTAACCGACGGTATATCCTATCATCCGCAAAATCACATGCTTTTTTTTGTTTGGCAATGTTTCTTCGTAAACGGCCTCGGTCCACTCCTTAGTTTTTACTCTTTTTGCATTCCTTCTGTGCAATATCGGCATTCTCTGAATTAAGATCCTGATCTAAATAATATATTTTTTAATTCTCGGCTCTCTCTCGTAGTAAGTTTCAAATGAAACGGAACTTTGCCCACCATAATCCAGCTTGTCTTCAAGTGGGGTCCCTATAGCCAGCAAGATAATCTATTAATTTGTCTATTACATAATAAGGCAAAAGGCTTGTTAGATTCCATGAAACGGACAACTTCTTTTATCCGTAAAATCACATGGGTTTTCTCATATGAAAATGTTTTGAAATAATGGCAATGTTGTGGTTTTCGCTTTGTTTTTTAATTGTTCTTGATTCATCTTCTGGAACATGGCAACAAATCGTTTTGATATTTTTTCAGTCTTGACGGTGATGTTGTTTATTAATATAAATATTGTCTGGATTTTTTTCGGAATAAATTTCCTCCTGGCTTCATAATTCGTCAGTTTGGTTCTTTTCGGGTTATTGCCTCTTAAAATCTCTTCGATAACGGTTTGAAGAGCTCTTTGAATAATAATATCTTCAATGCTACACTCGCTAGCCATTCATTTAATATGCCACGTTAATGCCAACAAAACCTTATTATTTGGTTTTCTCACGAATCCCAAATACTAAGAATACATTTTCTTGGCATATAACATCTAATGCCATTCGATTTCTGACCTGGTTTGAAATCTGCAGCTGTATCCATCTCTTCACTTTCATGCAGCGAGTGAGTTATATTCTCTCTGCTTCTTCACGAAGTGTTTACCTTAAGAATTAAACTAGGCCTGTGCTTTCCTTTTGAATTCTTTCATACGATCTTTAGTCACTATTCATTTCAAGGATGAACTTACGGGAAATAGGATGAATAGAATGATTGCAACAAGTTTTCGGAAGAATATATCAAAGTTGATCTACTTTTCCACATACGGTAGTCCATTATTTCAAGGAGACTTATCTGATCTTTGAAGTTGGAAGTTAGGTTCATAATGTGTGCCTTAATTGTATGATCAATAATAATCTCACCAAACTAAATTCGTCAAGTTTGCATACATTCAAATGGTCGTACCTCAATGTCGAGACAACTCCCAACATACTATTGAAGAACATTTGGGTTAACAACAGATGGACTCAAAATTTGTTAGTATTTCGCAATAAAATGTATAATTAAGGGGGGGGCTCTTCACAAACGATGAATGCCACCGACGAAGATGTTAATGCTGGATGTTCCTGTTCCTCCTGTTTGTATACGATTGTGAAATCTTAAATCTTTCTGTGAATGCTGTTGAAGCAAGTTATGCGTATTGTTATCTGACATGGTTTTTGCTAAAATTATTCTAATATTTTTAGAATTAGTTGCTTTTTTTAGCTCAAATACATTATTGTGAGATTTTACATAACCACCAGCCATTTGTGTAGGGATATTCAAACATTCACACACACATGGGAAGGGGATATGATCATGCTTGGTCACCGGCGCAGCAATGAAGTGTATCGGCGCTGGAGCTCTTCATTTTGCCTTTCTATATCTTCTGCTTCCTGATGATTGTGAATGTGATGATATATCATATATTATGTCACTATAGTGTCTTGTGCATGGTCATTATTCTGTTGGTGGTGGTGCCTTGTTTGTGCAACGTGCATAGAGGGATCGTCGATGGAAAGTGTTGTGCTAGTGTCTTTTGCATGGTTGTTATTCTGTGGTGGTCAGTGATGTTGCACTGTTTGTGATAAGTGCATCGATGGATCGTCGATGGAAAGCTGAGAATCGGCCGCCGTTGGACCTTGCAGCACTGTGGTAGGGTGTCGTCTCCTCTCCTTGCATGCAATCTAGGTGTACGCCGTGAATCGCGTTAGTATTAAAAAAGGGTTCCCATCAGGAACGCATCGTAGGGCCCTCCATGGGCTTTTAAGTAACCTCACTTTAAGGGAAACTAAAGTTAACTCCCTTAAGGGAAATACTCTTAATTCAAAGAAGTTGGAATTTTGTCTTTAAAAAAATAAGCTACCTCCCTTATGGGAAACAGATTCAAAGAGGTAGGAATTAGGTCTTCGAAAAAGTCTTTACGGCTTAATAGTAAGATTTTTCCTGGTTTAGTGTCGCGATTGGAATTTCCCTGGAGTTAAGTTACTTTTCCCAAGTACCTTATCTACTCAAATGCAAAATTGAAGTCGAGTTATATCCTCTATGCATATATGTATCCAAATGTCCCATACACTAATAGCTATAATTTTTTACAGCATGACCTTCATGTATATTAAAAGTTTTTCTCCATTACTGATAATCTCCTCTCAGGTGTCTCACAGCTTTGAAAGTCTTGGTCCTTTCTCAATTAGGCGATTACGTTCAGGTTAGGTAAAATGGCCTAATCTTAAAACTGGGGGATGTCTGAGAGGAGACTATCATTTTGGGACTAAGGTCATTTAGAGAAGTGGGGGGTGAATTAAAGTGATTTAGCTGACGAAGTAGGCAGGACATATGAGGTGGTGGGATATTGAACTTAAGAACAAATAGTACTTAAATTGTAGTCACTTGAGCTTAACGTGAGATGAATGCCAATTATAATGTAAGCATTCAGGTCACGTTACGGCCAAGCAGGTAGCACATTTGTTTGCCCTTACTGCAGCTTCACGTTGCATATCACATTTATGGTCAATCATATGTTATGTAACTCATTAGACTATACTTAATATAACTGCAAGGATGTATTTTGACGGATTTATACTGTTATGTATTTATATTTGTTGCATTTATGATGAAATTTAATACTTTTTAAGGCTCTCGCAATGTAGGATTTATTGTCATAAAAGTGTGTATGAACTTATAGCGTACAAAGCAATACTTCAGTGAAACCTTTCACAAGTATTAAGTAATATTCTCCTCTTCCTAGTCACTTTATAAAGGCACTTTTAAGACTCAATTTAGTTTATGGTATACAACCCTACATTATAAGCTCCTAATCATATTTTTCTCGTTTCAGATGTTAATATTTTGTTTTTTTCCCTTGATATCCCTTTCACTGCGCTTTTTTTAATAGTGATGTATTTATTCATTTTGTCAAATACTAATTCTCTTTTATTTCTCTTTCACCTTGGTGGAGCGGTCTTCGCCTTTTCTCCCCAGTGGGACATAATGTTTTGGAAGGCTGCGGCTTTTGGTGAAGTCCATGTTGCTACATCGCCTGGACTCATCTGGTGCACCCACGCCTTGACTTTCGTTCCTCGCTATCCTTACTTTACTCGGTCCTCGCCCGTTACTTCGTTCCGTTCGCAGCTTGCCTAACTGTTGCTTCTACATAACTTTTGTTCGTCATTCATATTTTTATGCTCACTGAAATTTATTAAACTGAGTGGTTTATTTACGTCACTTCATCCCTACACCCACTTAAATTCAGTTGTTCAGTTTTGTCCCTTTTCCTTATTTATGATTCTATTTCTTCGTATGTTTTGGTGCCCTCCCATCATCCCAAGCTAATCCACTCAGATAACCTCCCTTCCATTCCTATTATTTAGTTTCCTTCATTCCTTCGCTTTTTCCTTCCTCTTTCCTTGTTTTCACTTCATTGAAGTACCTCTCCCTCCTCTCCCCTTATACCTCGGGACTATGTACATTTATCAAGACATTGATACAAAGATAACCATTGTGAATTCTTGTCTTGGGCGAGGGATCGAAGGATGATAGGAACTTGGGTCATTACCATATTTATTTTCCGGGTTTATATTTAATTAGATGTTCTGTTTATTAAATTGTAAATGTAAAAAATACTGCTGGTATGCTCAATATTGATATATGTACTGGATCGGTCTTCGTTGTGGCTTGATAAGCTTTTACGAACCCATTTTCCATTTAAAAGCTGTAAGAATCTTTCCACTTATATAAATGTTTTAATATTCCAAAAAATCATGTATTGTCAATTCGCAATGAATTTGTTTAATAATTGATGTATCCTTAATGACATTGGGTGGTTGCTGGGATGTGGTTGGCCTTCAAACCATTTTATAACCATGTAATTACAGTGTGGTGACGATGTGATTGTTTGAATATACAAATTGATTCTTTTAGCAAAAAAATGTACTACATAATCAAACTAGTGTTTGAACTTGTCATGAAAATTGTAAGATTCAAAATTTACCCTTACCATTTGTCAATAAACCTGTTAATTTCAATTACTTTTTCTTAAGATTGTTTATGTATTCCTATCCTTACGTGGTAAGTGAAGCTTTCTCTAAGTTTACCTCCAGTAGAAATGCTGGCTTGGTCTGAAGGCTCATTACAGGTAAGTGGGGCATACATATTCCAAGAGGTTTGAGTTGAAGGGGTGAGAGTAAGTGGTGTCTAATTCGGTTGGTGAGGCTTATGCGTTAGCGGTGTAACATGACTCATTCAACGGAGTAGGACTAGCCACTCGCAGTTTATTATTAGTTACTAAACACTTCCTGTCAGTAATGTGGCTTATTAATTTTGCTCTGCTGAAATTGACTAGCGGTGTTTTCACTGTACCGGTAGTTATTAAAATATATTGGTATTTGATGTGAGCTGTGTTGAAACAACTATCAAACTCATTTTTCAGGTCATGTACTCCAGGAATAATATACTACTGTCTGGGTGTGAGAAACTAAGTTTGCTATCCAATAGGGTGGTTTTAATTGACATCATAGCAGTTATAGAAAAACTAGATGGCTATCGTTGGGGAGGAAGAAAGTATTCGAATTATTAGAATGTTTGTATATCCTTGGGTTGTTGCTTCGAAAAGGATGGAAAATATTGTTTGAAAAAATAATGAAATTCATTCAGTTCATAGTTAAACATTAATTCCTACTCCTCAGTAATATTGGAGCATAATGAAATGGGAGAGTGGGTTGCTGTATTTAATTATAAAATATTACACTATTACAGTCATTGTAAAAAATAATTTTATGAATGTAATCTTGCATTCATTTCGTACCTTTATATTAGGCAATTGGGAAACAACGTGTCGTAGGTACACCATCCTCTAATAGAATTTTTATATTATTACATACACTTACTTTAATTTGCAGCACAGAACCTCTGGGAAAGGTTTTTCAAAAGGTTATGGAAAAATATGTTGAAAAAAAGAGACTATTGAGGTAAGTAAAATTTCAGACGAGGTCATCCAGTGGACACAAAGGACTGCTTAAGGACAAGTGACTGGAATTGATATGGTATTCTATGGTTAATAGGTAAGTTGGTAGGTATTACTTGCAAGCGTTCCTGTACTTAGCGAGGAAGTTTATGTAGGAGTAATTTCAGGCCAGTCGTAGTGCTTCCTCTCCATTAATTTCTTAATTAGGATCCGGAGCTACTTTTTATATGCCTACAACATGGGTGTCCCTCTTGCTGCTTTAGTAAAACATAATGCTAAAATATTCATTTCGTTGTTGCATGACTTAAATTTTTGAAAAAATTTAAATAATTAACTGGGAGAACACTATCAAATTTACTAAAAAATTTATGGTTCGACATTCACTCACAGTTCCTTTACTTCACAAGTCTTTTAATATATTTATACAGCTCTTTGGGACGACAAAAATTGAATAACGACAAAAATTGAGAAAAAAAAATCCATTGTGACAGGTTTGATAACCAAAATAATATACGAAATAGAGAAATGAATGCACATTCTATCTTTTTATATATAAATATATACCATTTGATGAAGCGATTAGATATTCAAAAGATTGGAAATTGTTATAAATATATAAAGTAAAAAATGTGACTTACTGAAATATTTCGACATGTTGTTTTATTTGGCAATTAAATTTTTTTATGGTAACATACCTATTCCAATTGTGTAGCAATCTGCACTGATTGCAAATCATTTATAATGGAAGTAAAGGCTAAGAAATCACTAATCAGTGGTTGAATTTTATGTTAAGTTGAATGACTCACCTAATGTTACATCGCTAACGCATAAGCCTCCCCAACCGACTTAGACACCACTAAACTGTCACCCCTTCAACTCCAACCTCTTGGAATATGTATGAATCCGTTGTGTTACTTCATTCACGGCTCGGTTGGTGTTTCCGAGGGAAAACGCAATAATGTGGGAGTGATCTTCAGCTGTCTTTGGTTTCTCGTGTCACGAAAAAAGGAGAGAATTGAAACAAGTTCTCGCTGGTTGTAATGTAACTCTATTCACTCTATAGGTAGCTAATCATTTTAATAAGACTTCTTAACACTAAAATTATATTTGGATAATCACGGGGGCATAAGAATGGCATAATTCTGCCAGGACCTCAGTAATCAGCCTAAATCGAATGGAATTATGACAGTGCTTTGTTTTTATCTTTCAACTGTCGGAAGCGATTCCGAAAAAGGGGTCATTAAATTCGGAAAATCGAATTTCCCGCGTTTGTCATCAGGTGATCCAAATTTTTATACCGACTTCACGAAAAGTAAAGGCACTTGCCATCTGTTGGTCAAGTTTTAAAGTAGAGGTCTCCGGGAAGTGCTTTTGTGAATTAGTAAATACGGACGCCATCTATTGATCAAATTTTGAACTAGGGTTCCCCCAAGAATCCCCCTGCATTTTTATAATAAATGCATTTCTATGTTTTAATATTGTGTTCAGGACAACATGGGAAGTCCAGAAAACCTTTAATTGTTGACCATTTTTTGTAAAAATGCCGATTTTTTTTCCGGGCGCCCGGCCGGCCCGCCGGGAAAAATCGGCGGCTTTACAAAAAATGGTCAACTAATTAATGTTTTCTGGACGTCTCCCGTCGTCCTGAACACATTGTAAAAACCCCAGAAGAATGTTTGTATAAATTACTAATTAAAAAAAAAAAATCGAGAAATAAAAAAAAATTGCCGGCAAAAGGATTCGTTGTAACAAGCGCTATATTCTCACCAACTGCTCCCTCCTCTTATCCCCCAGGCTACCGGGGTTCTTATGAAAAGTAGGCTCAAAACTTAAACTTCAATTCAAAAATTGAGGACTTAGTCATTTTTCTGAAAATTTTGGTCGAAGCGAGCCAGGATGCCTTCCGAGGGTCAACCCCTTGGCAATTCTTCTCGCTCTGTGAGGGAGGCTCTGGACTTAGAATAATTTTGTGCTCCGGCCATTTCGCGAATCGTTTGCTTTGCAATGACAACCAGATGAGAGGCTCTTCTTTCTGAAGAGACACCGATCTCGTAGCCGAACGCTTGGATCGTTCAATGACTGCCAAGGCAGGTGTACTGGCCGCGAAGGAGAGCCATTCAACTGATTTAACCACGAGACGTAAGGAGCATTAATAAGGAGGGAGCCATACCACGGTGATGGTTGAGTATCATTCTTTTATTTCTGAACCAAACTTGGCGAGATACAGCATCCGACCAAGGTTAAGGGAAGCATTATTAATCGCAAAACTTGGTGGAACACGACGGCAGTACCCTTGTTCCTCCGCCCTCAATTTCCTCTCTGCTCGGAGGCCCTGCTTTTTAAGGAACAATTGACACCATCGCAGAACTTGGTGGCACAATCCAAATTTTACCACTCATATTTCCCACGTACTGACCAACTGTAGAATATTATGCTTTTATTGGTGGGAGTTCAAAGATATATTTTAGGCCATCACTGGAAATTTTTAAGGCAACTCAAGTTAATTTCCAAAATCAATCTTTGAATGAATGTGAAGTTCAAGCGAAAGCAGTGCAACCAAATAATGTACTTTATTTTATGAATATAAATTGGTCAATTACCCTTTGAAACCAGAATCTTAAATTTAAATGAAATAACCAAATTACCAATGCTGCAATTGCCAAAATTTAGACATCTGCATTCTTTTTGCTCTTCACCATTCATAACAAAATAAGGAAAAACTACATTACCCAGGGGTAAATGAAAATGTACAGAATATTTCTTTTGAGTTCATTTTTAATGGTTAAAGAGAACATTTATACATTGAGTAAGGAGTCCCAGAAGGATCCAGGTTAGTTCTTCACAATTGAATATATTTTTACTTCATATTCTGAGATATCCAAGATTTGGGTAAGCCCAAATGCGATGCACTCCAGCATCAGTGAGCAGCTGCTGTCCAGCAACCACAGGAATCACCCTTGGTGCTTTGTTTGGATTCCAGTCTTCAATTTGTTTGGATTCCAGTGTTCACCGACTTGCACCATTTTTCCTTTTCCCAAAAGAGATTTGGATAAATCTGATATAAAAATAAAATGAAAATGCATGTGTTAGAGTGTCAACAAATTAATATCCTTTTAACTAGGAATTCATGGGATTACAATGCTACTATCCAATTTCACTCAGTTAATATAATGAACTTCATTATGAACAGCTACTGAACAGAACGCTTCAAGTATACATGAAGCACAGTTCCTGAACAGCTGCTGACAGATCAGCCCGATACACGTTCACCCAAACATCCACCACTGCTGCTACACAGTTTTCATAAAAATTTCAAGCAGCCATTCAACAGGGCTTTACACCCTACCAAAATGTCCTCAATTGAGTACATAGGACAAACGAAATTAGTACAAATTCAATGATAAACCTAAGATAATGAATCTATATACCTACATACTGCCAACTACCCACAAGGTGGAAGATATGGCAACTACAAGAAACAATAAGGGAAGATCCAGGCAGGAAAAACCCAATAATGATGTGCCATTGGCTTTTGGTAGTTTGGGAAAGGAGGTTTAAGGACAGAAATGAAGGGGAGAATATGGCCCATACACAGGAAATGTCTGTGGTTAGAAAATAGAGGAATTTTGGTGGAGAAGTCAATTAATACATAATAGTGAACATATAATATAATAAAAATAGAATAAAAATGGTTATGACATCAGCAGAGACAAAGGCAACCATGGAAAAGGCTGGGAGAGAAAGTCAAGGTTAAAATAGATTATAATATGTACGTTCAGGCAGAAGTTAGGCAACAGATTCAAAACTTAATGCATCTTGTTAAGAGAAGATATAGATTCTGATCATTATCTAGGGCATACTTATGGAATATGATGTTAGATTCGAAATTCCAAGTAAAAATAAAGTAGGACTAGGTAGCTTTCATCTTAATCATATGGATTAAAATTCCTTCAGCAGGCACTGCCAGCCAGATTTAAAAAATGGGTAGCAACATGAAATTAAAATATGTAGACGCGAATATTTTAGGAGGACTGGAAGAAGATATTAGAAGGAGAAATGAGCGGAGCAGATAAGGCATTTAACAATGGGAGAGTATTAATAATTGGTACCTTGTGTTACAATGTGAAGAAAAGACAAAGAATATAACATGAAGTGTAGCATTGCAAGGAGCAATAAAATGAACTCTTGGGAAAGAGGAGATTAGGCTGCAGACTTTCCAGGAACATGGTGAGTGAAGAAAGGAAACTGCTGGAAGAGATTAGGAGGAGGCAGAGCAGGTGGTTTGAACAGGTAATGGGGAACAGGTAATTGGTAGTTTTAACAGGTAATTTGAACAGGAACAGATAGGGGGTGCTGAAGGCCTCAACACTTTGGCAAGCCATGAAACCCTCTTACAATTAGTTTAACCATTACCTACAGCAACTGAATTTTCCTAAAATCATCATGTTAATATGTGTGTAGGCCACATAGATGCATTAGCCACAGTTTCTGAAACTATATTTAGTTCAGGGAATCCACTCACCACTCAAGAAATGTAGGAAATAAGCCTGGCTTAGAACCTGAAGAAAATAAAAACTATTGCTGTAGGTGTCATTGAACCATACTTGGCAAGGAGCGAAGGAAGAGGGAAAATCTTTCCACAAAAAATGCATGCAATCATTCAGGCAAGAAAGCAATGTAATTTTTTTGCAAAGAAAGATTTTTCTGTACACCTTGTTCCTCACTGCATTCATTGGGTGCTTCAACTTTACAGCTATTGGAGTTTTTTATTACTTTTGGCCACATTAACAGCTGCAGAACTGAGATCAAACTAAGAAAGGGCTCTCTTGAATCATTTTGTCTGCCACAGTCTTAACTACAGAATAATCCACTTCCCAATTACTCTGGGGTCAACTATCGACGACTTAATAAAATGTGGTCAGCTACAAATGGAGACAATGATTACTGTTTTTATAGTCCCCTATTATGTAATGTAACCCAGTGTAAAAAAGAGCATGTACACGCGAATATGGTAGGCAGAGCTGGCATCACTACTAAGTTTCTCAGCTAAGATCATTTTCATATTTGACTCTTAAGAGTTATCCTTATCTGTACTTGCTTCTGAAGTTAGAATGACTTCAGATTTGGATTATGACATTGGCTCAAAATTAAAGATTTAAAATTAATTGTAAATTCATCAGCCTTAAGTTTAGTTATTTCTTTGAAACAATTTCTCACTTTGTACATTTTGAACTTTTTTACTTTTACCGACAGGTGTTTGGTTTATTCAAGGATAAATAGGCGCATTCACAGCCCCCACTAAAATGTTGCAGAAAGTGCCAAATTGTATTAAGAAAGGGGTGCAGAAGGCAGCCCCAGCCTTTACTTTACAAAGAGTTTACTTTTGTTTACTATGGACAAATTCTTTTAAATCATTTCAGTGTCAGGAAAAGCTCTAGAAAGTGCATCTACAGTATACTTCCATATTTTCCCCATGAACATAACTAAATTTAAATAATAGGACGAGAGCTAACCGAGAGCTAAGCTAGGACTAGAGAGCTTTCTTTGTATGCAAACCGGAACATCTGCTGATGGCTTTCAAAATAAATTTACTTAAGGCCAATGATCTGTTGTCACATTAACCACATCCGTAGAAAAATTGATAAAACTTTCGACATACAAACAAAATAGAGAGTTACTTAACTGGGCGTGTTGCTTCAATCTTTCCATAAGACTAAGGTACCTGGACATGAAGGCATTACTGAAAATGAAAAGACAGATGAGCTAGGAAAAAGAGAAGTTCATAGTTACTTATCCCTTTTGGTACAGAGCCAACGGTGAACAATATACCTTTAATCATGCAGTCTGAGATCAAGGTGCGGGCTACATCCATACAACTTACTAGCATTGCTAGTTTTTTTTAGCAAGATAAGGCACTCAATTCAAGGCTTGATGCATGCAAGGAGATTAATTGATGGACCAAAATTTGGTTATGCAAAAGACCTCCGATCATTAAATGAAGCAAATTAATTAATCTTAAGAACAATAGTGGAACTGTTAACCGGCCAATACTGAGCAAAGAGTCATCTTCACACAGATCTAATTGAAGATAGTAGATGGTGCGAAGTGGATGAAGAAAAAAAGATCCCATAAAGACGTTGGATAGGAGAGGACCAGCTGAGAAATCGAAAGGAACAGCTGAGGAGCAATGAACAGCCGGAGAGCAACCGATGAGAAGCGGGCAGCCGATGAGCAGCCAAGGAGTCGAGAGCAGCCGGAGGACAGCCTAGGAGTATGAAGTAGATGGAGCGCAGCCAAGGCAGGGGGACGAAGGAACAGCGGGCGAGGAAGAGCGAGTAGCCGGAGAACAGCTGAGCCGAAGGGACAACGGAGCGGGGAGGAGCTGCCTAGAAGCAGAAACGAGCAGAAGAATTAAACATTTTTAAAAATTTTATACCAAAACATTAAAATAAGAAACAAAAAATATTAAAACGAGTATAAAAGAAGGGTAAATTTAAAGGAACCCTCAAATGTAAAAATATTTATATGTGAAAATAAATTGGGAGCGTTCCGGAAGGATCTCTCCCCTTACTACTACTATGTGAATGTCTATCAATCACTTGACCTCTGGAATCGGTACCCGAACAGGACCAAACGACATGGTATGTACCCATTGGAGACTTTCTAGGCTTCGGGCTGACTAAGGTTCGACATGGTTAAAACTCAATAAGATAGATGGCGGCACAACGGACCAACTAGAGGTCTAAGCATCTTAACGCCCAGGTAAGGAAATACCTTGGTACGCGCCTACCACGCAAATCAAAGGACATAACGGATTTCCCCCTAGAAAGCATGTAGGTAGGCCAAAAGCATTGATGTAGGCCTCCAGAGGTAAAAACTTAAAATGGATGGCACAATGGCCCAAAAGTTCTACGTGCCTTGGCAGGGCCGGCTTAAGACAAAATTTTAACCCGGGCGAGAGAGTATTCCGGCGCCTCCCCTCCCCTTTTATCAAAGTCATTCACCTGTTAAACGTTGTAGTAAAAATATTTTTTCACCATCACGGCGCTCATTCCTTTGCGGCGTCCCGGGCAGTCGTCAGGGCCTTAAGCCGGGCTTTTGCCTTGGGACCCAGATGAGGGAACTCCACCAACACTAACTTTCGATTGAATCCAATTTCACATATGCACAAGTTACCCTTTTGCTCTGCGTTCAGTTTGCAGATACTAAGTTTTACACATGAGATAGATGAAACAAAATGCCACATTGACAGCTAAAAAAAATAATTTGTTCTACAAATTATACTTGTTTTCGGCACAAAAAACCTTTGAAAAATAAGTAGTAATATCTGCCCCACACATTCATGCATCCACTATAAAAATGTTTCAGGACAGATGGTCGCATAAGGGGGTCATGACGAAAAGTGCGTCATAATTATAATTTGGTGTTAAGGGGAGATTTCAGGAAATTTGGGGGAGGGGGGGGAAGAGGTAAAAATACTGTATACGGGGATACAAATATAAATTGAGCCTAGGAGGTGGGCATCACCGACCCACATGCCCAAATTATTATTATTTAAGTAGCTATGGTAATTTACCGGTTAACTTGAAACTCGCTAAGAGCTCAACGACCGTTTAGTTAATTAAGTTCAGCCTGAAATTCTCCGCAGAAATTGCAAAACCACCTATCGCTCGAATCACTAGTAAATTAACTAAAAATAACTTAACGTTCAAAACCTGTTTGTTTGGTTTCTTTGATGGACAACTCGAATAATTAACTAATAATATACCACTCCCCACTTAAGACAACGCAATCATGCAACCAATTGTTCGCAGAAAAGGAGACGAGAACAAGAGTCAAATGAATAGGGCAAAGCATCTATCACTCGTTGAACATCACGTCAAACCTCGTAAACTGCTCCAAAACAATTTATTCCAATGTTTTCGAGGAACGACACTATACATATGATCATCGTAACCCAATTATTGAGTTTGATCACTGAAATACAGAGGGATTTATGGTCAGGGGATGGACGTAAGGGTGGCTAACTCAATCGCATTTGACGTCTAATCACATACAGCTAACGCATTAAATTAGTGCAATCCATTAGTGAGGCAGGTAATTGTAATTTATAGGTCTTAATGGCTACTCACAACTTACTCATTAACAACAGAGTCCCTGGTAATCATCTGCTGTCGGGACACTTCGTCCACGGGAAGTCCATTTCCACCAGTGAAGTCATCGCACCCCTCCGAGTCAAACCTCCAGCTAACGACGTTCGCGACTGCAAGCAGACGGGCGACGAGAGTGTAAAGGAGGGGAGGGGGTTGCCTCGAAGGAGGGGCGCGGGAGGGGGAGGGAGGTAGGAGGGGGATGATCGGGATCCAAATGACGCAATTATTTTCTGAAACTATGGAGAGAATGCGGAAAAAGTGTCACGGCTTTCTTCCATTTGAACACGAGTTTGAGATAAAAACGCAACTAAAGAATTTCCCTTCGTATAAATCCTTTTCAATGCGCAATCAGACTATCAGAAGCCGTGGCCGAACGGTTAGCGGCGACAGACCAATATTACGTCAAATGTGTCGCGGGTTCGAATCCCAGTGAGCTGAATGTTTTTTTATTTCGAATATTTTACGGAGTTACTGTACATTGCCCAATTCCATACCTATATGGCAGTAACAATAATATTTTTTAATTTTCAGCGTATTTTCTGGATTTTCAATCAACCCCCTTGGGAGACGAAGCTAATTTTGGGATTCTTGATCGGCCGAAAAGAGGTTTCACATGCCGAAAGGCCTAATATGTTCAGATTTTGAAAATACAAGGCACTTCCGTGAATAGGATGGGCGTCGATTGGTCGTGGCTCTTTCTCAAGGCGGTAAAAATGAACGGATTATTACTTTTTAATACACAGAGATGCATGCACTTCAAATTTCCCGGGAACTGCGTTCGAATGATGACTTTTGTGACTCAATTTTTCGTTCAATAGTGAACATGATATAAGTAGAAAAGAGATCGTAACTGTTTCCGAGGTTGTGTAAAAAATATTTGCTATGACCTTTCTGCGGAGCAACATGTTATATTGAAGGGAAGCCTGTATCGTGGGGGAGAGAAAGATATAAGTTTCCAGCACAAAAAGTATCACGTAATGATAACACTATTTCTTTTCCCACCTCATGTTTATTTCAATTTAATGACTTTAACTTTTCATTCATGGCGTGGAATATCTTAATTTCGGATGATATTCATCGTAAAAGCATATAAAGCAAAGAATATTTCTGCACCAAGCCAATTTGTTTTCTGTCGCCAGAACATTTACATCTGCTCGAAGGCAGATCCGGTCTACAAACTCCAGACCATTTATTTATATTTTCTCGGATTTTAAAGCGAGCCTTAATTCTTTTACTGCGGGAAAAACACAGGTACACGTGCAACTCCTGGAAATGCGTCCTTCTACGCTTGAGCCGCTCTTCATATCTTCTCCCTCAGCCCTTACACATCTTTAGGATCTTATTAACCCAAACCATTTTCCCTCTCTCTCTATAGGGGTTGCCAATACCAACGACCCTACATTTCAATGGTTTGTTCAAGGCGTTCTCAAAGACCTCTTTGTCTAACGTTCGCGCCCGTTCTTACCCGGTTGGGTATTGGTGTCCCATTGAGGGATTAGCGAGGTTCAGCGGTGGAGGAAGGGTTGGGGTTTGTTTGCGGCGAATTTCATTAGTGTGTGGAAGAAGGCATGTGATGAAAGGGACAAGAGGAAGGGGTGGACATTTTGTCTGAAAGAAGAAAGTGGAAAAATTTGTTGGAAAGACAATGGGTGGGTTGGGGAGAGGAAGTAATACAGGGAAATACGGATTGGCGCGTGGCCCAAGAAATAGTTTGATTCTATTATAAAACTATTTCAATAATTTAATATTTTTAGGAGCTAGACGAAAGGTAGTTCCGTGATGGTGTCACGTTAAAAATACCGTTGAGTGGCGTTGGAATACCTTTCAATTATCACTTCCTAGAATATGAAAGTCATTCACATTGAGAGAAGATGGGAAGTTATAAAAACAGGCATCGCAGGAACGGAAGAGAAAACAATAGGAACGGTGGAAAAGAAGAGGGTTAAGAAGCAGTGGGTTACCGAAGAAATGATAAAGAAAATGGAGGAGAGAAGGATATGGAAAAACGTCAACACCGACGTAGGCAAGAGGACGTACAAGGAATTGAATAATAAACTAAGGCGAGTGACCAATCGGGCAAAAGAAAACTGGTAAAAGGGAAAATGCGAGGAAATGGAAAAGATGCAGGAGGTGGAAGTGGGCGCTTTGTACGCCAAGGTGAATATGTTATCGGGTGGTAAGAGAGGTCAAACGATACCAAAGGTTAAGGAAAAAACAGGGAAGATATAAATCGAACAGGAACATATCCAGGAAAGATGGAGAGAATACGTAGAGGAGCTATATGACAGCAAGAATAGACCCTTTAGCATAGTTCTAGAGGATGAAGGAACAATAGATAAGGATAACCTCGGACCAGAGTTACTTGACAGTAAAATAGAGAGGGCATTAAGAGAGATGAAGGGTAGAAAAGCCGTGGGAACCGATAACCTACCTTCGGAGCTACTTAAGAATCTAGGTAGTAAGGGGAGAAAATCGTTTTTCGAACTTATTCGCAGGATCTAAGAGGAAGGAGTATGGCCAGAGGGTTTCGTGGAAACAGTATTAATACCTATTCCGAAGAACAGCCAGGGAAGAGCACGGCTCTGAGAGCGGGCCATTTCAAACTCAGTTAACCAAGGTCTTTTAACGAAATCGGGTGCACGAGCGTTTCATGTGTCTTGAGAAACGCATTTTTTTTAACACTAGAATAGCCAAGCTTCTCTACCACCCTAGAACAGCCAACGGAGCCGTTTTGGCTCCGTCGCTAACATTGGCACACTTAGGTGACTGAAATGAAGAAATAACTTTAGAAATATGATTATTATTTGGTATTCATAATAATGCACTAAAATATAGGCTACTTTACAGTGCCAAGCCAGCGAGATTTAAAAAATGTAGGAACTTTTATAGATTTGAAAATATTTACTTTTGTAAACATGAATTTGATTATACTTTTTTGTCTCAGCTGGTCAAATTCTAAGAATTACTGTTTGTAATAGAATAATGTTTAGTGACAAACTTTACAACCAACAATGCATAAATATAAAAATTATTTTTATTACATGATACATTAATGGAATATGTTTAGTGTTTTCTCATTGCACTTTCCATTAAAGACGTATTTTTTGCATACTTGACATTTCCCTATTCCATGATTTTTTTGCAGTTATTCTTGATCTGACAATATATTCGCTTGCCTTCCACCTTTTCTATAGCATTCTCATTACATGGAAATGACAAGTTAATACTACAAGAGTTGACATTCTCCGTTCCCAGTTCTGCAAATTGTTGCAGATATTTACGTCGAGTAATCTTACTTCCTGTGGCCGACTTAAAATTACCCAAGAATTTATTGCTGCTTAGTCAAGCAAATTGCAGACGTGTGAATAGGCCATCGGCGTGTGCATGCTCGTACTGAGTATTTTCTGGCCGTTTGATCGAAAATATCCACCCCATACTTAGTGCTGTTGTAATATGTGACCGTTTCTGGGGTTCTTTTCTCATTGTTATCAACATTTACGGATGAGTGCTGGGAACTCAAGAGAACTTTTTTTTAGCTTTACCTTAGTACACTGTAAGGTTAATATCGTCGTTTTTTTATTTTGGTGTTGTACTGCAGTTGTTCTTTCATGTTCTTCATAACGTTCGGAATTTCTCTACGATTTCTGTTTACGGTTCCAATGATGTTTGTATTTTTGCTAATCAGTTGATTTGCTGGATCCCACCCCTGAGATGGCTTGCAGGGTATTTTGTGGATGTAGATGTAGATAGAGAGAGGTGAAAAAGTTATCACTTGTGACTTGTGCTTACCCCAATGTGGAAGTATGGTTCCATCAATCACATTACAACAAAATCAGATACCCGCTCATCACCTGGCTGAAATTCATCGCTCTCTATGCATGTGTAACCATTCAAAATATATATTTGGACTCAACATCAACAGCCAACCAGAACGTTCAACCATATTTATCTGGTTTAGAAGCCATGTATTGGGTAAATGGACACCTGAATTTATTGGAAACAATTTTTCATCTATCGTAATATTAGCACCTGGCTTAAGCAATTGTAGCAGGCACGGCAACTCGATATAAACTGATTCCACATGGTCGAAAATAGGGCAAATTTATCAGCCTTATGTCTGACTGAATGTGTTGGTTTTTTACCAAACCTGAGAAATTTTTTAATTTCGTGAAATCTGTGACGGGGCATGGTTTTCCATCAGAAAGGCCAAGACAGGACAGGAAGTTACTTTTCCAAAATATTTTGATTAAGATTTCCCAGATATAATTTTCCACTATGGGAATCGATCCTGTGACCAATTGTTCTCTGGGCCATTAAATCTTTGTGCTTTAACGTCCAGAGCTAGGCCTTGGACGACTTTATTCATTGCAACAATACTTTGAGTCAGACCTCAATGAACTGACCTCTTTGCTTTAAATGTTTTTGTTCTATTTTCTTGGTTTTTGTTCTTTTTATTCATTGTACTTCACTGGGAAATGTCTGTTGTGGTTGTATCATTCACTGACAAATAAATATTCTATTCTAAATTTTTTGCCACAAATATTTATCTCGGAAAAGATAATCCTTGACAAGGATTCCTTGTTAATGAGCTTCCAATTCTTCACTCAGCCCCATTGAGGAAACTTACTTCACACATCACACTTAATATATATTTTCAAACCTCATCTTGAAACAATATCCCTAGCAGCAACTAATATCTATACAATGTCCATATCATATCCACAATCTCCAATGGTAATATCCACACAATCTCTAAATTTCATCCAATAACATTGTGGGCACATCTATACAATATCCAAAGTTGTCACCAGTTGACATCTGTACAATGTCCATACAGCATTACAATCTCCAATGATAATTGTTTTGAAATTCTCGAGTGATAATATCCATATGATATCTCCTTTTTATCTAACAATAACAAAATATGTTACCAGTTGCCATATCTGTACCTACATTATCCAACTAATATTTCACTAAAAAAGGATCTTCTCTGAGCCATTTCTGTTATTCTTTAGAATGAATTGGGTCAACTTAAATACCCCAGTTACTAGAATAAGTTCTCAACAGAGAAAACAGATGCCTTTACACTTTAATGATGAGATGAACATGTCATGCATTAAGTGTGCTACACCCTACTGTATGGAATTATTGACGCGATAAAACAAATTTGTAACAGCTTAAGGAGCAGTGATCATGACGAGTTCTTCCACAGAAGAAAATCGTTTTATAGATCAGCTCAGTTAATACTGGACTGAAAATGCAGACTTATAAGATAAATGAAAGAGTAAAAGACCAAGTACTTTGGAAGAAAGTTAATCTTTAATTCATAACTAAACAAAAGACAAAAATTCTTAAAATAAACATTCAGATACATTATTTGAGTCCTCAACTTAAGTATGATGCAGCCAATCTAGGATGCAATGCCACAAAAAGTCACTGCAAGAAACACTTCACACTTTTGAACTCCTTATGGCATCTGCAAGAATAGAGGAAATCCCAACCACTGCAATGATGTCCATTGGACATCATGTAGTGGCTGGGATGCCACTTTACTACATTTAGAAAAAGAAAGTACATACTTGGTACTTAATTAGGCTTGAAGAAAAAGGTGAACATAAGTTAATTTTTAATAACCTATTTAAACAACTAGGTAGCTTGCTATCATTGAAATTAATTGAAAAATCAGAGTTCATTCTCATAAAAATGACCAACTTAAGTTGAAATGGGGAAAATATTGACTATCTCCACTGGTAATATCCACACAATCACCACATTTCATCCAATAACATTGTGTGCACAACTATAGTACAATATCCAAAGTTGTCACCAGTCAATGGAGGATGATGGAGATGAGACCAATACCTTCCTTATCTTTGAGAGAGTGGTTCTCTTCTCAACCTTTTGCACAGAAGATACTTTTTGCTACGAATATCCATCAATTTTTTCAGTAAGGTTGTGAAAAACAAATATATAGATTTGAAGCATAGTTTTGCAAATAATGTTCAATGGACAACAAATTTGTTTTCATCGCTTTATTAAAATAATAATCATTCTTGTGAATGCGAGAATATGTAGAGAATAAATGAAACAACTTACAGGCACACAAGGAATTATAGATAGGGAAACCTGACAGACTGTAGTGTACATTAAGGTGCACTAGAGTCACAGGAGCATTGGAGTTTGTTTCAAGCTTGTTTCAATTGCTTTCCCAGTACAGTTTAGTTAATACCATGTGAAGCTTGTCATGACAAAGCAAAATCAAGCTGATGCCAAATATTGCGGCAAGCTTCCATGCTATCCAGGATATATTTGATACCTACCTACCCATAACAATGATATATTTTATTTTCTACAACTTCAAATCATTCAAGTTTTGGATGCAGTTCACTGAAGTTAGCGGAAATACTTTAAAATGTCATTTTCCTGGATTTAATAAAAAAATAGTAGTAAAAATTCAGGGTTTCTTAACTTGTTACTTTCTTCCAGAAAAAAATATTATTATACCAGATCATTTTATTTTGTGTTTTTTGATATTTCTGAAAGTCTCATGATCTTCCAACAAAAAAACATCATTGAGCCAATGAAATTTCAGTTTGTTTGGCCAATGGCTTAAGTTTCTGCTGGCCCCACTGCAGAATAATGTTTGCATATCCACTAACAAGTTGCCAACTGTGTAATCATCCCCCAAGGCTGGGCCAACGATTAATGTTACTAGGGATAAGGTTCAATTTTGGGACCATTGTTATTTACCATCTTCATGAACGACCTGCCTCCTTCTTTTAGCATAACTGAATAACGGCATACATGACTTTACCCAAGCTCTATGCTGATGATGTTATATTACTTAGCTTTCAGGTTATATGAGATATGAAGTTAATATGACGGAGAGTTGGCATTGGATACTTGTAACGCTTTAATTCATCGACATCCCCACATGACATATGCTTTTACAACCTGCCTCCGGAAATTCCAGAAGTGCGTACACTGCAGGGGGGCCAACTCATATCGGGAGCACAGGGGTAACAACCACATGAGAGTACACTACAACACCTCTCCCTTTACAGAGTGAAGCGTACAGGAGCTCTCACCTTTCTGCCACTTCTGGCAGTCCCCATTTCTGAATTGGCAATCACTGAATGAACTTTTGCAGCAGTTGCCCACTGTCTCATGGGGACACCTGTAGTAGCGCTATTTCCTCTTGTGAGTTGAAGGCTAGTGCTATGAGTATCACTATTTCTTGATGCCATATGTTCCTCTATTAACAGGAGAGGGCCTTGTAAGGACACATCTTTTGAGTGGTTATGGTGTAAATGAATGTCATTATTCCTCAATTTATTACCATGCTAATTTTTAGCTAAGTGAGACTTAGGAAAACTGTGCTTTCCAATGGCAATACCAGGTTCCCACCATTAATTTTTTCTTGCCTTAACCCGTACTTTATCTCCTCTCTTAAATTCCTTTACCTGCCTCCTGGAGGCTCTATCATAGTAGGTAATTCTTTAATTTATCCTGTTTATCCTGGAGTGAGGATCCTGATGCATCATATATGTATGCCTTTTTGTACACTTGGTCTCTAAGCTTCCATTATGACAGGAAGCTTAGAGCGCCCTTTCTTCCCCAAGGGAAGAGAGCAGATTCTTCAGTCTTCTACTGCCGATGATGACGGCTTGACCGTCGAAACGTCCAAGTTTTCTTTTGAAAGTGTCATTTTTGCGTGTTTCTGTGTTTGTTTAGTGTATCGCTGTTTTATTTATGCATGTGCATCGTCGCCGAGAGCGATTTTCTACCAAGACATTATGTATATATATAATAAGTACCGCTAACTATTTTTGACCACATGTAAACTTATAGTTCGAAAGTGTACGGTATCATATAACACACGATCGAAGTACTTTTTCATTGATTTTCTCGACTTGAATACATAAGGAGTTCCTAAGTGCATGATTTTAGGGAGCTATAGTAGTTCGATCCCTGTGCATTCATAAATGGATTATAATTTTTTCATTCTTATACTGCATGTGGACCCTTTCAGCTTTATATTTAAATTTCTAACACTAGCTGAGGAGCATTGGTAGAACGACGTAGTTATTACTCTAGATTTGCTAAAAGGACTGTTTTCTGAGGATACCTTGGCACTAGTTTTAATATCAGTTTATTGGAACATAACTTTGAAATAACCATGGTTATCATTTTCCATCACACATCTCAGAGCCAGGGATTTTGCTTGGTTTGTGCTGGGGTAGGCTTCCGATAGCTATAGTCAACGCCACTAGGACAGATGGGAAGTCAGATATAGATAGGACATTTAACACTCTCCCAACTAATCCTTAAATTCAATTACTTACATGGAATGCTGAGCAATTTCGATATTTTTCAAAATTAAAAATATATAACAATTATACCAACAAAAACCATACCTTCATACCCATGAAAATTAAGTCCTCCACTTTATAACGGTTAATAACTTGAAAACAATTTTATTTTAAAAATTACATAATAAAGTACCTTAAAATTAATTTTAATTTTAAATATTGCTATTCCCTGTTGGAGATATTTAGCTTAAAATGCGTCAACTGACGTGATCCGCATTCTTCGGGATTTTTTAAAATCACGTCAATGAACGGGATTCGCAGTTTGAGTGTTAAGTCGGCTTCAGCCATAGAGCTTTAGCGGCAATCGCAGGTTATTGAGTGCACATTTTAATTATTTTTCAATTTAACTTGAAAATAAATGTCTAGGACCACATTTAAATGTTCAATTCAAATGTTTAAATGTTGAATTCAATTAAATAAATCTGTTTTCGGTGGAACCCACCATACATGCAATAATGGAAAGCATACAGGAATTATATTTTACACTTTTGCCTTAATTAAAGCATGCTATGACAAGAGTTTCCGGTGTGGTATTCTAAATTTCGACGAAATTATATTGAAATATAACTGTTATAGATATCGTACTCGGCGTGACACCGTGATATTGGTTAGCAACAATTAAAGCGATAATATATAAGTATTATTTCGCGTTTAGAAGAAAACCAGTGCATGTCTAATCGAATTATCACGAAATATATGTTATATGCCACATGGCTACGTGTTAGGATAGCAGCGACTTGCCGAAAAAGAGCAAATTGGTAGAATTCAATTTTTTCACTTTTATTTGTAGATATCACTAATAGGAATACGTGCGCAAAGTTTCGTGCAAATCTGTCCATAGATAAATATCTCTCCAGCCTCCTTAAGGGAGAGGAAGAGGGTCGGGGATGGTACCCTGGTGCACAGGCGCTAGCTGGCACTCGACAAAAGCCTCGAAGGGGCCAACAGTTCACTACTCCCGACGAACAAGGTACTGCACTTGAAGGGCCCTCCAAAAGACTCTCGATGTATAGCGATGAGGCTTCTATTGTCCGCTAAGGCGTTTTGAAAGACTCAGTCATCGGCCATGGAAGCCTCTTACATGATGTTATCACGATTTTCTGGCAAAAGAGGAGTCATAATGTTACAGAGCGCAAGGGGGACTGTGTATACAAAAAAATCAGTCATCGCGAAAATTTTCGGTATTTCCTAGATGATACATAGGAATTCTAAGCGATGCACCAATAGTTCTCACTGCACTTTTTAACAAAACTGTCGTTTAAAAAGTTAGTATTAACGAAGATTCAGGGGCAAATAACTAACTTTTTCGGCCTGATTATGTGGAAAATAATGTTTACAGGAGGTCTATTTACGTTTTCGGTTCATTTTCACCAGGGCTATTAGCTGTCAGCGAGGAGTTTAAGGACTATTAATATAACCATAGAGTAAACAATACCCGTATTGTTTACTCTATGCTATAACCCTTCTGAGTATCTCTAAAAAAATTACCTTAGTCTGGTTTGCATATGTTGTACCACAAAGAATACCTATCAGATTAAGTGCTACCAACGAAAACAATCAGTCGCTGTAATCTCTGTATAAAAAACAAATGGCGCTAGACACTTTTCTTTATCCCTTAGAATTATATTAAGAAGGCTGCTGATATTAATTTTAGCTGTATTAAGTTAATTAGAGAAATTGGTAACTAACTAGCCACAATTAGCGCACTACAATAGTAGTAACTTTTTTCCTTCAGGTAAGCGGTTCGATTTTCCGGTGTACCTCTTACATTTCTGGATCAATAAGTTCTTTCTAAAAGCTAATTTCTCACGATTTTAACCGGAAAACTGCAGATATGAATATCACTTACGCGGATCAACTCCTGAAAAAGGAAACTCGTTACATCCACTATTTTCTGAGGACTTAAAAAAAATTGCCAATCCCGGAACATGACTGTAATTCGGAGTTCTTCCTGAATCGGACACCAGGAGGGGGTCGTGTTGGTACGGCAGCTGAAGGAATGTCTTCCCATTCCGAGGACTTGAGATCGAATCACGCCTGTGGCGGAGATTTCCCGCGGAAACGTGTAATAAGTAATCTTCATTGGATCTAATCTCAAACTGAATAATTAGTTATTGGGGAAAAATTATCATATATATTATTACAGAAAGGTCTTTTTCTGTCATTCCGTATAGGTATGCTCCGTTATACTGCACCAACAGTGATAAATGAGGTATCATTTTAAACGTTGAATCACCGGCTTCTGACGAAAGATACAATCTCAATCTCAAATTTCACTATTTACCCATTAATTTGACTTAAAAGCTTCGATAAACTCTCCTGCCTGTATTGTATTCATATGTTTTGTATATTTTTGCAAGAAAACAAGTATGAAGAAAGTACTTTATGATACACCTTCTTCTCTATTTAAAACCCAATTACACCGTTTCCTTAACATACTTATTTCCTGATAGCGTGAAAGTGCGTAATTTTCGCACGGGTTACCTGTGAACAATTAATATGTGAACAATTAATATGTGAATGCATTATGGATATTATTCTTTCCAATTACTGTACGTTGAGAATCTTTAATTTAAAATGTTTTAAACTAATTCAATCACTCTTCATCTTCCCGACTTTCGAAATGCAAGTACACCCACTTAAACTCCATTACTTAAAGGAAAAATATTGGAATCGGATTTCCCAAAGGGTGTACATTTGTTTACTTTACACTGAAATGTTAACTCGTGTGTGCAGGATGAAATGGTCACCGGAAGTAGCTCGAAAAAGTTGCTGTTAGGCTCAAATATTAGCAGAAAGAAGAAATTAATCGTTAGTACTTATGAAGTATATATATAAACTTATTTATTTATTTAAAATGCTGGAACTCAACTTCGGTTTTTCAGTACTCATTCCTAACAATAAAATGATCACTTATGATTGAAATCCCCTTGTCGAAATAGGCACCGAATTTAGCTAATCAAGTAGTAGATAATGGTATTTTAATAGAATTACATCTATGAATACTAAGTACTATGCAATTTTAGGTAGTGAAGCTCAATAGCCCGACTGTTGAATAAGTAATTCCTATATTGGATTCAACCTAAAATTGAATAATTAGAAAATGGAGAAAAATAATGAGATAAAGTAGGCAATGAATATGTGAATGCATTATGGATTTTCCCTCTACCCATTGAAAATCTTTCATTAAAAATATTCTTTTAATTAACTAAAACACTTCGTCTCACCAACTTCCGCAATGTATACCCACATCAACTCAATTTCCAAAGGGTAAAATATTGATATCGGAGCTCCCAAATGGCGAAGAAAAATGTACATATTACTGTATAAGTAGGCACGTTGCATATTAAAAGTTTCAAAGTGTAAATAAAAATATCAAATTTGAAAATTATCGCTAAGCTTCGAACCCAAATTGTTCGTGCTGAAATACTCGGCGAGGTACAGTAATGAAAAATGCAATGGGAATGTAAAGGTTTTCAGTTCACATGCTTAGCACAAATATTAGTTTCATTAAAACACACTGTACGCTCTCCTCACGTGGAGGAAAAGTAAGCACCATTTTTAGGTACCTGAATGCGGGAGAATTGAAATTGATGTGGAGACTTAAACACTGGCTTCCTCTCCCGGAGGACCCAGTATCGAATCCTGGCAGCGGTGGAGATTTCTCGTTGGAATCCTAATCTCTACTTGGGTGCTATAGCACTTCACGTGTGGTACTCCGTCGGTCGGATGGGACGTAAGGCCGTATCCCCCTTGACGACTATCACTAAGAGTGGACTAATACCGCTTTATAACTGCCATAGTATAAAAACATCGCTCAAAATGCTTTTATTTATATTTTTATTGTATGATTCACGTGGAATGTGGGAGTTGTCTCCGTGAGCCGTGAGTGCTTGCGTAATTGTGACTCACGAGAGTCACTGCTATCGCAAACCTGGGTGAGAGAGTGCCTGTATTTAATATTTAAGTATTATTTGTTCATTGATTAAAAAAAATTATCTTGTTCCAAATATTTTATAATATTTCCATTATATTTGTCTTTGCATCTCTTCCATTGTTCATGGCTCTCAAATTTTCTTTTCGTTTTATTACTGAACTTAACCTCCTTAAATTCCAATCATTGTGCCCCCGATGAGATTACGACCTTGGGATTTATATAAGTATTCCATTCCTCTTACGGCCGGAGATACGTTCTTCCTACACTCAACGCTAATATCGTCGCCGGGTGTCTCTTCATTCTTACTCTGTAACACAAAAAATGATAAACAGAGGGGAAATCAATTGACAAGTAAATTAAATTAATGATTAATCCAAATTGTCAATAGAAGCAAAGGAAATGCATTTCAGTCATCTGGGCAACCATCCACTGGGAGAGGTTTTTAATCTCGTGAATACGTGTGTTGCCCGAGGCTAAAAGTCCAAATGTCCAAGATGTATAGGGGGCTTATAGGACTTATACGATGAACCGTGTTTTAATCCTTTATTAAGTAAGTTTATCTCTTCGTTTGTGAAATGGTGGGATGAGGGGTTTAACGTGTGATTGAGTTCGCTGTTTTATTTAGTTTGACTAAGGTATATTGTTCATCGTACTAAATTTCCGGTCTAGTATTTCTTGTTTTTTCTTTAATCTCGGTTCAATCTTTGCATCTATTTTCAGTAATCTTTTACACTTGGACGTAAAACCTCAGGCAACACACACACCTGTTCACGAGATTTAAAACCTATCCTTACGGATGGTCACCTGGGTGACCGAAATGTATGTGAGTCTATTTCCCTTGCTTCAGTTTATAATTTGGATTAATCTTTAATACAAATAATGTCTATCCATCCGTCTATCATAAAGGAGCAAAAGGTCTCAGAACTCGGTCGTCTCACACTATACTGTCTGAAAACATGAGCTAGAGCTGAGCACCGGCCGAGGCAACTTGCATAAAAATATCGGAAAGAACATAATGATTCCTAAAATAGCCGTTATTTTAATTTGAGTGAATTCACCATGTGTTTCAGTGATTTTTATCGTCGTTGCTTTCCCATCATTAATTTCGACGCTTATGACCTTCTATTGAACTGAATATATCTACTCTAAATTGAATTTAATATTTGAAAATGGCGATTAATTAAGTAGCATATCATCATATTATTGTAAAATTAACAATCGTGTTTAAAACTACTAGGTAATCTCATAACTCTTACAGTTTCCACTGGCGATTAATTAAGTAGCATATCGTCATATTATTGGAAAATTAACAATCGTGTTTAAAATTACTAGGTTATCCCTTGACCCTTACAGTTCTCCGCTTTAGATTCCTATGAGCATGCATTCAACTTGTCTTTTTCAACGTTTTGAAATTCAGTTAACCTTCATGCATCATTCTCCGACTCCCAAAGAAAGCCGGGACGCATTTTGCCTACCCTCGGACTCTTCTAGCTGCAGAATGTACGGGGGTGGAGCGGAGTATATAGTGGGGTTGTGTGGGGAGGGCAGACTCCTCAAAGGAACTCTCGGCCCTCATTGTTTTAAACACTACGCCTGTGTCTCTCTCGTTCTGGATAATTGGGTGAGAGGTAGTAATTAAAAGGACGTTTCAAATGAACGATATTTACTCACTCTTGGTACATGCATAGAAAAATAATGGCAACGAAACAAAATCAAGTGGGAAGGTAAAAAGGTAGTGGAAGGGTAGGAATAGTGATGGGGGCAGAGAGGAGAATGGTGGGACGTATTTCTGGGGAGGGTAGACACGTCACCTAAAGACTCTCTTGGTCCGAAGGCTCTTGGGTGTCGAGAGCAGTCGACGCAGGGGAAGTGGCGTCGGGTTGTTGCGGTCGTGGCGGTGAGCTCTAAAAAAATAGCCGCGAGGTCTTGGTGGCTCGGCTATATATCGTCCGAGCTACATCGCCAATGCGGCAATTTCCTCCATTCTGAATGGTCCAGACTGAGTACTCCACAGTGTATAAAATATCATTGATATTAAATTTCTTTATATGGTTATATGGTTATTGACCCTCTTCCCTTGGACTACAACCTTGCCGTGGTGGAAGGGCTTGCGTGCTCCGATGACCCCTAGAGCTGCACTGGCGGGAGCAATGCTCCTGGTAGGTTCACCAATGCCAGATTGGTCGAAGGTTAGAAGACAGACGATTGGTAGTCCACGCAGCGTCTGTGCCTCAGTGAGGCGGCTGCAAAAGGCTTCTGACCCCAGTGGGGCGGTCTCTGAAGTGATGGTGTCACGTAAAAAACACTATTGAGATAGGCCACGGAATACTATCTCAATTAAAACAAAAACCTTGAAATTATGGACAGCTCTCAAATGATAATGAATCCTGGCAATTGCGGGACTCGGACCAGAGGGCCGGGTGTCGTGCCCGGCAGCGGTGGGAGCAAGGCCCCTGCGGTCGTCATCACATGAAATCCTTGCTCAAACGTAGTAGCAGCAGAGGAAAATAAAATTAAAGAAGAGGAACGAAACAATCGGAATTGGCACGTGGAATGTTAGGACTATGCTGAGGTTGGGGAAGCTAGAGAATATAAAACAAGAAATAGAGAGGGTGGGTGTAGACATCATGGGTCTGGATGAAGTAAGATGGAAGGATGACGGGGACTACTGGAGCGACGACTATAGAGTAATTTATAGTGGAGGGAATGAAAGTCAGCGCGGGGTTGCATTCGTAATGAATAGGAAAATAGGTAGAAAAGTAGTGCATGCAGAACAGGTGAGTGATAGGATAATAGTCGTGGAACTAAAGGCAGAACCATCTAATTTAGTTATAATCCAGGTTTATATGCCTACCTCTAATCATAAAGAGGAGGAGGTAGATGGGGTATACGATCAGCTAGAGGAAATAATTGGTAGGATACCAGGGAGTAAGCACTTGGTAGTAATGGGGGATTGGAACGCGGTGGTGGGTGAAGGAAGAGATGGGTGGGAGGTGAGCGATTACGGGCCAGGAAGGAGAAACGACCGGGGCGAGAAAGCAGTGGAGTTTTGCCGTAGAAATAACCTAGTAATTACAAATACATGGTTCAGACATCATCCTAGACGTAGGTACACTTGGAAGAAGCCGGAAGACACAGATAGGTTCCAGATAGATTATATAATGGTTCGTCACAGATACAGGAATAGTGTTAAAAATTCGCATACTTATACAGGAGCTGATGCTTGTCACATACCACAAGTTATTAGTCATGAATTGTCGGGTAAAAATGAAAAAGATAAGAATGGGAAGGAAGGTACGAAAGTGGAATACGGAGGCATTAACTGGGGCAATGAAGAAAAAGTATCGAGAGAAGGTGGGTGAGATAATGGGTGAGAATCATGGAATTAGATCAGTGGAAGATGAATGGGGAAGTTTGAATAATGGAATTGTAGAAGCTGCGAAAGCAACGGTAGGCGTAGTCAGTGCAAATAAAATTAGAAAACCGTGGATCACGAAGGAGATGATAAGGGAGATATAGGAGAGAAGGAAATGGAAAAGCGTAAACTCAGAGCTAGGTAAGAGAAAATACCGAGAATTAAATAACAGGCTTAGAAGAGAAACAAAGAAAGCAAGGGAGGCGTGGTGGAGAGAACAGATCGACTCGTTAGAGAAATACCAAAAAGAGGGAAGAGCAGATGCATTATATAGGAAAGTAAGTGAACTGACGGGTGGTAATAAGGGAAGGGGAATTACAACGATAACAGAAAAGACGGGAAAGGTAATCGTAGAACCGAAGGAGATCCAGGAGAGGTGGAAGGAGTATGTTGAAGAGCTGTATGGTAAAGAAATAAGGCCCATTAGGTTAGATATAGAAGGGGAAATATATCGACAGATACGGCATCGGACCAGGTATCCTAGATAGCGAAATCGAAAGAGTTCTACGAGACATGAAAAGGAATAAGGCGGTGGGAATAGATGACATACCTGCAGAGTTTTTAAAGAGCATGGGGATGAACGGAAGAGGAAAACCTTTTGCGCTTATTCGTAGGATTTATGAGGATGGAGTGTGGCCGAAAGGCTTTGCGAAGACTGTACTAATTCCTATACCAAAGAAGAGTAAGGCAAAGACGTGCGAAGACTATAGGACAATAAACTTAATATCCCGCGCGGCCAAAGTAGTTCTGAGAATTCTAAACAGAAGGCTTGAGAAGAAGGCAAATGAATACCTGGGTGACGATCAGTTCGGGTTTAGGAAAGGGACGGGAACGCGAGACGCTATAGCGGTGATGAAGACGCTAGTAGAAAGAAACCTAGAGTATGGGCAGGATGTTTGTGATTGCTTCGTATATTTTGAGAAGGCGTTTGATCGGGTGGAATGGACGAAATTAATTATTATTATTATTTATTTATTATTCTTGGACTTGTCCATTAAGAACATAATGGGGTTATACAATTCAATAGAGCTCATAATAGACAAATAACAAAAATTTATATGGGGAAAATATAGGGATGGGCGGATATATTATAGTGAAAATAACATGAGAATATAAAAGAGAAGAAATAACAACAGAAGTTGTACACTTTCGAGGGTTTGTATACAGCGAAAAAATCAATCGAAAAGAGACAGAATCCTTCACATCCTTTGGAACATTGTTCCATAATCGTGCTCCGACAACAGAGAAAGATTTTTCATAAGTTGTCGTTCTGTGTTGGGGGGTGATGAAAAAATCAGGGCCCATTCTAGTCAAGATGTTGGACTTATTATTTCTGACAGAAAAAAATTGCTTCAGGTATCTAGGTTGTTCATTTTTGAAAAGACAGTAGAGGTATGTACCGAGCAAGTATTTTCTCTTGTTTTTTGCCTTTAACCATGCAAGACGGGTAAAATAAGGGGAAATATGATCATCCTTACTTATGTTGAAAATAAACCTAACGCACATATTTAATAGGCGTTGAAGCTTAGCATTGTACTCTTCAGTTAGATCCTGAGAAACCAGACAGTATAATCGATGTGAGGGAAAATGAGCGTAGATACTAGATGCTTGCGAGTGTGAGGGGGCAGAAGGCCTTTTTGGGTTTTAAGCTGGTAGAGGATCATATTAACCTTATTACACACGGTTTGCACATGATTCTGCCAAGACAAGTTACACATCATCGTGACACCCAGGTTTTTAACACAATTTGAGTATGATATTTCGGTGTCACCATCTGCTATCTTTGGTATAACATTTACATCCACATTTCTGAGTAAATTTGAGGTACCAAGTACAATTGATTTAGTTTTGTTGCAGTTAAGAACAAAATTGTTACCAACAGCCCATGAGCTGATAGCTTTAACATCATGATTTAGTTTCGTGATTGGATCAATCAACTCAGTCTTATGACAATGATAGTAAATTAGCAAATCATCAGCATATAGCATGTATTTACAGTGCTCAATACAGTTTGGGAGGTCAAGGATATAGAGAGAAAATAAAAGAGGGCCAAGAACTGAGCCCTGAGGTACTCCACAGTGAATATGAGCCCAATTCGATGTATTACCAATAGGGTCCTTGACTGCTTGTTTTCGCCCGTTTAAGTATGAATAGTACCAATTTAGTGTGGAGCAGGAAAAATTAAGGTTTTTCATCTTATGGAGAAGTAGGGCATGATTCACAAGACCGAAAGCATTTATAAAGTCAAATAGGACAAGGATAGTGATCATTTGTTCGTCAATTGCATGACGGATGTCGTCCGTGACTTTTAGCAGCGGTGACTGTTTGGAGAAATTTTTCCGAAAGCCAGATTGGTAAGGGTCATTTAAGTTATTTCGGTTTAGGTATTCGGTGACCTGTTGGGAGACAATTCTTTCAAGGCACTTTGAGAGGGCACACAAATTAGAGATTGGGTGGTAATCCCGAGGAGTGATAGGGTTTTTTACCTTTTTAATAGGTGTGATAAGAGATGATTTCCAACCCTTCGGAAATTCAGCTGACATTAAGGATAAGTTAAAGATGTCAAGGATTTGAGGGAAAGTTGCTGTTAAAGAAGCCTTTATAAATTTATCTGAGATGCCATCAATCCCAACAGAATTGGTTGCTGAGATCGATAATGTTGTTCGTAGAACTTCAGGCGTAAAATATTGGAAATGGAAGCTATTTTCTTTATAGGGTACAAGTGGAAGTACATTATGGATAGTAAATGATTTAAGGCAGTATTTACCTCTGAGGTAGTAGTATGCGTAAAGTATATGTTTAGTTCGTATAGTGAGAATTCATACGCAGGTTCGTTTTTAGGTCGACGCACAAGGCCAAGGTTCCTCAGTTCTTTCCAAATTTGGTTTGGCTGAGTCAAGTTGGAGAAGGTGGCTACGTAGTGTTTTCTCTTGGCTTCTGTGACAGAGCGTTTTACTTGATTGCTTAATGCTATAAACTCAGCGTAGGCAGTAGGGGTTTTTGTACGAATAAAGATTCTACGTGATTTATCTCTTTCCTTCATTTTTTGTTTAAGGTCATTTGTTATCCATGGGGCTGTGAATCATCGAGGTTTACAGGTACGCCAAGGGGCATGACGATTTAAACAGTCCAGGAAGTTAGAATTGAAGTATTCCAGTTTGGAATCAACGGAGGTAGATCCTGAAGAGTGTTGCCATTCGCTAGAGATAAAGTCTTCCTGAAATACGACTGCGTCAAAGTTTTTCAGATCGCGGTAGACAATTTTAGGCGGGAGCGGACAAGGCATATTGAATTTGTAGGAAATGGCAACTTTGTCGTGAGCGGAGAGAAAGGGTACCGGGGATTGAGAAAATGACGAGACTTTGCAAGGAGAATCAACGACACAGAGATCTAGAAGAGTATGACTGTTTTCAGTGTGATGGGTTGGTTGCGTAGAAACAAGATGAAGATTATAGCTGTAAATAAAATTCTTTAGGAAGGAAGAAAAGTAGCTATCCCGTAACAGATCAGCATTAAAGTCGCCAACAATTAAAATATTTTAAAAATTGGGACTAAATGTCATGTAAGCATGTTCAATATCAGTAAGATATCCAAATTTTGGAGGTATATAAACAATGAATACAAGAACTTTGGAGAAATTTATACCATAAACTTCGAGTACGATGAACTCCGGGCGTCTTTCATAGCTGGAAGAGGAAGTCGCCACCACAGATGAATGGAGACGATGATGAATGTAGGCTCCGACACCACCGCCACCTTTTCCAGTCCGGTCATGTCTGAGTAAGCGATAGTTGACGAGTTCCACCATGTTGTCAGGGATGCTAGGTTTAAGCCAGGTTTCAGTCAAACAAATTATGTCAGCAGCACATAAAGAAAAATGGGACTGGAATTCGTCGATGTGACGCAATAGGGATTGACAATTAACTAAACAAATGTTGATATCACTGTTGGTGGGTTTGACTGTGGGTGGTAAACGAGCAAACTTAACTTATTTTAGTGGATCCAGATCACTTTCACTGAGAACAGATATTTACAGACACTTACGCTCACTACCGTCTCGAACACGAACGAACACACGGCCATTTCGAATCCATGCATACTTAATTTTACCTTCCTTTTTTAGGCCTCGAGCAATCGCATACAGTTTCCTGTTGGAAGTCATGGATTCATTGACATAAACAGGAGGATTGATAGAGCTTTTTTCAGTGACAATGTCGTTAAGTTTTAGATCTCTTTTTGTTCGCCTAGCATTTACTAATTCGACCGCAACACTGTGTCGTAAAAAGCGGACGATGATTGGAGCAGGTCTAGGTGTTGGGTGGGAATTTGAGGAGCGGTTAACACCTATCTCATTAGGTTCAATTTTGAGTCCTAGAGCGACTCCAACTTTGCACACTAGGGCCACAGCGATTTCACCCCTCGAGAACGGAATGCCATGTATCTCAACGACATTCCGGAGTTCTTCTTGCTCAATGCGAGTGATTAATTAGTAAAACAAATTAATGGGAGTGTTGAAGAAATTAGGGGTCGATTTTAGGGACAGGCGTCCGATGAACCAGACGGCGCAGGTTAGGGTAGCCAATGGAGAATCGGGATGGGCCACGAAAGGACGGGGAGTGCGTCAGGGGTGCCCACTATCGCCGCTGTTTTTTAACGTGTATTCAGGAGAAATGGTAAGGGAGGCATGGGGGGAGGAGGAGGTAGGAATAGAGGTAGGAGGTGAGCTGATAAAATCAGTGAGATTTGCAGATGATCAAGCATTGGTTAGTCAGTCTGCAAAGGGGTAACAGTCAATGGTGAATGCATTAGAGGTGCAGTGCGAAAGGTATGTGATGAAAATAAACGACAAGAAAACAAACATGATGAGATTCTCTAGAAGTAAGAAGGCGGGGCTGAATATTAGGGTGGGAGGACAGAAGATAGAGCAGGTCGAACAGTTTACGTGTCTGTGTAGAATTTTGGAGGTGAATGGGTTTAGTGGTAAGGACATCAGATGCAGAATTGCCCTCGCTAAAGATGCATTTTCGAAGAGAAGGGAATTGATGAGGGGGTCTAAGAAGAGACGTAAAGAAAAAGCTGGTGAAAACTTTCATATGGAGCGTGGCGCTGCATGGGTCGGAAACTTGGTCGTTGTGAAGGGAGGATGTGCGTAGACTTGAGGCGTTTGAAATTTGGGTTTGGAGAAGGATGGAGAGGGTGAGCTGGGTGGCGAGGAAGAAGAACGAGGAGGTATTGGATATGGTTGGAGAGGAGAGGAAGCTTGTGGCAGAGGTGCGGAGAAGGCAGAAGAGATGGATGGAGGAGGTTTTGAGAGGAGAGAGGATGCTGAAGAGGTTGATAGAGGGGAGAACATTGGGGAAGCGTGGCTGAGGAAGGAAGAGGATAGGAATTCTCGACGAAATAAGAGGAGGTAGAATATATGAAGAATTTAAGAGGGATCTAATAGCGCGCCATCCTTAGGAGGGAAAGCGATACAATGTCTATAAGGTTTGGATGCAGAGTGGGGACTGTCCAAGAACCTACCAATCAGCTGGTAGAATACTTGAATGAATGAATGGTTATTGACCACTTTAATAGTACATTGGTTAATTTATGGAGGTTTGGTCATGTCTTTACTCACTCTTAAATTCTCTCTCATAAATCTTCAATTAAAAAAAATTCCGGGACCTGTGCTTTGGCTAACCATGCTCTAGTAAATAATCACAATTTTAACTTTAAGGAAGCTAAACCCATAGATTTTGAATCGAACCTTCAGGAGAGACTATTCAAAGAAATGGTCCACATCATAAAAACTCCTTCAGTTTGTAACCATAGATCGGACATACTTAATTTAAGCAAAATCTATCATAATTTGATCTCCTATAACTAAAGTTTTCTTTTCTATGGATTATGTAATGTTCTCCAGAATTTCAATACGAATATGTTTTTTATATTCGTAAAATATGTTATATACATTTGAAACTTGAAGTTACGATATATTTAATTGTTAATTTCATGCTTTATACTATTCATTTTAAATATTTTTATTTTCACTTATTATATTTTTTAAACAAAATTTTAGCTTGGTTTTCCATTTTGGTTTTTGATGCTGATTTTGTTACTAAGAGGAAGAGTTTGTTTTAGTGTTACCATTGTCGCAGTAATAAAGTTAACCCTTTGAGGTACTAAATTTATGATTCAAAACTTTTTTATCTTTGCAGTATTATAATTATTACCACCTGTATTTCTTGCATTGTACTGCAGCTCTGAAGAAGCCTTAATAAAAAGGCGAAACGTTGGCGGAAAAATTAAGTTGAGTTTCTCAAAAAAGACATGACCAAACCTCCATAAATTAACCAATGTATTAATATTAAATATCTATAGTTTATAGAGTTTGATGAATGGGAAAAATATGTAATGTTATAAATTTGAAAATGTCCAAAGTTTTTGAAAACTCTTGAGTATGCCACGCTTGCCCTACATCCTTCCTTCTATTACGACCTTAGCAACCCTTCGCCCCTCATGACCTCTCCCAACCACCTAATTTGCCTCCCCCTTATTTCATCCAGAAGTTTTCTCTCCTCACCAACCATACCAAGCACTTTCACATTTTTCTTTCTTTCCGTCCACTGTTCTCCATTCTCCTCCACACCCTCAACTCGAACGTCTGCAGCCTATTCTCGTCTTCTTTTATCAGAGTCCACGTTTCAGCCCCATACTACGCCACACTCCATGTTAGAGTCTTCACCAGCCTCTTCATTATATCCTTACTTAAGGTCCCCGTCGTCAGCTCCCTCCTATTGCTGTGCGTTTCTGTCGCTAGCTCTATTCTACCAATGTATTTGCTACTCTGCCCATTTTTTTCTAAGGTAACTACAACCCAAGTAATTAAAATGGTCTTCATACTCCATTTGTCCCCTCCTACTTTTATGGCCTGCCTCGCTTTCCTAGTCCTAAAGAATCTCATTAGTTTTGTTTTCTATTAATTTATATTCATTTCGTATTTTCCGCACATAATTTCTAATGAATCTACTTTTCTAAGTTTGCAATCCCTTCGATGATCGACTAGCCAAAGCCTGGTCGTCCGCGAATCTAACCGGATTTATTAACTTGCCTCCGACTTTAATTCACACACATAACTCTTTCCATGCCTCTCTAACCATCTCCTCGGCATAAATGTTAAAAATCAAAGGCGACAACGGGCAGCCCTGCCTCTCCTCGGGACCTACAACTGCCCACCCTGGTTCTCCATCAGCCACCATCACCTGGTTCATATATAAGTTTCGGATGAGTTTCCTATGTGTGGGTGTGTTGGATTCTAGTGAGGCGCAAGCCTCCTCTGAAGAGGCGCAAGCCTACACCGGGGGCCATGTCCGACATGGCGCTAAACGAATTAGTTTTTTTCCTATCGCGATAATCTATTCCTCTTTTCCCGAGTATCTGCATTAGTTGTTCCCAATTTACTCCTTCGAACGCCTTTTAGAAACCCACAAAGCAAGAAAAAATATCCTGATTATAACCTTATGTTTCTTTCTTTAAGTGTCCTCATCACCGCGATCGTATCCCGAGTTGACCTCCCCTTCCTGAACCCAAACTGGTCATCACCCAATTAGTGATTTGCTCTATTTTCCAACATTTTATTTATTATTAAGATTAATAATTTTAACACGCATAAAATTTAGGTAGTCCTGTTGTTATCCTCACGTTGTGGCAGTACCTATACACGCCAAAAGCAACGAAATCTTCAATAAAAAAACATTCTTTCAGTGCTATACCCTACCAAAAGGCAGGAAACCGAAATGATAGAACTTCAAACTGTTTTTTAGTCTGTGAATGAGCCACAACAGACAACTCTTCAATAGTGAAATCAGTCATTCACGTATATGCAATAAGGTGAAATTTATGGTATCATATCTATTCCATTTGATGTGAGATAATCCTAAATGAAATAGTTTAGTTCACAGATATTTATGGAAGATAGCCATAAATGCAACATTATTCCATTGTCTCGCAGTCAATGATATTTTATTAAAGAGTTAGGTGGCCATATAGCAATGTGTTTGCCGCTTAGACTATCTCTCACTTCTGACCAATTTTCGTATACATATTGACTATGGACAGTCATTATGCAATGAAAACCAAATATCCCTATCCTAAAAAGGCTTCTATCCCTATCTTCTGAATACGAATACAGGCTAAGCATTAGCACACTACAAATATAAATCAATCATCAGAAAATGTATCAAAATAATTCAAAATCCATCACTTTGCCGGATTGTTGGAAATGGAGTTTCATTTGTTCATTGTGCTCATTCTCTCTTTTTCTTTATTTGTTTCTTCGAGCATGTGTACTCTAGAGGGTGTATGCGCTATGCTAGGAATGTATTGATAGTGGCACCAGAGCAAATTGGTGCATGTGAAGTCAGATGTGATGAGCGATTGGGTTGCTTACCCGCCGGAGCCAGGAGAAAACTTGAAACTGAAATAAATCTCTCTTACGATTGAAATTTAGTTTTTTAAAGCTATTTTGTGTAATGCTGTTTTGCTACTTTGCTTTTAGTTGGCCAGAAAAATTTAAGAAAGACGGTTTGTCATAATTAACCTCTAATGACGTCTTCTCCGTCAGTAATACTCTTTTATAAATTACATTTGTTTAAAATTTCAAATTCGTATCAATAACGCCTGACACGAGATATATTTGATTAGTGATGATGACTTTCTGGCTTAGGCATTATAAGTATTATCGGCAGCCTTACTATGACTGATTTCACACACCTGGGGACAACTTTCCTCTCTGACAGCGTCTCTCTTGTGAATACATGCTCGAAGATTTGTTTCGAGCTCCTAAAGATGACAGCAGTCCTGGGAAGGGTGTCCAAATTCGAGCTCCCTTTCCGTTACATGCCCAAAATGTAGGTAAGTACCTTAAGCTTAAGACTCCTTCTCCAGTTTTCTCTTCTGAAACCTTAGCGCTTCGCTGGAGTACTAAATCAGTGATTTTTCCCAACGTTCTGTTCCAGACGAAATATCGATATTTTTTTGGGCAGAAATAAATATTTATGCTGCAGCGTAAAGAATGTGTATAATCCGGAAATAATTTTACCGTATTAATGCCATTGAAATTTTCACCAGCCCGCAGTGGGAGAAAATCGTCTTGTAGGAGGAAAAAAGTGTAGAAACCAACATATCGGTAATGACATATTTAGGTCTCAGACTTGTTCTTAGATAGTGGGGGGCCTTACCGGCTCTTAAAATTGCTATCATATACATTGCAACACAGCTAGTGCCATCCGTAGAAACCCTTTCTGCTGAGTTGTATTTTTGACCGAGGCGTGAATAAATAAACATTTCGTTCAAACATAGGGTATCTCACCCTCTTTCACAGAATGCTACCTACCAGCAGGTTATCAAATATTTCGCCAGCGCATGGCGTTCCATTCAACGTTGTTCATGTGCGCTGAAGTGCGCCGATGTGTTCCGATCTGTGCAAATTACCTACAACACCTTGAATGGAAAGATTTCCATGTTTTTCACTTAATCTCCCGTTTCTCCTGGACCCTCTCACCATCGGAACGGATAGCTACCGGAATCAGCTCTTCAGGAGTTTGCAACCCTGGCTGTGGGTCGCCTTATTAAATAACCAACTGATCCAATAAACCTCTGGGACAATCGTTCTTCTTACCCCAACGTGTTCTGGCGTGAGCTCTGTGATCAAATTACATTTTCTTCGCGTTCAGCCCGTCATGTGATACCTACTGTAGCCCATTCAGTCGAATGTTTTGTCAAGCATTTCGAGCGCGGGACGTCGGCTTTACCCGAAAGCGCGCCTGGAGGTTCACCGTCTTCGACTCCCCATGCATCTTCTTCTCGTTGCGAATTTCCGAGTGCCCCCCTCGGCCCCACCATCCGCATCGGCCCCACCGCCCTGCGATCCCATATCGACCCGCGCCGAGCCTTATCCCGCCCGTGGCCAGGTCCCTCCCCACCGGCCGCCGAAGCCCTCGTCTCATTGGCACTACTGAACACGCCAGTCGATGGCGTTGGGGATTGCCCCCCTCGGACGAAACGCTCTCCTGGAGCGGTGGGTGGCTCGTTTTGGGCCGACGGGCGAGGGGCAACGGCCTGCCGCGGTGGGAACACTCGCCGAAGTTATCGAAGCATCCTTGGGCTCTGGTCCAATTCGGGAGAGGGGGTGATCCTTTTATTCGTGGTGGGTACCCTGTCTGCAAGCGGCAGAGAGTGAATGCAAAATAACCACAGCCACCGAAGGACGCTAAACAAACGTAGATTTAAGTACTATTGAGGTAATCTACCGGTTGAGGTAGGTTTAAATGGAAGTGAGTAAATATCCTCTGGATTTTTTCATGCCACAGAGTCCTATCTATCTAGAACATTTCTTTCTTCATCCCAGCATACGTCCTACCCTTATTCATCCTGTCCATTAAACCTATTCCCCTTCTTCCCCTTCCCAGCTTGCCCAGCATCCTTCCCTCTATCACGGCCTTAAGCAACCCTTCGCCCCTCATTACCTCTTTTAACAACCCTCTTTACTTCCTCCTAATCTCTCACAGAAGTTTTCTTTACTTGCCAACCATACCAAGCACTTCCTCGTTTGTCTTCATTTCCGTCCACCGCACCTTCTCCATCCTCCTCCATAGTCACGTCTCGAAAGTCTGCAGCGTATTCTCGTCTTCCTTTCCCAGAGTTCACGTTCCTGATGTGGCATTGGTCTCCCAAAAGAACAGTCGAGTCCATATTATCCAGGCTAATATGTACTGAGGCCACTTTGGACAGCACGGAAGGGTCGTCAGGCATACGTAAATGATCAAATAAACACTACTTTTTCATGCCTTTCCGCAGTTCTATGCATATTCATATATTTTTTTTAATAACAATGTATTTATTCCATTACCAATTACTATAATATGTTTGACAATTTCAAACATGTTATTTCAAACATGTATCAATGTACCCCAGAGGAACAATACCTGTATTGGGGTTACCATTTTAAATAAATTTTAGACGGGCAGGCAAGGTGCTAATCATACAATACATGATATGAAAAATAATAATAAAAAGAAAATTTAAGTGCATTAGTATTAAATATTGTTTATATAAGTATACGATCATACACAGACATATTATATGCACAAATACACACAATTTAATAATATTTTATATAACCTTTTTAAGTAAAAATTCTACTTCCTCATTACTCATAAGCCAGTTTTTAACAGCTTTATTAAATTCAAACTCTGTCTCTACCCTGGTCACGTTATTTGGCAATAAACAATATAATTTTGGCCCTAGGTATATGATTGTCGAAATATTTCATTTTTCAGCCTTGTTACTACAACATCCGATTTTAATCTCGTAGGGTATGTTTTTGGTTTGGCCTTTTCACCGCTACGATTATAAAATACTCTGAGGACTTTATAGATGAATAGGTGCCGTAATGGTAGAATATTTAATTCCTTATAAAGTGGGAAAGCGTGACTTCTTTTTAATGACCTTGTCATAACTCTAATGACTTTATTTTGTGCAACCATCAAAGGTTTAATGGTGGTAAAGTAGGCTCCACCCCAGCATGCAATTCCATATTGTAGTCTGGAATTGACCAGGGCATAATAGACAATTCTCAATACTGATTCTGGGCATATGTATCTGAGGAAGTAGAATTTTCTGACAATGGAAATCATTTCAGATTTTAGTTTGTTTAGGTGTAGTTTCCATTTACATTTTTCATCAATATATATGCCTAAATATTTAATGTAACTTGCCTGTTCTATCACAATACAGTTATCACAATATTGTTATTTAGCGAAAGGTGTGGCCGTCGCTGGACGTCCGACAGAGGTTGAACACTGAGAATGGATATGACTGGCAGTGGGGAGTATGCAGTGTTATATATAAATAAATATAAATTATTTAATTAATATTACTGAAAATATGAATATGAAAATTATATTTATATATAAATGGCAATTACATAAAATACACATAAACTTTAAATAGTCATATGAAATTACACTATATGACTAGAGTGATAGTATTGTAAATTAATTGGAAGGGCTTATACCTGTATATACGTAACCTCGCAACGACTCAAGGTATTATGTTTTTAAAAGCCATTAAAGTACGCGTCGAGAATTTATATACCATTTAATGTAACTTTTATATCCTGCATAGCATATGGAAAGCCTCAGTAACAATGTAAAAATTCCTTGGCAACGAAAGTAAAAAAAAGCTCTAAATTTGCAGAAATAATTCGCATTAAATTAAAATTTTTATCGATTGATAGAGAGAATATGATTGAAAAAATAAAAGTTTATGATGCTTCGGCCTCATTTTGAACCAAGTACCAAACTTTTAGCTTAACTGCTTCATTTTTTAATGAACGAAAGAAAAAGGTTTTGTAAGGAATTCTGTTCGGGAGTCGTGTATCGCGTGACGCTAGGCTTTTTCTAGATTACCCCCATCCGTAAGAAGTGTTCCACTTCAAAAATCATCTTGAAGGAATTATTTCTTCAAGCAAAATCTTTCTCTCTTCTTCCATAGTCGGCCCCGGTGGCGACGGGGTAAAGTTCTCTCCTGCTAATCCGAGGGTCCCGGGGTCGAGTCCCACCTGAGTGGTATTTTCGCCACTCAGGACATGAATGTGTGCGTACGTTCGTTCGTTGTTACTTGTTGAATCACCCGATGTTAAAGGGCTGTATAACTGTTTTTGGGATTGTGGAAATAAATAAATAAAAATAAAATAGTATATATGTCAACTGTCTAGATGCAGTCATCACTTCTTTTCCCCTATTATCTCTAGGCATCTCAGCAGCAAAGTATGTGCAGGGATGGTTACTCTCCTACTAACTGTTGCATAAAATAAGCTTTTTAAATTTGGATTTAAAAAAATAAAATAAAATTACAGAGAATTACATACTGGCTTGATGATGCGGTGATCTAACTAATTATTATTACGCTGAGAAGAAGGTCTGAAAACAATGATGGACTTATTCATGGAAACGTCGGCGGAGATGGAGGAACTAACACGGTGTGCAACCCGACAACTGCTGCCTCCGATGGATTATGTAATTTGCGCTATCGAGCCCTTCAGAGTGAGAAATAGGTGCATGTTGTGAAGTGATATGAATGGTGGCCATCATGTAAGAGTAGAATTCACGTATTCGAGTGGATGCCTTGGAAAAAGAAAGGTGAGGAGTGCACTAGATGCTGAAGCAAATGTCGGAGATGTTTTGCGTAGGGGAGTCATGATGAGACTATTGGTCGGCCAGGGCTATAGAATTTGCGAATTTCGCGGAGGATGTAAGCATGAGAAGAGCCATGGTGAGGAAGAGGTAAAATGGAAAACTCATGATTGTAGACTTGTTATTTCGGGAGGCGACCGACAACTGAAGTAATTTCTGCCAGTAAGGACAGGGGGGGTTGATTTGTAAGTGTACGAAAATGGAGGAATGGTGGAAAGAAACCCGGCGTCGGTATCAGCGTAATCTTTGCGAAAGGCACCAATGTGTCCACGGCTCAACGTCCGATCTGACATACAGTGCACTTCCCTTTAAGTTCTCTTCACTTAACACCCAAGTAGAGATCAGGTTTTCGAAGAGAAATCTCCACCTCTGCAAGGATTTAAGTACATACTGTATCCTTCGGGAGAGGAAGCCAGTGTATCCATCACATCAACTTGATCCCTACCCCGCACTCAGATTCCTAGTAAGGGCGCTTAATTTTCCTTCAAGTCGGGAGAGCGTACAGTGTGTTTAACTGAAGCTAATATTTGGGCTTATATGTGAATTGAAAACCTTTGCATCCTCATTAAATTTTTCACGACGGTACATTTCCAAACATTTCGGGACGAGCAATTTGGGTTCTATGTTAAACTATAATTTGAAATTTTGATATTTTTATTGACTCTGTGAAGTGTTTAATAAGCAGTATACTGCCTACTTATTCAGTAATATGTAAATTATTCTTTACCCTTTGGAAGCTCCGATTACATTATTTTCCTATTGACAATTGAGTTAAAGCGCGCTAACATTGCGGAAGACGTGAAGACGAAGAGTGATTTAATTATTTAAAATTTTAAAAAATAAAAGATCCTTAATGGATCGTAGGAAAGAGTAATATCCATATTGATTTTACATATTCATTGCCCACGTTTTCAAAATATTTTTCCCCATTCACTAATTATTCTATTTGAGATTTAATCCAACGAATATTACTTATTACATACCTCCGTGAAAAATATCCACCACAGGCGTGATTCAGTCACAAGCTCTCGGCATGGGAAGCCAGTCCTCCAGCCACCGAGCCAACACGATCCCCTCCTGGTACCTAATTCAGGAAGCTCTCAAAGTTTTCATGCTTGGGATTTTGAAGTCACCGATGAAATTTTCAAGCATCGTAATTTAAAATTCGAGACTCGTCAAGGTAGGGATGTCATATTGACGACATTATCGAGGTCCACCTTGAGTATACCCCATGGTCTATGATTTACATCACGAATTTTCGGCTTTCTGGGCCAATGCGCATGGCTTTACCTTACCAAGGATTCCTACAATGCGGAGAAGATTACCCTACCTAAGATTGGTCTGCTATCGCGAGTACTTTCTAGAATGGAAGATAATGGCTGAGTTTCTGGGAACCAAAAGTGCTCTTGAAATCCTGGGTCTGATAATGGAATCAATGATTTATCTCTCCTGGCAGGAGATTTAGTTTTTTCTTTTTTTATTTCATCATTTTACCCCAGACCACGAATTGCTATACAGACTACATGTGCGGAGCAGATGAAAATTACAACATAAACTTGATTCACTGTTAAACAGGTAAGGAATTAATTCTTCCCGCACATCATTCACGATTACAGCAAGAGCAGATCGAGACGGTGAATCTAACAAAACATTCCTCTCTAATTGTCGCTTTCCTTCACAATTATTTCTTCCAAGACTCTATAGCTTTTATCCTTAACACTCCATAACACATGCTCATGTAGCGGCTCGCGCGATCGTATGTTAATGTGGACCCGCCCGGGAGAGCTGAAGGTCCGTGATTTGATTCTCGGTTCTGGAAATCCTTTTTTTACGTGAAACGTCAAATCAATCGATTCCTATGGATGGCTGCGATCCAACAAAATTGTTCAGACCAAGCATTTATTTATAACTCGGAAAGTATATAGGATACCAAAACGAGCCAAGTGCCATTCAAAAGACGACCGTTAAAAGAGTAAAATAAATGGCGATCTTGGAATGGATAACATCAAAATACAAAATAGGATTATCACCAATTATTCATATAAAATAACGAGTCAGCGCCTGCGTGAAATTAATGTAGTCGGGAGTACACCGTGCATTTAGTTCACGAGTGGGCTCATATGAAAGCGATTTTATAGTTAAAAGCAATGAATTAACGGGACACACTGAGTTCGCAGGGTTTAAAAAAATTCTGAGATACATACCTATTTAAATTGTGAAGATATTAAAAAATGGTTTAAGTTTCACAGAGTGTGCCAAAATATCTCGAAGATAACAAATTAAACGCCCAATCAAAGAGGTAACGTAGTGAAAGGACTTCGAAATATAAATATAATAAGCCGAGAATGCCATCCAGTGAATGTTCTAGAAAATCTATGTAGTGACAACAGAATCATGCACAACCCCCGGCTCACAAGGACACGATTCCCTCAATGGGGAATATAAATAAAATTTATTTATCTCATTTACGTTCTGTATATGTCAAAAATTTTCCTCAACAACTCAAATATATAGTCTATGTGTATGAGCGATAACCACCAGCATTAATAATTTCATTTCATTATCATTATTATTATTATCAGCCTTTCAAAGTTATATAAAATTTTGAAAAAGTCACTTGATCCATGGTATTACTAATACAAGGTAGGTCGTTGCGCATCTGTCGACGCGTTCTGATGCGCTTTTGTTGAGTGTGCGCCGTCACTAGGATTTCATGCCACAGCTGTTTTCAGCCATTGTGAGCTGTAAGCGTATTCGAGGTGATTGAACTTGAGAGTTTACACTCGTCCATCTATATCTCGTGCCAGGAATCTCTGGCAATGTCTTATTGCGCAGTATTTGGGTGCAATAATTCTGTAAGGAATCGGAAGGGGAAGCTGGGTTTTTTCGATTTCCTGCCGAAGATTCAGTGCGGGAGAAGTGGATAAACTCATGCCGGAGGCAAGACAATTTCAATTCTGATAACGGTAATATCATTTATTTTAATTCTTTGCTTATTTTAATTGTTACTTGTTACATATTAAAGTAATATGAAATAATTATTTTCATAAATTGCGAGAAAATGAAGTTCCATCGACGTGTTTTGCTGTTGTATTATAACGTAAGTTTATTGCCCATAAACTAAGGCAATAGGTTTATTTTGCTAATGCAAGCTGTTATTTTTTCAGCACGGATTTGATCGGTGCATTTTGATGGGGATGCTTTCTAGCAGCAACTTCTAAGGCATTCTCCCAAGAGCCGCAGGAAATTGAAAACAGACGCCGTACCCTCGCTCCATCTACCGTTGTCAACGGGGGGAAAAGAGGATTCTAGGAAGAGGAAGGAAAGATGTGAAGTTAAGGTGAAGAGAAAGCTAGTTGACTCTTTATTAGAGGATAATAATGCTTTAGAAGAGAATCCGTGAGTACTCGTATTAATGGAAGGGTGAAATATAGTCGGTCAGATTTTGAACGTTGTTCTGCAACCAACCGTTTTGGATCTTGAACGGTATGCCATTTTTGGAATTTGCCGGATTTCGTTCATAGCATTGGACCCATTAAGTTTCACCTTTCCAAGAATGCTTTATTTCAATTTACATCTTATTTTCTTAATTGAGTAAAAGTCATTTCTAAGGAGCTGGTTATTTTGAGAGTTTAGAAACAATTTTTTTAGGAGTATTACATTGGGAAGTAATCCTTTTACTGCTAAGATGTAACTTCAGTATTACACACATTTCCCTCCCGTCTCTTAAGTGTTTAATTGAATAAATATACCGGAGTCTAACTAAAGCAACATCACTTTTTGACTCAATTCGGAATATATCCAGCCAACCCAAACGTAATTTTCGTTTTTTTTCGTGGCTCCTGACCTGCTCCCTACCACACTTTAAAAATGCTTTCCTCGAAGCATTTAATAAAAATTGTGTTGCCTGCAATGCCTTAACTCAGTGTTTGTTGTGTCTCAAGGATAATGTTTTGTTACCTAGCTCAAGTGTCATGATTTTGAGAGCTTGTTCAGTGTTCGTTTTTATTTACCACAACAAAATTGAACCCTTGAGTGGTCAAAGATAAGGGAAATCAAATTTTGAGTATCCACCTAGCTCAATAAGTTAAAATGAACAAATTAATTTTTATGAGTAATGGGATTAGTACTGGAAGCTGTTTATTCTGAGAGAAATGTGATTCTATGCATCTGTGAATAATGGCCGATTGAGGGAGACGAGTTTCCTATACTACCATTATGAGCTGGCAAATCAAGTTAGGAGCCCCGAAAAGTAAAATTATTATGCCCCATTTATGTAGGTTTGCTCCACATCAGAGCTTATTAATGCAATTGAAAATTAATTTTCTTTTAAGGTATGGTGCTTTTTTATCACCCTAGAGTGAAAATGAAACTGGAGGATGTTCACAGAAGAGTGTAACATATGATATAGAGTTTCAGGATAATCCTTGGAATATCTTGTGAGTATTGTGGGATAACACATGGGTTTCTATGGTTAGGAGAAGAGGTAGCAATTGTCAATGTATAAATCCACTCAAATAATCTTTTTCAGGGTGACAGCAGACAAGAGTTATGAGTGAAACTATTTTCTATTACCAGACACGACTGGTTATGTGCACACCATCTTTGGACATAAGTATCAAGTATTGATGAAAAAGGTGAAAACCATGTTTAGAATTGATTCCTTACATAGTAGTCATTGTTTGTTATAGAGTATTGGCTTAATGATTTTATTCTTTACTTTTTCCAGAATGGCTATTACTTTATTATCACATAAGATGAAGTGAGTTATGAGAGTCACTATTTTCTAGTACCAGACAGGACTGATTATGTAAATTGGGTGTTTATACTGTGTTGTATGAGATCTTTTCTTATAGTTTTATTGTTGGTTAAACCTTTACTCGAAATTCCTATATCCAAACGTTTATAATTGTTGAGATTAATTTGATGGTTTGGAGTTCATATTAAAGGTCTGCTGACACTTTTAACATTGTTAATTTTTCACTCTGTTTGCTACGAAAAGTTGTTTGCTAATATAGTGTCTTCTGATCACCTTTTTTCAGTAGATTTGTTGGAAATATTTTTTATATGATGTATCAAAAGTAAGTAATGTCTATTAGATTTTCTGTTGGTGCAGTTAAGCTAAGTATTTCTCCAGTCTGAGACTCGTATACTGTCTGCATTATTTTGTTTCTTTATGTCTGAATTTGAGTTATAGATGTATATGTCTACCTTTTTTCTGTCTTTCTTTTAGTGTCTTGATTAATCTATCAAGAATGGCAAATGTGTGTAGTTGAGGAATTACAACAGGAGACCCTGACCACATGAGAACCTAAGACACCACTGTGGAATGTTTGGATAAATGACTCAAATGACCTTTGTTGATGTTGTATGCTCAAGCTATCGGAAGTTCATTCTTGTCTCATCCTGAACCATTGTATTTAATTTGTTTTGCCGCTGATAATGTAATAACTCTAAATTAACCATACGGTTTCACGTACCTATGTGAAATAAATGTTTTATCCTGCATCAATGGCAAGCATAAAATTTGGTTGTCATTATGCCTCCTCCAATTCCCCCTTTAGAAGCTGTTAGCGGTATATGCTTGAGGCCAGGTTCATCTTGATCAACATCGCAACGTTTCACGTGCCTCGGGCTCCACCCGCAAGGAATAAATTTGTTGAGAATGCGACTATGTACCAATGGTGATGACAAAGACAACAATTTTACCATTAAATAATCCTTGTTCACTACAAATTATTTGAGTATTTTTGTAATATGAAATCTCGCTAGGAAAAATCCCCCTTTAAAGTATTATTTTCAGAATTGCACAATGCTCAATTGTAAAAATTACCAAAATCCAATTGTACGGTACAATTGTAAAATTTACAGTAGCAAACGTACTGTAGAATGGGCTTTTGTTTGTTGCGCGTGTTAATATAGATAAACTTAAAATAATAAAATAAACTTAAAGAACCTAATACGTTAGCGTAACTTAATGTATAATAATGAAATGATAATTGGGACTAAACAGCCACCGCCTAATCCGAGCAGAAATTCGTGGTTTTAAGATTCCATAGAAACTGAATCAAAGAGTAGTAATTTCTGGTGTAGCAATTTTCTTAAAACTGGAACTGGAAGTTGATCATCGCTAATCCCTGCTGATAATTACGTAAAAATAAGATAAACTGGCTCTTTTTTGTCAAAAGTTGTTAATTATGACGGTACGGTAGAATAAAATTTTTCTAGACGTTCGACGCTTTGACTTCTCAAAGCTTAGTTGAGATCGGGGATAAGTTTTTGACGTTTGAATCAATTACCTATGTGATTGAAAAATATTAATGCAATGACGAAGAAAAGTGAAATGATGTACATTACCATGCAGAAGTACATTTTTGAACTGGAGAAGTTTTACGATTGAACTGCAACATTCCCGGTATTTCGCTAACATGCGTTGGGATAAAAAATTTCTATTCGGTAAACTGCTCCCTACTTCTACGCATTATTAAATACAGAGAATCCTCTTTCACAATCAGTTGCATTTATATTTACTGCCTCAAGAACGTAGCTTCCATATTTATTCGGTAGCATTTACTCATAAGTAGTTCACGAACGGTGCTTTAATATTGAGTCCATGGATTTTCGTCCAAATATTACTAATGTGACATTAAAGTAGTGTTTAATGTTTCTCCCAACCAAACAAATTACGGTAGTGATATTCTTTACCGCCCCTGTTACCGAAAATAAAGAAATAAATCCCGATTTTCTTAACTCCATACATTTAGCGAGTCGTCTGCTGCTACCGCTGCAATCTGCGCGACGTGATGCGCAGAACGGTCTCATTTTGGTCACAGGAACGACCTACCTTATATTAGTAATACCATGACTTGATCCAAAACTACATCTCAGTGTCTTGACGTCACTACACTGTATCGCTTTTCTGCTCAGCATGCAATTCAACAGCGGGGATCAAATTATGCTAATTCATTGTCTTCCAGAAAGTAAATAAAAACGATGATATCGGAAGAATACGGAAAGCAAGCCTAACTTCACCTGGAAATAAGTCATATTGCCGTTAGCGATACCATTCCGTGACATCATTGCCCTGGTTCCCCGATGACGTAGTGTTTACAAGCTAAAAAGCGCGCGTGATGCTTTAGGAGAAATATTTTCACGACACATCAATGTTTTCCGGTGAAATTCATGTCATATATATTTAAGAATACTTGCTACAAGTGCAAATAGTTTTTAGAAAAATAATACATGTTCGCCATTAAAACCTACTGTAGTGGCCGCCACACTACCTGTTTTGTTTTCTTTCCCGACGACGATGGCAGAGTTAGCTAACGAAACGGCGCGTCGACAGCCCAGTAGCCAGGATACAGCTCTCGCGAAAGCTTATGGCGTTCGGATGCGCGGCGTTTGTATTGTCCACGTCATACAAATTCCATTTTTTGAAATGCACTCATGCATGGCACAAATGCTATGTCTTCGCTTTCCCCTACGCCCCTTTTCCATACCCCTTCCACCAAGCTTTACCCCTCTAAGACGTCTTCTTCTGAACATCCGAACGCCATAAACTTTCGCGAGAGCTGTATGTTCTGTATGGTATTCCGTATGTTCTTGGAATTCCCGAGCCTCGACAGGGACGACATTTTGGCGTCGCAGCCACGACAATTTCAAATAGGGCCATATAAAAGTTGAGATTTGTCGGGGGGGCTATGACGTCACATCCACGGATTTTCCAACGCGTCGAGTCCGTAAATATCAACTTTTGAATGGCCGTATTTGAAATTTTTGAGCCTGAGAACGTCAAAATGTCTACAGGCACTTCGGAAGCCATACCTACCGAACAGGGCCCGTAGTGGGAAACCCGGGAACACTCCGCTCAAGTCTTTTTATATCCTCTGGAAATTTCCGCCGCATTCGTTGCCGATCATCGCGGGCGTGGGAAGAGCCTTGCACCTTTCGATGTCATCGCTCTTGATTTTGGTGGCGTGTCACGGGGGGCCGAGGGGTCACCTCATCCCACTCCCCCCTCCCGTCGCCACTTGTGAGTATTCCGATGATGAATGACGGAACCCATGGGGGTTGATTATATTTTTATGGATACCTGAACACGTTGGTATTCGGGGGAACGAAAATGCGAATGAAAAAAGGCGTGGTGAAGGATGCTTTGAGATATTGCGAGCCGGGTACTGCGCCGTCACTCGCTGATGACCTGAAAGCTACGCTGCGATGCGTAGCCTTGGGAGGAGTGACGAGATACATGGCATATTATTTGGGGTAACAAACTGCGCCATATAAATTACGGTATTTCAGCGTGGCCTTCTTCCTTCACAACCGTTAGTCACTATTTACACGTTCCTTTTTTCTTTCCATTCCTGACGCCTGACCATGACGTCACAATCAAGGAAACGGAGTTTGGGCGTTTACACGGTATATTTTTCGTTCCATTCCTTTCCATTCGTACTTCTGAAACAAGTGACTATCTGGCGGCGAAGTCTTGATATTTTCAAACTTAAGAGAATGCGAGACGGATTAATAAATTAAGCCTATAACATTCGTAGGTAGTTTGCTCACGATTTAAGTGAATAGAATATGCGGACATGCCAAATTTAATGTGGCACAGAAGCAAAATTATAGTATATATATATATATATATATATATATATATATATATATATATATACACACATATTTTTTTATTAAAATTTTCCAAAATGCCTTCATCATTTCCCACTGCCATAGAAAATGCCGTGGTTAAAATATCAGTTGATGGCTGGGCAGTTGCGACAACATCATCGGCTGATGGATTCCTCGTCTCTGGAAAAAAGAACGTAGAGACCCTTCAAAATTAAAAGTCAACCGTTCGTGCAAAATAAACAGTACGCGATGACATTGAATTAATGGAATGAACACTTACCAGCATCCAATCCGGCTTGCTCCTGAATGCCCACGATGAGGATCATTTGGATCCGCCTCTTCACTTTGTTATATAAAGCCGCATTCCTCATCTCCTTCATTTCTTCGGCCACAAAGCGACCGAAAACTTCTTCTTTACAAGGTCCCGAGGTCGTATTAAGTTGCTTAGCATAAGCCAGTGCTTCCCTCGCTTCAGAAACCATATCATCGGGGTTTCTTTTTCGCTGCCAGATAAATAAAAAAAATTGTGTTTAAACATCACAGGCCTATATTATCAATTTTTGGATGAGTGAAAACATTTTTATACCTTTTTCCCTTTCTTCATCGAAGTCTCGTTCGATGCGGGGGTTGCGGAAACATCGACGGACGCCGCTGATGTCGAAGGCATCGGTTCAGGGGATTTACCCGAAACACTTGTGGATTGGATGTCGTTCTATAATTGCGCAACATATTTAGGTTATTATTTCAAGTTCTAAAAACTACTAAAGTTTTGAGACGCCTGCTCTCATCTTAATATATTTATAACTTTAAAAAAAACCTATTCGTGTATTTCCATTGAGCTTACCTGTTCAATTGTTGACACACTAGGCCTAACTTTGGTGTAGACGTCAAGAAATTTTAAGCTGTCATAGCACCAAAGTCTGGGCTCATGGACATTATCCAACCCTGCTCCACTCCTGCTTTTCTCCTCCAAGGCCTTTTCATGGGCATACTGTGATCGTAGGCATTTTATTTTATTTTTGATGTCCTCGACCGTCAAAATCTTATTTGAGGCTTTGAAAGCCTCCCTGATGCCTTCCAATAATTCCTCCCTTTTAATTCTGTTGTGGTAGCACTTGTGCCGTACGTCGTGTAAAGAACGCGACTGCTCGTAGAGTTCAATGAGCATGAGGGTATCCTCCTTCGTCCACATGTTCATCGAATCTGATCGCCGTAAAGCAAAACACGGTCTAAAACAACTATCACAGAGGAGAACGAACGAAAGAAAACGTTTACGGTAATTAGCAGAGACGAGCTAAAATCCCAGCTCCTCCATTAGCATGTACTGTAGATATATCAAAATATTAAAGCAGCGCCATTATGGTAGCAAAAATACGCCTAATTACTGGCGAAAGCACAAAAAATATTTTTAATACCATAATTTTATGGAATATACTGATTTAGAAAAGAGCGTAATGAAAAGTAAACAATGATGTCACGATCATATGATATAAGCGAAGGCCGCCACCTTGGATTCTTTGGTCACGTGATTCACTTCCCCAAACCGGCATTGAATATGTTTACTGATTGGCTGCTTTGCTGACTGTCAACTGCGCTATTATAATGGACGAACTATACGCAACACTCCGAGAGGATCCGCGTGAAATGGTGGATCTTCCACTTCACGAATTTCTCCCTAGAGTGTTTTAGTACCTAGGGGTGAGCCGAATGCCTAATTTTACCGGTAATCGGTACCCGATATTTGGTCCGAAAACTCAATAAATATTTCATACCTAATATGGTAATAGGTAGTGATAGTTAGGGCTGAAAAATACCTCTACAATATAAATTTGATTGTTTCAGGCTTGACTTCATGGAAGTGATAGATATCCATTTTGAATAAAAAACTTTGTACTTTTCCACAATTCAACAAGGCATCTTCTGGCCTGGCCTGGCCAGGCCTTATTAAGGTGAAACCAGTCGCAGTTTTTAAATAAAGTGTGAAAAAGTACAAAGTTTTTAAAATTCCAAATGGACCTCTACAAAAGTTTAAAAATGTGTTGAATTAATGAAAATACACATCGTACGAAAATTAACAATATCTTCACATTTATTCCATGTAGATGCAAATGTTTATGCGAAAAAATAAGTTGCATAACGTTGTTTGTTTTCACCTTTAGGCTACCCTTGTCTTAAAAGACAATACATCTGCTGAGCCTTTCTGGTGCAATACATCCTGATGGTGCAGCTAAAAATATTTTGGTTACTTGTAGAAGATACGAGTTTTTTTACATTTTTTCAGTAAATAAGAGGACACATAATATTTATCGAAAATATACAGCTTTACTTGAGATAGTCTTGAATGTAAAAAAACTATCGGAATCTGCAGCGCCGATACCGATAACCGAATATCGGCCAGTATTTATATGGGAATTTATTATCCATTCAGCCCTAAATGCCTCTAATTATAATTTTCCTAATTATAACCCCCTTGACGGAACCGATTGTGTCACCACCACAACCACCGCCCACTATTCCCGAAAATATGCCATTTGGACGAAGAGGGTAAACTATCCCATGGCTAGGACAGATAAAAGTGATGAAATAATGTTGAGTGTCGAAGAGATGGTTTCAAGAATTCTTTCTTCCCGAGCATCATTCACGTACACTAAAAAAGCAAATCGAGATGGTAAAGGCTAAGACAAAATCGACGTAAACACAAGACGATAACCTTTTCTGGGTAAACGTGAGACTGGGACTTTCACTCAGCGTGGTCACGATCGACATTCACGTGCACCGGGAGAAAAAGTTGACTGACGGAGGCGCAGCTTGGAGTTCAGGTAAGAGGTTGAGTTAAAAAACTGTTGAGATTAAAAAGTTTCATCAAGTGGCGCGAAATATGGTTCTAGAAATGATGTTTGATGAAATGGACGAAGATACGGCAATATATTCCACCCTTTTCCTAATGACCGCTAGTTGTACGTTGCTTAAGAAAAAGAAACGCTGGTGAAGTCGTAGAGAGTGGGTGAAACCAATAAATCAAGAAATGCAACTCCATGGAGCCTGGAAATATTTACATGCTGGTGAGGTTGCTGACGCTGTTTTTGAAAAGATATAGGCCAGAGGGACGCTCTCTCTCCGTCGGTAAAAGACTGGCGAAGACTTTGAAGTAAGTAACCTTTAATTCACTCCTGCGAGGATAAGTTTTATATTCTCTTGATGACAAGTTGAGATTAGTATTGCGTGTTGGGCCAATTACAGGTATTTGATACATGGAGGGAGCACAAGTTCACTCGGCTGGAATTATTACATTGCCAAGTCTATGACAAAAAGGTGCTCAAAGACACTTGCGGAGCTATGTGGTAAACTGTATCTCCAAATTATTTTAGGAGACCTAAACACGAAGACTGGCTGGACATAGCAGAGGGCTTTCTAAGGAAATGGAACCTGCCAACTGCATCTGTGCCATCGATGGCAAGCATATATAGGCTCCCAGAAATGCCGGAAGTTTTTTTTTCAATCACAATAAGACGCATTACGCTGATGGCCACCTGCGATGCTAATTAAAGTTTACTCATCAGTGAATATGCAAGAAATTTTTCAGCCTGTATCCTCCAAATGTAGAAACTTTGAACCCTTTTCGCTTACCTTCTAGATTAATATAAGCTTAATGTAACATTTTAAGGAATTTCAAAGAAATATATTTAATTCGGGCTTCCAAAGTGATGTAGGAGTATTCAATAGAAGTATCGCTAGAACTGTAGGTACGGGCGATATTTGTTTCCCTCCACGTAAAACCATTCCTCAACTAAAGTGGTCGATGAGGCCTTTTGCTGGCAGACACGTAGAGGTGCAGAGAGCTTTTTTCTATCATAAGATTTCCAGAGGTGGGACTATTGAAAATGCCTTTGGCATCTTAGTCCCAAGATAGCATGTTTTAAGAAGTGTTTTGTGGGCAGAGCCTGATAGCGTGGAGTCATAAGTGTAAGCCAGTGAATATTTGCACAACTTCATAAAAAGCAAAAGCAGTGCATCAAAACACTACTGTTCCTTAGGTTCTGTCCATTTGGACACCAATAGGACTGAAACGGAAGGAAATTGACGTCAGGAAACATCGAATTTGAAAAGTGTTGGCAAATTAGGGGATATAAAGGTGGTATATGAGCTAAGGGACTGCAGATTTCCTGACAAGAGAAGGAGAATTTTCATTACAGTATATGAGTGACACGGACTGAATTATAAACTACATTCGTTAACATAATTTATGCTTGTTTTTGCACATTCTTAGCGTAAGTAGCGTACGTTAAATGTTCTCACTTTTGCATTTATATTGTGAATACATAAATTCAGCACTCATTCAGTTTCACATCTTGTTATATGCTAACAGCATTGAAAAGGTTACCAGCGTTCTATTAAGGTAAAGAACTCTGCTATAACAACTAAGCCACCCGAATTTATGTAGTTTTCATTACAATGTTGCACGTTTCCTCCTAAACTTGGTCAAAGTATGCAAAGCAGGTCATTGGCAAAGGGTTAATTTGCGATTGATTTCAAATTTATGTAAAATTGAGGCTCCAGAGCTATGTCCCAGAGATATTTCCTTTTAGAGATAATTTGAAATATGATTATTTAATATTAGTTTCTACTGATAATTTCATCCGGTTGTGGATTATTCTGTTTTCAATGCTGAGTAACTAGCCAACACTTGTGCTTGTTTATTTCTGAATCGAAGCAGCAACATTTATACGAGAGTTATATAATTGATTACCAAAATTAATCTCACCTGCTAGAGACTCACACGGTGAAGTGATTGCCTTCAACTGCATTAAATTGTGTAATAATTTCAATGCATTAATTATCTCACATAAACCTGCGAAATAACACGGTGCAGTATTGAATTTATCTTAAGATTAATAGTAGTCCACTGCAAAAAATAAAAAGTGTTTTGCCTCTCTTCAAATTGAAAATACTTTGCTGGGGAAAACTTTTCCACATCTTGCAACCCACAGCCAGGCCATATGATCACAGTAGAGAACTAGGTTATATGGTGAAAAATTGTTCAGGCTCTAAGCCTGAACCATTAGTGAGGAACGAGTCAGGAAAGGAGTAAGTGGGGGATTTTCATTATTCCCTCAACGTTTCATGTACTCATAAGTGGGAAAGGATTTTAAGAAGCTAATTCCTGGTAAAAACAATGATAAAATGTGTAGCCGAAGAAATAAAGTGTAAAATAATATCTTCAGATAATGTAAAGGAACCAAGCCCAGATAATATTAAATATTTGATAAAATAAACTTTTTCAAACCACGTAAAAATCATATAACTCACGAACCGGGTTTCGGCGCTTAAGCGTCATCATCAGGTGATATGTAGGGGTTTCCAGTCCTTATATACAAAACTCTTAAGCGCCGAAACCCTGGTCATGAGTTGCATGATTTTTTATGTGATTCATAAAAGTTTATTTTATTCAATATTTCATATGGAATACCACAGAGTTACCGGAGAAATTATTTTATTCCAGATCACATTGCCATTAGCTTGCGGAAAAGGTACTCCATGCGTAATTTGAGACAAATTCTTTCAAGACACATAACTTAAAGTCGTCGCTTTTATCCACAATTTCTTTTTTTCTATGCCTTTCTCCTTTTTTACAACTGGTATGCCAACCATTAAAATAGTTGGAGAGGTTACTTATGGCAGTTACCTACCTGTAAGGTAGGTAAAAGGATCGTCTTAATTTTGATATTCCTCTTAAAGCCTAACAAGAACATGAAGAAAAACTCATATTTTCAATATAAGCATTGTTTAACGTACCCATTAGATTCAATGGATTTGCATAAATTGTAAAAATAGTGTTTATACCTTTCCATATGAATACGAATGCAATAAACAGCAGAAGTGGTGAGATCTCGCCGGATGAACGGAATGTCAAGGATTAAATTATTTAAAAAATTATACAATAATGGTGCATCCTATGAGGGTGAACTTAATTTACCTAGGATGCGAGGATGTTAGTGAGGGAGCAGAGATGAGTGAGTAGGAGGTCGTAACGACAGAGAAAATATTAAAAAACGGGAAGGCTGCCGGCGTAGATGGGGTATCCAGTGAAATACTGAAGTGAAGGTGTAATTTAATAATTAATTGTGCATCAGAAATGCATGATTTATGCTTTAAAACTCGAGTTCCAACTAATGAAATAAAGTAATTGGAAGAATGCGTTAATAGTGCCTTCGTACAAAAGGAAGGGTGGGAAGATTTCTTGCCACCCTTCTCATCTTCCCATCTGTTAACATAAGTAGAAATATGCAGCAATTAGTCCATTAATATTCCAGGAGAAGTGTTTGGTAAAATATTAGTCGAAAGGGTGGAAAAGATCGCAGTTGACCGAATCTGGGGTGTGCGTTTATGACTAGGAGGGTATGTACGGATTATCGGCTTGTATTTCAGCAAGTGTTGGAAAAATGTATGGGTGCGCGAAAGAAAAGAAATATTGAATGTCATGAAGGCGGTAAATGATAATCTTAAGTCAAGCATGAGAGTAAATGGGGTCATGAGTGAGTGAGTGCCTTGCAATGAAAAAGTGCGTAAATTATGAATGCGCAATGTCACCACGGATATTCGAATTTTTGAGGATATATATGCGAATTGCCTGTTTTAATGATATCGATGTATTAGTTGGATATGTAAATATGCGAGTTGCGCTGCATTCTGATGGTGTTATGTTGCAGTTTGAGAGAACACAGGGAATACAGAGGCTCCTGCATAACGTTTATGATGTAAAAAGAAAGAATGGAATTCAGTGTAAGTTATATCCGAGTCCAAAAAGGTGGTTTTTCATGAGGAGAATATGATGAATGTTTGTACAAAAAGGGTGATTGGTGAAATATTTGAGCAAGTTTAAAATTCAGCGTACCGTACCAGAATGTTTTCGAAAGATGGTGTAAAGAGGGTATGTATGTATTAGGAGTATTAGTATTATTGTTTTACGTGCTTCGACGGCAAAGGTCATTTCGCACTTACTGTCTGCCACGTGCAGACAGGGACAGCAGCACTCGGACGAATCGGAGGATCACCCCTCCAAACTCGAGCCGAGCCCAACGATGCTTAACTTCGGTGACTGATCGGGAGCCGGTGTTTCCATCGTGGTGGGCCGTTGCCCGTATGTATTAGAAGTTTAGAAGCGCGCAAATGCTGGAAGGAAAGTTAAAAATATATAGTATGAGGAGCACATCATAGAGTGAATGTTAGTCTTATGAGGCAGAAATCGCAGACTCCTATCCGCTTTATCGCATGTCAGTGAAACTCAGGAATGCCCGGATAAGCGTAAGTGATGGTTAACTACAGCGCGTAAGGGTTATCTGAGAAATGTTTACAGTAAAAGTAGATGGGGTAGGGATAGAAAGTGTTCAAAGAATGTGAATGGACGCTGCGGTAACAGACATTCATGAAAGGAGCATGCTTTGGTGGTTCGTCCACCAAATACACTCCTCTATCATAAATATGTTTCGTTAATCGACTCCCATCCATTCTCTCAAAGTGCCTAAACCATGTCAATATGGCCGATTCCATTCGAAAGGCTTCAATATTCCCTGTTCTATCGTGCTGCATGTTTCCATCAATTCTCCCCTTTAATCTACGATTCGGTCTTAAAAATAAAACGTGACGAAGACGCGCCAAGGGCAGTTGAGGACGCTGGGCGGCGAAGTTGGCTCGGAGCCCGGCGCGCGGCGCTGCCGTCGACAAGTTGGCTAGCCTAGTGGGCCCTGCCCTCGCCGCCGCTACCTGGCCAAGGGAGTACCCCATAGAAGGCTTCGCAAGACAATGGTAGGACATCTTGAGCCATTGGACGAGGCGAAGCGATGGTGAAATTTAGACTAAAGAGAACAGCGAGATTGCCGATAAAAAAATATCGGGGGAGTGACGGGAAAAAATGATGTGGAGTGCCAGCAACACTTAGCCACCTGAATAAAAACCCGAACGGTGCTCGCGAGGATCCCTCTAAAACAAGCCCATCCACTGAAAGTTTGCATGGGTAGTGGTGGAAGGCTGTTGATGGGCACTTGCTCCACATATTCCATTGCAGGAGAAGTTTGCTGTTGGCCGCCTCCACACATAAACGTGTTCATCCCTATAAATGATGGGTAGGTAGTTAGGAAAGGATTATTTCGTTTTAGCCTACTATTGTTCCTTTCAGAGCGATCTATTTTCAGTGGAATCATTCAGAAATGGTGAGGACGACTTGTTAATGAAATATTCTAACCGTCAGAAAATAACATCAATGGGTGGTAATCTTTAAAAAAGATTAATCTACAGTTAACCTTTACCGTATTATATTTGTTTAACAGTGTCCTCATTTTTAATCACAGCATCAACCAAAACAAATGCTATCAGTTATTAAGATTTTTATTAACACTTCATGCATTCGCCAAGGGGTGGCTCTCCACAAAAAATCTTAGTTCGAATGACAATTCCTGTGAGAAATCTCCACCAAGGGCGGGATTCGAACCCTGCCCCTTGAAATGGGAAGGGTATACTTCAGCCGCCATAGCCACCAGATCCCTGTATCAGGAAGTGACATCACACTTGGCTAGAGCACTGGATTCCCATCCCGGCCTGTTTTATTCCCGGCATTACCTAAGATTCCTCAGTGATATCCCGAGTCTCAATTGGAGCTATGGGGGGAGCACTCCAAGAGTAGTACTCTGTCCGTCAGATGGGATATTAGATTATTAGCCTTAAGGCACCCTTTATTAACATTAGGCTAATGCTGACTCCGAGTTTCTCTGCACCATTACTGCATCCCCTATATAATCCGAGCCTGATTTATTAATGCCACATTGTTACCGTAGAATTGGTCACAAGGATGAGATAAAGGAATTAGATTGTGAGACGGATTGATCAAAAAAGTCATTTTTCCGCGGAGAGTAAGGGACCATAATAGCTACGATAGCCTATCCTTGACGGACCATAGACGGACGGACGGATAGATGACCATAACCCTATTAAATCTGTTCTCGATAGGCTCACTAGACTTGGTCGTGTTTTAGAGTATCTCATTTCTATTAATCACCACGCATAAAAAATTTCCCCCCATTTGGTTTCCCGCATGAATTAGCATCATATGATGTATGTGAATTATTTCTTCTGATATTGGATATTTCTTCTAATCAGGATCAGTATTTTAACCTATGTATTGCATGTATGCATGTTTATGAACATAGCATGTAGTAGAACGTAGTATGATTTAGCCTTGCATTTTAGTACCGACAGCTCCTTGGTCCTTGTATAGCAGTTAGGGAGCCTGCGGGAACAGAGTACATAAACAGAGGGGGTATCCGCGATGCGCTCCCAGTCAATTTTTCAATGTGGATTGCGCGCATTGGCCATCTTCTGAGCTCGTTAAAGACGGCGGAAATTCGAATTAGCCTATATGTTGAAGGATGTTCCCCTGCATCGCAGGTGGGTACTTTGGGATGTATTGCCCTGCATACATAACATACACCCCGCGCATCTGACTTTTACCTGACATTTGGAGGAAATTATTACATTTGTACCTATGAATTAAAGCTACCGCAATAGCCACGGGACCTTTGTAATAGAATATGGGAGATCGATTTTACCATTGTAGCTAATGCCGGGGGCATTCCACGCATTATAGAACACCACGGCATATATAAGAGGGAGTAAGCTGGGGTTAAAAACTACAGAGAGAATGAGAAACGGAGTACACTTAACGGGAAGGCAAACAAATTGTCGGGTAGTAAGAAAGGTGGAGCAATAGCTTCAATCAAGAGTAATGAAAAAAATATTATTGGAGCCAGAAGAGATCTAGGCTAGATGAACAGAACGTATGAAGGAGCTGTATGATTTCCAATCATTGCGGTTGCACTAAAGTTCGTATGAACCCCCTCTGCTGAAATTCGCCTTGAATTAATTTGGCTTGGTGTTGTAACTGGCTAACACACCTGACCGGCAATTGGGAGGTCCTGGTTCGTATCCCGGTCAAGTCAAATGATTTTCTTCGTGGCGAATTTCACTGTCTTTGGTGTAGAGCAATATGCTTGTGAATACAGGCAGACACGCTGAGACAAAACAATTTCAAAGTAGAAGACAAACTCGGGCGCAGAAATACGTAATGGGAGAACGAGAAAGGTTTGGGAGGAATGGCGTTGAGAAAAACAGCGGGAATTGTAAAAAGAATAAGGCGCTGGTACAATAAACTGGTTTCAACAATATGTTGGAAGTTGATTAGAGAGAGAGAGAGGTCGATTCAAAACAGGGCGTTCCCGCATCATCTTGTTTTTCACATGTATGCAGAAAGAAGCTAATTGTGGCAAATATGTAAAAGTAAGGAAACATCTACATACTACTCTGCGAGCCGCCGCAGAGGCGTGCGGCAGGGGCTGTTAGAACATCGGCCATGAAAGAGGAGGGAATAGGGATAAGGAGGGGGAGAGAAGAGGAGTGAATAGGGGCGGGATGGGCACATTGAACTTCGTAGTGAGTGATTCCTTATCAAAACTCTCACTTCCCATCGGAGGAAAATACATGTTTTGATGTTGCAGACATTTTCATGCCAGACCTTTTTGGTGAAACATGAGTGAAAAAAACGTAAATACTTCAATGAAGAAGGCAGTAAATCCCGTAATTACAGACAAAATGAGGCACTTGTTAAAAAATCTTCATAAGCTTGTGTCTGCTGGATGATAACTTTACTGGCCATCCTGATAGTGCCTTCAGGTCAGCAGTGACTGTGACAGGACAAGTGACCACTTCTAACCCGCAGACGCCAGAAGGATGGCTGGAGAAACTGTCGTCGAGCAGACCAGCCAGTGTGGTGGAGAACCCGAAATTCCAACAAAAGAAAACTTCGAAACCCCGCGGAAACCCGAGGAGAAAAATATGCCAATACCAAGGAAAAATGTTTACATACGGTGGCAAATTTTACTTGCAAACGGATGGGCTATCAACAGGCTCGCCTCTGCCCTCATTGTAAGCTTTTATGTTTTTCCCATTCAAGCATTGTAAGTTTTTATGAATGCCTTGAAGATAAATTATTCAACTCAAATGATAGTTTGTTAAAAATGCATGCTATTGATTCAGTTTTGTTGACGATATTTAATGCTGTTGTAAAGAGAACTAACCACCTACCGAGATAAATCAGACTTAACTTGAAAAAACTGAAATACAAGCGGCTATTTCGAGTCGTCTTACAAGTTATCAATATCCACGTAGGTTTTTCAAAACCAACAGACACCCGTGTTTCAATAAATGTTTAACTCGAGTGTCTAGTTATTAACAGATCACGATATATACCCGTAAGTAGAAACTGTACCTCATACGAACCGTGGTCAGATCCAGTCGTGACTCCTAGCACCACTATTGAACCATGCTTACGGTGCTTACAGGATCCGATGCAAGAAGATGACGTCAAAACGCGACCTACCAATGGCAAGACTTATCTCGATCCGCTGGCATCTCCGGCATTTTAGTGGTTTTATTTCTAATGCTACGACATCACTATGCTTTTTATACCACAGAAATCATAGATTTCATAATTCTCATTCATTTCTCTACACGATGGTGCAGTTATAATAATACAAACATGCTATTAGATCAGTTTATAATGTTTACACAGAACATAATAATAATTTTATGATTGAGAAAGAGGATGGAGGTTCCATACATTTTCTGGATTTTACCATATCTAGGAAGGATAACATACACGCCACTTTAAAATTTACAGAAAACCCACTACCACAGATCAGAAAATTTCACCAGATTCAATTCACGCGGTGCCATAATAATTAATACCTTTACATCACCTAATATATTTGAATCATTATTCCTTTGTAATTGGCAGCGTATACGTAGAAACTTAAAATTATATAGCGCATTGCAGTAGTAAATGCTTACAACACATCCGTAATAGGCAAGTTACTGATGATAAGAATAAAGAAGAAAACTATTAACGATTCTATGTCATTAAACCCAATAATGTGTAGTGATAAAGAAAAGTAGTATAAGTTACCTTTCCTGCAAATATATTATTGCAAAGCTGCGAAAATCCTCCCCAAAAACGATTCATAGGTAGATTTTTACTCCCCTGTGAACATTTTCAAGTGTTTCTGCAACATAAAAGACAAATTTGATGAATTCAAAAAGTATAGCTGGTGGACTTAAATGTGACACGTGTATGGTAGTGTATATAGGTCAAACGGGAATTAATTTGAAAGCCGGGGTGAAGGAACGTTGCAAGGAAGTGTGGACGCTGAACCTGTCATCGCTTATGGCGAGGCACTCATCGAAACATTCGCATCTACGTTCCGCATCCCTGACTACTTTAATGTTGAAGGTCCCAGACTAGACTTGTTGGAAGAGCTCAAGGTTGCTCAGCGTAACAAAAAATGGCAACGGTCGTATTACGTATCTTGTATGAATTGGTAACCTTGCATTTTAATGTTACACCGTTACGCTCCCAGAAAAAAAGCCCATATTTGCTCTATGATACCCCACCTTTATTCCTCCTCCCTTTCCCACCCATCTAAACCTCTGTATATTGGTTTACTCAAAATTGAATTTTTGTATTTATGCACCTAATGATAATGTCATATCACGTTGAGACCCGTTTTGTATATTTTTCAGAGTAAAAGCTGTGGAAAACTATATATTTTTATCAATACCTATAAATATTTTGCATTCCCAGAAAATACCGACTGAAACTGTGAATTAACAAAGACCAACAAGGTAGTTTCCTATATTTTTATTGTCTTAATCAAAGGTTTATAACCCTTGAAGTACTTCAGACTGTACCTGTCTAGTGCTAGCTACCAAAGGAGAGCTAGATAGTTTTGACATTTTCTATCACAGCTATTATTACAGGTCCTTTCATTTCGCGTGAAAATGATATTTTTCATCTTTCCACCCTACAATATCTTTTATCTACCTCGTATTTATGATCAATTTTACCTTACAATCCAGGACTTTGGGAAGTACGAATCTTCAGAGAAATAAACTACTTCAAACTTGCGTAAAATATTCAACCTACATTTTCCCCCTCTATCTGTAAGCATTTAAAACCTTAAATCTTCTTAAAATGTAGTGATAGATGTCATGTTACAAATATCAACACAGCTAAAATATCACGCTAGATCACGTAATATATTACTAATTGTATTTTCATGCCCTTCCTCGATCGTAACAGGATGCTATGCCACAGTCAACTGAGATTAAGGATAGACATAATGAAAAATACATCCGAATCTTTGCCAAAGTGAAATTTTGAATACCAGGGGAAAGAAAATCTCTTGTAGGTCCGAAAGTTTGAATTCCAAGAAAGCTTTCGACAAGGCTTCTCAAGTACATTCATAAATTCATTACCTGATGATTTAACTGAAACGTTATGTAAACACAAGCAAATACTTCTTTCTCATAGGACCGCCGACAAGGAGTAATATTTGATTATGTGATACCAGATGGGGTAGATGTGACATCGGGTGTGTCACTAGGAAGTGTGGTAAATCCCTTGTTTTAAATTTTAATTAATATCTCAAGCACCTGGGGGCGCATAAACGTAAAATCATTCTTCAATGATGCGGTAATGCACCTATCGGAGTATACCTCGGAGTACAGTGCAGTGAAATAAAAACTACAGCTAAATGCGCATTGCCCACAAGGGGTTTTTAGCGATGTGAAATGGTGAAAAAATGTCTTAGAAACTAATCGTAGTAATTGAACTGTCGTTTATTTATGGAGCAAGGCACCAGAACACGTAGCACATATTGCAAAGTGGATTAAGTTATTTCATGTGAGACAATATGCGTGCACATGAGCCTGTCTAGCCTCAAAACTATCCTGTGGCGCACATATTAGAAGGAAATTGTGGTACAGCCTTGAAGAAACTTGGGTTCATCACACGTGTTGTGGGGAAATGTAATGGGGAACTCAGAGAGACATGTTGTTTGCATTATTAAGGCCACGCATAGGATATGAAACAACTAATAGGGACCCAGTGGTGAAGGGCATAATTAAGAATTTTAATAAGGTCTCAGGAGAATACACCATATTGGTTTTTTCCCAGTTACAAATGAGTAGGAGTTGCAAACTTTGGATGTATTCCATAAACATTTACATCTACGACGTGGCGTGCAAGCGACCTCCAGGGTATGCGGCACGGGGTGGTTCCACATCGAGCTTGTAATAGTCGTCCCAGTTTGAGGTCATCCAAGCATAATACATTTGCTCTTTGCCTTCCTTATCCTACTTTCACGTCTTCTCCGAATTAAGCTCTTGATCATAGTAATCAGGTCTCTCCACAGGTTCACTGCCGACGATGTTCCGACTCAACTTTTTTTTCACTATCACCTCGTCCATTTCACCATCTTGAAATTTAACTCCAACTGACGACTTTTTACAGATTTTTTCCCCTGTACAAAATAAAAATTCAAAGCGCAAGTAGAATTTTTACATTCAAGGAAAAAAGCAGAGGGCTTAATGCGGCACTCAAAACTATTTTCACACCCCGAGTATGAATTTGCTCACGTGATGCTTTCATATGCCGTTATAAGCTCTGGGGTCTACACTCTTGGAAACAGTAATAAAAAAAGAATCGTCCTCCATTCCCAACTAAATCCGTACTATTGTCTTTGCTACAGGCCCGACCCTGACATATGATACCAATATAATACTAATTACTCTATGCCATAACTTTGGTAGATTACTCGTTGATGTTTGCCCAAGCTAGGCAGTAACTATTACACAAATAAACGATTAGATGAGGACGGAGGGTTAAAAAATTGCTTCGAATTACCAAAATATTTCAAATGTTAACGAACTACTCAAGTACCCCATTAAACGTTCATCTACATCTACGTACTACCCCGCGAGCCGCCGCAAAGGCGTATGGCAGGGGATGGTAGGACACCAGCCTTGAAACGGGAGGGAATATGGATAAGGTGGGGGGAGAGGATAGAGGTGAATTGCATGTCAGCGGTGTGTCTTGTGTTAGTCGCCGTTTTTACATGGATTTATATAACTTGCTTTGTCTGCCTTTTTGTTGGGGTAGAATGTGTTAATCGATTTTTCCCTCACACTCAACAGAATGCTTTCAAATTTGGCACACCGGTGTATCTTCAATGAGAATACAATATCGCAATATAATTGTTACGGATTTCTCTCCCATAGGATCGGGTTCGCGAGGAAATTGCTACTATGAAATTTCGTTCCGTCTAAATACTTTGCAATACTCCTGAGCGTCCTAAGATCGACGTGGCCGTGTGGGTGAAGGCGGTTGAAGAAATGTGTTAATTAGTTTCTTGGGTTCGAGACTCTCCTGCTGCATTTTTTTGTTGAATATGTTTCGGAAGCAACGTAAGATGCCCGATCCTGTACATGCGCAGCGGTAACAACAGAATATTTACGTGTTTTTAGATGGTTTTAACAAACCTGTTTATTTAACCTGTCGTTCAGTATTAACGAATATGTCTGCATCTTGAATAGTGTCCTCCTGTGTGGTTACTCTTTCAAAGAAATGGTTCAAAGTGTTAGCTATATAGATGCTGTTAGTGGCGACTTCGCCATTTTTGTCCGTCAAACACTATTGTTGAAAATGTACCCTGCAGATACATTTTGCGAGGCCAAAATAATTTAGGGTTTCATCGAATCATTCACGTAGTTTTTTTGTGTCAAAGAGCAGAGCAAAGTGTTAAAGAGTAGAGAAAAGTGTCAAAGAGCAGTGCGCGTTATTTTCTTCGTTTGTGTGTAGTGTAGTATTGTTTAGTGTTGAACAATGTTGTTTTATCTAGCTATGAGTACGGTAGTTTTGTATCCAGATGCTGAGGCGTTTTTAAATATATTTTGTGGATCCTTATTCCTAATATTACTGCGTTATAGTACCAGCGAGGTTCTTTACTCTTGCGTTTAAGTTTGCTCGGAGTATATTCATCGATTCCCTTGCGTGGGATTTCCGAGAAATATCTTCTTATCGGTGCTTTCATCCTGTGTACTAGCTACGAGTTCCAAGAATGACACTTTTAGCGTCTATCCACATTTTGCGGAATCAAGTTTGTTGAACGAGTAAACTTTTATTTATGGCTTTATGATGGACTCTACTGTTGTTTTGAGGTCACAAAAATTCCACCATGTTCATCTTTTCCTTCGAGCAGGCACGTAGCCGTGGCTTGGGAGGCTTCAACACCCCACGAAAATTCAAATAATGCTATTAGATTAGTTTTACCATGTAATGTATAGGCTGAAAATTATAAGAGGGGAAAATGTTAGAATAAAGTAGTTATCTTTAAAAAGGTAACCATAAATACACTGTAATAACGAATAAAATTGTACCAAGAGAGGTCCCCCAGGCTTCAAATCAAGCCCCCCATACCAAAATCCTGGATGCGTCACTGCCTCCGAGGTTATCGACGTATTAAATCATCGCAGGGTGACGCTCAGAATACTATTACTTTGTTTCCACCGAAAGCTTCACGGATAGTTATTGTTATGATTTTGTTGACTCTCTAAGTATATTTTTTAGCTTGTATTCGGTATATAGCTTCCTTGTTAGAATCTGACAGCCAGTGCAATGAATAAAATTATACGCTTCTTTTGTTGGACACATGGAAGGGAAGTATATACCTACTACTAAATTGATATTGAATTTGGCGTAGTACAAGTTGGTTTGTTCTTATCTTTGTTTGTATGTTTATGATTGAGTGTTTACTGGAGTTACTAAAAAAACTTTTTCTCTTCATATAAAGTTTAATTTTTATGCACTGAGTTTATTCTCGCTAATTCGATTACATGCCGAAGTTACTCCTTCCCCTTTAAATTTAATAAATTTTTTTATATTGGCGGTTGACGCTCTATTGCTTATCTCGGAGGCTAGAGCGGGCAGAAAATCAATAAGAGTTAATATTCAAGCTAAATCGTTTCCGCCGTGTTGAACGCTTCCTCATTCGTCTTCTTTTCCTCCATGCTCCTCCACACCTACATCTCAAACGCCCTTTCTGTATATTCCCCAAATTTCACTATATCAGGCGTCAACTTGTAAAAATGGGTGACATATAACATCTTTAATAAAAAACCTGTAAGTTTCCTCAGAATATTTATGAAACCGATCTAGGTTTTGCCATTACCAAGGTTTGCACAAGTTATCGAAACCTGGGTCGGTTTCATAAATATTGTGCGGAGATGTACAGGTATTTTCTTTTATGTGTTATGTATTCTCTACTCTTTCAGCAGTCCAAGTTTCCGCAACATACCATGGTGCACTGCATATTAAGCCAAACGCATAGTTTATTTACATTATCATCCGAAGTCCTTGCTATTAATGATCTCCAGTGAACGTCTGATATGCTAACCCAATTTTCCTTCTTGGATCCGAATTTATTGTTAATTTGTTAATTTCTTATAACACTATGCCCATTTTTCTCCAACATAGTGGCCAAGGAAATATAATTTTCTACCTGATCCAGTTTTTACTTTACTACATTTAAGGTCAGGCTAGCCCTTTTTTTCTAATAAAATCTCTTTACTTTAGGTCTGTTATAATTGATCTTCATTCCGTATTTCCCTCGCTGATTTTCTAAGGCATCTATCTACTAGTTTATTCAATCCTCAGGATGATTGAATAACTGACGCCTTGTCTTCAGGAAATCTAGCCAACATAATCAGATGTCCTTCGCATTTTATTCTCTAAATGGGCAAACAGGAAGGACCATTGAGCTATTTATCGATTTATGGTGTTTGAAAAGCATGCGATAATTTACTATGGCCCAGCAATCTTTAGCGTAGCTTGGTGCTAAGTTTTTTTCGGCAAACACTGTTTCACGCTGCATCTTGGTATTCCCAATTTGGAGCAACATTATCTGTCGACTTGCCAATAGGATTACAGAATGTTCTCTATTAGGCTACCTATCTAGGAATCTGCATTTATTCAAACGTGGCTACGTTGGGCCAATTGCGCTTACGATGAACTTCAACTTTTATTTACATCCATTTCGCGGGAATGTTGAGTGAGAGTCTCTCTCACGCCTCTGAACCACCTAGAACTAGCACAAATCAATATTTCAGATTCTTCCGATAAAATGCCCCAACAAGAGCGTCAATATTTTCCCCTGCTTGCTTAGGCCAGTTTCGACCAAGAAAGTTACTCGTGGCCCCGAGACCAGTGAATGAAAGACTTATCTTAGGCAATAGGGCGGAGACCCATCGAGTGAAAATTATGCCTACGGCAAGGTAATACAGCTCTCCGTCGAATTTATAACGGCGTTCAATTCTTAGAAGACGTATTTGCCAAAATTGACGATTACATGGGCGCAAAATTGAGACAGACACTTTGTGAGCCAACTTGGCCGAATGGAGAGAAAGCTCAGTTTCTCGACACTTGGACGTAACATGCACACACTCATGTGCATTTCGCACGTGCACTCATGTGCATAAGATTTAACATTCGAATAAATAATAATGTTTTCAAGGATACCTGAATTATGTTATCATTGAAAGAGAAAAAGCAGTAATTATTTTATATAAATGATTTCAATGGATTCAACCAATCTCAACTCTAGAAGGTTGGAGGGTTGGCTTTGGCAAACCTTCTCGAGTGTCTGCTTTCGGGTGTTCCTCCGAGTGTATTCTTTTTAAGACACCAGATTCTCCAGCCATCCTACTGGCGTCTTCAGATCAAAAGTGTTGATGTAAACCTTAGTCCAGCTTCCTTAATGTAAATTACAGTATAATTCCAGATGGTTCGGTATTGGGATTTCCATTCACTCCTGTTGTGGCGAACTTCTACATGGAATATTTCGAACAGAAAGCCCTCAGCAGCTCTCCCAAGAGGCCTTCTGGAACGGACGACTTCCATTCCATGATGTGCTACTTCACCAGAGGCAAGACGGCAGCCTGGAGCACTCGATCTACATGAAGAGAACGCATACGGAGCGTTAACTGAACGCTTCCTCTCACCACCAACCCATAAAGAAGGCCGGATTGCTGATAACCCTGATACATCGGGCGAAAGCTGTTTCCGATTAGGACTCCCTCAAGGAAGAGAAACAAATACGGGGCATAAAGGTAGCTACAGCAAGGAGATGGTCCTGAAAAGGGCCTTGTGGAGAGATAACAGAACTGCAGAAGAACACCCTCCAAAAGAAAAGACATCTACCTCTGCCACTGTCCCGTATGTTGCGGGAAACACCGAGAAAATAGCGAGGATTCTCTCGAAACCCAACATCCTGTCCAGATTTACCTCCTGCAGAAAGACGGCCGACCACATGCCAAAGCCCAAGGATAAGCTCCCGCGCACACCCTTAGAGGAAGTCTACAAGCTATCCTGCTCTAGCGGAAAATCCTACGCTGGGCAAACAAGGAGATCCATACGGTGTAGATTGTGAGAACATGAACGGGCCACGGAGATGAAACAGTTACGGTTCTCCGCCGTCTCGGAACATGTTTGGTCGGGAGCCTGGCCACAGAGTAAACTTCAACGACCCAATGGTATTGTTCAACCAGAGACGATTCCACCACAGATTAATTCGGGAGGCCATCGGGATTGTAAAACACCAAAACTACTGCAACCGGGAGGACGGGTACAATCTCTCCAGCAAGTCAATTCAAATTTGTATTTGTATTTGAAAGTATTTTCTCATAGCATTTTTACATTTTTAATTTCACTAATGCACATCTATATACGGTGCCATGAAATCCCTGTTTTGGGAACAATGTCCTTGTTTAGACTAACTTTCGTTGTTTAGAAAGCTGTGGCAGGTTGATTTTAAATAAAAAAACAAAAACGAAACAAAGGATAGAGGTGACATAATATTTGATTTTATTTCAATTCCGGAATGGCATATGTTCCGCTATTCGCCCTAAGCGTGGGAAAAACCGGCAAAACCCCACGGAGACCACGGAGTAGTAGTCAGAGTGGTCATTTGCTGTCTTGCAGCAATTCCTTGAGTGGTACTTTGCTGGCTTGCAACAATTATCAGAGATTGCTTTATATGTAAAGCTTTTGCTCTGCTTCGTTGTTTTACCAGTTCTTTTAAGGCTACCCTTGCCTCTACTTAATGATCATACTTTCGGGCGTTTTGTATTTGTCGGTTTCCAAGATTTTATTTTCACCTAGGAGGTTTAACTTTTAGAGACATCTTTCTCGCAGTTTATTGTAATAGGTTTCTGCCTGCTGTTGGATGCTCATTCCTAGTTGTGTTATTCCTGTTTTGGAATACAGCATGTAATTGCTTGTAAGGTATGGAATGTTAAAAATGGATCTTATGATTTTCGTTTCAGCTACTTGTAACTTTTCCAATAATCCCTTGCTAAGCATTCATGCCCAGGCCGGTGTGGCATATAAACATTTAGGCTTAATATATGCCTCGTATATCATTTTCTTTATACTTTCAGGAGTAGCGTTGTTTTTTATTATGGGCGATAGGGTAGAACTCAAAATGTTGCCTTTTTATGGAAAAAATGCATGGTACCCCGAGAACCCGCATTCTTTCTCAAGAGTTGAAAGACGCTCATAATTTGCAGCATGATTCCGAAAATAATCCAAAGAAAAACAAATGTACGCGTGCACTGATCTCTCGATCCAATATCCTTACAAAATCTTCAGTTTAGAATCCTTAGAAATCAGTGACAACAAGCATAGCCTGAAAAAGTTGAATTTAAGGAGTTATGTCGACACAACTTGAACAATCCAACGGAGTCACTGTATTTCCAGGTCCCGCTGCGCGGAAACGGGCCGCGACGCGCGATCGAAAAATCGAGTTTATTCTCGGCGTCGCAAACTTTTTTCAAATATTTTTACGGAATAATCTAGAAATATGTTTAATTTGTACTCTGATGAAGTATCCCAGAGACCATTTTCCGAATAAGGATTATACTGTCCACTTTATGTACAATGTTGTATAAAAAAGGGTCCGCCATTTTGTGACATAATAGCACTCAAATATGGGCAAACATGTCTGAAAGTTATACATAGTATAGGTAAAGTACCCTGTTTACAAATGACAAATGGACAAGTATTAGCGATTTAAGCTATTTCATCGATAGTCGTTGTAACATTAACTTTAATAGGGTATAGGGTAATGCATCTTGGTGACTACTCACCCCCTGCCCTACACCCTTGAGGTGACTTGCAGGGTATTTTGTAGATATAGATCTTTTTCACAGCTTGTTATATCAAAGAAATTCGAAAAATCATAATGCCTCCAAATTAGTTGGTTTTTGTCCCTTCCGTGACTGTGCCTTGAAAACTTACGCGAACGACTGTGTGGGGTATTTCAGTTACCCCATTTATAATTTGTAAAACATTTGTTGTATTTTAGTCTTTCTGGTTATTCACCATCATGGTTCTTTTTTTAATGATATAATTGCATATTTTGTTAAATTTTTTAATACATTGTAGGTTACATTTAGGTTTTTACATCGGTATTGTGTGAAATAGCAGAAATATTTCATATTTTGCTATTGTAATTGCACTATGATTAACATACGAGTACATAAAATGGATACATGTAGAATTTTGGCGTTATTGAATTCACAACATTATAAACTTAATGACATTCAACTTCCATCCCGGCACTCAAAACAAGATACAAGTTTTTTTTCTTCCCTATGAGAGCTGCAAACTACTTTATTACATCCAGTACAATGCACCTTAGTCTTTTTATTTTCTTTTCTCGGACAAAAATAGCAACGCTTTGATCTACTTGGGGTGCTGTTTTTAGTGCCATTGTTTCTATCACACTCTACTAAGATGCTTTCTACTAATTTTTCTTTCAAAAATATATGCATTGCATTTTTCAAAGGCAAATGATAATTATGAGATAATTGCTTTCTTTGGAGAACATTATTTTGAGAGAGTTCGACTGACAATTCCCTAAGAACAAACCTCCTTCTACTTCGAACATTAGCTTTCCAATTGGGATGATTCTTTGTCCAAATTATTAATGAAAATTAATGCAGCCATATCTATAATTTCAAGGAATATTTTAAATGACCATCTTCTTGTGCTACGGACACATGCATATTCCCGCGTCATTTTATCCCCATTATCAACTGCCCCTTTGGTTTGGTTATAATGCCTTATTATCTCTGGTTTGAAATTATTTTCTGGACCTGCTTTTTCAGAGTCATTGTGTTGGGTTGATAAAAGAATGACGGCCTTTCTTTTTTTAGGGACATAGGAAACCATAGTGATATTATTAGCAAACCTAAATAAACTTGAAAACATTTACCTAGATGGATGCGGGAGAAATTCAACAGGAATTTCGGTTTTGTTTGCCCTAAGTGTACCAGTGATTGTAACTTTATTTTAAAATAGTTATTGAGCTAGTGGAATGGAAGTAAAGAAATTATCATATGTAACCCCACGCCATAGTAGGGTCGCACTAAGTCATTTACAAACCGTTGTCCTTGATTTTTCTCTTTCCTATTTCCAACCATACCGGCGTAAACTTGAGAAGAAAGAATATAAGACGTTTCCGAATCAGCACATACACAGATCTTGATTCCATAACGACCTGGATTACTTTTTATGTAGACTTTGAATGGACCCCTGAAATTGGCAAGCCGTTCATCCACCGTGATGTTAGAGCACGGCATATAACATTTAATGCAATTCGCCACAAATTGGTCGTAGATTGACCTGATTGCTTCTAATTTATCATTTTAATTCTTCATTCTAGCTACCCTTGTGCCCCTGTCTTCGAATCGAATATTTTGGAATAGGACTTGAAATCTATCGCGGGACATCACTGCAGTGCAAAAAAGTTCTCTAAAAAGTTCATCTTCTGTCCACATTTCAGTTAAATGGAGATTTCTCACACGGTTTTTTCCTGCAGCAATCAATATAGCCACAAAAGCATACATTTCACTCAGTCACTCCTTCCCATGGTTTTTCTTTTCCGGGTTGGTTTATGTTCTTCTTAGCTTGGGTGATATGGCCCTCACGATTCGCACAGGCATATATCTCCTGGATCATTTCTTCATTCAAAAAGAGTTGGAAATCCTCTCTCAGCGATGTAATGTTTTCACTGAAATATATGCATATTTGGTAAATTTAATTATCTTTCTGAGAATAATTATGCGTAAATGTTTTTAGTATTCAATTTCATTGTCCTCAAAAACGGGAATCCATATTGAAGCAATGCGACAGCTGCCCTGGACTGTATTCCGACTAATAACATTCAGTAAAATATCAGAATCCAAATTCTCTATGCCAAAAAGTGACAAAAATGAAATGTGAAAACTTGAATGCACAGAAGCTATTGTCTTGTTTTTATTTTACTAACTGTACGCATAATAACATTTCTTTACAAACCTGTTCTGCGTAAGTCCACTCGGGGATGTTACAATATTGTGTATTCTCCGTCTCCTGGAAACTGGAGGATTTGTGTTCCACTGAAATCCGGACCTGGACCTGTAAGCACCCTGGCTACGAGAGTTGTCAGTAGCGATGTCTCTCGGCAACTCGCAATGAAGTTCATCCTCGAAGTCTTCTACTTCCTCTGCTTCATCTTCGGTTTCCGATTCCTCTTCACTCACTTCGAAATCCTTGTCACTTTCCTCCAAAATCCTACGCACTTCAGCCTCTCCGTAGAGCCTCCTTTTCATTCTGAAAGCGAGTTAGTGCCTGAACACTCACAGAACTATATTGTGGAATTGGAGGCGAGGGCACGGTCTTATATACCTTCTCCTAGGACGGTAAAATTTGTTTGAATTGCCTATACGTATTGAATAGGCTAATTTTGCAACACTTTTCAGAATGTTCACTTTGTATATGTATTAGGGGTGAATGTTAACTCATCTAAAAAAATAATGTCCCCCGAAATTGAGGCACGAAAAAAGTTTCTTTACCCAGGAAGTCTCAATGGCATTGAATGAATAAGTCACCGCAGAATCATTATGTAATTCCAGTTATAGAGGATAACGTTTCAATGATGACTGCCGACTTCGAAAACTAAATATCAATTTCACCAAAGGTGAGGCGTGGTAACGTGGTAGTAGACAGCAACTTCCCCAAATGTAGGAAGCTACATTGTACACCGTGGTGAAGGACTGAGCTGTATTTTTGATAAACACAGTACCGTTAAGTTTTTAAAAAAATTCTGATTTGTGGAATTATAAAATATATTTTAATGCAATGAATGAGACGTTAACTGAAGAAAAGAATGCTGGGGTAAATGAATTACCAAACACAGGCAACAAGTCTCACACACTATGACTTCCCGAGAACAGCTGTGCGGGGTACCTCATTTACCCCACCTAAAAAATTACAGTTTTCAGAAACAATTTGTATCTAAAAAAAAGTCAATGGTCACCAAAGGAACGAAAAAGTGGTTGTGCTCAAATACAAGAAATATTGAAAGAAAAAAATAGAAAATATAAAAATTATACAACATAAATATAAGTTGGGGTAACTAACTTACCCCGCACAGTCACGGAAGGGTCTGAGATACTTCGGTACAAAGGTTTCTCCTTTCCACGCACCATTAGTGATTGTAATAAAAACAGCGTGACGCTAGATTAAGACGCATCATTAACATGCAATTCAGCCCTTTCCTCTCCCTTCTCCTTTTCCCTAGTCTCCCCCCGCTCTTTATTGGCTGGTGTCCTAACACTGCCTCACGCCTGTGCGGAGGTGTCAGGGTAAAAAGTAATGTTGACTTCAAAGTTTAGTTCGATGCTTTTTCCTCAAAGATACTTTCAGGAGTCAATTAGAATGAATTATGTTAAAAGTGATCGGGCTGAGTTTCGGGAAGAGGAATTTCGCTTTCCAATTGGCGCCAATTTGTCAGCGGAGTCTCGATCCCTGATTGGTTTCTGTGTGGAGAGCCCTTCCAAAATTGTATTCCTCCCGTAGAATGGAACGTATAACTGGATAATCTTCATGCTATTTTTTAAAAGAATAACCTAATTCCGACGCCAGATATCTCTCTTATATCTATTCACAGTGAAATTCATCACCTACTAAACCGCCCTCATTGGCGCAAATGACCTCAGTTGTCCATCTCCTCCCTAAATAACTAACCAACCAATATGCTACAGTGAAACTATTAAGCAAGACTACCTGAGAAAGTAAAATAATTTTGACCACTTTTATCTTCTACAACTTTCTTGTAACGACTTGTAGAACCTTCATGCACATAACAGAAAACTATAAAATAATAATAAAAATTCATGCATCTGTATGTACTCAATGAAAATATTGTAGTGTACAAGTTGTATTTTCCTGGATAGAATACAATTTTCCCCTCTTGTTTAGCTATAGTGGTAGCACATTCATGAGGATAAGAGCTATTTCTGCTACATTAATGCTCCAGTTAAATAACTCAGTTCTACGATTAATTTTATTCTCGCATCAACGAACCATCGGTGATACACCGAGCTGAGCCGTCATTTTTAACCCTGTACGCACTCAATCTGCTCGAAGTGAACAGCTCAGAGCGTCGAGCCCTTAACGACATTTACGAATGTGGTAAGGACGGCAGTTGGCTTCTCTTAGGGGAGGAGACCGCGCTGATTTTTTGCAGCTTCACCGCCGTCTGCCGGTGGTCGAAGTAACTCGGCGAACGCAGGCCACTCATACTGCCCTTTCTGGAGGCGTTTATGCAATCAAGGGCGCTGACTTCAAACTGTACCGTAATTTATTGCCATGGAATTAGGAACACATTCATTCGAACAACCATGGGAATAGGGAGTTAGCGTAAAGGGTTATTTTGCCAAACGATTTTTTTTCCACACAGTTCCTTTTGATCTGCTCGATTCTTTTTGGCCCATTTCTGAACGCTAGTAGAATGTTGTTACTGTAACCTTACGGAATTCTATTTTATTCGAACAAAGAATGTTCGTTGAAGAGCTGTTCCCATAATATCATCATAAATGGAGCTTAAAACAACGAAAATGTATTGTAGAAATAATGGTTATCGATTGAAAGGAGCAATTATTCCTGTTCACAAAAACTGAACGTCTCGCTTAATTCAGGGGGTGGCTTCACTTTTGAAAGGCAGCGGGCTTTGCTGCTTCTTGGCCGCGGCTACCGCAGGGATTTCAGTCGAGATGATTCTTTTGAGGCAAGTGAGCTGTGGTCAGCGGCCTGACATCATCAGTTCAAAACAGTCGGGTGTTCTTTGGCTGCTTTCCATCGCCGAGCTATTATAGTAGTTTGAGTGATAATTTGAGTCATTATGGAGACCATATTCGAATTTTATTTTTGATGTGAATGTGGATGAACATCTTATGGTACATTCTCGGTGTCATACAAGGTTTTGTCGCGATCAATATTTGTGTAATTTCGAGGGCTTCGTGTGCAAAAACTATAAGGATTACAGAATATCTAAAACTATTGCTGGATAGGCTGTTTCTTCGACTATCGAAAATGGTTTGTTACAAGCGGAGGGAGGTTGCAAGGTGACGTCACAGCGCTGCGCGTGGGGGTCTAAATTTGGGGTTGTGTGGGCACGGCACGCTCTCAGTTCAGTTGTATCTCCGGAACGAGTTCGTCGATGTTAGTGATCGAGGTGTCCACGGAGAGATGAGAACCCGAGTTAGATGTTTATAACACAATAAATATAAAATTAACATTGGAAAGCAGAAAATATAAGTTACCATCGACCAATTGTTCATAGGTTAGCCATTTTTACTAATGATTTCGATGAATAAAAATTATGTATAGCGTAATTTTCTTCCTTTAACCCTTTCACTCCCAAGCATTTTTCAACATGTATACCCAAAACTCCCAAGGGTTTTTTCATGAAATTATAAACACTTTTTATAAAAATTATTATGGATTTAATTTAGAATATATAAACACGGAAAAAATCACACAAATGTAGAAATAAATGAAGTTTTTAAAAATGTTAATTTTATATATATTTAATATTTAGTTGTGCAATAGTAAAATTATAAACTAAGTACTTTTAAATTTTTTAATGAAACAATTAACTTTTTGGCTTATTTATTCATAATAATTTTAACAAATTGCAGTTATTGAAAATTGTGTTGTATTAAGAATTTAATTTTTGACAGATTTGCATACTCCTGTATGCATAAACAGAAAAAATATTGGCATAAAAGTGTATTGTTTCAATCTGTCACACTCACTTTTGAGCAGTGCCTTAGCCAGTCTTCTGTACAAAAATAATGAAATATGAATATATTTATATATCTAGGCATTGCATAATACAAAAATTGGTAGTTTAAACTATAGCTAAAGAAATTGTAATTTTGTTGTTAAATGTTAACATTGCATTTTTTTAACTATGAATGACTTAGATGTGCAATGTTCTTTCTATCAAAACGAAGACTAACAAATATGATGAAAATTGTTTCACAGAGGATTTTTCATTATTTGTTCAATTTGTTTATGAAATAAGTACATAGGTACACTTTTGATTTGTTTATACAAATATCACGTAAGAATAAATTTCGTCTTTTGCTCACAATCACTCTTTTAGCACTTATGCTTATGCAAACACTCCCCATGCAAACCCCTGTTGCATCTGACGCACACTGTCCTGGATCTTCTTCTTTGTTCCTTTGTGCTGCAGACACAGCATCTGTATTCTTTTCTCCCACCCAGTTTCCTTATTCCTGGTGAAATACGTCCCCTCACTCCGGACTCTTCCCTGAAACTCAACCACTCAGCTCCTAAGTTTTCAATTATACTAATTGTGTACATAAGTCTTGTCAGAGGTTTTCCAGGTTCTTTGAAATTTTCCTTATATATAATGAAGCTATTCAAAACCATCCTCCCAATAATGTTGAACGCTACTTTCTTCCAATATTTTAATGTTTTTCTTTCGTCTAAATATACGTAGAGCATCATGTCTGAAGAGTCTACACCTCCCATATACTTGTTATATTGCAAAATTACTTCCGGCTTCACAGTTTTTTTCTCACGGCCTTGTCTCAATTTTGTCACTTCACTTTCCTTTGCAGTCGCCTTACTTGAAAGGAGGATCACAGGTCCTTTTTGAGAAATTTTTTCCCTAAATGCACTGGCTAGAATACACCCGGAACGGCAAAACATTTTTTCCCCGACGGTGAACTTCTTTTTGAAACACTCGGGCAGAAATTTTCGGTTTTTCCTAACAGTTCCCGTAATATATGTACCCATTTGGTAAAGTTTGTGCACTAAGGGAACTGACATAAAAAAATTGTCCACAAAAACATGGTAGCCTTTGCATAAATAATTGTTCATTTGAAGGAGTTTCAATACCACTGTATATCCCAGCCCATTTTCCTTCACCTCCATCCTTTCTTCATCATTTGCTCTACCTTTGTACGTGAAGAAACCTAAGCAATAATTTGATACAGCATCACACAGCATCCAAAATTTGATCCCCCAGCGGTGATGGTGCTTATTTGGCAGGTACTGCAACAAACTTGTTCGGTTTTTTGTCCCAACCAGACTTTCGTCCACGCTCAGAGTTTCGTGAGGGGTATAATGGTATCTAAATACATTATTTGCATGGTCAACAAGGGGTTGGTACCTGATGCAAGGGTCATATCTAGGATCGTTACGGGCCGTACATTTTTTAGGGTCAACCAAATGAAAAAATTTCAAAATTTGCTGGAAGCGATTCCGCGGAAACATTTTCCCAAACCAAGGGGTACTCTGAGAAGGCAAAGTCGACCAATATGAAGCTATGGTGGGTTTCCGGATAATTCCCATGTTCAAAATACAGGCTAAGAATCCTTTCATTTCCGCAATTGTAACTGTTTCCCACTTCAGTGGTGGTGATGATCTTCCAGACTGAGAGGTTATATGTTGTTTTGCATATCTATTTGTTTCAGTGACAAAGAGGTTCAGAAGAAGGTCCGTAAAAAATAGTCTAAAATATAGAATTGGTGGTGAGTTGGGCGGTGGGGCTTTCTTGGGTCCACTTACTTCCTGGAACTTGTACTTGGTGGGAATTGGTTCTTCAGGAGCTTGTACTTCCCTCCATTCTCCATTGTCACCATCTTCGTCAGTGTCCAGCTCATCCGAAGACTGTAACGAATGCTGATCTCCATTACTATCGTTCCCCAAATCACTGTCACTTTCGTAGAAATCTGACTCACTTTCATCAGACGAATTGTCTAAAATTTCCAAAACATCCTTGTCCGTTATGCGTGATGGTCCAGCCATTATGGGTGATATTTTCTGGAAAAATATCACTTACACCACTCAAAAAATGCACTACACTTTTATATGCAAATTTTGCAGCAAAGATGAACTTTGACGCAAAGTCAAATGACTAAATCACTTTCGAAGCGAAAATTTGCTATGAGAGAATCAATAGATTCCTCAAACAAAACGCACAGAAAACACAAAGCGAAGAAACGTATCAGAACCTCTGACACGCGCGAGTGGTTGCTAACTAAGCCGTCGGGACTCCGCATACGAGCCATTAGATTAGTAACAGATGACGCATTCTCCAAAGTTGTCCACAAAGTAGGTGTCAGCGAAGTAGTGATACAATGAATCACTTACGAAGATAAGGAAGTATTACTGAATGATATAAAGTTGCGAACCCATCACTTCTTCGGCGAGACTACTCGGCAACGTCATCGGCCACTTGCTGAGGTTAGCTGAAAAAATTTTACTCACGCGCCAAGGAGACGCCGGCACATTAGAGGTTAGATAAAATGTTACGTCGTGGAAAGTACGAAGTCATAGGTACCAACGTATTACATAAAGAAAGACACATAATGAAGTGAAGTGAATAAAAATAAATCACGCGGAAAAGCGTACATATACCGTTTATTGAGAATATCGTAGGTTCATTAGTCAGCCGCGGCGGCAATTTACGAGAGGAAATACAAACTTCAATAAACTGTCAGTGTATATAAAAAATTACTGACAAAGAACATAAAAATTATATTATTATTAAAATTCATCTTCTATAGGACTTTTCAACGAAAATTAGTAACAACGACGGAAAAATTTTCTGATTTCGCTTAGTTATAAAGTGGCGTAAGAGTTTTGACAAAATGAGTCAGATTTTACAAAGAGTGGCCGAAATATCATCCGATAAAATATTAAAAATATAAATGAAATTATATAAAAATTACATAGTGATAGCAAAATATGTATAAATTCATTATAAAAATAAATTGAATTAATAAGCATCATAGTTTGTGTGAAATATTGATCTAAGCAAGCGGCCGATGTATCGGCCGCTTGGGCGTTTTGGGTAGGAAGGCCGCGGCCGATATATCGGCCGCTTGGGAGTGAAAGGGTTAATTTCAACTTTATTTATGACAAACAAAAAAAAAGAACCTCCCAATAACGAGAGTAACGTATGCAATTTCGCATTTATGAAATAAAGATTGGACGGGAGTATTTTTTTAATTTTAGCGTCTCTAATAAGTATGAAGTAAATATTGTAATATTAATGGTGCAAAAATATAGCTATATATTATAAACATTCTCAATAATTAAATGAATATGTCCACATAAGTCTCTGACTTGACTCATGTTTTCACGCTGTACGGTGGAAACGTCTTCACAACAGGTTTTTTTTTGCGACTGTAAAAATTACTGCGGTGAGTATTTAATTAATTTTTATCAATAGTTGAGAAAACATAAAAACTACACACCGTTAGTTTTTGAAGAAGTCTAGGTATTAGCAATTCCTAATGTTTTCTCTATTCTCCCCCTGGAGCGCACAGCCGTAATCTATTCCATGTGAAACAGCTTATAATTTTAAGAAAAATGTTCGAAAAGTAGATCGGCAAGGGGTTAATATTGTGATATCATTGGAAAGATGGGAGCTTTTTTCTCTTTAAATTGAGGTGAAATTAATCAAATTCTCGGTGAAATGATATCTCGCTCAAACTACCTTAAGCCGGACTTTTTCCTTCCACCCAACTATTCCGTTCTCGATGATGATCGTTGCTCGAGTGGTCAAGTGAACGATCGGCACATACGTACTGAGAGAACTAATCACCCTCCCTTCCGAGTTCCACTTTATACCACTGGTACTGGTGACGCCATCAACTCACTTTACCTAGAGGTCCTGTATAGGGAGAGGTTGGCCACCTGAGAAAGAAATATAATTTATTTAAACAGAAATTAAAACATTGGTTGTGAAAATCGACTCATTTACAAACCGTTGTTAATTAGGTCAAAAAAGAAAACGATATCGAGGGGATTGCTAAAACGGCGGCCTCACTTTCCATGCATATCCCTAAGAAAATAAAATTTCGGGTATTTGAAAAGAAATTTTAAAGTAATTACACGTTTACAAATCGTCGTTGCTTAGCAGAGAGAACAAAAAAGATTCTTGTGATATAAAAGAGTCTCATGTTTATTTTTATAGCATATTATTATGAAAATAATACATTCAGCGCTAAGGAAACGTTAATAGTGAAACAAATGCATCATTATAAATAAAAGTAAAACAAATCAACCTCATAAGTTAACAAAGAAAAGCAATATAAGAGCATTAGTGAATTAGCAAACAGCGGTTGTGAATGACATCTGCGGCCCGACTGGACTCAGCTTCCCTTTCAACCATTTTTTATTGATAATTATAAAGTCAGGGCTTAAGCAAACTAAGCAATGAAAAATATTAGGATAAATTACTATTTTACAACCCAAAATCCCAAGTTAAGATGGAGCTACAGGTTGTGTTACCTGCACGTCATTTCATGTTGTTTTAAAATAGGAGAAAACAAAGGAAGTCCCATTTCAATGGCTTACACTGATTCTTCACTCTATTAACTCATAATTTTAGTACAAATATTAACGAACTTACCTTCATAGATTCACTGAATGACGAAACAGCTCAATGCTCCCGATCGCCGCGATGCTATTGAAGAGGCAGGCCGAACTAATCATGGCGTCCAGTGCCTTCCGGTCAGAGGAATTCATGGGTAAAAAAGCGTCAGCCAATAGAAAACGAGCAATAAGGGTTCTTAAATTACATCAAAACAAAATACATTAGATCAATAAAATTCCATTTTCAACAATTTTAAATCAGCACTTTTTGAAACATGGTCACATTAGAAAAAAGAACAACTGTTTAAAAGTTTTCCGAAGAAACCCTTAGAAATAGATAGTCAGATATCTTTCAGGGAATGCTAATCCCGAAGTTTTCAACGCCAATTGTTGTTAATTTTCAACAGTGGGACTTTGACTTTGGTTTATTGGCATATAACCAATAGTATAACAACGATTTAATTGAAACTAAACTATCTGTATTTTGTGGTAGCAGAATCTTCGAGTCTGAATTTCGTGTTTTTTTTGGAACATATCCACAACCTATGACTATGTATTCATATGAGTCCGAAAAACTGAAATCTTAGCTCCTATAACTATTCGGAATAACAAAGAATTTACCTTAATACTATGTGCCTTGGCATTGCAAACCTGAATTGAAATGAACTAAAAAGTAATAAGAATCGGCAACCGAATGACTGTCTCAAGAGTCCAAATAGTATGCTAAACCTTATAAACTTCAATCTTATTCATCTCATAAGTGCAAAAATAGTGTCAGTAAATTGCTCTTTGGCCAGAGAACAAATTTCTATGATGCCGAATTCAATGGTTTTTCTTTGAAATGGGTAATATTGAACCACCTACATCTTTATTTTACCCCGGATCGCGTATGGCATAGCTGGAGTTTTAACAAAAGTTTTACCACTATACATTCTACGACAGTTTAGTTTGATGGACTTAGTACATACATGCATAGAAACGTAAACACTTTTCTATAAAGCAGGAATGCGTGACTTACTGTTTAATATTGGTTATCACACAATTAAAGAGCTTCGTACTGAATTTCAACTAATCAGGAAAGCTGCCAAACAAGCTTTTTCATGCGTCCTTAAGTGCTGCTAGTACGATTTTTAATTCTTCCAAGAAAATTGAACTATTTAAAGCAGTCTGCTTGGAACTCTAGTTTTATATTTATGAACTTTCGCTCGATTTTTGTTTTAGTCATAATGGTGCGCGGGAAGAAGGAATTCTTTCATCTATTTTTCCGGTATAGTATCTCTCATTTTTACCGTTTCTATCAGATCTCGGGATGCAGTGCAGGAGTAAAATGCTATTCCCTAGGTGACCCTGAAAATCGATTAATTTGAATTTTCTTATAATCTTAGCACTACCTACATAAAACCTCTGATTCCATTGCGGCAACGAACGCAGTCGTTCCATTACCTGTGCTACATTGTGTTCGTTCGTCTTAGTTTTTTTCAACAAAGCGTTCGGATTTCTTTCGTTTTCTGTTTAGTTCGTGTAGTAATATATGTGTAGCGTCCCATATTATTTAACCAACCTCATAACGTACGCGATCGAAATACAGAGTTAGAGCGAGGTCACGTCTCTTTACTTGTACACTTTCACTTGCAGGCAAGTATTTGACCTCATCCGCTACCCTTGTATTTCTTCTCCCTCCATGTAGAAGAAGAAGTATGCTACAGTGGATTCGTTAAGAATGAATTCGACTCCCCATCCTAGACACCAAAAGCTAACACTGCTGAGATAACTTGAAAGGACACCTAATTCCCCTTCGTGATTGCTCTCTGTGGATGATCTCGCGCGCGTGATGATCTCTGCGGCGCATTGATTTTCTTCCCTGTGCTCTTGCTTATTTTCCATGTGTCCACACCAATAATGATAACTGACCACACCGTCGATTACTGCTAATCTCAAATTCAGATTGACACAACTCATAAGCTCCCTTTCGGAGTTGGCAATAAAGTAAAAAATATCCGTTCTTCCTGAATCGCTAAGCGGAAACTGTTGTGCTAGTTTAAACGTTATTTTCATGGGTATCAAGCTGGTTATGTGGCTATAGCACCTGCTTTTTAACACTAGGGCCAATGTTCAAATACTGGCGGTGGCGGAAATTTTTCAGGGGAACCGCGATCCATACTTAGGTGTCATGTTGTGTTTCAAATTAAGTGCTCCATCTGTCAGATTGGACTTTAAAATGCTGATCTGTCGGAATCCTTCGTCGAGAGTGAGTCGGAGCCAACGCCGGATTTCTCTCCCCCTTTCCTCCAATCCCCTAATAGTCCTTCGATTAGCAGCTTCCACATGTGCCCAGGACCTCAGCTGCTGTTCCCCTCAAGTCATTAATGGTCCCTGCTCATAGTTCGTCGATGCGCGCCATGTTTCGCACAGCTAAGTTATATTTCATGTCATGGAAATATCCATATTATACATTTAAAAAAATATTATTTATATTCATCGATGAATTTCATTTTTGCTACTTCTTTGCTCCCTTACTGCCATTGTTTGCAGTCTTGCCACATCCATGGAAGGAAGTTAAATTCACATTTAAATTGGATGAATATGATGAACGAATAATTTAAAATCCGACAGAATATTCGCGCGGCTAATTTTCTGGGATGTACTCCGCGTTGATACATCTTCGTACGACAGTTTCGCCGGCGTTACAGCAGGCGTCTTGAGGCATGAAGCTTCTTCCTGCCTGAAGACGCCTGCTAAAATGCCGGCGAAACTGTCGTAAGAAGATGTATCGACATGGAGGACATCCCATAAAATTAGCCATGCCTATTCCTTCACTCCGCGGAAGCCTTCATCAATATTTAATCTGATAGAATATTTCTAAATGTGGAACTCAAGCATTTGTATGTTGGCATATGCATCTATCCTTCTCTCGCTGATGCTTAAATTACATGTCGTGCATGCTCCAAATTTCTTTTCTTTTGCCTCTGTAAGTTATGTATGCATATCCTTCACCTATCCTTCACCGAACTTCCGTGTTGTTAATTTCGCCCGGCCATTTCATTTCTTACATTTTTCATGCGCACTACGCGCTCAGCGCATTTGATTTTCTTCCCTGTGCTCTTGCTTATTTTCCATGGGTCCACACCAATAATGATAACTGACCACACCGTCGATTACTGCTAATCTCAAATTCAGATTGACACAACTCATGAGCTCCCTTTCGGGGTTGGCAAAGTCAAAATTGCTTCTTAAAAAAAATGGTTCATTACTGGAGTTTGACCTCCAAAACTAGCTCCGTATTAATAATATCTTTCACTCTGCCCGATCCATTAATAATTTACTCCAAGCTATCCTTTACCCTTTGCGCTATCCTTGCATGACTTTTTGCATCAGCCAGGCTCATGTATGACTCCATACAAGCTTTCTTGCTCTTAAGACTCCTAATACTCGTCAGAGTCTCTTCCTCTGCATTCACTCTTGAATCTCCACTGTTTCTCAGTATACTCCCACTCTCTCTCACGCTATTCTCTCCCCTTTCATAAATCCATTTTGGTCAATCTCTCATCGATTATTTTAACATGACCACATCAATGAAGCTCGCTCCTTCCATGTCTTCCCATTACCGGGGCATCCATTCAACATGAATAACCAAACCAAAATCGGTTTCAAACGGAATCAGAAGAGCTCTGGGGCACGAGTCACCAGCGAGATGAATCCCGCCGCCGCTTTTATTCTCCCGGAGTCGATACGATAAACCTCAATTTCCTCTCGATGCCGCGAGGGGGCGAAAGGCGGGGACAGTGACGGATATTTTTCAGTGGATCTTGTTCCCTACTTGGGTGCACAATGGAGTGTACTTGAGGTCTAGCACTAGTACTAGATGGAAGGGTATGCTGTGGACCTCGTTAAGAGTAGGTTAAGGTGGTTGGAACGATTTTTGATCATGTACAGATTTGGGAGAAACTTTGCTTGAGTGTTTTTATTGGTGATATGTATACATACAAGTGAAAAAAAATGCGTCATATCGATTCGGTTTTTTGCAATTCAATGCTATTTTCACACGTAGCCTTTGCCACATGACGTATTTTTCGTAACAATTCGATTGCATGTGTAGAGATTTTCTTCTAAATGCGAAATAATATATTTATTATTATTATTGTTGTTAACAATTATCAAGGTGTCACGCCGAGTCTAATATTCGAAACATATCTTAAAATATTATTTCGACTATATTTCGAATTACCGTGCCGAAAACTATAGCGATAACATGCTTCAATCAAGGAAAATGTTGAAATATTATTATTGTATCATTACCGTTACTGCCTGTATGGTAAGTTGCAACGCATAAACCGATGCACTTAATTGAAATACGCTTCAAGATTTTTTTTTCGACTTGCTCAAAACTTATAAAAATATGCACTCAATGACCCACGGCTACCGCTCTCGCCACTTTAATGCCGACACCTGGTTCATTTCAACTCTTTCCCCATTCCACTGATAACCACTCCCCCCATCACCAACCTTCTCACCTCTCGGCACAAATGAACTCAGGTGTCGGTTGCCTCCCCCAATAACCAGCCAACAATACAACTATAAAAATGTAATCTTCTAAACACAAGATATACATAATTTTGTACAAAGAGGATGATAAGAAACCTAGAAGGTCATTGGCCTGTATTTAGGTACATTTAGTTGAATATGATGCATTTCTAAGTTACGAATGTTGAATGCGTGATAAAAGATTCAAATGAGAGGAATATTCATGAGATAAAAGAAAGTTACGCTCTAGGTAAAAACACTATGTGGCTAGTATCAGGGGAAGATAAATATTAATATCTAACAAACAGCACAAACGACATAATAAAGAACCTAATGATACAGTTTTTCAATGTATAGTCTGCCAATAAACATTTGTTGATAAATCTAATACAAACATTACAACATCTCGCTTCCTGTAGGTAATTTGTAATCGAATCAAACGCCTGATATTTTATACATACGTACTCTCACATGGTCTTATTCACAAGCGTTACAAGTCTATGACAAATAGAGTACTTGCCTAAATGTTTGAGCACGAATTTTATATAATATCAAACGTCAACCTATACGGTCGAAATGAAACCGAAATCGCTTTCAAATGCCTGTCACAAGCAATCAATAAGATGATTTATGCTGCGAATAAGTGTCGATATGATGAATCGCGGAAGCATATTGTCGATTAGATAATGAGGGAAAATTAGGAAACTAGACTGCAGATCGGAAAGCTTAAAAATGTCACGTTTTCCTCGAACGTTTCAAAAACATAGTGGGTGCTGTTGAGACTAATTAATTATGCAATTCGTCAGGTAATGTAGCTAGTTAGTTAATTTGATTTAAACGCTTGTTTATTCATGGGCTAACTTTTATCAACAGCTTCTTGCAATCTTGAAGAACACCCATTGCGTCTCTGAGTGCGTAAGTATTTGCATGATGCATTAAAACTCTTTGTTCATAAAACTTCTTCAACATTTTTTCCCGCGTTCATAACCTTTGGTTAAATATTTTTCCCTGCGTGAAAATTGAATTTATTATGTTCTCACATTGATTACGCTCACGTCAGTTTGATGGAGTATATAAAACCCCAACTTTCATATAACGCCAGGTTAACGAAAATGCTACGTCGCCTTGCGGTAAACGTTCACCAGACCTTAAAAAAGATTAGTGCTGTGGACGGTCGGTAAAAATTCACCCTCTGCCACACACTCTCAAGGTGGGGATACTGGTGCGGATGTAGAAAGCCTCAACATTCCCTCGATACCGCGGAGCGGAAGGCGGGAAGAGAGAGTAAAATTGTTAAGCATCGCTTGCCTTCCGTATGAAACCGAATGCATTCAACTATGGATTTTGCGCCGGGCGACGCGGCAGCGCGCACCCCCGTGACTCCCTTTCAGAGATGCGGGTGAAATAGAATAGAGCGAGAGCGGTCCTCCCCGCACCCACCCCTGCCCACCTCCTCCCCGTGCACCCTCCCCGCACCTCCCACACCCCCCGCCCCGCACTCTGCAGCCGCACTCTGGGATTCTGCAGCATCACTGCTGTTTCCCCTCCCCGCCACAAATATCGCTGGCCGATGCGTGCGCACCTTGGTCGAATGGCGCCCGAGCGGGGCCCCATCCCACCGCCCGCCAGAGACTCGCCGGCGACACCCCACCCGCGCTTGCGGGCCCCCCTGAGCCGCACCGCGGGGTTCCAGGGGTGGGTGTGGGGAGGAGGGGGTGGGGACGGCCCCACGGATGGGGCGGGGGTGGGCGACATCCGGGTGGAGGGGCGAGTGACGTCTGCAATGACGTCATCCCGGAGCGTCTCGTCACCGCAGGAAAGGAAGGCACTATGGATCCGACCTCACCGCGGACGCGATTCTCCCGCACCCCCTGTGCGCCCCCCTCCCCCGTCACACGCTCTCCCCCTCCGCCCGCCCGCCCCTCTCACACCCTGCCTCGACAGGCCCCCTCCTTCCCTCTAGCCGGAACCTTATCCGTAACCCACCTGAAAATACTCCACGGGCATTGCATCATTTGAAGGTAAACATCGTCCTTACTCTCCGCCGCTAAAAATAACTTCCTCCCGCCCCTTTTCATCATTGCTCCAAGTAGTTCACCGATATAGGTACCTAGTATTAGATGGATGATTTCTGCAATAAGTAAATTACTTCTTGTGAAGGTGACAACTGCGTCTTATTTTTCATATGATTCTTGTAAAGATTACAACTGTCATCTTTCTCTTTCTCTTCTTCTTAAGAAGGCTCCGATGTCTTACTACACGTTTTCTTATTGAAGAGAGAGCTCAAAATTTTTTCTTCTCATCTACATCTTGAATTTAGGGTAAATAAATAATCACCATTATCTACTTCTTGTAAAGAAGACAAATTTTTTTTCATTCCCGTCCACGTTTCGTAAAGCAGGCAACTATTTCCTCCTCATCTACTTCTTGTAGAAAGACCACTATATATTTTCGCCTACTTCTTGTAAAGAAGTAAACAATTTCTCCATACTATCTCCGTCTTCAGTTCGGTATACATCTTACCTTTCTCCAGCTCATCCAGAAAGCCTTTTCTATTTCTTCCTGTACTCTATGTCCTCCCTTCTATCTCGGTCCTCAGCATCCTCTCGCCCCTTATTGCTAACTTCATCCACTTACTCTGCTTACGTCCAATCTCCTCTCGAGCCTCCACACCCACTCCGCGCATTCTATACATTGTAAAGCCATTCCTACTTCCATCACCGGAATATTTTTCCTAACTCGCATGAAAATTCTCCACGGGCAATGCATCCTTTTAAGGTGAAAATCATCCGCACTCTTCTCCGCTAAAAATAACTCCCACTAACCCTTTAAAATAATTTTTAGAGGTGGCTTACCGATAAAGATAGCTTTCGATGGATATGATTGTATTGCAATCTGCTCATGTGTGTCAGCGGCAGCTTTCCATTCGCTCTGGTGTGCTAATAACTTCCCATTGCACCAGGACGCTTCCCTTCCTTCCGTTTCAGACCCTTCGCAGTAGGTAGAGCACCTCATAACAGATCGGGAGCGGAGTTGATGTGCGCCAAGCAACAAAAGAACGCCGATAATTGCATCCGCGATAGCTGTTTTTGTTTTGATTTTCCCTAATGGTGCCTAGCATGGATAATGTAAAGTTTTTAATTACTCCGACGTAACAAGCTTGCGTTTCTTAACGCTTATTTTGAACGAATTCGATAACTGTACACAAAACATTCGGCCGTGACCGTTTCCTAGAATGAACTGTTCCCTGTTCCAGAGAATGCCCCCTACCGGGAGGTTATCAAACGTTTCGGCAGCGCACGTCGTTCTATTCAACGTCGTTCATGTGCGCTCAAGTGTGCCGATGTGCTCCCATCTGCGTTTACTTAAAAACCTTGAATGGAAACCTTCCTATAAGTACGAAATATTGCTCAAACTACTTGTAGGATGTTTGGCACGCTGTGATACAATCACAGAATATTCCTCTTAGTTAAAGTTGGACTCCGCATCCCAGGCCTGTTAGTGAGGGCCAAATGAGTTATATACATTGTCTTGAGAGGTAAGGTTAGGTACCTGAAGATGATAGCAGTCTTAGCCTTCCAAATGACGATGATAATCGCCCCCTGAGACCCCTCGGTAAGCACGTTAAATTTTCCTGCAATGCATTCGGCCGAAGAACTTGAGAATCTTTGAGGTGGGTTTATTTTTGAGGGTGTAGATATAGAGGATGCTGAGCTACTGCGTGCATAAAGTTGGGGAACTACGCTAATTCTCACTTGCTATGCATCTTTAACTGTACGCCGTGAGTGTACGGGATGTTTTCAAGGTAGGCGTAAATACTGAATTAGAAGGTGCGCAGCGAAGAACAACAACGTACGTGAAACGCCTTTTCGATAGATTTACTAATTTCTGAAACCTGTTACAACAAATTGGGTGGGAATCACTGTGGGATTGACGAGGCCGAACCAACGAAGTCCTTACTGCATCTATTTCACGGAAAGAGGGTTGCTTCATTTTTATTCTCATATATTTCTTGCATAGAAAGCAACTGCTTCTTCAAATATCTGCTATTTTAGCTCGTTACACGTCCTACCTCCCCTCATCTCGTCTACGGGAGTCCCTTCTCTTTCTTTCCCCTCCCCGCTCGACCAACATCCTCCCCTCTGCCACGGCCTTCAGCATCCCCTCATTACCTGCACCACCGCCTTAATCTGCTTCCTTCTTATCTCCTCTAGCGGCTTCTCGTCCTCATCCACTATGCCAAGCACTTCCTCGTTTGTCTCCCTTTCCCTCCACCGCAACTTCTCCATTCTCCTCCACTCCCACATCTGAAATGTATGTAATCTGTTCTAATCCCCCTTCCTCAGTGGCCAGATTTACGCATCGTGTAATTGTAATACATACATCCCCTTCACGCCATTTCCTTTCGGCGTTGACAAAGTCAAAGAACTTAGTTATTGCCGTTTGTCCTAAAAAACTGGCTCCATTTTAATTATTTCCTCCATAATACCCTATCCTTGCACACCACTTTCGCTTCTCTTACACTCATGAATTACTTCATACACGCTCTCGTAGTCTTAAGACTCCTACATTACTCCTCTTTTGAGTGTCTTATACCACATTCACCCATGAATTTCGCGGTCTACCTCTTCCTCTCATACCATTCACTCTACTACACCTGTTTTGTTATTCGACTCTCTCCCATTCCCTCGACATGGCCAAAGTACACTCCTTTCATACATGTCCAGTGTAATTGTGTGCTGGGCTTATGACATTTTATCAGTCTTTTCTAACATCCTTACTCAAGGTCCGTGTAAAAAGTTCCCATTTTAATTGTGAACGTCTCTTTCCCTAATGCTTTATCCTTCTTAACATCCTTGCTACTTTGGTCAATATCCTCCATGGTGAATCTCTCCTTTAAGAACGAGGATGGTAAGTCTTGAGATGAAAGTGGGAGGTAAGTGTGCTAAAACGCCTAAGAAAGGAATCTCAAGGTCTCTTTACACGAGACGTATACTTGCGCGAGTAGATGCATAAACTCCGTTGCACACAAATGCTCGGAATACTATCGGGCGCTGTTTTCTGGGCATGTGTTCGCGCATTCGCGATAGTTGACGTGTTTATTCGAGGAAAATTTTGGCGAGGCATTTGAAAACGCATCTTATCGCACAGCTGCATTCCTAGTGTATACACGTCTGCAGAGATGTAAAGATAATCTCCCTTGATAAAACTTTTACTACAGTAAATTTTGCCAAATAGGTAATTTTGCCTAAGCATTTGGATCTCATGTCACACGCGGAACACTTTAGTCAGGTATTTGAACGAATTATACGCAGTTGTGGAATCTTACATCAGCTGTCGCTATAATATGTATTTACTTGTTTTCTCGAGGAATGGAAAACTTTTTTTCAGGAGAAAGAAGAAGATATAGTTTGCATATTTTTCTGGTGTAACAAATATTAACCATCCGGTGTGTAATATAGGTCCCCTTAGAGAAACCTAAGTTGGAGTTTTCATCTGCTGCTTTTACTAATTTTAATAATTTTGCTGGTGTTAGCTATCATTTATTTACGTATACCAAGCTTTCAGAATGTGTATTAGTTTTAATATAAAATGTTTATCATATCAAATTGATACATTCAGAGCAAAGGGAATACACATTATATAAATGCATTAATTTGGAGCAAAGTACGCTGTATCATAGGCAAACAGCAATGAAATTATTTTATAAGACCATATAGTAACTGATTACTTAGATAATATGGTTTTTTACTGTATAATAAGGCTTATAGGCGATGTAATCTTCCTCATAAACATATTACTTGACTCTAAGGCGGCAATTTTTAACGGCTACCGGTTACATAGATTTGACGCCCGATAGAAGAAGAATCTCCTGAAAGCTCCATTCTTAGGCTACGGAACACTGAATCTATTTTTTAACCGGAGTATGTGGCATGAAGTCGTTCACATTTCCAGTAAAATTTCTTCATATATATGCTTGTAAGACTCTATGAACAAATAAAAATTTAAAAACTAAAAATTCAGCTTTTTGAATCAGGGGAAAATAAGGCAAGTATTTTGAACACCCATTTCCAAACTTATCACTTTATTTTATTTTGATATGGCTGGATTATTGTTGGAAGTATATATTCGTCAAGGTATGTAAAACAAAGAACGTATTATAGCTTCGATTTTATAAGCGAATCATAAACATTTTTCGATATAAATAGTGTACCAATGTATTTTAAATAATAGAAATGTCGGTGTAGATACCATACAATTTTTCAATTTCTGCTAATAAACTTTCCAACTAAGGTTTTCATTAACATCAAGTCCTAAATACTTAATGTTACCAACTTGATCAATCGATAGATACTGCGCACATTTCCTTCAGTTTTAAGGCAAATAATGCATTAAAAGTACGGCTATCCTATGGAGTCAGTTATATTTCTTATACTGAAATGCGTTTATATAATTTTAGGACTTAGCACTATTTCGTTGACAGTAAACCAGGATTATAGCTTGCTAAAGTCATTTTTCATCTTTTTTAAATATTTAGAAGATCATTTGCAGATAAATATAAGGGAGTGTCATCTTCGAACAGGTCAGTGTACCATTAAATACACAAGAGCATTAATTATATTTATGCATTAGAAAAAATGTGGGTCCAAGATTAGAACCTTATCTGTTCAATACTACTCCTCTGACATCGGCATCCAAAATCCTCGCTAATAATAAGCCATGCTCCACGAAGTCAAAGGCTTTTGTGATATCCAGAAAAGTACAGGAAACGGATTGGCCATTGTTAATATTTTCAAATAACCTAGAGCAAGGGATTTTCAGTAGACTCCCCCTCCCTAAAATCGATTTGTTTTTTAGATTGGTAGCTATTCTTAGAAAAGAAGCTCAAATATCGATAACAGAGAAATCGGTCGATACCTGTTTATGTCAGTTTTACACCCCTTTTCCATCAGAGGAATCGTAGCAGCAATTTTTCAACTCTCTGGAACGACTTCAGATTCCAGTGTCAAATTGATAAAAAAAGATGAAAGAGGAAAAATTACTTCAATGACACATTTTGGAGTAATAAGACACATTCCACGAATTCCTGGAGACTTTCAAGTATAAAAATTGGATTACGGAGCAGAATTCCCACTTCCGTCTTCACTTTTATTTCATGAATTCCTCTGACATGCCTGTTATGGTATTTCGCGAACTTATCATCAATGTAATTCCTTACGCGGCACAACACTTCTATTATCGCAACGGTCTTGTCTGTGTTACACCCTTTAACCATGTTTTTTTGAGAATGCACTTTAATATTTCAGTGCAAATGGCCAAATCCGGAACAAAATCGGCTCCAGCCGATTCAGAACCTCAATTTTTAATACCTAGAGCGGAGATGGCTATTTTGAAATTATTTATCTGTGATTCGTTGTTTGGCCAAAAAATTAGAAGCGTGTCTAGAAGCATTCATCTTGTTCAAATTAGGTTTGCAATCGTTTTACTAAACTTTCATGAAAATCAATTTTTTTCAGATCTTATCTTCACACGATATTCAAACCAGTTTGGTTAATTTTTGTTTCATAAATATTTTGGTCATGGCTGAAGAGAGCTCTTATCGTTACACCTTCAAGTATCAATCGTTCCATTGAATTTTCATGAAATTTCATTTCTTTCAAATCTTACTCTTCACACGATATTCAAACATGTTCGGTTTATTGTTATTTCATTAATATTTTGGCCATGGCTTAAGAGTGCTCTTATCGCTACACCTTCAAGCAATCATTTCATTCGCGCATTCTTCAAGCCGCCTTCATGATACTGATTGTGCTTCCGTTTGATTTTTCCCTGCAGTTCCAACCGTCTTACCAACGGTAACGGATAAAATTCAGTTTCTTTAATTTTCTTTTGCTGCCAGGTGTCTCCTTGAACTATATTCCGGGATAGCTAGTTTACCCACAAACCGGAAAATGTAAGATTTACGGTCTATTCTTAAAATTATCATCATCAAAATCATAAGTCATGCAAACCTTGTTGTAAATTGATTCATGCCAATCGATTGTGAAAAATTTCGAAATTTGTTTTATTTTTGACAGTTGAATTATTAATTTTTGAGCTACTCATTTTTCAAAATAAAACGTTCTGTTGTAATCTATAATAATAATAATAATATATCTTCTTCTTTGCATAAAGAAGTTACATTTTCCATTTACCTTTCCAGGAAATTTGGGTAGCTTATAAGGCCTGTGTTTAAGCTAACTTCAACGAAACATTTTTTTTGTAGAATGAGCAAATTACAACATTATTAACATAGATTTATAAACAAAAAATACAGTGCATAAACATTATTAATTCAGTGTCTAATAGACAAAAGATGGATTTAAAACATGAGATGGTCAGACGCTTTTAAAATTTTCAATGTTTTCAGTGGCCATAACCATTCATGAATCAACCTTAAATATTTAATGAGAAAGTAATTTTTTGATATTGTTTGGCTGTTTATTATACAATTATGGCCCCTTATACAAAAAGGCCTCACAAGTGAAAATTCATTCAATTCACCCACGTTTTCTCAAATGGGAAAAACAGTTGCTGATATTATTGTAACAGTTGTTTATGCATGCATAAATTCATTTTTAAATTTAAAGCACAGTTATCAAATTTATTAGTCCAGCGTGTTATACCATGTCGAGGTTTTAGCAATCCAGCGTTGTTTTTATCGATTATACTTCTGATCAGGGCTTTTGACTGGTACTGGTGTGTTGAGGTAGTTGGAGCGAGATAGTTTCCTAGTCATAATGGATACCATATTAGAATTTTATTTTTTAATATCAGCATCCATAAGAAGTGTGAAGTAAATATTGCAACACGAATGGTGCAAAAATATAGTTTCATATGACAAAAATGCTCAGTAATTAAATACATACATCTACTTAAGCATCTAACTTGACTCATTTTTTCACGTCGTACGGTGAAAACACCTTTACAACAGATGGTTTTTGCGATTCTGTAAAAACTAATGTGGCGAGTAATGGATAAATTTTTAAAAATAGTTGAAAAACATACAAACTACACACCGTTTGTTTCTTGACGAAATCTAGGTGTTATAAATTACTATTTTTTTCAATATTCTCCCTCTGGAGCGCAGAGTCGTAATCTCATGAAAAACAGCTTGTATTTTAAGGCAAATTGCTCGAAAATTAGTTTCGTAAGGGGTAAATATTTTGATATCACTGGAAAGATGTGAGTTTTTTATTTAAATTAAGCCAAATTCATCAAATTCTAGGGGAAATGATTTTTTGCTCGAACTACCTCAAGGAGTAAATGCATTTTGATCTGAAATATTTTTGAAATATTTAAAGCAAGTTTTTATTTTATAATTGTTTTTTTTACGATGCAGGTTAATATCCGCCGTTAGCACCGAAGGCAAGGATTTCTACGCTCGCCCATGGCAGCGAAAGATTTAGCCCTTTAATGCGCTGTTTCCTGCGAATTATTTGTTCCCTCTTCCGTCTCAAAACTCTTCTTTAACGCATTCCCAATTCATCCATAAAGTTCCCAGTCATCCATCTCAAGGGTATGTGGCAGAGGGTCATTTTTCACCAACGTGCACTTCACTACATGCTTTTAATTTCATGGAAACTGTGATCTTTACCTAATGTATTTGGCAAGTACCTATATAATGCATAGGGATACAATATTTGTGCAAGAAGCATGTGAGTCTTACTGTAGCATATAAATTCAGAGGCATTAGATATAAAATCAGCTCATTGTCTATATTGCTTATCGAGAGCCCTAAATATAAAGTCTCCATAGCAGCTACTCTGGTCTCTTATTGTTAAAATAAATGGCATTTCAGACTAGTCCGTTCTGCAGATTTTTTCCCTAATTATATATTTATGATCTAATCTTCCTTAATATTTTAGGTTTCGTAAATTCACCTTCAATAATATATCAGCTCGGAACTTGCTAAAAAGTGTTTTAATTTTTAAACGATGTTCAGACGGCGATTTTCATCTTAGTTATTGTAATAGGCTTGTAAAATAAATGAAATTATAGTAACGGTCTTTTACATATCTTGCCGATCAAAAATGTATGACTTACGTAAATTCATGATTTTCTTCTTTGTTTATTCTTCTTCTATGCATGATTTGAAACGAAATGTCTTTAATCGCTAGTCTTGGCTCCCCATGTTGGAGCGTCCTGATTATTGAGATATATGAGTAGGCGTAGGGATTTGAATGTAATTCATGCGGAGTAAACCCTGAATGGCACAAGTGATTGGTTGGTTCATCCATTGGTTGACACACAGGACAAAATTTAACCTTTTTGTAGGGAGGCAAAAGTGACAGGTAATAAGAGGGATATAGGGATACCATATTACTTAGCAAAACGCGCGGCTCTTCTTTGCATATCATGGTTTGCATCGCTCTATCCAGGCTTGTAGCGTATTCGTGGCGAGGCCTAACGAGAGAGAACTTCTTCTTTGTCCGAAGTTCTTCCAACTATCTGCTAGATTAATATCAACGTCTTGAGTAATGTCTTGACCGAAACGAAAATATTTTCCTCTCGGTTAAATGACCTGAGGTGTTCAGCAGAAGATTGCAGAAGTATGATTTACCTTGGAATAAAATGCTATTTTGTGGTGCTGAGACAAAACAATAATAAAAAGCTGGTTTTCATTCTCTAACTTCAAGGTCTGACTCTGTGGTAATTTAGGAACTGAACGTTGATTAAATAATGAAATAACTGACTATGACATAATCAAAAATATACATTTTATTATTAAAAGGAATTAGTGAGCATAGTAGTACGCAAATATAAAACTCCGAAATGGGAATGCTGGGAGATGTACACTAAAGTTAACAATTCCGATAAACTGACCACCAGTGAAGATTCACCCCAATGTTTCCGCGACCAACTGGTGGATATACAGCGCCTTATAGAAAAATTCATGAGAGAAAATGCGTTCTCCTTCCTATATCCATTACTTGCAATACCTTTCCAACGGTCAACTCTAGACATTCACTCAGAGACAATCATTTCCCCTCCTCAACTTCCCCTCCAAACCCACCCAATACCCAGACCGTCCGCGATGCGTGGACACTTCCACAGCTCCCCACGCTTCCCAACCTTTGAGAAACTCCCCCCCCTGCCCGCCCACCTGCGGATCAGAGACCGGCTATCCCGTCATGCGAGGCCTTTTCCTCGTACGAAACAGGAAGTGCCTAACGAAGGTTTCAGAAGACAGTCATTATAATTGGGATAGGTAGAATCCGACCCTAGAACTTTTCTTCGACCAATATCATAAACCATGTATCTCGTAACCATATCTCTAAATTCCAGCTGACGGCAAGACTAAAGTGAGACGATAAGGGACCTGGAGGCTTAACACGAATTTGAAGTACATTGGGAATTTTATTGAGATGCCCAATAATATAATGTAAAATAATACTCGTTCATCTCATGGGCTCTGTGGCGCATCGGATAACGCGTCTGACAATAATATAATGTAGAATAATACTCGTTCATCTCCGAGCACGGGCCAAAGTCGCACTGAACCGGATATATCCTGTTCTGCGGCCATCCGTGCTCAGCATGGACATGAAGTGGAGACTATACAGGGCCTGCATACTGCCAGTCATCACCTATGCGTCCCCTATACGGTCTGGAGTGCCCCGATCAACCTTTCAGAGAATCCAGGTGGTGCAGAATTTTGCACTCCTATGCATCCTATCTTGCGGACGCTACGCCCGCACAGAAGGAATGCATCGGGATGAAAAGCTCGAGCCCCTAGACGTCCTCCTGCCGAAGATCTCCAGCAAGTTCTTCAGCAGAGCAGCAGACTCGGAGCATAGGGCGATACAACAAATATTACAGATCGTGGTGCGCCCATGGGACCGCCACAAGCGGCCAATAGCCAGCACGGACGACCCAGCAGCCCTGCTCACTAACAAGAAGGGTGATATGAACACCTGACGAAGAGAATCGTAAACCGAGACACGAAGGAGACACCAGTAAATACCACGCTCCGCCTTCATAGCAAAAGCTGGTAAGGCGATTAGTCTTCCCGCATTAAGAAATGAAGAATCCACTGTGCTAATCATCACCATTCATCCATAAATATTTGAAAATGGCTTGACATTATCGGTGATAATGTTTGCAAGATCGAAGCACTGGCCGACTCCTACAACGGACGTCATTAATTTATTTACTATAGTGACTCAATCATCTTTAATTTCGAAAAGATAGCTTTTTTCGATACTCACTGGCTCTCTACACTCACATCTTGTTGTTACTATGAGTGAAAATAACTTTAAATTTGAATCAATATTCTGGTTTTGTAAGGGTATTCAAGGTGCCTTATAATAAATTGATATTGAAATAAGAAGGAAAATGGAAGGAAGGAATGGAAAATGGAATTGAATTTCGACGCGAAATGAACCTTATTGAAAGAACTATAGCAAAATCTTTTTCTAAATCAGGGTAAAACTAATCTTGCTAGTGTCTTCCACTTTAAACAATAATTTCGAGTCCAAAGTGAGCAAACTGGTTCTCTCAATATGTACCTTTTTGTAATTCAGCTGGTTTTATATCAACTTGTTTTGTCTATCAAGATACCAAACTTCTAAACTAACTTTTGAGTTTCCCACAGTATTTCATGAGATGGAAGTGGAGGAATTAGGTCTTAGAATTAGTACCTTGAACTCTTATAGCATATTAATGAAACTCCTGTAGACTATAATTTACACCTGCATATCACTTTGCAAGCCGTCTGAAGCGTTCGTGACTGGGTATAAATTTGCCACAAAACTTGCTCTACGATTCACATTACTAAAGTTTTAGGAGTTACTCCAGACAATAAATTTACTACGCATCACATGAATTCATAGATCGTGGTAAGCGAATTACGGAACTGAAGGAAGGAATTAATACTGACCAGAATGTTAATGGAAATGCCATACAAATACATTGAAATAAATAGGCAACTATTACAGTCCAGTTCTAAATTTTATTCTCCTGATCTAACCGACCGCAGTACGCCGGGTTTCCAAAATATAAAGTTTTGACGCAAGAAAAAACTGGGTTCCTTTAATCTTTTTCCGAAAACAACCAGTTAACCAACTAACTCTTTAGTCGAGGTCATTGATTTTTTCACTCAGAATTTTGCAGTCTAAATTGAGATACTAAAATCGACAATTAACTCATACGCTCCGGCGCAAGCTTATAAGGAAGAATAAGTCTAGACACCATCATTAAACTGTAGCCTTAGATACTAGAGTGTTGTATCAACCTGAAAACTATGTATTTGATTAAACGTGACATAAAAGAGCAACCCATAATATCATTTTGGAACCATTAATTTGACCATAACATATCACTTCAAATATTTCATCTCTCATTAATTTTATTTTCAAAACTAAACATCTGCCATTTATAAACAGAAAATGATTTGGATACAACTTGGCCGATCTATTTCGCTCGGCCAAAGTAAAAAATATCTAATTTTCACTTTAGAACTTATTACTTATTAGAACTTAGAACTTATTATTTAGAACATTATTCTTTGGTATTCAATTTAGAGAAAATGCTAAACGAAAAATAATATTGCAATATTTGGATTGCGATTCACGCCTTTAAAAATGCGTTTGATGAGATTACTTGTCGCTTGAAATATTGCGGGTATTGTGAATGGTAGGGTCACAACTTAAGCGCTCAACCAAAAGTTTCTGTTACTGTAAAATCTCATTTTAAAAGCTAATAATTCAACCTTGGCTCACTGCTTGCCAAATAAAACGATTAAAAAAACTATATTGCGAATTAGATTAAGCGTGCGGACTAAAAGACAAAGCTGGAAAAGTAGCCGAATGTAGCTAAAATGTGCCTGTGTTAATAGCTGCAGTGTAGTTGCTACATGTTTCATGTAGAACAGAGTGCAACCGCAACTTTTTTTGAGAAAAGAAGGCAGAACATTTTGTAGCTGTCACATCCCGGTAGACTTGCTGCATTTTTTATGTGGATTCCATATATGTGCATTCCAGAGCATGGAAAGAGTAAGCTGAGTTGAAAGAAAAACGGACAAAGTAGGGAGCGGTAATTGGTTGAAGAATTACAAGTAGGCAGCAGAAGTCACAAGAGAACGTACGGCGAGGCATTCAACTACATATAGAAAAGTACGACGAAGTGAGGTTGTCGGGCAAGATGAGGATAAGGAGAAGGATATGAGTTTTGGATTGAAACGAAGGGGTTGCCAAGGATTTAGAGGTGATTTTATCTCCGTAATTGTTAGAATTACAGGCGGTGGAATTTTACTTCTGAGTATATGTAAATGAGTACTCTAATTATTTGTTACCTTGAAAATTACACTAAGCGTCGAAATCATGGTCGGTGTTTATTTCGATAATGTGGAAATTTACTAACGTGCTTCTCTAATAATTTTGGAGATTAAAAAATTCCACCAAGTAACGCCTGAAACTCTCTCCCAGGAGATTTGGCATTTAAATATAGATTGACTTGGAAACTTTTGAGAGTAGTTACATACATCCCGAAGTCGGGAAAGGATTTGAAAAACTACCGTTGACCTAATAATTATTTGGCGGAATACTTATGACGATGACTCAATCCTGCCTGGAACATAATCGTGACACTCCTCCTTTCAGACTAGAATACAGGCATGCATCACGCGGGCCCGAGCTAGTATTCCTGCCTTGGCAAGGATTCCTCTGAGAAATCCTGATCCCTAATTGAGTGCCTTTGGGCGTGAGTTTAACTGTGGACCCCTTGGACGCCTTTCTTTAAGAGTAGGCTAATGCCAATGACGAATTAATTTTTCTCCACCCTTGCTTAGCTCGTATAAATTACACTTCCTTTTCTGGCACATACACCAATCCTGAATGACCTTAGTTGTCGCTCATCAAATAATCCACCGACCAACGTTCGTATCACGGATATTAAAAAAAAAGGATTGTCAACTTGTCGCTGGAAGCAGCGTGAAAATATTCCACCGTTATTCGTCTGTTTATGATTCGAAACGGTGGCGCTGGGAGTAACCGCGGTTTCATGGTTCCATCTGTTCCATCGCGGAGCAAGCTCATTCACAACAGCGTGTGACAGGGATGACTTCACCTGAAGATTTAGTTAATTTTGGGAAGGTAACAGTAAATCATCAAGATGGTTCGCAAATCGCATACTTGTTTTGTGCCTAATTGTTCCACGGATTGCAACAAAACGGAAAAATCGAACCCCGGGTAGTGAGTACGAAATAAAAGTTGGTTTGAGGCAGCTGCTAAGTACGCATACAATGTTGGATGAATTTATTGTAAATATTGAGGTGTTTTCGATTCGCCGTTTCATTTTTTTTTTCCTTATAATACTATTTTCTATACTCCATGGTTCGTATTCCCTCATCGCTTGCAGCGCACGCGTCATATGTTGGTATCGCGGATACAAACGTTCATTCACTTTAAAAACACTTTGCGATACATATGGTGGAGGCGGCCTTGTGTCGAGAGAGCGATTGGAAGCCTCCGGATATGAGCTCTGGAGCGCGAGCCTTCCGGACTTGCATATGAATGCTCTCGGCATGTGCGAGCGGCCAGGAAGGGAGCGGGGAGCCCTTGTGAGCAAATCGATGCGCTCCGAGTCTATCAACTGCCTGACGTCACGCTAAATACTTCGACCCCATGTAGGATGAGGAAGTGGGTCACATATTTCATCTGGACAACTCGAAAACAGTCGATGCCCAATGCCCACGAAACACTTTCTTCTCAAAGATTCTCTTGGCTGCCGCGATGAATGGCAATGAATGCGTTTCCAGAGAGGAATGGATTTCCAGGACTCGGAATTTAATCACAGAACTTCCGATTTCCGGGCTGTTTTTGTGCATTGGTGTTCCTCTCCTCCCTTCCTCTATTCCCCAAATAATCCTTGCCATACATCCATACCAGTAATCGTAATTGACGCAAATTACCTTAGTTGCTGGTCGTCTTCCTTCACATTTTTTATGCACATCAATTCGATATACTTAATGCACGAAATGGCAAAGTATTCGCCATATATAAAGACATAGAAAGCACTTTAACTCACTCGTTTGAAGCATGTTAGTGGAATAACAAAAGGGCCTACGTGAATCTACATCATTGGTTGGCATAATCAGGCATGAAAAAGGGTTGATCAGACACCATTTAAAATTATGGCAAACAGCTGGTGCGGAACTGGCATGAGAGCAAATAAAGTTGACTTCAAGCATTGAACCCGTTTTTTTATTTCTTTTTGGACGAGGCATTATTGGAGAGGAAAATACAAAAGGATGGGAAAAAGTGCATGACACTCCAAAATTATAAAAAGGGCAATGAATGAGGCCTTGGGAATTGCCCTCCAATTTTACTTGCAATGTTTGAGGGATTCTTGAGTATATAATTGTTGGAAACATAATGTGAATAATGAATAGTCAAAGCTTTTTGTATAGCAGTAAGAACGGTTTTACGAACAGTATATCATGAAAATCCCAGTTCAAACTATATCTCCATAAATTTCTGGAGCAAGATGAAACGGAAAGGCAAGTATCTGCTGTTTTTAAAACTTAATTGACTAAGTTCCACTTAAAAATTTATACTCTCACTTCAGTGAGTCTCCAAGGCTTCTTTTCTTCTTGCTCACTGTTTGTACTGGAGCTGAACTAAGCTGGAAGTACTAAAATAGCCATTTTCACCCAGAAATCCTGTATTTTTAAAATCATTTTCCACTCATTATAGAGCCAATAGATGATGTTGAGACAGGTCTGTAAGAATAAATGTCGCAACAATCACGTTTTGACTTTGAGGAATATAGGAGATTTATTCAGTAAGAATTTAGCCATTAATAAAACGCAAATTATTCATAAATTAACTGATCTAAGCTATTTCTTGGTCTTCCAGTCTAAAACCTGCCACAAATGTGACATTCTAAAAGCTGAGAAATTTCGTAATATATGCTCCCACGAAAAGAGTAGGAAACATTGTCTTTTCATTTCACTCGTGTGCAGTGTTCTTTTGTAGTGGGAGTGAAGTTTCACCAGCAAGCGTTACAACATTAGCTACGAATGTTATAGGGGCTAACAGTATCAGTGCTATTTGCAACTACATAATTGCACAGAGTTACAAAAGTGATGCAGGAAGCATGTGAGATGTACTGTTAGTACCACTTAACATAATAATGCACATGTATGATAAAGCTAATCCACTAATTGGATAAATTACCTTGTGAACAACTTAATTGATCCTCTCCTCCTAATGATCTAATCTTCCGTGGTTTGTCCGGTTTTGTAAAATATTTGTGTCGTCCTCAGAAAATAGATCGATTTGTAACATAGACTTTAATTATTAAGTCTAATCTTTACCCAAAGGCCTAATAGCGATGACCATCCCAGTTATTGTAGTAGGCTTGTAACCTAAATTAAATTATCGTAACGGACTTTTGCGTATGCTGATCCTCACTGCATGCGTTCTCCTCAGTCTTTAAACCTTCAAGACTTACTGCTAATGTTACCTAACTGAAGTGTTCTCCACTTGACACGCTAACCGGGTTGGGTATTCCATTGGAAACCCTGTTTTATTCCGTATCTTGTGTTCATTCCAATTTCTCTGCGAGTGACTTTATCCGTTTTAACCTCCCCTTGAAACCTATCTGCGCCCATCCATGATTATCTTCAATTTCAGGGATTCAACTTGTTCAATCGGGGAAAATATTGTTTACTCTCGCAATTCTATCAGTCATATTATTGCAATCTTACTTTTGAATCATCGCAGCCTCTTCTCCAGTGGCAAATTTACGGAGCCACCAGAGATGTGGCTTGCATATTTCCTACATTATAAATTTGATTAACCCACAATGATGAAGTATTATAAGGCTACCAAGTGCACCAATTTTTCTCATCAAATCGTCGTGTTTAAAGGCCTCCTACATTGTCTGATGTAATTATCTTCCCAATTATTACTGGTTTTTGTCAAAGTTATTCATCGTAATTTTTAAATTGCGTCAGCACAACACCTGACTTTTAATTCAATTGTGATGAAGAAATTCATTGAAGAATGATCGAAGGCTTTCCCGGCGTACCTATTACATCGTGGAAGGTTATTCGGGATTTTCACCGGGTCAGGTTCTCCAGTTCGGCCGACGTTTCGGTGAACGAGTCGTCCATCGTCATCAGGGCATGTTAAGTCTCGCAGGTGGTCCTACTTATATGCTGATCCTATGCAGCTGGTCCTCTTTATATGCTCTGAGGCCAAAGACCCTTGCGACCTCCAGACACCAGGGATCTATGAGATACCATGTACATGCGGCCTGGTGTACGTGGGAGAGACAGGTAGGACCATAGCCACGAGATTGAAAGAACACCAACGGCATTTCAGGCTCGGTCAGCCTGAAAAATTGGCCGTGGCCGACCACAGCGTTTCCCGCGACCATGCCATCTGCTGGGAGGAGACAAAGATTCTTTGCCGGATCGACAAGTTTTGGGAAAGTCTGACAAGGGAGGCGATTGAAATTCGTATGAAGACCACCATGAATCGAGACGCAGGATACTCACTGAGCACTTCATGGAAACAGGTACTGAGGAGCATTCGCGAAGCACGGGGAAAAAGACGGGAACCTCTCGACCAATCACGCGACTCCTGGTTGACGCGCCCGCCCATCAGCATATAAAGAGGACCACCTGCGAGACTTGACATGCCCTGATGACGATGGACGACTCGTTCATCGAAACGTCGGCCGAATTGGAGAACCTGACCCGGTGGAAATCCCGAGTAACCTTCCAAAATTCATTGAACTTTGAGTTTGAGTGTAAGCTCGTTTAATACACCGTCGCGTCGTCGGGAATCTCTTGCCCCTGCAGATATTTTACTTTTTTGGAAAAATGACAGTAGTGGGTTTAGAAATGCATTGGTTTTATTTTATTCAACTGCGTATATTTGCCTTAACTCTAATATATAAGGTATAAACACCGTAATTATGCATGAATTCACGCCGATTGTTTCATGAGCATGGATCGACATAGATTCTCTGGTGCCATTATTTGGCCGACGGAGACGCATGGTTTTTGGATTACGGTACACAAATCAATATATGTAGTGCAACAGCTATGTCGGTGATGATAGAGTGTTTGACCAAAATGTTTCGAAAGGGAATAGACATACAGGGCAGCATAGGAACTTTTTAGAGGACTTTAGGTTGGAATCTCGGCGGTGGCGGTTGTTTTTCAGTGCAGTCCCAATCCCTACAATGGGTGCTATGTGGAGAGCACTTCAAGAGTGCTACTCCGTCCGTCGGATGGAACGTTAAGGTGGTAGGAGCAATTTTTGTTAATGTACATATCTGCGTGAAACTTTGCATACGTGTTCTCATTAGTGATCTCTATTGATAAAAGTGAAAAAGTATTGCAAAATACGGATTTGGTTTATTTGGCAATTTAATGCTATTTTAACACGAAGCCTTATGGTACATGACCTATATTTCGTAAAAATTCAATTATAAATGTACAAATTTTATTTTAAACGTGAAATAATACATTTTTATTACCATAATTGTTGATCGCAAACATCAAGGTGTCACGCCAAATCCAATATTCGAAAACGACATATTTCATTATGATTTTGTCTCAATTTCGAATACCGCACCGTTTGCCCTAGCAACAACATGCATTAATTAAGGAAAAAAGTTAAAATAGAATTCTTGTTTCATTTCCATTACTGCCTGTATGGTGAGTTTCAATGCATAAACAGGTTCACGTAAGTTAAATGTGGTCCAATATTTTTTTCGACTTAAAAAATCATTACAATTTTCACTCAATGGCCCACGATTACCATTCAAGCCGCCTTAAAGTGTGGACCCCATTGCGCGGAGCATTTCGAATGGGCTACATCCGACGCCGGATTTTCCTCCGCTCTTCCTCCATTCCCAAATAATTCTTTTCTTACCCAAAAGTTCGCTGCTGTCGGTCACCTCCTCCAATAAACCAACCAATCAAGAGAATGATTGGAAATTCATGAATCGAAATACTGCATGGAAGATGTTACAAAATTTTCGATAGGCGACATGTCCGCTATGTCACTAGTCTTCGGGTTGCAGAGAAGAAAGATTAAATCCGCGACCGCGGTAAAATATAAATGCAGGCCTTGCGTTTTGTGGCTGTGTGCTTGCGATCGAACAGGAGACATTACAAAAAAATCGAAGGGAATTAATCGGGAGCAGCTGGAGACTCGAAGGTTGCACCCTAGGCTAAGATAACTTGAGAAATTCAGGTCATACAGAGTTACCGGTTGACAAAGCGGATATTACTTTACCCCACGCTGAATCTGTAGGACGGACTAAATGAAAATATAATAGAGGCACGCTGTCAAACGCGTAGGAATAAGAATCGTTTCTTCCCAAACACGACTTGCAACTTCTACAAAAGCGAATGCAGGTGCAAACTCCTCAAACATAATTTCACCTCACTTATCATCTATTTTTTCCTCCAAATTCAATTTTACGATAGCCTTCATTTAGCTTGGCTGGTGTGCGAACATCTTCTGCCACATTCCCTCAGTACGTAGTGCGTTCCTATGGGTGTGAGACCGGCGACCTTAGTGCCTCAGCCCTGAAGACATCTGGCCACTGCCTAGGGTTTTCTTCATAGGGTAGAGATAGACATTCAGGTGTTGCCTCCTTTTTCGCCCAGTAGTCTCTTTCAAGCGTATCCAAAAATGAGTGCATACTTTGCTGCTGAAAGTTCTAACAATGCTTGCGTCAAAAGCTTTTTTTTGTGAACAGGTGCATTTCAGTTATATTCACATTTATTTCGTATTAATTACATACTTGATGTTGCATTTAAGTCACTAAGTAAAATAAAATGATGAGAAAGGCTAATAAGAGGAAGAAGGATGAATAAGTACAGAAAACGCGAGAGCTAAAATAGGGCCAATAGAGAGGTAATGCCAGATTCTAGATGGCGTGAGTCAATACAAAAATTAAAGATAGGAGCATGGGCAGGAAGAGGGGCAAATATAAAGAAAGAAATAGAAAAATCAACGGAGAATAAAATTGTTGCCATTCAGGGGTTTGTGGATGTATTATTGGCGTTGCTGTATGATTCCCTGATGTAGATTTGCACTGAGGATTAACGATCAGAGGACACTATTAGCGAAATATTCCAAGGAAAATAAGATACTGTTAAATGTTAGGAGGTCGTGCTCTAGAATCGGTATGGAAACTTTGGGGGGTAGAATAAACATGTCGTTATTGTAGCTGCATCCGAATATGTAGTACGTTGGCATTCAAGGATAGGCGGTAATGCGAGTTGTCAAAGTTTCCTCGTGAGTGTACGAGTTCTGACGCAAATGTTAACAGTGCTTCCACCTCTCACACGAAATGGCAAAAAGGAAAATATGAAGATTATGAAACAACTTAATAATGTAAAGCGCTGAAAACGCTTTGTAACTTCCACGGATTTTACTTTACTACGACCAGATTTCGTCAAATAGTCGACATTTTCATGGTAGTAGACAAAACATGGTTGTAGTAAAAGAAAACTTGCGGAAGTTAGAAAGTTTTTTTCAAGAGGTTACATCATGAAATTCCAAAAAGTTAAGCGCAAGACCATTTTATAACTGAATTAAGATTCATACAACATCGTTTGATTGTTCTCTTAAGCCGTGCAAGTTTGAGTTGTGAGACGACCTTTTGTATTCTCTTGGGAGTTTAGTTCATTTTTTCTCTTAACAGTGCGGGTCGTGTGTAATCAGATGAATTTCGTTCTGGGTTTTTGCTTATCAGGTTTTCACTAGCGTTTATGTTTCCCTTTTGTTTTGTGTTAGGAGTTCGTTTTTCTCATTGTAATGAGGCTTAAATTCGTAGTAGATTAATCTTTTTAACTTTAGATCTTACCTTTTTAAGTATGCTTTAATTTTTTTGTATTTCATATCGTTTTTTTTTCGTTGGAGTTAGTATTTCCGTTTTTACAATAGATAAGCCTACCTTATTGTTATCATCGTAATTTTGCCATTGGTAATAATTCGTGACAGTTAGAGGTTAATAATCTTTCTTGGCAGCTTGTTCGCCAAGAAAATATCAGAATTTCCTTTTAAGCTACGGAGTTGAAATACTAACCGTAATAGTATATAGTAAGCATTAGCAAAAGTAATTCCTTAACCAAATATTAGTATATCTTTTACTTTATATGTAATAGTACCTATAGTTTTTGCTTTATCATCCTCTTATGGGAAAGAACGCGGTTGAGAAATTGCCATTATGACTGGTGATCAGGTTGGTACAGGAAGAGATTTTGTGGGAAATGGAGGAAGGGTGGAGAGAAACCTGGCGTTGGCAACAACCCACTTTTATGGAAAAGCTCCACTGCCGGGATTCGCACCCCTAGTGATGGGAAGCTCTGGTCACCCTAGCAACCAGAGTTCCTCCTGCTTTCACTCATTTCGAGATCGTAAACTCCGGACGGGCTTTTGAGTGAATGTGTCCGCGCCAGCTCCCTGAGCCAAAGGTGGCTGGATCGTATCCCGTTGTGGGAACTTGAGCATTTGGATGGCAATACTTTTTGATGGGCGAATGTGGGAAGTGGCCTCGGGAGATGAATGCCCGAAGAATCTCAGTGCCGGGAGAAACGGGTGATTTCAATGTTGATCATTGCCTTCACTGTCACCGTCAATTGCCGCGGCCAATCGCATTATCCAACAGTACAACATTTACAGTTCTAATATTAGGAAGTAGTTCCTTTCCCTATTAAAAACAGAAGGCCATACATACACCAATAAGTAAAAAGGAATATATACTACCATTTTAAAAATTCGCTGAGAGGATTTCGGTTCTTTGGATGCGTCTAGGCCTCTAACCATTTGTACATCAAGCAACTCATCATAAAGAGAAGATTTATATAAACTCGTTCAGAATAAGTCTAGAATATAATATTTACTGTGCCATTTGAAGCAATGTTTTCATTATACGCATATCATTTCATTTAAATTAAATATCTCCTCCTTCCTGAATAAAAGACACCACCCGGTGTATACAACCGTGATTGAGTCTGAATTAGTGCGATGCCTCCGGTAATGCTTAATCTCGTCCGAAGATTACCGTGATTTGGACTGAGAAAGAAATGATTTACACAGAATTGGGTTCTGGAGCAATTGCACATAAGAAGCTCTTTCATCGCCTCTCGCGAGAAGGAAGAGCAGTGTGCCTGAACCTGAGCCTCGATCCGTCTACTTCCTCCCAACGACACCTCCTCACTTAAGAGATCAACTGACGTGGGCCACTTTAAGTTTCTATGTGTTGGTCAACATTTATTTCAACGATTGCAGACATATAAAAACTCATTGGAAACAATTCTATAAGCAGTGCCGGACATTAAACCATGGGTGAACATAATTTTGGTTCGCAGGTCATATTTCAGTAAACTTTTTTACAGGTCATATTTTCGCAGGTCATATTTCAGTAAATTTCATATCACAGTAAAATTTGCGCGGGCGGAATCGTACCACAATTGTCTTCGACAGCCAAATTTAAAAGACAAACAGTAATGAAATCAACTCTTATTCAGTAATTTATAATTCAAAGAATTCAAATATTAACATACTAGATTTAGTTGTATATTCATGTATTACGCCGAGTTTCTCTCCACCCTTTCTCCATTACCGAAACAATCCCTCCCTTCATACCTAACCACCTGTCCGCAATGATACAAATCACCCTCAGTTGTCGGTCACCTCCGTAAATAACCGACCAATTTGATTTTTTTGATAATCAATGTGACATTGAATCAATGGCAGTGATTAGCAGGGCGAGGAAGAATGAGGACCGCCTCATTCAAAATGTGTACTTTAATGAAAAAACCAAATGTTTCGTATTCAGAGGAAAAGAGACGAAGCTGTGATCTCCGTGATTGAGGGCAATTGATTGTTTTTTTCAACCAACCAAATATATCCCTGGCATCCTCAAACCTAGTGGTTACACCGACCAGCCAACAATCGTGGAGTATATTTATAGGTTTGACTTTGAAATTTCATCATTTCGAATATATTGTGCATACTTGCTGAGGTTACAAGATGAAACCGACAGACTTAAGTGCCGATTTTACTCATGTCACAAACCTTGTAGCGAGGCAACCTTATCAGAATTCTTTAAATGAAGTCTCCACAACACATAAAATTTCTGACTACCTATTGTATGGATGCACAAACCCTAGCCCGGGGGCTGATTTGGCTCATTTGAGATTTCTATCCGGCCCGCAGAGCAATTGGGAAAACAATTAATTACTTTATATTTAGTGGAACTCCAAAGCATATTGAAAACTAAAGTAATTAATTTTCTTTTTCCAATGTTATTTCTTTTAATGTGGAGATTGATGTTAAATAATGAACATTTTATTGTACTCCAAACATTGAGTATATTTAAATAACTCTACATCTGCTGGGACCCTTATAGCCCCCTTGAGAGAGTGAGTCTAGGCACTACTCACCAGGCATGCATTAATTGTCAGCAATACAGTCATGCTATTATTATTTATTTTACCATTCATTATTTATTATACTGTTATGTGACGTATGTGTAAGGAGATTTCACGTGCAATATGATTTTAAGTATCATTTTACTCATGCGGGATGGATGCTGAAATCGTACATCACTGGGAACTTAATTAAAAATGTGGTCATGTTCACATAGAAAACATGTAAAGCGATTAAAAAATACAGATACATATTACATAAATAATTAAATTATTATACCATGAAGACATGAAAAATAGAATTAAAATAGTATTTAAAAAAAACAAAATTTTTACATAGATATTAATTTAAAAGAAATACAACCAATCTACGAAAGCAGAAATTGAGCATAAAGTCTTACTTGTTGATTGTAGTTGCTCTTATAGCGCTTGCAAATTAAGTCACATGTATTTCATCTGGGACGGTTAAACTGATTTCATCGACGCATGTGCGCACGGCGGACGGATCGCCAAAAGGATTTATGTTTGAAATTTAGCGTACAAAAGTCAAAAAGACAGAGTGGAATCATTACCTAGTAATTGGCCTTGGCGTTGCATGAGATAGAAATGACTAAAAATACACACATGTGTGACACAATAAGCTTCGGCGGGTAATTCCTCATCAAAAAGTGTGGATGCATTCCATTCTCTTTCACTTTCGTATTCCGAAGGCAAAAGTGGATCCTTTGTTACTCGTCATACCACACGCCGTCTCCAACTGATATCGAACCTGTCGCAAACAGAACCAAAAGCCTGAATACCATAAACAATGAGCTGCGAAAATCTACAAAAAAGTATAACTGAACGACTTTATAACCTTACAGCTACGCCCTTCTAACCGCAGTACATCTGATAGTTTTTCTAGTTACAAAACAACATTCTTAATAACCCATTTTCCTCTCAAATATTAAGGTCATGAGCTACAGTCAGTTAAGAAAAAAGGAAAAGCCTTGCCCTTGACGTGAAAATTTTGCGAAGATTAGAAGCTGGGCAGCGGCAACACGAAGTCTGCAGGGCGCTATCTCTGGCTGGTTCCGCAGTAAGGACTATCGACAGAGATGCAGAAAAAATTAAGGAATATGGAAAGACTGCGACTCCCTTAACATCTGTGAGGATAGGAACAAGGAATAAATCAAAGACTATGATGGAAATGGAGAGGTTATTAAGTATTTGGATGGATGACTTAATTCAAAAGCGTATGCCCGTGAGTTTGCTGATGATCCAAGCAAAGGCAAAAAATCTATTCGCGAATTTGGTTCAAGATCTCCCAGGAAGTTCTAGTAGTTCTACTCTCGAAACATTCGCTGCAAGTCAAGGATGGTATGAACCATTGGAACGCTATAGAGCACGATATAACTTGCACAACATGTTCGTGGTGAATCGGCCAGTACAGATGATAGTGCAGCAGCGGCTTATATAGATGAAATTGCTGCTATTATAGAAATGAATGGATACTCACCTCACCAAATTTTTAAATCCGATGAGAATGGGTTATTCTGGAAAAGAATGCCAGCCAGGATGCATATTTATAAGCAGGAGAAACTAATGCCTGGATTCAAAGTTTCGAAGGACAGGTTCGCGTTATTGCTCGGTGGAAACGCTGCCAGAGACTTTAAGTTGAGGCCAATGATTGTATACCATTCCGAAAGCCCAAGGGCTTTGAAAGGCTATGACAAGCAAAAACTACCTGTCCTTTGAACATCTAATAAAAAAGCTTGGGTTACCATTCCCGAGTTTGAGCAGTGGTTTACTTCTTACGTATACCCGGCAGTAAAAAGTACTGTGCACAGAAAAATTTACTTTACTTTACTTTATTTTACGCGATCAGGCCCAGAGGACCGCGCGATGATACAACTAGGGCCTTCCATTCTCTTCTGTCCTCCGCTATGTTCCGCCAGTTCGGCCAGGTTTCTAGCTGTTGCAAGTCTTCCCTTACTCCATCTATCCATCTCTTGCGAGGTCTCCCCACTGGTCTCCTTCCTTCTATTGTCATATCCATAGCCATCTTAGGAAATCTTTCACCACTCATTCTAACCATTCTAACCACAGAAAAATTTAGATTTTAAAATTTTATTGATACTAAATAATGCTCAAGGTCATAAAAGAACCCTTTGAGAACTCCGGAAGAAGAAGAAGAAGAAGAAAAAAAAGTTCTCAAAGTAGAAGTCCGGAATTCAATGTTGTTTTTTTTTGCCACCGAACACAACTACTATTCTGCAGTCCATGGACCAAGGCATTATTTCAACGTTTAAGGCATATTATCTAAGAGAAACGTTTGCTCAAGCTGTGATGGCTACAGAGGGTGAAAATGGCATGGATTTAACAGAATTCTGGAGAAGCTACAATATTCGCCATGCAATAGAAAACATTGCTAAATCGTGGGATGAAATCGGCCAAAAAACTATTAACACGGTGTGGAAAATCCTTTGGAGTGATTGAGTGCCCGGTTTTCAAGGTTTTGACTTATCACACGAAGCCGTTGATGAAACAGTTAACCTCGCATGAAAAGTAGGTTAGAAGAAATCGAGCAACGTGATATTCATGAGTGGCTTATAGCACAAAGGTAAGAACTCACGGATGAAGAAATGATGGAAATGCAACAATATTAGGAAACAGAGGAAATAAGTGATGATCATAATGACGCTAAAACAAATTCACAAAGTTTAACGTCATCTGATATCACTGAAATATTAAAACATATCGATAGTGCTTGTGTTTTGATGGTGGAAAAAGACCCTGATGAGGAAATAATTTCGAAGGTTGCGAGAGGGATAAACTGTGCTGTGAATTGCTATGGAGAACTGCTTCAAGAAAAAATTAAAACAAAAAAACAGCTCACCTTGGATACATTTTTCGCCAAACCTTCAGGGGTCAACCTTTCTCAAACTAAAGGGAGTTCTCAGAAAACGGATGAGGATGATTAACACCTAAAATTCAGAGTTTTGCTCATTATCTGGTATGTTTTTGTCGTTTTGCAGCATATTGTGATTCCATTCATATGATGTAAAGAGTATTTCCTTTCTTTAAACCAAAATGTTAGTTTAATTTAGAATATTATTTATGAATCGAAGGGCGATTTCAATATGTACGATTTCCGTTCTGGGTTATTTTCGTATGCTTTCTAGTAGCCTTTCTTCTTTTTTATTTCTCTGGCATATCGACCAATTTTATTATCCTTTTAGAACTACAGATTATATTTATAATGTGCCACTTATCTAATGATGGCGCCTAGAGTTTTAAGAATATGTAGCGCTGTAGCGATGTTTTGTTTTATCTCGTGCAATTCAAGAATTTAAAAAAATTGTGACTAAATTTGATTTATTATTGTTTTCTTGTTGAATTTTAAATAAAATTTTCCGTAAAATACCTGCACTACATCATTAAAATTTATAGAGTAAGGAAAACGTGCGCTGTTATCTATATAATAGCACTCGTTCAGTTTCAATTATCCTTCAATCAAAACTTGGGTACGCATTACTAATAACATTAGTCTTTATGGAGTTTAATGCTTCGAATAGCGCTGTTACAATTAGCGCTCGAATTTCCTGGAACGAATTAAGAGTGCTAATCGAGGACAGGGTGTATTCCCAGGATCATCATCGGGCCCGCCCGCCCTTAATTATCTCCATAAAAAAGTATCTGGTTACATACTCGTATCCCCACGCCAGACCCTCCACTGATGTCTTATTTCAGCGCAGGTGGAGGGGGTGACTGGGAAAGGCTGAGGACTCGCGACTGTTAGTTCTTCAAAGGTGCGCTGATAGCCATCGACCGTGTTGCCATCTCAGCGGGAGAGATTCACAACTACTTACCAGCCATATTAAGCCTTAAAATATTTTGTATCTCTTGTTTACGTCTTCCGTTCCGTTGTCACTGTTAGTCAAATTTGATTTAGGTTGCTAACTATTGATAAAGATCGCGGAATATTGACACAGCAAGTTTGAGCTGGAGTTAAGAGATCTTGTCTTGTACCTTGCGCTGCTGATTCGCGCATGTATTAAGTTTAATGGTTGTCATATTTGACTACGTAATTAATAGCTCCACTAGAAGCAGAAAGCAACATAACTCACTGAGTGTACTCCCTCAACGATTGACTGCCTCTCAATCTCTGACTGAATCAGAAATTAACTTTGCAATTTTTATAATAATTTGTTTGTAGACGACCGGTTTCACCGCAAAGGTGACATTATCAGGTACCCAATAAATATCACCAGGAGGGGGGAGGGGAAGGTGAAGGAAGGGGAGGGGGTGGGTTGGGGAAAGGGAAGTTTGCGAAAGTGGGGGAAGGGGTGAAGAGGGGGGTTGCATTAGGTGGACGTTGGCTATGAGAGGGAACTCATGGCAGGGTGGTGGGCAGTAATGCAGGATGGGTTTTAACCAGGATGGGAAGGTCTTGCTTAAAGAAATTGGGACATCTAAAAGGGGGGAAATAGTTTTCAAAAACGTTTTCATTTAAAACGCACTCTTTTGAAAATATTTTCTTAGCTTCAACTGCTCCAGTGAGTTCATCCATCCTTTTCCTTCTAGGTGAAGAATTTCCGGGACGAAGTCACTTTTAGGTTCACTTTCTCGAAGGTATTTCACGAAATGGGATTTTTCGAATTACCCAGTCCGCAAATGTCTCCCGTGATCTTCCGTTCTCAGGTTGAATGATCTCCCCGTTTGTCCTATGTACATCCTATGTCCTGCGACAATCATTGTGAAAATTACAAAGCTAACCATTGATTCAGTCATAATGAATTTTCTCCAAGTTAAGCCTGAGAATATCGAGTTCATTAACGATAATCTGGATGAGTAAGGATTCACTTTTTTAAAGGAACCGGCTTGGTGAACTAGGCCAAAGCGTTCTGCTTGCCCTACAGATGTGTTTCCGGGCTGCAAAATTCCAAAATGACGATTCGAAGGCGTTTGAAAGAGTGCATATGCTCCTTGGGGATTGCCGGACTTATCCTCGATGGTCGCTTCCTTCCACGGATCCTCGTGAGGACATCCGGGCAAAGAATCCGGACATATTTATTGATGGCTGCTTTCCCGGAAGAACGCATATGCGACCTTGGGTGGATTCTCAGCCGTGAAATCGGGCGCAGCTTTCGTTTATTGGATTGTACTGGAAATTAGATAAAAGAAAATGAACTACTCCCACCAGTGGGGAATAAGCTGAGGCAACCATTTTGGTCCAGTTTGGAAGGTGTTGCCGGAGTGAAAGAGAAAATTTGGTTTTCGTGAGTGCTAGTGTACCTTTTGATGAATATCCCCTCAAGGTGAGCCAACTACCGTAGCGCATAATACCTCGAATGCTATTATCGCTAAATACTATTGTATTAGCAACTCTGGCTACTCTGGCTACTCTGGCTTTTGGCTACTCTGATCCTATTTAGAATCCGATAGAAATCTCCTACCTTGCTTGTCCCGTTCTTTCCCTTACCAATCAAAATTATTCAAAGAGAACATTCCAGAAATCTCCATGAATAAAAAAGTAAATTTCCGAAGATAGCAAGGTTGATGAAAAGGAATATGACGCGGAATGTATTAACTGTGGAGATATTTGTTCAGCGTTAAACTAAGGCTGGGTTTCGTGCTTGAGTTGCCGGAAGGTTGTCTGAGGGTTGTATGAAGTGCCAGAAACCCTCAATAATTGTGGAATTAAAAGTGCAGATGACGAAGTTGTCTTCGTATCTGGACATTGTAAATATTTTTTAATTTTCAAGATTACTTTTTGTCACTTTCTGAATTTATTTTTCGTAAACATTTTCCCATTTCCCTAATATGGGATGGAACGTGATATTTCAAATGGGAAAAGCAGCATAAAATTAACAAAAATTGTGAAATGTTTTGCATTTCCTTGCCTTTTATGCTGTTCTTTATATTAAAAACAGTTCGTTTATAAGATGCTACAAATACATATTTATGCTCGCTTGTTAATTATTTATAATAAATATTTAAGTACGCATCCCCTTCCATAAGAAACAAGACATTTGCTATGTGGGGATCATTCAGAACGAAAACAAACGTATTACAGTGGACTAAGATACAAAACTTTGCTATTCTAATAGGCGTTTATTAGCAAGAGAAATAATGACATGGACCTTGAGGCAAGGAATTTTAGAGTACAAAGAATTGTGGGAGAGGAAAGGTTGAGGAAGTTATGAGGAGATGGAGCAAGTAATAAAGCGAAATGGGACATTGGAGGCCATTTGTGGAGGATGGAATGGTGGGGAAAGAGGGGAAGAAAGAGGAGGATGTTTTTGGGCGTTACGAAGAGGGGTGAAGGAGGGTGCTATACTGATGACAGAGATCGTGTAAGAAAGTACCCTGGTAAGGGTAATAGAAGAGGAGCAAGAATCTATCAAAACTTACCCTGACCAGTGAAAAATTATTTGATTCATGATTATTTTCACCAGTTGGCGTCCATTGGAATTGTTTGCCCTTCGTGTTCATAGTGTGGTGGCTTTGCGCCGAAAAATATCGCGTAATGAATGGAAAATAAACTTTCCAATTACCATAACTCACAGCTTGAGTGCAGTACGGTAGGATACTTACTTAATCAAGTTCATACTCCCTTTTATAACGTTTACTTTTATGGATTTTAAAAATAAAGTTCCTGGAAATTGATCACATCAAACGATATGGATTTATTTTTAAATTTAAAGGTTTTGGAAAACAATGAAGTTTAAGTATTTCACACCATCAGTGGGTATGAATAATCGCCCCTCCTTTCATAGAAGAAATGAGACAGAAATTATTATCCCTCCTTCATGCCAGGAACACAGTAAGACCTCGAGACCCGTGGCTCTTACTCTGAACAAATCGTACGTTCAACATAATCGTTACGGCATCTTCAGAATCATTAGTTTTACGGCAGCTATAAGTATTCCTTGAGCTTACCACCATGAACTTACCTCATCTCCTCCACACCGGAGCTCCATATATAAATTTTTGATTATATGGGGCTCTTTACCGTCATTATCATAAAGAGTGCTTATACAGCAGATGAGGCCTCCGATTGCGTTGTGTTTTTAGATATTTTCGAAAAGGGGAAGCGCGTCCAAGGAACGCATTCGCTGGAAGGACGCATTTGCGTGGTAACTTCTTGAAAATGGGATTTAGCACCCAGTGAAATCGAACGATACGAGGTCAACCTCAACTCTCGGCATTACTTTTCCCCGATCGACGGAAAGGCACCTCATTGTTTGTTGAAAAAAACGATCAACGATCAGAATTGATCTTTGTACCCGGGCAGAGGTGATCGGGAAACGATACCTTTCCCCAAGTTCCAACTCTGCGGCTAGGATTTCCGAATCCCCGACATGGAGAATTCAGGAATGGAGACTGAAAACTTTTCCTTCTCGAGAGTTTTAGAGAATACCCGACTACGATAATCATACTAGTTTCAATTAATTTTCCTAAATTATCTTTAGAAATGATTAAAACAGTAAGTGGATAAGGCTGCTGATTTTATATATGTTCTGATAAAATAAATTTTCTGATGACGTCGACAATATTTTACGACCGCAACGTACTACGGTAGATTATATAATGAGCATTAAGTCAGGGAAATAGACCGTGGAAGTTTAAAATTTCGTTTTTTTGCCACGAGCATTAAGGGACCATAATACGTGTCCTTAAAAACTTAAATATACGTAGTTTGTTAGGTAGTGTAGCTAATTAGTTGATAATGTATAATATAGATTCTGCTCTAGACACTATACTGTGCTATGCTGCCATGGATTATATAATGCTTCTGTTTTGATATGCTTAGTAGCACTAAATCTCACATGATTTCTGTATTCCTCACAGATCCTATTCGTCTGTGTATATATGCATTTGCATGGTGCATTAATACTCATAGATTATAAAAATGTTTGAACAAATAGTGAAGTGAATGTTGGTAAAAATTCACCCCTGCAACTTATTTGCATAGGATTTCATAATGAATTAATCACCTTAGTTAATTAGCAAACATTTGTTTCACTTAGCACATATAGCGCATGCTGGAGAAAATTCATCCTCTGCCACACACCCTTGAGGTGGTTTATAGGGCACTCTGTGGATGTAGCTGTATAACTGTTTACTTGCTCCGATAAAAATTTAGTTTTGTATTAGTTTCCGTTGAACTTGAGGTATTATTAAAATGAAAACAGTATGGTTGGCATTGAGTTTATGGAGGAATTTGCCCGATTTCCAGACCAAGTCTTCTCGGGATTCGGGAATGAGGAATCGTGAAAGTTCCCTGGAAGAGGCGGGAAGTAATTCCAGTCCTGAAACACTGACTGTGGCGCCACTCCCTGAATCACGTCACACTTCTAAAAGAAACAATAAAAGAATTAGGAATTGAGACATGGAGCTCCACAATCCATATGCAGTATCTTTCCCTGATTCAAGTGAAATCTTTATATCGTCTTAGTCCACACTCTACGAATAGGCAAAAGGATACGAATATGGTGTTCTTTACGTCAGACTGTTTCATTGCTTGGAAGTATCAAGGTTTACCACAAAGATTGTGTGCAATGCGCAATTTTTTACATGGAAGAATGCGTCTCGCTTGGAAGAGAAAAAGATCGGAAAATAAGGTTAAATTTATACTTAAAGAAATCCTCACCTAGAAATATTTGCACTAACCATCATTGTGTCCTTAATACACCAGCCATCTTTGGTCATTTACGTGCTCCTGATAGTGGAGCCGAGGATCAGCAATAAAGGAGGTGAATGAAGCACAAGTTATCATTCTTGCATCCAATCGGCCCTACGAGTGAACGATGCTGGGTATATCGAGAACTGAGAGCAATTTACGGAGTTGCTGCAATTAATAATTTGGCAAGCTACCCAACTGTTAATCCGGTTTCTGAAAATATGAGGTATGACTAATTGACTCTTTAGCGGGACTTCTTTATCCAACTCAAGATTAATATTTTGTAGTTGTTTGAATTGATGAAGTGGAACACCTCTTATAGATGGGTGGTAATCTCGCGGAAGCTTAGCGTCACGCGACTCCCGACTCCCGTACGGAATTTCGGCAAGTGAAAAAATGTTATTTTTTTCAATATGAAAAAATTAAGCTTTAAGTTTTGTAATTGGTTCAAAATGAGGCCAAAACATCATAAAATGTAAAAAAAATTAAGAACAAAAATATGAAAAAATTAAGCTTTAAGTGTTGTACTTGGTTCAAAATGAGGCCAAAGCATCACAAACATTAATTTTTCCAATCGTATTCTCTCTATCAATGGATAAACTGAAAATTTTGAACGCGAATTACTCATGCAAATTTAGACCTTTTTCACTTTCGCTGCCAAGGAATTTTTACATTGTTACCTGGACTTGCCATATGTTATGCAGGGTACAAAAGCTACATTGAAGTAAATTTAAATTTCGCGACGCGTACTTTAATGACTCTTAACTACATCAAGCCTCGAGTCGTTGCCCGGTTACGTAGATACATGTGCTTCGAATTGATTACCAGTACTATCACTAGAGGGATATAGTGTAATATCATACGAATATTTTAAGTCTGTGTATTTCATGTAAATATCGTTAATTCATAAATATAATTTTCGTATTCATATTTTCAGAAAATTTAATTTAATTTATCATGTTTATTTATATATTATACTGTGTACTCTTCACTGCCAGTCATATCCATACTCTGTGATCCACTTCTGTCGGCCGTTCCGCGATGGCCATATATTTTTGCTGAAGAATGTATATTTCAAATTTATTTTACATCACCCCTGAAAACACCAACATTAGGCCTTTTATGATCGGTGTTTTACAATCAACGATGAAATACGCTCACCAACACTCATGCCCTGGATGAGGAGGATCCTACCCAGACGGGGCTCGTACCCGTGACAACGAGATCTTAGGACTGGAGGGCGAGGACTTTATGCTGCCAGCACTGAGGTTGGCAGGATATTTTTTTCTCTCGAAAGATCATTTAGCACAGCAACTGAATATAACTTCCGGATTCACGAGCGTTATGAATCTTGTTGGCACTACAGAAACGTAAAACGGCACAAGAGAGACGTAGTAAAAAATGAATTAAATGATGTAGACGTGAATAACTTTTAGAAGTAACATGCCTGTTTCTTTCAGCTTATAAAGGCCGTTTTACAAGCGACAGATGATTGTGCAAGCTGTTGCATGAACGATTGAATGGTATAAAATTGCGTCGTGTAAAGCGGCAAATTGCATGGACGGTTGTACAATTGCATGAATGATTCCGCGGAAAATAGCCCCTGTTCTAATTCCATGGAATCGTTAGTGCAATCTCCTATTTTTTTGTTCACGAGATGGCGCAGATATGTCGGCTTTGCATCAGAGAGTCAGATCTTTAGTTTTGGACCGATTCCCCTGACCGGGTCTGACAATGGGTGCACCTAGGGAGCAACGCGCTTGTAAACAAACAAAGCGAATTTCGCGTGGTTTGGTTCAAGATTAATTACATTTTCACGAAAGTTTGCATTTGAGCTAGAGTAAGAACGAAGTAGATGAACTCATTCGGCTAGTGAGAGAGATGATTTGTATGATACAAAGAATCCGCTTCACAAAAACAAAGGGAAGAGGCTAAAGGGAATGTCAGAAATTTCCGTGGAAGTATCTCGGATAAGGTAATCAATACCACTTATACATTTATTTCAGTTATTTGGGCGCGTAATAGGTGGTCAAATTGTGGTTGGTGGCTGCGGTGAGTACCGTTTATTTTCCAGTTTGTAATGCGATGAGCTAATGCTTATTAATTTAATCGCAATATTGCTTTCTTCAAGTGAAAGTTATACTGATAACACGTAGATCCACCAGCAGCAGTTATGTTATTTTTTCATTGAGCTACCTATATGGTTACTAAATGCATGTTACTCGCTCACATTCGAGCAGGACAATTCGATCAATCAGTTTTTATCGTCTTAGGCCTGACACATCGTAGGATGATTGCAAAAAGAAGTGGCACTCGTCACAAACGAGCTATTTATCCGAGAGAGGGAAAATTCAGACCTAGCTTATATTATTATACAGACATGAGTTACTTTGAGGATCATGTTTTCATTGCTAGATAATGAATTGGAGGTAATTGCTTAATTAATGAGACTCTTGTGGCATAGCTTTACTGAGTGAAATGATACAATTACGATAAACGTGAATACAGTCAACCAGTGGCTGCCACATTACCAGAGAAACTCGATTTATGAGGAGATTATTTCTTCCAGGAGACGACGACTGCACAAGTGGAGGACGACATTCCTATTTTTGAGGAGGGGGAGATGTCCAATTTGGAGGGGTCGTCAACCATAATGGATGTCATAGTGCTGGAAGAAAATCCCCATCCAGCTAGTGCCCCTCCACGAGAAAGAGTGGTTGTGGGTGCTTCCACGCCACGGGTGGCCCATAAAAACGGTTTTTGAATTCCCCGCAAGGTTCTTCTGGAGCATCGATGATTGCTGCGGCCACTGAAGCCCTTGGTGGGCTTTGTAAAAAGGTTGAATCAACTCAACCAGAAGATACAGAGGGCACATTTGGGAAGTATGTTTCCAGTAGGCTTAGGGAGGTGACAGATTAAAAAAAAACGGAAAACCATGTTTGAAATTGAGAAAATGTTTTATGAAAATACCATAGAAGAATAAAAATGTACTTCACCTCCTTGAATTAATACTTCTATTTTTGTCTATTTATAACATTTTTCTTCCATTGCTTGCGTAAACAGAGGTAATTATCAGAAAAATAGCACATCAGTTGGTATCAAAATAATTTTTCAATTCATCTCTAATCCGAAGGGCAGAGTTAGTTGGTCTGTTACCAGCTTGTTGGGGCATTTCCAATAAATTGCAACCTTCACCCTGAGGATTCGTTAAAAAGTTAGTACCATTATTGACGCTAAAATAATTGTGTAGGGCAACATCAGCAAGCTCAATGGCTTCTACTTTCTGAGGGCTAAGATAAATTGTTGTTAACAGCAAACAAAAACGATTGCTTAAGATACCAATTGCATTTTCTACCACTCTCCTAGCCCTTAATAGCATATAATAAAAATTCCTCTGTTCCTCAGTAAGACCCCTGAACGGGTAGGGCTTCAAAATACGGTGGGTCAATGGAAATGCATCATCGGCCACCAACACGTACGGCACTTCTAATTGTCCTCGGGGCAACTGCTTATGTGGTGGGAAGTTCAGGGAGTCTTGGGCGATTGCTCTCACAAAGGTACTTTCACGAAATACTCCCCCGTCACTAATCCAACCATTAACTCCAAAGTCAACATTTATAAATTTGTACTCGGCATCTACCAAAGCCAGCAGAACTATAGAATGTCCACCTTCATAGTTGAAGTAATATGATCCAGAACTTGTTGGTGGTCGAAAGTCAATATGCTTTCCATCGATGGCGCCCAAACACATTGGAAAATTCCATATATCATGGAATTTCTAAGATATTATCTCCCATTCAAGCCGTGATCGTGGTACATAGATGTATGAAATAATAGTGGGCTAAATTTGATTGTTTCAGGCTTGACTTCGTGGAAGTGATATATATCCATTTTTAATAAAAAACTTTGTACTTTTCCACACTTTATTTAAAAACTGCGACCGGTTTCACCATAATATGACATCTTCTGGCACATTCTGAAGCTTAGGTCATACAATATATACCCAGAGAAAGTTAAAAATGGTGGTGGTTTGTTTGAAATGGGGGAGAGAGGAGCAGGGCGGTGGAGGCATGGCAGAGTGAGAAGGGGTAGTGGAAAAAACGAGAGGAAAGGAAGGAAACTGAATCGGGGGAAGACAGTGGGAGTAGAAGGTCACTAAGTTATACTGTTTTCTATTTAAAAAAAGGAAGAGTGGTTAAAGCCCCAGCCCAAACATCTGTGACTGAAGGACAAGGGAAGTAGGGTAAGATCTGCCGAAACAATGATTCAAAAAAGGCCGCGAAGTGTGGAGCTGCAAAAAAAGGACCCCAGGGGAACCTCGGGTGGGTTTATGAATGGGCAACAGACGGAGGGTTGTGAGGGGAGGGGTTTGGAAAGGCTCCGAGCAACCGTAAGTGGGGAGAGGGAGAAGGAGAGTGGAAGGGCAGGAGAGAGAATAGGATGTGGGGGAGTGGCAGTTACTTTTGTTTACACTTTTTGATGTCCAGATCCAATGAAACCAAAGCGTTCTCAAATAGGTTTACCAACGTTTCACCTTAAATTTTTTCAGCACAATAAAAGCCTACACATCCGGGAAAGTCGTACCACTGAAGTGCATGCTGGTTTCCTTCGATCAGTGCAATTCTTTCACTAGTGTCCCGGCAGCAGAAGCTGTGAATCCGGTGGAAATTTTACTCAACAAGGCAAGCGCTCCCGCCCCAGTAATAAGTGATTTATACTCATTGACCAATGGGTGAAGTACCCAAAATTATTTTAAATATAAGGGTAGAGTTTATCAACATGTTCAATAGTGCGATATTCCACAGATGAAAAATCATTCGCCTTGACCGGGATTTGAACCCGGATCCCTCGATTTCGCGCCGAGTGTTTGAACCAGTTAAGCTACGGTAAATATATGTTTATTCTTGATCGATTTTACATATTAAATTTCATCGTACAATTTGATACATCGTAAAACAAGGTAACAATCATCCGTGAGGTATGCCTCCGCTAAACAGCTGATGGCAAGGACAGGGTGTCGGCGCTCGATGTGGTTTCACTGGCAGGTGCTGCATCCGGCGGTCTTGTGTGCGCTGGCAGCCGTCTGATCAGAAGAGATGAAATTCCAGGGTAGGGTGTTGACTCCTGGTTAATGACGGAAAACATGAGTGACCCCTGGTGAGAATTAAAATTTGCTGCACACCAATTTTTTATCGAGTCAGGTGCGGCCGGGACGGAAGATGGGAGTTTGTTTAGGATTAATTTACCGTAAACTCGTTTTGCCACGAGCAACTCACCGAGGGCCAGCGCATCAACGATCCTTCGGATTGATCGCTCCGCGGAACGAAACGCTGGGTTCGAGGAGGCCCCGGCGAGGGCGCCCTTGACTAAATCCCTCCACTCGGACCTGTCATCGGAAATTGCGCGGACGTGGAGTTTGGAAAAGAGAATGTCACATTTTAGTTTCATATTTGTTAAAGAGAGTCCACCTTTTAGCGGTGGGCCGTACAATTGCTTTCTCGAAACCTTCTTGGCGTGTCCTAACCAAACAAAACGGTTTGTGTACATTATGAGCTCCGAGTTCACACGGGAAGGTAGTGGCTATACGTGCGCTACGTTCCATTTCCTGGGCATAATCATTTGTTCCAAGAGACAAACGCGTGCAAGGAGGGGGAGTGACGGGAGAGCATATCTCGCAGACACCGCCCGCACCTGTCGCACCATTTCCCCCCAATTCCGATCGAGGGTCCGGTCGAGACTGGTGTTCCACCAGAGGCCCAGGATCTTAATCGAAGGTTTAGCAATGGTCCAGCTGCATACCGACTCCGACGGCAAAAGCCCTTCCCCCGCAAGAGGAAGGCACCTGGACTTAGCGCGATTCATGAAGAGACCGCCGGTCTCAAAAGAACGGAGAATCCCGTCCGCGACCGCCAACTGGTCGAAGCCGCCAGCGAAGAGCGTCAGGTCGTCGGCTTACAGCACACCCGTATAAACTTCGCCGAAGAGTGAAGCCCCGACACCACCCTCCGCCATCGCGCGGATCACAGGGTTCATCGCGAAAGCGAAAAGAAGCATCGACAGCGGACATCCCTGGCGAACTGAATTCAGTATGGCAAACGTCACGATTTAATTTAATTTTTGCCCAAATGTCAGTGTCAAAAATTTTGATCGTCCAAATGAAGGCTTCCGGGAAAGCCATTCGACGAAGTACTGTTATAATATAATCGATGCGATGCGAAAGCTTTAGCCAAGTCCACGGCCAATATTGCAGAAATATTACAGTTCGCGGATTGATTTGCGGATAAAATCACATTGCAAATTAGGAAGGAAGCATCTAGAATAGTACGCTCCTTCGCGATCGCGTATTGGTATGACGATAAAACAAGGTGTGATACGCCATAAGTCGACGTTTAAAAACAAGAGACAAAATTTTAAAATCGCAATTTAGTAGCGCGATCGGTCGAGGATCGTCAAACGTCCTCGGCCGACGTTTCTTTGGCAATAGTGTAATCAAGGCGACTCGCTGGCTAGGAGTCAGCATGCCATGGCCTATGATCGAGTTAAATACGCGAGCCATAAATGGGCCTAGAACATCCCAATACGTGAGGTAAAACTCGTACGGCAGGCCGTCCGGACCAGGCGCTTTTCCGCGGGGGAGTGAGCTGGCAATAGCGTCCAACTCCCCCACCTCGACATCGCATGCCAACCTATCATGGGAATCGGGGGATAGGGTGGGCAGAGAGTCGGGAAGCGGAGGCGCTTCCTTCTCCTTTCAGGGCCCATATCGCTGAAACCTCGACTGAAAGTGTGCCATATCGTCATTAAGATGTCACTTCGTGGGTCCTCCCTATCTGACGGCGGTGTAGCATCATCACTCATCCGTGGTGTGCGTCTGAGTTCAGCTAGCGTGAGTGGACCCCAAATTTCGGGATCCAACTCCTTTTGCCATCGTTTCGGGTGGTACCTGTCTAGTTCCAAAACCAAGATTCTTTTCTTAAGGGCTGCGACCTCCTCAAAAAATGTGGCCGATCGTAGGGGAGATACGAGGAGTTCCCTAAGAGCGGAGTGGAGGAACCCGATGCTCTCATCGAGCTCTCGTTTCCACTCGTTAGTACACCTCCTTAAAAGTGAAGCGATGCGTCTTTTAAAGACGCCGTCCCACCAGGAGCCGATATCTAACTCCGAGCGAACGTTACCGATCAAATCGATCACGGAGGCACGAATCACGCTACGGAAGAATTCATCGTCCAACAATTTACAATCTAAATGCCAAAGAGAAGGGCAAAACGGGCGCTTAGTGGGAGAGGGAGCGTCCCGGGGGTGGCTCAGACAGACGAGGATCGCACAATGATCGGACAAGGAAACGGGAAGGGTATCGCAGGAAAGGAGACAGGGCGCAAGAAGAGGGGAAAGGAAGATTTAGTCGATCCTCGTGCGAGAGCCGTGCCCTACACGCGAGTATGGGGTCGATTTTGCCGGTGAAAGATGAAGTGCGGTATCTATGCAGCGAATGGAGTCAATTAGCAGACCAAACACCCGACTTGGACGATAATTCAAACGATTGTGGTTAGATTCGGAATCCTCCCGACGGTAAATAGCATTGAAGTCACCTCCGAGGATGGTCTTCCCGGATAAACAACCCAAATACGGGACTAACGCAGAGTCGAAAAGAGACTCGCGCTCTACTCAATACTTTTCTCCAGAAGGCGCGTAGACATTGATGAGATGAACATCATTTGCAACGAGGGTCAAAATTCGGCCAGAAGGATGGCGCCGCAATCCGGTCACGCACATACACCGGCGCACCAAGGTAGAGACGCCTCCCCGATTACAGGAGGAGAAATTGTCAAAGGATTGAAGGAGGTTGTCTTGCCAAACAACTCCCTCTATAGTCTCCTGAAAGAAGACTATGTCGACTTTAAAAGAATGCAAGAATTTACGAATTATATTTACTTTTACTGGGCTTGAAATCCCAGCGACATTTAGAGACAAGACTCTCAAGGAGACGTTGCGAGGACTGCTTGCTCCCCCGTGACCAGCCATTATGAGCCCGATCCACCCCTGGTCCCTCGGCTACCCCTACTGTGAGGGCGGCCCTCCCTGTCCCTTGGTCATTGGTCCCTTGTCTCTTCCTGTAATTTTTGGAACGAATTTTATCCAGGCTCTTTCTTTCTTCATTTCCTACACAACCTTTATTCTCGACATAAGCATTTTTCTTAGCATGATAATTTCTGGAATATTCGGCTTTTCTTCCCCTTGTTTTCCGCTTCCTGTGCACTGTGCACATTTTTTCTTTCTTGCGCGGTAATTTCTGGCATATTCAGCTTTTTTTTTCTTCCGATCGATGTTAGTTTTTTTAAAATTCGGGATCAGCGTCAATTCTCCCCAATTCTTTCTTTTTAGCGCGATAATTTCGGTCATATTCGGCCAAATTAATAACATTTCTCGATATAGGAGATCAGGTGCGTAGGACAAATTTTCGAAAGAATTTCTCATAAACACCAATTTTTTTATGAAAAACCGTTTTCCCCCCACAAATTTGCTGAAAAAAAACTATTTGACAAGATCAGAACAAAATCTGAAAGAAATTGACAAGTATTGTACCCAAAAAAATTCTCAAAAAAAAGACTCCACTACTAGGAATAGATCCTGGGAACTTCGATACGTGGACCACGACTCTAACCACTACACCATCTTACTCTGTTAATGGGCGAGCGTTCTCATGAGTTTAAATTCGGCATGCTAAGCGGCGCCCCGGAAAGAAGAACCTGACGGTACGTGACGCGAGTTTGCATTTTTTCCCCCATGCCAAAAGTGCCCAACGGGCCAAAGGAAGTTTACACTAAAAAAAAGGAAAAAAACACCACCAATCAGCTATGAAACAACGTGGTGAAACAAGATCACTGGTCCCGGGGGGAGGGGAACCCCCCAGGACTAAAGGGTACTACGTCGTCTGGTATCTCTAGGCGACGGAAAACGCACTGCACATCCCGGCCACCCAGCCTAGCCAATCGCTGAACTGCTAAATATAAGTAGCACGGCTCTTCTCTGTATTTTGGGCAGCTCCCGCGGCCCAAATAATTAGTTTAAGCACGAAAAACTTGCACTTTTAGCTGTCAACTGTCTTCACTCAAGGCGGAGATGTCCGCCCGAAATTCGCCGGCGGGGCAGGCTTGCACTCACCGGGAGAGCCGAAGGCCACGTCGGTGAAACCGAGCAGTCGGAGCGCAGCCGAGACGCGTCTTATCACCTCGAGCTACCGAGGCGTCCTTCACCCCTGTGGATTATTTGGTGACTTTATAGGAGCATGGTGGTCAGGACTGTTAGACACATGATGTCATTAGCAGTCCAAGTCGTGCGCTAAGCGCCACAGCCCACGAGGATAATGCCGTACATAGAACACAAGGAGGTGTTCGCTCTTTTGACTAATTTTGAGGAACTTCGCACTTATGCACTTCTGTGCACTTGCGGGTGACTCCGTAAAGGTGACTACCGTGGCTAGTCCCGGTATCCTCCAAATTTTCAATAGTGTTAACAAATGCCTGAAATTCTCAAAGGAGACCGAAATAAACTGTACATTAAACTTCCTCGATATCTCTATCTCAAAGTCCAGCCAAAGACTTGAATTTTCAGTTTTTAGGTAACATACATACGCAGACCAAGTCAGATGCTCATCCAGACACCATTTCACTAAAAAATATCTTCTTTGTATTCAGTATTACATGGATTGCTAAATATTCCCATGTCAGAGGCCAACAAAACAGACGAGCTCAACATCATAAAAAACTACGGATATTCCCCTAAAATCTTTGAAACTCTTTACAAAAGGAAATGCCAAAAGTTAGCAATGGAAATCATCGTTCCAAGTCACCTCTCAGAGGAAAAATCTATTAAATGGCGTTCAATCCCATTCTTGGGAAATATATCTTCCAAAATTATGTATCTGTTATCCAAAGTTATCCAAAGAGTTAAAACTGGCTTTCTATAAAAAGAAAAATTTCAAAAATTTAATTAATAAGGTAGATCCATTTTATACGAGTGGAGTATATAAACTTACTTTAGATGTTTCTAACGAGACATAAATCGCGTAGACGGGCAGAAAATTCAAAGTAAAAACAAGAGAGCATGAGGCATGCTTTAGAAAAAAGAATCCTTATTCTCTGTCCTCCAAACGTTTGATTGAACACAGCTGCCATGGTAGTTTTAAACCCGAAATCCTCCTTGTGAAAAGCAAGGGTCCCAATTTGGATGCTCTAGAGCCAGTGAAAATAGATATGTAAAACTTGAAGTTTTAATATTCTAAATGACTGTCTTTATCAATCCCGTTCTCCTCTGTTGAACCTCCCAACACCTGAAGTCCAATACCACCATCCACCCTCCGAATCGTTTCCCTCCCCCAACCTTTGGACACGGTTGAGACATACGATCGCGCAACCACCCCTTCCCAATTCCCTTCCGACCACAGAAGCTCACAGAACTAAGGTCACTATATCCAGGTCATTACACGCACTTGGCTAATGTATTCCGCCATCTTGGATCTACATCGCAGCAGGAATTCAAATTTTCCATGAAAATGAATGGGTGACGTAGGTTAACACTAGAAGGACCGGAATTGTATGGCTACCTATAAGGACCACTACCCGTCATTTTGACGGGTAGTAATTATTTTAAATATTTCTTCGTTTATGTTAAAATTAATTGATAACTTCATTAAATATAACCTTTTTCTTTATTTATCAATACAACTGAGTAATTTTTTACAAATCATTTTACAACAAAAAATTTAAAATGAACAGCGGCCAATTTTCAAACTGTTATATAATTATTTAAAGTCTTACTTGCCTTTTTTATTGGAAGGAGTTGCACTTTAACGTATTGTTCATGTAAGGCAATTATTCACACATAATCTAGCATGGCGAAAAAAGGTAATACATAAATTTTCATCATTTCTGCATCTGATACAAATGTACTTTGCGTTTCCTGCACAGGGCCCGCCTACATACTTATTGCAATGTACGCATTTATTCCGGCTCTTATTTTTGCCTCATCCTCCTATTTGACACGTCTTGCGCACATCACTCATGGTAGTTGCTTGTAGTGGAATTGGCACTGATCTTCTAGTTTCGACGAATGGAGCCGCTAGTTCCTCTGCTAATTAAAATATAAATTTCCGGCGAGATATTTTTCCCCAGTGACTTCTTGGTACAGTACCCATGTGTTGAAGTGGCAATATCCAATACATTTCAAAATGCATGTATTGGCCATCTGCGGCATCCGTATTTTATGGTGTACATCCAAGTCATTTGGTCAAGAATGTCAACTCCATACTTGGTAGTGTTATAAAATGCTACGGTCTCTAGGAGCTTTTTTGGGCTTTGTGCATACATCTATAGTCACTGATTGGTGCAACGTACTGAGAAGGACGTTTTTCTCTGATTTACCCAGAAAGGAGGTAAGCGTGGTGTCACCCGACTTGTAAAGGACCGTTGTATATAACAATTCCGTGTTTTTTTAGCGGATAGAGGAACCTCACGTCGAATTATATTCATGGTGCCTACCAAACTTGTTCCTTTCCTCTTCAATGTATCCCCAAGTTTCTTAGAGGTAAAGAAATTATCACAAGTAACATTTCTTCCTTATGAATAAAATGGTTGAATAAGACGTGAAACCACGTGCTCCGCAAGTGTTTTGTCCATGGGCCGTGACTCATCTTTACCGAGATACGGACACCCGTTCAGCATGTACTTTATCTTTGCATCTGCAGCAAGCCAAAATTTAATACCAAAATGATCTGGTTTGTTTCTCATGTATTGAATAAATCTACAGCGAGCCTTGCATGGAAGTAGTTGTTCATCTACAGTGATGTTCTCGCCAGCATTGTAACACAATATGCAATTAGCCACGAAGGAATTCCAGATTGGGGATGCAGCTGCGAATCGGTCAGTCTGCCGCTCGGTCGGCTGCGATCGGCCAGTCATCCCAGCCGCTCACACGACTCAAGGAATCGCCGTAGAACAAGGGATTGTACACATGTCCCACTCTTTGGGTTTTTCCAAATGAGGATTCTTCTTCTCCAGGCGGTAACGATACCCTGAGCTGGCCTAGGGCACCGAACTCCTGCAACCCGATCCTTCCATAACCCTTTTATCCTTTCCGCTCAAGAGAGACTAGGGATCCCCCAACTGAAAGGGTCACAGATTACAGATTTTACTCATTTATGGTTTTCCCTAATAAAAGATGTCCTTTTTCTCATGGTAGCGGTTACGTTCTCCGATGACATAGCTCCCGCTTCCACTGCTCTGACCTACCACACGCCACTCGGTATGGCAGATATGCTGCTTATTTCCATTCAAAATGTAATAAGGAATGTTAAATGCATAAATGTGCTAGCTAAAGCATCAACATGGCCAGACATAATATAGTGTAGTGATTTACTGAATAAAACACGCGTTAGCGTTACAAATAAAATAGAAACGCCTAACCCGTCATTTTGACGGGTGTTGGTCCTTTAAGGTAGACAGGTGGTATAACTCCATTTCTATTTGAAAATATTAAACTATATTTTAACAGAATACGTACCATAAAAAATAAATAAAAGTCAGAAAAAATTAAGGCGACGGAAAAAAATTGTAGGCAATACGATTGTGTAAGTGAAGGTTACCCGTCAAAATGACGGGTATGGTCCTTCTAGTGTTAAAAGAACCACGGATATCTCACTTAATACGCTAGACAATACAATGAAATTTGCAAGAACAATAGCCAGTGACATTCAAATTGGGAATATGTTCATACCTCCATGCTGAAGTCTTCCGTTCAACTCCAGGAAAATTGTGAAATTACTTCAGACTCGGAACTTTCCGCTAGGTAACACGGCAAATTTAGACGTAAATAACCAAAATATATCACTTAATATGCAAGATTATACAATATAATTTGCAACACACTATTTTCACACTCTATTTTCGCAAGTTATTGCTTCCTCACTGTAGAGCGACAATGCTACGGTACGTCGAGATAGATCCACAATGGCGAAATTATGATGCATCATGGGATCGTGTCACGACCTAGGTATAGCGAACTTGCCCAGAACCACCCGCCCGCAGCCCCCATTCTCCTTGCTCTGATCTCTTTCCTTACTCTGCTCCCCCCCCCCTTCCACTTTTCACCAACTCCCCTTGCCCTCCTACCTTACCCTCTCCTACCTTGCCACACTTTCCTTCACCCGTTCATATTTGTAGTGCTGGGTTCACTTTTATCTATTTCAGTTGGTGAAATTATTATAGTCATTCGATATTTCTGAGCGCACGTAAAGCAATAAATCCAACGTAACATCAATAAAAGATGTTTGCCGTTCACATTTTAAACGTGAAAGCTCAATGGTGTTTAAGCTGTTTAATGGGAAAGGTGGCAAGTAAGGCAGGGCGCTTTTCCGTACGTGCTGTTGCATGGAAACTCGTGTCGTGCGACGAGGAGCTCGAAAAAAGAAGAGAGCGGTGATGCGCATGCATGTGGTGCTGTTCCGTGCCTACAATGAAGTCAGAGCGAATGTTTTTGAAAATGTATTATAATTTGAAAAAAAGGCCCATCTCGGTCCATTAGAGCAACACTTCTCAAACGGGGGTTTGCGAACTCCTAGGGGTCCACGGTTTTACACGTTTTATTTGCATTTCTCAAAGTGACATTTTCACTGAAGAACAATTTCTGACACTTCTGAACTACTGAGAAGAACAATTTCTGATAAAATATAATTAAAAAGTAGAAAATTGCAAATAGATTAAACTTAGACAAGCAAGCATTGCCACCTAACTTCCATTGTTGAGAATATCACCTAAATTGTACACCCTCTACGTAAAAACTCTGCTGATTGTTTCAATACCTTACTTCTTGAAAGCCATAAAAAGAAGAAGCTAAGTATGAGCAGAACTCGAATGTCTTCGTATTCAAAATTATTATCATTTAATTCCACGAAGTTTCTTACGCCAAACTAATTGCGAAATACCTTGCTTAGTTCTGTAATTTTTTCGGAGCTGATTGTTCATGATGTGGATAACTGTGTTGCACTGATGTCTAAGCAAGCAGTTTCCTTGATTCGAGCCTACAGCTCCAGATCGACGTCGAGCCATAGCTCCAGCCCCATGTTCACAGACATTGCTGCAGCTTTTGCCATGCAAATATTATTTATAAAAGTAAAAATAAAGCTATTCACGATACTAAAAATACTTTAGGCAGTAGTACAAGTTTTCAGTTCACAGCAGCAAAGCATACGTACTTCATGAAGGGTACGCAAACACCTACCCGGGTGCATGATAGCATGACACCGGCCTGAGTAAATTCTCCACATGAAATTCTTGGCTAAGTGGTGTAAAAAATCTGACCGGCTAAGAGCAGATATGTTAATCCCCATCAAATTTCATCATTATTTCATGGCAAATTGTCTTACTGAGTGGCCATGATAATTTGAAAAGCAATTTTTTTATTATGATAAAATTTGATGGTTATAAATGAAATGAGTGCGTCCAATTTAACTCTAGGAGTACAAAAGGGAATGTGAAACTCATCAAAGTAGCAAGTTCTTGATTATACTTTTTATTTTTGTTTTTTTTATGTACTTCCAAAATTTCATCATATTTTCAGTATACGACCCCCATTCCTTTTTATGAATTTGAATTCTAAAGCATTTTGTGACATCTTTGTTTTAAGAGTATCATATTTTCATATTTGGCGTCATAGCCGTATGTCTTCGACGGGAAAGACCGCCTGCCAGCCAGCTTTTATCAAGCTCCACTATGTTTACCCTTGAAGCTTGGTTGCTCCGTTAATGCTCCAAAAATCAACTTAGCACATTTTATAAAAATTGACTTAGGAAAAAATCCACCAGTACTGGGAAAGGAACTACGGACCAATTGGCTTGCGGGGCTAATACACTGACCACCACGATACCCTATTTCTGATTCCAAAGGCAATTTTGACCGATTTAAGGGAACTAGATGTTCAGCCCCTACGGTTGATCAAGGATTGCACTCTTCAGAAAATATACACTATGCACTTCAGAAAATAAGCTACTAACTGCGAGAATAAATCCTGTAACATCTCTTACGCCGTGATTGGCTACATATGAAGATTGACTTATAGAGTTTGTGGATTCTTAGAAGTCCACATTCCCTTACGAGTGCGATCCTTGATCGACCATAGGGGCTGAGCATCTAGTTCCCTTAAATCCTCTCCAAATTGCCTAGGGAGTCAGGAAGCCGGTGTAGTGTGGTGGTCAGTGCATTGGCCTAGGAAGCCAATGGTCCGTGGTTCGATTCGCGGTGTAGGTTGATTATATCCTAAAGTAATGTCTACGTACTTTCATCGCCGGTATCGGTAGACAAGAAATATCTTTATTAGCATATCACAGATGGGCCAAATTTCACTATCACTGTATGGGAAGAAATTGCTCTGTCAAGAGCAAATTTTAAATTGAAGTCAATGGAAATATAAACTCACGGGCATATCGCTTTGAAATGTCTTTGATAGTCACTCAATTATTCAAGAGGGTCGGGTTTGCACTGTGAATAATGTATTGCCTTCCCATAACGAAGACCCTGGTTTTAAACAGTGTCTGCAATGTAGATTTATACAGTGGAATCCCGCTCCCTACTTGAATACTATGCGGAAAATGCTTCTACAGCAGTACCTTCACCGTCGGATTTACCGTTTCAATGGACCCCTTAGCGCCTTTAGCTAAGAGCAGGCAACTGCCTGAGCCGTTTTACTCTCAGATCCTCCTTCATTTACAATATAATCCTATCCTTATCTAACTACCCACTCATCTTAAATGGTGTAAATTTGTCGGTCAGCTCTTCATTAAGGTAGCCAATAAATCAGTGATTTCATGATTAGTAAATTGATTACAAATAAAATTAAAGAAAATTTGTGGGAAGATTTTACATGTGGAATTACTGATGCTGGACTCATAAAATGAGGAAGGTTAGTTTTACCAGGGTAGAGCTCTAAAATTCATTACACTGATCTAAGCATTTCTGGTGGGTAGTTGAACGAGTCCTTGCTTGCAAATTAAATAATGGAATTTATTGCGTATTTTAAACTGTTGATTTAGATAATGCCTGCAACGTGTTCCTCGCCACTCTCCATCGTAACTCAGGCTAGGGGTTAATAGCTTCCGCAATAGTAATTATTATTGTAAAAATTTATGCAGTTGGAATTGCTTGAACAGGGAACTTTCATTTTCAATGAAAACTTGACAAAATAGAAGCTTTCATCTTAGTAAATCGTGCTCATGGAGTAACTTTATGATTATATAAATGGAAAATAGCCCCAGCTGCATGATTATTTATCGTGGTCACCAGAAATTGTTACAGGTGTATCCCAGGAAGTAAGGGAAATCATCATTTCCTCACTGCTTTTGAAATATCAACTATTCATTTTCGGCAGATGGCAATCAATGATTTCGCACCTCAAAATGCAAACATCTACCAAAGTAGGAATTAAGCTTCACGTACACTGTAGATCTATCTATGTAGACTTCACGTACACTGTAGACCTATCAAGGTACATGGCCCGTCATTCTAACATAATCAGGCTCTCTAATACAGTTTCTTAACCTTTTTGGCCTCGCACTCATTTTGATATTCTTCTATTATCGCGGACACCCTCTTCTGTAATTACTATGCTTGTACCATTAACATATTTTTCATGTAGTAGGTTTAGTAATTGAATTAAAATGTTTACCCAATAGTTTTCAAAAACCATTGTTTCATCGGAGGGTGAATTACGTAGGGCGTAAAAAGGTCCTAAATGTCGCTAATATTCCTCAGCGGAAAGTTTTAATAATTATAAACTGTTACGAGAGGAAATTTGTCGTGACTTGTATGGTTGTGGATATTGAGCAATTCTGCTCTACACTAACACATGAGTGTACTTCACTTTGAAAATTCGAACCCATCCTAGTTACCATCGTGCATTCAGTTGAATTTGAAGTGCGTGCTAATTTCAAACTCGTAGACAAACTGGGTTGCAGGAAAATGATACCATTAATGTTATTTTTATGTACGTTAAGACTTGAGAGATATTTTTATTTACGAGGATAGTGTGCAAAAAGGAAGGGATATCTTGTAAACGGGATAAATTCCATAATGAGTTTGGAAAGGACAACAAAGACGACAGTCCATGTGGTAATCTTCAATAAAAATACTTGCTGTAGAAAGCATCGTGAAAGTGAGAATTGTGCAAATGCTAGATCAGACTATAGACTTATCCGTCTAAATCAGCTGCAGTATCCTGAAAAATAATCTTAATCTAAGGAGATCTCATTCCGATGAGTTCTCATATTGTTTACGAAGATTATATTGAAATTCGCCGCAACTATCCGCTTACAGTAAGTCCTCGATTTACGTCGTTCCGATTTACGTCTGATTCGATGTTATGTCTATGCTATCAAGAGCGGGCGGAAAAATTTTCCAGGCAAAATTGAAAAAAAATCAAATATGTATAAATAAACACAAAAAATGCTTCGTTAATGCCTTATCAGTAGCGTGAAAATCATTAAATAATTTCGTTCTTTTATTTATCTAATTCTTTAAGCGAGCAAAAATTGTTTGTTTTCATGAATGTGTTCTTGATAACTGCTCCAGAGAAGTTTCTGAAAATTGTTATACGGCGGTTTTTTGGTACTATAAATCCTTTGGGCAAGATTATAATTTCGTAAAACGTCAACTTTCCGAGATATTAAATTGATAATTTTAAAGGATGTTTTCGACTCGATTTAGCTACCGCCATTGTTGGATATGGTCCATTTCTGATGTAAACATTTCCTGTGGGAATAATAATATCGTTATGATGTAAACATCAGCAGCTTGGGTCAAATAAAAAATGTAAAACACTATAAAGCTGTATAAATATAAAGGAGTTGAGAAAAAGCATCATATGAATTATATCGTTGTTCTATTTTCATAGCAACCAGGAGTTTGTTTACAGAAACAGATGTTGACAAATAACATATGCTGTCATAATCTAAGTAGTACACTTTGAAATTACATCCAGTCTTAATGTGATACTCTCATTCGTTGGAGAATTTATATCGTTATATAATTTTGTACATCTATTAACAATTTGTTGCTAAAAGTGTCAACATAAGTTTATTAAAGTGATACCAGTTTTATCAACCGTATTCGGAATAGATGACAAATGTAAGTATTCAACAACATTTTAAAGCTTTGAATTTTCATTACCTGTGGACTTAAAAACTTATTAAATTTTCCGATTTACATATTTTTTGACAGAATCAATACAAAATTTGCACAATTCACAATGGATTTTATTACATAACATTAGAAGTATTAAATAAAATCCATTGTGAAGTTAAAAAGGTTTGTTTTGATTCTGCCCGTATGGATTTTCACAAAGTTACGCCTGAGAATATTAAGTACATAATTATTATTTACTTTGTCGTGTGTTTTTAAAATTATAAAATAATAATAAATAAATAATAAATATGTATATAATCAATCGATGAAAAATCACTCGTGGTGAAAATATGTATCAACTAAGGTGTCACAGGCGTGACAAGCTAAAAAGTATATAGGCACACAAAAAATAGAAAACTCACACGTTTTTTTTTTTTTATATTTCGGCAGCTAGACTGCCATCTTCTGAAATCTTTAGAGTAATCACTCTTTCATCAATCCGGAGGGTTTTTACTTTAAAAGCGCATATGAAATATAGTCGATGTCTTAATCGTCATAAGAAAATAACAAAAACCATACAGAATTGAATTATTTCTGCTACTGCCGGAACAACTTAGATGGATTGGAAAATCCAGTGAATGGGTTAAAAGACGATGAAGCATTTGCATCATTGGCAGAAGTCATAATGTCAGTTTACTTGCACAACCTGACCTTTATCATTTACAATTACTTTTGTATCATGTGAACGACGCTACAAGTTTCAACGATCATCTTACCTTTAATGGCATGAAATACAATAAATATAAGCAAACATGCCTGGCCAGAGGTCTTTCTTTTGATAGCTAATAATGGATTGAAGGTTTACGAGAATCAGCATTATCAAAAATCCCTAGAGTAATGAGAACACTTTTAACACAAATTATTATTTTTGGGTGCCCTGAAAACCATTAAAAACGTATGGAACATGTTCAAAGAAAACTTAGCTGAAGATTTTATCCGATAAGGTGGGAGAAATTACGGTTCAGTCGAGGAAGCTTCTAAACGAGCTTGTCGAATAATAGCGTACCAACTTATGACTAAAGCGACTGAAAAATATTTTGGCATGGACGGGATTGATAATCATGAATAACTTTGCAATGAAGTATTAAGTGATGATGAAACTGCTTCTCTTGGAGATCGCATGTACCAGTCCCTTAAAGGCAGGCAAATTGAAATCGTAGAATCAGTTCTTGGAGTTTTTAATAATGAAAATCCTGAACCAAAATGTTTTTTGTGCATGCACCTGGTGGAACAGGAAAATCTTTTGCATACAAAACTTTGTTCTACATAATTAGAAGGTGAAATTTAAAAGTCAAGTGGTAGGCTTTTTCTGGCACTGCAGCTATTCTTCTACCTGAGGGTCGTACTGCATACAAGACGTTTGGACCTAGGGTTCCCTTGACATCAGAGCCTATTGGAAACATCAAACCTAAATATACTAAAGCTAAGGAACTTGCTCACATAGACATTTTTCTAGTGGATGTGGCACCTATGCTTCCTAAATACGGACTTCATAATATGAATCAACTACCTCCAGCTTTAGGAAATCCGAATTTTCCATTTGGTGGAAAGATCGTTGTCCTTCGTGGAGATTTTCGTCGGTGTCTACCTGTTCAAACAAGAGCCACCAGAAGTAAACTTTTTGTTTTATCTTTTTAAAATAGTCCATTATTGTAATATTTTAAAACTTTTCTCTATCGGAAAATAGGCGTGTTGATCTAGAAGAAACAGATTTCGCTAACTATGTACTACAAGTTGGAAATGGAGACTTGCTGCAAAATAGTTAAGATGAATTTGGAATTCCTGAAGATAAACTTTCTAACGGCGACTTAATTTCTTAAGTCTATGGAAATTGCGTAAGTAGTAATAGGTATGAATATATGGAAGATAGAGCTATATTGGACCCTTTGCATAAAGACGTTACAAAAATAACTTCTTAAATCATAGAACAAGATCCAGGTGAAAGTAAAATTTAGAGGAGTTATGACTCAGATAAAAATCAACTACAAGATGAATGTCAATTTACTCCAGAATTCCTCAATTCAATTGACATTGCAGATTTACCACCTCATGAGCTTAAACTAAAAAAATCACCATAATTATGCTTTTAAGAAATTTAGATGTCTCTGAAGGGCTATGCAATGGTACAAGACTTATTGCTACCAAATTATTTCAGTAATATAATAAAATCAAAACTTTTTACCGGCCAATGTACTGGAAATGAAGTACACATTCCAAGAATAATACTAGGCTCGAGTAAAAGAAAACTTGGATGTGCAATGCAAAGACATCAGTTTCCAGTAAGGCCGGCATTTGCGATAACAATACACAAATCGCAGGGTCAACATTTGATTACGTTGGTCTTGATTTACATACATCTGTTTTTTATACACGGAATGTTATATGAAGCTTTCTCAAGAGTAAAATGAAGGAGAACCTTTTAATATTTAGACTGCTTGTTATCAGTATTTTTGTTGTTCATTTATGCACGGTTTATGACATTACGTAATCTCTCAAAAGTATTTAGTTACGTGTAAAAATAAAATATTTTATGTTATTATTATTTTTAAAATTTTTATTGATAGATATATTATAACACATAAATTACAATTACATTGAATGTCTTTCTAAAATTTTTACCAAAGCGAAGCTCAAGCCGAGCAAAGCTTAAGCCAGCGAAGCTTCACCGAAGCGAAGCTCGGTCTCCCGGTACTATAGGTTATTCCTGCAACGTATAAGATAAAATTCCCTTAGAAAAAATTACGCGTTCCGGATTGGTGATAAGAAACTTGCGTCCTTTCGAACGAAGGACATGTGACCTTCTGTTTGGAACTTTAGCCGGATGTATCAGTGGTTCTTTTCTGTAAGCTACATAGTTTAAATTGGCGACAGAAAGTACATAGTATTGGATTGAGGAGAAGAGTGATATCGAGAGAGAGTGTTGATTGAGCCAACAAACATCCCATGTGCTCCCCTCCCTCCTTGGCCTGCGAGAAAAGGATCCATCATCATGAAATAACTACAGTAAGCATTTCGTTGGCCATCGTCCCGTAGGTATTACTGAATATATTTTTGAGGCAAGAATTGAGTCAGTCGGGTTTCTATCCGAATCGTTTGTTAGCTACACGAAATACTGCGCCCTTGCAGCAAAGTTGAGCTGAGACGTAAAAAGTGATTTTTAAAGCAATTTGATAACCGGCTATCCATAAATATGGATAATATACCTACAGGAAGTGCGTACACAAAGGGTCCTCGTAAAGCAATAAATTTATATGCGAAATCGGATGTTCTCCGCCGTTTCGAAATCGGAGAACGAGGTATCGATTTTGCACGCACGTTGGACTCTCCACCAACCACTGAGCGAATAGTTTATACAAGTTCACAAAATATGAAAATATTCGCAGAAAGTGTAATTCCAGGAGTTCCGCGTAAATAATGAAGAGATGGGATAAACTTATGGAGGATATGCAGACCCTTCTCATGATACGGATTGAAGACCAAAATCAGCGACGTATTCCAACGAGTCTAATGGTGATTCAGGAAAAGGCAAAATCAATAGGCGAGGACTTACGAGAAAAAGCAAGTGTTAAGAAAGGAGAAGTGGGAAAGGAAGAGGAAACGAGTGAGTACACCTTCAAAGCAAGTCGTGGGTGGTTTGCACGTTTTAAGCGGCGAAAGAATCCACATAATATCAAAGATACCGGTGATGCAGGAAGTGCAGACACTGCAGCAGCGGAACCATTCCTAGGAAAACCACTAAAAATAATAGAAATAGGTAGTATTACCTCACGGCAAGAATTTCACGTTGAAAAAACGTGTATATACTGGAGGAGAATGGCCGTGCGAACATACATTGTGAAAGAGGAGAGGGCCGCTGCTGGCTTCAAAGCGTCCAAGGATTGCCTCACACTCCTCTTAGCTGCAAATTCTGAGGGTCACGTAATATTAAAATCCGCTGTAATATACCATTTAGGAAATCCCCGAGCCTTAAGAAATCAATCAAAGACTGACCAACCTGTAATATGGTGGTAATCTTGCAAAGCTTGGATGAAGACATCAGCTTTTTTGAAATGGGTTCACTCACATTTTTTACCTTAGGTGAAAGCTGTGACTGAACCCATACCTGAAAAAGTACTGCGAAAGAAATACCTACACCTTTGTTGAAAAGTTACTAAGAAGAAAATGGTCTCACAAATAAGGCTTGATTAATTTTAGATAATGCCCCGGGTCATCCAGTGAATTTTGATGTCTACGCGGGCAATATTGAAACGGTATTCCTTTCACCAAAATCCTTATTCGTTGATCCAATAATTGGACCAAGCTGTCATAGCAGCGCTTGAAGTTTATCACGTTTGTTCATTGATGGATAAACTAGTGAAAAACCAATAGTAGGGTTTAATTCGCGAGTTTTGGAAAGAGAACAACATCAGCAAAGCCGAGGACAAAATTGATGCTTCATGGTATAATGTGTCACAATGAACACATAATTTAAGTTGGAAAAACATTTGGCCACAATGTGTTAACTCTGGACGCTTCCAAAATGAAATGGACGAAAAATTTGGATTCAATGAAATGGACGAAGACTACGTCAAAATTAACGCCAGAGGAAAGGAATTAATAATGGAAGAAGTTTTGGAGCTTCGCCTACAATTGTCATGACCACAAGACAATATTTCGATGACACCGTTGCTCTTAAGGGGCCACTCGAGAATGACTTGAGAGTAATACGCTTGTCTGATGCCTTCAGCCCAATTTAAGCAGGAATAAACATTTTGACAGAGGATGATTTCAAAATTACTATGCACATCCTTTGCTGACAATTTTCCCCTCAACCGTCATCTCTCTTACGCCGCCGACCACAGCCGCGAACTTCTCGAGCTCTGGTGTGTCACAAAAATGCATATTATATAAATTACAAGTCAAGACTAACACTGAAATGGTGGTAAGTAATACTCATTGATGAAATCAATAGGGAAAAATGCCCTGCTGATAGTAGTAAAATATTTTGACAAGAATAAATCATGATTACACAAAAGATAAATATTTATTTGCCCTTCAACTTACGCAATTTCATTATGATGGGGCTTTATATTGCCATCAATTGTTCTGTGATGTGCGTAAAATTGTTGTACCAATACCTTTTTAGGGAAAAAATCTGATAAAATTATGTCCAAAGGAGAAATAATCTTGCTTAGTATAGAATAGTTAAATCATTAACAGTTATGGACGATCTTCTTTGCTACATAGTTGATTTTGTTGAGCATTCGACATCATAAATTTAAAAAATAACGTTCGCGTTGGAACGTTTGGAAATTAAATAAGAGAAGTTACTTTCATGCTAAATGCGTACACCACCTACACTGCTGAACATATGTCAGTGCCCTGGTTAGAAGCATAGAAGTGCGTACTGGAGAAAAATGGAATGTATAATCCAAAATTCAAGACTGGTCACAGGACTTCATCGCACAACTTTAATCTTTTTTATAAACTAAGTGTATATTATTCCTGTATTTATAGTCATAAAAATTAAATAGTTTTTACTATTTATTTGTTTTTGAATGAAGGCGAAAAAAATCTGTTGACTAGTACCGGCAATGTAAATATGCTGTACCTGAAGATGCCGTAAATCGGCGAGACGCGTCGTACTAATTAAATATTTTAGAAAAGTACAAAGTATTTCACTTTATCATGAATATGAGCATTAAAAACTTCTACCAAGGGAAGCATGCCACAGTCAAATTTGATAAATGATTGAATTAAAGTTGTCGTGGAAATCTGGTTCCGTTTTACGTCGTTTCGATATACGTCGTACTTCTTCAGCACGCATCTCCGACGTAAACCGAGGACTTACTATATATGAATAAACATGACATAAATCTTTAAGTGTTTGAAACTGTATTCTCATGTGTGTTTTTATCCTTAGAGCAAGCTTAAATCAAAGGAATGCGTACTCACGGGTTAAAGTGCATATTAGAATTATATATATGATTAAATCATTCAAGACTCTTAAATGGAAAAAATAAAAGAAGTTGAAACAGTGAACGAAAAAAAACTTTTCATTTATTCGCGACTCACGGTTCTAACATTTGCCGGTCAGGTCAGTTATACAGTTACAACACATAGCCAAAAATGATTCATGGCAAATTTCATCACTTAGGCCCAGTTTCACTTACAAAATTAATATTCTCTGTTACCGGATTTTATGAAAACTAGGATAAAAAAATTATCTCAGTAACCTGTGGAACGTGTTTCACCAACGTCATTATTAACCGAGTATTCGAAAACCGAGTTTATTGAAAGAAATCCTTTTGATAGTAAATTTTTCATACTTCTCTCGTCAGGAAAACAAAAGACGGGTTACTGACAAGAGCGTGATTTAAAGGGAAGGATATTCTGTTATCTGTAGATGACTTGGTAATGAAACGGTAGATTTTGTAAGTTTTTCATAGTTTCCGGCATTCATTGCAAATGGTTGCTTTAATCACAACGGCAGCTTTTGTAATTTCATGGGAAATCTATTTATTGTGATGAGGTGAGGAATATATGTTGTACGAGGTGTGATAAAAAATATCGGGAATTTTCGTTTTTCTTAAATAATATTTATTTATTAATCAATATCAATTTTGTCCCCTTCAAATTAATCCCCCTTAGATATAATACACATGTGTCAGCGGTTTTTCCAATCTTGGAAGCACTTCTGGAACTCACTTTTCGGTATAGAGTTCAGCTCCTTCAGCGATTCTGTTTTTATCTCATCAATGGTGGCAAAACGTCGTCCTTTCATGGTTCTCTTCAGCCTCGGGAATAGAAGGAAGTCAGAGGGGGTCATGTCTGGCAAATACGGTGGCTGAGGCAAAATAACGGTTTGTTTTTTTACCAAAACATCACGAATAAGCAGTGAGGTGTGAGCGGGAGCATTATCATGGTGCAATTTTGCCACAACTATGAGCGTTTTCGTAGAATTGCTTCACGCAAACGGTGCAAAACTTCCAGGTAGTATTCCTCATTGACCGTACGACCATATGGCAGGAACTCGGAATTATTGAAAATCGGAATTGTAAAGCCGGCGAACTTTAAAAATTCCCGTTATTATTTATCACACCTCGTATATGCTACAGTCTAGCTTGCATGTACCCAATTACACCTTACTGTAATATCCCTAGGTTATTCTGATTATTTAATCTTATCAAATATTTCATTATTATCGTTTTGAAACAGGCAAATAATAATTTTTGCCATCCATCCGGCTAAATTACGGATTTATACTCACCGGAGCGACCCTTGATTACGTGAGTTTCCGTTCTATGATGGAGATTAAATCACAAACGATATCATGACGAGTTGAACAAATGCTCGGTTCATACTCTGATGTTTGAAATAAAAACACACCAGATCTGCACTAGGCTATTTCCGGGGAAACAACCAATCTTACTTCTACTTGAGCTTCATAGCAACCAATATAAACATAATATTATTTCAGAGCCTACACTTTTAAATGGCAAAAATAATATGATTATTATAATGCTTTACCATCAATGTTACATTTTGCAAATAACACTTAATTCACTGATGATAAAATGAGCACGTCTTACCTGTCTGATAAGGGGAGTACACGACCGTCGGATGTCATATCGAGCTAAGATTTTCTGATTCGATCGTTCATGATTAATAATTCAAAATGCTGAAGCGAGACAACGCACCTCCCGTAATTGTATTGAGAAAAAAGCATTTTAAAATCGTAAAAAAGCTTGAATACAAAATCGTAGAAGCAGGAAAAGCAGAATGATTGACGGCACCACGAGATAATGGAGAATGTGTTCGGAGTGGTTAGGTAGTATACTGTCCTTCCACATCCTATTCTCGGGTAGGAATTTCAGGAAATTCAATCTGATCCTTGGGTGAAATGTGGATCACACCAATGGTGCAGTGCATCGTCCGTCGGATGGGATGTTAAACTGTGATCCCCTTGGCGCCATTCGTTAAGCGTAGGCTAATGCCGACGCCGGGTTGGTATCCACACTTTATCCTTTGTCCCCAATTCCCAGCTGATCCATTCCCAATTCCCAATGAAATCATAAGGAGTCTTTAGGGTGGATTTCACACCAAATCACGAATTAAAATGCCATTATTCTGTCCCCACCCCTATAAATGATAATTTAGTATGACAAAATCCTAATATATATTTTAATATAAAAAATAAATATGGAACCGCCTTTGAAAAGGCTTCTTCAGCCCTGTTAAAGACGCTTTAATAATTTTAAATAATTGCCTAAAAATATTTTTTATTGAAGGAACGATGATGAGAACACAATATATAAAAATTAAAACAATAAAGCCTTGAAAAAGAGAATAAAAAAAGCTTACGTCAACGGAGGTCGATCTCGGAATCTTGCCTCTTTCAGCCGAGCACCCTAACCACTAGGCCATCTATTGCCTCCGTTTCTGTGATAGCCACTACCCTTTTGAGTAAACTGTAAAATTCCAAGTCACGTTCGATGAGAGCGAGAATGGACATTGCACATGCCTTCGTTAGCCTGAAATACGTGACGAATTCCACATCATCATGCATCGCAAAATGATTAGCACGCTCTTTTATCCATCTTGGGCATCTTCTTCGATTATCCCGTTCAAATTCTTCATCACCCTCACTCGTTTCTTCCAGGAGGTAATGGAGCCGCCTGTGCTCCATATTGTCTCTACGTTCGGGTTATCTCGGATAATAAGCTTTTAACCGAGGAATATCGCCAGTAAAATGTTTAACCGAGATAATTCTCCAAAACCGAGATAATGCTACTCGTGAAACATGAACATTGTATTGTCTCGGTTTTTCCAAAAATTATTCGAGTTAACTATTTTATCTTTGTTGGTGAAACTTGGTCCCTTACCTTGCACCTACACGTATTTGTGTACCAAATGTATTACTTTGTCAATTTCGCTGTGAATACGGACCCCAAAAGATGGCTTCCTCAAGGACTGGCAATGAGTGACTAGCTGTAAAAATATAGAAAGTTAGAAGTGCAGAAAACATGCCAAAAGATGATCGGTGACGTCTAAAGAACGCTGTGAGTAGGACGATCAGAAATCTTGGAAGAATCACCTCAAAATGCTAGAAAAAAAATTAAGCAGTACTTGTCCACACAAATTTATTATGTTTACTGTATTTATTTCGCAATGCGCAAAGATTTATTTTTGCTAATATTCAAGTGGTGAAGTTGATGATATATTAGTCTTATTTATTTTCTTCTTCTTCTTTCAGGAGATATAGGTCAAATAAGTTGGAATGTTTATTACTCTTTGCCAACGTTTCGCATTTTTATCTATGATAGAGATAGAGAAAGTTCCTTCCAAATTAATTGCTAATTAATTTGGCAATTAATTTAGCAATTAATTTGGCAATTAATTTAGCAATTAATTTGGAAGCAACTCTCACTGAGCCCAGATGAAGCATAGATAAAAATGCGAAACGTTGGAAAAGAGTAATAAACATTCCAACTTATTTGACCTATATCTCCTGAAAGAAGAAGAAGAAAATAAATAATAATAAAAATAGGTCATGAAAAGGAATCATGTAGATATATTACTCAAAATTGAAAATAGTTTACCATGATAATTTATTAAGGAAGGAATTACCAAGCCAAAAACGTAAAACTCGGCTGACACTGTTAGAGTCATCTCCTTGGACATGTTCTAGGCCTCCTCGGATGCTCAACCTCTCTCGGATGTTCATCCTGATATTCATCAAACTCATTCAGGAGAACAGTGGAAATCATCACTCCGAGGTTGGATCTCGTCTGCAGAAGACAGGAAGGGGTTTCCTTTCACTTTCACTTTTTTAATTAGGTTAATTTTTTAGTATGTGTAGTACATAAAATGCTGTAGCACACCCAGCACAGTAGTTTGAATCTCCGCTTTTTCGTTTATTATAAAATGGCCGAAAGCGCGATCTATTTAAGGGCCAAGAAATAAGAGCGGTTTTCTGCTTTTAATTAAAACAATTGAAACAGACCCTGCGGTCACTCGAATTCTATGTTAGCACAATAATGTAATGCACAATGTTAAACAGGATTACACAGTTTCCACAATAGGGTTTATCGTAACAATATTTTATTGCATAATTTAATGCAACTTCATTCTTACAAATGTCATTTTGATTTAAATTACTGCAAAAATGGTCAACATACAATCGTACTCACATCATTGTTTTTACATAATATATAATAAGCTACCCAACCATTAAAAAAATATACAGAAAGCTCTTTCAAATCCCAAATAAAGAACTAACAGCGTGCATATTCATGTTAACCACTCTCAGAATATTGGCTTGCCGTATGTTTGAATAAGATCGATGGAGCCAAAAAGGTTATTTATTAATTTATAATTCTCAATTTTTCAATTGGCATGCTCAATGCAATGTTATCGCAGAATCAAAATACTGCTTGCAGGTAAAAAATAAGCCAGTCTATTTTCCTTGTAAGTGCGAATTGCCATCGATTACTTCCACTGTCGACATCTGCTTCCATGCATATCGAAGTGCCACTAGCAAGTGACTTGCAGGACTAATGTCATGTAAGTTAGTTCCATATGTAAAACAGTCTAAAGGATCCAGTTTCTTTGGAGATGAAGGTAGGAAAATGTTGTATTGTGAATACATCGATGCTCGTATGTGGAAATAATGAAATAATGTTACGATCCTAGTATAATATAATAAAACTCTATATTAAAGTGAATCCCTACCTGGGCCTGACCTGGGATAAGGAACAAAGAATTTCTCAACCTTTAACTGGTATGGTTTATTTTGCAGTTGATCTTGAATTGAGAAACTCGTCAAGGAGAGGGAGTTATCTAGTTATCATTCCTTCATTATATGACAGCAATCCTCCTTAAAGGGCTTTGCTTATATGTTGCAAAGTCTTAACTAGTTTGAAGAAGTTTTTGTTCTATTGCGCCTCTCCTGTGTTATTTTTTAGGATATTCTTTTCATCCTTCCACCTGATTGAGTTGATAAAACCTCTTTTTTCTTCTTAATTGTTTTATTAACTCCTAGACTCCATTTTTATTATTTCCCCTTCTTGATTCCGGCTGATCATTTTAAGTATTTACTTCTGTGAGTGTTTCCTCCCACCTATGTGGTGTTCTTAATTCAGAAGTTTCTGCGTCGTTCTTGTGTTTCTCTGGTATGTGAAAACAATTGGAAATAACATGGCAGATACAATGCCAATATCCCAGCCCAGAGTAACGCCAGCTAGGTGATATCATTGGTGTTCGCAGATGACTAACTATGTTTTAATGCCTTATTAGTATCGTTGGATATTGAGACTTACATAAAACATTTTTTGATAAGTTCTGTAGTCATATTAGTTTATGCATGGATACAATCATCTATTATTTGTTTCGATGTGCCTGATGCATCAATGGTCACTATTTTAGTTGACAGCTTTTTATAGCTTTAGTGACATTAAAAAGGCTATAACTTTTAGAATATACGTCCCCCATATACTCATCATCAGTAGTTTTCAATCTGAAAATCGATTGTCTGGAATTTCCCACTTTATTTAAAGATTTATAATAGCCAGGTTAACTCCGATTAATGCTCTATGTCAGGCATTTTTTTAAAGTGGTGCAAAAATATGCAAGTGCCGGATAATACAGCTGCAATCGTTTCGTATTTTTCACTATTGTTTGATTGAGATATATAGTATATGTGAATCCTAATGATGTTGGTGACTACGAGGATTGCTCTTAATCGTATTGAAGAGCATAGAATTAGCACTTAAGCTCTTCAATATGACTCTCGAACACGCGATAAGGAGCACCGTAATCGATGCAAGTACAACAGTTGTAGGAACATGCATCAAACAGATCGTGGGGGTTACAGATACCATCAATGCACTTGGAGGGTCATTTGCATCAGTGAAGTATACCTGTTGAGAGCAAGAAATCGCTGATGCACCGTTGAGGCTTAAGGTTAACGGGCACAAAACTCAGTTCATGGTGCAAAAGAAAAAGTACAAGGCAGAATGAAACCATCGGCAACCATTTCTTCGAAGCCGTCGATAATTTTACTTTTTGGGATGAAACATCTCTTCGGACAAAGACGGAACAGGAGAAATAAATCATCGGAGGAATGTTTGCCAACTGCTTTTTATTCCCTGTAGCCATTCGCGGAATTCCAAAGTGTTCATGGGAAACCAAGATTCGGATATACAACACTCTCATCCGTTCAATTCTGTCATGTGACATATGGTCAATTAAGGCCAAGAGCTAATAATTCCAGGACAGTGTCGAGGGGAGATCCCTGCGTAGAATTTACGGACCAGTGAACAGCAAGGAAGCATAGAGAATCCGTTTCAGTCATGAATTATGCAGAGTTTGTAAAGAACCCATAATCTCCTCTCACACGTAATTGATGAGGCTGAAGTGGGCGTAGTGTGTCCAGCGGATTCCTTAGACAAGATGAGCGAAGAATGTCTTAAGGGAAAAGATGGGAAGAAATTCCTGTTGGTGTACCAAGGGCAAGGTAGAAGGATATAATGTAACGAAAAATGCGAAGGAACTGCTACGGATTAAAAACTAGAGAAGGCTGCTGGCAGAGAATAGGGGCGAATGGTGATAGATATTAGAGAAATCATTAGTCAATAGGTTGACTTTGGGTAGTAGTGCCATCGCAGAAGATGAGTGTCATCAATTTCCTTGCAAAATAATCTTTTTCATAGTACTAAATCTCTCGTAACAAGACTTTCTGCTTTCCCTTCTTTTGTCCAATATTACTGACCTCTTCCCTCATTCCTCATTTATCCATTTAACCTAAGATTTTATATTTTTTCGTCCTCCATTCACCATTTCAGGATCCCCAAAATCTTCGCTTTCAATTTCCCTTCATCCCTCTCCGTCTATTTTACCTATTCCTCTGAAATTAGACTCTGCGTTTTTAATCGTCGAAGAAATGTTGCAAAATCTGCACTACCAGGTAACTTCCGTCTTTTGAATTTATTTTTTGAATTGTGAGGAATGGACGGAACATCCTCCTAAGTATTGCATTTATGCTGTAGTAGCTGACTAAAGTTACTTTAAGGCGTACATTTACCGCAATATCCTGTGGAGTTGGTAATGATGGTTGACTTAATGCTTGCAGAAGACGTGTACTTAAATTAGTGATAAAGGCTTATCTTTTTCTTTTACTTCATAATATATCCCACAATACGATTACGAAGGTGTCAAGTGATTGCAGTGGCACGTCCCATTAACGTAGGCTGTAATATTGACGGCGGTTTTAAGTCTCTTGTTTTTTTTAATAAAACGAGCTGATTTGTCTTATGATTACTATTACGTTTGTGGACACACAGTTTGTTTGCGCCATTCAGGTGATGCCAAAGTTAAAAAAAAACATTTCCCGATAAATCAAGCAAACTTTCAAATACGAATTTACCTTTCATACGAGAGCGCTTCGCTTTCCTCTTTGTATTACCTACATAAGATTAAGGGATCTGATAGGTATCCAAATATGGTTGTACTTGCGTGGGAAAGACTTCCGAATCACTTCCGAATGATTCTGCAACGAATTCTGAAGGATAACACTAGTCTGCATGATATCAGATGACTGAAAAATAGTAAGTGATAATAGCTATCTTTGATATGCTGATTTCAGAACTGTTCTTAGTTTTCTTTTATCACGTACAGTTTTTTCAGAATGGACCCAATTTGACTTTTAAGGTTTATTGATAAGTGCATTGTATGTGCCAGCGGGTAACTTTTGTGCGAGGAATATTTCTCAATTAAAGCTAATGAGCCCTAGGTTGGTACAACTGCTGCTATTGTTGTTTGACTTTGGAAGTGTTATTCATCCTTCACTAATTTATGTATGTAAGTAAGTTATGTTAATATAACTGTGCTTACAGTAGTTAACATCTTGAAGCCATAATTCTTTTTTGTGCACAAACTGACGTGATAGAGTAAAATGGAAGTCATTTTTAGAATCAGCATAAAAAACTGATTCAAGAAAACCTATTTTTAATAAATCATATGACAAAAAGTTTCAAAATGCTGACTGGTGTAATTATATTCCAATCCGGGACACAGACGACAAGGAACGAAGGTAGAACTAGCAGACACATTATTACCAACGACATAGCTCGCAAGATGTTTCGCCATTACATCGTGAATGTAATTCTGAATGTTCAATTAACGGGCGTGATCGGACAACCTAGTAGTTCTTTGCGCCAATTCCATGTCTGTGGACACAAGTAAACAATGATTCATAAACCTTATCTAAACCCCGTGGTGAGTAATTTCCTTGAAGGAGTTACGTACATCGTTCTGGATTGCAAGTTTGAGTTACTAAATATTTTATGTAATAATTGACGTTTAATCGAATAACATTATATCGAAAAATATTTATTGAAAATTGCGACGGCTGCTACTCATCTATGATGGCGTCGCGACTACGTCATATTCGCCTGACCGAAAGAACTCTGCAAGCCTACCCTATGGGTATCCTATGGCTAATCAAGTATCCTAATACCCTTCAAGTGCCCCAATACCCTTCTTGGACGACCTTTAATTTTTAGAAAACTTGTATCAGTACGTCCTCTTATAATTGATATCAACCCCATATCTTACACACTTCACCTTGAACGTAATCATCATTGACTTCAGTTACTTGGCTGACAGAGTTACTTATGCTTGGTCATCCGCAAACCGTACCGAACTTATCATCTCCGCGCTTTTTTTTGTTCCTACGTCAATCTTTTTCCGTGCTCCTATAACTTTTTCCTCCATTTACACGATACATGGTAAGGGTTAAACACACCGTGCACTTCTTTTGTACCCTGTCGTCATCCTCTCCCATTACCCATCCGCTACCCTTACTTCGGCCGCCTGACTTAAACGAGATGCCAATGCCTCCAAACTAACACAGGTACTGAGGATTCCTGAACACACTCTGACAAAGGTTGCCAACAGTCCGGAAATTCTCCGGACAGTCCGGATTTTGATGCCTTTTTCCGGAAAGAGGAATTGCCTCATTCCGGACGGCACTTTCTTCGAAATTTGTGAAAAAGTGACATTTGCACTACATTTTATTGAATTTTAGAGCATTAAAGTGAATTGGTACGTCAGTTGGTTTGGTACCTTAGAATTAAAGTTAGTTTGTTGCCTATAGTCGCCTTTCCGTAGTCCTATTAGCTAGTCTAGTCCTATTCCTAGTCCTATTAGCTAGGTGACTGCCCTGTCCCACACCCATCCCCAACTCCATTGTATTGTATTAGCATGTGTGCTAGGCGAGTTGCTACATGGAAACTAGAATACCTACGGCCCACGGTAATTTTATACATCATCATTTATTAAAGAGTTATTTTTCATAAAAATATAATAATATCTAGCAATTTACAAATAGGATCACGTCCAACTGAATATAATTTTTAAAACTATATTTCTTCTTTTGAAAATTCTTTTACGGAGTATGCTTGTATGTGTTGTATATTAAATTTTAACGTAATGCTAGAATTAAATCGTTAGCTATGATATCATTATTTATAATTATTGTATGAGTTGATCCAATATTTCAATCCAACGAAATATCCAAGTCATTGAATCTTTAAATTACGTGTCCGACTGTTTTGAAGGTAAAAATGGTCCAAAAAATGTTCCCTTGTATGCCGGCAAAATCAGGGTTTTGTCCGGAATTCCAGTTGAACCATGTTGGTAACCCTAGCTCTGACCCTTTCATCAAATTCTATATACCTGAAAGTGTGATCGATTTTAAATGATCCAGAACTCAGTACTTATAGATTTGGCAAATAAAAAATACCATCATTAATCTACCTATTCTCCTAGTCAGAAATCAATACTTTGGTCTTACTTGCATTCCAATTAAATTCTCAATTCCTTCGTTTGCTTCACAAAAGTTATCCGTTTGCCCCTGTAACTCTTGTGGGCTCTCAGAGAGCAACATTTGCCTACAGTAGAACTCGCAAATTCACATTTTCAGCCATTACACCAGCATTGGTTGAGGGTGTAAATGTGCGAGTTTTATTGCACGCAGATGATACTATGTTGCTGTTTGAGTGAGAAGGAAATTCGTTGGTAGCATACGGAACATATTGCGGAATAAATGTTTATCACGGGAAGCGAAAATTACAGTTTAAAAAAGTGTTCTTCACCCTTTCGAAGGTTGTTCGGGCTTCCCACTGGGTTAAACTCTTCATCTCTGCCGACGTTTTGATGTACATGTCGTCCATCATCATCAGGGCATGTCGTGCAATGCAGTTGGTCCGGAATAAATTCGCTTGGTCGCAGGTCAGGTGTCGTGCGATTGATCCGCTTTTCTCTCTGGCCTCTCGGATTCTTCTCAGCACTGGCTTCCAGGAATTGCTGAGAAGGTATCCAGCGTCACAATTCATGGTAATGTTTGCCATTCGGATTTCGATCGCTTCTCTTGTCAGTCTTTCCCAGAACCTGTCCACGCGGCAGGAAACCTTTTCCCAGGAAATGGCATGGTCCCGGGAAATGCTGTGCTCGGCCACGGCGGACTTTTTAGGTTGGCTGAGCCTGAAATGCCACTGGTGTTCCTTGACCCGTGTGGCGATCGTCCTGCCCGTCTTTCCCACGTACACCTGCCCGCATACACATGGTATTTCGTAGAACCCTGGTGTTAGGAGACCTCAGGGGTCCTTTGACGTCACAAGCTGGTTTCTCAGTTTGGACAGTGGGTGGAAGTAGGTCTCAATGTCGCATCTTTTCAGATCCTTAGATCTTTCTTGCTCTTCAACCGACGTTATGTTATGTCAGCGCAACTTGGATACGTCAGTATACGCGTAATAGTGGGCTAAATGCAGCAACAATGGAGTACCTGAGAAGTGTGAACGGCAGAAGTAGAACTGATAGGGTTAGAAAAGAGTGAATAATAAGAGAATCTGGGTTGGACGCTCCAGTGATAGATATATATGAAAGGAGTGCACGTCGTTGGTTTGGCCATGCTGAGAGAATATATGAGAGTAGAATAAGGAAACAGATTTATAATATACTAGAAGAATGGTTGTGTATGATCGTCCATTGTTAATTGTTAATACGCCGATATAAAGGCCAATTAGAGCTGTTTTCGGTGTGTCTTGAAAATAAATAAGTAAATAATAGTTGAGGGTTTTATTAATAGAGAGCCAGTTTCGGAGGCTCAAGAGCAGTTATTAAATCATTCTTTTACTTTTCCTATCCTGAGAGGGAATGGCGTGACAGGTATGCATGTACGTATATGCACCCTCGTGTAGGCCGCGCATGGAATTGCGAAATATTTAGTATTATAAAATAAATTGCGAAAACATTTCCCCCATGCATTTTGACTGTGGAGGAAGCAGGAGAGGCTGGCATAAGGCGTATACGTGAATAAATTTTATGGATAGAACGAGTGGCCGGCGCCCAATACAAGAGAATTTTAATAATGTGTCGTCTTAGCCCTATTCCCTATAACGTCGCTGGTGGGGATGGTGCAAGCCGGGCAGGGTGGTTGTAATATAACCCGACCCACAAAGATGCGCCCGGATTTTAATAATCCCCCTAAATTTCCTTTTAATCCCGGAAAAAACTAGATTTTATTGGGTTTTATCGAGCTTTTATGGGCTTTATTATTCATATAGAGGTTTTGGCAGTTTTTGTTTCATTAGCTCCATAGACTTTTGAGGCTTACGTATAAATATTTTGGATTCAAAAGTTCCTAGTCTCATCGATGGATACAAGCGTTATTTTTTGGTTTTTTTATGCTCACTATTTTGGTTGAAAGCTTTGGAGAAATTTAATGAACTTAAAGGATTGAAATTTTAAAGGTATGATAACATTATTTGTGAGAAAAGTAATGTGTCAAAGAACTTTAAAAATTTGCTGATAATGAGACAATAAATGTTATGAAACATAGGGATGATATGACTATGTAATGCACTCAAGTTTTGCTGCTCATACTCTACAGAGCGATAAGGAAGTTCATTTCATACAGTGGAGTAATGTTACTGATGCATTGATGTTTGCAGGACTTTATAGCAAATTGCAGTTTCACTCATTCTCGATAGGTATCAATCAACCAATCGTCTCGAAACGTCTCGAAAACCTATCGTCTCCAAGCGATTCACTTCCCATCAGTCTTTTATCATTGTAAATTTCTCAAGATTTCTTAATGTATGATCCCTCAATTGTATCACACCTTTGTTGTCTTACTCATTCAGGATATTCGTACTTAGTCAAGAAGAAATCTACAGGCAGTTGATGGTGTACGGCATCATGAGAGTAACATTTTCAGTGAAATATGTTTTAAATATCTTTACCTAATTATTTTCATAACTTCTTCATATCATCGAGTAATGTACAGAAAGTCTACTTTATCTTATTAAGGATGTCATTGATACTTGAAAAGCTACAGACCTAAATTTGGTGGTGTTGGCATGCCACAAACGCCTATCTCATATTTCATCGTCGGTGTTCCGTTCCATCGTGATTGTCATCAGCGAGACCGATTTTTAAGGTACATGGCAATCTTCAAAACGGAGTTTTGGGCATCAAAATAAAATTATAATATTTTTGAAGATGGTAGGCCTGTTTTACGCTACAGCACGCAGAGACGTAGACCAAGTCAATATCATGTACTATGGTGCACAGCAATGAAAGACTTCTCAGTTCTTCGTTGCTTCAACGATGAAATCTCTGTAAGAGTTTGGATTTTGATATATTAATTTCAGCGGCTGGTGATCAGCCTAGTGCGGAACTGAATTAGCTTACGTAGCGCCAAGGTATTGGTCGCTTTTATGTTTGGCATAGGTATCAAATATAGAGAGTATACATTGGTACCAAAATTGGGCAAACTTAGCTATCGTATCATCGCATTGCTAATAGCTCAATAAGTGAATGTGTCTTGCCATGCTTCAGAGCGGGTTTAAACTCTCCATCAGGTCAAAGGTGTCATAGAGCTACGATCTGTAGGATTCTGGATGTGTTTACGTTCAAAATCCGACAATTGGGGCCCTGTATCAGGGCGCAGAAATAAATAAGGTAGGTTACCTATTTGCCAGTCACCGGCGCGAGCAATGCATGCATATTATCAAATGAAGGCAGCCAAGAATGAAGCGAATCTTGGTTTCCGGTAACATGTTACCAGCTTAGACAACAGGATCTTGTAGCCAGTAAGTAGTCAACCTACATTATTTTGTTTTCGCGGCCTCACTCTTGAAACTTAGACGAAAAAAAATGTCGAGCAAATGTAGAATGTAAGTTCAAGCCATAAATGAACCATATTGTCACACCATGACCATGTCCGTCACACACTTCAGTGACAAAATATAGGGAAAATTGTGTGGCTAGAAGAATGCAATGAAATTTCTATTAGCTAACGTTTTAAGCACAAGCTTTTACCAAGTGTAATACACGAATCATTAAATTTAGAATTTTCATGTAGCTACAATATTGGTAGTAGTACTTTAGTTTAACGAGCTTCGACGGCTAAACTTATCGCGCATAGGTCGTATGCCACTTGCAGACAAGGGCACTCGGACAAATTGGAGGATCACCCCTCAAAATCAGAGCCGAGCCCAACGATGCCTAAATTCGGTGACTGATGGGGAAATGGCGCTTCCATAGTGGAAGGCTGTTGCCCAGGTACAGTAAATGCTAGATTTTTTCAAAGTTTATCTCTTTTATTTTTAATTATTCATCCCATCATTTTCCGGTTGCCACAAATAGGCTGAGGACTTCTACATTCATTATTCTAAAATACCTACTATGAAGTTATTTCGCTAAAGTTCAACATTCTATATCCTTTGTTAATAAATAATAAAAATCACCATTCCTGGTAGTAAAATTGGATCAATATTTTTAAAGGAATCTTACCCTAATTTACTGACTGTATACATCGTTAATGCACTATTCTTATTTTGGTCTTTCCTGTACTATTAATAATGAAGTCGAGGATCTGGGATAAGGACGGTAAATGAACCTCAAGTCTCATCCACGCATCTAATTGGACCCATGAGTGAAGGTTGCTGGGTGGGAACCAAGAAAAATTAACGGAAAAACTGCAATTGCTAAATTGGCAAGCTGTTCAAACGTTAATCCAATTATAGAAAATATGAAGCATGAAGATTTTACGCTCTCATGACGAAATCAAACTTATTGTTGGTCTTTCTTTAGCATATGAAGCATGAAAGCATAATTACATTATTAAAAATGGTTAATGTTTTCAATTACAGTTGAAAAAAGCAGCAATTTGGTACAAAAATACGTAATCATGGCCAATTCTCTTTGCTGCTGCCTCGACAGTCTTCTGAAGAGCTGATAAAACGACTCTTTTCTTGGTCTTCTGTATAATTTTACCCTTAAATCAGGCTCTGCGAAAAAGAAAATGAGACAGGGTATTTTTTTTATTTCAATAAAGCGTTAGAATTAGTTTTCCGTAGTCTAAACCTCAATCATAATCTGGTGAAATGAGTGGGAACGTAAGGAACTGAATACGTGATTCTCCGACCGTATAAAATAATTTAAGAGCTTATTAGTTAGTATTTGTGGTGCAGGTTTTTTGTTTGTATTAACGTTGTTGAAATTTCAACGGCTATTTGAGATTTCTCAGCGCACGCACAGCAATAAATCCAACCAAACATCAATAAAAGATGTTTGCCGTTCACATTTTAAACGTGAAAGCTCAATGGTGTTTAAGCTGTTTAATGGGAAATGTGCCAAGTAAGGCTTTTCCGTACGTGCTGTTGCATGGAAACTCGTGTCGTGCGACGACGAGCTCGAAAAAAGAAGAAAGCGGTGATGCGCATTCATGGGGTGCTGTTCCGTGCCTACAATGAAGTCAGAGCGAATGTTTTTTAAAATGAATTATAATTTGAAAATACGCATATCTCGGTCCATTAGAGCAACACTTCTCAAACGGCAGTTTGTGCACTCCCATGGGACCAAGGTTTTACACGTTTAGTTTCTATTTCTCAAAGTGAAATTTGCACTGAAGAACAGTAACTGACACTTCTGAACTACTGAAAATAAAAAATGTGATAAAATCTAATTAAAAAGTAGAAAATTGCAAATAGATCAAACTTAGACAAGCAAGTTTTGCAACCAACTTCCCTTGTTGAGAATCTCACCTAAATTGTACATTCTCTACGTAAAAACTCTGCTGATTGTTTCAATACCTTCCTTCTTGAAAGCCAACAAATGTCACTAAGAAGTAGAAGCGGAGTACGAGCAAAACTCAGTTCTTCGCATACTGAATTTGTAGCGAAAGATCTAGTGTTTTCCTGGCGTTTGATGAAAGTGAATTCTTCACGGGATTTCTACCGGATCAGGTATTTGGCTGCTGCCGATATGTCACTGGCTAATATGAAGCGTACACAGTTATGTGCCTCGGAAATTTATAGAAAGTTCTTGGCAAGGCGGTGTAAATTTATGACACACCTTACCGGCTATTGGCAGATATACGTAGTATTTTGTGCCAAATTTTCTCACTAAAATACTATATTTATTTTGTTTTGATAGCTATTAATGATGCACAAACCCACCCTGGCACACAGCGTTGAGGTGGCTTGCAGGGTGTTTTGTAGGTGTAGATGATTATTATAATAGTTACTATCTGTAAATGAAATACGTGCGTCCAATGTCACAACAATCGTACAAATGGAGATATAAAACAGCTCAAGACAGCACGTTTATACTTTCTACTTTTGTCTTTAAGTTACTTCCAAAATTTCTTCTTATTTTCAAATGATTTGACTTCCATTCCTTTTTACGAATGTGACTTCGAAAATATTTAGCGACATCTTTGTTTGAATAGCATGATATAACAGGTCATTGCCTCATCTTTTCGATGGGAGAGTGGTGGTTTGCCGGCCAGCTTTTATTCGATTCGATTATTTTAATTTTGAAGTTGGTTCACCCCGTTGTCGCCGTGGGAAACTCGAAGTAGCAGCATCCCAGAAAAGCCAATTTTCACCCTCTCTGTGCTAGAAGAAACATTACTGTCAAGAGCAATTTTTCAATGGAAGTCAATGTAAATATAAACTTCCAGACATATTGCTTTGAAGTGTCTATCCTAATCATTTTAAATTAATTGGAATCGGTCATATCATGACATACACTGTTCACCTGCTTCATGCTGTAATTCTTCTGTAATTGAGCGTGTCAACAGTATTACTTATCTTGGAATAACCGTAGATCAATGTTTGAAATGGACGCAACACAGAGTCTGTAACTAAAGTGCTGCGATATGTCCCTTTCAAAAATGTATCTTCTTTGCAAAAATGTATCTTTTTTATATGTGTAAATGTGCTTAGACTCTTTTTCTTGAGGAGTGGTGAAAAAATAAAAGTGTCAAATAGGCCTAAATAGGCCTTGTGGAACTTACGTAGTGTTTTGCAACCTTTTCCCAGGCCCACATTGTCCTTGTTTAGGCGAAGTTTTTATACTATATTGGGTCAAAAGTGTATAACCTTCTTCTGTCTGTAAATATGCATCAAATCTAACTTCTTTTTTTTAAAAAATGTTAGATATTGGCTATGCAACTATCAAAATATTGAAGACATATTTTGTTAAAAAATATTTTAAATGTTGTTTTATTTTTTTTAATGTTAAAAAACAATGCATGGTCGTTTATTTATTTATTTATGTCGATGGTAACCTAAATACAGGTTTTCCTTCGAGGTTACCTAAAGCTTCCTATCTTTGAGATTGTATTATATGTATGATGTTTGGGAGTAATGAACACATGTTACATATTACATTATAAACACTTAATTACTTAAGAGGATTGGGCTTGTGTTTTAGATAAAATATTGTTTTTCCATCACCAAGAGTCTGGTTTCAAATAGCGGCAGCCATGGATACAGTGGAATCGCGCTCCACACTTAGATGCTGAAGAGAAAACTCTTTCCGTCGGATGGAACGTTAAACTGCGGACCCTTGGTTCCTTTAGCTAAGAGTGAGCGTTTTTCTCTGATCCTCCTCCATTGCCAATGTAATTTTCCTCGAAAAACCTACCAAGACATCTACAATGGAGAAAATAGCCTCATTGGTCGCTCATCTCTTCCAATTACCAATAATTCAATGATTAGATTTTTAATCAATTGATAATATGAGGTGTCCCATTAGTGGTAAAAGCCTGTACGGATAGTTTACCAGTCTAACTCACAGAGCTCTGAGTTACAGTTGATCGACTTACAAAAGGAAGATGCTTGGTTTGGCCAGAGTAGAATTATCTCATTAAATACCTTGTTCTAATTATTACTTGTTATTGAACGGGTCCATGCTTGCAAGCTAAATCATTGAATTCCTCGCGTATTTTTGAACTATTGCTTTGGAAAATTCCTGGAAGGGGTTTTTCGTTACTCTCCATCCTAATTCATGCGTCCTTAATCACTTCCTCAATAATAAATATTATGGTAAATATATTTATACCGCTGGAAATGTCTGAACAGAGAACATTCATTCCCTTTGGCAACTTTCCAAAACGGAAGATTTCACCTTAGTCTATGAGCTCATGGAGTACTATTATGTTGATATTCTAAGGAAGATAGCCTCATCTGCATGATTCGTTATCGTGGTTGCCAGAATTTGTTACAGGTGTATTCCAGGACAGGTGTATGGAAATCCATCATTTCCTCACTGTTTTTGAAATATCGACTTTTCTTTTTCGGCAGATGAAAATAAATGATTTTGAATCTCTAAATGGAAAAAACACTAAATTAGGAATTAAGCTTCTCACACTCTTTTTCTTCATTATTTATCAATCAACATGAACGATTTTTCTAGCAGAATCAGGCTCCCGTACTACAGTTTCTCAAACTTATTCGGCTTGCAGACACTTTTTGATATTCTTCTATTGCCGCGGATCTCCTCTTTTGTATTTACTTAGTCGTTAGTTGTAGACTTTTTTTAAATATTATGTTAGGTTATCGAATAAAAATGTTTATACTATAGTATTCAAAAACCTTTTTTCAACAGACAGTGAGGTACAAAGGATATAAGAAATGTCCTTACGATTGCTAATATTCGTCAGTAGAACGCTTTATTAATAACTAACTGTTGCGAATGTGAATTTGTCAAGACTTATTAGAGTTATTCAACAATGCTGTACTACACTAACAAATGGGTGCTTTTTAAAAATTTCAAACCATTGGAAAGCGTGTATTCATTTGAATTTGAAGTGTGCGCTAACATTGAAGTCTGAGAGAAACGGTACAAAAATATTCTGCCAATGAAGTTATTTTCACTGAATTTGAGACATGAGAGATGATGACATTTATGAAGACAATGCGCAGAAAGAAAACATTTTTGAAAGATTTAATCGTGCTAAGGAAGGTAGAGTAACCTTCTTAGACGACAGTCCAATTGGACACCGCCAACTTCAATAAGAACCTTATTGTATAAACCATCGTGAAAATTGACAACGGAATAACGTTACAAATGATAAGTCAGGTTAAACCCCACAAGATCAGCTGCAGTTACCTAAGCAAATATCTAAATTCAAAGAGATTTCATTGCGGTGGGTGCCGATATTTATGTTCGAATATTTTTATTGAAATTTGCGCCGGTATCCGCTTAAATGTTCAAATAATCCTGACGTAAATCTAAGTGGCAACATACAAGATGGAATACAAGTTATATTTTTGACACCGTAATTATGAGTTAAATGTTCAAATTTGGGGTTTGTATGATAAATGAGTCCACAAGATGTTACCAGAGCAAAGAGTTCTGATTTATCTATGTGATACGATCGGTTCACCTCAATAATGTTACAATTTACTACTGTATGGTTAGGAGTTCCCTTTATGACTAAAGGTGAGATTTATCAAAATTTAAGATTTCTCATTATAATAATATTAAGCATAACGGTTGATCAGAGGGATGACCTGTTAATAATGGTTAAAGTTCATTCTACACCGACGCTGATAATTAAATACGAATTAATCTATTTTGGATTACATAATCTCATGAATAAAACTACACTCAAATAACGTACTCCCTAATATGAATTTATAGTTTCAATACATGAGCATCAGGAAAGCAATTGCGCAGGAAATACCATCGTCTTCAAGTAGTGTACCTTCAATGAAGGTTTCTTGCTGAAGACAAGACAGACTGCTGTTTGGTCTTCGCCTAGCGGCCGGGGAAACTTGCGAGGTCTTTATTTCAACTGGGACGAGTGCTGCATGCCCGATTTAGAATCACCCCGTGCCACACACCCTAGTGGTGGCTTGCACGGTACTTCGTAGATGTTGATCCGCATATTTCGTTTCCTAGAGCATTTGCTTTCAGGATTATCACCAGAACTAATAAAAGACAAAATTTGGCTCATTATCAACGAAATGAGACTGTAACCCAACGTCCATAAACTAATAGCGATAAAAGTAGTGTTTTCGGGGAGTAACAATGCAAAATTGGGATGCGCAAGTAAATGACATTTAAGATGGGGAAACTAGGAGGCGGGAAGAAATAAACAAGTAACAAAGAGAGAGAGAAAGTGAGAGGAGAAGCGCGGAAGTAAACTCGGAAAGACAGACAAAAAAACGAGATTAAGAGAAAAATACGACGTAGAAGGAAAAGAAAACATCCGACGCATCGGGTTACAAGACAGCAAACAAGATACCTCACACTACTTAGGGGCCTATTATTTAACTCATAACTTCGGAGTTACGGAGAGTAAGGAGTTATAATGGCCGCAATAGCTCCTTTGGCTTCTACAGAACTGAAAATAACTCCAACCGGAGTTATGAATCTACATCTACATACTTCCTCGCAAGCCGCCTCAATAGGCGCGTGGCGGGGGGTGTTAGGACACCAGGCGTTTACATATAAAAAGGAAACGTTCTAATGAAATTACGCCTAGCATTTATTAAAATCCCCTATTGTTTGGGGAAAAAGCAAATTCCCATACCTATCCGTTCGGCAAAATATATAGCTGACTAGGTGTATTGTCAATCTCTATATCTTTATTATTTTTTACTTTATATATGTCTCTTTTTATATCCTCTGTAGTTGGCACATCTGGGGACGCTAAGTATCCATAGTCTTTATTCTGGTATGGTTTCTTTTGAATTTGAACTTTAATTGAAAGACTGGTAAAATACTTCCCCCGTATAGTCATAACTCCTTCGTAATATGCCAGTAACCCTCCTTCAAGTAAATTGCTTACGTGGTGCTAAGTTGATGCTCATTTTGAAGTCGTTTATATTCTTATCTCCCTCTTCTATGCAATTTTTATGATTTGTTCTTGTTCATTCCACATGAAAGAATTTATAAATCTTCTATTTACTTTCTAATTGTTCTATTCACTCCTGTGACTATTAATTTAGCCTCCTGACTCTGGTTGTTCTTTTTAAGTATTTACTTCTGTCTTTCTTCCAACAATTTGATATTCTCAAGTCAGAATTTTTTGTATCATCCATGCTAGTCCCTAGGCATGTTGAAACTACTGGACATAACATGACGGATACCATGGCATAAAATGAGTAGAGTGACGCCAGTGTGGTGCGTTTGTTGGTACTCACTGTTGACTAACTATGTTTTAATACTTCATTAGCCTCACTGAATTTTGAAGCTTACGTATGAAATATCTTGGATGTAAGGTCCTAGAGTATTATTAATTTATTCATATTATTTTATTGGTTCGTAGTGGCTGATGCCTCAATGTACACTATTTCGGTTGACAGATTTTGATAGCGTGAATGAAAGTTAAAGGATTGAAATTGTAAGGACATAATTGTAATAGTTAATCATTTTTATTATTTTACATGTGCTGATCTAAAGAGAAATAAATTGCATGCAACATCAGGGTGAAATATGTTCTCAATGCACTTACTGACTGTGTCACCTTGCAACGCAAGCCACTGAAACTTAACGTCGCGAGTGAATTGACTGCGATTGGTGGGCGGAAACGAGAGAAAAATGACAACAAGCTTAGCCAGTTTGATTAACTTCCTGTAACAGCATTTATATAACTACAATTATTACAATAGAAAACAAGCCCGTAGGCTAAATACCGTCAACTTGGTCTATACAAGGTGAACACAAGTCACAACTGGAACCAAGCAGATACGTCCTTCTCCGGCCGCGGTCAGGTTTAAAGAGGGCTAGCCTGTTCACGGTACACTTTATCAGCGCAGGAGGGGAATTGGCTGGCCAGTGGAGGAGTCGGGAGAGTAGGGGAGGTGCTATCACACTTTGGATTGGTGGGAATGTTCACAGGTCGACTTCAAAGTGGAAAAAGATATCAGCACCAGCGCGGACCGAATAAAAGCAGGGTGCTTGCAGGAATCGCGATGACCTGAGCGTTTGCGCTGACCAGATTAGGTCGCAGCACTTGTCTCATCGCTCACTGGCACAGACCCAGGCACCGCAAGAGACTGTCACGTCTCCCTCCGAGGATTTTCGAGTCTCGAAGTTTCGAGGAGGGAAAATTGGCGCAAACTAAGAAATAAGTATTTCCATACCATTCAGAGCAAGAATATTACAAATGCATTGGCTCTGGCAGTTCTTCTAAGTAAATCACACTATTTGCAACTCCTACTTTCACTGATGACGGAATACAGTCTCCCATGCATACACTGTCAACAATTATCAATCCGAAAATCGATTTTCTGTGACCTTTTGTTAAATCTCTTTCCAGCACACTTTTACCGTACTAAACTCTTCACAAATCGTTAAATTATCTTCCCTTATTTCCATGATATATTAATTGTCTTACTTATTCAGAATATTCTCACCCATTCAAGACGATATCTACAGGGTGGAGGATTTCAAGATGTGGATTTGGCAAATAATAGAGAGTATGTGTTGGATCCCATACTCCGTTACAGTTGCGTGTGTCGGCGTTTCAGCAGCAACAGTTTATTCTCCAGTTACGGAGGAGAAATTGTTTTGAACTGAAATTGAGAGGCTAAATCTTTAAGCAACATTGATTAAAAAATTTTCAAAATATTATATTGCAAACAGTGTTTGGACAACTACGTAAAACACTAGGAATACACTTCAGAGATACTTGAACGAACCGTAGCAAACTTTATTACACCTTGTTGTTGCATCTAACACCCGAGCAGGTGGTGGTATACAGTGCCATGAGAGTGACGTTTTCAGTGAATACTATTTGAAATCCCTTTATCTAAGTTTTTTCATCATTACTTATGAAAAAATGATTTTTTACGACTTATTGTATAAGGTTATATCCGGGAATAAGTCGTGTGCGTGCTGCGTTCGTAGATCCGGTACCGTGAACGCCTTTTATAACTTATAAATGGACTTCGGCAGAATAGATACCAAAAGAGTTGATCCATTAGAGAGATCATTTTATAGTGTCTTTTATCGATTAAAAACATCAATCCCATTTAAAATTATTGGATAAATACATAATGCCTCTGCAAATTCCCACTCTTCTTGTTTAAAAATGTAACTCTATCCCCTTTTTTCAGGGGTGATCATATCGATTTCTCGACGCAAAGTATTGGCGGATGAAATATCAACTCATTACTGACCCTTTCTACTTGTAAATTCAATGCTACCTACGGCTATCCATGGAAGTTAACATTTTTACGTCATATTATTAAGCATATTTTGTGCCTCCCTTGGAGGCAAAATTCGTTTCAAATTATTAAGGCATTGCTTTTACCTGTGCATCAATATAATTTTGAATGAATGCGGAAGAATGACTAAGGGAAATAATTGCATGCGATACGGTGTTGTCATAGAAAGTTTTTCACCTGTGTCCTTTGCAAATTAATGTTAAGGGATAAGATAATTTGACGCCCGTGGTGGATCTGTGGCTCTTTTTGTATTTCCATCGCAATTTTTTAAATAGCCAGTTGCGTCCCCAACTAAATGTCTGTTTCGCTTGTTTTTGGCCACATCGTTAGACCTAATTTGAGGAGGCAGCTGAGCAAATACGGTGTCGTATAAGTCACTGTCTACGAAGAATATGAGTACTACGGGGAATGTTTAGAGGCAATCTTGAAACAAAAACCTAAAGTTAGTGAGTAAATAACATTTAAGTGTGCTTTGACAACGTAAGTCATTTCGCCCCACCCATTGAACCCGGTTTTGCAAAAATTGAAGATGTGAAGCCAAAATTTTATTTATTATTCAAACTTGAAAATATTATAAAATAATTATGTATTACGATGGCCATGTCCGAGTAAAAAACATAATAATTGGCAGACAAGCGTCGTAATCATCACCATGGATATTTTTTAGCCCTCCTAGGATGTGGAGCCTCTCGCGTGCATCCCGTTATTCATCTAGCTCCTTCAGGAGATTAATCACAACCATTACACAGAGGCGGGATTTACTCTGCGGTAAACAGGTAGGAGTGCGTTGGGTACAGTGCCTCATTTTCAACCTAATAATGGCGACCTCTTTCTTGCGAACTCCTCTGATGGAGTCGCACCAAGTTGTTATCATTAGTTTTATAGATTAAGAGGTTCCTTAATGCCATGTTTTCTCATAAATCCATCGAAATTTGCACGGAAATGTTTCTCAACGTAGCCCGAAGTACGATAGCGCCTCGCTGGGGTCACTCTACGCATCTTTAGCCATTTAGTCTGCCATCATAGTTTTTTCCGCATACCAGTTACAAACATGAACGATACAGGAAATTCTGACTTAGGAATGCCATACAGCTAGGAAGAAACTATCACGGAAGTAAGTACTTAGAAAGAGCAATCGTTGTAAAGAGGGTAAATTAATAATAGGTAATGGAGTATAGAAGTGAATAGATCAATCAGTGAACTCGATATTTTCAGGCGTAACTTCGTGAAAATACATTATGACTAAAGTTATGATAACATTGTTATACATAACACACTAACGTTTGTGCCAGGTCACTACCCAGTGCAAAAACAAAATTCATCTGTGAAAAGGAAAGCCACTTCCTCGAACTCAGGATTTCAACCATGTGTAAAGCCTCAACGCATTTTCCATGCATCGAAAAGAAACCACTACGGACCATGTAGTCCCTTCCGACTCCCGCCACCATCCCTCTCAAAGATGTCCGCATTCCATTTTATGTTGAACGGATTGCTAAACACCCCAATCACAGCAAACAACTTTAACAAGGAATTCAACATAGTAAATACGATTGCAGTGAAAAATGGATACAGTGAAGTAGTCATTCAGGAAATGCTCAATAGAAAACGCTCCATCAGAGCACAAAAACTCATGTATACGTCATCTCATTTCAAAGAAGAAAAGAAACGCTGGTGCAAACTTAGTTACTACGGACATCTCTATCAAAAAATCGCCAACCTTTATCCCCAGAGAGAATTCAAAAGTGCCTACTGGCGCAACTTAAGGGCATTGTCAAATGGAACCAAGGACGAAATATACAAGAATGAAGAGAAGAATGAAAAAAGTGGTATTTATATGCTTAAGTGCGGTGAATGCAAGGCGTGATATGCGTGGGGCAGACAGAGAGATCATTCAACCTGAGAACTGAAAAACACAGGAGTCATTCGCGGAATGGGCAAATTGATAAATCACATTTCGCGAAACACCTGTGGGAATGTGACCACAAAAGTGACTTCGTGCCGGGAATTCTTCGCCTAGAAGGAAAAGGACGCAGAATGGACTGGCAGTTGAGTTAAGTAAACTTCTGAAAGAAGAGCAGCTACCTCTTGAACGAGAATATTTTTGGAAACCATTCTCCCCTCTTAGGGGTTGTGCATAAACTACGTTACTGTTTTCGGAAATTTATTTTTTACCCCCCCCCCTTCGTCGACAACCGTAGTATTTTTCGCAACCCCTCCCCTCCCCCCCGACATGTAACGTTGTTTCTACAAATGAAAATTTCAATGCAAAAATACTTCTCAACTATTGAGTGAGTTTATTTTTAGGGATAGGTTGAAATAAGACAAATAAAGTAGCCGAACTAGATATAATAGAACTTTCTAATCTCAATTGAAGCAAGTGGTATTCATTTTTAAATTCTAAAAATCAGCCATGAATCACGACGCAAGGTGCTGTGCTCATCTACTTTGTTCTCTCCCATCCCCACATTTCTGACTGCTGCCTTGAAAAGTGTTTTCATGAGGTCGCTATTTAACCCGCGAGAAGGTTAAAATGTAAGAAATTTTATAGTGTAAAGACTTGCAATAGTTAGAGACAATGGTTCAGTTACATTGAGTTAAAGTAGAAGCTTGAGATGTAAGAAACACTCCGCGCGCCCTTCCTCATGCTGAACTCTGTAGTATTGTCGACGCAATCCTTACGAGTAAGAAATGTAAACAGGCGCATTTTAAGGTAGTTTGAGCAAAAAATCACTTCACCTAGAATTTGATGAATTTGCCCTCATTTTAAGGAAACAACTCTCATCTTTCCAATGATATCAAAATATCAACCAGTTGCCGAACTACTTTTCGAGCTATTTGCCTGTAAATATAAGCTGTTTTACATGGGATAGATTTTGGCTGATCGCTCTAGAGGGAGAATATTGAAGTAAATAGGAATTTATAACACCTAGATGTCGTAGAAACACTAACGGTGTATAGATTGCATATTTTCTCAACTATTTATAAAAAATAATCTATTACTCACCACAATAACTTTTACAGAATCGCAAAAAACCCGCTGTTTTGAAAAGTTTTCAGCCGTTCGGCGGGAAAAAATGAGTCAAGTTAGGGACCTATGTAGCTTTATTTATTTAATTAATGAGATTTTTGGGCATATATAACTATATCCTAGCGCCATTAATATAACAATATTTATTTCGTACTTCTTACAGACGCTAAAATCAAAGAATAAAATTTGAATATGGTCTCCACTATGGCTAGGGAACTATCTCGTTCAAACCACCTTAACAGCTACGTTACTTTGAGAGAACCCCCCCCCTTCCCCTCGTTACCCGCCGTAGGTTTTTAGGTGACCCCCTCCCCCCATAAGTTGGTAACGTAGTTTATGCACGACCGGTTAGATGTCCCACTGTCTTTAGCCTAGACCCTTCCCCAGCCTTCCCATCTTGTCAAAACCCTTCCTGAATTGCTGCCCCTCCCCCTGCCGTGAGGTACTTTTCTTACCCTAAGTCCACCTAATGCAACCCCTCCTTCTTCATCCCTCCCACCCACTTTCTGAAACTTCACCCCTCCCCCTCCCCTACTTTCCCCGCTCCCTTCCGCGTACCTCCGCCTTCCTCCCCCCCATTTACCTTCCTCTCTCCACACCCTCCCAGATATATATTCTACACCAGATTTCAAAAATGTACCTGAGGGTGTCGCCTATGCGATGAAACCGGTCGTATTGAAATAAAACCTTAGTGAAAATCACAAAGTTATTGTTGTTTCAGTCAGAACAATCAGGAAGATAAAGAGCATTTCTTAACTCTTTCATGTGGACGGAAGAAGAAGATTTAATGAATAAAATAGCAGACGATAGCCACACAAGATCATACACTTCTTCAAGAAAGGATACCAACTTTGAGAAGGGTAGCTGTTACATAATGAAGGACTGATGGCTAGATGGAGGCTGTACTTTGACGAGTTTCTCAATTCAAGTTGAAATTCAAAGTATACCATACCGTAATAGAGACTATTGGTAGATGGATACGAAGCCTCCACAGATGTGCCAACTATAGGGAATATAATTAGAGCCATTAAAAAATAAAAAAAAGCTATAAATGACCTGAGGTTGGCATAAAATCATGAATAGTGGAGAAAGATCGATAACTATTTTACATGAACTGACAGAACTTTTGTAACACGGAGAACATTCCTAACGAGTTGCTTAAAAGTTTGATATGTCCCGTCCATTAAAAGGAAGACAAACTAACATGTGGAAACTATTAAGAAGGCTTCCTTTACTATGAGTGGCATTAAAGAAATTGGCGGCTTAATTGACAATAAGCTGAAAATAAACACCTAGAATGTCAATTCGGAAATCAGGCCGGCTTGAGACATAAGAGATCAACATTGGGCCAACAGTACTCAGTAAAATATAACCAGAAATGTTTTGGTAGTTTACCATGTGTCCATGTATGTTATTTGCAAATTTCAAACAAACCTACTACAGTATCGATGGAAACAAGATATAAACTATCCTACTGCTCTTGCTACATCCTCAAAGCTGATAAGACATGGAAATCACGATGATAGGCAACTAGCGCCAAGTAAAATTGACTACGGAACTAACAACTGTATTTGAAGTAAATCAAGGGTTAAAGCGAGGACATGGGTTCATGTACTCTTCGAGCTGTCGCAGAGGCGTATGGCAGGTGGTGTTAGGACACCAGCCATGAGAGTGGATGGAATAGGGAAATGGAGGGGGAGAGGACAGAAGTGAATTGCATGAAAACGATATGTCTTATGTTAATGTCACACCGTTTTTGTTATGGCCACTTTACACAAGGAAATTTATTGCACAATCTGAAGCACGTATTAATGTGCATTGAAAATTGCATCGTGTAAAGCGGTGAAATGCTGGAATGCACGCGCGAATGCACAAACGACATTTGGGAAAATAGTCCCTGCTCTAATTCCGTCCCCGCGTTCTCGCAATTCTTGTGCATAAAATTGTGCAATAAAGTGCCTCGTGTAAAATGGCCTTCATAATCATTAATGATGTGAGGAAAGAAGGCATTCTTGCACATATCAGTTCGGCAGAATGGCTCTCTTCTTTTGTTGCCTTTATCCGTTCGAGAAATATTGCGCGGGGTCCAAATAATATCCTCCGTGTCAAACTGAAAGTCACCTAATCCAAATTTTTAAGTAATCTAAGCCTAAAATGGTAGCCACAAAGTCTCTAATGCCTCCAAACCCAGTCCCTCCATCAGCTATTTAACGCTTTCTATTCGCTCGGATCAGTTGTTAACAGAGCGTTTACCTCTCCTTTGCTTGTAATGTAGTTCGCGAATTAAATCTTTCTGCGCAGGGTACCAAAATGCTGGCGGCGTATTAGAGATGTGGCCCAACCAGTGCAAAGTTGCTTCTTTCTGTAACTTTTTATCGGGGAACCTTATACATTTGCATCTCCGACCATTAAACCAGCATTGGTTAGAGATGTAAATGCGCGAGTTCTATTGTACGTAGATGAAGCAGTTTTTCTGCCTAGAGGAGCAGGAAAGTCGTAGATTGTATTCGGAGCATAGGAGGAAATAATTATTTTTAGAGTTAGCGAAAATCGCAGTGTACAAAGGTTTTCTCCCTCCGACCCAGTTGTATGTCAAAGCGACTTTGGTATGTTAGGATAAGCGATGGAATAGGCTAAATGCAGCGGGAATTGGGTACCTGAGAAGCTCTTTCATGGATTTTATTCTTTTGTACATGTAACACCTTGGTGTGGCATTGAAAAAACACATTTGAGCTGACTGGGATTTGATCCCAGTTCTTAACTGCCGTTCTGATGAGTTTCCTCGTTACTCTATTATGCCATCTAGTCATTCTTGGTGAACTATTGGCGTAAGGATAAACCCAACTTCGTCACTTAAGCGTGACCAAATTTCACAGTAACATTTATTGCAATACGGGAAGGATGTATTTAAGAAGGTTGAGCTCTACGGCCGCTGATGTATTAAAGTAAAAACAAAACTTCAATGGCCGTAAAATCTTCAGCACCACACGTCAGAAAAAGCAAAATCCATAAAACTAAAAATATATACCCGGTTATCCTAGCTGTGGTGGTTTACGGGAAGGTTAATTCCTCGCCAGTAACCAACCACAGGACACATGCACTCAACTCAACAATGGGTTCATTCACTGGGCTGTAGGGGGTTCCGTTAAGGACGCCGAGGTTACGACCACTATTCACACTTTCTGTGATTGTTTGCCGGAATAAGATTCCGTGCCGGGGACAATACAGATCAAACACTCATAAATAACACTCAGAAGAGCACTCACCTACAGTTTGAATAAAAAGGTAGACATTTTTTTCCCCATTACATGTGGAAACTCTGTGGAAAAAACAAAGTTGTTACCTTTTAATTCAAAATGAATAGCAAATTCCACAAAGTTACGCCGGAAACCACTAACTTCACTCACCCACACATTCAGACACAACTTACGGTGAGAAACTCACTCAACAGAGCAAAGTAAAAAATCTAGATGAAGTAGTAAGTGCACAAAGATTTGAGCAATTAATAAAATTTAGGTTTGGGAATATAACGTTATATCGGTTCAATTATTCATTAATAGCCTGTGAAACCATTACTTCATTTAGTAACGTACATTAAATCTCTCTCAAATAATGTCATCATGTCTTATACATTCTATTTCCATAAGTTTCGACGTACTTAAGCAGTCACAAAATCAGTGGCTTAATATTATTCAGGCGTATTAAAATTAACATAGCTTGTGTTAACTAATGCATAAAAATTAAGAATATATAATCATGAAATATAAGATATTATTATCCTAAGCACCAAAAGCCACACAACTAAACACAAAAATAACAAAACAAAAAAATCCGAATAAAACCCAATTTAAAAAAAAACGTAGGTTGGACGGGTTTCCAGGCAAGTTTCCGGGAAAAATAACGTGCTTATATTACGTTCGTATATTCGCTATCTTGAATGTTGGTTATAATCGGTAAATGGCCTTTGTCTAAAATTATTCCGAAAGAACTGATCCATTAGAGATATCATTTTATATTTCATTTTATCCCTTTAAAACGTCCATCACATTAATAAGTATTGGATTTAAACCTATTGCCTCAACGATTTTTTCCTTTGTTTGCGTTCGAAATGTTTCCTTTATCCTCTTTGTGCGTGGGTTATTTCATTTGTTTCTCGACGGCATCGGCGGATGAAATGTCGGCTCTTTACTGACCCAGTCGGTCTCTTATGCCGCCCCCGACTACTCAGGGAAGTCAAATTTATTTTTACTCCATCATTTTTTAGCATATTTTGTGCCTTCACTGGAGGCAAAATCTATTTCAAAGTTTTTGGATCAATTTATCCGTGCATCAACATAACTTCAACTGAGTGCTGAAGAATGACTGAGGAAAATCATTGCATGCGATGCGGTGTTGTTATTGACAGTTTTTCAACTGTGCTCTTGGCAAATAATATTAAGGGTTAAAATAATATAGCGCTCTGGGTCGCTCTGCAGCTCGTTATATATATTTGACGCAGTTTTTATTAGTTTTTTATTGCCATTTTCGTCCCCAATTGCAGGTCCAATTAACTATTTTGTGGTTTTTATTTGCGGAGGCGACCTACAGTGTACTTTGTACTATTCAGGGATTTTTAGAATGGCAGGATAAGTAGAGAAGCTCTCGGCGTCGGTATTAGCCAACCGTTTGCGAAAGGCGCCAAGGGGACCACAGGTAACGTCACATAGGACGGACGTGTTACTACGCTTGAAGTTCTTACCAAGCGGCACCTACTTGTATGTGAGGATTGGGGTTCCCATGAAACTCTCCTCCTCTGGATTCAAACCTGTGCCCTCGTACTGGGAAGCCAGTACCTTAGCCATATTACCATCCCGATCTCCTTTATATTCGTTATATCATGTGTAAATTAATCATTCATCCGTGCATTTATGTAACTTCGTGTGTATATCGAAGGTTGGGCTTACCGACATATTCACACACGGTGTGGATTAAGATATTGTCCTACATGCTCGAGAAATGAATGAATTCAAAGGTGAAAAATCACTTTTACGTAAACCTTAGTTTGATTTCTTATCACCTCTCAATGCCGAATTTACTACGTTGAACGTTTACTACGCCTCATTTTGTCGAGGTGTGCAATTCTTTATTTTCGAGTTTGACAGCATCAGCTTTACATGCAACCCACTACCCCATTACTTCAGCTATTCAGCGTGGAGTTCATAAAACTGGTTTTCTTATTTATTAGCACGCAACCTTGAGGATGAAAACGCCAGTAATCAGAAATTCCTTTTCTGGGATAGTATCCACGCTCCTTATGAGTAGAACCGCGGAGGGGTCATTTTGATCCCTGCAACTGAGTTTCCTTGCTTGCTTAGAGTTCATTTTTTAGACTTAGAGTTATTTTTGAGACAATTTTGAGACTTAGAGATTTGCTTCGAGTTCATATGTACATGACTTTTAATCTTCTGTGAGGAAAAATAGAATGCCAAAAAATGACACAAAAATGACGCTATTCTCTGTTAAGTTTACCTAAAATGGCCGAGATTTTAAAAAGCAATATCGCTTTGCCCGGGGCAATTACGTACCTTTGTTCATCGCACGATAGCATTGCAAGTTGAGACGATTTCGCACGCGGGGGGCGGCTTGCGAATCGTTCCCGCGCAAAAGATGAGCGCGAGAGCAAATCGCGGCAGCTTCCCCCTCCCTCCACGGGCCGACAGCCGATCTTTCTCTCGCGGCCGGCGTGACCGCGTGGAGTGGGAAGGGGGAGGGCCCGTGTCGGTATCCCAATCACAAGCCGAAAAACATATCGCCACCATTCCCCCCCCCCCCCCATATCGATCCCTGAGCCACCACCTCTCCCGGCCCCCCGACGGCGAACGCGGGACGACTCCGCCCGTGGTGACGCGCGCATGCCCCGGCGAAACGAAAGCTCCGCCACCGACGCCCCATCTGCAGGACTTCGCGGGAAACTCCAGAAAGAGAGCGGGGAGCGGGGTGGCGGCGGCCCGCGTTCCGTGGGGCTGTCGTTTGGGAAGGGGTTGATAGGAAGGAAGTGAGTGGCGGGCTAGGCGGGGGCGGCCGTGGTACCGGTTGTGCTCTCGCGGGAAGGGGGGAGAGTCTGCGAGGGGGCAGGAGGAAGAGGGGGGCCCCACCCCACGCCGCTTCCCCCCTCTGCGCCCCAAACCCTGCAGCCGCATCGCAGAGGAGAAGTCCGCCTCCCGCGTCGGACAGTCACCGCCAGAGGCGCTTCCTTCGCGCCGATCGCCAGAGCGCCTACTTCGCGTCCCGCCAAAGCTTACCACGTGCTCGCCGCACAGTGCTCCCGACGCGGCGGGAAAACGGACCAGAAACCACCGATGAGTGCCGTTTGGGATTGGGAGCGGCCCGCGGGTGCCGGGCCCCGGCGCCGCCGAGGAGCGGACCTTCGATGAGGGACGGAAAGCCTTGGCCCGGCTTAACAGGACTGTCGCTTGAGGGAGGCCTTGGTGTTCGGAGGTGTCGCGGCCCTCGGCTCATCCGGCCGGGACCCCACCTGGCTCGATAGCTGGGGACTTGGGTATCAGACTTGTGCCCGTCTCACAATTCCAGTGGCGAGTCTTTGCAGAAGTTTGAATGAAGTTTTTTTTTGGGGGGCTCTGCCTATCACATCGCCTCCGAGTCCCGTAATGAAAGAAAGTGGGTGCCATGTTCACTGTTTGAAAACGTAAACATCGTGTATTCGTTGTGCTAGTCAAACGGTGAGTTGCCAAATCTAGTCCATCCCAAATCTTGTCCTGCGTAAAGTTTATAGCAAAATTTAGAAGTGAGAAGCTGATTTGATTTTCAGCATAAAATTTCAATTATTTCATACTTTAAAAAATGTCCAATCCGTCATATCCTAGAAGGTGAATATTATTGGATGATTTTACCCACATAGAGTAGTGTAAAATTCCTAAAAAGTTATTGAAGTATTTATGATTCACGTTTGAAATAATTTTCCCAAGTACTTTTCGAGCGTATAGTTACAGAATTCCTGTGCCACAATTTCGCGAAGTGATTTTAGCGAACGTTAATCTAGACTTGACCAATTATTGAATAGAAGACCATTGCTCTGCAGAGAAATAGTCCATTATTTATTTTAAAGAATAATCCCTTTTTATATATTTCATTAGTATTCCTCCAGTTTGAGGAGAAAATAGTAGTGAAGAAATTCATGCGGACACGATTTCGTCGAAATACATTTCGTCGTACGGCCAATTCGTTGTTCAATTGCAAGCGCAGATAGTGAGGCCCCCATTCCCGCTGAAAGCCGCCCATCTGAAGGTCAACAAGGCCCCGCCACCTTAAGTCCATGGAACGCCTTCCTGTGAAGCAGAAGCTGTGACTTTTTGACTTGTGCCCGTGTCAAAGATCAAGCGTGACTAGCCGTGCGGAGAGTGGTCAGGCGGCAAGGCACCCCACTGCTGCCTCCGTCGAAGGCCCATCGAACCAGAGGCGTCGACCAGCGATGCCGCGCAGCCTGAACACGTCGGCGCTTATGAAACCATTGGTCGTGCTTGCACTCCCAGGAATGTATCTCTTCTACAAGTACAACCAGTACAAGCGGCAACAGCAGGAGCAGGACAGGCGGAAGGTGACGGAGAGGGAATTGGCTCATCTGAACCACAAAATCGTAAGTATCCGTTTTAAACCTTTTCTCCTGATACGCTCTGATGTTCACACCGCGTCACGTACATTCATCGCTCCCATTTGACTCCGAGTTTAACGTGCCGTCATTTTTCGCTTGGCGAAAATATTTCGGCTCGCAAAATTTTCGGGGCATAAGCAGTTGAGTGTGGAAATTGTTGGCGCGAGTTTAGGCTATATCGATTCCTTCGAGTGGACTTTCCCCTTATCCTTGCCAATCTTTCATGTTGTTGCGTACTTTCGTTTCGTAGACGCTAGGTCATTTATTTCTCCTTAGGCGAAACACTCATGATTTTAAAAGATTTTGTGCCACAGTTCGTGTTTTATTGTCGTCGAATCAGACTTTACTTTCATATTTTGCCATCATATTTGGGCATTAATCCGGTTCAAGACCGAAGAGGGTGAAATGAATTCATGTTTTGCGGTTGAAATCTTGACTCTTGGATGAAATGAAAACACTACGTACAATATCTTATGGACGTAGTAGCCGGTGTGGACTTGGTTAATTACTTGTCCCAGTTGCTGCTATGTTGTGTTGAAAAGTCGTTAATTCCCTTGAAGGTGGTGAAGGGTGATTAAATTTCAATATGATCTGCTAACTTTAAACATGATCTACAAAGCAATTTACATCCTTAATGATAATTACTAGTAACTAGGTCTGAGAAAAAAGACCTCTTTAATAATGATGAAACTGTTTAGCCGTAAGTGCAGCTGCGAAAATTTAACTGGTCGTGGAAGCCAGGCTCAACACTATTCATTTTGGCTTGTTTTTTGACTTCATTTTCATTTATGATGATTTAAAATTATGTTATCATCATCACCTCTTCAGGGGAAGGGTAAACCATTTAACTCTAAATGAACCAGTGTATATTATTGAATCCATTAATTAAATAATCATTTTAATTTAAAATATGCATAACTGCGTGTCAACTTACTTGTGCGTATTACTTTTTTTTAAATTCTTGATTATAATTCACTGTTTTACTTAAATAAAAACGTTGTTAATTCACGTCATAGCACATTACTTAAACCTTTCTTTCCTTTTTGCTGGCGAATTCAAACTGAAAATCCAAGTCAAGAAAATATTTGAAATTCTCACATTACTCTCTGATTATCTTCATGTAAATACGCATTGTTTTCCATTAGCCTTGCATCTTACAGATTTAACTAGGATTCAGTAGGGAAATAAGTGTTCACTCATTTTTACAGACATTCACCGTGATAGTTTCAATGTTTTGGCTCTCTGGCCTATCATAGTTGCCAGATCAGATTCATTAGTCACCTATAAAAAATACAAGGCTTGAGTTTCCATGTGAATGTTCGATAAATGAAATGAAATAGTAATGGCTCTTTCAAACCAATTGATTTATTTGGGTACTAACTAGTTTTCAACGTGCAGGCGTCATTATTAGGTACGCTGGATCCTTTGTGATAGAAATAATTTTTTCAGAAATGAGTAATGTGAGCTGTCTTCATATTTATTCATACTTCGAAAAACGTATCTAATCATGAGGGTCCAATTTTGGGGGTACGTTAATTTTACTTGAATTTACGTGGATTCATTGAAGGTCCTTAAAAACAAAAAAAAATTAGTTTGGGGAAAATAAAAATTGCTTCGAAAGTGGGAGAGGAAACTTTGTTCGATAATACATGATAAATCCTTTTGGGTAAATAACTGTAGTGTAGGAAATGATTTATTGCGTAAAACTAGCGGATAATGTGAATTTCAAGCGTATGGATGAATTCACAATAGCTCAGCAGTAGTGATCTCAATAACGGATCAACGCTGGATTATATTTCGGTCCAGGAATGAACTGAGTCTGTCACTAGAATCAGAAACACGATATTAAAATCTACTTCTTATAATATTTTTCGGATGAATAAATTGGTTCGTGAATCATTTCTTTCGAATTTAACACATAAGAGTTACTTTTTTACGCACAATGGCACTGAAAATTTAATTTCTGCCCTAATTTTTAGGAGATGGTATTTAATAAGGCTTTGTTTGGTGCTTTGCAAGTAATCTAAAATTACATTTCAGGTAGCTTCGGGAAAGCATGAATCGTAAATTAAATGGTTCCATCGTTAATTGTTAGAATCACTTGACTAAAATGTGTGGTCACTTTTCCGTGGAACAATGAACTTAAGTTATAATTAAGAATGCGGGATCATGCAGAATGGGCAACGGCCCACCACGATGGAAACACCGGTTCCCGATCAGTCACCGAAGTTGAGCATCGTTGGGCTCGTCTCGAGTTTGGAGGGTTGATCCTCCGATTCGTCCGAGTGCTGTTGCCCCTGTTTGCACGTGGCAGACAGTAAGTGCGAAAAGACCTTAGCCGTCGAAGCACGTAAAACAAAAAAAATAAAAAATAAAAAATCATGCCGAATTCTAAATTGAAAGGAATTTTGAAATGAGTGATTTAATCATATTTTCTGTCAGCTTTAATATTTTCCTCTTGTCGAAACATCTCCCAATTATATAAACATCTCCCTCTTATCTAAAAATCTCTTTTTTATCTTATGGCATCGTAAATTTTATGTTCTAGCGCGTACATATCAGTTACAATGAGCTCTGTCCCACAAACGACTGCTCACAAGCATAAGCACAATGGCCCTTCAAAATAGCCATCCTCCAATGGGCCTTTTGCCTTCTTTTTTTCCTTCAGCGAACATGTGATCACGGGTGCAAGGGACAACACCTAAGCTTGGAAAGTCACAAAAACAATGAAGGACTTGATTTAAAAGGGAATCAAACCCAGATTCCTCAATTACTTGTGAGATATTCAGGTGTGTCAGCAGTTTTTGCTTACGAGGAATTGTAATTAGGGTCGAATTTGCAAGGTGTTTTTTTGCGAACCAGACTCCCGTTACACAATTGCTTGAAACGTTGGTCGCAGCAAAGGCTCTTTACCACTCTCACCACACGGGGTCACGAGAAGCATCTTCAGGGTGTTAGAAACGTTACAATAAAAAGCTAGCGCTTGTAATATAGCTGTAGCAAGTTTTTAGTAAGCGATTACTTGTCTTTTTCATGAACTTAGTTTTAGTATATTAATAGCATTGAAGAAATTTACCCGACAATTCACACTGCTGTATTAAACGAAACCAGTCTGTGTCAAAAACATATTTAAAAACATGAGAAAGGATAGAATCATTAATAATTTGTAACAAAGTAGTTTTAATAAAGTAAAAATTCATCTAAATGCATGCGTACCCCGTGTTATTTCTTGTAAATCAAATGTCATGGATAGATAAATTGTATTAATTTTTTTACAGTACAAGTATCCTAATATTCATCCTACATGGTGGATGAAAATTCGATCTTTTTACATAGTGGTGTAAGCATTTAGATGGTTCCGTAGCATGTTATAGACCTCGGTATTTAAGGGATTGGGTTGATGTGATGGTTTGAGTACTTCCTTCTCATCCCGAGGTTCCGGAAAGTGGAATTTTGGCAGTGGAGAAGACTTTACAGTGGAATATGGATATCTGCTGGGCTACTACGTAGCAAGTACTTAAACTGAAGTACTCCTTTGGTCGGATATGTACGGTACGTTAAAATGTGATCTCAAAACCACCAGCCATGCAATTAACCAACCATGGGATGAAACGATTTTCTGTGGACCACTTGGCGCCTTGAGGTTACGGTAGTCAGATTTCTCTTCATCGTATCTGCAATCCTCCAATATTCTTTCCCTTACCATCCAATCTATCCGTCCTAAATGGCGCAAATTACCTCATTTGTCAGTATCCTCCCTGAATAACCTACAAATATGAGGCGACGAAGTTAGGTTTTTCCTTGTGAGGACGCTGTATGTGGCAAGTTGCAGCGAGGCCATTTCTTTCGCGGTCCTTTCCTTGCGCAGTACCAAAACTTTCTGATGTTCATAACACCCCTTGCACTGGCTGCACCGGAAAATGAATTAGACATAGTTTTTTTGTATTCTGACTGTTTATAGAAAAACATGTACTTAGTATGATATGAATAGCAGGATAATGACTTCCTTCCCTTGTTTTTTCGCCAATTGAACTAGTTTGTACGTGTTTTAAGTGTGAAAATGAGTGAGAAATAGGGGAAAATAGTAACTTCATTTATAGCGTACAACTTTAAGCAATTTTCGTGTAAAACTGTTTACACCAGATTGTAATAAAATTAGGCACCTGTCCATATTATATTTTAAGTAATAGGTCAATCACTGTAATAATTGCGGCCAAAATGTGTCCATTTAATTGCTCTGGCATTCAGCTAGGAGCTGATTTGCTGAAGTAAGTTTTCATTACATCTCATATTCGTTGAATAATCTGCATGTTTTCCAACTTTAATTTCGTCTTCTAACAGCTAAGGCTTGTCATTAGCGAAAGTAGTATTATTAAAACAAAAAAAGCAAGTGTGGGGTTCAGTATTTGTTTTGACTCACGCATTCGATGCGGAACCTTATTTAAGTTGGGCGAGTCGAGGGGCAATTTTATATTCATTGCGAAAATCGCACAATTGGATAGGGTTACCATATTTTAATGTCTCAAAACAGTGACATATCTAGTATTGAAGAGATTTAAACCGGGACAAAATCTGGACGTTGTCTATAAAAGTTAAGCTATTGGTGAAGAGTTATTTTATTCTTTGATTGCAATTACCAAAAAATTATTACTTGCAGCTGCGGTGGATTTTCTTAGTAATAAACTCAGGAGTCCAGTTTAGTATTAAGTTCGAATTTCGCTATTAGTAGTGTGACTGAACCCATCTTGGACTCCGACGAGTAATTTCTCTGGGACCACCGGGAGCGCTCTCGAGGATGAAAGATTCAGTTTGATTTACTCATTTCTCATCATGCATTTGTCGCAACGAATTTCTGCGTGCGCTGGACAGCGGACCTAAACGTTGACATTCGGAGACATTTCACTGTCAGCTGGGACACCGGGAGGGACACCGGGACTGACCCTTTTAATAAGGACGTGTGGTAAGCCTACAAATGGATATCACACGATTCCTCAAGGTGCAAAATATGTGACACCAAATTATTGAAACCCCCGATAAAAAGCGGGAGTTGAACGCCGGGTCGAAGATACTCTGTTTTAATGAAGTTTCATTGTCTATTTCCAAGCTTCGACCACATTCCCGCCATGTCAACATCTTGATGGCGTATTACATCGTTTAATCTTTTCGCGATGAATAATATTCCAATGGAGTAATTTAAGTAAAGCTAAGAAATTTATTTTATTTCGTTATGAGCACATTTCAGAAATCCCGGTTTCGGTTACGTAGTGGTCTGCACATTAACCCGGATAGACAAAGACCCTTGCTTTGATTCTCGGTCCGAGTGGATTTTTTCTCTCTTTCCATTTTTCAGCACTTTCAGAAAATTGTCTCACCTGCAAGAGAAAGCTCTAGATTGCCTCCAAGGAAAAACCTATAGTGAAATATGCAGAATTAGCTGAGGAACTGCGTTTAAAGTCACAACATTTGGTGAATTAGGTGAAAAATTACTAATATTCGCATTACTCCTTCTGCCAAATTTTATTTTGTAAAAATATTTTGCTAATTTTACGTTCCTTATTTCTTCAGGGAACAAATTGAGCAACGTTGAGTCCAAGTAAACAAACAATAGCTTGAAATCAGTTAAAGTAGTTCGAGTGAAAAATCACCTCACCTAAAATTTGAAGAATTTAGCCTAATTTTAAAGAAAAAACTCATCTTTCCAATGTTATCAAAATATCAACCCCTTGCGGAACTACATTTCGAGCAATTTGCCTAAAAACATAAGCTGTTTCACATGGGATACATTACGGCTGTGCGCTCCAGAGGAAGAATATTTAAAAAAAATAGGAACTTCTAGCACCTAGATTTCGTCAAAAAACTAACGGTGTGTAGATTGCATGTTTTCTTAACTATTTATAAAAAATAATCTGTTACTCACCACAGTACTTCTTACAGAATCGCAAAAAAAACCTGCTGTTTTGAAGGGTTTTCAGCCGTACGGCGGGAAAAAATAAGTCAAGTTCGAGACTTAAGTAGCTTTATTTATTTAATGACTGAGAATTTTGGTCATGTATAAATATATTTTTTCACCATTAATATGACAATATTTATTTCATACTTCTTACAGACGCTGAAATAAAAAAATCAATTTTGAATATGGTCTCCATTATGACTAGAGAACTATCTCGCTCAAACCAGCTTAAATCTGGCATAAATAATGCTACATTCTCTCTCCTAAAAAAAGTACAATGCGCTATCAAAATAAGTTGGCATATTGCCACTCGTAAATTATAGTAATTCCGTCACCATTAATTTGCACAATTATTTTAACTGGAGCAATCTTAGAATTACGAATAATAGTTTATAACCTAAAAAACATACTATTTTAACGTAATGCTTTAGATAGCCCATTTTTGTAGGATCGGATTTGGTCCCTATTATGAGGGATATTTGGTTTCACTCTCACACGTTCATGGATCACCGAGCACCGCTAAGCCTCCTTTGGTGCTTCAACGTAGGCTGTAGGTGGTAATGACTTGTTCGCTAAATAAACGTCTTAAATTAAAATGGCTCAGTGATGTAACTGACCCTGAGCGACGATCATGAGATACGGGTGCGAAACCGGGCCGGGAATTAAGGTGGCTGAAGTGATTTGTGTTTATGTCCATATTTGCGAGAAACTTTGAATATGTGTTCTTATTAGTGATATCTATGTATAAAATTATCATTATCGTTCAGGAAACATGCATATTTGCTTAATTTCTCAGAAGAATAAGTAATTACACACATGAAAAAAACAATTTTACTACTCACTGATTAGTTGGATCAATATTCTACACTTCCATTTCTAAATCTTCCCCTTCATACAATTTCATTTCTCTGTTCACGAACAAATGAAGGCAAAAACTCACACAACCTTGCTGCCAAATCGTTTGAAATATTTCACGTGTTCAAATCTTCACCAGGGGTAAGCAATCGCAAGCGATTCTATTGCGAGCCAGTGGATGGCATGCGATTTGGTGGTTCACTCGGAAAAAGTTATCGCTAGCCACTTCCCGCGCCAGCCATGGCGCCAGAAATGTCGCCGTGTGTACAGGTCTTAAGAAATATTCATGGCGAATGTCCACAATTCAATGCTCCGAGTAGCGTGCAGTGGATAAATGCAGCATCTCCATCGGTTTGAAAATAAGACGGAACTAAGTTTCTCCATTTTAACAAGTTGAGTACAATTTAACCGACCATGGTTTCAGCGCGTAATGCCATTATCAAGGTAATTGATAGTGGCATTAGGTGGTGAAACCATGGTCGGTTAACTTGTACTCAATTTGTTAAAATATATTGAGTTTGGGAAATTACAATTGCTTTTTCGTTAGTTTCTCCACGTACATAGTTCATTGCACGACTCGGTTTTCGTGGAGTATGTATAGGCATAGCGAAACTTGGTGGCACTCACTAGCGGAGCGTTTAAGGTCACTTAGGACGAATTAAGCGTTGATGAGCGGGGAAATTTATCGAAGGGCTCAGTTCGGGACTTCTAGAGAGAACCTAAGGAAATGTATCCCTCCTCCCTTGTATTATTTCCTCTCCCTGACGTAATTTTCGGTATGAGCGAGTGCCACCAAGTTTTGCTACACCTATACATCTTGAGGTGAAACTAAAATAAAATAAAAACAATGTACGTAGAAAAACTAAGTTCCAAATGAATTCAATCCGTTCTGGCGTAACTTTGTGGAAGTCTATTTTGTGAAAGTAGTTGTACCAATAAAATACTCTGTGGATTTAAAACATGGTTTGCCTTGTCATTATGTGAACTAAGTTCCACTTTATTTTGAAATATGACACAGTTTTACGAAGGTGAAATGAATACAAATACCGTATTTGACGGCATATAAGACGCACCCCCATTTCAGTAGGGCTCACTCAAGAAAAGTGACCATTGGCCATATGTGTGGAAGGCCGTACTTCCACGCATAAGAAAGGGGGTGATTATTTTAGCCCTAACTTTTAAAAAAGATGCGTCTTATATGCTGTCAAATACGGTAACTATCTACATCGTTATTCGATGTTTATGTTGATAGCATTTCAAGAAATGCATTCTATCCTTCAGATGAGACGCGGTGATTGGGCAGGGATGTAGGATAACTGGCTTCCCACACCGATGGCCTTGGTTCGAATGCCGGTGGTGTCGGTGATTTTCAGTGGTATACTACGTGGCTGCTATGTGGAGAGCATTTGAAGTGTAGTATTCCGCCCATCATATCATCACTCAACGTGGGCTGACCGCACGACGATTTTACTCATGTCCCTAAAATCGGATCTCAAAATTTGGTCCCTAGGGCTATTCTGTATGTTCTCGGAATTTCCGAGCCTCGAAAGTGACGACACGTTGACGTAACAGCCTCGAAAATTTCAAATAGGGCCCTTCAAAAGTTTAGATCTGTCGGGGGAAGTGACGTCAAATTCACGGGATTTCCGAGGTTTGACCATGTTGAGTCCTTACTGAATAAGGTCCCAGGTTACCCTTGCTTCAATTGGGTAACCACAGTAATGGAAGAGACCGCAGTAGGCGTTGTAATGGTGATGAGGAACGCACTCTCCTGGCATTCCGAAGGTCAAATTTTTTATTCCCTCCGCGAGTGTGGCTATCTTGTTTCTCTTAGGATTAAGGATTTCTGTTAGACGGAGCTAGGTAACCCCAGTACACGGTTCACTTGAAAGTCCAATTCAACTGCTGACCAAAAACGTGTACAATAAGTAGTAAAAAAACGAAAGGGATTCCCTTGACAGTTTATGGTATGTCAGCGATTCATCATAATTTCTCATTAAAAAAAATTCCAATTGTCCTCATTTCAATAGAGTATAAAAATAGAGCTGGCACTCATACCTCGGGGCGCAATACCCAATTCGTTTTGTCACTTATTTTTTTAACTGTCATTTTCTGCAGTGAAGAAAAACATTGAGAGGAAAAAGCTTGATTTTGCCTTAACCACCACCCAAAACTTATAAAATCCCGAGCAGCGCGATGATTAACACCGAACAGGGAGTGAAATTCATGAAAAAGAAGCGGATGGAGTACAGCCCGCACTAAAGGTATCGTCGAGTTAATTTTGCGTTTTTCATCCACATGCAAGTACAAGCCGGGGGTGTGTGGAAGGTGTTGTTAAGGTGGCTGATGTAATTGTGAATCATTGAGTGTGCATTTTAGTTACTTTTCAACTTAGTCGAATAAATTCGTGGACCACATTTCACTTAAGTGCATCTTTTTATACGGTGGATATCATCATGTACGCAGCAAAGCAAATTATGCAAGAATTAGGTTTTAAAATTTCGCCTAAATTAAAGCGTTGTTATAACGGGTGATCGGTGCGGAATTTGACATTTAAGGCAAAACTACATTTGAATACGTATTTTTAACCCTGGCATGATACCTTGATATTTGTTTACAATCATTATAATTATATGAAACTTATTATTTCGCGTTTAGGAGAAAATCTGTGCGTATGTAATCGAATTATTTCGAAATATATATCGTGTTCTATAAGGCTAAGTATTAAAATAGCATTAAAATTTTGAGAAATCAAATAGGAATCATTCAATTTTTTCACTTTCATCAATAGATATTACTAATAACGACATGTATGCAAAGTTTCACGCACATATGAACATGAGAAAAATTGCTCCAACCACCTTAAAACACCTGAAGGTGGGGAGGAATAATGGGGAAAGGAAAAGGAAAGGAATAAAGGTGAATTGCGTTAGGACGGAGTGTTCTAGTATTGGCTTGGTTTTGGTTTCAACAACTAATGGTGCGTGGGTAGAAGAATTTAATGGCTCATCTGCTCGATAGTGTATCTCTTATTTTATCGCTTCCATTTGCTCTAGTGATGTGGAAGAGAACGTTCACCCCTAACCAGTGGCACCAAAATGCGGAATTCCACAGTGGAAAAATCATCTCGAACCTCTCGAATGGAATCGAACCCGGATCCCTCGATATCGCGCACAATGCTTTAGCAAGTTCGGCTACCGAGGCGTCCTCCTCTCCTGTGGATTTTTGAGGGCTTTATAGGGACAGGGTTTTCAGTACCACCGGATATGTGATGTCACAGCCAATCTGGGTTCGAGTCTCGTTCAAGGTGAATGATTTTTCCTCTGTGGAATTCCGGAAAAGTGTGCACTTGCGCGTGGCTTCGTAAAGGTACCACTGTGCTAGTCCCGGTATCCTTAAATTCGTCAAAAAAACAAACTTAATTGTGCTCTATGCTCAGCTTTAACGTCGCGGACGGTGGTGCTAAGCGCACGCTTTCGGCTGCTCCTGTGACATCATATCGCTACCTAGGAAGAAAACCGGCATAACTCGAAAACCACTAGTTTGGAAGAAATCCCATTCAAAGTTATGACCCAAGTTCAACTGAGTATCTCTTATCTCCGTAAAATCACATCAGCATTATATATAATTTTGTTTAAAGTACATACTTAGGGGTAGCTTTTGTATAGTTTTTTTTCTTCTAACCTAAATATTAACCCTAAGGGTTTAGACATGTGACTCTTTTCTAAAAAAAACTTCAAATTTAGGTAAAGAGCTTTGACTTGTGACACATAAAAAAAAAGTTTAGCTTCTATATCTATGAAGGGCAATTAACTGAAAAAATAAATAATTACCAGAAAAGAATTTTATTTTATAAACACAGCATAACACAACTCAAAACTATTTGAACCCAATATCAGTCTTGTAATTCATTTGATTTTTACTCTTATAATATAATTACATAAAAATAGCCTGTACAGAAAAATTAACCTACAAGTTATTATAAAAATCAACGTAATATTTTGGAAATACATTTTTATCTATTAACCGCAACAGTCCGGTCTTTTTAACCTCTGTTACACCTTCCTTAGCAGATAGGGTTTTACCAGGCTCAGCTTCTGATTGCCAGATTCTGATGACTTACTTCGAATGGTTTTAAGATTATTAGTTAATAATGCTACTTTAAAATCTTGTTCACCGTAAGAATTCTTGTACATCAGCTTGTTTGTTTTATCTTGATCAATTCTAAAAATCTTAACGTCCAAAATCTTGAAGGTTTCCTGGTCAGTGTTCTTTATATTAATTTCAATGCCTTCATTTTGGAAATCATAAAAATCGTCATAACAAAGCTCGTGCACGGTATATGGCTTACCAGTTTTGTTTGCCGAAGGCTCACATAATGATCAGGGACATATATTGGACAGGATTTTCTAGCTTTTTTAATCTGCTTCTCAATATTAGAATGTGCACTGTCTCCCTCGTTTTGACTATGCCCAGAGATAAAATATTTGTGCGTTATGGATGTAATCCACTTGAAGGTTAAAAAAGCTTTACGGTACATAGTCATAATGTTTTAATTTTGTCCGGCGCAATTATAGGAATAAAAAATGACTTCTGTATTGTTTTCGATACTCGACTTATTGCCTCTTTCATGATTCAATTGTTCTAAGTAATGCCATACACAGGAAGTGATTTCAAAAAAACCTTTTGTTGATGGAATCATTGGAAAAAATCTATTTTTTTATCCAAAACCACCCTTGAGAGATGTGCTGTGTATCTTCTTCAGTATTGTTTGGACGTTGAAGCTGCCAAATTGTAGCATTTTGATCACTATGTTTGACAGTTAATTTCAAAGTAAGCCTACTTCTCGAACCATACGACATTGTTGTTACTGAAACAAATTAATCATTATATTTATTAATTTTTATTCAAGTGGCACATGTCAAATTATCACACCACGTCATTACAGTTTCAAAAAAAGATATAAATAACTTTTGTGAAGAGTGGCAAAACTCAAAATAAAACAAAAGGAAAAAGAATTTAACTTAGGTTTGTAAACAACACAATCATATTTCAAAATAGTACGTTATTTATCATATAAATATAATATGCATACTTACGTTTTTATAGATAACACTGGCGTAATCCAGAAAGTGATGTTTTTCTTCCAAAAGATTCAACGAACACGGGGTACTTTTTGAAATATGACACTATTGAAGCAAAATCGACATGCACACTAGGGTGGGCCGAAAAACACGAATGTGTCCGAATCGAATCGCAATAGCACGGAAAAGTAGCTACTCGTCCCCCTGATGTCAAAGAAAGAAAACGTTTTGTAAACGGTTCACATCTTCCGGTCGCAGATCTCGTTCGAAGTTTCGAAAAATCTTAAAAAATACGACTTTTTTCGGGAATTTTTAAAGTGATTGAATTGCGTTCAAAATCGGTATGTGGCCTCTTACAAAAGTTCCTTTGTCTTAAAAGAATATAATGCCCCTTATTTTTGGGGAGGGGGAGTCGCTCATCGCGTTCAAATTATCACAAAATCGTAAAAAAACATGACTTTTTTCGGAATTTTCTCTTTATAAGCTACAGTGATCGGATTGCGTTCAAAATCGGTATGTGGCCTCTTCTAAAGGTCCTTTGTATTTAAAAAATATAATTCCCGTTCCCCCCTTATTTAATGGGGGAGGGGAGGGGCATGTATCGTAAATAGCAGTATTGGCATGTTCTCATTTGAGTCCCAGAGGGTGATCCGAACCTAATATGAAAATCTATGTCCGTATATTTTGCAACCGTATCCGTCTTTTCGGTTTCAAGATCTGAGGTAATGTTGGCAGTAGTTTCAGAAGAATTACCACCCTCATTTTTTACTTGCTTTGCTTTTATTGCCAGCTTCTTCTTAATCATTTCACTCTCCTTTTGGTCAACTGTTCTTATCTTGCCAATTCTGTGATGCCGCTGTGCATAAAGAAATTTTCTATCTACCACAGGAACTTCCCTGTCAACAGGGAATGAACAATCGATTATAACCGGCTCATCACAGGTACATTCATCTATTGTTTTGTTGCAATCACATAGCAGGTGCATTTTGCACTTGTAGGAACCTACGTCAAATAAAGTTTTTGTACTGTCAGAAATGTATTGTGTGTACTCCTTTTGTTATTCCTCATATTTTTTGTCCCCGTAAAACTTTTTCCGTGCGTAGTAATACTTATCGTGAAGAGTTTTGATAGTTTTATGATTCTAGGGCGAGAGACCGTTGGTAAAGATGCTTTAATGAAAATGGTCTCTATATCATCAGAAATGACATTAACTACTGCAGAGAAACTAAAATCCTGTTTTGGACTGGCCGAAGCCAGTGCTAAAGAATGTCTAACAAGCTGGCAATGCAGTAAAACATCAGCATGCGATGGAAGAATCTGATAGCTCAGACTTTGATGCGGTCCAAATAAAGGACAGTGAAATTTCTCACCATACGTCCTCAACGTCATTGTCCAGCTCTCTTCAACTCAAATATACGACCGTGCTCCAACTCTAAGCAGCAGTAGAATGCGACTCGCCTCCCCTAGACAAAACAGCCTTGGTCGCTCTCGGAGTGACTTGACTTCTCTGGCACGTTGCGCGCAGCGGAACAACGAAGTCCTTGCATCGGCTGCCGCCACCCTGGCTAGTGGCTAGGCCCGCCCTCGCTGAGGCTCCCCTCCCATTTTATATGTAAATTACATTTACATGAGAATGATCTAAGCAGGATATATTTTAACGCTTTGAACGCCTTAGTCTACCCAACGGCACTCATCACACGAGGAAAGCAACGACCGGAATACAAATCCTTCTTCCGAAACAATGAGAATGTATAATCGGTTTGTAGAAAAACATTTGATCCTTTCTGTCGGCATTTGCAAAGTTAGAGAAGTAATAGGTGGAACTCTCAGTGCAGCCGGAAGTGTCCATATACCTAAAGTTTCTAGGGCGAAGAACTGCACACTTCACACTAGGAAAACAACGATCGTAAGGTCACTCATTTTTACGATATATGCTCCTCCCCTCCCCCATAAAATAAGGGGGGATCAGGAATTATATCTTATTAAAATACAAAGGACCTTTATAAGAGGCCACGTACCGATTTTGAACGCAATCTGATCACTGTAACTCATAAAGAGAAAATCGCGAAAAAAGTCATGTTTTTTACGATTTTTCGAAACTTCGAACGAGATGTGCAACCGGAACATGTGATCCGATTTCAAAAATGTTTCTTTATTTGTGATCAAGAGGACGAGTAGCAACTTTTCCGCGCTATTGCAATTCGATTCGGTCACTTTCGTCTTTTTCGGCCAACCCTAATGCACACTTTCCAAACTTTGTTGAACTATTGAGAATGTGACACTGTTTTCCCAAATGGAGTAGGTTTCGTTAATGCAGCACTGACATAACTGCACTCTAGTGGCCGGATATACGAATTACAATTGTGACACTCTTCCACTTAAAAACTTACCACTTTTTCGTTTTGATTATGACATAAACGGAAAATCGCAATTTTTTAGTTATGCCGGTTTTATTCCAAGGTAGCGATATGTCCAGCAGTCGTGAACAACTTCTTCCCTTAGAGCCATCAAAAATTCACAGGGGAGAAAGACGCGTCGGTAGCTTTACTGGCTAAAGCACTCAAGGGATACGGGTTCGAGTCCCGGGCAAGGAGAATGATTTTTCCTCTGTGAAATTCCGCAATTGTGTCTACTTGCGGGTGACTCCCCAAAAGGTAATACCGTGGCTAGTCCCGGTATCCTCAAAGTTCGACAGATACCAAAATTTTGCATCACTGACACAGACCCCTTCTCATAAATCGCAAATATATCGCTAAGTGAGCATATATCTTCCGTTGTTGCCTTGCATGTATCTAAAAATGTCCCTTCATTGTCTATATGCAGTTATATAAAGGTATTTATTTACAAATCGATATATTTTATCGTTAAAAAAAGATCTGCAGATATTCTGAATTCTATTTCAGAGGTTCCTAATAATAAAACAACCAAATCAAAAAAGGTTTCACAGTTTTACAAAGATTTCGACCCATATAAATACAAGAAGTGGAAATGTTAATAAAAAGAATTAAACACTGGTTACGGTGTTATATAAAAAAACTTACATGAACACACATGTGTCTTATAGACTGCAGGTGACAGTTGGACTAATTGATTTCGAAGTCAGACATAGATAAACTGTGGATTAGGTAAATGAATTAGGGCAGTAGTAGGTATCTAATTAGGAGGAACCAAAATTCGGAACATGCAGAAACGAAGTTGAATATACCATATCTTTAAAATTGCGGCGGACTATGAGACCGCATTCCTGTGTTTACGGGTAAAACTCTGGATCCATTTGGCGCCTTTAGTTAAGAGTAGGTAAGTGCCGACTCTGGGTTTCTCCTCCCTTCCTCCATTCTCCAAATAATCCTTCCCTCACCGACCCACTCAATTCTCATTAATGACACACATTTCCTCAGCTGTCGATCTCCAAATAAGAAACCAGCCATGAATAGTTTTCCACAAGAAACAGGAATTTCTTTCGTTTATCAAGGCGTCATCTACTCTCTTCTTTAGTCTCTGTTCTGAAGAGTTTCTCTAGTGAGAGAAAGAGAAGAGTTCTGAAGAGTTTCTCAAAGGAAGTGTAGGGACCTATTTCGAATTTTCTCAGGGCTTATCACACAACTAACTGCCTCTCAACAAAAATACATGAATGGGCCTACCGGTGAACTCATTGATATGCACGTGTGGAGTGTAAGGATTTTGACGCAATCTCTGTTTATATTTTCTCCCATAGAAATTCAACAAATGACTGAGAAAAGTGCAAGAGAAAGCGGCTACAGCATTCCGCCCTTAAAATAATTTGACGCTCATCCAGCATGTGCAAATTATACACAAGTTTATCGCAAGTGAGCCAAGTTGTTCTGTAAACTTCGCCGTTGCTGGAAAGACATTGAAAACTCCAGTCTATGACAGCGTAAATTTTCTGTAATTTTGTCAATTAACTGTCCTCTACGGGAAACGATATCAAAATGCGTGTGTTTGGACGTTTAAATTCATTTCGTTATTTTGTCAGTTTCCATATTTCTTAGATATTTATCAGTTTCCTCACGCCGTAAATTATCAACAATGCATAATTTTACTTTGTTTATGTCAGTGATTATATATATAGCCCGCCAATGGTCCGAATTCAGTGATTAGCAAAAACCCCTGATTTCAATGATTAACTGTTGAATTAAACTCTAGCATTATGTCATTGAGGTCTGGTTAACGTTAGCGCAAAGCCGAACCCTAGTTATCATGACGTTAACTGGGGTACGGGTTCTGTGTATTACTTCAAAGTATCAATTAGTTATTAGATTAGACTAACATTGGTTTTCAAATGGATAGAATATTTAACCAGAGATTATAAAAATGGTCCAAAATAATTTAATTGTATAGGATACCTGTTTAATTAAATTTATGGAACATGATTACGTAAAATTATTAATGTATAAAATTATTGAAATGATAAAATTATTATTACGATTTATGATGACCTTGGTCGTCGAAGACGTTTAATTAGGGTACTGCTACTACGATAGTACTTCAATTCTTATAATTGGTCTTCATGCATAAATTAACTTTTTCTAAGTATATTTTACATGGCTTTTCGAAGTACACATGGCATGGTACTTTTACTTACAAGACGTGCATTTTATGGCATTGTTTGCTGCAATTTACCCTCGGACTGCAGCCCCCGTGTCTCCGGGTAAACGAAAATTAAATTTCAAATGATATATTTGGAATTAATTCTTTCAGAAGCTGACCATTAACGTAAATACTCCTAGAAAACTACACTTAGAGCGAAATATCAGGTTTAAAAAGATATTTTCATTTAATTAATTGGAATCATGGAAATGAGCCTCTCTAGGGATCCTCATTTTCTCGGCTCTCTGAGCCATATATTGTTTTACTATTATTACTTTTTTAATTACTTTCGAGCTAATTTCCTGGCACCACTAGGCCAAGCATTGTCATCATACTCTGCTCCTCACCACTGCTGTATTGAGTGTCTTAAGATGTGTGCTACTCAAAACTATTAACAAATCCATTATAAATATCCTCATCTAGTTTCTGTCGAAGTTCAGAAGTCTCGATTTAAATCTCCAGAGGGAGAATGCGCTTTAAATGTGACGTATTTGCATGCAAGAATCTCTTAAAGAAATGGAACTTAATATATTTTCTAAATTACATATATGAATAACTAAAATGTATTCTTTAAAATTTTATCAGCAAAATTTAATTCCAGTAATATTTAATTCCAGTACTATTCCTAAGTCATTGATAATTCGTTTGTAATTTAATGCTTATCAGTGACACTGTATGTGGTACTTACTACATCCTAGGAGCTGGTCGACGTTCAGTGCCCCATCTGAAATAACTTAGGAGATATGTCAAACATTAGATGTAAGCGACATCGCACCTCAAAGATTTTCAAATCACGGACAAGAACGAGAATATCGTCTATTTCGTGGTATATAGTTTTGCGTTGTTACTTCATGTATGAATTGGGATTGGGATTGTGTGGTGGTTCGAGTACTGGCTTCCCATCCCGAGGGTCCTAGTTTGAACCTAGAAGTGTGGTGGTGGTAAATTTTCAGTGGAATGTCGATCGCTATATGAGTGCTTCGTGGGGATCATTTCAAATGCGGAACTCCGTCTGCGGGGTGGGACGTTGTGTTTTACTTTTATGCTGAAAATGGTCATTATAGGGCAACTTTATTTGATGGGTCCTCACGGACCCAAATCCGGACACGATGAGATCCCGTTGATGTCCGGACTGGGATTGCTAATGCATGAATGAATGCTAAAATACCGTCGCGGTCTATTGAAAAATTATAAATGTTTGTCAATTCTATGGAACAAACATCTGCACCATGGTTTGAATTTATATTGGAGTGCTACCTCCAACCAAATTGAAAAAGTACCTCCGAAGCCGAAATTAAGTTTTATCAATTTTTAATATGCAACCATAGTTGCAATTCCCTGCGTAGTAACTCTTGGTGGATTGATATAGGGTATATTATTTTATAGGTATAACTATTTAGAGTTCATTATTGACAAAAGTGGCGTAGACGTGCGAGGTTCCCCTCGGCATCATTGTTGGCTGGTCGAAGTACTCCACATTGCCTATGAAATATGAAGTATCTGTGGTTATTTTTAATAGAAAGTTTCTTTAAGAGCTTCTCAAATTTTTCCATTGCAGTGCCACAAGAATATTCATTCCCTTTAAAACCGTGCGAACATTATTACCTGATTATGAATAAGAGAATCGCAAGCCTGTTTTGTATTTTGATTATTAAATTCTTGCTTCCGTTCTTCGGATGTAGTGGTTTTATAGATTGTTACATTAAAAAAATAACATGCAATAAAAGTCTCCTGTTATGAATCTACTGCTTTTAATATGTAGATAGAGGCCACAAAGAAACCTCTAGAAAGTTGATTCGATTTTGGAAAATTTACGGGCAGTTTTAGTCCAAGTATGGTTTATTAGGTTAGTCGTATGGTTTAATCAATTTATAGTGACGCTTTCAACGTTCCTCGTTGCTCGTAACAGGAGCTATATTTCAAAATCATCCTTTAGCCTAACCTTAATCATTTTGCGGGGGAAAAGTGGCCTGTGTTAGTGGAAAGTAATATCTGATGAAAGGATTCGTAACATTTCATTTAGTTCTCACGTTGCATACTACTAATATTGGCAAAATAAAAATAGCATAGCCTTTTTCCCCCTGCATATTATATCGTGTATCGGAGTAAAATTTGAATGCTTTTTCGATATTACCGTGGAAATAAATGTGCTAAAGTTTTCATATAGATTTACGGAGTTTCTTCGAAACATTAATGCCTAGTAAGCAAATAACTAGTCGTAGAAAGTTGATTTTTTTTCTGTTTCCGCAAAACGACCTCTGACGTCATTTCATCTATCTATCGAACCCGTGGTTCGATTCCCGGTGAAGACGGATATTTTTTCCAAGTATTTTCTAAATATTTATACTGTTGTGTTTCCGGCATAAGTGGACATCTTCACAAAAGCCTTTTTAAGGCATCTTTAAAAATGTATCGGGAAGAAGAGGGAAGAAGCGATGGATGTAATGACGTCACGGCCGTTATGGGAAGGTTGCCCGTCCATTCAACTTTCAACTCATATATCTCTGGCAATTTTTGGAATCTTTAAGAGATGATTTGCAAATGATCATTTTTCATGGCCCCCTGCACGATAAAGTAAAAAGCAGAAACCGCGATAAACCCCCATTCTGAGGTTGCCATGGAAATAAGGATTTCATTTTTTAAATTGCGATTTTCTTTGATTTTATCTGCAACAGCTCAGCATATTCTAATGAAAAAATGTGGACAACTTTCTTTAAATAAATGCCTTGATCGTTAAAAGTTTAACTTATCCCAATATTCTCATCCCTATGTTTCAAATGCCCCTATGTCTTCTGTTGCTAGTGTGATTAAGAAAATAGGTCCCCCATCAATGAGTTTAGTGTAGCGATAAATACAGCCAAAACAAAGAAGTGTAGTGCCAATGGAAATGTGGTGAAATTGAAGAGTGATGAGGAAATAGAAGGAGAAAATCAATTATCAAATGATCTATGAAAAGTTGGGGTGGCAAGATATGGGTAAATTATCTACGAAACTGTAGAGACAGAATTATTAGTCTAACTAGAGACACAACAGCCCTACGAAAACGGTGCTCGTGTGAGAAATGAATGGAAGGAATGATCGAAAAAAAAAACTAGGGTAAAATGCATGACGGGAATCACGAAGGAATAAATAGATAGGTTGATAAGATATTAGAGTAGAGAGCTGCTGTGAACTTATTTTCGTATAACTGCTGATTATAATGGGATAAATGGTTGACCTTTGTTAACTTTTACACATGGTTCTACCAGGGTGACAACTTACTTAATTTCCGTATGGTGTTCTAATGTGCCCGTTGCTTATTTTTCATCGCAATTGGATGCGGTCAGTCCTACCCTCCTGCCCCATTTTACTGTATCACCTAGAATTCATTTTGGCTGAATGTGATTAGTTACACCTTGCCAAATCAATAAAAGCCTCTATCGCATGTCATGAAGCTATTTCCCTGGTTCAAGATCGACAATTTGGATTGATACTCGTTTGCAGTGCATGTTATTAGTAAAATTCTTAATAACCTTGCGTTTATTCTCTCTCAATATAGGCGAGTATTCAGTGATGCCAAATTCGCGTTTAGGCCGGAATGGGTAGCTTGAAGGGAGAAACTTTTTATGATGTTTTCAATCCTAATACGGGCAAGCTGCTTTTGTGACTTATTCGGGCAAGGTGAGTCTAGTAGACTCTTCTAACTTATTATTTTGGTTTCCGGGATTTCACATTGATAATTTTTAGTTTTCACTTAACCTCGGTATTTATTGTATACTCAAGTAATACAGTACACCAAATACGTTACATATGGTGAAACAAAACTTTTGCATTACTTTTTTACATTTGATGCAAACATCACTTTTCCTGCTGTGTTCACCACAAACATGCCTACGGCATTTATGACAAGACTGTTTATGCATCCTATTTCTAGCTGCTGGGCACATGAAACATTTATTTTTTTCCATGGCACTTCAATGGCTAAATTTGGATCTACCTCGCCATGAAAAAAGGCAATTGCTGCTTGTGTCGGTCGCTGAAGACCTAGCAATGATCGAGATTGAATTTGCGCTTTTATAAGACCCTCTGCAAGGCTAAGGATGGATATTCGCCTCTTATTTCACTTAGTCTCATTCCAGTTTGAATTTTGTGAGCACCACACTACGTATGCCACAACTCCGCAAATGTCTAACCCATTCATAAGATGCGAATGGCCAGCGATTGGTTTTTCTCATGCGCGTATACTCGTGATCGAGTTGGTCTAAGGAGTCAACTCCTCCCTTAGTTTGGTTATAGTAAGTTATTATTTCTGGTTTACCACTCTCAGTAATTTCAACAGAATGGTACATTGTGGATAAAAGCGTTACACTCTTTTTTTCGGGACAAGCGAAACTAATGTGGCATTCTCTCTAAAACCTAAAAGTGGCAAACCTTTCGTTCTAGATTTATTTGGAAGAAAAGCAATGGGGATAAATATTTTGTTATTTCTTACTGTTCCTACTAACGTTAGTCAATTTAATTTCAGTGTTTTTGCCAAGTCTAAATACGAGTATGTAAAATAATTGTCGCAATTAACATTGCGATTGCTCCTATTGAAATGGCTAGACGATTTTCACGGGTTTGCTGTTTTATATTCACAATAGATGTTTGGGTAGGGCGAAGAAATGACGGGTGAAAGAAACAAAGTAATTCACTATGATAACTAAAATACTGGATTTATAGCGACAATGTTCGTGTTCTTCTGATTTTATATGTGCAGGAAATGTAATAGGGAAGAGGAAAAGATTATTATTTGTCCAAGCTACCGTGAGACCTGGCGGATTGCCGTCCTCTCCCAACCCGTTCACCCACAGCACTGGCAGGCTACCTGCCTCGCTAATCCCATAATTGATCCCCAATGTTGTCGCCAGGCTACGAAGCATGTGTCACCTATTGGGCTAAGTATTACCAAATATATACTTTTCAAATACCTATGTGTATTATTTCAATGGAATAACATAATTAGTAATCTACGCCAAATTTATAGAAGAATGAGTCCAAACACGACGTAAATCAGACATTATATAAGTTTGTTTCTATGTAATTTTATACTATTATTAACATGAAAATTAAATTAGATAATGTCAGATATACGGCGTGTTTTGGCATATTTTTCTTTTAAAATATAAACCTTGGAATGCGGAACCCAAATATAGCTGTAAAGGAAAGATATACACAAAGGAAATGAAAGAAACATCATAAGCTCCACGGACTCACCTTGCCCGGATTTGCTGCAACTCAATAAAATAATTTATTCCAAAGTTATTTGAATACTGAATTTAATTTGAATATATACAATTTATAGATGATTTAGAAATAGAAGAAGTCTAAAATTCACGCTAAGCTACCATTTCAATTGTAAAATAAAATGAGATGCGATGAGTCCGAGAGACTCACCTTGTCCGTATTAGGGTTAAAGTGAAAATTACGAGGCATTAGGTTTTAAAAGATATTTCATTGAATTTAAAGTCCAGCGGGAAACCTTTGGTGGTAACTTGAGCGCGAGTCACACCCTGTGAGATGCAGCGTTGTATGAAATGCACAATGAAACATATCATTTGCTTGGACTGAGGGTCGAATTGTGTCCTCCTGAATACGCACCAACTACTTAAGCCAATGTAACTACCCAGGAATCCGAGTACCTCGTGACAATGTATACAATTTGTGAGGGCATTTTTTCCTAAATAGCTTTACTGAAATTAAAATTGGAATTGGACGTATGGGTAGGTAGCTGGAAAGAGCACTCGTGAATTGTTGGGGATATTTTGTTCAAATCCTTGTCCGGATGGACGGTTTTCTATTGCGAAATTCGCACATTCGAGGTACCTAATCCATTATAAAATAGATGGCTCTTTGCAGGATGTAGGGTCACATAAAGTCATATAGGAGGGATGGATGAAAATGAGGGGGGATAAAGGGTTACAGTGGGTGGTGGACTTTATGGATGGCTGCATCATCCTTTTGACTGTATCAGACCTAAAATCCCATATCGATTCACCTGATGATGCCGCAAATTCAAAGAAACAGCGCATGGCTTCAATAATTAAATATTTGTGAAATGTTGGAATTCTAATTTAAATTATGCGTCGTGAGGTTTCACTTACCTGAACCAAATGCTATCAAATTCGAGTATTACTAAATGTTTTCGCAGTAAAAAAATTCAAAATGTTATTTTTTTAACGATGAGGATGGTAAAACTACATTTTAGGCAGATTTTCCTGCAGCACCAAAGTGGTCTTTTAATCTCTACAATGTACAAAGAACATATCTTCGGGCTAACGCACCTTGAAAGTCTGAGACCAAAGAACTGTAAAATAAAAGAAAGCAACTTTACTATCGAGAAATTCGAGGAAGATGGATAAGTTTTCCTACAATTATACAATAAGTGAATGGATCACATATTTACCACGAATATTAAATGGATAATCACCTAACTTTGGTAACGGCATGGCATTTTCGAATACTTGCAACTATATATTTATTTTTCATGCATGTACAAAATGAAGGCTGGGGTGCACGACACCCTGCGTTGATTCTAGTTACCAGCAATTTAGCAGGTATTACAAAAAAATGAATGAAAATGACATTTCTTGGCTGAAAATAATTTTTATAATAAACAGTATCAAATAATAAAATGTCTATAATGTCTCTCACTAGATTAAAGACAAAAAGTTGCATTTATTTAGCAAGAAACAGGTATATTACGAGGAAACCAGTGTTCAACATTAAGGATGAGATATTGCTGTTTCAGAGAGTAAATAAAATAAACGAAATATTCTATGTCATGAACTATGGGGGGCTCAATATGGGGGAAAAGTCCCATAGCTTTTGTAAAAATCAAATGTCAGAACCATTCTTTAAAACGCTAAGTATTATTTACGCATGAAGGCCAAAGAAAATAAAGTCCAAAAATGTTTTATAGAGGCTTCATCTCGATCAGCCTCAGAACAGATCAGAATCTTGTCTCATTCATGGACACAGCGCATTTTGCATTTTACCAAATGAAACTTTGAAGCTAGTGCTGATATAATATATCCTAAATATTATGTGGCAGTGGCGGTGGCATCTCTGCTCAGCTGCTCTAACGAGAGTTATTCTGCCGAAGTAACCCGTCTGTCGGATAGAGCATCCTAAATAAGAGTAGTCTAAAGAAACTAAGGAACCAACTCATTGAACAATTCACTCTGAACTCCTTTGCGCCTGTCGTTAAGAGCAGGCTGGCTTCTCTTCACCGTTTCTACATTCCTCAAATTCTCTCCCTTGCCAACCAATCCATCTGTCCTAAGTGGCTCATGAACTTAGTTGCCTGTAACTTTTCCCAAATGACCAATCAATTCGAGGCGACCAAGTCAGATCCTTGTGAGGACAAAGTGAGAACGTAACTAATTTAGGGGAGGACACTTCGTTCGCGCTCCTGTGCCTGCGTAATACCAAACATTTCTGACGTTCCTAAAACTGCAGTGGACTCCTTGCATCGTAAAATGACTTAAATATAATTTTATTTATCTACGTTATGTCTGCATATAGAAAAGTTGGAAGAAAGGATAAGAAGGGAAAAGCAAAATTTCCCGTTACTTATCACCCAAAAATAATCACTTCCCAAGCAAAGCCATGATTAACACTTAAGAGCAAATAGTATTCATGAAATGCCAGCAGATGCAGCCGAGTTTCCCTATTTTCGTCAAGTTAATTTCGCGTTCAATTCTTCATCTAAGAGTGCACTTAACTTAGTGAACCGCCGCAGTGACGTTTGGCATTAGTTGTTCGGACACTAGCCCTTAATGAGGGGGGATATGGGGACAGGAAAAGTAGAGGAAAGGATTAAAGGCGAAATTTTTTTTCACGTAGTGTCTTTGTACATGCTTTGTTTAATTTTCAACTAAGTGCTTATGAACCGCGGGAGGAAAAAATTAAAGCACCTATCTGGTTCAGAGGGTATACATAAAATTTTATTGTATCCGTTAGTCTTATCAATGTTGTTGAGAACGTTGAACCTTGAGCTCAAGAGCCCGTTTAGATGCCAATCCTTAATGACGCAAATGACCTCGTTATCGGTCGCTTCGCCAAATAACTAGCCATCCATCAATCATTTTCCACAAGAAATAGGCATGCATTTCTTTTATCAAGGCTTGGTTTATTCATTAATCTGCGTACTACAGAGCTTCTTTCAAGTGTAGGGACTCATTGAAAACTGTCTCTGGGCTTCTAACGGAAGTGGCTTTTAACCTATAATACCCGTGTGGCTCAACTCATTGTCGTGAAGACTTAGGAGTGTGAGACTGTCGACGCAATATTTGACTTCCATCTCTTGATTTTTTTCTCCCATGAATACGAATGAACGCCCAGCTAGTGACTGACGAAAAGCACTGAAGAAAACAACTGCATCACTGCGCTCTCATGTTCATTTTAGTCCATTCAGATGGTAATTTCTGGCTCGTTTAGATGCAAACAATAATTAAATAAAAATAATACTTGCTTATTTATTATATATTTGAGATGGATTTTCATTGTGATCGTAAAATACTCACCAGCGTAAATTTTATCGGTGACTCCGTCTATGCATAAGCATGATGCGAAGGGTATTATTTTAAAGCCGCACTATAACTGTGGAATTGATAGAAGCAATTAAATAAGATAGATACACTTCCGAAGTGATGGGTACTAAAGTCGACCTTCCCACGCAACATTAGAGGCTTATACGAAAACAGAGCGGGACACTGAGGCACTTCAAACATACATTTCACTTCCGTCTAATCACTCTTCCGGTTCGTTATTACTTTTCTCTCTTAACACCCCATGCCACTCCGGTGGCTCACATAGTACATATGCATCTACATATAAATGGTACCCTTGCGAATCAACTGAAGGCTGTGTAGCAGGGGGTGCCTCCGCACCTGCCAGCCACCAATCTTCAGGCACTTGTTCATAATATTATTACCCAATTTACTAATCATATTTTTTATTAACTTAAGGTAGTTTGAGCGAAAAATCTTTTCACCTAGAATTTGATGAATTTGGCCTCACTTTGAAGAAAAAACTCTCTTCTTTCCAATGATATCAAAATATAAACCCCTTGCCGAGCTACTTTTAGAGCAATTTGCCTAAAAAGGTAAGCTGTTTTACATGGGAAAGGTTATGGTTGTAACCTCCAGAGGGAGAATATTAAAAAAATATTAGGAACTTCTAGCACCTAGATTCCGTCAAAAAACTAACGGTGTGTAGATTACATGTTTTCTCAACTATTTATAAAAAATAATCTATTACTCACCACAGTAATTTTTACAGAATCATAAAAAAACCTGTAGTTTTGAAGGGTTTTCAGCCGTATGGCGGGAAAAAATGAGTCAAGTTAGATCCTTATGTTGCTTTATTTATTTAAGTACTGAGAATTTTTGTCAGATATAATTATATCTTTGCGCCATTAGTATTACAATATTTATTTCATACTTCTTACAGACTCTGAAATAAAAAAAATCAAATTTGAATATGGTCTCCATTATGACTAGGGAACTATCTCGCTCAAACTACCTTAAGTGTAAGGAGATTCCACATGCATTACGTCCTCAAACTATCATTCAACTCTTGATATATCACGGGGACCATAAGGTAAAGTTCAACCATGCTAACATGCAAGCTGGTTACAAATTATATGTATGAATGGGCGTAATGCTGGATGGACACGATACACGTGTAAGGGAACCATTAAATAAAATTCAGTCATGCTAACGTGAAAGATGGTTACAAAATGATGAACATCAAAGGGCGATGTGTACACGTGGCAACTTGTTTATTCCACTAGACCCGTGGGACCGTGAGCGGAATGCGAGAATGCAAGAAGGCATTTTGAGATTGACAGTGCCCGCGGCGCACTCCCGCTTACACTTCGTGAGAGGCGCACAGTAATGAGTGCCGCGAAAAGTGTCCTCTCCCGGGACAAATAAAATGCTTCTCTCCGCAATCGCGCCCAACAACACCCTCCCTCGCTTGATGGGCCGTCACGCCGCGGGCACTTTGCGAGCACGCGCCCCAAGCAAGCCCATCCGACCATCCACTCCAAAGCGAGGACGACTCCGCGCCACCGACCCACTGTCGTGCGCTGCTCTCGTCGGGAACGGTTGGGTTGCGGGAAATAACGCTTGACGTGTCCCTCTCTCTTGTCTCTGCCGAAGTGGTGCTCACCTCCACTCCCCCCCCCCCCCGACTCTCTTTATAAGCTTCCCTCCCTCCCACCTCCCAACTCTTGTTCACGCCATTCAAAACAGCAGTCACTCCAAATCTTTTCTAGTCCTTAAGCGCAGTCGAGGGGTGGCCACTTGAGTGGCGGCGGCCGACCACCTTTGCCCCTCATCTCTCGTCGTCGCTCCTTCACATTGTCGGAGCGGGGGGAGTGGGGGGATGGGGAGGGGGGGGATGAGGAGGCGATGATGTGAAAGAGGCGTCATTGAAGGAGAAGCTTACGTTGTGGGAGACGAGTGATTTCCGAGGAAATTCGCCCTCGTTGTTTCGCGATGTTTTTCCGCGGTGCTCGTCCCTCGGCCGCGGTGGTGAGTTTCCAGCGGTCAAGCACGAAGCGATAACGTGAGGCGTAATTGAAGGAATGGGGCGTAAATATTGCCGTCTCAGACATTCCACTTCCATATACATGGCGTGACAGGTAAATTTCAGTGCGGTGCGGAGGATATTAATTCGACCCCGCATGATATCTCTAATACTGACACAAGCAGCGGAATAAGAGAGATAAGCACTACCAAACTGACAGGCATGAACATTTTTTTCCACGCACCAACTTTTACCGTAACAATTACTAAACGTGACACTAGAATACAGAGTTAACATGCAATACGCTTTCGTCCTCTTCCCCCTTTCCAATTACTTTCTCTCTCTTTCCTCCCCTGTCTGGTGTCCTAACACTACCTGCCGCACACCCCATCGGCGATTTGCAGGGTAATACGTAGATACAGATGGATGTTTTAGGACGAATCTGCATAGCTCTTGGAGGTGAAAAGTCACGTGCTTTCAAGCAACTTTTGTTTTTAAATTAAACATAATTACAAGTCTTCAATAGAACAGAGGAATTTAGACTCCAATGCATGAATTTCGGTCTTCCAGGTGACCGTCGACCGGGAGTGTGTAAATCTCGTGAATAACGTGTTTGTCAATTCCTCTCTCTTTGAATCACCTCTTGTCAGATGGATATCGGGTCGTGACTCCACATTCTTACCGAGCCATTTTATGCAAAATATTTTCCAGCCGAAGCGAATAACGTTAGGTATACCGGTTGATGAGATCTTAGATTTGTCTCAGTGGTGCATAAGATATGTATCTTTCTTTCAGTGTTGACACTCATGCTCATGCTAGCTTCTTTTCAAGATAATACCGATATTTGATTTTTTTAGGGTCACTGCAAAATGTGATTAATGAAATGGTTTCGTTTCCATAGCTCCGTCAGTAAGGAGATAGGACCCCATGTCCATTAGACCAAAGAAATCCTTGAAATCTACATCCTCTATCAACCCCATTAGTCACGTACGTTCTTTCATATTCACTCCGTATGCATTTATGATTAATATGTTGTTATTTATTTCAAAGCACGTTTAAGTATGATGCATGTTTTTCAAGTTATTACCGTTCAAAGTGGCGCTACCATATTTTCGACGTCAAAAATAGCTCTTTTTCAATCTAATCTAAATTCCAATGAATATATTAAACTATGATTAATTTTTTTCAGTTCACATATTGAAACGTAACTATAAATAATTTTTTACATTTCAGTTTATATAATAAAATCGCTTCTTTGGTCATAATGGTATATCATCTCAAACTCGGGCATCTCGAATTTTAGCATGATCAGTAATACCTACGATACCGATCGATAACCCGTCTACTATCCCCACTTTAAAAGCGACTGTGTAATATTTTTGGTATAATTGGTAACTACTCGTTTTGGCTTCGCCTCTAGTAATTCGAGAGGCTTTTCAATAACTCAGGAAAACTGGTTATATTTTATTATGCATGTAAGAGCTACCAGGTATTTTTCACATAATGTATTCCTAAAGTTTCCTTTTGTTTTTCCAATCCCTTAAACACCCATGGTTGATAGTATTTTACAACTAACCAGAGAAACGTGTTTCAAACGTTGTTTTTAACTTTATTTTGCTATTCTTTTGCACTAATATTATTTAAAAAAGAACATTCGAAAATTTTTTAGCAAGAAATTTGTATAAAGGCTTTTCATCTGTGAAAACTGCTGCAAAACATGATCCTAGGGGCCTAAGTAACATACTGCCGTTGCCGAGAAAGCCGAAGGCGCATTAATCTTTATTATTGGCCGCAGTCAGTAATCCTTATTTCGTAGGTGCTTAAATTTGAAGCCATTCATTTAGTCATCGTTTAACGTTAAGCAGGTACAAGCCAATAAGAGTAATATCACACCCATAATAATACAATGATGGACAGCAAGTGTACAATTGCCCGTAGACTCAGTGGAGTGAATGAAATCTAAAGTTTGAAATATTATGCTTAAAACGAAGGCTTGGTATTCCGTCCTCCCGGGTTTCCGCCTCGTTGTTTCGTAACATGAAATAAATATTTGTTGGGAAAAATATTTTCCTACTAAAAGTTTTATAATGTTCTCTTGTTTGTCCTACGTAAGATTAAAATATTGTAATCTAGAAATCCACACTAAAATGTTTATATACGAATTAATAAAAGACTACAAAACAAATTTTTAAGAATTATGAACTATTTTGCTAGCTTCCATACTAGACGCAGGTACCTATACCACAAAATGAAACGGTCATCATTTTCAACTTATCTTCCTCCTTTAATGTCAGGATAAAATTATATGACTATATATTTATTTATGTACACTAAGTTACAATAAGGTGTGCTCTACCAATTGTCTATTATTTATCAATCTTATCCGTCTGCCTATTTCTACCAGAAGTTCTAGCTCGTACTTCATAAAATACTGCAAGAGCAATTTGATATTCAATAATATTCAAGCACGTTTAACGCGTGATTACAACAGGGTTTCTAAAGAAGTGGTCAATATTGACTCATGGAATGGACAACTCTATAGAAAGCCTAGTGGACGAAATTTTCAGTTATCCAACCGCCACTGAAGCTTACATGAAGACCACGTTCAAAACAACGCATAGTACTCTATTGAACTTGGTCATTTGGTAATGTGCAAGTGACGATGAAACTACCACTCTCCGGGACTGAGATTTGAATCCGGACCACCGAATTCGAGTCAACTACTCAAACGTATTAATCTACCCCGGCGTGTTTTTTACTGAAATTTACAATGAAACTTTCTGCACGTAGGAACGCAGTTGTGTGAATTATGAATTCCAGGGGAGAAGTGAACGCCTGTGGAGGTAACATGTTAGGGCACTCGATGTGAATTCGATAGTGCAGTGCAGTCTCCAGTTACGAAACCCAGTGCAGTCTCCTCCAGACTGCACTGGGTTTCGTAACCCAGTGCAGTCTGGAGGAGAGAAACCAGACTGTAAGAATAGTCTACTCTTGATGATAAGTGCCAAAGAGTTCACAGTTTAACGGCCCATTCGACGACTGGCGTTCTACACTTAGTGTCTTCCATAAAGTTCCGAAGTAGGGGGTTGTTCGGGTTTCCGACCGGGTCAAACTCTCCATTTCTACCGTCGTTTTGATGAACGAGTAGTTCATCGAAACGTCGGCAGAAATGGAGTGTTTGACCCGGTCGGAAACCCGAACAACCCCCAACATCTTTATGGGCCGGGAGAGCCTTAGATCTTTCATCAAGTTCCGAAGTAGTTACTACAAGTTCCCTGCATAAAGTGCCCTACACAGGTGCCCTCCATAAAGACCCAAAGTAGTTATCAGGATTCCACTGAAAAATCTGTACCATTGCCGGGATTTGATCCCGGGTTCGTCGGAATCGGAAGCCAGTACCCTAGTCTGCACACGAAACCGATCCCTATATTGAGATCTTATTATGTCATTTGCTGAACTAATGTTTTGATTAATGAAGCAAATTATAACTGTAAAGTAAAAACATATTTTAGGCGATAACTTTGAGAATGGCAGTCGCACTTGATATATTCTTACCAGAAACAAGCCTTCATAAGAGACTCTGGCAAGATTGTTTTATATAAATTTTAATTGCATCGCAAATTTGTCGTTCGTTTTTTTGCTGGACATAATGCGATAAAATGGATTTGAGCGAGGTACAACATGATAATTTTAGTTGGAGCACCCAAACCTAACCCTACCTACTGATATAACCTATGAAAGATTTAACGTTCAAATGGTAAAATCCATGTACCGTCGGTAAATGTGACTGCTGCCTTGTGGCAAATGAGGTTCTATTATTCAGTTCATGTAACATTCAGCTTTGATTTGAAGAGGAGAAAAGAAGAAAAACTTCTTACCACATAGGCCTTGTTAGAAATGGGTGCAGCGTAAGAAAAACTGCTTTCAATACGAAGAATTCATGTGATATTTGGCTACCGGAAATAGGTTAAAAATGCAAATTGTTCAATCCAGCAGTACTGTGGCATGTAAATCAACGCGGGAGTCTCATCTTAGTTTTGTTTTAGTTAGCGAAGTCCTGTAGTTATCCCTGGCAATATGCTTAACTTTAAAATTTAGTTCTGTAGTCGGTTCTTGGTTGAGAGAAAGAAGTCTGCAAAACTATATGTTAGTTGGCTAGTTTCTTAGTAATTTTTAACCGGCGTAAATAAAAGGTGGCATTTCTCATTCATTTTAACGCTCACAGCTACAATCCTATCAACCCAACTTCTTTGTGTCGCTTAGTAAAATATGATGCATGGATTTCCACCACTGTGTCACTCTTTTTCTTTAATTATAAGTAGTAATTAATCTGGAGATTGTTTTGCTCCTGCTCTCAACTCCACTCTCTTCTCAGCGAACCATTATTTTCTTTTATAATTCTTCACTTAGACGTCCCTCATAATTTTCTTCCTTCATTTCTTCATTGTTATTCCTCGATACATATTCCATTCAGTTCTCCTCCCAATACTCTTTTCAATGGGCTCTTTTCCCTTAAAGTGCGTTCAATGAGTTTGCAACAGCTACTGAAGAGAGTTTTCGTCCATTCACCGGACTTCTTCATTGTTGATCCTCTTCATATATTTTCCTTCATATTTGTTCAAAAGCACCATGCTTACATTGAATACAAACTTCTTCGCTGACTTTCAAGCATCACCGCCTTATTCCTTCAATCTTCTAATGAGCGAGAGTTGGCACATGATTAAATTTTGTCTTCGAAGACATATAGGAGGCTAACGCGACGTAAACTTCCCCGACGGCCTTGGCCCATTTTTTGTTACAGAAAATTCACGATACTCTGCGGCAGGTTCGCATTCCTCCACCGCTTGAGACTCAAGGAATTTGAAACTTGTAATGAAAGTGAGGTTCTCGATGCCTGTGAGTGCGACGAGAGGAACAACAAAGGCGGCAAACGAATGGGGCAAACGGAGAATGGTGGAGAAGGCAGTGCGGAGACGGAGAAGTAATTGAGAGTGGGGAAATGGGTCCATCCGCGAAGGTGAGACCGTAGGTAGGTAGATTAGGATTAAACCAATTTGTCACGGCACGGTCAAAATTTTAAGGGAAAATTTAACAAAGCGTATTCAGGTGAAATACAATATGAGATAAAATGTAATTTGATTCTGAGCCATCGATCAACAATTTCAACAATTTGTTTGGCTAAAATACATATTCTTGGAATTTTGCCTATAAAACGATACTCCAGTAAAAAGCGTTTTCTGTGTAAACCGTTAAGTCTTTTGTAAAAAGCGTTTTCTAGGAAATATCGGCTTTAAATTTTCGTGCCGCTACAGCAGCCAAGCTCAAACCTATTTGGCCACGTTAAATTCCATTGCAGCAAATGATAATATTGCGAAGCATTTATATTTATATTTGTTTATTTTACATTTATATAATATAAATTTTTCTGTACCTTAATGAGGCGGTGTGCACTGAAATACTGACAGGGTAGGATAACTTTTCTAGTATCTTAGTCAAAGAAAAGATGTATTAATCGAGCAAGAAAAGAAGTGTAGGCAGATGACATACGTAGAGGAGCTATATGGCAGTGATATTGGTGTGCCTTACCAATACTACCAGTTAACTTAACTTAGTTATACTAAACCTAACCAATATTACCAGTTAACTTAGTTATACTTAACAGTTAATTCCTTTACCAACCTTATGTTGGTAAAGAAATTAACTGTTGATTAGAATACGTCCTCAAGTCCTACATGCAGTGGTACATAATTGCAGATGCCGTTTCAGGCTTTGCTTTATCGAAGTGCGCGACATCAATTAATGGTTTATCACTTAGTAATTTCCACTCTTTTTTCTGTCACCAAGAATGGTTTCGTGATGACAGGTGAGAAAATAAATGGGTATTGATGGCATTCCATTCGAATTACTGAATATTTAAGGTGAGGTCGGAGGTGAATTTTTCGAATCAATTTGTTTGATCTACGTGGCAATAGTTAACCCGAAGGAGTGATAAATATGTTTGATTCCTATCCTAAAGGAAGAAAGCGTTCAAATGCAAAGCTTGTTGGGAGATAAATGAATTATGATTCGTTATAGGTGTCACTTGGAGTCATTGAAAGCGCTAATGAGAATGCTAGCAAAACGTATGGTGATTATAATCAGGATATGTAAGTTTTTTCGTTCATTTCGACGAACTGTTCGGTCAAGTATACTGGGGGAACTGATGAGGTTATTATGGAACTCAAGAGAAAAATATATACCCGCCAGTGGCAGAACTAATGGTGGGTGAGTGGAGAACCAGAGTATACTGTAACTGGTTGGGGAGAAAGACTTTTTTACCCGTTGTTGCTATTGCTTTTCAGTCTTTACGCCGGGAAAATAATGAGGAAAGCATGGGGAGAGTTAGAGGTAAAAAAACAATAGAGTGACAGTTGACTAGTATGGTTAAATTTGCTGATAACGAATGGTTTATTATTTTTATTAACCAAGTTGTTGCAATTGTCTGTAGATGCAACAATATTTCGCAAGAAATGTGGAAAGAGATTCAAAGTAAAATACAATTTACGCCGTGAAAACATAATTAATGGGCCTTTTTCTTAAAAGAAGGCGAACATAAGGGTTATATGCTGGAGTGCAGAGCCTGGATTGAGGGGAATATCACAAGTAGGAATGCAGTACCTTGGAGGAAAATTGCCATTTTATGAAGAAGCGGATTTCCGAGCTTTCCATGATTTCCAAGCATTTATTCATCATTGGCTGTTCTTGGGATTCCTTCCGCGCCATGTGAATCTTTTCTTGGCTTTTGTTGGCATAAAAATTGGGGAAAATTCTCTGTCCTCATTGAAACTTTCGGAAAAATTGACACCACTCGGCGGGAATGCCAACAAGAGCTGATGATTGATACTGTAGTAAGAGTATTTAGAGAAGAATTGCGGTAGCATAGGATTCATTCTCTGATAGGAGAAAACTAGTTATAGTTTTTATAGGGTGCGGTGACTACTGGGATCATATTACGGCATATATGAACGTAAATTTTATAGATTGATTTTTAAGGCTAAGACTTGACCATTTAAACGGTAAGAGACTTTCCATGGGTTCACATTATGGCATTGTTTCATCGTGTAACCATTAAGAATGAAACTTAGCAATTTTTCACTGGTTTTAAAACAAAATATGTTTAATATGACGTTTTAAAAACTGTTTTGAAAATCATTCCGGGATTCCGAAACTTTATTTTTCTTTGTTTCATCTAAATGAATCAATTTTTTATATGAAATTCAATTGAAATGGAATTAAATAATGGAATTTAAATGATAGAATATTCAAGTCAAAAGTAAAAGTTCACTAAAATTGCATGTTTCATGTGAAATCATTAAAAAGAGTTTTGTATTCTATTTCTCCGAAATAATGTTGTAATTATAATATATATCCTATTTATCCTAGTATGATGACCTAAGCTAATTCAAGTAAATACCTAGGAAATGCTGCAATCGGCGGTTCTTGCGGGAGTGCGGTTCAGGAGACAATTTAGTTCCCATAATTCTTTTAAATGCAGTAAAACGGATAAAGGTTATGGTATATTATTTCATACAAGTTCTCGCAAATATCTTTGCGATAAATAGTAGGCAGGAATTTTTGACCATTCTTTTCGTTGTAATGCAGCACTTAACGCACCTTGTCCGTTTTTGGGTTCGGGAAGTTGGCCGTTTTTCAGCTTCTAACGTAGTACTGCTAACTTAGAACAATATAAACAAGGAGTTCATGAAAATCAATGCAAAAAATAATAAGCTTTAAGTTGACGTGTAACTGATTGAAATCATTTTCTGGTTTTCAAGATGACACACTTAAAACGCTGGTGATACAATTTTGAAACAATACACTTCCCCTGTAGTTCAGCTTCTTACCCTGAATCCGGTACCCATTAAATTCCGTCGCGGGTGTCCTCACTCTGATAGTTGGGAAACACTCATGACTGTGGACCTTATATAAGGATGTTAAGAAAAGTATGAAATGGAGTGTTGCGTTGTACGGCGTAGAAACCTAGACACGGCAAAAAGAATACGAGGGTGGAGAAGTGTGAGTTGATGAGGGAAAAGCAATGGCGACAACAAAACGTGGGATTTTAAGGCGATCCAACAAAGTATAGGGCATGGTGGGTGAGACATAGAATAGAAAAGTATCCATTAGAACCTATTCCGTGGGACTCCAGGTTAAAATAAATTGTCCTGAAATATTACACTCTCCACCATGCCACAATTTAAATATCAAGTTGTTACTTGTCACGAGGATAAAGAAATACTTTGTTACTATCCGCACTTTCTATTTTTTAACTGGGCCAGTTTGGGTGGTTTCACTTCATTATCAAAGGTAGAATCACATAACTTACTTCTGATGATGCATACGTATTCCATCGTAACTGGCCTGGCCAGATTATTTAAGTGCAAAAAATTACGAGGTAACTTCGTGATAAGTAATGTGTAAATTCCACAAAGCCACGTCACCGACAATTGCTTCTACTCAAATTGTTGATTCATCTTTTGGGTGGTTGTTTTATCCCGTCACCTACCAAAGTCGAGCTCACCTCCACACCTGTATATACTATCACTTGCTCGATTGAGGATACGTATAAGTGATAATTTAAGGTGGCTGGAGCGATTTTTGCTTACATACATATTTGCGTGAAACTTTGCATACGTGTTCTCATTAGTTTCACCTATAAATTAAAGTGAAAATATTGCTACGCACCGATTTGGTTTTTTGGCAATTAAATGCTACTTTAACACGTAGCCTTATGGCACATGGAATATATTTCGTAATAATTCGATTAGATATGCACATTGTTGCTTCTAAATGCGAAATGGTACATTTACTATTGTTTATATAACAAATATATCAAGGCGTCACGCCGAGTCCAATATTTGAAAAAGATGTTTAAATATTATTTCGACTATATTTTCAACCTTGTCGAAAAAATCTAGTGATAACATGCTATAGTTAAAGAACAAAAGTTAAAACATAATTATTGTGTAAATACCATTACTGCCTTTATGGCAAGTTAAAACGCATCAACAGATGCACTTGATCCAAGAATATTTGTCCAAGGTCCAATAAGGTCCCAAGTCCAATAAGGTCCAAGAATATTTGTCGACGTACTTTTAAAAAATTATTAACATATACACTCCATTGACTCTCAATTATCACTCCCACCGCCTTAATCACATTTATTTCATTTACTTTTAGTTACATTCACGAATTCATCCCATATTTAATATACGTAAATTATATATTTTTCATATTTAATTATTTTCCGAAAACTTCCCTCTTATTTGACGGTGATGAGTTCCAAACCCCTGCTACATGTAAAGTAAACGTTTTCCTGAGTACAGTAGTTCTGTGACGGGGGAGGTACAGATGATCAGGTGATGCACAGGTGACTCTTTAAGGAGGAAGACAGGCTGATTGGGGGAATGACTAAGGAGCCAGAGAGAGTGAATTGGGGTCGATAATGGATGCTATGGGCTGCTCGAGGCGGAGATGAGAGGGCAGGATGCTGGAGAAGTGGGGTAGGGAGATTGAGGAAATAGGCTTTTTTTAAGCTTAAGAGATGAAAAGAGGAAAGAAATCATAACGAAATTATGGAGGAAATAGAATGAAGAACCAGAAGCCTTCGGTTGTGGAAAATCGAATTGAGCAGACAATTTATTCATTCAAACACAGATAAATCGATTGACCAACACAAAAACTAATAATAAAAGCACATTTTGCAGGTAGTACAAGGGGTTAAAACTGTGCTCCCATTCTACAGCTGAACGAGTTATCCAAGTTGGAATGTCTATCTGCTTGCATTACTCGCACTTTCTTCTTCTGTACTCAATTTCCAAAGTATTATGGACATGGAGTTATTGTTGATTATTCAGAGTAAAATAATATCATGTTAGCAATAATAGTTTCATATGAATGATGCCCAGGTATTCAATCGTATTTGAATGTCTCCGAGCGTCTTCAATGAAACACTAATTATATTATATTTTTCTGTAATGCCAATATCAATGGAGCCAAACTGATTGGGAGGCTGGGATTAGAAACACATAATGGTTACTCCGTTATCATGTATGTTATGAACACCCCGGAGAGGCTCCATATCTCTGTTTATTGTATGCACTGCGCCACACTCGGATTATCTTTGTACCTTCATTCCACATTATAATCCTGTCTGCGGTTTTGAACTCGGAGGATATTCTGAAGATTTAATGTGAGCCGTATATGAGAGGCCACCGAAATGGCAGGTGTTGAGCAGAGCGAGGAGCGGATGCCGAGGCGGCCAGCAGTTCTTCCCGAAGGAGTTCCTCCGGGAATAAAATGGGCCGGCCCCCGTATATAAGGTAGGGGCCGAGAGAGGAGAAGCGACTGCCGAGCGGGGAAACCACAACACTCAATCGGCTCGGACGTCCACTCGTGGAACAGCCACCTTGTCCCTCCGCCTGAGGCAGCCGCATCACCGGTCACGACCTCATCGCTCAAAATTCCTAAATCGGACTAAAAGGGTGTCCAAATTCAAGCGCCCGTTCGGTTAGGCGCCTAAATACATGGGTATCTAAAGGCACAATTCCTAATGCTAAAAGAGTTTCAAAACAGCTTAAATTTGTACGCAGCTTCGAAGACGACCTGCCTTCAGACGATATCAAAACATTCTGCGAACCCCGATGTCCGCTGGTCGATTATATCACGAGCAGAAAATAATGGAAATAGCAGAACGAACAGTTTTTTAGTACCACTTTTTTCATAGGCCATTATAGTTCATTACACTGTCATTATACTTAATAATTAGGCTGTCATACAGGTAGTTAGTCAGTTATTTAATTTCCTACTTTATGTTTTTCTATTTAATAATCTTACTAATACCATCAGCGTTTCTCATATGTTCGCAATAAATCTTATATCTCCGAGCATGTATGTATTAGCCCAATATATTAATACTCGTAGTTCCTAAACATTTTGTGGCATATAGTATAGTACATATTTGATTCACCCCATGCCGCACATTTTATACGTGCCTTGCAGAGTTTTATGTAGATACAATGGGGCTCGTCGATGCGTTTTCTGACGGCGAGGACTGGCCCTCGCCGTAAGAAAACGCATCGCCAAGCTGGCTAAATCTTTAGGGCTTGGACATTGAGATAACATGCACTATATCAAGTAAATACCAGGCGTATGGGATGTCCTTGCATCACTTCACCAAAAGGAGAATTTTCTCCCATACTTTCTCTGTAACGTTAATTTTATTCTTCTCCTATCGTATATCGCTTTCAAACTCTTAAATCTTTTGGTAAATTCTTCACGGGTTTCCGTCCGGGTTAGTGGCTCCATCTTCTCCTCTGCCGACGTTTCGAAGGAAGACATCCTTCATCATCAGGGCCGTTGACGCTGCAGTCGCAGTGGGCAGGGCCAAATCGGCGGCCCAGATGATTAGGGATGTCTTCCTTCGAAACGTCGGCAGACGAGAAGATGGAGCCACTAACCCGGACGATCATCCGTGAAGAATTTACCTCAGCTATTCGCCGGGAGAAAATCAAACCCTCTTAAACCTTATAATTTTACTTTAATTTTTTATATATATCTTAATAATGTAGCTGCTCGTCATATTGTAACTGTATAATAACGGTTATTTTCTTGCCTCTCCCAAACTTGCCCAATATTACAGCCTCCGCCACCCCCTTCCTCATTTCATTACCCCTCAAGATATACTCAAGCCACTTTTTGCTCCCTATTTTTAATTTCTTTCTTCAACTTCCTTTCCTTCCCTACCATTTCCTTCCCTAGCATTTCCTCATTTGTTTCCTCTCATCCCAGATAACTCTTTTCCTCCTTTTCCAATATCCGGTAGCTCTGCCCTTAACATGACTTTGCTTTATTTTGTTTTATCAGGTACAGTTACAGCAATTATTACAGATAATTTGTGAAAATAAAAAAGAAGATTTAGGAAATTCTATAGAACTCTCGGGAAGTAAGGTTTTCCGGTCTCCATTATCGAAGAATGAAAAAACTTCGGATATTTTGAAACCTCTCCAGGAGCATTGTTTGCTCCCGTGGCAGCCTATTTAGCATAAAAGTAAAACATAGTACATAACATATGACAACCGGGCATACGTTGAAGGTGAGAGCTGATGACATGGTACTACTGTCTCATTAGTACCATGGTAGATGGCGTCATGGCACACCAAAGTGAAGCGTGTTTTTCTGCGACAAATGATCCTCCAAATACGGCAATCATGCGAAATCTTCCATAAATTTTATAATTTATGTCGTGATTTAAAAAAAATACACATTACCATTTAGAATTTTTCTATGTGAATTATTACGGTAATTACTCCGCAGCTAATATCCATGTTTTCGGCGCATAAACACTTCATAAGGTCAGTGGCGCATTTTAATAACTCCAAAATTCCCTTGAGCTATCGTACCGTGCGATTCCATCGACTCTCTTCTCTGATCTCTATAACCGGGATAGAAGGTGTGTCAGAAATTTGAACGGAAAACGAATAGGAAGGATTTCTCAGAAGGGGATTTCTCTCCCCTTATGGCTAAAAATGTTGGTTGCTGGTGTTCCGTGACCTGCAATCCCACCCGAGCTGCAAGTATGGGGCTTCTGGACATAATACCTCCTTTCTAATGAAACCTCTTATCACTCGTGTTCTACCAGGTAGGAAGCCACATCGTGTCCCTAATTATTATGCTCAGCGACTGACTGCAGCAAACAAACTGAGTCAACGACCTGATACTAGTGAAGAGAAATAAACGAAGTATTACGTGCAGCCGCAAAGGTATCGCCAGAAATGTTCCTTTGGTCACCGCGGCGGAAAAATCCTCCAGGGTATACAATTGCTGCAGCTGAAGAGTTGAGTTGTACGCAAAGGATTATTTTCAATGTGAACGGGAAAATTATCACGACTGTAGAACTCACCCTATTTTCTCTCTTAAATTAATAATTTGGGTAACAAGGCAAATTGTAGGCCATTGCACTTCCAGGTGATTAATTTTTTTAGGAAGCTCTTAAAAATATTTCTGCTAATAGTCGAGGGGTATAGAAAAAAGGACCTCAGGTATTGATCTCAAGTTAGGTTCTAAGTCGCGAGTATTCAATCAATAGTACGCTGGGTTTGAAGTTCATTGCTTCAAAATAAAACCAAATATCACGGCAGAATGAAATACATGCATGGAGTAAGCTGTAATAAGGCAGATAGGCTTACACGATAGCAGAGCAGAAGATAATGAAAGGAATGGGAACGTGGTGCTATCAAATAATTCTTAAGAATGAATGAACAGAGGGAATAAAAAAATATGAATACATAATATTAAATAAAAAATATAACTCCCATAGGATTTCAATACCAGGAATAAAGACACTCAGAATTAATATTCCTATTTTGTGATTGCCGAATTTAAAATTTTATAATATAGTAGTGTAATAGTAGTGCAAATAACACGATAAAAAGAAATTACAAAGTTGGTCAATGTGTTACAGTACATTTTGTAAACACCATTTGAATGCATTATCTTAAAAATTAGAAATAGTTGTGCAAAGAGAAAGGTTGGCGAATTTGATTATTTAATACATACTTTATAAGATTTTATAGATTTTTTACACATTGGGGGTTGTCTATTGCAAATATTTTTATTTATCTGTAGTGAGCCCAAACTTACTTATTTTCCAATAACCAAGTTTTGGTTAATTTAAAAATGTTCATTTACTTACCTTTCGATATACCTATCTTGCGGCAATTAGCAGAATATTTTAGTCACAAATTATGAATTTTTGGTTTTACATCAAAGCATCATAATTAGCTTGTAATATTCAAGCGATGATGTTAACCAGTTCACCCCCATTGCAAACATCTTTGAATTTGAAACACAAAAAGGGCCTTAGAGATAGAGTACCAAGAGAGTAGTAAAAACAGTAGGAGAGGAAATAAGTAAAATGAATACTCAGGGAAGTTGAATTAACAAAATATTTGGACATATTCTGTGATCTAACAGCCTCTGGAAAATAATTTTGGAAGGAGAAATGAACGGGGAAGAATTACCGAGGAAGACCAAGGATTGAACACATCAGGCAGGTTATGATGGATGTCATATGCAAATTTATGCGAGGGCAAAGTGATTTAAATCTCATAGGATGGCGGAGTGGAAACCTGCAGTAAACCGATTTCCAAATTGATGATTACTGGAGGTGACACATGAAACGAGAGAAACGATGAAATAATGCAAATCAAATGTATCGCGAATACATTTAAGCTATAACCCTACAAGGAATGGTGGCAGCAAGAAGGACAACACCCAGAAATAGTGCGAATGGGGATGTATTCTGTCAAACTAAGGGCAAACAAACTCGTACCGCGTCACCCAACGCCTATACGGGAGGGGGGGGGTTGTCAGGAGAAATTAACAAACAGTTGGGGGAGTTGGGGAGAAAAGGATAGCCAAGCTTACATGGACGTGCATCAATGAGGTGGACCAGGAACGACGTCGCTCAGCAAGAAGGCACCAACTTCCCGGCACGGGAATCACCCAAAAACAAGCCGGTCTCCTCGCTACTCCCTCGCCCACGGCCGCCGCGTTGTGAACCGAAGGCTGTTCTCCGCTGACTGAATCGGAGAACGTGATTTCTCGCTTTCTACGGACAGCTCTGTTACTACCGGTGGAGGTATGCGACAATCGGTGTGGAAGATTGAGCCGGAGGTAATCGGAGAGAACGGATGTTTGCGGGGCTGCGAGTCAAATCGCATTGCCAGCAATGACTCCTGACGACAAACTATTTTACCGATTCCCTAAAGAGCGAAAGTTGACTCTCCATGCCTCTGGTTCGTAGACACTTTTAAAGTTGAATAAATACTGCTAATGGTGTATTAAAAGGAGACGGATTTCCTGCCCACTTCTTTCTTTCCCTTCGAATTCTACGATACGAAGTCCCGAACTGATTACTGCACTTCACTTTGCAGCTTTTATTTTCCTTATTACGAACGTTGATCACGCGTTAATTTCAGGCGAAACGTCCGAGTATTTGCTTTGGATTACTAACTAGGAGAATTCTCAAGAGCGCACTGCAAATCGTTCAGTATGAGTGAAGGCGTATGCTGGCAACCGTGAAACCTTGCTCACGGTGAATAATTATTATGAAGATATATTATGCATTGAATCTTGAACAACCTAAGTATCAAATTTCTGTTTGAGCCTTTCGCAGCGCTGTTATGCTGGTGTCTCCATGTTTTTCGGGCAAAGCTGCGTCGGTGTATCATTCGGACTTCATATTAAGATGTGGCCTGCATTGGCTACGAAACGTCATCGTCAAGATACACCGACGCAGCTTTGCCCGAAAAACATGGATACACCAGCAACCTAAGTATCATTTATAAGCTATCGGCATCCCATTAACATTTCGATTTCCATTTGAAATATACCCGTTGTGGAGACACTACTATATGGAACCATTCCTTGACGTACAACTTTAACGTAATGATTTGTACCTCAATTGAAAATTATCTGCTTTTCTCATACACTGCATAATTTAATAAATTATGTTGTAATATTTGAGGCCAATAATACTTCCAGAAGACAAAATAATGCATGCTCTCCTGACTGTACGGGAATACAAAGAGATAACATTAAAAGTAATCCCGCGTCAATCACGAGTAAGGGGGCCTTCACAGCTCGGTGGCAGAGGAACAGCGGCAGAACTCATTCAGCCAATGGATACGCCTTTAGAAAAAATGACATCAACATCAGGCCACTCGATGCCACTGACTGGCACTGACTTGCTGCAAAATATTTGTCCCGACTGAAATCCCAGGTGGTGACCGTGGCCAAGAAGCGGAAGAGCCCGCTGCCTTTCTAAACTGACACGTCCTTCGGTGGCTAGCGAGATATTCTGTTTTCGTGAAAGCTTTTATTTATCATCACATGTTATTTCTACAACATATTTAAGTTGTTTAGAGATTAACCTATGATGATATGAAAAAATTTGATCTTGTATTCAACTAAAATAGATTTCCTTAAGGTTATTGCAACACTATTCTTCTAGCATTAACCCGAGAATGACCTAAATCGGCCATTTAACAAATATTAATTTTAACTATTAGTTATTCATTCTTGATGCCACAATTACGCTGTGGAAGTTTTCATTCGTGGCTATTTTTTATTACATGTTCTAACAGTGGAGCTGCTCATGTGTAAATGCAGATTAAACCACGTCTGACGCGTTTAATAAAAGCCAAATTAGTCCATTCTCACGAACATTACGGTTAAAGCGCTATATAATGCTTGAGTCCAGTTGAGATATTTTTTTCAGCTTAATTCAGTGAACTTAAAATGAAGATGGTGACTTTGCACGTTAGCTTAACGTATATGGTTAAAGAGAATCTACCGCCATCAAATTAACATTAATCAATTATTACCAACTTACATTTTTGCCAGTTAATTAGTTGGATTGCAGCGAATAAACGCAATAATCAAGTAATGCTGTTTTTTCCGAATACATGCTAGTACTGCACTGCCAATGTTATTGTGACCCCTACCACCTTTACTTTGTTTTCTTACCACCAAATTGGTGATAGGTTATTGCTTGTTTGGGGAGTAAATAAAATGAGAATATAGGGAATATGCGACTTTTTGGAATGGACTGAACTCGTGGAATGTGAGACTTTTTATTTTTTTATATATTTCCATTGTATGAAATTTATAATTTTGTTTATAGGAAAAGTTGTTCTTTTGATAAACACTTTGTTTGTGTGAAACATTTTGGTTGACTTTAGAACGAAAATTGACTCTTGATGTATTGATATTGTTTTATTTTAGTGTGGTTATTTGTTTTATCAAAAACCGGTCGCCATAATCACAAAAGTGGCATTTACTGATCATCCTTTGACTTAGCAGGACCAGTGTCTTATTGTTGGGAAACATTGCGGACTTCTGGAGGGTGGCAGGGATGTCTCTCCAGGGTTGCGGTAACCAGCCCCTTCAGAGAGCATCCTTGCTCTGCCTCCTGGAGCCGTTAATGCCCCACATATCACTTATCCAAATGAAATCTTTGTGAAATAGTAACTGTTATTACATCTTACTGATTTACTGTATTGTGTGTTTTAATTCCTTAATTATTATTATATTCCAAATTGTACTAAATTACTATTTATAAAAAAAATATATTTTCAAATTTGAAAAAAAAACTGTGAAGGGGTATCATGTTCCGTCGACTTAAAGCTCTAGACTATAAGAGTAAGAACGCTTGTCCTCGACCGAAGCCGACAACCGAGGAAATTGGGAATATATGAGGCATTAAAACCATGTATTATTATATAAAACATCGCAATTGGTGGCATCACATGGCTCCAACTCAGTAAAATGCTTTGCAATAAATTTCTTCCCGTAGATGCACGTTTACTCCCTATCTTCCCCATGTTCTGGATAGGTCTGTTTTGGTTGCGCTCGGCTTCGTTGTCCGTAATTTCCCTATCTAGAGCTTTCCGTCGGCGGTGATCAACGTCACCACCCCTCTCTGCCGCCGAGCTATGAAGCCACCCCGATTGGAGTCTCCGATTGAAAGCGGGGCAGGCACTCGCTCCGAAAACCTCCGCTCCGCACCCAACACTACGGCACGGCGACGGCGGGAAGGCGGGCCACGCTCTGCGCCCGCAGCGCCGCCCCGCGCGCCGTGGGTCACTGTGCCGCCGGAGCGTGGAGGTGAGGCGTCATCGACCACGCGGTGTGACGGGAGGGATGTGGGCGATGACGTCACAGTTGGGAGGAGAAGGGCGGGAAATGCACCGTCCACGGCGTGCGCCCGGCCGCATTCTTCCCCTGCCACGCGCGCGCGGTCGATGCGCAAGTTTTATGTGTCGTCGCGTCCTGCTCGCCTCGTCGGGTGTGCGTGCGTAAGGAACATATAACTCCCGACTCCTTGTTTCCGCTAATCCTTCCCGAGAAGAGCCGGTGGGCAACACAACGGGTCGCCGGGCGCTGGCGCGAAGTTCAACCGAGGCAAAACTGGAACGCCCACGCGGCGGATATCCGTTCCTTCCCCCCGTGCTCCCACACTCAAGCCTAACACTCAAGTTCAAAGTACCATTTTTCTACCGCTGGTGGCTCCAAGGAGGTTAGAAAAAGTGGCATTACGCCTGATTCATGGAGGCAATTTCGCATTTATAGTCGGTTAGGTCCAGGGCTTATTCATACTTACGTTTCCAGGTTTCTTTGATCTTCGCACAAGTCATATCCTCACATACATCACTCACAGGCAATGTGATGCTTTCTCCCTGGTGGGCACACACCTTGACTCTTCATGCCACTCCCCCAGTTACTGTTAGCAAGGTCTAGGGTTTACTCTGATTTACGTTTGTGATATTCGCGTTTGATCTTCGCCATATATCATGAAACATTGATTTACTTGATTCTCGGAGCCAATTCCGGAATTAATTTCAACTTGGTGAAGAACCTACTCTGAATTCTTCTTCTTGTTAGCACGTGTGATTTTCGTGATTCCTTCGTAAACATCTATAGCCTCTGCAAGGTTTTGCGCCTTTTAGGTCACGCCTACTCGCCACTAAAATCTTTTTCATGCACCAAAGTACTTGCTTCACCTTTACTATGTCTCTTTCATTTCCTTCAACCTCCAAAGGTAACTCATGCACCTATTAACTCAGTGATTCTACACAAAAAATGGACAGGGTTTTGGAAAAACACAATAAAGACTTAGGTAAATACTTAGAAATTTGGTCTTTACAAGAAACAAGAAAAGTTTTTAAATGGGAGACGAGGAAATACACACGGATGAACTTATGTATACACTGAGGATTAGCAGGACACTATATGGACTGGACTTTCAGTAGAAAACATACTTTTATTTAACAGCTTCTAGAGGTCACCAAGCATCACCTTAAGTATTTATTTTTATTTCTCTCCGTTTGTTGAACTTACGACTTTTTCCACTCATACATTTTGCAACCTTTTCTCGTCCACCCTCTCTAAATTCGAAGTTTCCATTCCAAATAACTTCACTTGCCATATTATACTTATAACTTAGCTTATAGTATTGCCTTTGGGAACGCAATAGTCTTCCTTATTCACTGTGCACTATGTCCTTTTCCATTAAAATAATCGCCAAGTAAAATAAAATTAGTCATTGTGCTCATGTTTGTACCCCACTTCTTTTAAAGTGAGCTAATACTTTTTTAACGATAGCTTGAAATTATATAAACTAGCGCTCTATCATCTGTAGACTTTTGTTCGGTAATTATTGATTGCGCGATACGCTTTATTAAAATCAATTTATAAATTTCACTACATTTACAAATTCTTCCTTTATTTTAGAATTATTTACTTTGCTTACTTCCTGATCTATTCCAAAGTTATGTCAAAACTTTACTTCCACCTCGGCCTGCTCATAATTACCCAAAACATAAATCATACTTTACCAGTGTGCTATGTCGAAATCCTCTTCACCAAAAACATGCAAACTCCTCCATATAAAGTAATTTTTCAGTCAGTTATTATCATCACCAGTGAAATGGCATCAAGCTTTACCTGTCCCATTTGAACGAACATTGATTTTCACCTCAAAATCCATATTCTCTTACTTCAAATTAAAAATTAAAGCACGCCGTAAGCATTTGGGACCCTGCCCGGAAAGATAAAAATGTGAACCGTAAAACCGCATGCTTAATTATAAACTGCTACGAGCGAACAGTGTATAACAGTTCTGATGGATGGGTAAGGATAGGAGGTGGTAACGTTTTGAAGGCTACACGCTAGTCTAAGATAATTTGAAAAAATTCAGATTACGTTAGCTTTAGTGTGACTTGTAGGGTATTATTTTTACCCCGCTCTACATCTGTAGAACTGACGGAGACAGCAGAATAAGAACGAATCAATGCCAAACTGATAGGTAGAAAAATTATTTCTTCCCTCCATTAATGGCAGCAACAAAAAAATTGAGTGGAATGCTGAGACGCTCCGTCAACACCCATTACTCTTGTCACTTCTCTCTCCAATTCCTTTTTCCGAGTGACCCCCGCCACTCTCCCTTGATGAGAATCACAGGATAGCATGTAGTTGCAAATGTAGATGTTATAATAAGTAATACCTCTAAAACCTCGAAATTTCATATTCTTAATAGACCGTCCTTCCATGAGCGCCGTAGGAATTGTAATTGAGGTAATTTTCTGCTTCATTACCCGAAAGACTTTTTTTAGCATGACACCATTGCCTTGGGGGCCGTCCATCTGGGTGTCAGACGCGTTTTTGCTCTGAAGAACAGACGCTGTGGATTTACCTACCGCCAGGCTCCTTTTACCAATCTGGCTTTGGTAGCCCTGCTGGGAGCAAATATTTCTCTCGCTAGTTCGACTCAACTGATCGTAGGAACATGCAATCTCTTTCATCTCGAATAGACTGTAGTCTAAGTGGAGTGCAAAAATATCTCGTACCCCGTTAATTATCACCTTGGAATCATCATACCTTTTTCAATAGCCTCTTTCACTTGAAAGGGGGTTGAGCTGTTGTAGTTGCTATGGCTCTGACCCATCACCCGAGGGCCTGGGTTCGTATCCAGGTAGTGTTGGAAATTTTGCTTTAAAACCCTGTTCTCCACTTGGGTGCTAAGTGGAGACCCCCTAAAAAGTGCAGTACTTCGTCTGTCGGATAGGACGATAAACTGTGGGCACCTTGGTGCCATTCGTCAGGAGCAGGCTGGCTAAGTGCCGACGAAAGGTTCGTCTCCAACTCTCCTCTTTTAGCCAATAGTTATTCCCTTGCCAACCCATCCATATTTTCTTAATGGCGCAAATAACGTCAGTTTTCGGTCGCCTCCTCAAATGACACGCGTACCTAATTTGATTGAACCCGGGAACACAATCTGCTTCGGAGCGTTGGACTCTCGCGGTCATCACACATTAGAATGTTAAAGATGAAAGGATAAAGATGCATTGAATTACAAGCTCTGAAGAGATGAAACGGTTGGGGAAGTTAGGAAAAAAAGAAGGCGTCTGGAAATTGGGGGAATCACAGGAAATTTGGCTTTGCTGCCGCACCCGCCTCACCACCGCACCCGCCTCCTCGCCGCACCCACCCTCCCGCACCCCCGCACCGCTCACTCAGAGTCAAGCTCCGTTGAAAGGTCGCGGCCTTGGATGTATTCTCAAGATGAATCGCGGTTCCCACAATCGACCGGTATTTTCGGATCTGCCCCCTTACTCCCCCTCCCCTCCTCTGCCCTCCCCTCCGTGTCCCCCTCCCGCCCTCCCCTCCGCCTCCTCCCCCCTCTCCATCATTTCCCCTCCCACCCTCCTTCGCCTCGATCCGAGTCCGGGAGTCGAGAGGAGAGGTCGTCCGGTATCGCCTCCAGCCAAATCTTCAGCAACACTATTCTCTTGCTCGCACAGGAATTGTCTTTGGCACACCTTTATATTAAATCGTTGACCGTAACGAGTCTCACTCGCAGACAATGCCATTCTGTACCGCGGCTTAACGGCATGGGGTTGTTTATTTTTACGTTGGTGAAATTTTGGTTCTTAATGATGAAGAAACACCCCGATGGAGGCTAATTTCAACCAATCATTTGAAGCTAAAGCCCAGTGGAAAGAGAGAGAAGCAGTATTTATCGCTACCAAGCAACGGTCTATCGAAGGCTTAAGCTTCCTTGCAACGATGAAGGTTTTTAAGCGTGGCTAAAATAGCGATTTTTGCTTACAAAAAGTTAAAAAATGAACTATGTTGCTACCATGTCGAACCTGGTTGTATCTATTGAGAGACTCGAGTTGCCTACTTCAAAGCGTCCCACAAACCTCTCCTGTGACTCTATTCTCTCACTCTTTGAGCTAGAATACCGACGTTTTTCATGTATTATTAGTCTAAACGACTTTGAATTGAAAATCGCTATTCTTAAAGATATATTGAATGACGTTCAATGGCTTATTCGTCGGTAGGAAGTGACAGCATTCGGCAGAGCATCACTTGGATGCTCGGAATGCCGTTTGATTTTTCCACCTCGTTTTAGCTCAATCTAATTAGTGAAAAACCGTAGCCTCCTAACGAGGTGCTTCAAAAGATTTGGAGGGAGGATATTTTGAACTGAAACTCGTCGGAACAAATTTAAAGATTTTCCAGTCGGTAAGCCTTCATACGACGCAGAATGGCGATGTTTGTTGGAGAAACTCGTTTCATGTGAGAATTGGTCAGTTCTGATGGCCTCAAAACATGTTTTTATCGAGTTAAGGAATACAAAAACTGTATAAGTACTCTTTTTGGCACGAATATGTGAATGTGTGTCCAGCATAAACAGCGACGCTAAATGTACAGGAAATTTTCTGATGCTGTATGTTTTCATGATTAACTGACATGAAAAGAACGACGTGTAGTGGATATTTTTTTCTAGCATCCTTTTACACTTGCTAGTGAGGCATAAAGATATACTTAAAGATTGAAGGCACAATGCGAATTCAGTGGGTGGGGGTATTTTTCCCATTCGAAAAGAGCAAGCGAACTAAACGGTCAAATAAATAATACTTTTTGTGAAAAAATATTAAAATATTTTTTAAAAATTTACCTAGTCCAAATTTAGAGCAAATGTACAGGAACAAAGTCATTAACACACGCCAAATAATTTACGAAAAATATAACGCTGATGTCGTCAAATAGGGCATTGGAGAACGGTAACCCATCGGTATCGGAGATGAATCGCGCCATTGTACCGAATAGTTTCGCATTGCTCGAAAGTCGCTGCTGTAACGAGCGGATGGATGCAGCAGCACTGCAGTGCGCGTCTTGCACCACGCGGGTTATCATGCGTCGAATCGGAGAGAAGGTGGAGGTGTGCGTCCAAAGGGATAATGACACCACAGGGACCCAGGGAAAATGACTTGCGCTCGATATTTCGGCGAAACGGACGTTGCCGAATGCCGATCGAATGGTCGATCGCGCACAGCGCCCCCTACATGAGCACGATGACTCGTTTATCCGCGGGTGTCCCACTGTGACTTCTGTCCTTGTATCACCAGCCCCATTTGGATTTTGACCCTACGGGCACAAATATGGAGTGAGGCCCTATATAATGAATAAATAAAATCATTAAAAACATTTAATATAGAAGGAACAAATGCAACATTTTCTATTATCTAAATAGTTTTCATGCTATGTTATACTTCATTGATCATGTATTGTTTGATGTCTAATGTCAAAAATGTCAATAAAATGTCAAAATGTCAATAAAATGCAAGACGTTTACATCCTTTTCAAGAGCGAATGTAACAAAGCCCGGTGAGAGGCTCTCACTAGCGCACGACCTAGGCATGATCTTAGGGGCACTACAAGTTATCTGTATGAGGATGAATAATGGTTAATATGGCGGCTTAAAAGTAATAATAAAGAATTAATTCATCATCATTTTATGCACATTCAATCATAATAAGTGCAATAATCGGATCTCAAATAGAAAAATAATTTTGGAGAATTTCCGTTTTGGGGCAACCAACACGCTTATCTACTAATACTTAATTAAAACTGTGAAATTGCCTTTCTGTTGCCACTCATTTTTACATAATGTTATCTCTTATACTGAGTTTGCATATTGAAATGTTAAATTTTACAAGAGTTTCAATTAGTAAAGTAATATTTTTATAAGCATTCATGAATTTTTTAAACAAAACACAAGAAACTAGACACTGGTATCTTAATTACAACGTCACACATACAATGTTTTTTTCCAAATTGTCATTAGTAAATAGCATTTTTTAAACTGATACAATACTTACTTTCATTTTTGGTATTGGCAATATATTTGAGCAATGAGCAATACATTTGGAGCCATAGGAGTTCAATAAAAGTTTCCTTTTTAAGGTCTTCATTTTCAGACTTTAACTCAAAATTCCTCAAGCATTTAAGTCCCTGCACAGCTATTTTAAATAGGCTGAATATTCCAAATGAGAACGAAACCTGCCCGCTTCGTTGAAAGCAGCAAGTTCTACATCATAGATAAGAGAGCGTAACACAATCGATGAAAGAATTAGGTTGGGAGCCGATAGAGACTTTGTCTAGAGAGGTTGTACACGATAGGCTAAGATTACTGGAAAAATGCGAGTTTCAGCGCAACACGGAGGATAAAAATTGAATCTCGCTCTAAATATCTATAACTAACAGAAGCAAAAAAAAGAGAGAGATGCGTACACTATCGAGCATATATGTTCAAAAATTCCTTTTCTCCACGCACCATCCACTATATAAAAGGCTACGCGTATGTACGTTTCGTTCATTGGCAAGCAGTTGTGATTCAAATGTGCGCCTATATATGGCAAGCGAGCTCACATATAAGTTCTTCTTTAACTGGTACATGGCGCGTGCGTACGTATTTTTCTAAATACAAACGAGAGAAGCTGCTTAGTAAAAGCTCCGCCTGCTTCACCGAAAAATGTTTTATACAAAGAATTCTCTTACATTTAGATATTATATATTTTTTCCATAGTTGCATGCATTGTTATAATTACAAATAAAAAAACACACATTAATTTTATTTTATTATTTAATTTATTCATAACCTTTTGGCTATTTCGCCAATATTATAGCCTCTTTCAGCAGGCTTTTCAACTAGTTATTGGATAAAACAAGAATTGTAAGCAACAGCTTGTAAAGATATATCTTACTTTCTTCATATCTGTATTCTCTTACCTTTTCCTATTCCCCTCCTTTTTAAATGGTTTCTTTACACCTCCTGCCTCACGCCCTGGCGGCGGCTCATAGAGAAATATGTATATGCATTCGTAGAGGTTTGCAATACATACTTGAAAGGATAGTACTCATCATTTGGAGATTGTATTGCTTTCATTATCTCAATTTATTTTTAATAAAAATGTATAACAGTCTTTCTGATGGATTTTTGTTTTAGTACAGGATTTTTAATTTAAGGTTTGGAATTTATACACAAGCAACTAGACTTAAAACTGATACTGATTTTTAATATAGTTAGCATTCTAGACATTAGCCTTCGACGTAGTAAGTGTTTTTTAGATTTCGATAGAAAATTAGTAATTTATATTTTAAGAATCACTTATTTTCGCCAAAAAGGGAACTTTAGATGTTTAAGAATTTACTTGTCATTATTTGCAGTCAATTTTTAAAAATATCCTACCCTACTAATGATAGAGTTGTTCTCGTTTCTTGCGAACGATAATCTCCATCGCGGATGGCTCTTAACTCCTGCATCTTCATACCTTAGTAAATGAAAATTATTATTTTTTTATAAATATAAGGACGGTTGCCATATTAACCATTTTTATTTATGAATCACCAAGTCACGGCTTGACGACCCCTCGAAACGTCACGTAAACTTATAGTGGGATTCATCTGCTGATATTATTATACCGAAACCTGATGTCAATTTATCTAAAATTCCCATTTCCTTCCTTAAACCTTGACTTAGCGACTAAAACTTGACCTGACCTCTTTGCGCATCATTCCATGAATTTTCAGTGTTGCTGCGTCAGTGCACTGCAGTAGATATGAGTTCTCTCTGTTGAACGTAGCGGATTCAAAACATCTGTCCTCAGATCAGAAAAGGCGATGCCCACGAAACGTCATCAAGAGAATTCTGAATTTACACCGTGAAAATACCCTGAAAATCCGAAATTATCGGAACCCCATGAGACATTCTACTGTGGGATGTCATTACAAAGTTGAGAGCATATTGAAAATTCACAGTTTGACCTGAATATTCGGAGTGTAATTAAAATTTTTGAAGGGAAGAAGTCCCACACAATACTCGCAAATGATAAGAATACACTTTTACAGCTGATCCTCTATGGATTCCCATACAGCGAGGAATTTTTTCTTTCCGTAGACACTTGCGTCAAGAGGTGAAGCTAAGCTCGGCTATTCTTCACGAGCGTTGCTTGCGACTCATTAATTGCGGTTCATTTCAATGTAGCTCATTAAATGATGGAGTAAAGCTTGTAACAAGCTTCCCTTTTCATGCGAAATGAAAGCACCAATGCTTCTGGTTTCCTAGAAAGTGGTATGTTGCTAACGAATACTTGGAAATTCCACTTTTACAGTGAAGGTGAATAGTTGAGGGTGGCACAGAGTTATCTCATATTAAAGCGGTTATCAAACTATGTTCCGTGGAACTCTTGCGGTACTCAGAAGCGAACTGAAGGGATTCCGTGAAAAATTTCGAGATAAATTTCCAACGGATTTTGTATTTGATATCGAGCCAGAAACCTCGCTGGATTTCCGCCTGGTAACTTCCCTCTTGAGATTTTGGATTTATGAAAAGATGCGCAATTCTCCATAAAAATAACTAACTTAATTATGGCCCTGTTTTTTAGGTGCTACGCCATCGTTAGTTGATGATGATGTAGTACATCGAAACCCTGGTCGTAATTAAAATGGTTCTTTTTCGTGGAAAACGCTTTAAGTATTGTGCATTCATAATGTTTGAATTCCACGCAATATCACATTGAATCTTCTAAATTTGTACCTCTTGAAGGATTCTCCAGCCATTACCATTTGCTTTTATAGCCGTTGCTTCTATACATTATTGCCAACTAAACTGCAAATAAACTTCAGCTCAACAAAACACTCGTGCGTCGATCCATTTTGGGTCTTCAATTAATTTTGCATTTAAACCCTCTCAAAGTTAACCTTGTCATATTCTATCATAGGAGTTTGAAGATTCAAAATAAGAGCGATAGTCATTGGATCAAATGAAATTCAAGTAACAGGAAAGGAGACTTAGGAAATAGTGTGGAAACTGGGAAATTGACGTGGTATTAATTTTTCGTGATTAGTAATAAAATAGTAATTCGAGGAATACAAGAAACGGCTTTTTATTACAGTTGTAATTAAATTGTGAATTATATAATGACAGAAAAGAAAGTAAAATAAAACTTTGTTTTAAAAATGACCATTTGACATTTCCATTTAACTTTAATTTACTGCGGGACTAGCCACGACAAGTTAACTTTTTTCTGCAATCCCAATCCAGGCAAATGATTTTTTTAAATTGAGTATTTCGCACATTTTTGGGAAGCGAAACTAAATAGTAAGCCATTTTCGACTATGCCAATGCACTCCTCACGATTCAAATCTCATTAAATCTGGGTGCATGATCTCCATGCCGTATGCCCTTCCTGTCCATTTGAGAATTCCATCCGGCCTATACAGCGATTGAAAAAAGATTTCATTTCGTTATGCCTTCCAACATATTTTCAGTACGTGTCTGCTTGGTAATCCTGAAGTGACGGAACTGTACGAAATTGTTTTGTCAGCAAAAGGAAAATACTCACGAAGAATTAAATGAAGTATCACATAATTTATTCACCTTATTTAACGAATGGTCTTTTACTGACTGTCTACTAATATAGAATTAAATTGGTTGCACTAATTCCTTGACGGCCTGTCAGTCGTTATTTGGATATGGAATGAGCAATTTCGGTATTAAGCGAAACAAGACCTACAGGCCAAAGCGTTTGTTTACCTAGGTATTATATTGGTCGTCCAGTGGAATTGGAGCTAATGATTGGATTGGAAATTGCACGGAGAGTCCCTAGCGGATCGGAAAGATTTTACTGACGTCCAATTGTTGACTCAGTAACCAATATCACTGTGAAAAAAAGGATAAGGTGGGTTGGTGGTGTAGCTGGCCGGCCGGCTATTGGGAGATCAGGGCTCAAATCCCGGTGAAGTCTATTGATTTTTTTCATGGTGAGTTTCTTCCCTTTGGTGTGCGGCTCAGGAGTGGATGTTTAGGCCAATCACCCTTCAGAATACAATTTTAGGCATCGATGTGTCTTTGCTTCCCTTCACTCCTCACGTTGCCGTCAATGCAATGATCACAGCGTGAGATAAGTACCTAATTACAGTGTGGCCGGTTATAGGGATAGGTGGAACCTCAGCATTTCGGTGAAAATGTAAAGAATATGGTGTCAACATGATCTACGTGCGTGACCGTTGACCTTTTCTCACATTAGTTGTTCCATTAATCAATGTGGAAATTGATGGAAATTGGCCCGTGGAATGCATCCTTAGCTCCAATAAATGGCAAGTCGGTTAGGTTAGCCCACTAGAGTACTGACTTACCACCCTGAGGGCATCGGTTCTCAGTTTGAACTCCGGATGTAGCGGTCATTTTATCTGTGGAATCCGTACCCCTACTTGGGTGCTATCGGGAGAGCACAAGTGAAGCACTCCGTCCGTCGTACGGAGGTTGGAAGCCGTGGACCGTCTTTCGTTAAAGGGCTGGCTAATACAAACGCCAGTTCTCTCCACACCCTCCCTCCACTCCCATACAATACTTCCCATATCTACTGACCCGCCCTTCAATGGCGCAAATCACCTCAAGTCCCCTTCATCAATTAACAAACCAATCCAATAAATGTTTGGAGACCGAATCGCGTTTGCAAACGGAAACAGTTCCGCTTGAGACAAATGCCGATCTAACGTGCGGCACATATATACATTCCGCCGGCGGTGGTCGAGTGGGAACATTGCCACCCCTCGATCGCCGCGGTGTCCACTCGGCTGCCCCGCAGCAGTCGCGGCCGGCCCTCGCATCAATACGATGAGGCTGCGCCGCTGGTGCGCCCTAGCCGCCCCTGCCGCCGCGGCACTACCCCGGCTCATAGGATGGGGACAACCACTGCCTGCCGCTCGCTTCCCGCTCCCGGCCCTGTGTTCCTGCCACTAGGTGTACCTACCACTCCAGCGAATACTCCAGTACTCTCCAGTGCATACGCGTACCTACTCATGCATGCATTATTATGAATTTGCACTTCACAGATTAAGTGAAGCCAGGGATGCAGACCGAAGTGAAACTGAATATTCAGGTTTCATTTCAAACTATTACTTTCGCTGAAAATTTTCGCTTTGAATAAAAATTATTTTTGAGATACAGTTTTGTTCCACCCGGGTGACGGAATACTTTCGTTGGAGGTAGACGAAATAAAAATAAAAGCATCATGAAATGTTTTAGGTCCTGTCGCGCGGAAGTAATATATTTCATTTTGACAAGTCGTGGCAGTCAATGTCATTTTGCATTTACTGTCTGCCACTTGCAGGCAACACTTAGGACGAATATTAGGATGGAGATTTGAGTCGTGCCTAATAATGCTTAAATTTGATGTATTTCTGTTCATAACTGTTTGTGTGAGGCCTGTGAAGTCGAAAATAAAGTAAAGCTGGGAAAGTAACCGGCGCCAAATTCGTCCACTAGGCCCTTTACTATGATAACCGGATCTGAATTTCGACCTAAGGACTTATTTTTGATAACTGGCCCTGAACTGGCTTGTTTAGTCGGGGTCTTTAAACCTGAACACTACATGACAACCCGAAAAGGAACCCTTTACTTAAGTTTCAACAGGGATTTGAAGTCCAAAATATTTCCCTTCATCTTAATTCTGATGCCAATTGCATTTTAATACTTTGGTATAGTTCCATTTGTGCATTACCGTGAGTATTCCTCCCACAAAACCAACAGATAAAAGCTTATTTCATTTCATTTCATTTTTCTTCACATCCTCTAGTAAAACGGACAACTAACGCCAGTGCGGAGATGCCTTCGAAAAAGACGCCAAACAAATGAGAGAATGCGAGCGTTGCCCAGTGAAAATCTGCATGAAAAGCTGCAGTTTAATCATTTATGAATAAGTTCATGTTAGTATCTTAAGAAAAATGTTACATTTTCCGAACTCAAACATGGCGTTATAAATAACATACTCATCAAACCTATCTCTCTAAACCCTATCCATATCTTACTACATAATGTATTAGTGAGATAGTGCGGTCCAGTTTGGCCTATTCTATCAGTGGTTGTACCTAATTTCTTTTAATATAATAAAAAATCATTAATGCATATAAACATTACCGAGTGAACTAACCCAACCCCTTGGCTTTAGAATCGCAATCCTTGAAGACGGCTGAAGTTGTCGGTTCGTTTACTTTGGAAGGCGATTGACAATGATTTCCCTTGCACCACTAATGTGAGTGGTTTGATGCGGTACGGATTATTAGGGTAATGAAGGAAGGGTGGAGAGAAGCCCGGCGTCTGTGTCAGTCTACTCTTAATGAAAGGCTCAGGTGACCACAGTTTAGCGGCCTTTTTAGCGACAAATTCATTGGACTGGAGAAGCAGATGATACACTTGGCCTTGAGATAGTCCAGTCAGTGGAACGCTCGGCTCATGACAGGTGCCCAGGGTACAGATCTGCGTGAGTCCCCTTTGAACTGTGACCCTCTCTTAAATTCGGAGTGGTTACATCTTTGGATCAATTTACGTTCAAGTGCACCAGTTTTTACGATGAATACATGAATATCTACTGAATATATAAATAAATCAATTTCTAATTAGGGGCAAGGTTTAGAGTCCCCTTTTCCTCCTAATCCCTAGGAAAATGGTAGATTCCGATAAAGGGAATAAAAGACTTAAAGAGGGAAATTACAGAATAAGGTGATAATTAGCTTTAAATTTGTCAATGGTAATTCATCCAATGACGATAGACATGAATTTGCAGGTATAATGTACCCATCGTGAAGGTTATATAGTAAACATTTAGTGTGTATTTTAATACAATTTCGACGCAAATGTGAAAAGTGAAAGTCTTTGCGGTGAAAAAGGTAGAGATTGAGGAAAAAGGAAATAAGTATGGGAACTATTGGGTAGTCTCAGAAGCCCCTGTATCTGTACAAGCGGAATAGTCTGTAATTTTGAAATTCAAACGTAAAAGATGCGAATGACTCACTGAAAAATAATGTTTTACATCTAAGTTTTCCTTGTTACGTAAGGTCTTTAAACAATTCGCTTGCACTCATCAATCAATTTTGCGGTTGTCAACTATTGAAGGTATACGTTTACCGTGACTGACAAATATGTTGAGGATAAGCATATAGCTGGAGTGATACTAGAAAGTTTTACAAAATCTACCGATAACTTTTTGAAACTTTTATTGAAAAGTTACAGAAACTTCAACCACATGACTACATTGCTAAAAATCAATCTGATTTTCTTAGAAATGTAAAGCATAACATCCAAGTGGTGCAGGTTCTCGTCATTGAAGATTTTCCATAAAATTACGCTTTCGTTTTACAGGACAGCATGCAAGGTATGCTTTGGAATAACGGCCAAGCAACAGTTCACCTCTTTGCTTGCAATTATCGACTTAAAGTCCAGGATAATGTAATCCCATTGAACTTCGTAATCATATCAGACAGCCTGAAGCATATACCATCAACTGTACATGTTTTTCAAAAACTTCTTCTTAAATTCTTGAAATTGAAAGTTCCGAAGCTTCAAAAAGAAAAATGTTATTCAGACGGTTGCTGCTCATTATAAAACAAGTATAAATTCAGAACTTATCTCTTCACAGGAAAGATTTCACAGCTTCTGAAGAATGGCATTTCTTTGCTACATCACATGGTAAAGGGCCAAGTGATAGACTGGAGGAACTTTGAAAAGACTAGCAGCAAGAACAAGCCTTCAGCTTCCATACAAAAAACAAATACGTACACCAATAGAACTCTTTAAACGGGCAAAATATCATATTTTAGGAGTGGATTTTGGCTACGCAAAGAAAGAAAAAATTGAAAAACATTCCGATGTACTTGCGAAAAGATTTCGTCAGGCATTTAGTATACCAGGCATTAGGGAGTTTTACGCAGCAATACCCGAATCAAAAGGAGTGGTTATAATGAAGAGACTCTCTTCGTCCAGCAAGGGACGAGGATTCAGCTGTAGTTGCATGCAGAAGTATCAGGATCCTCAAATAAAATATTTCGGAGAGGACCCCTTCCTACATGGTAGGACATCATATGTTTACGGATAGTATGCTAACTTAACCATTTTACATTTATTATAAATACATGGATTTTCTTTTCTCGTTAGTTTTCAATCGATTGTGTCGGAGTAGTTAGAAAAAACTTCACGCAGAGAAAGTGGGGCTCAATGGTTAATTTCTCTGCAAACATCCATTTAACAGAACAAATAACAATTGTTGTCAACATTCATAGTTTATAATATATTTTTATCTCATATAGTCACGACCTTGAGCAATTAGGGAAATGTTTAGGCTTGCATCACGTGTCTGCTGCATGTATTCCAAATGGGAAGCTGACGGGCCGCGCGAGAGAAAATTGTAAATGTTTAAATATTTAGAAAAAACGCATTTATGAATTTCTACTAAATTTTATTTTTTTACTAGTTAGCTGAATATGTTTAAATTACGGAAAAACATTTTCGGCCGATTCTGAGATTGAGTATTTGAGAAAAGTGCATTAACAATTTTTTTAACACGGGCCGCGCGAGAGAAAATTGTAAATGTTCAAATATTTATAAAAAGCGCATTTATGAATTTACACTAAATTTTATTTTTGCAATAGTTAGCTAAATATGTTTAGATTACGGAAAAAAAGTGTCGACCGGTTCTGAGATGGAGTATTTGAGAAAAGTGTATTAACAATTTTTGAAACACGAGAGAAAATTGTAAATGTTTAAATATTTATAAAAACGCATTTATGAGTTGCCACTAAAATTTATTTTTGTAAAAGTTATCTGAATATGTTTAGATAACGGAAAGAAAGTTTCGGCCGATTCTGAGATGGATTATTTGAGAAAAATGTTATTAACAATATTTTAAACATTAGTAATTTACAACAATAGGGCATAGAAGAAAATGATTTTTTATTGACATATTTGCATTTACTAAAGATTTAGCTTTAATAAAAGCTATTAATCATTGTTTTATGACAATTACAAGCGGAGATATAAGTGATAATATGATTTAAGGCACGGATTTTTGCTAAAAATGCGAAAAAATTAAAATATGCATAATTCACTCAAAAAAACTTTTTTCACAAAACGGTTTGAGGGTATTCAGTTTGAGTTAATATTGTACCCATACAACAATTTTTATCAAAATCTGAGACCCTAAGGGACAAACGTTTGTTGAATTGTAGTAGAGCTCTGTTGCACACCAACCGTGATACCTACTTATTCCGGCCTTCGCAACAGAAAACCGCATCGTTTCACCGTCGCTTCACCATGGGTAACATACTACTCAAAGGAGAACCTCATCAGTAAGGCCTTAGACTCGAACATTGACGTGCTAGGGAAGAGAAATACTCATTCGTTTCCCCTCAAAGTAATGGTATGCTACTCAACAGTAAAGATCTCATTAGAATGCATGAAAGAGTGTATCTTTAATGCCACAAGTGAACTGATTGTCTGATTAACTATTGAAATTACTCGGTTGGAAGTCTTGAGATGTGAAGGTTACACACTATGTTGTTGGCGAAAAATTTGAATTTTATTAGTTTCCAGTCATTTTGGTGGACATAATTTAACCCTCACCTTGCATCCGTAGGTTAGGAGAAAGCGAAAAAATAAGAGAAGTTTACTGGCGATGTGATAGATTTAAGAATTCTTTCTTTGCATGCACCATTGATGAATCCTAAAACTCCTTAGCGAAGTTACTATCAGTTCGAAGACTGGTTTGCCACAGATCTCCATTCCACTTAGAGGATTCTTTTACAGCTTTTTAACGAAATTCTGCTGTTAATATTATGTTTTCTAGCATAAAACCATTCATTTTCAGCCAGTCTTAAGCTAATCATTTCGTTCTTACATATGCCTTCACTGTTGACGTCCTGAACACTAATCCGTCGAAACTTCTCACTTTTATTCTTATCCCTCTTCCATTTATCTTTTGGAATTTTTAAAAGGACTCTCTAACCCTTTCACCCCGGCGTCTCGCGTTGCTTCTCCCCTCACGAATGCCACTAAAATTTCTTTGCACTCCCTGTACGGAGCTCTCGAGTGGCAAGGAATAGCTCATGCATGTTTCCTCAACATGGGACCGGACTTAGAAGGGCGCCGGACCCTTTCCTCGCTCATTGGGCCGAGATAGTCTTCACCCCATTCACCTCATGGGTAGCCAATAACGTCATACGGTCGCGGTAAACTATTTTTCTATGGAATATTTTTGCTAAAAGATAGTTTCTCTACTCTCAATATGTGTTAAATCAGAAATAAATTCCTTTAGTTGTACAGAGCTTTTACAGCTTTTTAACGAAATTCCGCCGTTAATATTATGTTTTCTAGCATAAAAACTATCAAATAAGTTCGGAGTTTCTTTTACACACCAACTACGTTAAATATATAATGGTAGAGCTCCGTCTAAAATTTTTAAATGTGCAGCTAAACATAAGGAATGTACTTATAAGCCTCAATTTCCATAGTACATAGAAAATTATTTTCGTAATTTGACTGCATAAACAAGCAATTGACCGTGGACAAATGCTGTGATTGTGGCTCGTACCGCGACAAAGGGTCGAGATTACATCCTCCTACTAAAAAGAGAGGGTTAGGCTTCCCAAAGTCCAAAGAAGTGGTCATTTATGACACCTGGAACGTTTTTTGTTTGCTTAAATCTTGCTTAGCTGAAGAGCTGTGTTAAAACGTCGTTCGATCTCTTGCGTAAAAAAATTTACGCCGTTTGGAAATGGCCGGCGTTCATTCGATCGCATGCAAAAAATTTGGCAGTGCTAACACGGCGTTCGTAGTGAAACGGCTAGGGAGCATTACTTGTCCCCACACCCCATGCCATCCGCCCGTGTGGTGGCTCGCAGGGTAGTAATCAGATGTAAATAAATAAAACTAACCCATTTTTCACCTCCCTCGACCAGTGCCCACGTGATCTACTTGCAAATATTTTGAAAGTTGAGCGTAGCCTGTATGGGACGAGGGAGGACCATTAGGACGGTGAAGCCAATGAGTGACCCGGAAGGTGCAGAACTTCGAGCAAGTTTACCCTAGAGAAGTGTTCCGCAAACTTTTTGTGTTCAAGGTACACCTACCAAATGAAGAAAATTTAGAGGTACACCAAAGAAAAGAACAATATTTATTTATCTTTAAAATCAATGTAATATGAAAAGATTTTTAATGAGAAATGAGAGCCTGCTTAGCTGAGCACAGGCGATCAAAATTTTGAGTAATCGTTGATAAGGCTGCTCTCATCTCTTCGTCGATAGTCCTCAGGCGTTATCTTTTTTTTATCGTAGTGAGAATTGAAAACCCCTATTTGCACAAGTAGGTCGTGACAAATGGTAAGAGAATTGCAATAGCACGCTTTTAAAGCAGTGGATACTCATTTTTTATATGCAGAAAAAAATGTGCTAACTCTGTTTCGAAAAATTTTATTTTTTATCAGTTTTTAGCTCCATAAATTCTTCCTGCTCGTTTATCGGTAAGTGTCCAAGGGAAATGCTATTTGAAAATGGATTTCGTACCCAGTCCATTGGTTGCAAGTCACACTTAGGAAAATAAGAGTTCATCTTTTCTGTTAATAGCTCCAAGTGTTTCACTATCAAAGCCTGCACGTTTTTTTGAATCGGCAGCCAAGACATGTGGGAACATTTCATTGCCACCATTGGTAGCGTGGCAGATCCATTACACCAACTTAGCGCGAAAGCTTTCAATCTTGCCCGATGACGTTAAAATATTAGAATTCCTGCCTTGCATTATTTTGTTGAGCTCATTTAAATGAACAAATATGTCCGCCAGATATGTAAGTTTTGTTACCCATTCTTCTTTTTTAAACAGAGAAGCAGAATCTGTCCTCTGGGCATCTAAAAACGTCTGGGTCTTATTTTTTAACTTGTAAATCCGAGAAAGCACTTTTCCGCGAGAAATCCATCGTACTTCTGTATGAAACCGAAGTGACTGATGATCTGCTCCCATTTCCTGACACAATACATTAAACAGACGAGAGTTTAGCGGTCGCGACTTGATGTAATTGACAATTTTGACATCTTGTAGGACAAACAACAATTCATCAGGTAGAGACTTCGTCATCAGTGCTTCCCTGTGTAAAAAGCAATGCAAAAATTCGATATTAGGGTTTTTTTCAGAAGCCCTGGTTATAAATCCCCTAATTTTTCCCGTCATAGCTGCTGCTCCGTCTATGCAGATACTTATGCAGTTGTGCCCAAATTATACTCACTGAAGTACTGGTCTGTTACTTTGAATATTTATTCTCCAGTGGTATAACCAGGGAGTGGCAGGCAAAATAAAAAGTCCTCTTTTATTTCATATCCGTCCGTGTACCTCACATTTGAGATGAGATGTGCGTGACTACTGATATCAGTAGTCTACTTGTAGCGCAAAAACTCCACTAAGCCTTAATTTTTCAGTTAACGTTGATTCAATGTCACTAGAAATATCATAAATGCGACGTGAGATTGTAACTGCTGACGCAGGTATTTTTTCGATTCCCTTAGCGGCTTCTTGACTAATCATAATCTTGACAACTTCTTTGCAGACAGGTAAAATTAGAGTTTCAGCGAGAGAGTTAAGCTTCTTGGATTTAACTACCATATCATCGATCACATAGCTTGCTTTTTGCGCTTTGTCTGATGTTTTGAAAGACGAACTCATAAGAGTTCCCTGTTTCATTGACTGGTCTTTCAAACGTTGAAAAAAGGCCTTGTCTTTTCGAGCCACCGATGGGTGTTTAATAGTTAAATGTCGTATAAGTTTACTGGGCACCATCGAATTATTACCCAAAGTTTTTCCACAAACAGAACATTTTGGGATTGGGCGTGATTCGTCTTAAAGCCATAACTTACAAAGCTCTCATCATATTTTCGACTCACAAGCTTAGGTTTTTTCTTCGTTGACTCTGCTTCTTCTTGGGAACAAACTTGTGGTACGTTTAACGAATTTATCCATTATAAACACGTATTATGGGCTAATTATTTGTAATTTAAAAAAGTTAATTACGTTTGTGACGACACAAACACAAACTAGCAGCTAGTTACTGGCAAATAATGATTTGTTTTTGTTTACAAAAGGGCGCAACAACGACGACTGCGCAGCGTCACAATGTCTCTTTAAGTAGCAACTGACCTAGCAGTTACAGCTTTTGTTTATTGCAGAATATTGAAGAATGACTTAACTACATCTTCTTCCAGGAAAGCAATTTCTCTTGGGACTCCCTGAAAAATATTACTGTGGCATTATTAAAGGGCTCATTATGAATGGATTAAACGTAACAGAATTCAAAGAGAAATGGTACAAAAATATGAAACAGATTGAAAAGAAACATATACCCACCAACAGTTACCAATATTATGAATTTGTGTCGTAGTCTTGTTTGGCACGTCTCCTAAAATCGGACTGGACCAGACTGGAGCACAGGACCAGACGACACCAAAGACACTTCTTCACCGACTCAGCGCCTTAATTCCACCGGAAACGCCGGAAACCATGGAACCGAGAAACAAAAGACTGGTGTAAAACATTGACACGCGCATGAGCGCGGCGATAGTTTGTGCGATAGGTGAGGCTCTCCCCTTTCCTTGCGCAACGAAATGTTTCGCTCGCATAACTCTCAGCTGCTATGCGTAGGTCTGTATTATCTTCACAAAAATTGACATTTTTCCGCGGCACACCGACTAACACACGGTACACCAGTATGTCGCGGCACACACTTTGCAGAACACTGCTCTAGAGGACGCGCCGCGCTCTCCGTGCTATATATATTGCTTGCCGGGGTGGTACAAGCCGATTGTTGTGACGTCACCCGAGATCACATTTTTGACGTTTACATGATGGAACCTGGTTACATCGTGGTATATCTTTAAAAATAACAACTTTTTTAAAGTTTATCGTAACAACATTTTACAAATATTGCTCCTCTCCGCTTTGTCCGATCTGTTTCTGATACTAGTCCTACTTCGTAGTGTCCGTCCCAAGTGCTAGCGGCATACTCCAAGTGAGACCTCACGAGTGAAAAATAGCATCTCTCTTCAACCTTCTCGTAACATTTTCGTAGTATTTTTTTAATGAATCCTAATTTGCAACTAGCCTGTCCGCAGATTTCCCGATTGTTTCCCCCATAACAGGTCCTGAGTCCTTTTAATACATCCGCTTTTGCGTTACCGCACACTGCGTTGCCAATCAAAATCGAGGTCTACAACGCAGGTTGCTGTTGGAGTTGCTCATCTTTCAACTTTTGGCGCAGCCAGCGTTGCCGGAGCTGCGGAAGGGAGGAAGAATCGACGCTTTCAGCCTGTCATTTGATGATCACGTGATTCTTTCCCGAGGAATGAAAGAATGGTGGAGGAAACAATTGAACGAATTCGGGATAATCGTCCTCACGTGTATGATATCAAGGACGTGGAACATAGAGATTGACCTTTACGTCCGTCATTGTTTTCGTCTTCTTATAAACAATTAATAAAAGCTCAGCCTCATCACAATTACTCCTCGCAAACATCCATTCCCTGCTACTCGACTGCTACTCGACACAATAAACAGGAATAATTCGCAAGAACGAACTCGACACGGTATACTTATCATTCCATGCTGCCGCTGCTATGAAAAAGGGTATTTTGAGTGTTGCAAGAGAACGTAGCTTTAATATACAGCATTGTTTTGCTTGTAGGAAGGCTAGTGAGTCGGTTTTCCGTTTCAACGGTTCGTAAAAAATGAGTCGTGCGTAAGATGATTGAACAGCCTTTCTTCTTACGGACATGCGTATATTATGGTATTAATAAGGTCGGGGATGATTATTAATTTGAGCCGAAAATATGAAACTTAGTCATAAGCGTTCCGGGAAATATTGTCTGTCTGACGTCACGTGCCAAGGAGTTTCTCAGGATACAATTTCCTCCGTTGAGTGCATCTATAGCTGTCTATTGGCTGCATATGTTCGAAGATGGAGGGGAAGCGGTACCCCCTTTCATTCGACTCCGACTCTTACCCCAAGATTAGTCACTCCCCTCCACCTAACGAATTAGAGTAAACATAGAGGAGCCATCCTCTAAATATCTCTATTTTAGAGTTTCACTAACATCTTGACAACAACGCTCTCAAAGTGAAGTCTTGCCCAGCGTTTGGCTGTATCAATCGTAAGAGTGAAGGATCAGTATTTTCATTGTTCAAGTATGTTGTCAGAATTGTGAGGACAAGTATCTCACTCAGAACAGCGGAGGAAAGTGCCTTCTTCCTGCGGCAGTGTCTTCCAGAAATTGATGTTCGGGAAATATGATTCAATTAACTGTGAGTAACCAATGGCAAAGTTTTCAGTGTAGCATATGACCAGATTATACCCAATTAAACAAGGCTTATATGTTTTATGAAACTAGTAGAATGAAAATTTAGAATGGAGTATATGAACACGGATTTCATGACTATGCTGAGAATGGGTAATCGTTTGTCAGCTATGAAGAAAATTTCGAGGTTACATTTAGCATTCAGCCACCGTTTAAAATCCTGATATTTTACGAAAAAGTATCAATTAATCTGTAAATGCAATATTGTACCTGTGACAGACAATGCATGCATATTTTCTGCGTTTGGATGTAAGATGATCGAGTTGTGTATAAGTCCTATACCGCGGCTGTATTGTCTTTTTTATTCATGGCGTCGTCCATGCCAAATTAATTCAAATATGGCGGGTGGTTTGTCTATCTATGTTTACTCTAGCTCGTGACTCCACCCAATATCCCTAGTATGGATGCGTAAACCCCGGCTCGCGGGCCAACCAAACCAACTTGAGGATTTTATGCGGCCGGAATAGGAGCAGAAAAAAAATTGCACTGCCCCTTGTCTTCCGGTATATATATTATGTTTCTACTAGGTCATCTTTAAAATGGCAAAACTGAACTTATGAGCTCTGAAAATAAAAAACACATATTTACGAAGTATTAAAATTTCTTTTCTAACTTTCCTAATCTTTAATGCACTTTTTAAAGGTAGTTATTAACGTCTACGATAGACGCATATTAATACATATATACGGATTATATTTTTGAGCTTTATCGGAAATTAGTTGTTCTATTAGCGTATGGAAACGAATAACTGTGATAAATTCACAAGGTTTATTTATGATTGTAACAGATATGTTTGTTCTCGACTTCACAGTTCAAGGAGTCGTAACAAACAACCAACGTTGCTGAAGTCCCCTTTCTTAGTCAGGCCTAACTTGTAATAATTGGAGCTCAGGATACCCAGCCCTATTGCTTGGGATTCTATGTCATCAGTTGCCATGTATACTACTTGAGTGAGATCCAAATTCGGCATTATTCCAAATTCGGCATGGTTTTTCTTGGGAATTCCACTGAGTTGAGCCAGGGTTTCCTTAACGTTAAGGTGGAACTTTACAGATTTACTTTGAGGAATTGAAACATAATTTTGAAAACTTTGCTTCGTATATTCCACACTTTATTTTAATGGACACCACCGGTTTCTACTTCACCCCGCTTAGTCATTTCATTGCCCGATCCTCTCACATTGGTTCTCATCCCCAGGCCTTGTTAAACTCAGCGTCCGTTTACCCTCATAAGCACCTACTTATCCCCAAGAGTGAGTTATAACTAGAGATGCGCCACTCTGAAAATAACCTCGGTAATTTTCGTAAATTACCACGGTATTTTTCGTAATTTACCGCGCCCCTTGAAGATTACCGTATTTTCTAGATAATTCACCAATGTTTGAGGTAGTTTTTCATACATATAAATTCCAAAAATGTTCTTTAAAGCCAAGTTCACATTTTGGACGAGTTTAATAATAAATTGAGTCATGTGAGACTCATTTTTGGAATATTTTACATAAATTATAACATTATAAGATTAAAGTTTTAGAAAATTCTTCTTGAAAATTTCTCATACTTTGACAAAAGAAAGCCAGATTGCGTGCTGCTGCCGTAGTTCTTTTTACAATTTTAAAAATTTCTAATAGACTAATGTTGAATTCAGTATGGTTTAAACATCATTATTCCATCGTTATTGCTATTGGCTTTCTTACTTAACCATACTGTTGCTGTTAAATGCTTAAAACTAAAAAATACTGGAAAATTACGGTAACTTTTGAAAATTTATGAGAATTATTTTCAGTGCATTATTTTCAGTGCATAACCATTATGCTGCAGATATGAAATGTCTTTCAAAGTATTCTGAATCATTAGGATTGCAAATTTTCTCTCGGTACAATGTATCACTAACTTAATGGGCATTTTGAAACCAGAAATAAGCGGATAATTAGTATAAATTAGAATCATATGCAACATAAATCCAAACTAGCATATTTTTATAAATGCAGGACATTTGCTGATTTATTTTTAATTCAGCCGGAACGCTTGTTTATATGGCAACATTCAGAATATTCCCGATTTTTCAGGACGCCTGACAAACCTTTTAGTAGTGCTCTTAAAAATGACATGCGTATAGCTTAGTAACAGGTGGAGATTCCTGATAGAAAGTATGATATTTTCGAACCATTATTCTTTTGATTATTAACTTGACGTATTTATTAGAGGACGCTTGTTCCAGCTATTTTCATCTCATGCTTTAGCTAGGAGTGGAAGACTTCAGCTATTTGGGTAGTACAGATATATCCTATATTGAGTGCCATCAACTTTAGAGTAAAATAGTGTTATCAAAATTGGCCTTTACCATTAAGGAGAGAGGTGATGACGGAGACCCTTTTTAAAGATGCGGAGAAAAGACTGGTGGAGAGTTGGGGAAAAAGTTTGGGTTTGTGTGGCGCTGATATCTGAACATTAGCTCGAGAGGATGAGAATGGACTTAAGGCGCTTCAGATTTGGGCTCGTAGAAGGTTTGGGAGAGTTAAATGGACAGAAAGGAAAACAAACGAGGTATGGTTAGGGAGGAGAGTGAGGAGTTTGCTGCGTGTAAATTAAGAGGGGACTGAGTAGATGGATGGTACAGGTTATCAGGAGTGGCGGGAAGCTGGAGGCCTCGATGGTGGGGGAATGCTGGATCGCTGTTGAGGGGGAAGAAAAAGGGTTTCGGCATTTTATCATTAGAATCGGTGAGAGAATGCCGGCTGCTGGGTTCAATAAAACCACTCGATGTGCGAGTGGTACATGAATTTAAAGAAATGAGAATAGAAAGACTCCAGTGTTAGGGTGAGGAGAGAATCAAAATCTCTTAGCGTCGGACAGACTCGGATTACATCCACGAGAACGAGAATGAAGGCAACGGTCCTGCTCTTCTCCAGGCCAGGGATCACACAACATATGTCGGCGGCTCCTGGCCAGGCGGCATAAACCTCCTACTCGCACATGCTCGTGATTTCACCGCGTCAAAGAGTCTCGTGCAACTCCAAGATAACCAGGTAATCCCTTCTCCTCGCCGACATCTCAGTTGATGCTAAATCCTATCCTGCTGCAAACGTTGGATAGGATGAAGAGAGGCATGGGGATGTGAGGAGATGTTTGAGGAATAGTGGAGGAAATGGGTTCATTCCTGTGAACGGACCCGTCTTACGGATGCATCGTTCCAGTGGACTCACAATATTATTTCCCCTTCCGCGAAAAGTTTTGCTGATTATGCATAATAATACATCGGTGAGCTATAAACCATCAATGTGATAGTTTTTGGCTTTGTTCAAGTGTATGTATAAGTCAAGTGCGTTAGAGTTTTATTCCTAAGTATTGTATTTTTTCCGAAAGCATTTGTGTGGCAGTATATCGCAATAAACCCTGAATATACACCTCGCAAATACAGTGAGTGCTATATCATCGAATTTACAGTCAAACGGTGTAACGATTTATCTTTTAATTTAAAGTCTTCTGCCATTTAGTGGCTCATTACGTTTAATAAAAAATCTTTTTATATTGATTTTCAGTTGTAAAATACCATGAATGCCATTTGGAATAATGTATTTGGTATTCAGAGCCAGGCGCCATTCCGAAATGATAATTTTAATAACCTTGAGCTCCTGTGTCAATCAGAGGGCAGTTAAATCAAGATACTTACGGCAATGGGATTGAATCTATCTCTAGTACTTTTGAACTGTGGAAAAATCTTAACTAAATATTTTTTTATTGCATAAGTAACTAATGGAATAAACTTATTGCCTATGCCAGTAAATTTACGTGGCCTAACTAATACCTTATATTTTTCAGTAGAACTATTAAGAGATGTCGATGACAACTTAAAGGAAATGTGACCATTTCAGAAATAACAATGCCAGTTAGAATCTTTTGGAATTTCAAACAACATTTAAATTTTACCGTCTTATATATTTGTGTAATTGTGAATTTAAGTAATTGTGAATTTTTGTGTTATTTTCATACCAGAAATAACAAAATACCAGCAATGGGATATGATGGGAGAATAAATCGGTGCATGCTATGCTCAAGAATGAACTGAGATGCGGAGCGTGAACCTTGCACATGAGGAAAGTAGAGAACGACCTTTGTTGCATGTGCTAAGTAAGAAGTATAAAGTAGCCAGAAAAAAAATTTCATCCCGGGTTCAGCCGGACGTGCCCAAAGAGGACTCTCCCGGATTTGAACTGCGGTCGATAGCCCAGCGTGAGGGCCTGTGTGCTACTGAGCCGCCTAATCCCAATACTCGTTCCATTTGAGCGAGAAAAAAATTCGTGCCAATGCCCCGGGCTGACATCGCATGCATATATTTAAGCGACAAAGGGCTCGCAACCGTTAAGCGCGTAATAAAGAGTCCGCATTGCGGGAAATGAACGCTGTGGAATTATATATTTTTTTGTCGCCTGGTTGTTACTCCTCCCGCATCGTGTGGTTCTCTGCTTTTCCTCAGCACGAGGCCGTTTTATTTTACATTATTCCTTTTGCCCAACTACAGAATTCGTGTGATCTGCATCAATTGATTCTTTTACTCTAAAAATTAACAAAACATAGAAAATGCGAGTTTATGCTCTTATTTTAATTAAAATTACGGTTCGTCGTATCCTTTGATGTAAACTATTATTCCGTGATTGGATCCACCCAGTCCAGTCACGTAATGCGGTTTATTCAGCAAGTTCATTGTAAGAACAAGAGTTTAATATATTACTACGGATTAATTTTATTGATAAATCACAAAGTACCCTCGAAGTATATGTAATCATGTTGAAATTGTGTGATTAATAAAATATTAATTTAAAACTGTCGAAGGATCCAGTTTTAGCCGCCTGGAATCTTGAGATATTTTTTCTATTATCCTTTATAACTAAACGATGCCGAGATTAAAATCATCTGTAGCCATCAATCCTAAGATAGGTTTGCTGTAGCTCTCCATTCTCCTTTCAGCTAACCACCTTATTCATTCATAAGTCTTCCTATCAAAGTCCCTAATTATCGCCCTAGGTTGGAATTCCTCGGCAATTCTTGCCATTCCGTGTACCTTTCCTTTATTGTTTTCAGGCGGCTGTAGTGTCTCAGAACTTCGCTCTCCCCTACTTTTCGAAGTTTTCATCAAGCATCTTTGCCCCCTACTCGTCGTGGAACCTCTTCACTGATAACATCCTCTGTACATTAGACCTTCACCATGCTCGCATAACGCCTCATTTCCTTGCTTCCAGTCATTCTTTTTTATTCTGCAGATGATATCGTCCAAGCTTCACCGCATTGCATTTGTGCGCCCCATGCCTGTACATGAATTTTAGGGAAGTGCTTCCTTGCCTTCAAGCTTCTATTTTTTAGATGTTATTAGATTCCTCCTCTAAAAGAATGACTTCTTTGCTTTGGCTAATCTACCCCATGTATTTTTCAATCTTCACATATACCAAAGTTCTTTAACTTGTTCCAATTTTTGCTGCCAAAGGACACTACTAGCTCTGTCATCATGGCTCCTTTCACAAACAATTACTATGGTTTTATTTACATTTTCACTGCTAAAATTAAAATTTGCAACCAAAATAGAGAAATTTGGACGCCTGCCGTCTATGAGCGAGCTGGTCTTTAATGAATTCCTGTCACGACTGCGTGAATCAAAACCAATACCTTAATACTATAAGGACGGGAGGGTATATTTGACCCTTTTTTTGGAATTCAAGTGAATATACTAGTAATCATTTTTAATTCGATTCCTTTGAAATTTTGTAACGTAGTTCATATTTTCCTATATTTAAAATAGGCACAAATATAACTGCGTAATCTTTATGGTGCAATCAGTTTACAATAAGTTAAACATAGAAAGACGGCTAGGGGTAATTTGCTCCCTCCTTGCATTCGGTGGCATTGATGCGTTTTCTTGACCATTAATTCTCTTTTAGTTATTTTATTATTGATTTGCATGACTTTATACGAACCATTGTAAATTGATGTGACGATTAGTGACCTTCATATTGCCTGCGGAATGAATGCTGATCTGTCTTACGATTAAGGTCTTTTAATCGATGGGATACAATCTTACAATTAGCTGTCAAAGCCCGTCAATAACAAGTGTAATGCTGCACAACTAATAAGAAAACGTTCGCGGTCAAATGAACCCCAGTCGCGCTTCTATGTAGTGTGAAACTTCCATCCTCATAGCGTTAAGGCCACCTTGGTGTTTGCGTCATTTTTAGAGTTCTACTTTCAATGATGACATCTCTTAGCAATGGAATACAAATACAATTAACCAAACATTCGTATGAGTCGACATATTCATTTTTGAGAAATATTAAATCCATTCTTAAGGAGCCGAGTCTAACGCCAGTCCATTTGAAATGACGCGTCCTGACTTCATTAACTGCAGTGATTTGCTAATGAGACAAAAGCATAAATGGATTACTGCCGTTTTTATTATATAATTTAATATCCTAAACAATTTCTTTACTTTGACCAGTCTTTCGATAAATAAACTTTTTGCAACTTGCTTCACCCATTCGTGCATTTAAGTAACTTCAGGTTTATTTCTTGGAAAAAAATAACTAGGGAAGGTCCGACTTTGTTGTTGTTAACCCATATATGACTTGGTATTCTATTTGTAGCATATCAACAACGAATATAACAAAATCCAATTAAAACATTTTACAGTGAATCATAAACGACTGGATTAGGCCATTGGTTGGTTGGTTAGTTATCTGAGGTGGTGATCGACAACCGGAATCAATCGTGCCGTTTAGGGTAAAAGATTTGCTTGGTAGGACAGTTATTCCAGCAAAGAGCAATTGACAAGTAAATTTAAATTAAAGATTGATCCAAATTGCCAATTAAAACGGAGGAAATTAGACTCCTATGCATGCATTTCGGTCATCCGGGTGAACATCGACTGGGAGTATTTAAATTTCGTAAACACGTGCGTGTTGTCCGATTTTCGAAGTCCACTTGCACTTTGAACCTCAGACAACATGCAGGTGTTTACGATATTCAAATACTCCCAGTTAATGGTCATCTTGATGACCAAAATTCATGCATGGGAGTCTAATTTCCTCTGCCTTTATTGAAAATTTGGATAAACCCCTAATCGACAGGAAAGAATTGTTTGGGTAATGGAGGAAGGGTGGAAGGAAACCTGGCGTCGGTATTAGCCTACTCTCAACGAAATGTCGAAAGCAGTCCACGGTTTAGCATCTCATCCGACGGTCTTAATATACTCTTCACATAACACCCCAATCAGGGATTGGGAATTCACTGGAGAAAAATCTCCGTCACAGCCATAATTCGAGCCTGGGCCGTCGGAAAGGGAAGCCAGTCTCCCCGCAAACCCAATTCGCAATGTTTGGCAGGTTTTCGGATTTCGTCCGCGTTGGCATAATTCTTGATGGCGACCTTTCGCCTACTGTACCGTAGGCGTCCTCAGGCCAGGCTAAAGTGGAGAAAGCTTCGAAAACGCCGGTAGGTATTTATCTGAATATACCGGCGTATCAATCAATATTTATCAGAAAAATACCGACGTTTTCGAAGCTTTCGCCACTTCAAACTGGCCTGAGGACGCCTACGGCACGATAGGCGAAACGTCGCCGTCAAGACTAATGACAACGCGGGTGAAACCCGAAAACCTGCCAAACTGCGAACCTGAAGGCCGCAAAAACCCACGTCAGAAACCGATTCACGATGGCCTTCCAAAACCCGTGGTAAAATTCTCAAGTATTAAAGGGTGACTCATTTCATTCCGTGTCGGAAAAAATAGAAAGCTTGTCCGATTGAAATGCCTCCCACCCTTGGCCCGCCTGTACCAAATCGCACATCGAAGATGAAAGCGCTAAAACCGTTGGAAACCAATGCAGCGCCGCCTGCCCATCGCGCCTTATCGATCCCCATCCCCAACTTTTCGGCGCGATAATCAATTGAAGGGAATTTTTCAGAATCGCTTCTCTCGTGACCGTGGGGTGGCTATCCGAGCTCTTGTGCTATTCTCGTACTCGCTTTGGGAACTCTTCTTTTGCCCATCGGGGGTGAAAATCCTTAAATGCAACGTTCCTCCCCTACCAAAAACGCTAAAGTAACTCTGCTCTAGCACTGCTTAATCACTTGGAGTATTGACATTGGCTACAGTCAAGAATCCGTGCATTGTGAAATAACAGGAGATTTTTGAAGCACTTCGAATGGTGGCCACGGTTTTCCACCAATCAGATAAAGGGAAAGCCACACGTAAAAAAAATTAAGCCGTACTTCTCACATTCAAGCGATTGTCCATTGGAGTCTGTTGCTTCCGACCTAGGATTGCTGATGAATGCCATTGAATGCGGCCGTTTACAGGAATAACACGTGTGTAAGTTATGAGGCAAAGCAATAAGAGTGTAAGTAAGTCCATTGGAGTCTGTTGCTTCCGGCCTGGGATTGCTGATCAATGTCGCTGAATAGGTATGGCCGATTGCGGGAATAAGACGTGTACATTATGAGGCAAGGCAATAAGAGTGTAAGTAAGTTTGTTCAATAAACGTGTACATATAGTTGATGAATGTATTGGCTCCGTAAATGGTCAAATAGCATGTTGTTAACTTATGAGCTTCGTAGGTAACCAAAAAGGCGAATTTGTAATGAACCGTTTGGAGGAGTAATTACTTCATAGAAGAGTTTCTGTGCGACGTTCGACGAGTTTATATATCAAGATTGGCTATTTACAATGCGCATAAATTACATAGCACATAGATTTTCACCAATGATAAGAGATTGAACCAAACTATTAAAGTAACAACTATTTTGGGATAAGATTGGCGGCGATAGTTTCTGCAACCCGTATTTTATCACGAGTTCCATGAGGTTATGGATGCCATTACTATTGAGTCCATGGTTAAAGTTTAGTGCAACCGGCTGTTACATATGTGCAATGTTTGAGCCTCCAAGAGGCTGGGTTCATCTCCCGGCAGCGGCTGAGGTTTTTCATTTTAAAAATTTCCCTACTTGGGAGCCAATTTAAGAGCACCTCGAAAGTAGTCCTTCGTCCGATGGATGGGAGGTTAAAGTGGCTGCCTCTTGGCGCCTTTCGTTAAAAGTAAAGCAATATCGACGCCGGGTTTCTCTCCACCCTTCTTCCATAATAATAATGATGTTATAGAGTTAAATACTCCCAGATGAAACACAGAAAGAAAATAAGAAAAATGAAAAAATACTGTCGGTGCAAATACTATGTAGAATCGAGTTTGTATTCTGATAAAACTTAAACAATGAGAACGCGTGAAAGAGCGTTACGTCAAATTTAAGCTTATTTTACTTTGTATTGAATAAGTCTTTCCAATTTTTGTTTGACAGTGCAACTTTAACTTTTTGCTGCTACGAGAACTGACAAAGGGCCGATGGGAGGAATTGCAATGGAATAAGCTTAAATTTTATGTAACTTGCTTTCATGTAGGCTTACTAGTTATCTTTTAAACGGATTTCAAAATCGATTTTACATATATTTTGCGCCGACAGTAAATAGCTGGCTTTTGGTAAACTCGATGGAAATAAATGTAGTGTGGTTACCATTAAACACATTCACCCATGTATTGGGGAATAACAATCAAAATATACCAACACGTTTATCAGATAATGTAAAAAAAGTATATCTTCTATATCCAAACAAGCCAATTCTTCTCACTTTTTAGAAAGAAGTCAGGCTTAATGCCTTATTCAGGCAGTGGGAGGAATATTAAACACACTTGGCTCGACATACAAAAATCTTCGCCTAACCCTTGTCACTTTTTCCTTGGTTACCATATCTCTTTGTGGCCTAATTAAGGCTTGTTTACTACGAGGATTTTGTTAACACTCTTCAAATCGATAAGTCTCCGTACTTTATAAACGCTCAAGTGCCTCAGCGCCGCGGCAACCTTAGCTTTGTGATTCAAGGAAAGGGATCTTAGTAACGATTATTTTTAACAACTACTCCAAAAATTCTTCTCTGCAGAAGCGTAGCACAACTCGTGAAAACACTCGCTAATCATCCAGCCCACCAGTGCCCAATGACGCAAATGACCTCAATATTTGGTTGACTCCCCCAGATAACCTACCAGCCAACCAAATGAGTGACAGATGTCACTACCATGCCTTAACGAGGGACGGAATAGCATTACCGAGTGCAGATTCAGTTTGCTCTCTCACGTTTTCATGGAATTATTCCCAGTGACAATGGGGACACTAGAGGGACCCAAGTTGCCTAATGTGGCGGGTTGAGATGGTTTCTACTTGGCCGACGAAGGGGAGTCGGAAGTTGAGGAGGGGGCTGATGTGTAATTGGCGCGCTTAATGCCCGGTAATGGTCCGGGGGTAATGGGTGGGTTGGTGAGTTGACGAGGTGATTGGTGAGGCGTGGGAAGTGATAGACGGGGGATGACGCCGGGGCTGGGAGGTAGGGCAGGGAGTGAGAGAGGCTATTTATGCGCGGCGCGGGTGGCAGGAAACTGCTTATTTTAACCGTTTCAGCCATTGTGTGGTTGGGTTGGTCGGTCGGTTATTTGTGGAGGTGACTGACAGCTGAGGCCATTTGCATCCTGACTCGTGTGGGAAGGACTGCGTGGGGTGGATGGAGGAAGGGTTGGGAAGAACACGGCGTGGGCTTTCCCTAATCTTAACGAAAGGCGCCACTGAGTCCATAGTTTAACGTCCCATCTCACAGCCAGGATGCTAAACGTGAAGTGCAATCGACATTGTACTCAAGAACGGATCGGATCTTCTATGTTAAATACGCCAATGCCGGAATGCAATCACCGCTTCTCGGGATTGGATGTCAGTTTAGTAGCCACCACATTTTCCGATACCTTTTCTGGCTGGTTTGAAGGTTCCAAGTCGAATCATTACCCTTTCCCACAAAATTATCGGGTATGGCTGTAATGCTATGAATACTAGCAACTTGAATGTCGAGTGTCACCTTTTCCTTGTATTTTCATTGTGATGGTGCTCAACTTTATTTAAAAAATTTTTTTGTGGAAATCAATAGCATAATCTGGAAGTAAATGCAACAAACACTAGCAATACGGTAGAAATTAATTTAGTTAAAAATCGTATTTTTCATAAAAAAGTATTATTGAGAAAATATTATGGGATTAAACTCTGAGTACATTGCTAGAAAAAAGTAGGATAAACCCGAGGGCAAAGAGTTGAATTTTTGGATGGAGTAGACCATGTTAATCAAAGAATGATTTTCCATGGAATCCCGATTCCTACTTCGAGTGCTATGTGGAGAGCACTTCTAGGCTTAGTACTATGTTTGTCTCATGTTACGTTTTACTGAGTTCCTCTTTTCGCCTTTCATTTGGAGTAGACAAATGCCGACACCAGGTTATAATCCCCACTTTCCCCATTCCCCAAGTAATCCTACCCTTACCACCCGGCACCCCCCCTGTTCATAATGGTGCAAATGATTTCAGTTGTTAGTCGCTTTTCCCAAGTAATTTATAGGCGGTGTAGGTATAATTTATTAACTCGGTGGTACTCGTTGGTGGATAGTGTGACGCAAATGAGAGGAAAAAATACAAGATAAGTGGGATATAGTGGCCGAATCTTCCATCAGGGGTTCCTCCAGGAGTCCTTCGAAACCTTTTTCCGCTTATTTACGCTTGATTCACCCTCATTGACCTCTAATTCTCCGTAGGTAAGTGCCAACATGTTTTGGTGTACCTATACTAGCTAACAAAGAAGTTAAAATGAATGATTAGGTGTTTTCCCGGCGAACAAGGCTGGTGAAAATTTCTCGGGATTCCCACCGATTCAGGAAGGCAGTTGTTGCCAACGTTTCAATAGCTGTCTTTGCCATCGCCTTCAGGGCTGGTAAAGCCTTGAAGACGATGGCTGAGGGAGACATAGATATGTTGGCAAAAACCGCCTTTGTGACCCGGTGGGAATGCCGAGAAAATTTCATCAAGAATTTGCGATGTTCGACGTCCTTCGAATACGTAATAGCGATTTAGAAGTACTCGGACTCGGAGGCAGTGGTGATATTCGGTCGGATATTCCTTGTCGAGTGGGCGAACTTTATTGGGCGGGGTGGGCAAAGCAAAGACCCGCCGCCGTTCCAGAAGGCCCCCGCTTATCAGCTGTTCCACGCAGTGGCCAACACCCCCGCTCGCTTTCACGTTCACCTTCGCTCTCACCCTTGCCATTTCACCCTCCAGATGTCCTTGCCATTCAACGTGCACGTGTCAAGCGGACCGAAAGGGAGCGCGATTGATTGGAAAGGCGTTGCATCCCGTGGCACTTGCGGCATTAATGTTGATATGCCCGGGGGTGGAATTATGCGAGACGGAGGCACACAGCCGCGTGGAAATACAGCAATGCAGCAGATGGATTCGACCTTATAGCGCTTCAAGCTCATTTCGTATCCTGTATCATTCATGAGTGTAGAAAGGTTGGTTGACTTTTAGTAGTAGATCAAGTACAAGAGTAGTAGTTATAACATTGTAAATTAAACCAATTGACTTTTTGCCACCGTTGACCCCTTAAAGTTATTTATTGGCTTATATTAATTCCTCTTGTTTTCTCTAGTCAGCTCCCTATTTTTATGCTGGGTACAAACTATGTTAATGGGTTTCTCTCACCTGCCACCCTCGTGCATTTTTATAGTGACAAATATTATTTATCAAGTACTAGTGAAACAAGTTTTGAAAGAAATATTAGGAGAAAATTTGTATAGTGTTGGAGGAAACCATAGTAAGGGCTGCATGTAGGGTATGAGCTATCCATAACCATTTGGAAACAATACTGAAAATTAATTTATCTTATTCATGTGGTACATTCCTAGTGTAGTTGAGTAATTGGAATACATTGTATAGGCTTTCTTCAGAGTGTAACTCGGATTGTAAATATAACATGCATGTTTTAAGGCTTTGGTTGCACGCATGCATCTGGCAAAAAGTACCTGAATTCGGTCTTGTATTACACTAAACTCCTCAAATCATCACACATTTCGACGTAGGTTTGCATTCATAGTGCTCGGTAAGATGGTGATTCAAAAAGTTGTAATGTAATGTCAGAGCCATTTTTCTAGGTTGCTCGCCTCTCTCGAAAATGTAGCAATTCATCGAAGGGAAACAACACAATGAAATGTGTGCGGATGATGATGTATGTAAGTTTAGCGGAATAATATTGAAACGCTGTACTTCATCCATGAAACTGAGGATTAATCAATTAATACAAGGGGAATCAATTGACTTCCTTGAGAACCTTCAAACGATAAGTTAATTTGCAAATCTGACTGAAATTCTCTACTTAAACCTAGCCTAACGCCTTCAAATCCTTGTCCGACTGGAGTATATTTACCAGTAAACGTGACCTCATTCCACTGTTATTAATGCTTTTATATTTGTGTAATCGACCAACATTTTTCTGTTCTCAAAAAAATATGACATGGGTTAACATGTCGTGTAAAAAGTCCCTCTTGAGAATTCATTCTCGAGAACTTTGATGAAATGCCTCTCAATCAATTTCTTCCTTGTACTGAATCACATATCAAAAAAGTTGACAAGCTTTCAAGATTGAAGGGAAGTGAGTTCTCACCAATGAGAGATATCAAGCTTAGCATTCAAGGATTTTTCATTGCGAGCTTAGGGGAAATACGCGGCCATCTTATGTTCATTTTTACGACCGAGCGTAAACTTAAAGCTTCAATATTTTGTATCGTGGTGACGATGATGAGACGAGCCAGGTGGGGCAGGAAGGGGGGGAGTTGTAACGGACTGAGTTGTGCTCTCAGGGCACGTTTCTCATATGTCGGATGCCCGTGACAGGAAACTCTTAAAAATGGAAATGGCGTTACAGAAGAAGGTTCCGTGAAATATCTTCCCAGTTGGTTATGAGTTGGAAAATATGAAGGCTTCACTTAAATGGGGTATCGCAGTAAATATGCAAAAAAAGCGTTATAGTAGAATTTTTGAAGCTGTTAAAAAATACTCAAGTCTTTTGCTTTTTGAGCGTTGTGCTTTCTTGTCAGTTTGGAATATTTGATTGTCTTCACTGGGATAACTTTACAGTTTTACAAACGAACTCTTAGCATAACCAGCCTCTTTCCTGCTTCAGGTTTTTAAATAGTTTGGTATAAATTTCAAAGAGCATCCATGAACACATATTCAGAGGGTAAATTTAATTATCACTGAATTATTGTAACATATCAAGGCAAGGAAAAAATAAAGCAGTGGTTTTAAATTCATACAAATAGACGGAATAGCACTATCTGAAATAAACAAGAAATTCAATTTCAAGAATTAAATTTAATTCAACAACCGTGGTTACGGGACTCCGTGGAAACTATCCATATTGATGCGGTGTAAGTATAAAATCTGAAAGTACTCATTCCAAATGAAATGGGATTAAATTGAATTTTATTTTACCCTCTTACATCCTTACCCAATGTGAGAATAACAGAAGTTTTTGCGATCAAGTAAATTCTTGGATGTAATGCAAATGCAACTTCAGGTGAATATAATTTATTTGTTTCAATTCTGTTGCATTTGAAATTGTTGCTGCTATTTGGATGGAAATTTTCAAAAACATTTTCGCCTTTGGCGTCTTTTGTGAGGAGGGAGTATCGCCGATTCCGGGCTTTTCTCCACCCTTTTCCCAGCATTGTCAATCCCCCAGTACCCGCCCTATTCGTATATTAGCATAAACGGGTGTAGGGTTGGAATTGGAAAAGTCGTGTCCATCGCTCTCCAATCCATATTTAAGATGCCAATAATCATCCTGATCTTTCATGTCATTTAGAGCAATTTAAATTTTCGTCGATTTTGATAAAAATAACTGCATTTTAATTTTCTTACTATGGCGCATGCCAGTTCCAGAAATTGGAAATATATCCATTTCTATGTGAAACAAAAGTTTTAATTTCTCCCATTAAATAATAATTGATACTGGCTATTCAAGGACATTCGATTGCGTATTTTTCAGTGGTGATCATTTCACTGTGGATAATATAAGCGCTTCATTACTTAGTATCGAGTGGCTGACGAGTTGTTCTCAAAGTAATTAATAGTTCTAAGTCTCATTGTAAATTATTACATTTGTAACACATCAGATGTTTTAGCTTATAATTCTATGCATCAATGCTAAATCATGATGCCAATTACATGGATTAGGCATTATATAATGATGAAGAGCTAGATATCAATCAAAATTTCATTAAGTTTGGTTTAAAAAACTTTTCATGGCTACGTCAGATAGTCCTCATTACTTGGACTCATCTTCCTGAGAATCGGACATTTCATCCTTAAAAAATCATATTTTTGGAGCCACACAGAGAAGCATATTCCATTATATTGGTAACGTTCAGCAATCCGTATCAATGATTATTTAAAGCAACCTATTTGTAAAATGTAAATGCTTTATAGCCATTGAAATCAATCGATTTTGGTGAATTTGCAAGAGAAATCGCTGCCACTGTAAAAGATGACTGCTAGAATTGATTTCATTCATCTCAAAGAAACTTATTGGTGTAGAAAATATTTATGAGGTTTTAAAATGTATACATCATGTAAAAGTTAGGTATTTCATACTAAATAGCCATCACTGCATAAAACCGTATTTTGTGATGCTGGCTAGTTTCGCAGGTGTATTTGTTATTGATGTCAATTGATCCAGTGAAATTTGATCAGATCTACTATCCGTCTGCTTGAGTAGCGAAGTAATCTGCTTTCATATCCAATGCAAAGTCAGTAGATGGTTCGTTTTGGGTCTATAAAAAATATTTATATACTCGTTGAATTATATTGTGCGCTATTTACATAACCGTTTGCGTATTTGCATGGAAGCGTTACGCATAAATCATAAATTTTGGTTACTTCTAAGAAATTGAATTTGTAGGCGTAATATAGTGGAATTTCATCATATAATAAATGAGTTTCTTATTTTTACACACTTTAATTTTATAAATTCGACGGGTTTTAATGCTTTCACGTCATCATCTGGTAGAGAATAAATTGCGTCTTTTTGAAACACCTGAAGCTGTCGAAACTCGCCGAATTTATTATATGAAATTTTGGGAAAGGCCGACTAAGACCACGTTATTGTGTCTAATACTGTAGGCTCTTCTTAAGAAACCGTCCACAACAGAATTTTATTCAATAGGAGTGCATTTGACTTTGACATTAAAATTATAGACTAATCCAAATTATTAATAAAAGTGGAGGAATTTTGACTCCCATGAATATATTTCGGTCATCCAGGTGACTACTGATGACTACCGCGAGGTGACTACCGGGAGAGTTTAATTGACAAGTATACGTTATTTAAACTCATCATTTCGATAGTCACCTGGATGCAGGATTGCCACCTGTCCTTTTTTAGAGAGGACATCCTCTTTTTCAGCACTTGTCCTTTCTGCTCCGTTGTCCTCAAAAAGGACAAGGACAGTCCTCTTTTTACCACTCCAAAAGAGGACACAAAAGAAATTAGATAAAAATGGATAATTTTAAAAACATTCCCGCTGAAAGTCAGTTCTTTTTAATTAAAAATTCAACCTCTCATTTTGTTATTGGTATTTTGTAATCAGTAATCAGAAGTTATTCAGATGTTCATTTTTTTATTGGTGAGAATTTCATGGGATATGAAGACCAGAAACCAGTAGTAACAAAGAAAAAACTAAATAATATTCTAAAAATGGGCAATAATTTCCATCAATTTGTAATTTTAATCATATGTTTTTTCGCTGGGGGCAGGCGTGGGTATCAACCCCGCACCCATAGCAGTAAAAGAAAACTAACCCCCCCCCCCCCCCCCGCTTAGAATATATTATAGATCATGGTCATGCACCCTATTAAGATTGTCAAGTTCACCTTTTTTATTGTATGGAAATAAAAATGCATTAAAAATCGTTTTTCCACGTCCCTTTTTCCAAACATTTGAGGGCTTTCCTAGGGGGCTCCGGCCCTCAGAACCCCCCGGTAAGGTAGTTCAGCCCGGTGTCCTTTTTTCACATTTTGAAAAGGTGGCAACCCTGCCTGGATGACCAAGATACATGTAAATGAGTCTAAGTTCCCTTGCTTTTATTGAAAATTTGAACTCTTTAAGCATGAAAGAATTGACAAACCATAACCAGAAGTCTCAGTGCTTTGGGTGTAATTGTTTGAAGAACTAACCCACAAGCCCGCGTTGGGTACTGCTGCACGATTTGGTTGGCTGTACGGTTTGGGCGCACGAATATTCGGCAGGTTACTTGAGAAGGCGACGGACAACTGCGGTCATTAGTTACGCAATGTTCAGTTGGTAAACTTGGTAGGAAAAGGACCATTAGGGAAATAGAGGCAGGGTTGGGAGAAATTTGCCGTAGGACTTGGCTTGCTCTTAACGAAAGGCACAAATGCATTCACAGTTTAACGTCCCAACCGACGGACGGAGCTATCTCCACATTAAATCCAAGTACAGATTGAGGTTCTACTGAAACATTTCCACCACTTTGTCTATTCGAATCCAAGCCCTTAGGGATGGGATGCCAACATTTCGTAAACACCGACCCTAATCGCACTTGCATCTACCATCTTTCTCCCACTGCGTCAAAATAATGGGAAAATAGCGGCGAGCCTGGAGGTGACGCGGTTTTGGTCGGGGGGAAAAAGCTCGACTCTCCGAAAGAAGCCTCTCATCTCGCCATCACGCTTCAAAACGATGAATTAGAGTCGTGTCTGAATGCCGCCGTGGAGGGAACACTTCCGTCGCTCGCGGGTGCAAAGCGGCTCTGAAAAATAAAACTTGAAGCCGTGCATGAGTAGGAGGAAGCAGATAACGCGGCCGTGTAGCTGGGACGACAGTCGGAATGGAGTCGGGAGTCGTGTACGACATGTCGGGTGCGGGAGCGGCTGCGGAGCTGGGTGCTGAATGGTGGGAGCAAAGCGGTGGGTGGGGAGGGGGAAATATGCGGAGAGGGGGAAGGATTGGGTGGATTTTCAGTGAGCAAAGTGGGGAAAGCAAGAGCGAGTCGGAAATTGCTCTTCTGCTCCCAAGCCACGAGCTTCTTGTCAACCAGTCGAGAAAAGAGCCGTAAATTAACTCGGGTAAGTGTTTTTAACATCGACGATTTCTGGCAGGTCGCAGAGGAATAGTTAGTTCCCTGGTATATATTATTGGTGTATTACGTAATTCACCCGCAATTCAGAATTCCTTCAAATTGCAAAGCATTTCAACGCTTACGCTTTCAAGCGTAAAAACGAGTTGTAAATATAACGGTTTTTGAGCAAACGCACGACAGATTCAAGCAATATTCTCTGTGAATGTTTGTGGTGAATTTTTTCTATGTGTCCCTGGAAGTTATTTATCTTTGCGTAAAGATAAAAATCCCAAAAGGAAAGGAAAAATATTTAAGAAATAAGTATCTCTTTCCTTTTAATTAAATTCAAGTTTAATCAATAAATTCTAATAAAAACATTAAAGTCAAATGGCAAGGAGAGTGAGATTGACTCTGATAGGATGAAGTGGAGAAAGTATTCGCAAGTCGGGAAATATTAATCTATTTCTAAACCACGCTCTTTATATCAACCAGTCGAAAACATTGCCGAAAGTAAACTCTGTAAACGATTTGAAATCAATGTTGTCAGTCAGGTCGTAGAGTCTTTCCACATGTCTGTGATAATTTTCTACAAAATTGTTTTTTTTATGAAAACGCATTTAATTACTTGAGCGTCGATAGTTCAACCGTTGAATGCTTTGAAAATTAAGCAATTTTGGTGCACAACTGATCTACACTAGTATACTTAATCGAGGAAGTTCTTCAGTAAATTATGATGGTGCATTTCACAATTCGTTCCTGAAGCCTATTTTTGAAATGACGCAATATTATCACTATCCGAACCAGAAAGGAAGGAAAATTTTAAGGGAGAGAGTATGTCGTTAAAGCTAATTAAATCTGATAGCTATGATACAAATACGGAAAGCTTAGGGTGGACTTCGGTGAAGAAAAATGGCCGAACGATTTGGGAATTGTTCTACTGCTCCTATGGTACGGACCTTGGGTCAACAAATCGGGAGCATAGCCGTAAATAAACTCATTAAATGTTATTAATTCAACTGTGGCATGAAGGAAGAAGTTATATTTTATAAAATTCCTATAATAATTTACATAATGATTTGTGGAAATTCGATTATGATGTAACTTTCCTATAAAATTGTATTATGTTTTAACGTTTTTCAACGCTTCAGGCACTAAAGTGCTGTGGCGCGTTTTCGACTAAATAAACTCATTGTAAAACTGACCATTGATTTAAGATATTTACATCGTAAATATTAATGGCTCATTATCCAATATTTCTTCTTTTATTCCTCTCCAAGTTGTGTTTTGCATTGACAGCGTAATACCAATGTCCCAACTGAAAATAAATTTCAAACTTGAAGAGAAAAATAGTTCATTATATCAAGTAGTACTACAAAATAGATATTGACAGCGAAGGGTGAGGAGGATGCTGAGGATAAAAATCAAGCGGAACGAGTCGGAAATCGTTCTTTTGTTCCCAAGCCGAATATTTCGTGTTAACATCATAATCAGCATTCATCAAGGAAGGGAATACGTAGGAAATGGAAAAGCTGCATTGAGAGGAAGAATTTATTTCTCCCTGCAAGGCGGAAATGACGTTAACCGATAGTAAGCAAGAGAACGCATCACCATTTATCCAAAAACATTATTATTTAATAATTTAACTAATTATTGCAGGATTCTAATCAGTATCACTTCACCGTGCGTCACCCGATATGGAAAAACATGAACTTCACTGTGGAAAATATATGATTGGACTGAAATTCGAGCCTAGATCCCCTCCTTGAAGTGCTTTCCTTGTTTATTTGTTGAATCGGTTGCGTTATTTTCCCGAAATTCCTTTCTCTCTCTTAGGATATTTAGTTAAATATCCTAAACTACAGGCAAAATGTAATCGGAATTACTTTGCGGGTCGCGTTTTTTACGGGGCAATTTATACCCTTGTTGGTCCGTTTCCTCATTTATTTTTTAATTAGTTAAGCGACTGCAACCTGGTACCATTTGCGCGATATGAGGCAGATTTAGTTGACGTGGAAAAGCTAAATTGGGGATTGGGAGGAAGTGTGGTGAGAAAACCAGCGTCAGCATTAGAGCACCCAATAATGGATTGGATGACCGCTGAAAAATCTACGCCATTTTCGGAATTCGAACCCAGGCCCTCGGGTTGGGAATTCAGCACTCTAGCCCCTGTACCGACTTGAACCTCATAGTATTCCCACTTTAACCATGAAGAGTGATAGTAAAATATCATTCTTATTTGATAATCTGGACTTCGCGGTGTATGTACCCGCCTAAAAGACCTGACTGGCAAATTGGATATTTAGCTACGAGTCCCAGACGAAATATCTTTTCAGAGTAAATTTCCCGATTCATGTAGAAACTAAAACAGATTCAGTTAAGATAGAAATAATATGCAGAGTACATAAATCTGTAGGATGGATAAAATATGTTTGTACTCTGACCTGCAGAGAAGGAATGCTTCGCAATTAATGAAAACATAACTCAAGAGTGGCAAATAAATATATCGATAGAACACAGAGGACATTGAGAAGAAAAAGTTTTGAATTAATATCCCCTTAGAATGAAAATAAAAAGTGTAAGGGTGCCAATATTATTTTAAAAATCAGTTCACTTTGGAACACCGCAATGTTTATACCTTAAATTATAAACGCAGAGGTAGAGATGAATGGGATTGAGTTATTAAATGACTAATGGTGTATGGTTCAGGAAAGAGATGGTAACATGCGATAAAATTTCATTGACGAAATCATAAGTTCAAACAAGCACAGGATATGACAGATCATGAATCGATAAATTGGCATAAATCGAGTTGGCTTTCGATAGAATATGTGGCTAGTTAGAAGTAGACTATGGAGGTAGATCAAAGTCAAAACTTTTATATGGCTGATTGCTAGGTGCAAGTAAATGTTGCGAATTTTGAGCTCGAATCGCGTGAGAAATGTCGGGGAGTAGGAAGCAGGTTGGACCATCTCCGCCAGTACTCATCAACCTTAAATGCCGGAGGAGGGGGGCGAGGCGCGCTGAATACATGATGAGGGAGACGGAGTGGAATACAGTTTAACCGAGCTGCACGGTTTGTGGTTGTCCAAATATATTGCCTGTAGAAATAATCCCTTTGAATATGACTTCAGTGTTTGTTTCTATTCCCCTTACTTCCATATAATGAAAATTACATGATTGGACGTGACAAACGTGAATTGGTGCTGCAGCTGAAAATTCTTCCGTGTCTTTTTCTCTTGATTCATCATTTTATCAGGGGCTCGTGGACAACGAAACCACTTTCAAGCCCATCCCTTGGAATACTTGAAATTGATTACATTTGGAAAATTCACGTCAAACAAGTTTAAGGGTGACACGGAGGATATTATTTTAACCATGCACTTAATTTATCTCTAGATCAGTTAGAAGCGACAAAATAAGAGAAAAACATTTTTCAAGTGATATGTACGAAACTCTCATTTATTCAACGCGCCTAGTTACTGTTATTAGTGCGCCGAATAAGTTACTGTATCAGAGAAAATCAGAGCATGAAATTATGACACTCCGTTAGCGTGCATTTCATTTCACGTGCCTCCCTTCCTTCTTCCGACTCCTTTTCCCTATTCTCACCCGCCTTCGTTGCAGGTGTCTTAAGCACACTCTGCCTCCCGTCTCTGCGGCGACTTGCAGGAGAGCATGTAGACGTAGATCGCAGAGTACAAGCTGTTAGCGTGTATGGCGCATTTATCATCACCGGCGCGAAAAAAATCTCGCCGTCATTAACCCGGTTACCGCTCGCACCTCTTCCCCCGTCTCCGAATCCCGCCCCTCCGACCAATTCTCTTCGATCCGCATCTGGGCCAACCCAACCCCCCCTCCCGCCTTCCCCCCACCCACTCCCTCCTCTCCCTTCTCGCGCCGGCACGGCTGCCGTGTATGATTCTCGGAAACTGCATGAAGCCCGCTCGCTCGGCAACTCCACTCCGATCCGTGTATGCATTGTCCTTGAGAGTCATGCCGCGATAATTGCCGTACACTAGTTTTTCGGATTTCTCAGGCTTCATTTTCAGGGAATTATCAGCTTACAACAACGGCGATTTCACAGATTTGCTTTCGTATGCCTGCAGGTACTCGCTCGTAAGTCTCCATCTCGGAGCATTAGGTTTTATTCACGGTGTTGATGTTGATTTGGTTATGCAGTTGATCCCCGCTTAAAATGTAATTCTTACTAATTTGTCAATCTTTAGTCCTGCATCATGCAAATGTAAATGTTTATGTGCTTAGAATAGTCATCCCATACATAGACACAAAAAGAGGAAGTCAAAAATGACAATATCATTCGACTTTACGCTGATTGGAGCGCGGATCTCCTAATGGCCGGTCGGGTGTGTTGGCCAATATTAACTACGCCCGTACACACGACGAACACTCCGGTACCCCTAAAATCCCAGTATAACAATTATGAATGAAATTTTATATTTTTCTTATTAGAAAAACGATAATTTAATATTTATCTCGCTAAAATATTTTGAACACAATTTTAGTGTGGATAATATTAATATATATAATTTCTATTAATAATGACTTGTTTGCACAAAGTTAGGCCTGAAGCAGTATCTTACATTTCTAATTTTGCTCAACGAGGCCATGCAGGGCCTCGTTGAGCAAAATTTTTATTTTTTCCCGTTTAATCCCATATTAAAAAAAATAAAGTCGTCTTAAGGCTCGAACAAAGGATAAAATATGCGGGTTATAAATTCTTTCCCGACTCGATAAACAATTTCAAACCTGAATTGAAAATTTCCATTTTCTAACCTGATTATAAACTCTTAGAAATTAGATAAAATAGATTTTTTCTAATTCTGATTATTCTAATTACATAAGTCTCTAACTTGACTAATTTTTTTCCGCCGTACGGCTGAAAACCCTTCAAAACAACAGGGTTTTTTTCGATTCTGTAACAAAAGATTTTTTTCGTTGTTGGCGTGGTTCAATATTACTGGTTTCTCATTACGAGGGCTTGGGTTCACATCTTGACCGCAGATCGTCGACTTTTTTCATACTGCCCCGATCTCTAATTGGGAACCATGAGGAGAGCACTTCACAAATGCAGCACGCAGTACTTGGAGAGACGTTTAGCCGTGGTCCCTTCGTTAAGAGTACGTTGATAACGACGCCGGGTTGCTTAACCCTTCCTACCAATTTTCAAATTAGCCTTCAATCACCATCCTACCCATATGTGCTTGAGTACGCGAAAGACATCTGTTTACGATCCCCCACCCGAATTAACAATATTAATGATGAAACGAATCCCCGTAAGAGTATAGCACCCCGTAAGTCTCGCAATCTGCAAAACAATTCAACGTGCAATTTGCCTAACGTTCAGGATGTTTATTATTATACTTATATTATAGAGAAAGACCGGGATATCTGGATGCATATGTAATTGTGTTTCAACAAAACTTACAGTAAACAATTAGAGATTGGGATCTGTGTTAGGATCCCAGTCTGGGCTTATGATTTTTTCATTGTAAATTTTGCACTTTCGTGAATATCCATCGCAGTTTGACGCCTGTTGAAGCTATTCTAATTTGAATTTTGCAATTATTTGCCTGGCTTTTCCTGGACGAGTGGTATTTATTTATTGCCTACCCTACCTCAATACCGGTGCGTGTTATTACCTTCGTGTTGAGAGCACTAAGTTACCCCTCTCATTGAACTATTTTCATTACCTTAGCATTTCCTTCTCCACCGAGGTTCATTTGCGTCATTAGTTTAGCATCACAGCTCATCATTTCGTTTTTGTGTCAACTCCTACCATATTTCCATGGATAACCATGTTTATATGTCTTATAACAATGTTTCCTAAACCCTTCAGCTGCTCATGTCAAGGTCAGATATTTAAACATCCAAATGCACAAACGTATTTTTCCTTTTTAGCATTGAGAGTGTGCCCTCGTTCGGCATTATCCTGGGCATGATTAGGGAAGGCAATACCGAAAACATATTGGGGACTCCTATTTTGACATATGCACATATGTTTAGAAACATTTAAGTTTAACATCCATTGAGCAAATTGTCATAATTAAAATTGCCAATAGACGATGAGAGCAGTTAAAGGGTTAACCAACCTCATTATTTCTTCCATTGGTCAAGTATAATTACATTTACTTCAATAAATATAAACTTTTTAAACATATGCTGGAAATAATGCGTTCCCGGCTAATGTAGAAGATAAATTCTTCTTGGTTCGCACTATCGGTCAGGTCCTCCGTCTCCACCGACGTTTCGATGCGCGACTCGCTCATCTTCTTCAAAGCTCCTGTTGTCAAAGGTGTTTCGCTTGACTTGCTGGCTACATGCCTCATCCTGTGCCACCCATCAAACCCCCTCCCCCAATCCAAACCACCCCGTCCTGTAGCCTTGAATATTCACATGTAAGATAGAACAGATCTGCAAAAGTACCTTATGCCCATTGTTGGATGAAACCGGTTGTTATTAACAATTCGGTGAGATTTTACTAGGTTTTCATTTTATGTATCAGTTTTTGGTTATTATTGTAAATCTCTTCCGGTAAGAATCAGGTTCAAAACGCCTGGAAGGTTAAAAAATAGTCACAAACGGTATTCGTAGACATATAAAAATTGTGTCTTTTGACTGCAAATACTAAGCGTACGCTTCAGTAACCCACCGGTTTAAAAGGTTAGCCCTCAGGGGTAATCAGTGCTGAATTAATATTCATTTTAAGTGTAGAGAGATCTGGTAGGACCTTATCCGTTGAGATATTTATCATGGAGGACTTTTAGGAGAACAGGAATCCAGTGGTTTCCCGTTATTTTTTTATCGTCATGATCGAGAGATAATATTACCTGCGGAATATATTGGAGGCTGCCTGATTTTTGTGTGACGTCATTTATCAGGGTTAATTAAAAAGCCAAAGGTTCCCGGGGTCGGAAAACGTGACGGGAAACAAATGCATGTTGGTCCTCTGACGCCATTCACGTGTGACGTCATTCAACTCATTCCAACGCAGACAATATGGTAATATATTTTCGATCTAATCCAAAATCACCATCACAAGACGGCAGCACGTGCTACGATACTTCTGATCCTCGTGCAAATTTGTTTATACTGAGCGAACGCGGGCTACTATCCCCACATTAATCTTTATGTTATCCACCAGTCAGATATATTTTAAGCTATCTTTCCACGGGATCCGTCGTTGTCCGTAAAGATCCGTGTTGAAACGGAACTTGCTGCTCAACGCGCCATTCGTAGCCCACCAAAGCACGGACGATTTTGGAATCACTCTAGAATGAACGCTATATTTTAATATTTAAGCCAAATTGTATTAATATTTACTATTTTATAGGAAATAATGTATGAATACCGCACAAAGCATCCAAATTATTAAACTCGGAATTCTACCACGTGGGGAAATAACCTATTATCTTGAAAAATTGTCCGTTCTATGGGAAAAGCTGCAATGGGTTCAATTTTTACTGCCTTATCAATCCACTTTTGGAACTTCAACCAGAAGCTGTTGCTGAAAAAACAGTAAAGAAGACATTTTTACGGTCAAAATTCCAATATTATATACGCATATTAGCAGTAGCCTTTTCAGATTTTAGGATAGGTGCTTTCACTGTAAATACTTGATAATTTCTTAAAAGGTCAAAACCTATAGTATTAATGAACATAATTTGTTGCAGGATACAGAAAGAGTGCTTTTCCAAGATGTGACTCACAAAGTAATGCCTGCGACTAGTACTTTCCGTATTTTGTCGGAAAAATGGGTCAATAGTTGGCATTAGTCTTGGTATCGTCTTATTTAGTCCAGTCCTTTGCTCAGTGAAATTACTTTCATGACTGCGCATACAATAAGGGAGAATCAGTGAAAATCAGTGTTGTTTACTGTTTATAAAATGATAAAATAGCATTAAACCGTACTTCGACCATTTTTGATTATTGTGTCAAACACCTCCAACTCCCGAGTTTATACAAGCTTCTGGCATCTGCCCGCGGAGAGAGTTATTCTGCTGACCTGGCGACGCTGGAATGCAGGGGAAGAGTCTTGACATGCTTTACAACGCTGGAATTGCATTCTCATTTACCTTTGAATACTCTATCCAGCTGAAGTAATTTGCAACTACGTAATTTAAATAATTTAACTCCACATCCCCTCAAATACAATAGCTACAGATTAAACTCGCTGTGGATACGTTTCCATAGCTGGGTGGGACTGACCGTTGCCTTCTATGATAAGTCTCATGTCTTAGTTTAAAGGAAATTTTAATCAATAAGGAGCAAGCTGTTTGGGAAAATCTTCAATTAAAATCTTAATCAAGATAAAAAAATATGTTAAACCAAAACGCTTTGCTTTTTTTGGTAGTCCGTGAAACAATCGATGCGCAAAATTATCTAAGATAATCGAAAAGTTTCTTAATTTCTTTTTTCATTGCATTCTTGTTTCATTCTTGTGATATTCCTTAATTATCCTTTCCTGCTATGAGAACCATTATAACTTGTGAAATTTATCTTTTACCTAATAACACTTCCATTGATGCTTCATCTTCAACGTGATCTACATTTCCATTCTCCAATATGTCAATTTCGGAGTGATCAGTTATGCCATTCTCACTATCACTATCCAAATTGAAAGCGCTGTCCTCAGAATCATTTGTAATCAAAACGTCATCCAATTACAAAACCCGATTTCATGCTTCCCTTCTCAATCCTACAGTCAATCTAACCCCCTTCAATATAAGCACGATTTTTTTTAAGTTATCACAAACAATGCACAATAATTGCAAGACACAATAAAAAAAGAGTGCAATAAATTTATCAGAACTGAAAAACCCAAGTAATCCCTTTTGGCGACATCCATCCATCTAATTGTACGTCAGGTATATTGATCGTGGTGCTCAGAAAAGCATTTGTATGGTCCCATGGGACAACACCGTAGTGCGATATACATGCTTCATGCCTTCTTTCAAAGGAAGTCCTAAATTGACCATGTTATAAGGAGATGAGTACTTTCTCTTGAAAGAGTTCCACTTGGAGTGTGGCCACTCTGCTGTCAAGAATGGGCCATGGAAATCATGCAAATGGCCGAACAAGATAATTTGCTGAGGTAAACGACTAAGAATGGAAATTAACCTCAGCCGTATTTATGAATCATGCATGGCGATCTTTTCCAGCCAAAATTAAGCCTTTCCAACAAGAACGTCTAGAATGCCGGCGTGCGTGAGGGGAACTTAGCAGAGGTGACGTGAAGCCATCATAATTTGATCGGAGCTTCCGACTTCCCCATCAAGAACCTTTCCAGTGAAAATTAGATTCTTCTCTTGATGATCTTGAGAAACTCTCTTGAGAAACTTGAATGAAATTGCTCACTTCACGAGAACTGATGATAAACATCGATTCGATATCTTTAAGAGGAATTACCTATGGTATCGTTAAATACTTGCCGTACAGATTGTAAATTATAAAAAATGATCCTCAATGGAGTAGGTACATTGCGAAAATTATGGGAGACCTTATAGTAAAGAATTGTGTGAGAAAAAAACGTTCAGTGGGGAGGAGAGTAATGTGGAGAGCTGCCGCAAGCCAGTCATAGGATCAAGCCAATGATGGTGAACATTGAAAAAAGATCTTTTCTTACATTTTTTTCTGCAACCAGTGTCAATACTTAAGGATTATTGGCTCAATGAGTTAATTTAAATTTTCTCATTCAGGGCCTTGACACAGCACGTAAATCGGAGGCATGGTACGTGTATAGGGATTTGGTGGTGCTCAGAACGTTTAACGACCTGAAAGAAAATTATCTAGTAAAGTACACTATGGTTTCAAGGATCTCATAGCACCGAGACTAACACAGAATCTCACACTGAAGGCCAACAAGGAATAGGGCGTGAACAGGGATGCGTAATTATTCGTGTTCATAGTTGTGTGTCATAGAAATGTAGTAGTGATGCGAAATAATACTGTCGGGTCAGATAAACCTTTTGCAATCGATACCTGAGCAATGGATCAAGGCCAACCATATAACATTCTTGACCAGAGGCGTTTATGTGAGAAGGTTTAAAGATTAGAGGAGAGAGAGTGAAAAATTGTAATTCGAGGGTGGGATATTATCATACAAGGTATATGTACATAAAATAGTTTACCCACAGTCAATTTAGCTCTCTGAAAATGGCGCTAGTAGATGTAATTCTGTATTGCGGCGTATAAATTCTGATAAAAAGTGACGATAGTTATTTGTGTAAAACTGTTATATTGCTTGCCGGATCGACCACTAATCGAATGATATACACCTCTTGCGAGATAAAATTCTAAGAGGAATTTTAGCTAGATTATTTGTTTCAGGTAGCAACGATGAGGAACAACTGAGAGTATAAGAAACTAGTTTCAACCAGACCTCATCTGAGGAATCAGGATAGGAAGTAACGTTGATTAAGATAGGAATATTTGGGAATAGAGGATTTGTGAAGAAAAACCTGTCCTTGGTTTTATCCTACTGTCAATGAAATGCGCCGAAGAAGTGCACATTTTAACGTTCTATAAGATGGACGGAGTTATCCGCTTAAAGCACTCTCAGCATAGTACCTATGTAGGGATCAGTAATGTACTGAAAACTATTTTTAACTGCCGGGATTGGAACCCAGATTCTTCGCCTAGGGAAGCTAGTAATCTCTCCAAAGTACCACACTGATACCAGTGAGGAAAACTAATGAGGAAGTTTCGGAGAAAAAGAGGTCATAGTGGGAGAGGAAAGGAAGGCAGTAAGTTGTATTCGGAGAATTCATGAATGTTGATAGAGAATGAATTGAGAGGTGAGCGTAGGTTGATGATCATGAAAAGGGGAAAAACGCTTTGATGCCGCGGAAGAGCGAGAAAGAGATTAGGTATTCTGAGCGACAAAATGAGAGAAACTTATGATACAGACTTGTGGGCGGGAAGCTCGAATTTTTTGATATGAGGAAAGTCAGAGATACTTTGAAAATACGGAAATACGAACGACGGAATCCCTACCAAGAAGCTGAAGATAGAGTGAAAAAAAATGAAATAATCATAATATTTAAAAGCTGGGATATCGTCGTGCAAGATAAATGGTTCGCAAAAGAGTTCACGCACACTACATTTTGCAGTTTAAAAGAGTTGCAAATGCAGAGGTAGTTTTATGTTAAACCAATTAAAGATTTGTGCGAGATATTATTAAACATAATATTAGGATCACACCTCGTCAAGCTAAAGATCTCATCGTTCTCATGATACCAGAATCAGAAGCCGTTTTCCTTGGGCTTCGTTTAGTCTGCGCGCTCCAGCGAGAATGTTAAAAAAACAGAAAATTCGCTCATATTGCGTCTGAAATGTAACAATAAGTAGTTTTCATGATATCACAGTTACAATAGTAAATTTCTTTACTCACCGCAATACTTTTTTTAATATCAAAAATACCTTTGGTTAAGAAGGCGTTTTCCTCGTGAGGCGTGAAACAAATAGTATCAGTATTAAATTAAGTTAAAAAGTCAGTTAAAGCCACAAGTTTGCATACTAAGTTGATTATGAGAAGGTCAGTTATAAAAGCAAAGGTTTATCGTCTTTACTGTTTATATTTCATGTTTGCCTCTACTGTTTTATTTATTTCTAAGTTTTATTGAAACTGAAATTCCAAGAAGCCCTCTATCATAAACATAGACAAATGTTGCTAAAACTACATTAAATTGATGGAAGTGATCCTATTCATCCAACGCTGGCATCTCGATTCCCACCTCTCATCGCATGCTATATTTACCCGGCGAGATACGGTGCAGTCGCAACTCCAGTTAGTTTTGCTCCAGTTCATCGAGTGAAGTACGTGCGATGGAAGGCGGCTCGGGGCCGCTTATGCTCCACGGGCCGGCCGGTCGGGGAGTTGCTGGCGGACCTCGTGGAGCGGCACTTAAGCGGAGCGGGGCCCTCACTTCTTGAGCCCCACCCGGCGCCATTTTGCCCCGCTGCCACCCTTCCCCCCCTCCTTCCCCCTTCTCCACAGCCGCCGCCGCTGCCCCCGAATCTATATTCCTCCCGCTCCCGGCCCTTCCTCCACACCCCCCCTCCCCCACAGCCGCACCACCACCTCCGCCCGCACCCGCAGCATCCCATCCACAATCTCGGAGCAGAAGGAAATGACTCGTCTTCTGACTAGAGGAGGCCTGCCTGCGGTGGACTTGGCGGTCGAGGCTGGTATATTGGCGGGCGAATACAATGTACCTACTACATACTGCGTCCGAGCGGTTGTCTCACATAAGACCATAGCACAATTTCTTCTAAAGTTTCCGTGAAAAATATCAACATTTAAAGTGTTCTGCGAGAGATGGGGTGTGATTTCACGACATTTTGATTTTTTTCAGTGATTGTTTCGTCACGGCTCGGTCCCGTGATCTGATTTCCAAAATATCAGCAACGGGAGAAACATCGTTCATATCCCTTCGCTCTGTTCGGGTAGATGAACAAACGACGCAAATTTTAATCTATTTCCATTCAAGTTTAATTCTTTTCCAAACAGGTGGTTCTATATTAGTAAAAAATACGTTATAAATTATATGTACAAAGTATACTACTGTAGAAACTAAGTGCAAGAGTTACTGCTGGGAATGACGGCTGTCGCTAATAGGTTCTGAGATTTTCTCTCGGAGTATTTACATTATCCAAAATCCCTCCCGGGAAAAAAATCTCCGGTTGTTGGCACTGGGACAGGGTCGGAGTTGTCACGATTGGAGATGTGACGAACAATCCCCGTCAAATTAAATTCTATCAATTAGATGAAAGGTTCGTTGTTTAGTCCGTTAATCTGAGGATGGGACCGACGACTGTGATCGTTTGCGCCATTGAGGATGGGTGGGTAGGTTAGAGTGGCATTGATTACTTTTGGAAAAGAGGAAGGGTGAAGTTAAACCTGGTGTCGGAATTAGCCTTGTCTTAACGAAACGCACCAAAGGCTCCACAGTTTAACGACCCATCCGATGGACGGAATACTACACTTGAAGGTCTCTCCACACAGCATCCAAGTGGGAATCGGGATTTTTACGTAAAATTATTTGCGAACATTTGAACCAAGATCCTCGAGTTGGGAAGCGATCTTACCAACTCAATCCCTCAATTGGCCCGTTAGTTAAATTAAAACGACGGACATTAAATAAGAACTCTGCTGCCTTCTACTTCCCTGACCACATGAAGTTTTCAGCAGGGATCGGGTTGATTGAATGGATACCGTACTGGCTCCCCATAACGATGGCCTATTGTCGAATCTCGGAAGTGTCGTTAATGTTTTGGGGGAATTCATAACCCTTCTTTAGTTCTGGTCAAAGAGAACTCTGGCAGACGAATGGGACGTTAATTTACGAATACGAAAAATTAAAAAAATAATGTGGACTCATTGGTGACTTTCCTACGCCAGGTTATCTCCACCCTTCCTTCAGACCTTCCTTTCCTAACCAACCGATCCACTTATCCTAAATGGGGCCGATTACTTCAGTTGTCAGTCGCCTCCCTAACTTAGAAACCAACCAGTTTTCTATAAAATGTTTATCATAAAACTACTTCTTTTCCTATATTACATTCCCTTCTAAATTCTACGTATCTTTCATCTCCACTCATGCCATCGGTTATTCCTATTACTATTCCCCCGCGCTTTCCCAGCATTGTCAGCGTCTTCACCAAGTCGTCACGACTCCGGTTCGTTCTCCAGAAACGTTTGCTGCCCCTTACCCCTTTCAGCTTCCTGTCCCCTCCTACCATATACATGACTTTCTCATTTCTCCTCCTCTTCACCCAGATTATTCTTATTTATTCTTATTCTCATTTCTCCACTTATCAAAGACTTCCCGTATACACTCATCTTCCTTCCGTAACGACCAAGTATCTGAATCACACGAGGCTTCGTCCCGCATTAGGACTAAACTAATTCTTTCGTGATGGCTTTACTCAAATTTCTTAATACATCCCATATTTTCAATAAACCTTCCTTTACTAAGCACTCATTCACCATATGTCCTTATGATTCTGAATTTTCCGCAAGCACGTGAAATTTTTCACCTTCTCCGTTAACCCGGGAGAGGGCGCGCGGCGAAATGTAACGTTAGAAGGCGCGTAGGGTGTCATCGACACCCCAAAGAAAATATTTTTTTTCTCTTTCCTTGGAATGGTATAGTTATTTTGTCTTCTTTTTTAAATAGGTCTCCCATATTACGTTGATACTGACTATTTATTTTTACATTATTACCATTATATTGATATTGGGAGAAAAATGTTCAACTGAAGTCTTTTATGCAGCTTATTTGACACTCGGAAAATTATTTGATGTTAACTTTCCAAGTTTGGGTTTTAAAGTATGAAATATCTTATTAAACATGCTAAATGTATTATTATACATGCTAAAAAAGAAAAAAACATAATTATCACTTATAATTTCCATATTCCGACGTAGTAGTGGGTAGTCCGACGACTCCTGAGAGGAATGTGGTAGGGCGCGTGGGGTGTAGGTAACACCCCAGAACACTTTGACTCGTTCCGATCCCGAAGCGAAATGAAAATTTTATGGACTAGTGGTTGTATTTCGTCAAATTGTAGGTACTTGAAGGTATGAGAACTAACAACATTGTAGATACAACGATGGACATACAATGTATCAAAGAAGAACCATGGGGTGTCATTTACACCCCGCGCGCCCTTTCCCGGGTTAATTTAAAACAATGGACGTTTCAACGAATTGGAGGAACTACCGAAGAGGACCAAGGAAGGATATGATAACTAAAGTGATATATAAAATGAAGGATGTCAAAGTAAGAGATTTTGAAGGGGCTAATCAGTCATTAAAAAAGATATTTTATAGGAGAGCCACAGCGAACTAATATGCAAATTGATTTGATGTCTACTGATTGTCGACCAATGATGACAAATTCTTGCAAAGTAAATCTCCTCGTGTGTTTCCGCAGTCCGATTACCTCTGAGTTAATCCTTTACAGTACAATTGATTCCGACCAAATTTTAACTGCTGCTCTAATGCTTCTTACGTAGGCTGCATAACGCTTGAAAATAATATCCAACGTGTCATTCTGTGACTGATGTTTTTGTAATCTGAATTTTTTTAGTAATAGCAGCCTAGCGCGTGGCTTCTAAGTCAATGGCGGCTTCCAAACTAGTCTTCCCATCAGCTGTGTTACACGCTTTGCTCGGTCGAAGTAGTTCTTAGCGATGCATGCTGTTTTCGTACGGTTTTGTGGGATGGGTTCAACTGCTGAGGCCATCTGCACCGTTAATAATAGGAGGCTAGGGAAGGATTGTTTAGGAAATGGTGGAAGAGTGAAGAGAAAATCGGCGACGGCATTAGACTTCTTTTGACGAAGGGTGTCAAGAGGACCTCTGTTTTTCCAACGGGTCGGAGTGCATTACACACTTGAGGTACCCTCCACAAGACACCCGAGCAGGGGTCGGGAGAGCATTGTAAAATGTTAGCTACTGCCGGGAATCGAATCAGGGCTCTGGAAATTGAAAGCTATTGCTCGAGATGTGTTCTAACTAGAGCAAATTCAAATATCTACTGGAAAATCAGAAGTTGCTGAGAACCTCATCAAATAAAATCATGCCGTTGAGTGGGACAATACGAAATGACTGTGCCGGACCAATGGATGTTTGGATGGGATTGCAAAGGAGAACAGGCAACGGAGTGCCAGGCAATGAAAGCATTGGTTCCTGCTCAGTCACCGAAGTTAAGCATCATTGATCTCGGCTAGTATTCGTTGGGATGGGTGGTCCTATTCATCCAAGTGCTGTTGCTCCTATCTGCTAGTGGTAGGCAGTAACTGAGAAGTGAACTTAGCCGTCTATGCACGGTAACTGTTAGTATCAATACTACTAAAATATTGAAATTCGCCATAAAACCCCTGATATATATGCTAAAAACTAAGGAAAACGCGGAATTTGTCCCTAAAAAATTGCGGATAACGGTATACGGGACAACCAGTCGTTTACCTGACCCTGGCTACATTGTTCATCGCTGAAGACTATCGCGTGAAGAAACGGATTTTTCATGAAAAAATATCAGTGGTTAATTTTTTGTACTCCTGCGTTCCATAGCATCGATGAAATACAGTTAAACATTGATTTTTCGTTCGTGGTTTCGAGCTTTACATCCACGTATTACTTTCATTTAGTGTTGTTGAATCCGGGGGCGTAGATATTACTTGATTGAAATATTACTTAATTGCTCTTCTGTCTAAAATGTCTTGCTGTGGCTTTCTAAGAACAATACCACCAACGTATTTTCACTTTATCATCATGAATAACCGAATAAACTCTACAAAAATGATAAGTTCTGTAAATCAACGAACGTATTCTGCCTCCAGCATGAAAAGTTATTTCGTTTAATTTATTCTGAACCAAACCTATTATTTCAAGTTTGGATTTACTCTAATTAATTGATCTAGAATTCTCATGACAATTAAGATAGTTAAGAAGGAGAATTTTCCAAAATAATAATTCTGACGTATTTTAATTATAGTTGATTACTTTCAAATGTCACATAATTATTCCTTGGAAAATGGCTTCCAGAAAAGAGAATTTTTTCCTGCAGTGTATCTACTTTGTGTACCATGAGAAGAAAACCTGCACTATTTTTCTGTGTCGGAGTATAGTTGTGATACGATTATGAGCTGTTGGCACGAAAAACGGGATATGGTGAGAATACAAGCAAGTCTTTATTTCCCTTAGGCATAGCAGTGAGGGGTAAGCCTCGTGAAATCGAATTAGCTAACGTGGTCACATAATCATGTAAAAACAAACTGGCAAGCCGTGAAGGATGTCTGTTAATCTCCAGGGGAATCCTATCTCGTATATCAAGTTTTCCTATCCAGCGAAATAAGGATTCTCTGCGAAGCGACATGTATGATGTACTTCCTAAGATTTCCTTTGACCACATTTCCTGATCCTCTCGGTTCCGTTATAGCGCCTCCGACAGCCGTCGAGACGCCTACATTGCACTTCAACCACTTCAGTCACTCCTACGTAGGTAGTTCAACCCTGGGGAGTAAGCGTTTTTATTTGGAAAGTAAATGTGGATGCGAGATCTATATCCTGAATCAAATGAATAGTTCTTACCAATATTTTTTGTGTTATACCCTATATTTTTATTCCCTTATCGGATAATTTAATCTCCATTTAAAATATTATGATACTTGTTGTCTATCTATAATTTAGTTTTCTGTTCGTGATGATGGCTGATCAAGCCAGAACGCGTAGTACGCTTCGTAAATCGTTTCTTTGGAAAGGTGAGAATTTCCATACAGTGAGTATAACTGTCAATACGTCTTCTCGAATGCCTTTACTTTTAGCTAGAAGTATGGCTGAAATTAAACGAATATGACGTACTGTATGCTGAATATTGCTGTCATTGTGCAATACGCGAGGGAAATATTATGGAATATTGCTTCAAACATTCTATTCTGCTTTAAGTATAAATGCATTATATTTAAATAATTTAGTAAAATAATTTATGATAAACTATATAAAATTTATAAATCTATTGAGAATTAGGTTCAAAAACAAAAACCGGTTTATAATTAGAAATATAATGCATTACTGAATAGTTCGCTTTTAATATTCCAGTTAGTGCTGGGAAAAAATATCTTACACACATGTATATACTGTCATCTGTTACCGGAAAACACTGGAAACTACTCTTGTGATTCAAATCATATGTCTGAATAGCCATACTCCTTTTGAGTTAATCGGTTATTTTTGTATTCTGATAACCCTCTTCCCGGAATGTAAGCTCCAGCCGTCAAGCCAAATATTTATTATGTTTATACATTTATTAAACAAATGTTTAATGCTATTCTTTCGTAATATTTAATATATGAATTACAAAAATTATTTCAGATGTTAATCTTTGCATCGTAACCAGAAAGGTACTTTTATTTATCGCTGTAGCTGTATTCACTTGCTGCATCGATGTCAGATATCTTTCCCACCTGTGATATCAAACGTTTTGTATTACAGAGCCATTCGGCAACGTCCTGGTTTCCAATTGGTATTTTTGAGACCTTTTACTGAGCTTCTTGGTGGGGAAAATAGCTACCATAATAAGTTGAAGGATGTTGTTTTGAAAATTTAAATGTAGTTGTTTCCAAAGGTTGTATTGCACTTGCACCTTGCACTTGATTTGTCATGTTATTTGATGTGAAAATAATATAATTTTACTCTTTTGAGAAATATGGCTGTATCGAGTAAAATATTAACTATATGCATACGGCAAACAAGAATATATAAGTACATAATTTGAAATAGGATTGCGGATATAGACCACAAGTTGTGAAAATGAGTAATGAAGGAAGTTACTTGAAGACAGATATATTTTTTCAGTGAATGTATCAATCATCAATAGTAATATACGAAGCTTTGAAAGTGGAATGATTGGCTTTAGAAGCTTTCCGTTCGGTTTTTCTCATCATCCAACAACCATAAGCATGTATTCAATAACTTTCTTCCATTTGACCAAATATTTTTCGCAAGAAAAAATATTTCTTTGTTAAAAATAAAAGGATTACTGCAGTAACACTCTCACTTACGAGATACTCATTTAAATTAGCTGTGTTTACTGAGTGCATCGTATTTCAGCTTAGCTTCCCTGTTGAATTTCGTCTACATTTTAGCAACAAAGACCTATATTTTTATGCTTCCACTGAAGCAAGCCACGAACCGTCCTTGTAATCCTTCGTTCAAGTGTTAAGATTATAAGGAAGACCCCGATAAACATAGCTTGTTCCTTTTCTTAACTTAATTTTTTATCTCCTGTGAAGATGGTAACTTCATGCTGAAAATCATGAAATTATTGGATACATGTATCAAATATTTAATAGGACTATCCGATGTACTGCTTTGAAGCGAAAGAAAAGTACTTTGTGCTGTTTGAGAATGAAAATACAGTGCAATTTGAACTAAACTTTCAATGAACCAATAAATTAGCGACTAGTTAAAAATAAAAGGATTAGCAGCGCCTTGTTAACAACTATCCGTCGTATGAAATTCGTCATGACTTTTAAACTTTAAATTACTCAACGTTCATATCATGGTGAAATTTTTCTCATTTCTTTTACTGCGTAGGATTTGCGGACTGCGCAGGACTCGTTTACTGCGTAGGATTGAAAGTATGCAAATCCCCTAATTCATAACCAATCCTCCGTCCCAGATGGTCTTTAGCGCTTGAATGCGTGTGTTAACATATTTGATGTATAAATTGTTTACAATTTCTTTATCTTTAACCCGTGGGAACGCCTCATGGCAGTATTCCGAATATTACTCTGTGCTGCTATCATCCAAAAAAGTGCAAATTTAAGATTTGATTAAATTCCTTAATTAGGCTTATTTTTTCCAAGCAGATCATGTAGAGGAAAGCTCACTTTCAACTTCTTCCAAGCATCACTTTTTTCATAGTTAACCTATTGACCTCAATCATAGTGATCTTTTTTCTCACTTTTGTGGATTGAGTTGGTGAGGTGGCTACAGTAGTGTTCTCACCCCATGGGCTCGGGTTCTAATCCCAGGAAAGGCGTAGAGTTTTCGTTGGAATCCCAAAACCCTAATTCGGTGCAATGTGAAGTACTTCAGATGAGGCACTCCGTCCGTCGGATGGGACGTTAAATTGTGTATCCCTAGGCGTTTTTGTTTAAGAGAAGGCAAATTCCAACGCTGAATTCTCCCCCAGCCTTCCTCCCATCCCCAAGAAAACCCTTCCCGAACCAATACATCCAATTATCCTCAATGTCACGGATGACCTCAGTTGTCGGTCGCCTCCCTCAAGTGACCGACCGACCAAAGTTTAACGCTTTCCGTCGCCGCTCACATTATGGTTGCCCTCAAACCCGCTCGCTCTCAATTCCCTCTCGGGGTTAATGGCCTCCTTCCCTTGTGAGCCTCGTCGGTGTCATTTCCCAGGAGGCAGCATCAGTGATGAGCCCTCCGTGTGGGGTCAAGAGAAGGACTCATTGGATATTTTCCCCAGAGAGCTTTTCAAGTGTCAATACGTTTTTTTTTCTCGTCCACTCATTTCCAAGTGGTTTCAGTCAATCCTCTCCTCCACACTATTTCTCTAATGTCAGCAGAAATGAGGCAGTTACTATCATATACACTTGCCTTTTAAAGATAGTTCGGATCGAGATATCACTTCACATAAAATTCGATGAATTTGACTTCATCATAAAGAGAATGACCTCGTCTTTGTAGCGATAACAAAATATCAGCCACTTGCCATTTTACTTTTCGAGATATTTTCCGAAAATTAGGGGCCGTTTTCAGTGGGAAATGGGCTCAATTCAATCCACTCCAGAGAGACTTTATTTGACAATTGAAAAATTCCTTACGAAATCGACCGCATCAGAAATTTCATAGGGCGAAATTTGTGTACTTTATCAACTATTTTTTAAAATAAATTGATTGCTCACCGCAGAACTTTTTACAGAATCGCAAAAACAATCTTCAATTGAGAGGGTTTTTCAGCGTACGGTGTAAAAACAATGAGCTAAGTTTAAACCTTGCAAACGTAAATTTAGGTAATTAATGAGAATTTCAGTGATATAAAACAGTTTTTGCGTCATAAATGTTAACATATTTACTTAATGCTTCTTACAACATCTTAAATTTAGGTATATATGATATTCAAATATGGTTTAGGTATGGATTAGAGAAATATCTCGCTCAAACTACCTTCATTGAGAAGAACTGCGGAAGAGTTTGATGATTTTATCGTTATGTCCTGAGAAAATTTAGTCTCCTTCTTAGTATTTTCATATTATTAAAACATAACTGCATACCCAAAAAGATAAATCATGAAGTATTTAGTACTTTTTCATCCATTTTACATGTTCTTTCGGAATATGCCCGGAAGACGAAGGAACATTTAACCGACCTTTCCCATGATTTAAAGATCCATGCGTAAGTTCTCCTGATCTCAGATAATCTCTCGATTTTCATTAATGCAATGCGCATGACGTTTCAGATGTGTTCTTCCATGGTCTTGAAAGATCTATTTAAACAATTGCTTATGAAGATGCTTAGGTCTTTAATATATACCGGTATTAATAAAAATGAAATTGTTTGAATTAATACTTAAATCATTCGAATAATTTCAGAAGCTGTAAAAAGCATTTAATATGGTCTAAATCAAGTCTTGAAATCTGAAATATAGTGATGGATACAAGTAGAATGCATCGGATGTAAAGAATCCTCTGCTCGTTTTAATGAGTCTTTTAGGCATTGTTTAAACATATCCTAAATTTAACCCTGATTTTGCGACGAGTTGAGCACTAAAATCTGATTATGCTTTGTTTTTGTGGTTCTGCGCTGAATATTTAGAGAAAAGATCGAATATAATGAAACACGACTCAGTTCAAGTGGACTGTAGGTTGATATTTTATAAGGTTACCACCTAATGTGAGCTATATTCCCTAATTGCACTATTAATACATTCGCCCTGTATTTATGCATATTTCTATTGAAAATCGATCCCGCCAAAAGGATTGAGGCCAATGCGGCTTAATGGTATGGAAAAGAGAAGGAAAATGAAGACGATATATCCTTGGAAACAGGTCATTCGCATCGAATATGCATGCCTCCTTTCCCATTATCGTCTCTCCCTCCTTTCTATACTCTGTGAAATCATAAGTTATACAATTCTCTCATTCATATCTTGCGCTCAATCTAACCGTAAAATTCCGAATCCAGACGTTTGAAGTCTGCCTTAGAGCCTCGCTCGCGTGAGAAAACGGCCGAGAGCATTTCGCGCCGTGTATGCATGCATGCTGCCACGAATTGCATTCCTCTTCGCCGGCTTTGTAGCACGATGCACAGCACTTGGTGTGCACAATGAGGGAAAACTCCTCGACGAGGTTTTGGTCTCTATTATCTCTTAAAACAGATGTTATACGACTGAAAGAACTTGAACTCACGCTGACGAAAACTTCAACAGTTATTAATCCCTAGATTTATTTGCTGCGGCTCTACACTCCACAATCTTCTCAACCCATTAATTCCTTCAATATTCCTCATTTTAAAGCTATTAATAATTTCGAAAGGTATTGGATGAAGATAAATCGTTAGGAGACAACGGTAGTGAGATTGTGTAGAAGGAAGAAGGTGGGGCTAAATATAAGGGTGGAGGCATAAATTAAAGCAGGTTTACGTATCTGGGTAGGATTTGGGAGGAAAATGGATTTTAGTAGTAGGGACATCAGATGTAGAATTTCCGTAGCCAAAGAAGCTCTTTCAAAGAGAAGAGAATTGTTGAGGGGAGGTCTAAGAAAAGGCTTTAAGAAAAGACTTATGAAAAGTCTATTCTACATCTAAATAATACCCTACAAGCCACCTCACGGGTGTGTGGCAGGGGGTGGGTTATCACCAACATGCATTATTACACTATACCCAAATGTAGGTAGTGAAAATACGACTACGGAGGAATTGAAATACCTTAGTTAATTCCACTTTTAATATTTATAGTCAACACCCGGATAATGATAATAAATCTTACAAGTGGAATTAAATAAGGTATTTTAATTCTTCCGTAATAGATAACCTACACAAAGTTAAGCCTACAACCGTTTCCTTTCTGAAAATACGACTATTGACGCATTCGCAAAAACATGCAAACACTGTCGGGAGGTAAAATTTATCCAACATGCTCTACACTAAAACTATGCTACCTAGTATGGAGCATTGAGCGGTATGTTTGGAAACTTGTGTCAATGCGAAGAGAGGATGTACGTAGATAGGAAGCATTTGAGATGAGGGTTGGAGAAGGATGAAGAGGATAACTTGGGTGCCGAGGAGGACAAGCGTGGAAATATGGGATATGGTGGGAGAGGAATGAATGTCAGTAACGGAGGTTTGATGAAGGCAGAAAGGATGGATGAAGGACACTTTGAGAGGATGTGTTAAAAAGGGTGATGTATGGGAGGAAACTGGGGAAGCGTGAAAGAGGAAGGAAGAGGATAGGAATTTTGGGCGATATAAGAAGAGGTATTAAAGACGGAGCTGATGGAGAGCCATCTATGGGAGCTAAAGTGAGATTATATCCCATAAATTGGGACTGTTGGAACTGTAAGAACTGTCCAAAATCCTATCATTCAGCTGGAAGAATATCCAAATGAATTGTCTCAAAATGTGTCCAAAAAGTTTGTCTCTCCTTTGGGTGAAGTCTTGTCGGGCCCAGGCCAGGTATTTGGCTGTCGATGTTTCGATGACTTCCTCCGCCATCGCTTTCTGGGCTCCTCAAAGCATACGCCGGGGAAGAACCAAATCCTTATCAAAAATTTTGTTCAATATTTCTCACCCCAACCATTTGTAGAAAATCATCGTTGGTGATTCCATCCGTCCAGTTGGTCTCCATCATTCTTCGGCAACCCTACATTTTCATGGCTTCCAATCCATTTTATCATGTCGTCTCTTTTGTCCAAGCTTTACTGCAACATAGAAGTAATTACATGCAACCTAAATATATTTTAATGAAGTGCTCCTTACTTCTATGCTTGTGAGTTTCCCCTCAATTACACTCATCATCCTTCCATGCTCTTCGAGCGCTCATCTTCTTCCATTGGATTCCTTCTTAGCTTGGGATACGCTGGTCACTACATCTTTCTTCCATATTTCATCACTGGTGATCCATCTTCCCTTTTCGCAAAATTAATCCACTTTCTGCAGTATTTTCTTCCCTCTGTTTTGTCTTAAAGATTTATCCCGAAGATTTGTCCAGGTACTGACAAAAGTTTCGTAAAAATGACGTAACGTCTGGCTGTATTTCCTCTTAGGAAATTCTGTTTTAATATTAGCCGAATAAATTGCTGACTTTTTGCATCCTAGATGGCAAACTAAGTTAATAATCTTGGTCCAAGATAAATTAAAACATCGTTTGTGTGACAGGTGATGGACTCATGTATTTGTGAACGCACATAGAATACCGCATATCAATTCAATATTTTCGTATTAGTAATTCAATCTACCAGCAAATAAAGAAATTGGAAATGATTGGGGGAAAATTGATATTTCCGTGAATTAGAACCTTTCAGTTTTCATTTAAGTCGTGATTATACCGTGGAAGGTAAGAATTCTTTTATCGGTCTTTTTGGACAGCCTTTCCCTTTTTTGCTTTGTCAGTGTCGTGTGTACTGTCAGTTCATATTTCTATAGTCATTTAAGTCTTGCTTATTGCCTTTCAGTCCCCTATGACTTCCATATCATTCTCTCTAATAGCCATAACTCTTTTTCTTCGTTTGATAGAGTACATTTTAAAATGTTAATAGGAATCCAATTTCTTAGAACAGATTTGTATTGGTATCATGTCACAAGATTTCATTACTAATCTCTTCCTTTTCATTTCTGGTGTCTTTAAGCTCCTCCCTTATACACGTGCGGCTGCTCGCGAGGTAGTGAGTAGTTTAACGGAACAAAGTAAAGTTCAACTGTGCACCTTCGCCACCATTTACTAAGTGACGTTTTGTGAAGGCGCTGTTATTGCCTTTGCAACGGTGTTACGCAAGAAAACTCGTATTCGTCCATTAGTCGCAGGGTTGACAAGTTGTGTTGCATAGAATGAAGTCACATTACTAGATAAAGGATTTGCTCCCTCTTATACAGGAAGGTGAAGAAGTATTCCTCTTCATGGATGTCATTTCTCCCCTGTGGTCTGAGAACCTGCCTGGAACGTCCTCCTCCTCAAGGAACGAACAAGAGCTACGATTTCCTCGACTCGGCTCACGACTTCTAGAGGAAAGATTTTACTCGGAGTGCTGAATTCGTTTTGTTCTTCGCTGTTTCTACTTTGTCGTATTTCTGCTTTTGCTCATTTTTTGTCGCTGACTTGATGAGTTTTGAGTTGTTTGAGTTTTATGAGTTATTATTATGAGTTATTATTATGAGAAACATAATGAGTTTTCTCGCTCTACACCAGCCGTTAAACATATAGCAGGAGGCTGTCTCTTTCAATCGAACCTATTGCAAGGCATTGACTGGGACAATGGACACAGTAATCAAACTTCTCCAAGGAAAAATAAAAATTGGGTGTGCTTAGGACCACACGCTGGAAGTAAAAACTTCTTTGAGCGATTTATATTCCCAAATAAATCTGAATAAAAAAGGAGAATAAGGTACAATCATTTTTTAAAATTAATATTCCATATATTTAAATTTTATTTTTTGTTGACAAAATAGGTATTTATCTGAAAAATAGGTATTTTACATGCGTCTGAATAATATAACACTCATTTACATCTCTTATGTTTATTATATTTCTATTCTAATTATTGTAATTAACAATTCTCATCATCATTGGTTACATCTTCAATCACCATTTCCTCATTTTCATCATTTTCTCGCATGTTATTTTCATTATTCTCACGAATAATATGACTTATTTCATTACCATTTCAACCGAATTCTAGGAAAGAAACTATTGGCTTATGATAACTAAAGTATCTAATAACCTTTGAATTTCAAGATTCGGTAAAGAATACAAACAGGGAAATGTGGTACTCGATTTAAAAGATGCACTTTTTTTCCCCTTACCGCTTGTCCTACTATCTGGTGGCAGTTATGCGCACTTTTAGGACAGCGGTTCTGCCGTCTGACGACGGTATTTGAACTACGTCACCGAAGCAAAAAGTACGGTACGGTACGTGCCGCGAGTTTGCTCTTTTTCCCCCATGCCAAAAGTGCCCAACGGGCCAAATGAAGTTATCACTTCAAACATTCTCTGAAAAATATTCGGGGGACGATTGAACACCGAGCTAAGACTATAATAATTCCAACTTCCACTCGTCGATACTAATTTTATTTGCATATCATCAGCATGATTTGCATACATATACAGGCATTCTGGTAGGTGAGTCCTTACCGTCGACGAAGGTGGATTGACAGACGAAACTTCCGAAAGCATTTGGTGAAAGTCCTTTGCTTTTATTTTCGTAATCCTGTATTTTACAGCATTTTTATCTCTGTGTGTATGAGTGTTAGCATAGATATGTTTTTTCTTTGTGATTATTTTGCGTTACAGAATATGATTTATTTCAACTGTTTTATAAAATGACATGAATTTCAGAAGTTGCTTAATGAAAGAAAGTATTAGTGGAAGACTTGGTATATAGTTACTCCAACCACTAGGTTTATAACATTACGTTGATCGTAGCTCCATTATTCTAGGACTACTGCAGTATTCACGCCCGAGGCGGAATACAAGCCCGCAAGCTCTGGGTTGACTGGCCGGCGCGCTGCCAACCTAGCTACGGCGGTCGGCGTGAATGTATTCAAAATTTGCCAAAGATTTCTCGTTTCCACGGAATTAGCATGGAGGGTGGCTCACGATCGAAGCGAAGCAAAATGTATATCGGGGCCAGCCAATCGTTTCCGCGCAGCTGCGGCTTGGTTTCTGTTACCATGAAGGAATGGGAAGCCGGTATTCTAGCCACCACGCTAAACCGATCCCTTCCATTTGGAATCAGGTAAATGCATGCAAATTAATTCTTCACTCCAGTGTTTCTGGCCATGATTTCCTCTCTGGCAAGTTTTCTTAAAGCGTAAAAATTATTAATCCTGGGTTCAACAAACAGCACACTGGGTGTTCCGACCAAATTTTCTCGGGAGTGGGGATCAGAAAATCGTAAAAATTCCCGGGAACTGGCGGGAGGGAGTTCATGCTCAGGTACGCTGGAGCGAAGAGCATATTCTCTCTGCAATGTCCAAATCCAAGTGTAAGGGACCGGTTTAGTTTGATGGCTAGAGCAATGGCTTCCCACCGGAGGTACCTAGTTCGAATCCCGGCAACGTTGGAGATTTATCGTTGTAATCCTGATCCCTACTCGGATGCTGTGTTGAGAGGACTTCAAGTGTAGTGTCGTCACTCATCGGATGAGACGTTCAACGGTGAGGCCATTCCTTAAAGAGGAAGCTAATGACGATGTCGCGTTTCTCTCCGTACTCCATCCATTCTCAGTATATTTCTTCCCCAACGAAATTCGCGCAAACGACCTAAATTGCAGGTTGCCTCCCCGTTATTAAAACAATCCCACCTGATACCTCTTCCCTCTAATCTGTCGGCCGAAATTAAAACTAATTGAGGTAGATGATACTGGGAGGACTTCGCTACGTTAAGCAAGGTGAAAAGAGATCTGTACTGTTCCACTTGACTCCTTCATTCCTTTTGGTTTCAAAGTCTATGCATTCATTATCTAGGCGTCAATTGACCAATTTTACCTAGATAATGACGGCTAGACGTTGGAAGTCGATCGGAATAGGGAGCCTAGGTGAAATTGCTCCAAGTGATTTCCTGCGATGCTTTCAGCTCACCACCTCTCTAAAAATGTAAAATAACTTATAAATGTCTCCTTGTATCTAAAATATATTCTCTCATGGAACACATCTCCAACCCCTCATGTCCTCAATGGTTCAAATAGCCTCAGATGTTGGTGAACCATGCAACGAAATACCACGTGGCGATGGAATTGGTGTGGTGGCCAGAGTGCTGGCTTCCCATCCCGAGGCCCAGGTTTCAAATCCCGTAAGGAGCAGAGGTTTTTAAGTGGAATCCCTATCCCCATTCGTGTGAATATGGATGGGCACTTCAAGTGTAGTGCTCCGACCTTGGGATGAGGCGTTAAACTGTGGACCCATTGGCGCCCTTCGTTATGAGGAGGCTAATACCGACGCCGGGATTCTTTCCAAAATCCTTTTAATCTTCGTGATAACTCTTTGAATGGGCGACGAACAGGCTTCTTATTTTGACCGCCTCCAAGAATAGTCTCGCTTACCATCGGTTGCTTTCACAATAGCAAAATATAATTTTTAGAGCACAGTATTGCTCCTCTTTTTAATAAATCACCGCTTACATTAACATCACCGACGTTTCGTAATTTTTACTGACATCTTCAGGGCTAAAATGTTACAAAATATATAACAAATAAACGAAACCAGGATAATACACATGAACATGATAATGCAAAAACGATTTAAACAAAATTTTTGAATACCTTTGTCCTTATGATAAAGAAGACCAATGCTCTAAAAATTATATTTTGCTATAAATAATGTGGTCGATTGAAGAGAAGATTTTCACTATAGTTTGCTCATGCACATTACAGCTCTATTACGATGATAATAACTAAGCAAATAGTTTCAGGCTTGACTTTGTGGAACACTTTCATAATAAAAGAACGAAAATTCAAATCGTATTTAAATCGTAAAAAAAATCATTAAAGAGGAAACTTCAAATCGTATTTATCCACACTGTTTTATTGACACTACCGACCCAGGTTTCAACGGGTAACCGTCAGTTTCAAGGACCTACCCTTGAAAATGACGGTTATCCGTTGAAGTCTGGGTTGGTAGTGTCAATAAAACAGCGTAGATAAATACGATTTGAAGCTTCTTCTTTAATTATGAAAGAGTTCCTCAGAGTCAAGCCTGAAACAATTTGCAAAGTAAAAAAATCGTAAATGATAATTATGTAATTTTCCAAGTAATCCTATCTATCCTTCCTATGCCTGTCCTTAGCATAACCAGCCAACGAAACACCTCTCCTTCCAAATGGAGACATTGTTTTGCGTTTGAGGTGGCTTTCCATCCGGACGATGATGCGGGATGTTTGGAATGTTTACGCGTCGGCGGCGGCGGCCGGCGTGATCCGTGCCGTCGGGGTGGGTGGGGGGATCGGGTGAGGGGGGGGGGACGCTCAAAGCATCGCATCTCTGCCCCCCTGCCCCATCTCACCCACCCGCCCACAGCTCGTTTCCTTCCGGGGCTTCCGTGTGTGGAGAGTGTGCCCTGCCCGTCGTTCGCAAGGGCTTAATCCTCGAGGCAGCGGCGGGTGCGGGACACTGCTCCCGTCGTCCGGGGGACAACGTCTCTGCACCCACCTACACCCACTCCTCCCTAGCCCCCCGCCCCTCTCCCACCCCCGGCCACCATCGAGAGAGAGAGGCGGGGTGCGCTGTCTTCGCAGGAATGGGCCCCGGGGGCGGGGGAAGGAGGGGAACGGGGAGCGGGCGGAGTGGGTTTCCCTTAGGGATCGATTGTCGCGCCAGGGAGCGGGCGGGTGCCAGAGACGCGGCGCGGCCCACTTTCCCTGACCGATCCAACACGAACCGCTTTTAAGTTTTTTTTTGCATTCGAGCATTTTATCGGGGGGAGAAGACATATAGAAGTGGTATTAAAAATGAAGAATCCGTCGCGTAGCAAAGGAGTATTTTTGCAGCACGCACAAATCACGACCTGCTGAAGTTCCGTTAAAAATCCTGGATTGCTACACAACGCGTATTACTTCTCAAACGCTCAAATTAAACTACGTTGTAAAATTAATATGCGCTGAAGAGGGCATTCCAGCATCGTAGTTTCACGTAAAACTTAAGGGAGGAGACGTAGTTGTAGAAATATAAAAAAATATTCAATCATTACCAGCTGCAATCACTCCGAATACTGTTTAGTGCGGTTCTCTATTGTACACTCCTTGCTGCCAATTCCTTCTTCTTCTTCTCCTCAACCCTAAGGTTGGTGGGCATCCAGATTTCTTCTTTCCATAGCAAGTCTCTTAACATCTATGTATCTTCTTCCTGCTAAGATCTCCTCCAGGTATTCTTTTCTTGGCCTACCTCTTCCAGCACGGCTCTCTACCACTCCTTCCATTAAGTTTGTCATCCACTCGGAGTGACATATTAGGTGTCCAATCATTACGTTTCTTCTTTTACATATTGAGTTTAGCAGTGTTTGTCCCTCCCCAATTCTTTGTAGTACTTCCAGGTTGGTAACCCTTTCTGTCCAAGATATTTTTTAAAGTCTTCTCCAGCACCACATTTCAAAGTACTCCAGCTTTTTCCTCTCTGCTTTTCTCAGAGAACAAGTTTCTGAGCCATAGGTACTCATACTCCAAACATACGTTTTAACAAATTATTTCCGGGTTGATAGAGGAACATTATATGATGTCGAGAGGGTCTTCTTGATAAAAGCTTGTTCTGCTTGTGATATCCTGCTGTGCACCTACCATCAGATGTGATACAGCTACCCAGATATTTAAATGTAGTGACTTGCGAAAGTTTTTCTCCGTCTAGATATACCCCGGCTTCCTCTAGTCCATCTCTACTGCATTTCATTATTTTAGTTTTCTTTTTGTTTATTTTCATGTACCAGTTATTTTAAAAATTTTGGTTCATTTCATGTAGTGTATCCTGTAGCTCATTATCACTGGTTGCTAAAAGTCCGATGTCGTCTGGAAATCGGATAGTTGTGTAAAGGTTACCATTCACAATAAGAACTAAGACGATACAATTTTCCACAGATAAAAAGTTTTAATCGACCCGGGTTTCGATGCACTGCATCATCATCAGGTGATGATGATGCAGTGCATCGAAACCCGGGTCGATTAAAACTTTTTATCGGTGGAAAATTGCATCGTCTTAGTTCTTATTATGTTCATATTCCACAACATCTCGCCTGACTCCTCCCTTTTTGTTACCATTCTTTTTTATTCCATTCTTACTTGTTTCTGTAAATTCCTTCATTGTCTATTCCATGTACAGATTGAACTGAGAGGATAGACTGCATCCCTGCCTAACACCTCGAGAGATCTTTGCTTTTATTCCATCTAAACTTAGGAAAGCTTCCTGGTTTTGATAAAGTTGAAGAATTATCCTCCTATGATTTTCTTCAATTTTATTTTCAATTCGGTGATATATTATTCTAGTAAATATCTTTGAAGCATGGGAAACCAGGCTTAGGGTCCTATAATCCTCACATTTTTGTGCTGAGCTCTTCTTAGGGATAGATATCATGCGTATTTTCTTAAAGTCGTCTGGCACTATTACTTTATCGTACATTTCACAGATCATTTCGAAAAGACAATCTTTTGCCTTTCTACCAAGAGATTTTAAAATTTTTCCCGGAATTTCATCTACTCCTTGAGCTTTGTGATCCTTCAGCGATTTCCTTCAGCGAGGAATAATCCCTTCATTCCTACATAATTCTTCACTTTGACGTCCATACATTGATTCATTTATTGCATTCTTTGTCTTCCTCTGTAATTCTTCCCATTCGTTTTTCCTTCAATTGTTGTATTTAAGAGGATGTTAAGCCGAAAATAGTGTAGAGTAAGATTCTCCCTTCTCCTTCTCAAAGTTTTCAATGCACTTCTTTTCTTTCCAACTCTTCGTAGAACTTCTTCGTTGATGATTCTCTTCGTTCATTTGATGTTGACCATTCTTCGATGGCAGTGCATCTCCATAGATTCCAATCTATTTTGCTCTTCAGATGTTGATATCCAGGCATGAGTGTTATGTAAGGGCATGGTCCAAAAATGTATTTAATCAAATTTCTTCCTTACTTCTAGGCTTGTACTACTTGCTGATATCCGTGTTTTCTTCCGGTAGAATGGCTTTTTTGATTGGACTATTTCAAAAATCATTTTGGAGATCAAAAAAGTAATATAGAAGAATTAAGAATTATAATTTTAAAGTTAGAGGTGCTTGGGCAATAAAAGGCCGTATTTAAACCTCGCACAAATCAGTTACCAACTTAAATTCCTCAAACCAAACAACATCACGTATTCCCGTTTCTACCCGTGGTTCACACTTCGTAGTGCGCAACGCTTTTCGTAATTATTTCACCAAGAAAATCGTAAAATAATACTTCCGCGCAGTTTTTATGAACAGTGGTGAATTCGAAATAATTCGATGCTGTAAAATTCTCTCATTAGTTCTCGAGAAAATTTTAAATGCGTGTGACGAACGAGGGCCAAAGGAATATTATTCACATTATCATACCTACGCGTATGCTCCGTGTAATCGGCCTCAACCTCCACTTTTCCAGCACCTCTGTGATCCGCATAAAAATATCCACTTTGCTAAAGACTGCTGTATTTGCGGATGTGACACGCGCTTTCGTTTAAGACGCGGACGGGAATTTTTTTCTTTGAAAATAGCGAAAAAGTTTACCACGCAGTGTGATTGTGTATAATGCGAGGAAGGTTGGAAAAAGACATCTAAGTCGTAGAACGAGTGTCAGACATGATAAAGCAAATTGCATGTTGGTGGGCGCCCGCTTGAGAGACGAGCGACCGTCAAGGGCGTGGGTTGACGTGGGCCCGGCTGCTTTTCACACATCCTCGTGCGCGACGCGCTCCTAATTATTGGATGCTAATTTTCGGCAAAACATGTACGCGTGTTACTCGTGCTGATACGGCAATCCTCATGTTAAAGTACCTCTGCTATAAAAGTTGTTATTCGTTAAAAATGCCCGTTTCTCATAAAAAAATTAAAACTCGGCTAACTTAATCCAACCTGTGGATTGCCCTAATTCTCCTAGAACACAATGGTAAACTGTTTAGAATTGTAGGGTACATGGACAGCTAGATTTCATTCTCTTTCCCACTCAATCTGTTTATTTTCATATTCAGGAAATAAAAGTACCAAAGGAAAATGAATGCGAACGTATTCTTGGTCTTTCTTGATCCCTAGCAAATCCTGGTTTCCCGGAATTTATCAATTTATGACTAATCGGGGATGAGACTTTTTGAACTGTTTACAAGGTATGCTATAAAATAAAAACTCGTTAAAAAGGCCAGTTTTGCGTAAACATATTTTAAAATCGGCTTACATGATCAGGATTGTCACCAATTACTTCTTCAAGTGGTTCACCGTACGTCGATTATAAGTGGCATTTTGCACCTCGTAGAAATTATAAATTTTAATATCCAACATTAATTTTTTTGAAAATAATAAAAATAAACTCAATACTTTAGTACACCGATTTTATCAATATATACTGCGTCAAATGTTTTTAGGCTATTATATTTAAAGCACGTAGCAACTTGGCTTCGGCGATCAGGGTCGTTGGCTAGATCGCATTCTAGATCTCCGCTGATCACCAGCGTGTCACGAACGCCCCGGCATTCGTCACACTACTGGGGGAGGTGTCTCACAGTCAGAGTGGAGTCGCATTCGTCACTTTCTCCTTTTTGCAGCCACATTGAGGGGGTGGTGGTCATTGCGGCGACAAAGGTAGACGCTTTCCAATATTCCTGCGGGAATTGTAATGCGGTGCAATGCGTCACCCCTTTCAAAGACCACCTCTGTATCCGAGCTTTCCACGTGACAGTAATATCGAGAATTTTGAATTATTCAAAATGAGAGTCCAAAATTTGCAGTGACTCCAGATTGTATAATGCATCAACTTTATATGAAAAGGAAAAACTATACATATCTTGATATTTCCCCGAAATTAATCCATGAATGCTGATGTGACAGGATAGTCTTATAAGATTCCATAAGAGTGATGTGGAATAGAATAAATGTTAATACCAAAAGAGTTTTAGCCGCAGAAATGTCAGTATTAGATTTTAATTTTCCTGCTTAAAGTTCACTTCATATTCCTGTGACGTTAAATTGTTATATTATGGGGATTGCCACACCTTTATAGAATATCATCTTTTTAATCACCTTTATAGAGAATTGGTTTTTGGGGAATATTTTTGACTTTCTCAAAGATATTTGCGTTTTAGGTATGATGACCTTTGGCCTAAAACTATTTTATCGGTCCAATTCAAGAAACTTCATACGAAGCCGGTAAGATTTGAAGTCATTGTTTTTCTTCCGAAGTCTATTTCACCGAAGACAAGTTTTATGATAACATTAGATTAAGGCACGAGAGAAAAACACTTCAATATGTCTTTAACACAGATTCTGCTTTACAACTATTGTGATATTTTATGGTGGACTTAGGTCCGCGCCAAATTTAATGATCCGCTTTCAGGCTAAATTCACTAAATTAGGCATTGATTTCCGTTCTTAGTCTGTCATTTTTTCTTATTCAAGGGCTAATCTTGTCTTGCTTTTTAAGTACTTGCTTAGTCAAGGTCCTCAGTCTTTCCTACCAGTCAACTTCCTACTTGTGGATCGTCTGACTCACAAAGCTCTGCAGGTTGTTTTTTTTCTTATTGGTATCAATGTTCGAATTTTCCTTCCTGGGAACACACGCTTATCGATCTGCCGACGGACAGAATTTGCTTCCTAAGAAATTTGAGAGGGGAAAAGTGTTCGGCAGGCTGCGGAGAAAATGGAGAAGAATCCAGAGTGAGATTAGCACCTTTATCAGGATATCATACGCCTCTTTGCGGAGGATATGCTTTTAACGGAGCACCGCATCTCTGTAAAGGGAAGATGCGACAAAATAAGAGAGATACACTGCTGAACTGATTGCATCAAAAATAACGTTTTCTTATACACCATTAATGATTACAGCAAAAAAAACTGGATGGGGACAATAAGACACACATTTTATTTTTCGTCTTTTTCTTCTTCCAAACAATTGTTACAACTCCATCCCCTTTTCGTGGTTGTGACCTATCACCCCCTATACAGTGTGCCGCGGCTCGAAGATAGGTGTGAATGTGTTTTAGAGCAGCTGGATTAAATATAAATTTATTTTTATATATAAATATAATATAAATATATTATAAATATATTTATTACTCCAAACAGAAAGCTTACAGCTTAACACCATTGGTAATATCATGGGAGTAACTTTAGGTAGCCATGAAGGTAAATCTGAATGATGGCTACCATCGTATACAGAATGAGTTATGCAATATTATAATGGAAATACAGCATATAGATTTACAGAGCATATAGGAAGAATATTATAGTTACAAAAAAAACATTATCATGGAAATACAGCATATAAATTTACAGTGCAAATATGAATAATATTATGGTTAAAAAAACATCCTCTAGACTTTCTTTAGTAAAGAACCAAGATCTAATAATAATAAAATCAGCTTTTAATTCCTTAAACAATTTAAAAATTGTATCATTCGAAACAGAGCTGAACGAGCTAATACTCGACGCACTTGGAGATTCACCACTCAGACTTTCTCTATGAGTAACATTACACTGACTGTGTCGCCAAACTTGTCCACTAGCTGAAATACCTTCTATGTCCCCTTTAGTCAAGGGTTGTCTAAACAGTTCCCATGGGATTTTCCACAGCAATATGTACACTCCAACTTCACTGAGTTCCGAACAGATTTTTTGCAAACTTCGCACGAGCTCATTTTCGTAGCACTCACTCACTAACATAGCATAACCTTGAGTTGAGGAACGAAGCGAGCGAGACGACGTCCGCACTCAATGAATGCCTGAACTGAACTCATTGAATGTAATTCCTTTTCATCTTACCCATGAGATACATTATCTTATTTCTTACTCAAGACGATGGAAACAGTACTGCGGAGGAGTGCATACCCCATGAGGGACTCACTTAAAAATCGAGGGTTCCAGGCTGCCATCAATCGTCTCGTGGTCTGTGAGGTGACGATCAAGCTGTAAAGATCGAGCTTCGAGGTGGCCAGCCGGTGAGGCGACTGATAGCAATCGGCCGGGTGGCCAATCACTGGCCGACTCGGGAGTCTTTTGTGTGCACGCCGTTCCCATGTTCCATCGTGAGAAATGAGTTCGCTGAGTTTTTGAAGAATCCACATAACTTTAAGGAACACTTTGAAGTGATAAAAGAGCACAAGAAAGATTGAGGAATCTTATTTCTTCTCGTTGCCACCGTATCCATCGATTTTGTTGGACTGAAAAAGGCTTTCAGTCCACGGTAGTGTATGTTAACTACTGCTAACATAGTTACATAAACTTTGCTTGTGCAATCGTGAAAGAGATAGTGTATTCATGATTTGCGCTGTGTTTTTCACGGCGCGTATCGACGATACGCTTACAAGACATGTCATTTTGTGCGATTATCAGAAATGATCTGTCTAACTCTCATATTATAGCTGTCTATATAAAAAATATAAACTCTCGTTAATCGTATTTATCTACTCTTAATTTTAATTTAATCGACCATAGTTTCAACGAGTAACCGTCATTTTCAAGAAGTTTAAATGAAAAAGTTCCACAAATTTAAGCCCAAGATTTGTCTCATAAAACTTTTTACACAAGATTTGTCTCATAAAAACTACTGAAGTGCTGAACTGCCGAACCGTACAAGTGTTTGCCGTAAAAACTACCGCTAGTTTTTAATTCAGTAGATCAACGACTCCCATCGGCATTACTGTAAAAATAAAGCACTTACATAACTGCATTTGGTTTGCAGTTAATATAGTTACATACTTGACCTGCACAATTCTTAATCTTGACCACATCAGCAGAGTGGAAATCAGTGGCAATAGCTCCCTCTTTTATGAAAACTTGTTACTGCGCTAGTCTCAGAAATGTAGAACATCTCCTTGGGAACCTGAGAATGTAGGGAATATACGTCTGCATTTCAGTCAAGGGTGCACCTTTAACCCGTTTAACTGTAGTTACCCCGCCCCCTGGTATTATTACATACCTCATTCATCCTTATCTTCTCTCCGTTCCCAGTGCCATGAATGCTCAGTTGCGGGCCCAGGTCCTACTTTTAGCACGTTGTCGTAATCTGTCTCAGGGGTGAATAGATTATAGCCCTAAAGTGTTCATTTTTCCTACAGAAAAAACATGACAATTATTATCAGTCCTTGGCATAACCCTACGTGATCTTTTCTTACTGTGCCCTGATATAACTCTTAAAGAAATCAGAATAGAGGGAAGGGAAAATTGGCAACATAATGATTAATCTCCGGCTGTAATTTTTCACGATGCTAGTATTCCGGCTACTTGTTGTTTTTATAAGTTCCTGAAAACTAAGTGCTTTATAAATGGACTGAACAGGAATTATACGTGAGGAAGTAGTTCAAGTTGGGTGAAACTTTTTCAAGTGAGTTACTCAAAATCCATAGAATTGCGGTTGCAAACTAGCCGCCTATACTAAAGAAGGACCAACTGTATAGTTGGCTCATCCCCCTCTAGCTCTACAGGGTCTTCTTTAAATGAGTGCCAGAAGCATAAGATCGAATGCACATTACCCATACAGTACTTCTTTCTTGATTTTCTCTAGCATTCTCTGTTTTAATTTTTTTGGTATAGTATGAATTTCAGAAGAAATTGGAATGTAATCTAACTATACACCACCCCACAAATGTCAATACATTGTGTACTATGGTGAATTTCTCTATTGTTCTCGGTTTTTTCGGGCACCTACCCCAGTTGGATGATAATGTGCGTTATTTCCTTTGCCCTTACTTTACCGCTGTGCAGCCGGGTTCTTAATTGAGCTCTTTCAAAAGAAACCACTCACCTTAGAATTGTATGATTGTTATTAGCCTTCTTTGAAAAGGATGCGTGGGAGAGAAAATTGCATGGACGGTATATTTTTGTCAATGGAACGCACGAGAGCTTTTCAGACATCCCCCGAGTCTTCCAGATACTCAATCAGATGGGAGAATGTTTCTGCACCGAAACCAAGAGGTCTAATGAATCCTTCGTTTTCATAAAATATGCTTAATTGTTATTTCATTCGCGTGTGATGGATAAACTACTCTTTTTTAATAATCTATAATCAATGTGGAAAATGATTGAGATTAAAGATTATTTATCCGCGGGTTTTAGTAGTTGTTGCATGCTTTGAAGATTCATGATGAGAGACTTTGCGTGACGGCTGACAATAAGTAAACTGAAAAATGACATTTTCGAGAAATAAAAAAAATAATTAAACGACGTAGTCGGGAGGTAAAAGCTAGAACAGAGGTCCAAAAAATACGGCTTTCGAGCTACATGCGACTTTTTGGTTATGGAGATCGAGCTCTGAAGTAAAATTGAAAACAAATGTTCAACTATCATGACTTTAATGATAAGATTTTCATGAATTGCGCTCATTATATGGCTTCGAAAGTCATGGTTTTGAATTTTTTTCTGCTTGTTAAGAAATATTCTCTCTTCCAATCCGTGAATTGACTTGCAAAATAGGGCGAATTTGGGGAAAGAACTTAGGATGTTTCATATAAATGTAATTTTGTCATTTATTCTCACATAAAATCACTTGCAAGGAACTATAAAATAAAAAAAAGTAACTTTGTTAATATAATAGTGATATTTTCTTAATTTAATAAAAAAATTTATATAGTAGATAGTTAAAGTATTGCTTAATTTTCTTATAAAATATACCGGGGGCTATCAAATAATTAATAAATTGTTGATAGTGACAGGATTGGCTGTTCGTTCTTAAGTTTGCGGAACCGAAGAGGAGGGACGTTTTGGCAAAGCAATGTCGGCATTAGAAGAAGAGTGGAGTTAAAAAATCTTAGAGTCATATGAGAGACCTACTGATGGTGACCCTTAGTAAAGATGCAAAGATGAGTTGAACGAAGAATTTGAAATTTAGTTTGCTTTTGTATGGCGTTCGAGCCTGGGAATTAAACAAGGGTGATGAAAATTGACCTGAATCTTTTAAGTGGGTTGGTTTAGATAGATAGATAAACGTTTTTATTGGGGCGAGATTGAGACTTTAGAAGTCCCTTCTTCCATCTAATCCCTCGTCAGTACATGACTACAGTCAATATGACAAACACTGCAATATATAAATTAGATAAATAATACTAAAAACAATAGATATGATTATTATGTGAATCTTATTAAAGCGACATAATGAAGTATCAGAAATAAGTGTAAAAAATATGTACAATTGTGGGAAAAACATGAGGATTTTGGCTGGCATCCGTCACGGAAAAAACCCACCGCACGAAAACACCCACACGTGAAGGAAGGAGTGAAAAACCTGAGAAAACCTACTTATTGTTAGAGAAGCTAATGTGACTCATGATAATGAATAATATAACTACACAATAAATACCGACATTGAAATTTGTTTGTGCATTTCTTGGAACAGAGATTATTTATATGTATTCGGCGTATGTATATTACGGTTTGTGTTTTATTAGTCACCCTGCTGTGTCTTGAGAAGTGTCTTATGTAATTCCTTTTTGAAATAAGACAGTGATGGTGCATGTCATAAAGTAATGCCAAGATTATTTCCGTCGATATTTAGAGATGAATGGAGATTGTGAGACGGACGGATAGACGGACCTAATGATTAGAAGTAAATGTAACGTGCTTAGCATAGTTAGCGAAGAAATGAGGTTGCTTGAAGAAATTAATATAAGATGAGGTAAACCCCCTTATTAACCATCTATGATTACCTATATGATTTTTCTAAAATCAAATAGCATCAACTCTCCTCTTTCCGAAGTTTTTTTGACGCTTGGTGATGATACTGGGAAAATTATGGAAATACTTTTTTGAAGAATCCTACCAGACCAAGTGGAAAACCCGTAGAGAATTCAATCTCATTGTACGCCAGAAAAATTTAAATTTTCAGCAAGAAGCCTAATTTGCGTCTTAAATAGCATAGCTCTGTTTAAGAAATGTTGTAGGTATCTCTGTATTTAATTTACTTATTTCTGGAGACAATGTCTAACTACTGACTTGCAAAAGCTTATATCATGCTCGGAAATTAATAATAAATGCTTTATATATTTTTTAGCAACCGTTGTCGAGTAGATAACAGTGAAGTCTGTGTGAACAACTTATTTCTGAACTTTTCCGATTTTCGATGTCAATACACCAAGAGTCATGGCAACATTTGTAGGCGATTCAGCAACCCTGTGAATTATTAGTAATGCAAATTAGTTTTACGTACGCAAGTTTCAATTAATATTGACGAAATCACACAAAAATACATTTCAACTTAAAAATATTGACTTGCTGTATGTGATCGAATAATTAGGATCGGATTTTGCAGGTCTTGAGTAAAAGAACAATTTTATGGTTGCAAGTTAAACCAAGCGTCATAGTTTACCTAGTCATTGCATTATTCTGTAAAACCTAAAAACAATGGCTAAAACAATAGTATAAATCAGCAGTTATTAAGATGCGTGCACATGTATTTCTACTTAAAATTCGCCTTCTGGATAATACATGTTTTAACAAAGAATTAAAAATAATTTTTTTTTTCCAAACAACATGAAAATGAAATGGGAACGTTAATTAAGGTAAGGATGCTATTAATATACGGTCAGTTTCTTTGAAATTTATGTATTTGGGTGTATATAATTAAATTTCGTAGAACACACGGCAGCAAAAACTTAAATGAAGCAATCTTTTGTGGCGGATGCTTCCTTTAAAATGGACGGACAGGGAAACAAACGAGGTGTTGGTTTGGTTGGGAAGAAAGGAGATTGCTGGGGGAAATTAAGAGGCTGGATTGGTGGATGGAGCCGGTTGTAAGAGGGAGCGGGATGATGGGGGGGGGGGAGAGGGGGGCGTATTGGCGGGGAATTCTAAGTGTACGTGGAAGCGGAAGAAAATAATTGCGATTTGAGTGTGGAAGAATAGAGAAACTGAAGCCTGAAGCAGTGGAGGAAATAGCGTTTGACGATGAAAAGCAGCTTTTGGAGGCTAGTAAGCTTCAATAATAATTTACTACCTCAGTTCCATTAAAATCTGCTGAAAATGTCTTGCCACTTAATGAATTAATACTTGGTTTATTCCACAATAATGTATTTCCGTCCATGACTTTGACAACCATTGTCATTATCAAATATCTTGACAAATACAATTATTGTCGAAAACAAGTGTCGGAAATAAAAAATGTGAGGAATATAAACTGTACTTTTCCATAAAGAGACGTGTAGTAGATCCTCTAAATAACACCGGAACGCTACGATTTTACGTGGAAATTTCATTAGTAATGCTGGATATTTACGTCGATATAATCATGAGAGGTGAAAATCCAGTTCATTCAATCTTTAATCAAGGGGTGTTGCTATTTTGAGTTACCTACACCGTATTTTCAAGTTTCAATTGATTATTTATGCATATATTAGCACTATTTCCTGGTTTAATTTAAATTTCAGAATAAATTTAGCTGCTATCTTTATTTCTAAATAAGATATAGATTGTATATTTTTTTCTTTTTTAATATAGCCACCAAACATGGAGAAAGTTCTGTCATTGACATTTATTTTAAAGGGGAAGAGAGTCTCGTGTTAGACCAACACTAAGTTGAGACCAGACCTAGATAGACGAGAAACGAGAGGGCACTCGAGTTTGGAAATCTACATCTACATACTACCATGCGAGCCACGGCAGAGGCGTGTGGCAGGGGGTATCAGGACACCAGACATGAAAGGGGAAGGAATAAGGAGAAGGAGGGGGAGGGGACAGAGGTGAATTGTATGTTAGAGTTGAGTCTTATGCTAGTGTCAAACTATTTTTGTTATAAATACTATTGTTGCGTGGAAAGAAGTAATATTAGTACCTATCGGTTCGGCAGTACAACTCTCTTCTTTCGTTGATTCTATCAGTTCTAGAGATATAGACTGGGGTCGAAATAGTATCCTCTCTGTCTTACTGAAACCCTGATCTGAACTTTTCAAGTAATCCAAATCTAGCGTGTAACCTCCGAGTCTCTAACGGCTCCCAACCTATTCCTTCCATCAGTTGTGTGACACTTTCTGTTCGCAGCAGTTTTTAACGACGCCAAGCTTTTCTCTGTATCTTACTTACTCCGCGTATTAAATGTTTCTGTGTTGGTCCCATATGCTCGCGGCGTAATCGAGACGTGGACTAACCGGATCCAGACGAGACTGGGACTGTCCCGGAATCTCATCTCATCTTACAGCAACAACTACTTAAACCCTACACGTACACATGGCGACATTTCTGGCGCAATAGCTTTTGCGGGAAGGGGTTAGCAGTGAATTTCTCCATGTAAACCACCAAAACGCGTGCCATCTGCTTGCTTGCAATAGAATCGCTTGCAATTACCTTCCTGTGGTAAACATTTGAACAGGTTCTATTTTTCTAGTGATCTGGCAGCAAAATGGTACGCATTTCCGCCTTCATTTACCTCTGAATATAGGAATCAAATTGATAGAGGAGGAAGAATTTTTATGGAAGTATTTGACGGAAGAATTGAAGTGCTAATGTTAATTCTTTTGGATAATTATACGTAGATACATGATCAATGATTATATTTCCCTTTACAAAGCTTGATAGTGACAATGATGGCGGTGAATGGACTCTAATGAAATAAATAATGCATAGTTTCAACTACTATCACTAATACAATAGAAGAGTCATACGAGTCCTAAGCAAAGCAGTCACCCGCTCTAAACTGTTTTCACGACTTGGTCACTGCCTGTGGTTTCTTATAAACACAGCGGTGATATTTTGCTCACAATTGTTTGCAATCATTCCATCCGACATTGTAAGGCGCAGGATTATCGGCCGATTCTGGAAAAATACATGTTCCCGTGTGTGCAGGGCTTAAGAAATGACAAAATGCAATAGTATATCGGTCCTTCCTAGAAAAGTTTTTAAAAAGTCTTCCAAGATGAAAGTAAAATATAAAAAAGTATTAAATAGCTTCTAGATACCATCAATTGAAACTGTTTTACGTATACTTACCAAAGGACAGTTCATATTATGTAAGTAACGCACACCACACGCAAGGTAGTTTCATTTGTTAATATTTACATCCATGTACCTAAATATATTTATGTAACACTCCAGTCATGTCTTTTTGACTGCTTGCTGCTCATGGCCCGAGTCATAGAGATAGAATTTAATCTTGTTTATACGAATCGTGTCACCGTTCCAAGTTGATGCGGCACGAGGCTAAGGACCTCTTGTCTCCTTTTGCAAACGGTAGACTAATTCCGACGCCGCGGCTTTTTCTAAAGCCTATATTTATACCCCAAGTCACCCTTGCCTAACCATTTATAATAAATAGCAAAAATGAACTCCCATACCCGTTATCTCCTAAAACAACAAACCAACCACCCGATAAGTTGTACCATGGTATTGAATATGGTAATTCCTTCCCGCTTTTATTATGCGGTAGCGAAACTTCGATATGCCAGTATAAGCATAAATTTAAACGAAATGCAGTGGGTATGGGGTGTCAGAGAATTGTTTGCGATAGAAGTAGTGGGAATAGGGTCAGCAGTGAGCCGGTGATGAAATATGTGGAGTGAATACTTCGGTCATGAACATGCATGAAAGGAGCGTTCTTCATTGGTTTGGCCACGTCAGGAGGGCACACGAGACCCGAATAAAAAGCAAATTTATGATATGGGAGGAATGGGTAGACCGAGAAAGTCATTGGTAAATTCGGTGGAAGATACTCTTAATAGAAGGAATATTAGAGGTTTTAAGAACAGGAGAGGGTTGAGGAGACAATGTATGAATTTATCTGAAGGAAAAGAGTTTTACAAGGATAGAGCAGTATGGCGGAAATGGTTAAATCGGAGCCAATTTTTAAAAGATATAACGCTGAGTATTAAGCCCTTTTGTCTGTGTCTACCTCTAACGGGAACGGTGAGATAGGTATGCATGCGTATATGAACAGAAAAACTAAGGAGAAAATGTATGTATGTCAAATACAATAGAAATCATTGATGCTCAAGACATAATTTGATTAAACTGATGGCCTTTCTCATGGATAAGCTATTTATCGACCATTCCAGGCATCAAGAAAATTGCATCGCGAGGGTTATAGTAGGTTGGGGTGCCTAAAGAGGTTACATCCGGATTTTGGACCGTGGACACATATCCGAAGGCTTTTGCCCCACCCTCCTGGCCTCTACGTCATCCTGGGCGAGATCTAATGGAAGATATAATGAAGATTGATGGAAGGATTTTTGCTTGAATCTCTAGATGGAAAATAGCGCGTCGCTTCCGAGAAAAAAGATTGCCAGACGACGAGAGGGGAAAATGTCGAGAGTAAATAAACCCTTAACGAACGTATTTGTATAGATATTGCAACCAGGACCTCCGCGTATCTTCCTATCTAGTTATCTAGCTTCCTGAACCGCTTGAAATTGTCTATGATGTCAATATCTATCAAAACTTCGCAACTGACATTTTTTTCTCAAATTGATAGCACGACGCATACTGTGATATTACCCCTAATGAAAGGTGTAGAAGGATGAATAGTAGCAGTAATTTTACTACCGAATCCATGAAACGGCGACGAAGGATATATCCATCTCGTTGACGGCAACGGATAGATGACTGAGCACAGAGACTAAATTGACGCCTTGGGCGCATTTGGCTGAATAGATTTAGCTCCTTATAAGGAAGCGTGTGATAGCCTGATTGGTCTATTCTGACGTGCATTGCGGAGCAGAAGTAATCAACCTCTCCCCAGCCGAAGTATTTCCCATTTCTTCATGGGTACTTGAAGAATGCCCAGCATTAAAATTTTTTAGTTTGAATTATTAACTCGCCCACAGAGGAGAGCGGCAAGGTATCAATCAACGTGTAGACCACGTTGATTGATACTTTGCGTGTAGTGAGGGCCAATATTATATCATTTGGCTAAGTATGTTTTTGAGTCAAACGGAGAAATTTAAATTTCAATTAGAAAGTAAAAAAAGGACAATAGGGTGAAAAAGGTTATTTTTCTAAAAGTTGACCATTCAAAGGACTGTAGGCTATAGTAGATACATCAGGAAATAAGTGCGCAAAATGCAGATTGAAAGATGATCATAATAAAACAAAAGCAAAGCGTTTTCTAGAGCAAACAAGGCGAGGCTTTTCGTAAAAGTAGAAGGCCACAAACTGGTGCTGGTAGAACAAAAAAATACATGCATAGTACTTTAGAAGAAAATGGGCACCAGCAGGGACGTTACAAGGGGACTTGCGCTAGCGACGGAGGCGTTCAGCTAAAGGAGGGAGCTGGCGACGGGGAACATGTGTAAGAATGTACAGGAAAGGTTTGGGAAGAGTTAAATGGGGAGTGTAGCGTTGTATGATGCGGAAACGTGGACTCTGGGTAAAGAGGATAAGAATAGGGAGCAGGCATGAGAGATATGGATGTGGAGAAGGATGAAGAAAGTGGGGTGGCCGGAAGGGAAGGCAAGAGAGGAAGACCACGGCACGGTGGGTGAAGAGAGAACATTCCTGGAAGAGATGAGGATAGGGGGCTAAGTAGGTGGTTGGAAGTGGTGATGAGGGGCGAAGGGTTGCTGAAGGCCGTGATAGAGGGTAAGCGGGGAATGGTAAGAAAGAGAAAAGGATAAATGGACAGAATGAAGAGAGGGTGAAGAGTGTAGGGTATGGTGAGGTGAAGAGAGGAATCGTGTGTAGAAATAATGGCCTTCGCCTGTAATAATCATGAGGAGTTTTCCTCTCTTCCATATAAACCAACCTTAACCGGTAGACAGCTCTAATAATACTAAATAATAGTGTATTATCTTTTCAGCTAAGTGCCTCTTTCCATCACAATTCCTTATTTTCAAATCTCTCATAATTTGCTACAAGCATTCCATCCGTATACGCCCTCAAAAATTTCGATTCGTTGCTCTTTCCAATTTTGAAGATACTGGGACTAGCCACGGTATTTACCTTTATGCTATTCCGCTATGCTATGTTATTCCGCTATGATATCGAGGAGGCTATTGTGCCTTAGAATGATAAAAGAAACTTAACTATTATTTATTGCAATTAGGGTAATGTACCAGCTAAGGCAGGTTTATATGGAAGAGAGTAAAAATCCTCTAACAGGCGCAGACCTCTATTTAAATGCAGAATTTATTTCATCTCTGCTTACTCTCTTCACCCTGTTTACAAAACCCACTCACGATAGCCGGGAGTTCCTCCGCCTGCCACTCGGCTTCCGCACTGCACGGAAGACCCCAAGTCGACGTGTGGCGTCCAATGTTTCGCTTCAAGGAGAGGAGAAGGCCCTCTGTGGGGGGGGAGGTGGGGGGGCGAGAGAGGGAGAAAGAGGGGATGCCGCCTCCAGAAATAGAAGCGGCTCGGGAGCTTGGAGGCGTGGGGGATGGGTTGAGGACGTTGGGGGCGGGGAAGGGTGGGGGGGGGGGGGCGAGATGGGTGGGGGCAGGGAGCGGGGCACGCGCGAGGCGTTCAGCGGATGCTTGGCCTCGCGTCATCCGGCTCGGAGCACTCTCGGATGCCTTTGGCGCGCAACACCGCCCCCGCCCCCACATCCCGCCGCCCCCAAACCACCCCTCACGGACATCAAAACATCCAAAGCAAGGAGCTTAAGCCAGGAATAATTATAAACATAAGTAGACTTTATTGGGGCGAGATTGATAGTCCCTTCTGCTGCCATCCATCCCGTAACTAATGTTGCTATTAAATAAAATTTATTTTTAGATAATGAAATCAACATTTAGGTATATAGTGGTGTAGTTAAAATATTCTCAGTGTAGTAAACGTTTTTCAATAAGATATGCCACCTTATCGTTTAAAAATGTATTTTTACATTCCTCGTAAGACGTAAGGAGCACTATGTAAACATCATTGTGGACAGAAACCACTGCGAGAAAACGTCCACACAAGAAGGGAAGTAAGTGAAAAACCTGTGGATACTTACTGATATAAAAGTTAGTGTTTTACTGAAACCAAAGCAACCAATGAAAATTAAACGTACTTACTTATGAAAGAGAAAAGAGTTAAGTGGAAATGCAAAGTCAACTGTAACAGCATTTTAAAGAGAAATAGAATGATTGTTAAGCACGGGAAACTTACTCCATCTATGACATTCCAATATCATTTAGGCGTACAAGAAGCGCATGTTCCGTGAAACTGAACAATACTTAAATTGAAGGTCAAATTCCATCCTAATTTTCTAGTTATAAGCCAATCACTTCCATCGTTACATCTACATACCACACTGCGAGCATTGAGGTGGGGCAAGGATTGGGTTTTCCAGCCGTGAAGAAAAAAGAGAACAGAGAAAAGGAAATGGAAGAGGGAGGGGGCGAAAGTGAAATGTATATTAAGGTGGTTGGAGCAATTTCAGTTAATGTACAGATTCACGTGAAACTTTACATACGTTTCTCATTAAAGATATATTTAGAGTCAATTTTTACAAAATTACATTATAGAGATAGGATATGTTGTCAATTCCATGCCCTTTCAATACGAAGTCTTATGGAACTTGACATATATTTCGTAATAATTTCATCGCTTGTGTACAGATTTTCTTCTAAACGCAAAATTTTACATTTCTTACTATTGCGAATGTTGCTAGCAAATATCAAGGTGTCACGCCGAGTCCAATATTCGAAAAAAACATATTTTAATACAATTTCGTCTAAGTTTGTAATACCGCGCCGAAAACTCTAGTCATAACATGCTATAATTAAGGAAAAATTAATAATATAATACCTTTATCATTTCCATTACTGCCTGTATAGTGCATTCCAACGTGGAAATAGATGCACTTAAACGAAATGCGGTCCAAGGATCTTTCCCAACTTCAAAAGTTGTTGAAATATGCACTCAATGACCCGCGGTTACCACTAAAGCCACCTTAATACGCGGTGTGTTATTGTGTCGCTTTGCTTTCATGAGTACTATTGGTGCTTGGGGAGGCGGAATATTTGTTTCCGTCAGTTCGACAATATATTTCTCACAACCGTTTGGGAATGTATTCTCTCTTATTTTATCGCTTTTCATTGTTCTTGAGGCATAGAGCGGGACTAAAGTAATGCCCTACCTGGCACGATGAGACTTTGGTGATCCAAACTTTTGCTAGGGTTTTTAGCATGGCGTGTAACCTCCGAGTCTCTGGTGGCTCCCAACCTTGCCCGACCATCAGCCGCGTCACGGTCTTTAGCCCCTCCCCGCCGGTTAAGACGAAGTGTGCGCCTTTCCTTTGCATTTTATTTCACGAATTGAATATTCCTTTTTCTAATGTAATAAAAATAAATTTTATTGCCTCCAAGTTATTACAAACAAAGTATAACATATTTTCAAATTAAGCAGTTTGGTAGTCCCTAAGGTGCACCTTTTGAGGGGCTACCATCAGTTAAACCATGTAGCATAGATAAATGTTAAACAATGTAAGTAAATATTCACAGTGAAATATAGGTATATACTTTAACAAAAGAAATTATCTGAGCAAAAACAACAGAAATGGCATAAATACATCGTTCATCATACGCACAAACTTGCATACAAAGCACATGTATGCATATGCATTTATTCATACGTAAATAAACACAATTTTTATTGACGACAGTATATACACAGTACAATGCTCATAAATGCATGATTATATGTATTTGATATCATAGAGTCATTTGAGGATACATTATGATACATTAACAATTTAAATAGATACAATCAATTTCTATTTAACATAAGACTTATTACATATATATACATAAATTACTAAATAAAAATTTCTGTGCGGGAATATGGATAAATGCTGTAGTTCCCATAAAATAGACACTGCAGTCAGATCCACTGGCTCCACTCCAGGTAAAATGGTAGTAAGTCAATTCTGCCCATCATATATTTGGATTTTTTGAGTGACTTACATCTTAACCTGTAAACAGCATAGGCATGACATTAATGGAAGAAGTTCTCTTCATCGGAATATTTGAAAAGGTGGAAGTTTTGCCCAATGTAAAAGGCCTAGTGGCTGTTAAGTTCTTATATTTTTGACCCACCCAGTCACGGCGAAACCTTAATTAATTTAAGTACCTTGTTCAACAATATTTCAATCCACGTATGATATTATTTTATGTGATTGGTTTTGGCGCAATGGATGTATTTTAATAAGGCGCGAATACAATCAGTGTTACCGCGAGAACGTGAATTCATGCAACGCACTGAAATGCTAAAATCAAAACATATCTGGTATTTAAAGAACTGCGTTATATTCGGGTCTTATTTGGCATTGAATTGCCTAATGGATACACAAGTGAAATGTATTCCTCATAGCTGTGTAGTACACGTGGTAGCAAATTTTCTATGAATCTCAAATATGTAATCAATGCATACACGTTGCCCACCACTGGCATTAATTTAAAAGGTGCGTTAAAATTTCGTAAAGTCACACGATCCAGATAAGCATCTTACAGGGTTGGACGTTCTCTGCTCCAAAAAGATTTCTAATGAAAGGATCAAACCATACTAGTGAATTGCTTTTCGTAAAGGAAATAGAAACAGATATTTGTTCCGCTAAATTGAGAGAAACCAGCCAACATTTACGTGAACACAACCCAACATTTTGGGCGTTTTGAACAAAAGGAAGCCGCACGCTTTGTGTTAACCCGTCTTTGTGTGTGAAAACTACTCAGAGTTAACAGAAAATGTTGTGCAGTAGATGGTAGGGCTAGGATATAATTTTAACCATTCACTATATCCCTGATATCACTGATAGAAGTGAAAAAATAAGAGAACTGCACTGCCGAACTGGATGGCACAAGAATCTCTTCCCTCCTCCACGCAAAATTATTGATTATAAAAAAACAGCTAGACACTATCATAAGACACTATCATAAGACACATCGTTAAATTACAATTCACCTCTGTACTTTCTCCCCTCCTTTTACCTTTTACCTCACCATTCATGGCTGGTGTCCTAACACTTCCTGCCACACGCCTCTGCGGTGGTTTACAGGGTAGTATGTAACTGTAGATTTTTTGCAGGCAGCGATTACGTCCCGTGACGTCAACCTTCGCTTTCCCTGTGATGTAGTGTTTTGACACCTACAACCTCACACTTTGTACACCAAGAAATATTATTACAAAACAGCGTTGATTTTCCGCGCAGTTTTGTACTGCATATTTTATAGTGCCTACGAATATATATGAATTTCGCATCAAAGTATTTTTTTTAATATTACATGTTGACCATTATAGCGCAAAAGAATCCTTCCCCATGCATTATTTTCTCTCCGCCATTTAATTTTAGGGGGGTGGGCACTTCGCCCATGTAGCCGTTTCCGGACCTCTGGGGTTTTCGTCTTCTCAGTTATATGATGGGGGATAAAAGAATTTTCTTGTCACTGTTCGGAGCTTAAAATATGTAGCGATGAGGCGAAGATGACTTTTTGAGTTGGTACCAGCCATATCGGGAAAAATCCCAATCTTCGCTAAAATAGATCGTTTTCAACAGAACATTACTCGGTCATTGGGATTTATTTGGAAACCAAATAACGTATTCGTCATGGAATTATCCTTCACTTTTCAATTTAGTCATTTCTCAAGATAGTAGGTTTGATATAATTTTTGTAATTGTAATAACTGAGGAGGATGCCATACGACTTCCTCAGCGGACTGCCATGTGGGCAGCGTCCTTTTCCCGCCGGGGCACCGCAGTCCGCCAGAATAGCCTTCTCTCCACCACCTTCATAGCTCCTTTGCAAAATCCTTCTTGCATTTGGGCCAGTTGTAATTGGCATTTCCGGGAAGTATCTACTCCCCTTAAACTAAAATATTCTCGCAGTCTATTCTCTGTCTCAGCTGGTGCTTTCATTTAGCTCACCTTAAAAGACCCCTCTTTTTCTAAGTCCAAATGTTACCACTCCTGAGGCTTATGGCCACATTTTAACTTTAAAAAACCATCGGATTTTCTGTTACTATCACCAGTTTGGAGTGAAAAGTCAGTGCTAAAAATTTCCGTCCTTTCTTTTCGCTATGCCACCATATGTAACCTCCTTTGAAAATCACCAGCATAATATGAGTCGACGAAAATGGTTTTTTTTAAATCTCCATCGTCAATTTATTTGGGTGTAGTTTGAAGCATGCCGACCCAATTTAACTTTTTTGTCCTGAAAATAAATTAAATAAATGAATATTTCCGAGATCGACCTCTCTAATGTACCCACATATCGCCTTTTTGCCGTATCTGCCATATATTCCTCTCTATCGATTTCCAGCCATTCCTCAAAACTTCGACAAGCCACCGCAAGGAACTTGCCTGTCAAAATCTATTCCCCGTCATTCATTTTTCTCGAACAAATATCATTTTTACCGTTTTTGCGCTAGATTGATAAGATTATTTTGCCTTTGTTCGGAGGGTCCTCTTTCGGAAATTTGAATTATCACCTGGTACAACTAGTTATGCCCTTAAGTGTCATGGACGAATAAGTAAGTCTGATTGGAAATTTAGAAGTAAAACTGTACATAAAATTTGATAGCCGAACACATTTAAATATTATTTCTCGTGCCTCTAAATTATAATTAGAATGTTTTTTCATAGAGCTCATTCTTATGTTTGAACGTTAAAAATGTTTTATTTAGTATTTATTATACTGTGAAGTTACCACAGTAAGTGCTTGCAATGCAAGTACACTTAGATGGTAATAGTTAAGGGCAAGAGTCCCATGAAAGCTAATGTGAACATTGAAAATCAGGATTAGTTATAAAATTATTTGTAAAGCGTATCCCTTTACTTATTTCTATTTTTTGGAGTTTCTTCCTCTGAGCATACGGTGTTTAAGGCTTGTTGCAGTAAAATAAACGCCTGCATCGAAGGCCTCACACATATCAGTGCAATGATTTTCTGCATTACGACAGTACGTGGTAGAGCTCACACCTAAGCGAAGCCCTAGAAGAAGTTGCAACTTATGCGGGTGCTGGGAGTAAGTAGCTGGGTGCAGGAAGGGTTTAGCGTCGGTGCTTCTATCTTCGCAGTCTCTTAAAAGTTCTGACGTGCAGCAAATTGCACTGCTTGAATTTTTGGTGGCGGTAAGTTTACTGTAATCTTATAGACTTGGGTTCCTTGAAAACTATTCGTTGTAAAAATTATGTAAATGATAAAGCGCACATCTCCGTGCACATGTGGAAGATAGCGCCAGATTCGCGATGAAAAATGATTTGACTTGACCATAATTCAAACCCCGGGTGAATATTCGTGACTTTTGATGATTTTTTTCGTCATGAATATGCTCACTTTGGCGTTGTATCTTATGGCCTCTGCGCTGACGGTGCGATTAACCTTTTCGATCTCTTTCGTAATGAATATTGTCAATTGAGTCAATCGCTCTGTAGTACCTAGCCATGGGCAACGTTCAGACCGCGGGACGTAATTGGCCCGCTGGGTATTTTAAAGTGGCCTTCGGGCTATTACCGATTTGTATAAAATGTAAATGATATAGCTGCGTTTTATTATTTTTAAACCTATTACAAGTGTATAATGTATAGAATGTCTTTAAATAAAGGGAAGTGTTTTATTCCATAATAATATTTGGACCTCGAAAATTTAAATTACACAATATGGCTCACTGGCCAAAAATGGTTGCACAGTCTGGCCATCTGACCGAAAGAGATGCATCTAATAAGATCTCTAATGCATCAACTTTGGGTTCATCCTTACGGGAGTATGGCTTTTCAAGCAAAACTGCGCCTCTTGTTGCACAGTTTAGGCTGTAGACGAGAGCTCTTAGTTCCACTAAACCCCTCACGGAAATTCACCGTTAAAGAAGGAACCTTGGTGGTAAAACTTTGTTGTAACTCTCGAACGGCAATTTAGAGACTCAGTTTCAAATCTCATTCAAGCCAAAAGGTTTATTCCAGGGAGAATTTTCTCAATCTGGGTTGCCGAAGAAAACAAGGGATCAATCAAAATGAGTCTACTACCAGTAAACATCACGACCGATGAAGTAAAGCAGCTCTTACCTTAGAATCAAGGGTGTAGCATGCTCCCATATAGAAGGAGAATAGGGTGTAGCATGCTCTTATATGAATTGAATCTTGGACGATAGCAAAAATGGAACAAAGAATATTGGAAGTAATGGAAAAGTGGTGTTGTGGATGAATCAAGAAGATACAGTGAACGAAGGAAATAACCAATGAAAAAGTACCTCCCAGAGCTGGGATAATAAGAAGCTCTTAAAAATAGTCACACTCATTGGTCGCATTATAAGACGTAACAGCCACTTGAAAACAATAACGAAAGGAACAACGAATGTGAGGAATTAATTAGGAAGAAAGACCATGAAGAAAATATTTTAAACAAAAAAAAGTGCGATGCCAAAAATATAGAATGGGGAGCATACGTTATTATTATAAACTATTTTTATTTCCAAAAAGTATTCTCAAGCATACGGGGCATGAATTTCATCCGAAAAAATGTTGCGTTATGAAAATATTTCTTCTTAATAATACCCGCGCTGGGCGGCAAGGAAATTCTGTCATTTGAACCCGGAGGATGACGTCACGAAACGATATTGTTTACATCAATACGACGTACTTCCTTGTTAAGTTTGGCCTTTTTCACAATTTGATGCAATTATTTTCTTTTTTTCCTTCGAAGAATTCAGTGAAGAAGTCTGATTTGACTATTGCCGTTGAAACACATGTGGAGCAGAGATGCGATACCGTGCGGTGACGTTGAGACACCAAAATGCTGTTTTGGATCATGTGAATTTTTCATATTTTGATGCACTTTTGAAAGGTAATTGTTCACTTATGTGGTTAACCCATAGACCTAACAAGGGATTTGAGTCTTTAACGAAATTTGTTTTCGTATACACTAATTGAATATGAGAAATAATTTTATGCACATTATGGAGGAACAAAGCGGTTAGCTGAGGAGAAAACGGAGTGAAGAGCTGCAACATACCATTCTGCGAACTTATAAATGACAATGATGATGATGAGAGATGTAGCTTAAACCTCGTAAGCCCTGTAGTTCGAAGCCAATCACTCAGCCTGCTGGATCATTCTCCGTCAATTGGAAAAGTAAAGTCATTTGGGATATTAGCCTTCTCGCGGTGGTGCCCAGCGTTGAGAAAAGCTTCCCCTCATGCTCCATGAACATTTCAATGTAATCCTCCATACGGAGCTCTCTCGTGGCGAGAAAGCTCACAAATATGCCTCTCGTCCTCATGCATCCAACACAGTTGGATGCCGAACTCTTTCCTCGGAAATATAGCCTCAGCAGTGCACTCCTTGTATTTCAATGTAAGTTTACAAATTTCAAATTCGAACTCTACCGTTATTATTAACAAAGAGTGTCCATTATAAAATATATCCGTTAAAAATAACGCTAGAGTTTCATTAAAGGTTATTGGAGCGATTTTCATGCACAGATTTGCGTGAAACATTGATTACATGTTATCGTTAGTGATAACTAAAAATAAAAGTGGAAGAAAAGCTTCATACTAATTAGGATTTTTGGAAATTCAATGCTATTTTAATACAGCTTTATGGCATATGACATATATTTCGTAATAATTCGATTACATTTTGTTCCTATTCAAACAAGTAACTATGTATGATTCCACACTTTATTTCTCACAATGACCCAGCTTTCGGCATAGTATGTCATTCTCAAGGTGACACGTTTTGGTTGGTTCGTTCTTATATATCACCCGGAAAGTTGGGGGTTGTTGTTGGGAGTTACGGAGGAGTCACTGGCTGTGGGAGATGGGGGAGGAAAATGGCCGGGATGAATTTCAACTATGTAATGACCATATGTTCCCTTTCCGTTCACATGTTCTGTGCATCAAATTACCGCTCCCCATTCAGTCTCAAACTTCACCGTGACTCGCCTTTATTCATTCCCTCCCCTCCCCGTTTGTTGTACGAAAACATTCCACGGTCAGTCGCTTCCCTTCTCTCCTACAGACAGTAACTCCTCCGAAACTCCTAACAACCCCACCCATCTTTCCTTGTGCTACATAGGAACCACGCACACAAAGCGTGTCACCTTGAGAATGACATAATATGCCGAAACATGGGTTGGTGTGAGAAATAAAGGGTGGAATCATACATAGTTACTTGTTTTAAATATGCATAACATAAAGGATTTCCACATAGATACGGCGGAGGCAGTGTCTTAAATTTGATTACATGCGTACTGATTCTCTTCTAAACGCGAAATAATGCGTTTCACGTTATTATAATATTTCATAACTAATATCAAGTGGTCGCTCCGAGTCTAATGTTCGAAAACCACATATTTCAATACAACATCGTCTACATTTCGAATACGGCGCCGAAAACTCTGGTCATAAATTGCTCTCACTAAGGAAAAAAATTTAAATATAATTCTTGTATAGTTTCCGTTACTGCCTGTGTGGTGAGTTTCAACGCATAAACAGATGTTCTTAAGTGAAATGTGGTCCAAGAATTTGTTTTCGACTTACTTAAAACAATGTACTCAATGACCCACGATTACCGCTCTAGCCACCAAAAAATTTCTATATGCACAGGACTATATAATCAAGGTATGCACTGTTGAGCCTATAGGACCTTGCCTGCGCGATTGCAACTTGCATGGCCGCAGAGCCTCGTGAACGCGGAGTTTGTTCCCTTGCGCGCAAAATATAACGTCATTTATAAACGGTGTTCCTTCGCATGCGCTGAATACTCTGCGACGGGTTAACACGGCGTTCATAGTGAAAGAGCTGAGGGAAGAGTTACCACTTCAATCACTATGAGAAAGTGTGAGTAAGAGAAAAATTATCATGAATGTGCGGATTTCATTCCGAATAAATCATTCGCCTGTCCTGGGAAACGAACCCGACTCCACTGCGAGTACTTTCTTTAATCAATTAAGGGGCCCAGTTATCCTCTTTTAATGTGAATTTCGGAGAGGCTTAAGACGAACGAGACGCACTTGCGAGGCGCCTTGCACATAATGCAACAAAGTCAAGCCAATGACTCCGTAGTCCACGAGGTTGAAGCCACGTTTTAACACTCCTTTGTGTTACGCTTACGTCATGGGATAATAGAGAGAGTAGATGGTGTCTTGACGCAAGAAAGTGAAGTTCGTTTTTTCGCGGCAAGTGATCCACCTAACATGGCTATTGCGCGCTAGTTGTCTGCACATTTTGTTAATAATGCAGTTCTTTTTTGGAAATTATTCTGCTATTTAACTTTATGAATGCATAATCACGGTACCACGACTATTCCGCTCCTTATCCCTATGTTTTCGGCGCATCAAATGCAAAACTGATCCATGACAGATGACACACATAAATAGCTTCAATATTCTCCTGTGCTATGGCTAGCTGATGGTTCCATCTATTCTGTTTCTATATCTATGCCTTAAATGATTCTGAAGTCTTCTGTATTCTGTAGGCTTGAAATTATTGCACATATCAAAATATTAAATCCTGATGAAGCCTGGATTATTACAGCGCCCGGTTAACGCCATAATATAAATGTAAGAAACTAAAAAAATAATCGCAATAAATCAAATACATCAAAATCGCATGAAATTGAATCGCAAAAATCTACTTATGAATAACTTTGGCCTGAACTCAGTTTAAGCTGAGCGAATCGTCATTCTGAGGAGTCAATGCCACTGTTGTAAATAAATTGAGAACAAATATTGTCCAGTATTTCATTATGCTATTATGGAGAGCATACTGGCTGAAAATTGTAACAAACTTCTTTTTCAATGTTTTACGACTCTCTTACAGACGCTGAATCGGAGCGATGTAGGCCTGTTACTTTGTTTCAGAATTTGTTTCGACACTTTATTTTGGCCAAGAGCCATAATTGGTTAATTTTGGACATTTTTAGGGAATCTTTTTAATATGTGAGCAATATTGGGTTACAGAATGTTTGATGAACATTGGGCAACAAAGAGTGTGATGAACAGCCGTCCAAAGGCTACGAGTGTGTGAAATTACAAATGAAAAAAATGTTTCGCTTGGACTTGGATTAGTGGCCGAATCTCCCTGAACCGGGCGAGTCCTGTCCGGTGGAATTATATTTCACTGTGGATATAAAATGGACCGACTACGACAAGATTGAATGGACGGAATGGAGAAGCCATAGGGAGAGTCGGAGAGAAAATAGGCGTGAAACTGTGAGAGGAAGAGACTAAATTATTGGAAAATGTTTGCGACACAAAATCCTCTCGAAAACAATAGTGAAAGGAAATTTGAACTGAAAGAACTGGTGAGGAAGAACGAGGATGCAAAACCTCAGATGTATTATGACGGACGTCGAAGTAATGATTTTTGTGGTAGATTTTAAAAGAAGAAACCTGTCTTTGGATTGATGATGACTCATGGCTGTGGAATTCGCGAACTCGTTTCTCTCCCTGCTGTTGACTCCGGGGTGGACTGCGGCGGGAAGTGAGTCAGAATCTGGAAAATTTGGGCTCAAATCCCTGCCCAGGAGAATAATTTCTTTCTCATTGTGAATTTCGCACATTCTTCAATGTACCTGCGGGTGACTTCCGCTCCATTTGAACTTCTCTCGGAGTTCAGAAAAGAATAACAAAAGGTAAAATATATTATAGAGGATAAAAACCGCACGACGTGCAATATATGCGGGGGAGGGGTTGGAGGGCAAGTTACCGTGTTAAGGCGGGAACAAGAGGTGGAAGTGGCGAGGTAATAGCTCTTAAAGGCTGCTGGCATCGATTTGCAGCGCTCAGGAGAGGGTGATGAGAAGAGGTCTTAACAAGAGCTTCACTCTCTCTCTCTCTCCTCCCCAATGGCAATTTAACCCGATACCCCGTAACCCCTTACCCTCGCCCTAAAGAAACAACCTCCGATAATTCGATTTAAAGGGTGCACCCGGAACTTCCCTTTCTCAAAGGCCAACCCCAAGAGGCAGTCAACCTCCTCGAAGGCCGTAAATTATATTGATCGCATCGAGGCGACGCGTCCAATGCTCGCGGCCCCAATGGAAATTGATCGACGCTGAGCATGTGGACGCTGGGAACGTTCTGGGGTTTTTGAATGGAGCACGCAACACACTCTCTTCGGACGAAATTAGGACCATAACCGTGTTTCCAGCCGAATTGGGGGCGAGGTAGAGGAAGCCTCCTTACCTCAGCCGCGCGGATTATAGGGAACGGTTGATGATGAGATAAGGTGCGCGATGGCTTGTACATAATTGTGGCAGGTCGAACAAAGCGTCCTTTGGCCGGCGAAAAATCAATAATTAAACTGCCAATGCGAGTGAAGCCGTATTTTATTCAGCGGAAAATTTTCAAGGATGAACAATGGCGTTTTATTTAGCTCCAATGTTAGTGGCAATTAAGGGGAAACATGCGCCGTGAAAGAAGGTATACACATAAGTGCCTCACGCTGTAATTTATACGATATTTCATTAATATATTTGGATACATTTATATCAAAGAAACGTGTAATCAAAATTTGCACATCACGTTTTACTGGATTTTTCTTGGAAGGAAGATTTTTTGCGATAATTGTTGAGGCTAATAAAAATATTATCAAGTAGGAAAATGGGTTGTAGGTCGAAATTAGTAGTTAAATATATTGCTGATGAGTGAATGCAATAAAGTTGTGCCTACTACCATTTTCCTATATAGATAATTCCATAACAAATGTTATTTACTGCATTTAAATGTAATGATGATGAAAATATATTTGCCTACTTGAAATGTAAATTTGAATATGATGGAATTAATCCTTGTTTTGGATTTGGATTGGAAACTTGGATTCGTTTGCTTTCATTATCTCCAAAGACGCGATAGTAATATTTCTGCCGCATTCTTTACTGTAGCAGATCGGTATTAATAGGATGGAAAGTATTTTCGAGCGATTAGCTCAAAATTTGATTACAGTCGTATATGTGGCATTAATGCGTACTTGCACTCATGAAGACGGTTGTAGCGTTGCCATGTCTCCCGTGGTACGGCATCATGAAGTCTTTGAAAGAATAGGTAACTCCTAATTTAAACCTATAAGAATATGTTCTCTCACAGACATGGAATATTAAACATTTTGTAACTTCTTTGATGCATTTCGTTTATTATGTGAATTTTGAACGTCGGTAGTCGAGCATTTTCATGCAAAATTTATTGATTAAAAAGTGAGCAGCACTATTCCTCCATGAGATCAATGGTACTCGCAGCAAAAACTGTGCTTATATCGATGAAACTATACCTTTTACATGCCCGACGAATTAATCAACATGTTACGACATAGAATCGTTTAAATCAATTGATAAGGGTAAAAAATATGAGTACTAAAGGATGATTGGAATGGGAGTTTATCCAGAGACGTTCACTCTTAGCGTATATTGCACGCTAATTTTAAAGAGCTGCTATAGTGGAAAATTCTTGATATAAAACTAAGCGCGCCATTTCCTCAGGGCATCAAGAAAAAATTATGCACGTTTATAACATTACACTGTTTTTTTACGTGTAACGAAGCATTTCAGTTTATAGCGAAAATGCTATTCCTTGAAAGTTACACTTACCTAAGTTTGCCTTATCCGTGGGAAATGCAAACGAAATACATAAAAAATACATAAAAGGTTAAAGATAGTTGAGGTGTAAAGAGATGCTTGACACTAATCTGAGTGCATTCCCGCTTAAAAGCGGCCTTTCCTAATGTTATATCTAAAATATTGTACAATATCATTTTTTGGTTACCGTTAAATGAGTGTTTTGCAGCACTTACCGTACTTTATAATGGCGAAGCATCTCATAATTATGAAATAAAAACTCCAGAATAACTTTATTAAGATTTGATCAAAACGTTCCTTGATGGCCATTGCTTAGTAATACCATAGCTATAGCTTAGCGATAGCATCTCAAGAAATGAGACTCCTTCCTCATGAGACGTGAGTTACGAATTGATTTATAAGTAGCCGAAATGTGGTTATATATGGCAGTAATGGGAATAGGATAAAATAAATTAATACGTCATCGCTTATCAATGATATCACTTTTAAAAGGGCAAAGTGTAAACAAAACTATAAAAAATGAAATAAAAAGAATTTCAATCGATTTTATGACGCCGAATATCCTGTGATAGAAATAGCTGGAGTCAATACCGTATCGTATCTCATGACAGTGAATCATTTAAGATGTGTAAATGCCAAATTAAAGTACTACTTAATGAGCCACAGAATCACGGATTGCAGGGAATCACGGGAGAATACATCCTTCTCTAGAATTAGCGAGACAGTAATCCAGTAATTGTTTTTCGATTCGCGTGATGCTGTCAATTACCAACTCCACGGGCCTAGAGGTATATTTTAGATATTGAGCCTTAAGACGGGTGTTGCCCGCGGGTTAAGAGGTCGAAAACCAGTTCCCAAGTTCTGGCTTCCCATTTGAAGAGCTCGATTCCCGGCTGCAGCGGAGATTATTCAGAAGAGTATCGATCTCAGGTGCCTTGTAGAGCGGACACTAAGATGGCTCAAGCAGTAATCTTGGGTTATTGAGTGCACATTTAATAACTTTTCGAGTAAGTCGAAAGAAAGGGCCACATTTCATTTAAATACACCTGTTCATTCGCTGGGACGTGGCACCTTGATATTTGTTATCAGCCATTATAATACATGATATGAAACGCATTATTTCGCATTTGGGAGAACATCTGTACAAATGTAATAAATTTTTCTAAATTTATCTCATGTGCTATAAGGTTGCGAGTTAAAATAGCATTTAATTGCCAAAAATGCAATTTTTTTCCTTTTATCTATAGATATCACTAAAGCAACACGTATGCAAAATATTTCATGCGTATCTGTTCAAAAAAACAATAATAGCTCCTGTCATGTTAACAACAAAACTCCGTCCGTTGCATGGGACGTTAAACTATAGTCTCCTTGGCGAATTTATCTAAGGATAGGTTAATATAGACGCTGGTTTTATCTCCAAATTCTTCTATTCTTTACGATAAAAGAACAGAATGGATACATAATCTTATAATTGGATGTAGTATCCAATTAAAACAGTCCGTCGAGCCATCCAATTCATTGTGTGAGACGGTCATTTTACTTGGATGCTACATCCAAATACAGTGGATAATATTTTGAAGAAATCAAACAAAGAGAGATCGTATATATCGGAATAATGCTCGACCGCCTATGTACCATGAAACTGAGACCCTCAGTACCAAAGCAGTAAGTACTCTTATCCTCTACACCGAATTCTTTGTTAAAAAAGCGAGAATTCATCCACTAAATGGGAGGTAAAATTAACCACATTTGGTAAATGTGTAGAAGAGGGCAACTTCTACTGCTCTTAATAACTCACGCAAAAGTCACTTCATTATCACGAATTCTATTTCTCATCATGGTGCTAAGTTAGGGCAACCTTTTGGTGAAATTGAATTCGAAAAATGTTTAATGCCTACTGCGCATAAAATTATAAAACTCCTACGAGGGACTTCCACCAACCACCATCCTGCTCGAAAGATCCGACTATGAAATGAGTGGGGTCTTATCTAACTAGATGTCTCTAGACTCTTTGCGAGTGTTTCGAAACACCAATACTGTTCTACATCTACAAAATACCCTGCAAGTCACCTCAAGAATGTGCGGTAGGTGGTGAGTAGTCACCAGCATGTTAGCACCACCATACCCTATCAAAGTTAGTGCAACTACGGCCATTGATGCACCAGCAAAAATCGCTAACGCTTGTCAGGAGGCGAAGCCTTACAAGCATACACCACACTACGAGTATGCTACCAATGTTAGAGGGACCGTCACTATTAATGTATTTTCCAGCTACATAATTGGACAGATATACGAGAGCTTTACTGAAAACATGCACGGTGTACTAGGTAGCAGATAAGCATCCAAGTATAAAACTGTTATAACTTGGTGCGTATATATTTTAAATGGATAAAACGCCCAATTGCCCTAGATGTTTTACTGACCAGAGCTGATGTTCGGACCAAATTTTGTTATCCAGCAAAACTTGGATGCCTTCTCAAAGCCTTTTATATCCAGTGCATATAACCCTTTGAATAAATGACGCGCAGGCCTTTAGTTTTGACCACTGCAAAGGACCTCACTTACCATCGGTTACCTTCACAATAATTAGCGGACAGTTATTAGACACATGCTTTGTAGACACAGGGTCGATAACAATAATGCACACTTATTGTTAGTCGACCAAAGCTTTCACACATTTCGCCGTAGTCTGTGTGCGTGTACATATATATATATATATATATATATATATATATATATATATATATATATATACATATATATATATATGTATATATATACATATATATATATATATATGTATATATATACATATATATACATATATATACATATATATATACACACACACATATATATATATATATTACAGGATATGCCAAGAGGGTGGCCGATAAAAATATAGGAACACACGAAAGATACTTAAAAGTAAAAACGCATTCTCTACCTTGAAAAAGATGGCTCGACTATCCATAGAAATATAGACGTTTTTACTTGTGTGTGTCTTTCGTGTGTTCCTGCATTATTCGTGCCTTGCGTGGCCAAGACGGGTTTCGAACCGGCGACCTCAAGTAGGCAAGCGACAACTTTACACCCCACATCCACGCAGGCCGCCTGGCTCTTCTTGACTCTCCCTCGGAGCAATGTGCGCTTAGCAGGGGGAGGGGAAGGGTGGCGACCGCCGCTTATCCCTTGAGTGAGCCGGTCGTGTCAACACTGCGTTCACTTGGGCGTTCACAGGCCCCTTGCTCATTCCGCGTCGCCCGTGGCTGAGGTGGGAGGTTGGGGGAAGGGGGGAAGGGGGGGGGGGGGGGGTAAGGGAGGCAGAAGGCGGCTTTGCACACGGGAGTCTAGGGCGAAGCAATGTCTCGACGTGTATCGCCATTTACAAAACATCGCTCCCCCCCGCGTTACTTCCGGCAGAAAAAGAGGAGTAACAAAAGTGGGAAGAGTAAACAGCGAATGTGACAATTACAAAGTTTTCCGCATTGCGGAAATCCATGTGTGTGCACTCCGCAATGCTCGCGCTCTATTGACAGCCGTGGAATTCACAATTACGTTTCAAGTCCTCCTCGGGAAATTGTATCGTATTTTCTGCTTATATTATTAATTCACGCTCACCGACATGTTATCAGAATTTCACCGTGCATAGTGTGATATTGATGTGGAATAGAAATGCCCATTGCTAGAAATATAGAAGGCTGTTTATTTGCATGAAGCCCGAACCGTGGTCGATTTTTTACCCAATAACATTCGAGTCGACCCCGTCGGTCATCGAAGTCCGTGGTTACTCATCGAAGAGCTGCGTACAAGCGAATGAAAGACTACAAGCATGTCAGTCAACTTCCTGGTGCAAAGTCACTTTAAGGTGGTTGAAGCTATTTTTAATCATGCACAGATTTACGCGAAACTTTGCATGCTTGTTAATATTAATGATATATATTGATAGAAGTGAAAAAATTGCACCATACCGATTTGGTTTTTCGGAATTTCAAAGCTGTTTTAACACGTAGTCTTATGGCTGATGACATATACTCCGTAATGACTCGATTACACATATACAGATTTTCTTCTAAACGCAAAAAAATAAATTTAATGTTATTATAATTGTTGATACCAAATATCAAGGTAAAAAGCCAATTACAATATTGGAAAGCAATGTTTCAATATGTTCTCGTCTAAATATGGAATACCGCGCCGAAAACTCTGGCCATGACATGCTTTACTTAGAGAAAAAAATTTAAATGTAATTCTAATATAATTTGTAGTACTGCCTGCATGATGAGCTCCATAAACAGATGCACATAGTGAAAATTGGCGAAAGTATCTTTTTCGCCTTGATTAAAAAAATATTAAAATATGCCCTCAATGGTCCATGATTACCGCTCCTGCCAACTGTGCGCAACAGCAAGGCGTGCGGTGTTTCAATGAATCGACCCAAGATATTCCAATCGCATGTTGGGTGTGCATATCATTTACGTACGGTGATAGCCGAGCATCGAAAGCAGCAGCCGGCGATCGCCTGGCGAACAAATGAAACGCAACTCCGATTCGGCTGTTCACGCCTGCAAAGTCTGTCTCGCTGCGAACTGAGGACCTTTGTTGAGAGCCTGAGATCATGTAGGGCTAGAGAGAGGGCTAGGTAGGCCCTCAGGAGATAGTTTTGTTCCCTCAACAGCTACAAAGAACATGGCGTCAAACACGAAAATTCACCGTTTATAATAATTAGAAAAGTTTCTTTTATGTGTTTATTTCTGTCGAGAATGATCGGAGTCCATGGTTTTTTTATGAAATTTAACACGGATCTCTGCTAGAAGAAAAAATATGCTCCATATTCGTATCCATGCCTTATTAAATTGTGAAACTAAAAACAGCCTTTCTTTCCTCTCTACCAGCATTAAATTCTGTATTTTAAATCTGCATATGGAAACAGTTCCATAGTCACAATCCTCAAACCCTGAGAGGGATATTACTCGTGGCAAAGGGGCGCACCCCGCAAAAGTCGCGAATCTTACCTTGTCTGACGTCACAGCAATCGGCTTGTTTGAGCCCCGTGAGCAATGCATAGCACAGTTAGCGCGCGCACCCTCTATTATCCTCTCAGAGCTGCGAACAGATGTGCATGTCGTTAATATTTGTTCGGTTCGCCCCGGGGTGGTTAGCCAGCGATAGCCGGCCACAGCCTTCTGTTGCAGTAAACGGAAAGAAAATACCTCGGCGCCCCGTCCATCGCCGGCTTACGCCGAAAATCGAAAGCACCGAGATATCGCACTGCGACATTGATTATCCGGATAATGTAATGTCGCATCGTAATGTAGTGTGGTGTAATGTGATGCAGTCTGAGATGTTATACATCAACGTGCTCAGAGATTTTAGGTGCAATATTATGCATTGCAATGAGCGATGAACTGAGGTACAGTGCAATAATTAAAATGCATCGCAATATACGATACTTTGTGATTCTATACGATGTACGCTACGGAATATGTGGTGTAATGCGATTTATTGTAATATAGGATATAGTACGCTGCAATACGTTAAATAGGATACTCCTGGAGTAGATTATAAGGAGGCAGAGTGGGTGGTTGGAAGAGGTAATGAGGGGTAAGGGGATGCTGGAGGCCGTGATAAAAGGGAAGATGTTGGGTGAACATGGAAGGGGAAGAAAGATAATAGGCTGAAGGGATTGGAATGAAAAATGTAGGGCGTATCCTGAGATGAAGAAAGAAATAGATTAAGAGATATCGACCTGGGCCGGTAAAAATCTAGGGGATATTTAATCTCTTCCATTTAAAATTACTTTAACCGGAAGATTACTCTATTAATAAAAATGGAATATATCGTGTATTTAGCAACGTGAATTCCTAGTGGAAAGGTGACAATTTGATTGCACTGCAGGCCTCAAGGGATGAAAGAGCTGCCTGTACAGCATTTCAATATCGCAAAAATTATGTGAAGACACACGTACCTGATACATTCCTGATTCAATGACGAACGATCAGTGCATGACGTAAATGATAGTAGTTTTCCTATCTAGTAGCCGGAAAAGGTCAATATTTAGCCAATTTTGCTCATTTTCACTCCGATGAGTTGTCCTCCTAAAGCACGTGAATTGTTCTGCGATAAAGCAGCATTTCCCAAGCGCCGAATGACGGGAATAAGATGGTTCTCTGCTGCGCCCAGGGTGATAACCGAGCCGACGGCCTGAGAACGCATTCCGAGGAGCGTGACTCTTCGCACGCGAAGCATTCTATTTTTTTCCTTTTTTCCGCAGAGCGCAACGAGGGAGCCGGACTAGAGAATGGCATTTAAGGTTAAGGAATTCAGCGGAGACTTGCCCGCGCTTCAGATAAACGAGCACGCGCTCATATTCTCTCCAACGGCCGTAAGAGATATATATATAAAAAAGTAAAGGGACATGAGAAGGGAGAGCTTTCGCCTGGTCTTCTTTTCCACGGTGGATATTCGCATTCAGCCCCCTTCACCAGCTTGGTATTTCTCTCTTAAGTTCGCTTTCCGTGCCCGTGCCACCCACTCCACGCTCCTCCTTCCAAGGAGTTCCCCCCTTCCCCTCCCTCTCACCTTCCCCGACCAGAGAAAAAAAACCTCTTTAGTATTCTGGGCGTCGACGGTTTAGCGGGATGAGAAGACCCGGCAGAATGCGAGTCAGACTGCGGTTAAGGGGTGCCGGGGCTCTTCGGAGGAGTTTGCTGGAGGAGCAGAGATGGGCACCTTGAATGAAAAAACTAAATGTTTTACACTTTTGATGGGTTTGAAAGAACGCATTTTTCTTCACCCGAGCGAAAGGAACGTTAAAATAAACGTTTCTACGTTGCTACCTTGCAAGCCGACGCAAGGGTGTGTGGCAGGATGTGTTGGGACACCAGCTAGTAAGTAGAGAGCGAGTAGAGAAGAGGAATATGAAGAGGGAGAGGCATTGGTGTAGCTTAGGGTGGGGGAAGGGGCGACAATTTTGGTATTTTAAAAGGTTTTTTAACATTTTTTCAAAATAAGAGGACTCAAATTACAAAAACATTGCAAGAGTTTATAATTGATAACATGTTATGATTGTCATTGACTGACATTGCCGTAGTACCAAGAATGTTTTACAATTGCTGTGAGTTCCACTAATAGCGGAAGGAGTTTTTACATTTTCAAAGTTTTAAAAATTATCTTAAAGTGCTATTAAAGGTAAGGGAAAACACCGTGGCTAGTCCCGGTATCCTCAAAATTATCTTGAACGCAGAATTAGTTATTTGTAATTTAGAAATTATTCTATGTTATATATGGAATCTCAAATAGCAAATTAAGTACATTTGGCCTACATAATAAATGATCTTGATAGTAAAAAACCAAGAAGAGTGCATTTCTAATTTCGTATTTCAATGCCTAAAACGCTGTCCTCAGCCAATTTTTGATATTCCATCATCAAACTCATTTAACGGGCTAAAAGCTTTAACAAATTACCACAATTGAGATCTGTACTGTACTGTTTTAGATACGTCGATGATATCATAGCATTATGTTACGGCTCAGATCGCCAATTGGATATTTTCAACAACTTTTTTCATAAATCCATTCGAAAATCTCTTTTACCTACGTGGTGGATTCCGAACGTACTCTCTATTTTCTTGACCTGAAAATGTCACAGATGAATGATAGACACCCTTTTTCCATATACCGTAAACCCAGTTACACAGATCATGCTATCTCGTCAGATTCCAGGCATTGCTTCACTCACAAGCTAATGCCTTTTCACTCATTGATTCATCGTTTTTAAGTCTGATTGTCGGAAGAGAATTTCACAAGAAGTTGAAATTATAAATCAGATTGCCTTGAAAAACAGTTATACAGCTATCTTAATTGATAAAGAAAAACAGAGGTGGTTGGCTGACGATTTTAATTTCCTATCCGAGCACATTCCCGAGGCATGGAATGGGCCTCTATAACATAGTTAGAACAACTGTCCCACAAAGTTTTAAAGAGATTACCCGAGGATAGCTTTTATCTACATCTACATCTACATCTACATATTACCCCGCAAGCCGCCTCAATAGGCGTGTGGCGGGGGGTGTTAGGACACCAGCCGCTTAAAGATAAAAAGGAAACGCTCTAATGAAATTACGCCTAGCATTTATTGAAGTCCCTTATTGTTCGGGGGAAAAACGAATTCCCATACCTATCCGTTCGGCAAAATATCTCTCTTAATTTATCGTTTCTGTCGGACCTGGAGATATAGTGGGGTTCTAATATGATGTTCTCCGTGTCGCTCTGAAAGATATCTATTCTCAATTGTTCAAGCAATCTAAGCGTAGCGCGCAGCCTCCGAGTCTGTAGCGGTTCCCAGCCTAATTCGTTTAACATCTGTGTAACGTTGTCTGCACGCCCGTAGCAGTTTTTGACGAAACGAGCAGCTTTCCTTTGTATTTTATTAAGTTCCCGGACTAAGTCTTTCTGCACCGGATCCCATATGCTCGCTGCATATTCAAGGTGTGGCCGGAGGAGTGCGAAATAGCACCTCTTTTTTACTTTTTCATCCGAAAATCTTCCCACAATACGCTTGACGAATCCTAGCTTCTTCAGAGCTCTGCCACAAATATTTCTTATATGTGCTCCCCACGATAGGTAACGTTATCGTAACTCCTAGATACTTCACTTCATCTGTCGCCTTTATGTTAACACCATCCACAGCATATACATGGGAGTAGTTGGACGACCTCCGCAAGAAATGTACCACCGTGCATTTTCTCAGATTAAGTTCGAGTCCCCACTCTTGGCTCCACACATGAACGTTGTTTAAATCCGATGATAGAGTTTCAAAGTCAGAGTGATCACTAATTTCACGATAGATGACAGCGTCGTCGGCAAATAAACGTATTTTACTGCTAATTCGAGAGCATAGATCATTTATCTATATAATGAACAAAAGGGGTCCAATCACGCTTCCTTGCGGGACACCTGATGTCACTTTAACGACATCAGAGCTAATTCCGTCAAGAACTACCTTTTGCTTACGATCACTCAGAAAGTCGCGTATCCAGTTTACTACTGTTTCGTTTAGGCCGCATGACTGTAATTTGTATAAAAGTTTGTTATGAGGTACCGTGTCGAAAGCTTTAGAAATCTCTATCGAATCTAGAAATAATGCGTCAACTTGTCTTTTCGATTCGCCAGATTTGAGAACGTCATGAAGAAAGAGCGCGAGTTGTGTTTTATGTGGCTTTTAAGCCGCGAGTGATCCTTAAAAACACGTTCTTAAAGTGCAAAGACGCTTTTGACTCAATGAATAAAAGTGGTGTCCAGAGCATCAAGTGCATTGACTGTGACGACGTGTACATTGGACAGACATCCAGAAATTTGAAACACTTGGGTAAAAGAATATTTTTAAGCTTTAATTAGAAATTGTGACAACAAACACAAATTAACTTAATATTAATTATAATCTGACCACAAAACGTATTTTAACGTCAATGTTTTATGCCTTTGTAAAAGCAGAGCATAACGCGCGCGAACAGAGACGGGAGCTTAACGCGCGCGAACAACTCGAGAATCCTAAGAGGGATCTAGACCCAGGAGTCGCTCTGATCTACGAATACCTCCTTCCTCCCACATCCTGAACGCAGTTGCTTTTCTATTGCAATCCACTGCCGCAAGTCTTCCATTTTCATCGGCGGAACCTTTCGATCCCACCCACTGTCCTTGTAGATCACGCCGAAGCCATTACCACTCATTCCACCCACCCCCTCACAACCTCCTTCCGATTTCCTGGTATTAATTGAGTGAAGCAACGCACCAGTTTTCCTGATGAGGACGGTCTCTCATTGAAACCCGGGTCGTATGTGGGTATATTATTTGGGGTATTTAAAAAGTTATTGGCCCATTAAACACATTTGTATTCGTACAAGAAATAAGTAAATTTCATAAATTTTAAAACTTTTCTAAAATTTTAAAATTTCAAAAATTTTCAAATTGAGTCAAAATAGTTTTGATGCATATTATGTGATTCCCCATGGAAAGGTAACAATTGACTTACGCCACGGGGGGCTCAGTCTGTGTGTATACCCCTGGGAAAAGGACGAAAAGAGAAATGCGTGTGAACTGAGTGTCTTAAGAATCTCGCTCTGCTTCTGCTGTGGTCTCTAGCGGATGCGTGGAAAGAAGGGATGTTTGATCCTATCATTTCTGCAGTGGATCTTTTATTTTATCGCTTCTGTCAGTTTCAGAAATGCTGCGTAAAATGTAAACAATATCCTCCGTGTCACCCAAAAACTCGCGTTATCTGTACTTTACAATCCATCGTAGTCCTTCCATATGCTGTGCTGCAGTCTTTATAGCCTCGCAGCGGTTGTTAACGAAGATATGAGCTTTATTTTGTGTTTTTTATTTTTTAAATCATCATAAAATGATGAAATATTTCTGTCTATAGTCCTAAATTCTTGGCGGAAGTTTATTTCGTATGATAGGAAAAAAGGCAATTAAATTTTTTTCTCACTAAGTTGATAGTTGTCGTTCTTCCTCTGAAAGTTTGTTTTCACATGACATTCTCCCCTAGTTAAAAATACTTCACATTCCCAGATAATCTCGGCTAAAAAAATGTTTTGGAATCAAACTTGCAGGAAGTCCTATTTTCTCTTACGAGTGGTCTCTCTTCTTCTCCTTGGCCATCCGTAAGGGCGGCAGTATCTAGTCCCCTTAAAAACCCCAAAAAAAGTTTCTTAAGAAGAGACACCTGGTAATATTCCGCTAACTTTGCATTCCTCGGATTATTAAGAATTGCTTTTTCTTTAGCTATTTGGCGAAATTTCTCAAAGTTACTTCACCCACGCATAGAGTTCTTGTAGTAATCAAGGAGGTTTCATTGGTACTGCATGGGTAATAGCTAATACTAAATTCCATCTTTTCGTTTGAGTCATTTAAGTTATACTTCTCTGACCTAGCAGGTATTCAGCATAAGCAATATACGAAATATCCAGATTAGTGGAGGAATATAGTATCTTATGAATGCTTTTTTCAGCCTAAGGAGCAAATTCAGTGCCATTAGTTTTGAACCAAAATATCTGAAATCCAATTGCTACAGTAATTTGCTAATTTCTCAAACACTGGCATGGGTTGAGGTGTAACCTATGATATCATTTTATTTATTTTCTTTCTTAAAGATTCGTTTCTAGAGAAAGTTTTTCTTTAAAATTACATTTTCATTAATCAGAAAAATACTTTTTCCTCTATATTTAACCCATTCTTGCATTTAAGACATTGCAATTTATCATTAAATGTGCAAAACATTGAATTGAAATGTAGGATATCATTGAAGTAATAAAATTGACACGTTTTTCAATGCATAGCCCGATTATGAAAAATAATGATATTAAAATTATTTTACTGTGGAACCATCCTTTAGGCGTTCATAATGTGTATTGCTCAAAAGGGAGCAGCTCAGTGGATATAGAGCGAACAGGCTGGAGGGAGGGCGTAGTAAGGCAGCAAGGATTATTCCCAACATTTTGAAGGGAGCGGCATCTTCGTCGTGGGGAAATCAGATGACTCACATTCGGCCTTGGGGTTCTGGAGAGCATGGGAGCGTGGGGTGTGGGTCAGGGTGGGTGGGCTGGAAGTGTAGCGTGCGTTGATGGGGAAGGGAGAAAAATGAAATGAGGATCATCCAAACTCACGTACTTCCCAGTGAAATTTATTTCAATAGAGGTTTGAAGATGCAGGAGATATGAACCCTCCACAATATTAGTAAATGATCGCGCTATTAATTAGATCTAATATATCAGTGGTCGGCTGGGATATTTTCAACAATTGATAGCGAGTAATGAAATGAAGTTTCTCAAACTTTGAAGCTTTAAAATTGTCCCTTTTACGGGGTATATTTGATAATGGAAGCATTAAATACACTTTTGTTTTTAGACAACGTTAAAGAAATACATGATAACATAAAAGTAAGCTTGCTATACGAATTGAGGAGTTTAAAAAAATTAGTACCAATTGAAATTCTCTTAACTTAAAACAATACCAACACTCACATTTAAATCTATGCCTGTAGACAATACCAGCATTACAGTGACTAATGTAACTGATACGATCGTTGAAATCGTTCTATTGGCTGCAATTCTGGCTGTAAACAATGATCACTCTACTTACAAAAATGCAATAGGCACTTTAATATGTGCTTATATTTGCTACTCAGTGAACCGCCACTAGGGTGGGTGGCAGAGGCTGTTAGGATAGTAGATTTATTTGGAGGCGTTGTTTCTCGCTCTATTTAAATGTAATCATTGATGAAGGTGGGGAGAAAGAATGGGGAACATGCATTAAATTTAAATTTACTTAAGTGGTGAGTACGAATAATAATTTCCTCAAAAACTCAGATACATAACCCATGTGCGTGCGCGTCAACCGCAGAGACTAATTATTGCCTTTCAAAAGTGCTTAAAAATTTGAAAAAGTCATGTGATCCAAAACGGCATCTTGGAGGCTTGGCGTCACCGGACGGTATTGTACCTCTGATTTAGGTTATATTTGCTCCTCTGATTTTATATATATTTAGGTTTGTGGAAAAATCACACACGTGATAATCTAGATAAAAGTTGCCACAAGTGGGGCGGAATTATACATAGACACAAAAAGGATCACTAACAAATTAAGTTCTGATATTTCGATTGCCTTCGGTTGCAACCTTTTTCACAGAAGGAAGGTGAGTACACCTTCCTTCTGTGAAAAAGGTTGCTACCGAAGACAATCGAAATATCAGAACTTAATTTGTGAGTGCTCCTCTTTGTGTCTATGTTTAATTCCGCCCCACTTGAGGCAACTTTTATCTATCTTTCTATCTATCTATATGTATGTGTGTGTATATATATATATGTTACAATATAATATATATAATAAATTACACATAATATATATATGATGTAATATAACATAATATAATATTATAAAATATTATATTATAATTAATTTAATATAAAACGTAATAAAACCTTTTTATCGTAAAAAAATACATTTTTTCCTTTAAAATTATTTTCATAAGAAATAATATTTCATAAAATTATTATCATAACGCAAATGTTTTTTTGATAAAAGTTTTTCTATCTATTTTTAAGAATACTTACTTCAAATACATGTTGTTTTTAAAAATACATGTTCCCCTTAGAAAGACAAATGAGCGAAATTCACCGTTACGTCTGCTCAGCGATGAATTTCTCTCAATTTTCTGTCTTATGCATCAAGTGTGTGGGACTTATACTCCGAAACTGGTACTGTATATAAACCATTTTATGGGTCGATATGATATTTTAGGAAATATCGACAGATATGTCGACATTTCGAATATTTTGAAGGAAATGAAGGGTTCTAGGCTTTCCGGGACAGCGCAAAGACCACTACGCTTCCTCATTCCATGTCCATCAAGGACAGCACCTGTTGGGAATGTCAAAGACTTTGTTGTTTTCATGTTCCTCTCAAGAGTTATGTTGGTTGGTCGGTAGCTCTTATAGCGCCCTCGGAGTTTAAAAATTTTGAACTCAAAATCAAGATTCGCATTGGAGAGTTGAATCCCCGTTCGGAGGAGATATTAAAATGAATGCAAAAAAAGAGTGTAAAGTAATTATTTTTGTACAAATTATTTATTTGGGTGAAAGACGAGGGTATGTTAAACTGCTATTGCAATTCAGATTAAATATCTTTTCTTTTTATTGTTAATTCGCCAGCGATATTAAATATTTACATTTGCGCAACGTCAATATAGGAAAGATAGAATCGCCATATAATATCGACGAGTAAAATATTGGTTTCGAAAAACTGGTCGCGGGTCATCGTAGCAAGTTTAAGAAACTGGAACTTCTAGAAGGTTCCTTGTAAAGGTCTCATGGGCTTCGCATGGGCTAGTGGAAAAATTAATGGGTACGATTGTATAATAAAGAGCAATTGGTTAAACTCAGGATGGTTAGCGATCAATATGTTTGACAACACCATAATGATCACTAGCCGGCCTCGGTGGTGGCGGGGTAAAGTCCTCGTCTGCCAAACTGCGGGTTCGAATCCCACCTGGGTAGGAAATTTACACCTCCCAGGGCATGGTTGAGTGTGCTTGTCCTTGTAATAAATACCTACTAATTGGCTTTGGCTGTTATCTTGTGTGGAGCGAGAGATAATGGGATGTTACTAACTCTTTCAACAGCATGCATCTACATATAGATACTGACGCACACCGTCTCACTGTATCCAAGCAACGTACTACACTCCAATAATAGCCTTCACGCACCTATTCGTGGCCGAAGGCGGCGTGCGTAAACGGCTTTTAGCAAGCGATCCAACGATTTTTGTTGCAAGCCCTTCCTCCAAATCTATTAGTAACATTCAAATGTTCGCATTAATAAACCGAGACGTTTGCTTATGCTAATTGATTTAGGCTCTTTATGAAACTAATTGGGGATCAGGTAGGTGCGCTGGCTATGGAACCATAATAGCCTCCCATCACTATACTTGACCTTTCTCTTTTATTTTTTTTACCAATGCTGTGAGCGTATGGAAATGGTACCAAAAATAGTTTTAAAGCTGTGAAAAAATAAAATTATAGAGGAAAAAAGGGCAAATGAAATTTAAAACGGGCAAAATATGATAAAAATGAAATAGAATATTAGTTCCTCATACGCTGAAAAAATGAAAACATATTGGCCAAAATAAAAATCCGCAATTTTCAATCAATTTTATGCACAGTGCATGCACATATTAATTTTTATTTTCCAATTTCCTATTTTAAATTCTTTCCCCCAGGTCAAGTATTTATAAATTGCCATTATCTCGTAGGTATTCTTTTTTTACACAGAGAGCACTTCACACGCCACTTAACATTTCTCAGTGATGCCTTACAAGAGCAACTGTTTATTGACCGGATGTGGTGAGCTCTTGAACGGAAAGTCTTTTGCGCCCTCGCGCTGTGGGCTGGAATCGAAAAAAGCTGGCCAAAATTCCAAATATGCTTTATTTCGGTCCGGAAGTTGAAAATATTTCAAGGTCACTCCCGATGAATTTTTACATGTGATGCCGCATTTAATTTTCCACAGTTTCTACTAATCAACAATTAGCAGTGGCTCGAAGTTCAACAATTTAGGTGAAAAGCGTCCGACTTCGATTTTCTCTGAAAACCTGCGAATTCAAACTGTCGCACAACCCCTTGCAGTTTACATAAGAAATAAAAATAATTTCTATTATATTTAAAAATGTATTGTTTTTAAATAAATGTAATTTGTCTGTCGTTTTCATTTCATTGTAATTTTCTATATAACAAAATGGAGGACTATCCTTTCAATCTTAGTTTTTAAACTAGAGCAGTAAAATAGCTTTGTTATACACCAACATACGGCGAGTAATTCATGCACAACATTTTTCAAATCATTCTGAATGTGAATCCAAAGAGTTTATTTGCGCCGAACTTGTGGTCATTCAACGGGTTGGAACACGTGTGGCCCATAATAGAATCCTGTAAACCACACATGATGGAGAAAGAGCAGAAAAATGGGAAGCCAGTTAAGGAGTACTAAAGCGTATCATGAGAGATATTATAACAAAGAAACGTGTGGAAACTAAGCGGTTTAGGGTGGATTGGGTTGGTTTGGTGGCAAGAGAAATGGCATCCCATCCTGAGACCCCGGGTTTGAATCCCAGCGGCGGTGGACTATTATAATAAAATCCGGATGTCTACTTACATTCTTTATGGAGATGGCTCGAAGTGTAGTCCTTCGTCTGTAGGATGGAAGTTCAAGCAATGGCCTAGAGATATGAATGAAAGATCGTAAAAACAAAAACGATTTGAAGATAATTAAATTATTAATATCCTTGTTTTTTCCCGATACTTGGTCGATACGAATGGAGGATGAGCTTCGACTGGAGGCTTTTAAGATGTGGGTGTGGAGGAGAGTGTGAAGAGGGCGGGCTGGTTGGAAGAGGAAGACAAATGAGGAAGAGCTGGATGCGGCAGGGGAGGAAAAAGAAGCTGAGAAGATGAATTAGGAGGAGATAGATAAGGTGCATGACGGACGTACTGAGTGGTTACGACATGTTGAAGAGGTCAAAGGAGGGGTGGATGTTTGCTCAGTGTGGGAGAGGGAGGAGAAGAAAATTACATAAGGGTGGTATAAAGTAGGCAATCTAAACGTGTAGTTCGGGAAGACTTAATTACCAGAATGTATATAGTTTTGTGAAAGAAAAGTCAAGAAAGACCCCTCGTACTTGGGTGAATTATATGCATCGGCTTACATCTACACAGTAGCTGCAAGTCATTTCTCGTGTGCGTTTCAAAAATACATTAACAAAACACGCCTACACATAAATACAGCACATATTACATACTGCGCAAGGCTTTGGGAATGTAAAAATATCCATTCATGCGTTGAGATATAAGAATAATGAAATTGAAGCAGGCGTGCGTGACTTACCTTTAGCATGGGTTATCATACTAGTACAAAATCTTTATAATGCAATAGAACTATGCTGCACGTCATTCAACCGATTTATCCAAACTAAAAATAGCATTTTAAATCTATGCGTCGGGCAGTCTAATTTCTTAATTATATACTTATGGTAAAATCGACCGTAGTAGGTATGTCTGGATTCGTATAATGTTTTGCCATAGTCAGAAGAAAGATCTGTTTTAAACTAACCTAAAATGAAACATTCTGAATTTTAACATACGCTCTGTTGATGAGTCCCATCCTAGTTGTTGCAGTAAGCTTGTGGTACTAAGAGGGCAAACCATTATTTGCTCTTTTGCCAAAAGTGGATTTAATCATTGACTCTATTCAACCCTTTCGCTACGATGATTGTGCTAACATGCCCGGGGGTATCAATTCCCTCCGTGCAAAACGCATTGGAATGAGCACGTCTGGCGTGAAAAATAAAAATAGGCGAGGATTACCAATTCTAAAATAAAAAGAAAATGAATTCTTTATCACGCCCGTGTCAGTTGAAAGTCCTAATCGCAAAGCATGATCTATAAACTTATTTTGAGTGTATTAATTTCCCATCCATATAATACTGGTATTAACATTTCCCTTTAAATATGGCTAATTTAGAGGCTCACGAATTATGGCATACTAAATTTATCCTATTTTGTCGCTTTATTCTCGTTATATTGCTCTTTCTTTTGCTTAATGAAACTTTTTTAGCATTAATTGTAAAAATTTCAGACAAAAGATAAATAAATGTCATTTAAATACTTACATAATGAAAAACACTAATAAGCGGGAACACTACCGTCACCAGAGTATTCTGTTGCCGAGCATGCCACAGCGAAAGGGTTGAAGAGATTGGAAGAAAATTTTAATAACCTACTTACTTAGATGACAATACAGCCACTAGAATCAATACGGGGAGGATTCACTCTAGCACAGAGAGTGGTGCTAGGAATGGACCCGTTCCACCCGTGTCGGGATGCCTTCACATTCCTCGTTGTCGTCGTTCTAGAGCCGGGTCAGCCGCAAGCGTCGTGTGTTGTCTGTCCCGCCACCGCAATCTCGGGATGTTATGACGAAACTTTGCTCGGCTTGCCCGTGGATCTCGCATACGCTTCTCTCATTGGTATTCCGCGCAGGGAACTACGACGCTCCCGCATCTCGTCCGGGATTAACACTGAAACTTTTCTTGAATGGGGTGCTCGTCATAAAATATTCAACGGCTTAAGTTTCTTTAGCAAATGGAAGGCTGTCTCCCCCTCCCTTCCTTGCCGCCTTTGCGTCCTCCACAAGCCCTTCCGCGTTAGACGATCCTCTTACCCGGGATCTCATTTGTTTGCTGGGTTTTCTTGTGGAAAAAAAACGAGCGAAGTTGTCAAAATATAAGTTTTCTCTGCCGTCTTCCTCTGTCGAAATTTAGCGCAAAGCACCGCACGGACGCGATTTATGCATTATGTAAGCAATTTTTTTCATCCTTTCATTTTTATAACATTCAAGAGGAAAGGAATATGAGTTTTTCGTAAATTTTAACGGAAATTTAAACGTAAGTACGCTTCACGCTGCTCCTTGCATGAAGGTCCATGTCCGCAGGGGAAAGTTTCTCCTGTAGTCTCTCCTACACCGTGCTTTTCTTAAGTATTGTGCCGTGTGACTCAGTAACCGGATTATTTCTCGCGCGCAATAGTCAGCGAGCCCAGTTTAAGGATCAACCCTGTTTTGTGTTAACACCCGAGCGGGAGTGCTGTGGCGCAAAGTGGCAACATATTGCCTTTTCTTTTTCGCGTGATCAGTAGTGGAAGGATAATGACACAAGCACTCTTATTATTCCATCATTGTTTTATTATAAACCTAAGTGTTCTAAGCATTTAGGTTTATAGGACAAGGTTTACCCATTTTCAAAATAAAAGTAATTAGAAGCTGAAATGTCGTCTTTGTTGCACTGTGTACTACTGATGATTTAAGTTCGATTGCATGGCGGCACTTAGTTAATCAACATTGTCTCTTTTCGCTATGACGAAATGAGTTGGGGGGAGGTAAGGACCAACGAATTGCCACCATTCCTCCTTTGGATCAGGTTGAGCTAACAGCTAAATTGATGCTGTATTGCACTGCTGCATGCTAAGAGCTAAAGCTAAGTGTTCTAAGCATTCTAGGGACAATGCTACCCGATTTCAAAGTAATACTAATTAGAAGCTGAAAAGTCGTCTTTGTTGCCCTGCGTACTACGCGTGCCTGGTGATGTAAGCTCGATCGCATGGTGGCACTTAGTTAATCAACATTATCACATTTCACAATGACGAAATGAGTTGAGTGGAGGTAAGGACTCGGGAATTGTAACCATTCGGATCAGATTGAGGTAACGGCTAAATTGATGCTGTATTGAACTGCTGCATGTTGAGAGAAAAGCCATTGGATGTTGAATTTTTGCTTCCAGAGCACTTTTTAAATCGTGTCCAGGGATGTGAGCACATAGGATACATTTTCATCGCGTTTGTTGTCATCCTTTTACCTTGATTCTTTTGAATAACTTGGAAAAATTTAAAAAGTTGACGGAAATCACGTTTCATACGTTACTTAATCCAATACAAGTTCGAGAATGATTGCTTGTGTGGTTGCTTCACAGTATCGTGAGATACCTAACCAGCATGCTGGAAAACTAGTATGATTTCTAATATGCTCGCTGAGCTACTTGATTTCATATTTGATGAGTTACTAGTTTGCTGCTCGCACAGATTAGAATCTTGTGGCTCTCGACCAATCACGTTAGCTTTTACAATCGCTGTGCGATCGCCTCTATTTGAAATCAGCTCCAACTAGACCTTCTTGCGGCTCTGAGTACTCATACTTTGGGTACGAAATCAACGACTGTACCGTCAAAAACATGTGACAGGGAGCGTTAGGGCACCAGCCATGAAAGGGGAGGGAATAGGGAAAGGGACGGGGAGAGGATAGAGGTGAATTGAATGTTAATCATGTGTTTTACGCTTGTGTCACGCTGTTTTTCTTATAACTATTTTGCATTGATTTTGTTGATTACTACTCTTTTGTTATAATGTTATATAAGTACAAATAAATGGCCGTGTGAAAACTTCTATGACGACTCAAATCATACTGGGTTCCATCCTCAATATCAAGTAGGTACCGGCTGGCATTTTGGTTCTTGTGCTGGATCATATAGCGTGTGAAACGGGTTTTGGAATAAAAAAAAACGGATTTTAGCAGGGATTCTGAGAATCGTGATAGAGGGCGGAATGTTGGGTAAGCGGGAAGGGTATGGCCGGATGAAAAGAGGTAGGACGTATGCCGAGACGAAGAAAGAAATCTTGTAAGGGGATAGGGGCCTGTACCTATTAAAATATATAGACTTTTTATTCTCCTCCCATTGAACCTACCTCAACTCATCATCATAGTCAACAGTCCTCTATCAGAAGATTGGTTTGCTGCAGCCCTCCACTCAACTCTCCTCCCGGCAACCCGCTTTTTTCCTACTTAATTCTTAATTTTGTCATTCTCTATAATTTTTCGAATATTTTCCATTCTTGGTCTTCCTCTATTCTTCCCATTCATTTTTCCTTCCAATATTGTTTTCAATGGGCTGTTTTGATGCATAACGTGTCCGAAAACTTTGTCTCTTTTCTCTTCAACTCTTGGTAAGACTTCGTCGCTTATGATGCTTTCCATCCATTTATTCCTCATCATCCTTCGGTGACAGACAGAATTATCAAAGAAACACTTCGTAAATGTCCACGTTCATTTTTGTTATCGTTATATTGTTTTATGTTTTTTGTTACACCTTGATAATGGAAATGTTTTGCTGAAATATAGGTCGGTAAATAAACTTTTTGTGGAAATTTACATGGCGTTTCTGTGATAGTGCTGTCTGTCACACATTTCCACAATTTATCGCCTGATACTCTAAAATATATCCTTCGGTGACACCGCATCGCCATTGCTTCCTGTCTCTTTTGCTCTGCCGTTGTTACCGGATAGTTGTAGATTACACAAATATTAATAATAACACAACCAAATAGATATCTTCCATTTGACAGAGAACTGGCCACAATTAAAACAATCACTATGAGAAATGGGCATGAGGCTTCCCTGATAGACAAATTACTCAACAAAAACAACGGAAACTTTCAATTACTTTGTCAACCTACCTTAACCCAGTAACTCCCTCAGAAACCAAATGGAAGAAAGTACTAAAAGATTTGTCATGTAAAATCAGTAACATATTGAGACGTGCCAATGCTAATGTATGCTTTTATAATGGTTCAACTCTTGGTCGAATGTTTTTCAATTCCAAAGACAAGTTTATCGCTGATGAAAAAAGTGGAGTATATGTTTTAAAGTGCGATACAGAGGGCTGCAATTGTTTGTAATTGGGGCAGACGGGACGAAGTTTTAGTGCAAGGACAAAAGAACATTTTAAATCTTTTATCGATTGTGACAACAAATCAGTTATTGCTAATTATTTATCTAATTTTAACCATGTGTCAGATTTTAAAGTGGAAGTTTAATATGTTTCTAACAAAGGGACTAAGCTGGATTTTATTGAGAAGTTTGAAATAATGGCACACGCTAAGCACTTTGGTAACGAATTGTTAAATGACTTGGTACCATTGTATCATTCTCCTCTTTACCAAGTTCCTGTCTCCTCTCCCAGAAAATATCCACCTCCAGCCTGATGCTTCTCCCTTAACCGCCTTACCTCAGTCATCTTTCCCTCAACCCCCCCCCCCCCCCAATCCCTCTCCCACCTCGTCCGAGACAAGATATATAAACGCACTCGCCGCAGGAAAGATTTGTAATTCTCTCGAAAATGACATGAAAGTGTTGAATCCGGTCGGGGTATACCATTAAAGAAGTGTGTGGAATATACAAAGTCTATTTATTTGAATGCAACCAAATAGTATGATCGTGGTGCAACATGATCTTTGCTGTCGACTCTCCCTAAAACATTATCCTACCTAGTTACCGAACTCCCATTTGGCATTAAGTTAACCAGATCTTGCAGTTAATGTTAGCCAGATATTTTAAAACCGGCCCATGGATAAAATTGTACCGTATAACATGGTATTTAGCCTGGATATTTCGTTTTGTCAATTTTATGGTGTTTTGGTTACACTCAGTTTGGGTCAGTCCAGCGATTGAATCGCTTACCGATAAAGACCGCCCAGTAAGAATCTTCCCCTCTAAATTGGCTTAGTGCGTGTCTATGTTTTAACCTCAAAGTTACTAGGGATACATTCCAGTATATGAATCATAAATAGCACTGAGCTGTAAACTCCATTAATATTAGTTTTAATGCTGATGAAAAATCAGTTTTCAATGCCATGAAAAATGTTCATAGTTTAAACTAAACTTTTAGAGTATAAAATACGTTTGCCTGTAAGGGGCACATGCCTGTCACGATGGAAACACCGGTTTCCGCCATATAACTTAAATGAGACATCGTTGAGCTCGGCTCGAATTATAATTAGTGATCGTCTCAAGTGCTTTAGCCCCGGTCTGAAAGGGGTAGTAGAAAGAAAGACAGTGATTGCGAAATGATCTTATCGTACGAAGCGAGTTAATCCGAAATAGAAATTGTTAAGTAGAACTAAAATATTTGCAGCTATTTGGTGAGTCGATGAAAAGCTAAGGGTAAGTATGCCATTGGAAATAAGTGGGTTTTGGTTGTTAAAAATAGAATTTGATGGAGTGGTGGAAGGGTAGTAAGAAGATTGATTTCGGCTCTAGCCTACCCTTAGAAGTCTCGTTGCCGAGCTGTAAATCGCATTATTTTCGTAGAATGCTGAGTATTCGAGGTGGATTTCATGAATTAAAAAAGGAAAGCAATCACAATTACATAAACCTTACTAATGTGTGTAGAAAGATTAAATTCTAAGATTAATGTTAATGAATAATAAGACAAAATAATTATATTGCAAAATAAAAAGTTAACTAAGTATTTTAAACCGAAATTTTAATCACACATTGTTTCAAACGTTTGTATAGAGCAAATTTAAAAGACGTCAATTGACGTCGCTCACATTCTAAGAGAATGCTTAAAGTACATCAATGGAAGGCATTCGCAGCTTGAGTGTTAACTAATTGTGCTAAAAGATCAATTTTTCGCTCCATGGCTACTGCCATTGAAGTGCTCTCTGCATAATACCCAGTTAAGGATCCTCTGAATGATTCCCGTTCTTTTATGGGATCAATCATAGTTCCTCAGATAGGGAAACCTATATTCTACACTCCAAATAGCCCAATCTAATGTTAGAACCACTTTTAAAAGTGTAATATAGTATGCTTAATAAGGAAGATGCCTGATATAAATTTCATTTACGTTAAAAACAAATATAATTTCGATCTTAGACTTAATTAATGCTAGCATAGTTAATTATACGGTTGTTACATTTATATATTCCCTATACCCCTCTTAACATGTTATTTAATTTACTGTTTCAGGACAAACTACTATGCAAGCTGGAGGAGAACGAGCCAGAAATGGCTACCTCCCAGGAGGACGAGGTAAGTTCACAAATTGCTAGGCTAAGTCTAAATATTATAGGCACTATATTTATGAGGGTGAGAAAGATAAAGTCAACGGAAAAATCCACTGCAGTTATGACCGATTAATGCTTGGCTATTTATTATATTTTTGAGGAAAAATTGCACAAATTATTGCGCATGCCATAGAACTACTCAACAAGGAGCGGGAAATAAATAACACTTGTTTCTCGAAAAATCTTAAAAGTGCAGCTCACAGAAGCTGCAGGCTGTTTGGTGGTCCAGTATGCTTTCATGTCTATCTTTTCCGTTTGAAATCGTATATTGCAATGGCAAACGCACCTTTTTGATGACTCACATTAGAACTATTCTCTTTACTATTTTCGCTTTTAGTGTGACTAGTTTGAAAACTTCAGGACTGTGGATCATATGGAATGTAATCACAATCGCCATGTGTGCCATGACATAGTAAACCTTCATAACGAGGATAAAACATATGCAGCAGATGAAATTTGTATGGAAAATGTTTTTAACGAGATTTGGGAATATTGTGAGGAATATGACTAAAGATGTACGTGCATGGGCACGTATTGTATCAAGATGCGCGTGAAGTAGAAGACTCTTGAAGCGTTGACAGTGGAACTCGCTTTTCCGTACGAAAATTATACGAAATCAGCTTATGGATGAAATTATTCTGAAAAGGTTAGAACACATCTAGTGTTTTTGGTGATTGAGAGTCACTTAAGCCTCTTATTGGTTGTACACATGTGGAAAACATGCGGGTCAACAATGGAAACCCTTAAATTCCATGGGAGGGTGGGAAGGGAATTTAATGAGAAAACGTTATGTGATAGGCCAATTGATAACCAAGTAATGAAGAAGAATATAAATAATAAAATATATATTTAAATTGGCAGAGCTCCACATAGGATATGTGACTATTATTTTTGACCCACCGGAGAAAAAGTTGAACATTTACTCTTTCATTTGTTGAAAAAGCAAGGAGAGCCCAGAACTAGTTTTTTCCTAGTAGGTTAAACTTTGTCTAATTATGCAAACTGTGTATCTTTTCGTTGTTCAGGTACGAGATGTTTTGAAATCGGCATTGCAGCCCGAGAGTAATTCGGCAAATAACCGATTCTACTTTCAAAAACCCGGAACGATTTATCGATATTTATAACGATATTTATATTTTATATTTAATGCTCATGCATTTTGCTTGACTCAGATGAGCCTCATTGTCATGATTTGAAACGCAGTGAACCTCACCAGGACTAGACCCCGGTAGGATTGACCGCATAAAAGACATTTCTTGAATAAGTGGGTGACTCCGATTGGCCATGGGGTCATTCCACGTCAAGTGGTCTAGTTTTAGAAAAGTTTCCCACTTGACCATCTCGGATTTTAATGAATTTTTGTATGGATAGTTGTACATACCTTTAATGAAAATGTGTTAAATTTTAGGTCCGTTTGTGATATACTTTTGAAGATATAGCCGTTTGTGTGACCCCATGTCACGACCACCTGCCACCTGGATGTGAAATTTTTCGCAACTTTGAGACATGATATCTCTGTAGCCTTTTTGCCTAAACAAATGATACGTACCTATAATTGTACAAATTTTAGTGCTCTGCTAAATGAAAATTATTACAGCATTTTCTCAAAGCGTACTGAGTATATAAAATGCAGCAAAATCGGCCTCAGAAATGAATTCTCGAAAATAATTTCAAACTTTAGCGTGCTCTGTCTTTTTCAAGAATTGTTCAATGGATATCAAATTCCTTTTACAATATTTCCAAATAAGTGAGCTTTTGATAGCGTAGTTTCAAACGCCTGGCGTTTTTATTTAGATTATAAATAACGTCAAAAGTTCACGACTTTTGTAAAAAGGTAAAAAATAGGGTGTTTTCAACCCTTTTTTGTAAAAAACTACCTTCTGCGAATTCCATTAAGCCTATCTCCTTAGATAGAGAATTTCTTTAAGCCCCTAGAAAAGTGAATTTAATGGGCTAACGTGGACACATAATGGCGTGGCAAGGAGGTCCGTGGGTGAGATACAATCAACCTTCATCAGCGCCACGCAACGACGAACTCCTGTAACTACACGCGTGGGGTGAGATGATAGCTATCCTTCGAACGCATGTTTTCGCAATGACGCCGAAACAATGCAATTTGGAAAATAATAGTTGCAAATGCAAATAAAAGTTGTACAATTATAGGTGCGTATCATTTGTTTCGGCAAGAAGGCTACAGAGATATCATGTCTCAAAGTTGCGAAAATTTCACATCCATGTGGCAGGTGGTCGTGACATGGGGTCACACAAACGGCTATATCTCCAAAAGTATTTCACTAACGGACCTAAAATTTAACACATTTTCATTAAAAGTATGTAGAACTATCCACACAGAAATTCATTAAAATCCGAGATGGTCGACCGGGGAGCCCTAGACCACTTGACATGGAATGCTTATGCTTAAATGGTGGAGCGATTTGTCTGTTTGATTTACAATTGAAAAACGCCTAAAATTTGTACAATTTCAATAGATCTTGCCCCGGCTCGATGAAAAAACGAGGAATTAGTGGAGGAAAATGTTTAATGATTGCCTTGGATAACCATTCTGACATCTATTCTTTTTATATGAGTATCATGTAAAACTTGGATGTGTACAATATGGGTGGGTTGACATGTTATTGCAAGTGTCCGTTGATTAGCGTCATGGTGAGGTAACCTAAAAGCAACAAAGTCAACTTTCTCAGCGTAGGCACGGCAAAATTATACTTATAGTTAGTTACTCTGCTCACTGCCATGGACATTCAAATCCAATGTGGCATTTGGCCTCGCCAATACGTTTACTCCATTTCCTCCGTTCATTGGCATCCTCCTTGGTATGCTTCATCTTGCTCTTATCTCATTCAAAACTCGTCTCTCTCCTAAGTGCTCGCCAAAAAGCACTAATATAGGGATTGCCGTCCCTCCGAATAACAATCTCCAATACTGCCCGAATTGTAATCGGGGCCTTCGGGATAGAAAGCTATCTAACTAAGCCGATCCCAACATTGCGGTGGTGAGTGGAGGCTAATTTCTAACGCAACCAGTTAATGCCGACTTTCAGATTGTTCACAAGTATTTGGATGTAAGATATTTTCAAGTTTGCATTCACTTTATCGGTTATCAGTGCGTGTTTACGCAGCTAATTGGGGGATGAACTTGGGAGACTAAACTGGGGATGGATCGATATTTTCTTTTTTCGAATTTCCAACCGCATCAGGGGGAAATTTGCCTTTTGGGGTGCTCGTCCGCCATGCCAATTTTTAGCAAATTCAAAATGTGCCCTGCCCTGCCTATATAAGATTGGGTGCCGAAAATATGCCGGAAATCAGGCGAATTATGGGAATACATTCCAATAAAACTGATAAATTACTAGTTTAATATCTCACCGGGTAGGAAATACAATGTTTATCTCGATAGCTAATAGCTACTGTTGATCATACATTAACTTGCTGCAAAAACATTCCTACCACCACGGAGCGTAAAAAGTTAGGATTCATTCGAGGCATTGGTAACCCCAGTGCTCCAATCGCATACACAAAATATTGCATCTAAATAACGGCTCAGTGAAGTCTACTAGGGTTCTCCACCGGGCCATGCTCTGAATTTCTGCCGACGTTTGGATGGACGACTCGTACATCAAAATATCGGCAGAAATGCAGAGTGTGATCCGGTGGAGAAACCTAACAGACTTCGCTAACATCATATGCCGGTAAAGCATCAGATCATTCTTTACGGATCAGTGGTTTCAAGAATGTGAATGTGACGTTTACTTTCCTTCTCCTCTGCATGAGACATCTGAGCTTCCTTCTAAAAATGTGAAAATTCATCCAACCTACTGCATAATTTTACTGAGGTTTGGTACTGATTCCATAAAAGTCAACGTTACGGAGCCTTTGAGTTCTCACATTTGTTCCTGTACTTCACTGGAAAGTGTATTTCGTGTAATTAGCACCTTTTCCGACAGCTCCACGCATTGAATACTCATTTTAGAGTGAACACATAAAATTTTGATCTTTTAACTTTGATCTTTGATCTTCTCGGGATGATCACCAATCCGACTTCTCCATCAATATTTCTTCAAATGACCCTCTATTTATTATTCTACCGGTAGATTACCGGTAGAATAATGGATAATAATAATAATGAATAATACCGGTAATCTACCAGTTACGGTAGGTTTAAATGGAAGTCTATAATTAACCTGTAGATGTAGATTAGTAGGCCCCTATTACCTATTATGCATATTTTTTTCTGCATCTCAGCGTACGTCCTACCCTTTTTCATCCCATCCATGAAACCTATTCTCTTTTTTCCCCTTCCCCACTTGCCCCAAATTTTTCCCTCTATCGCGGCCCTGAGCAAATAATCGCCCCTCATAACCTCTATCTTCACCTAATCTGCCTCCTCCTAATCTCCTTCGGAATTTATCTCTCCTCAGCCACCATTCCGAGCAGTTCCTCATTTGTCTTCCTTTCCATCCACCACACCCAAATCAAATGCCTACAGCCTATTCTCTTTCCTACGAGTCCACTTTTCGGTCCCATACAGATCTACTCTTCAAGAACCTCTTATTTACATCATTACCCAAAGTCCCCGTCATTAACTCCATCTTACTGTCAAAAGCTTCCTTCGCTAGCGCTATCCTCCCCCTAATGTCTTTGCTACTATGCCCATTTTCTTATTACGTATTATCCAATTAATTAATTTTGCTTTGCTTGCTCCGGTTTGTGCTCTTCCACTTTAAGACTAGCCTCGCTTTCTTTGTCCTAGAACATATCATGAATTTTGTTTTCTCATGATTTATCTTCATTCCATATTTACCGCATTGAATTAATAACGCAACTATTAAAGCTCGTCAATCATTCGATGATCAGCTAACCGATGCCTGATCGTCCGCGAATCTAACATACTTTATCAGTTGGCTTCCTGCGTTGATTCCCACCTATAGCCCTTCCTATCTTATATCATCTTCTCGGCATTAAATTAAAAAAGCAAATGCGACAACTCACCCCGCGACCTACAACAGCCCACCCCGATTCACCGTCAGCCACCTGTTCCTCCCCTGTACCCTCTGGGCCATTTATAAGTTTCGGATGAGTCTCTTATCTCTTCAATCTACTCCTATTTTACCCAGTATCAGCATTAGTTTTTTAGTTTAACTCTGTCAAACGCCTATTTGAGATAGACAAAGCAAGCCAAAATATTCTGATTATACTCGATGATTCATTCTATAAGTGTCCTCATCACCGCAATCGTATCCTGAGTTGACCCTCCCTTGCTGATCTCAAAGTGGTCACCACCCAAGTAGTAATTTATTCTACTTTCCAACACTTGATAAATTATTCCGAGTAATACTTTTTCCAAGTGTAAAATTAAGGTAACTGTTCAATACTCCTCGTATTATGCCGCTTTCTTCTTCTTCTGGAATGAAATCAGGACTGATTTAACCAATCCGTATGGCTATACTCCCTCGTATATCCTACAAGTAAGTTCGAAAAAAGCTCGTCTTCCCTTATTTACTAAATTCTTCAGTAACTCCAAAGGGATGTTGTCTACTCCCAAAGCTTTTCTTGCCTTCATCTCTCGTCAAGCCCCTCTATTTTGCTGTCGAGTGTCTCCGGTCCGAAGTTATCCTTACCGTTAATTGTTCTCTTACTCTTTATATTCAGGTTCAAAGTTCTAGTGCTGCTTTCATATAACTATTCCACGCGTTCTACCCACCTATTTCGAATAACTTCATGTTCGATTAATATCCAACCTGTTTTGTCCTTAACTCATGGTATCGTTTGCCCTATCTTACCACCCGTTAACAACTTCTCCTTGTGTTGTGCGGCATATTCTATGTGTACCTTCGCCTGAGGAGATGTTTAAATCACGGGTTTGTTAATACTATTTTATTTCTACTAAAAATACAACTGCCGTCTCACCGCGATCGTTTCTACTTCCTAGACAATACCATCCCACCATTGGCGGCTCCAAGGGCAGTAGGGGAAATTGCCCCCCCCCCACAAAACCCGGCGTATATTATTTATTTTTTCATAGACCAAAAGCTAAAAGCCACAATTAGTTTATGCTGTGAAGTACGATGGTAGGCATATGTCTTAAGATAAATAAGAGTTTCTTTTTCATTTTATACATGTATATTACGTTTTTCCGGGACGAGACCCCCGGGCTCCCCTTTTCCTGGGAAGTATTCCATACCTCCAGAGCTGGATCCCCCCTCCCCTCCCCCCCCCCCCCCCCCCGAACCTCTGGATTAGAGCCGTCCCTGCCTCCCAATTCATATCCAAACCTGCCTTTCCCCACCACTGCATTCCAGTCACCCATTACTATAAGATTTTTTTGCCTGGATTTATCAAATTATCTGTTTTAGTTGCTCATCCACCTCCTCCTCCCTATGGTAACTTGTAGGCATGGACCAATGCGACCACACCTGGACCTATGCGAAATTCGTCGGTTGGGCTTTTATTTCTACCACCTGTATTCTGTCGCTCACCTGTTCAATGCTTGCTACCCTTTTCCCCAAGCTTGCATTCGGTACCATAGCTACTCCAAGTTGACTCTCATTTCCCCCACTGTAGATTATCCTGTAATTATCACTCCATCAGTCCCCGCTGTCCCTCCACCTCACCTCGCAGAGCCCGAAACCATATATTTTTCCTTTCTATATTTCCTTTGATATTTTAAATCTATCCAGCCCTTATCATTGCCCTAATGTTTCAAGTCCCTATTTTTACCACTGCTTTGCTTTCATCTTCTTTTTTCTTATTCTTCTCTCTCGTAGTACTTGTATCTTTCTAGTTTCTAGACGACCGCCGAGGCCTTGCCTTCCCCGCTGCCGGGCATGACGCCCGCCATAGTGGACGCAGCGGCGTCCCGTAGTTGCCAGGATTTAATTCTTTTGGATTGACTTCCATGTTAAGGGAAATATAGAGCTAGGTGGGATTCCATTTCCCATGCCCATCAGTATTTTCAACATGACACCTCCGCAAGAACTACCTTTTGTCTGTCTCCTACCGTTTGACATATCTGGCATGAGTGGCCCTACATGGAGCAATAGTAATATTTCCTGCCAGTCCAGCTCTAGGGGTCATTTGAACGCGCAAGCCCTTCCACCGCGTCAAAGTTGTAGTCCACGGGAAGGCCTTCAAGAAGTACTAGTAACTTAACTAGGCTTGTAACAATAGAAGAACCAAGACGATTGGAAGAAGTGGAAATGTAGATTAATGGAGGAATGATGAAGATCGGATCGATGAAGAGAATCACCAATGACGTTTTTAGAATAACTGGGAGGAAGAAATGTCTATTAGCAACTCACCTGAGTGGAAGAGACAAAGTTATTGGATGCAAGCTGAGACACGACGGCCCGTTGAAAACAGTGCTCGAAGGAGAAATGAATGGGAAGAATCATTGAGGAAGGTCATGGCCGAATTTGCAATACGTGAAGAAAATTAGAGGGGCGTGAAGTGTTGGCACATTCTATGAGGAACAAAACTATGAGGTGATAAGAGAGTAGAGTTAGAAACGGCAGCAAACCAATCTTCGGATTGATCGCCGGTCATGATGAGTATGTAATATTTTGGTTACTCCTCGAGGAAACCAAGTTCGTTTGCACCGTTGAAGATGTGAAGACCACTGAGGACCATTCGGGAGGACGTAAAGAAAGGTGGAGTGAAATCACATTCCATATTAAGCTAGCAATTAAGTGTATGATTTTGTGTACCTTGGCGAATGTTCGAGAGAGATTGGAGAATAGACGAAGGTATAAAAGGCATGCGAATTCTGGAAGGGAAGTCGTAGGTAGCGTTTAAAGTATATCAGGGAATGAATGTTTGTCTAAGCAAGCAAAGATGGCAGTTTAAAAAAGTGTACTCCTTGAAAGTTGGATAGGCCAAGATAAGCATATGAGTAGGCCAAATGCGGAGGGTATGGAGTATCTGAGAAAAGTTTGCAGTCAAAGTAGAAGATATTGAGTTAGAAATGAGTGAGTCGTGAAAGAATATGGAATATATGCTCTGGTAATGGACGCGTATGAAAGGAGAGTGCTTCGTTGGTATCACCATGTTAAGAGAATGGATGCGAGTCTAATGTCGAAAGAGATGTATGACAGAGGAACGGCGTGAGAGGAAGGGGTAGACCGAGGAAAACATCGGTGAATGTGGTGGGAGATACTCTTAATATAGAGAACATTAGAAGTCTGAAGAATAGGAGAGCGTGTATGAAATAGTGCATCAATGTGGCAGAAGCAAGGGAGGTTTGCAAGGAGAGGGCACTATGGAGGATATTATTAAAGCAGATTTAGCTTTACAGGCCAATCAACGAGAGTTAAACTTATTTGACTCTTTATACACCGAAAAGGAACGGCGTGATGGGTTTACATGCATGTATTAAGCTAGAGCGAAGAAATGGCCCCCCCGGGACGGGCTTCTGATGTGTAGAACGAAGTCCTATAGATGTCATACAAAATTTATATGCCATTAAAAGTCTCTCATGCCTGATGATGTGGACTCCCCGTTAGGAATTACCTACTCGTCGTGCTACTTAACGATTCTCTCGCTCATAGCATTAAGCAACTATATTTCTTAGCCCTCCACCGTTCACGCGGATTAATTCGTCCACTATTTCGAATTTGCTAGTCATGTCACGTTTGACGGTCTCAATTCTTAAATAGGCTATCTCGTCAGGTATCGGGGGTATAACTTAGAAAAAAGTCACACATTTCTTTTGCCAAAGAAATGCAAAAGGAAAACTGGTAGTGTTATTTAATTGTGCCAACATTGGGCTGTCAATAAATGCCTACGGTAAATGTGCTTATGTCCTCGGTTGGTTGGTTATGCGAGAGTGGATACTGACAACCGTGGTCATTTACGCCATTGAAGACATATTAGTAGGTTGGTATGGGAAGGATAGATAGGGGAATGGATTAAGAGCGGAGAGAAACCCGGCGTCGGCATTAGCCTTCTTTTATCGAAAGGTGCCGATGGGTTCAGATATTAACGTCCCATCTGACGGACGGAATGTTTTATTTAGTGTGCTCTCCAAGTGACACAAAAGTAGAGTTGGAGGTTCAACAGAAAATCATATCCCCGCCACTGCTGAGAATTGAATTCATGTTGCCAATATTAGAAGCCACTTCTCTATCCACCTCAACAGCACGATCGCCTACCGGTTTTTCATATTAGTGGCGTGAGAGCAACTATCACTGCCACTTGCCACCACTGCCAAAATTTTACACTGAGTTCCTTGTTGTTCTACCGTATAGTATCGACTATGTAATTTTTATGTTAGGCTACCATTTAATGTTAGACAACGATGCTGCTATTTGTGTTATGTTAGGTAACTTTGTAAGCAATTTACAGTTGTGAGTGCATGGACGTCTAATATAATAACACTCCGCAAAATTAGCTTATTTTATTAATTTCCCATCCCTTTGCCTAATTTCCTGAAATATTGGGTTTACCTCCCCCCAAATTATTTTTATGACGTGCTTTGGGACATGAACCCCTTTTGTAGGCACCACTGACTTCAGGAAAACTATTTCATAAAAGCACGACGTCCAAATTCGAGGGAAAAACTAAAGATGGATAGTCTTCCGTACTTCTGCTAGTTTCTGCAAAAAATTATCACTTAGATCAAGTAAGGCCCATCACAATTACACGCTAGATCAATCAGTGGTATTAACCACCTTTCAAAGTAGCTGTGCGTCCAAACTATCGATGATTTCTCAAATGTTCTGCTTGTCTATTCGATTTTTGATTGAATGATTTAAAAAAATATTATCCTCATTTTTGCCTCCATGTTTGATTTACTGTTTTTTCTACCACAATAATTCCTCCAGGGCAATTGAGCAAATTTTGAAAGCCTATCTATGATTTATAATTCCTGAGCCACTATTTTTAAACTAATTTTCGAGATGGAGATCAATTTTTCTGAAGTGGTAATAATACGAAGTGTGTGCAAAATGAAGTATTAGAAAGACAAACATTGCTCTTTTATTGATGATGAATTATTAGGTTTTTGATAGAATATTGATGTTAGAGACAGGGCGGACTCAACGAATAGTTAACTAATCCATGAGCACATGCCAACTTTTAGCCATATGGAGAGAGGGCTAGACGGGGAAAAAATCATCTGCACAAGACAATCTCAGGAATCAGGGATTGAAATAGGTAATAGTTATGATTTTGCCTCACAGATCTTTCTAGATTTGGATAGTACGTCAAAATGGGAACCACTTGGGATTCAATATGGACAAGTGCTCCTAGTGTATATATGCAGCTAGTTTTCATGCCCAAATGGAGGACGTTTTCAGGAGAAAAACTGGACGCTGCACATGATTTAAACGCGGATTTGATTGACGGTTCCATAATGGTGAGTAATTGGCTAATCGCGCTCCTGTACTGCGGGAGAACTTTGGATTGATAATGGGGCTAATCACAGCGCTTATCATTATGGTATTCCCTTGATACTTGGGATGTGACTTTATTAGACTCCGTATTGATGAGCACTGGTCGAACTAGAAACACAAGAACTAAGTCCTTGGTTCTTTTAGCAAGGGCGTGTATCGTTGACGGAAATTCTTTACCCAGCTCGGCTTGAGATGGAAAGTCCTTTTTGAGGATGCTATCCACCCTGCCACTCTACAGTCCCTTGGCGGTGGTGGAATTCATAGTAATAGTGGATCAGATTACTTCATGCTATATATAAACATTTATGCTACATTGATACTTTTATACATTTACCCATTCTCTGAGAGCGCAATCCCTTTCTAATCGAAATAACCTCTCACATGTCATGATGTTCAAATGCTGTATTGCAACTTGTGCTCTGAAGCTCTCTTTGTGGATAACTATTTCTGACAGCCTATAAATGAAATTGTACATTTTCTTCAGGTAACTTTGTATAAGTCCAGAGCACTGATGAAATCCTACTTTTATGATGGAATAGAACGATTAGTTGATACAAGTAACGATTGGAGTAGAGAGCTGCAACAAACCAATTTTCGAATTGATGGCTTACTGATGGCGATGAAATATTGCCTGGCAGTGCAAAACACTAGCGCGTGAGTAATCGCATGTCTTTCTTTCCGCAGTGCGTCATCTGCGTCAACGCCCGGGCGACGATGCAGACGTACCCGTGCGGTCACCGTGTCGTCTGCAGGAAGTGCTTCGTCAAAACCATCCAAATGGCAGTCTCTCAACGACTGCTGCCGCTAAGATGTGTCATCTGCAGGTAAGCTCGTGTCCCGATACAAATCGTGATTGCTGACATGATGGAATTAAGCTTCTTCTTTAACCATCTAAAGGTAGCGTCACCCATGCGTGTATGCATTGCACACCTTATTGTGGATCATGAAAAGCTGTTTTTCAGCGGCTTAAAAGGCTATGATATTTTAAAGTGGTGCTTAGAAGCTCAAAGATTGATATAAATATATTTACTACGCAGCATAAATTGCTTATTAGTAAATGGTGGCTTGTTTTAGGTTTCAAATTATTTAATATAATGTTGTAGTGAATCAGCATCATTTGGAATTCTATCAATTTAATTATATTGACACCACTACGTGGTCATCTCTATACACTCTTGAGGATGTTGTATCTATTCCTCGCGCACTTTACCCACGCTCTTAATATCCCTCCTGTCATACTTTGTCATAGGGTCTGAATCTTCTCCTTCGTCCTCCGCGCCCAACCAACATCCACCCCCCTCAATCACCCTCTTCAACTTGCCCCTCTATACATGTCCTCCATCCACTTAGACCACCCTCTACAAATCCCAGACACCAACTCCCTTACCTCTTCTGGCATATATTGTTTGTTATATGACACTGTATTGTTTGCTTTCCTCGCTAAAGCCCCCAGGTTGGATGTATTCTTTTTCTGCAAGGACGAAGTTTCCGATCCATTTGTCGCTACTTATTAGCTCGGCACCACATAGGGTCTTTGTTGACTCCAGATGTGCTGTTTAGAGTAATAACTTTTGACCTCTGGACAAGAGCGAAATCATAGTCCCGGTATGACTTCCATAAATTTAAATTTTGATATATCAGGTATTTTACTGATCAGTAACCACTGCGAGAAACGATAATGAAAAATATCCTCCTTGGGGCCGTATTAAAGTCCAGGTGTTGAGCGTAAGAATTTTAAACGGTGGATTTCGGGTTTTTTTTACTATCCGGGTCCGTTATTTTTAGGAATGGCTGTACTATTATTGTAATATATTGCATATTACCTTATTAAGCTGCATTCACGTTCTTACCACCTGAATTTAGGTAATTGTATACTAAAAAACGAGCATTAAGTTGACAATTTTAAATCGGAAATTGTTTGGGGTCACAAAATACTCAAGTTGAAGAGCGAGTAACGTTTTTGAGAGTGGAAACAAAGGTTTAGTGGTGATCTACCGGTCAATATGTGCTCAGATGGAAGAAGGGGTGTATCTTTTACAGACGATAAGCTTTATCACCTTACCCGATCCCATTCCACAGCACGGGATGCTTCCCACTTCTCTTCATCCTATCCGGAAAGCCTGCGTTTATTCCTCTTCTCCCCCTCCCCCGCTTGTCCTACATCCTCCCCCCTATCACGGCCTTCAGCAACCCATATATCCTCATTTTCCGTTCCATCCACCTACTCTGCCTCCTCCCAATCCCCCCAGCAACTTCCTCTCCTCATCCACCAAGCCAAGCACTTCCTCGCTCGCCCTCCTTTCCATCCATCTTATTCTCCTCCACACCCTCATCTCAAATGCCTGCAGCCTTTTTTTAAATTCTCTCCTCGGAGTCGAGCTTTCTGCACCATACAATGCTACTCCTCTTGTTACACTCTTAACAAGTCTCTTCTTTACGTTGTTACTCCAAATCCCCGTCATCATTTCTCTCGAATAAGTGAGCTTCTCCTTTATTGACCTATTTCTTCCTCTAACAATTGGGTAGCATGTGAGGCACCTATGCCGCACATGTTACCCAATTCCACATTAAAGGTTTAATATATACTTTCTTTTTGTCTTTGCTCAATTCTCCCCCCCTCAATTCCATTTTCTTTGCAAATTATTTTTCAGCCAACTAATTCTACCCTTCATGTCCTTACTCTTAAATCGACTCTCACCAAAAACATACATCAGGCATGTGAACTGTTCTGTATAATCTATTTAATGACCATCTGCATTCCGATTTTTCCTGGGTTTTCTACTTATAGCAAATCTCTATAACTTTTTATGGTTGATATTCAGTCCACTTTTTCCACAATGTACCTCTAGCGCACTCATCATTGACTGAAATAATTCTTTAACTCTTACTTTCATCCCTTCTAATGCTTGATGGACCATTTATTCTAATTGAATCTCCTTTAAAAAAACTAGTGCTATTATGTAGATCCCTACTATTGAATTATTTTTTCTCGTATATCCCTCCAATCTATTCCTAGCTTCCTCAGCACCTCTATCAGATCGGTCCAATGAGCTTTATCAAAAGCCTTTCCGAAGTCGAAGAAGTGAAAAAAATATCCTGCTCAGTTCCTTGGTATCTTTATAATATAGTTGTAATTTCTCATGGTTTATTAATTCTTACTCTTAATTAAGCGTCACTCGTTCTTTTTCCTCTTCTGAAACTAAATTGGTCGTCATGTTGTCATTTGTCTTAATCTAATCATCTTTTACAACCTCTGAAAACTACTGCTGTATTGACAGATTTTCAAATTATATTCCTTTTATCTTCACTTATCCTAGCTTTAATATTTTTCTCAACAGGAATTAGTAATAACTTAACAACATCTTCCGACCTCACACACCCATCGAGGATCCTAAATAACAAACCCTAACCGACTTCTTTCGTTTCACCCGAAACTCTTGAAAACGTTTCTTAATGTATTAACTTCTTCATGTTATTTTTAGCGATACTCCCCGTCTTTTTCCATTTCAATCCCCAAGTTCCTTTACCTCACTACTTGCTATTCTCACTATCGTGTTGCCCATATCGATATGATATTGCTGTTATATGATGGACAAAGTGAGATAGACGGAGAGAAAGACGAACGAGGAAGTGGTCGAGCATGGTTGGTGAGGAGAGGAGACTGGTGTAGGATACTAGAATGAGGCAGAATAGGTGATTGGAACGGGTAACTAGGGGCGAAGGGATGCTGAATACCGTGATAGAGGAGATGATATTTGGCCATTTTGGAGGAGGAAGAAAGAGAATAGGATTTATGTGCTGGGCTGAGGAGAGGTATGTCGCATGCCAAGCTGAATAATGGTATCGTGTAAGGCAGTGATTCACAACCGGTGTGCCGCGACACACTAGTGTACCGCAACGCTCATAAAAAATCATCAAAGATCAATATTATTAGTAAATTAAATTACTAAACTAATAGATATTTTTCAGTTTTGTTATTTTTGTGTAAAAACGATAAGTTTTGTCTATCGGTTTTTGTTTAATCTTTATTTTTTTAAAGTGCATCCCCTTTTTTGTTCACTGGTTTGCCGTCTGCATTTCCAAACACCTCAAGTGTGCCTTGGTGTCAAAAAGGTTGAGAACCACTGGTGTAAGGTGATGAGGGCCCAAAGTAAAATTCATTGGCGTACAACTTGACCCCGTCTCACCTGGAATACCCACACCGAGAAAGCGAGGAAGACAGCGCCAACGGCTCAGTGTATCCTCTCCTCCGCCGAAATAGTCCTCATTCCTTAACCACAAAAATCATCCTTTAAGCCCGTTTCACACGATTCTTGATCCAGCACAAGACCTAGTACGCTAGCTGGTACTTGATATTGAGGAAGGAACACAGTATGATAGAAACCGTGATAGAAGGTTTCACACGATAATTGAACTTGTGCTTGCGATGGAGCGGTACTGTCGTCCACTGTTGCGAGCTGTTGAAACAAAATGGAAAATTTCCATGAAAGAAGGCGACTTTCGGCTGCTGCAGTAATAGCAGGGATTGTCGAGACATTCACGGCACATTGATTTCACCGCCAAAGAGTGCGTAACACCCGCGATAAAGTGAGGCGCTGATTAAAAAAAGTGAAGACCACCCTGCGACTTTAAAAGCTAACGTGATTGGTCGGCGGCTTCTAGGTCCTACTGGGAGCTAGTAGCAAACTAGTACCGCATCAATTATGAAATCAAGTAGCTCAGCCGTTATGATAGCGATTATACTGGCTAGCCAGCATGATGGTTCTATATGACACGATACTGGAAAGCTATTATACTAGCGAGTATCCTTGAACTTGTGCTGGATCGAGTATCGTGTGAAACAGGCTTTACATATCCACGATCCGCCCAATCCTTACCAACGGTTACCCCGCGTGGAACACCACCAGCAAACCAACCATCAAAAACTAGGCATAGAACAAAACAAAATCCTCTGTCAAATCTCCGCCCCCTGGTTCGTCCGGAATACGTGCACCCGACAATAATGAAAAATCCCTTCACTCACCTCTTACTTCCATACCATAATAAAATCATTCACTGAAACCATAAGCACACTAGGAAACCCCAAAATCGACCATCTCTGGGGCTCCTGCGCAAATCCTCTCTTCAAGTACCCTCGCCCGAAATTTGCAAACTTGCTCCTCTCCGTTCCACACTTCGTAAGAAAGCCACAGCTTACAAACAAATAACGAAAAAGGAAACGTCCTAAACCTTAAAATTGCCCGAACACCTCCATATCCAACCACCGTCAACCAGCATCAGCTGAAAAGACGGCAGAGGATCCTCACCAGCGCAGTGAAATTTGCCTGCCTACCTAACCCTAGTCGGTAACAAATTAGTGTTTGCGACCCATATTCGATATAAACATACATTAACTGGTAGATCACATTATTTAATTAAATAATAAATCAAAATTTGTAAACGACAATTGAGGACACCGGGACTTGCCGCGGTATAACCTTTTGCGGAGTCACCCGCACTTCTCCCCTTTAGATTTTTGAGGGCTTTAAATGTAAAAGTTGTTCAGGACTGCCGGACATATGACGTCACAGAGGCAGTCCACGATCCAGCTTAACTGGATAAAGCACGAGCGATATCGAGGGATCCGGGTTAATGATTTTTCCTCTGTGGAATTTCGCACCTAAATTTATAGGCCTATTCTCGTTTCCATATCAATCTTCGCTCTACCCTTCCTAGCTTTTCCTCGTTTTATACTGTGGACTTTCCTGTGAGCACTCTCATCTTGCTTAGGGTTACCATATTTTGAAACCCCCAGATGAGCACACCCTCAGCGGGATTGATCAACACGCTCTGGTAGCCAAACTATGAACTCCAAAGAACTGCGGAACTAGCCGCGCAGTAACTTTAACGGAGTCACCCGCTAGTGGTCACACAATTGTGTGAAATTCACAGTGGAAAAATCATTCGCCTGGACTGGGATTCGAACCCAGACCCCCCGATTTCGCGGTGAGTGCTCTACCAGTTAAGTATTGAGCTAAATTGAAAGCACCGTGGCGTGGCGATCGCCGTCTACCGCCAGCTATAGCCGTAAATCGAAAGCACCCTAACAGATCGCTAACGGTGTAATTCAATAATCCATATAAAAATATATGTAACTAGTTAGTGATACGAGATGAAAACAAAAATCAAAAGATTTTACTTCCCCAAAATAAAAAATGCGGACATTAGTAGAAATCGTAAAAATGTACGCGGACACTACCTTAAAAGTCGAAAATACGGACATGACCGCATAAATGAGGATGTATGGCAACCCTAATCTTGTTTATATTGTTTCTTTAAGCTTTATAATTTTTCCACAGAGCTCAAAATTTCTTCTAAGAATATATCTGCCCTTTTCTTTTTACTTTTCTTTCTCTCTTGCTTTCTCTTCTCATACTGTCACGCTTCCTCGACGTCCTTGCGCTTAGTGATGCTATGCTATACTATCGGCTGTTTCGATGGCTAAACAGTGGTTAGTGATATACGATACTACTATTAGGGATTTTAGCAACAAATGTGCTCGCATCACTACAAAAGCCAAAATTTAGACTGTATATATGATCATGTTTTACGGCTCGCACGTGTGGATCTTGAAGGAAGGACAGATTTTGGATTTTCACAAGAAGTATTTCACGCACAATGAAGACGCTGTTTTGAAATTGGACGAAAGATGGCGAGAAACCCAGTATTAGCCTACTCTTAACAAAAGGCGGTTTAGCAACCCATCCGACGGGCGGAGTATTACGCTTTAGGCTATCACCGTAGCATCCAAGTAAGGAACGGAATTCCACTCCAAAACATCTACTACAGTGGGGATGCAAACCATGACCCTCGGGATGCGAAGGCAGCCAAACATACAGGATCCCTCCGTTTTTATTCAAAATATTTGAGAAAATAACGAAGGAAGAAATTTGAAATGGTTCACCATAAAAATCTAATTTATTTCGACCTAGGTTTCCACATGTTATGTCATATGGTGGGAAAATTTGGCCAATGTATGTATGCAAAATTCTTTAACCCCATCCACTTGGATTTTGTATATCATCATCATATCGGTGTACTGTTCCACTTTCGTGGGTCTAGGCATTGTCTAAGCGCTTCCATCTTTGTTTGTCATTCCACACTTCCTGCCCTACAACGTCCTCATCGTCGTTTCTTCATCTATCTATCTATCTAACTTCATCTATCCATCTTCTCATGGGTCTTCCCCTTGGTCTTTTACCTTCTCTCTTTCCCAACATCATTTTAGGTATCCTTACATTTTCCATTCTCATTACATGACCAAACCATCGCATTCTGTTGCTAGCAATTCGCTGTCATATATCTTTAATATTCTGCTGCGATCTTATATCTGAATTTCTGATTAAAAATTGAAATCAATTTCTGATTTTAAAATTGTCGAACTGTCTGATTATGATTATGGTATATGCCACCTGACTATGACATAACATGTTGAAACTTGGGTCAAAATAAATTGGACATTTTAAAGCGGAATTTTACAAAGTTAATTCTTCATTACACCAGAGTTCCGCTAATTGGAACTAATTGGGACCGGACACTGTTCGGATTTCGAAATGTTCGGACTATCCGAAAAATTGCATTATGCCACTAAAATCCATTTAAATCACTTTGCTTCGTGCATTGGTACAACATTATATACATTTATGTACTTTTTACAGTATTGTATAATGCATTCGTCAATAATTTTATTACATTAAAATTTGCAAAGGAAGAAAAAGAAGACTGGATGCTTTAGAAGTGTGGTGTTATCGATGGATGCTGGGAATCAGTTGGATGAACAGAGTTAAAAATGAAGAGGTGTTTAAGAGAGTGAGAGAGAAGAGGAATGAACTATGGAAGAGTATTGTGAAAAGAAGAGCAGAATTGGTGGGGCATATATTGAGACACGAGAGTCTAGTAAAGTGTGTGTTAGAGGGAATGGTGGAGGGGGTACGATACAGAGGGAGGCCAAGGGAACAATATCTGGCGCAAGTGAGGAAGGATGCTGGGGCAACATCCTATGAAGAAATGAAAAGGAAAGCTCAGAAAAGAGACGAATGGAGGTCAATTTTCAAACCAATCTAAGGATTGATAACAGCAAGAGAGATTAAAATCTTTATTGTACAATTTCCATAGTAAAATATCGTATGCTTTTACCACACGTACATTTCACCATTCCGAAAATTCTGTTCAGATTAACCGAAATTTAGGATTAGCGGGACTCAAGTATACTCTCTTGTCCGAGAAATTCTACATAATAAATTTGAATGAAAGATTAATTCAAATTGTCAATGAAAGCAGAAAAATTTAGACTCCTATCGGTCATATAGACATGTATTTCGGTCATCCAGGTGAACATTTTAAAGGGAGTTTTAAATCTCGGAAAACACGAATGGTCACCTGAATGGAACTGTATGCATATGGAGTCTAAATTCCTCTGCTTTAATTAAAATTTGGATTGATCTTTTATTTAAATTTACGTTGTCAGTCGCTCTCTTCTTGATTTTCACATAGTGAAGCCTGAGATAATTCACTTCGTCAAAATATTTGAGTTAAGCTGTCCCAATTTCCTTCATTCAAGCGATAATTTTCACTCAAGAAATAAGACAAAGTTATGACGACAATTCGTATCTTACGTTTTATGGGAATACGGAAGTGTCTCCTGGAGTTGCATTGTCCTTCCCGCCTTCGGGTACTCCACGCCACTTGATCACGACAAGCTGCTTTAACGTTGACCCCACGCCCTCTTACCTCCTTCCCCGTGCTCCCTCCTTTGCTCGCTCACGAGGGGCAACTGCCTCTTGGCCTTGTTGTGGGCGAGCTCACAGTGTAAGTGCCACCTTCAAGCACTGGGCGCTTTCTTGTTTCCAGACGTCTTTCTTTAAAGGATTTGCTCATTGATGGAATACGCCAGGAACACCATTCTTACCGGGAGATGCATATTTTTAGCAACGTGAAATAAAACTCATTCCTCATCAAAATACATGTTTATACAAATATATGCAACAAAATACATTTATTATATTAACCCAAAAGACATATTTGAACATAAAAAATATGTGGGCGTGATTAGAATAGAATAGAAACAGCTTTAATTATTCCGGGAACAAAGTCCCTTTGAACATAATTTCAAAATAACCAATACAAATAAGATAGTAACAGATACAAATATCACTCAATTTTTGCCAGTCAAAAATATGTTGTTCAGGACAATGAGGGAAATAAATAATCAGTCATGCTCCTTTTGAACTGTGATACTTTAATGGGTTAATTACTAACGCAGTCTTGCATGGTATAACGGTGGCGTCATTTTTCCGTGAGTTATTGATTGCAATGAGTCACTCTCTTGCGGCTCTGTTTATATTTCCAAGTTCATTCAGGTTTAAGGCCAACTAATCATCAAATCTCATCGGTGAGTTTTCAAGCTGAGCCAATGGATTTTTATGACGCAATTCCGCGAAGTGGCAACGGGTTCCCACCATTCATCTACATCTACAAAATACCCTGCGAGCCACCTCAAGGGTGTGTGGCGGGGGGTGAGTAGTCACCAACATGCATCGGCATCCCTTAGTTACTTCCTACGGCTTTGCTATTCTCGTCTTATATTGTTTTTAATATCTTCATCTAACTTCATTTTCTAATTGAGCCTGAGATTTTTTCATACAGTGCTGCCGCTCAAAGGCTACGTAGACCTATTTTATGATCCAATGGTTCCAAAACTATGGGTCACGGAACGTTCGGTTAGGTCTACAAAAATGCGATACATTAATACTTTTCTTAGCTGGAAAAATATAATTAACACATTACAACTTTGAATAAAATATCATATGTAATACATTTAAGCAACTTCGTAAAAACACACTAATTCATTTTACAGTTGGCCGGCATTTTAACTAGGCAAGCGCAGTGATGTAAACATGTTAGGTGGGACGGGAAAAATTTTCAAACTCCAAGCTGTGTCCCTGGACAATAAAGTTTTGGGACCACTACAATATACGGTATTAATTCACTCCCTTGGGGCAACGTAATCCATCTTAGAGTTATTCGAAAACCTTCTTTCATCTTATTTTTTTCGGAGATTTTTCCAAATCGATTACATGATATTGTTTTCAACTTTGTTATATGCCCTGCCGCACAGTATCGGCATAGTGTTTTTCAGGTTACGCAGGGCAGAAAGTGTTTCCCTGCGACCAGTTGTAAGTTTTGTTACAGTAAAGCCATTTTTGGGAGACCAAATTCTTCCGCCATCGTTTTCCTCCGGGTATTATAGATTAACTGTCACTTAAAAGAATCATGGTAACTTAGTGGCGACGTATTTGTTACGCAAACTATCTACAGTAAAAATTTGGTTCCTCACGGTCGTTTTCCTCCTCTGATTTTAATTTAAATTAGTTTTCTTTAACGGCTTTCTTTTTTTAGTACATTTCACCAGATATTTTGCGATTAGAGTCTATGAGCGTAGAATTTCACGCAGTATTCTACTCTAATGGTGCCGTTGATTTTTCTTGTACAATTAGCTCATTATTTTGATATGGCTGCCTTCTTTCTTAGAGTTGTCATGGATTTTGGAAACTTTTTTTCATCGTATTTCTTCAGACACTTTTTTATTTGAGTCAGTGATTGTTTGTTATCTACCAATGACCCTTAGTGGCAACGTTGTGGTTTCTCATGATATCGGTAGCATCATATTCCTCCCTTATAACTGTTTTCCTACATTTAGTCGAAAAACTTCCTCCTTTTATCGTATTACACCAGAGATTTTTTAATTGAGCCAGTGACATTTTTAACGGGCCCTTTGGCGACGAAATTGGGTGTTGTATAGTGAATTCCTTCGGCGAATCAACGACGTACTTGTTACGAATTATCTCGATACGGTTACGTTTATTTCCTACGGCTGTGCATTTTTGCTCTATGATTTTCAATGAGACCTAAATGAGGTGATTCTGTTGGATCACACGACCGACGCGCACGGCCCATAACGCTTCTTTATGTCAGCATTATTCATTCAAACCTAAAATTGGTTGACTGCAGCTCTCCTTTCTTACCTGAGCCTAACTCATGCATTCTATATGCTCATTTAGCTCTTCAGTTTCGTATTTCCTTTTATCCAACCTCTGCATGCCTCTCACTCGTGTGACTTCTTATTTTATTTTCTCTTCCACTTTGTTCCTAACAAATGCATCGCCTTGCAAGTTCAGCCTATCCATCTGAACATTGTACCATTGATAGTTCTCCAAACGGGTTTCTCCTCATCTATTTCCATAAGTTTCCTCATTTCTGATCTCATCAGCCCATTTCATCCCCAGCATCCGCCCCCAGAACCAAGTTTCGAAGCCCTCTTTTTTCTTTCGTTCCCACTTCCCAACGGCCCATTTCTCTGGGTAATATCACGCAGCACTCCAGGCGAAGGTTTTGAGGCACCGCTTCCTTACTGGTAATAATAATAGTGCTACCTTAGCTATGTACACATGCCGTAAGGTTAATTTAGCCCTTCTACGATGTAAGAGGTAGGGGATGTCAGTCTTATTCATGGTATGTGGCCTCCCTGGTCGAACTAAACCCATAGGTACACCCATGGTAGTTTTCGGTCAACACCCATGGGTGCACTCTCACTCCATGCTAACTGATCCAACAATTTAATATTTACATTGATTTCTACCACTTTGGAGTGATTATTATATTTGCCAAGGGATTGTGCTGGTTTTTCTCTCCCCCTCAAATGCTAGGGGTTAGACCATTTCTATGATTTATCATAACTTTGTGTGCGATGCTACGAATTCTTGAATTCCCCATTTCCCTGAATCGCAAAGTACATTTGTTTATCTATTTTCTTCTTCTTCTTTCAAGGTCAAATAAGTTTTTTAATACTCTTTGCCAACGTTTTGCATTTTTATCTAGATGCTTCATCAGGGCTACAATGAAAATATGGGACGTTTTTTACATCAATGGAATATACAAAGTTTAAAAGGTTTTGTACATATTTATGTTAAAAAGTTTATAAACATTTCATTTTTCAATTTATCTCAGAGAGAGTTCCTTCCAAATTAATTCCTTGATTATATTTTCGTTGATATTTATTTTTTGCTTCAATTGTTGTCTATTTAGGTTGTTTCAAAAATTCTTGTTAGTTTGTTTTGTTCGACCAGGTCTATCGTTTTTAAAAATCCCTGGTTATGACATAATGTTAATAAATATACTCAAATTATGAGTTTACTATCATAACATGCATTAATGCATAACCACCCCTTACAATTTAGAATGATATCGAAACTTTGAATTATAAGCCAGACATGAGGTTGCATAGGGCAGATTCGGCCAGACTTCATCTAACCACAAAACACTCCAACCAATGCCATACATATAAATCAGTCACCTGCACTCTTTAGCATGACAATCAACCTCTATTCTCCTATCTGGTGCTGAATATTTCGATGAACTAAAGGCCACTAGCTCATCGCGACGGCAATTAATTTTCCTTAGTTATTGAATTATTTAGCCGAATAAGGCCTATAAAGTCTTTTACCAGCTTCTTTCAGAATATTCCTCATGAACAAAATATAATGAATTATTTTTTTATACAAATTATGTGGTAAGGGTGCGTATATATAACCAATTATTTGTTGGAAAATATTTTTTTATTCTCAATACTTTGGACAAAATTGGTGTGTTCTAGCTGGAGTATCAAGCACTCGGCTGAGACTGTTTTAATATGAGAAAGGAAGCTTGGAAAGTTGGTGAGAGCCAGAGAATATTAAAAATCTTTTATGAGTTTAGCCAACCATATACCTCTCAGTGATATAATTATTATTTTTATGTAATTGTAGTACATTTGTGAGATAAAGGGAGTCAAGTATTGACGAGAAAAATTCACCGAGAATTTGTCACCGGTTCAAAGTTTAACATTTTAGAAAACATTTGCCCATATCTCCTGCCGGGAAAATGTCAAGAAGATTTTTCTGCCGATACTTTGACATGACCCTGTGCCAAAGAACCATTCACATCTCCTCAGAGTATCTGTTTTATTTCCAGACTGATTTTTCTATCTGAGTTCATATTTACCCGCACACAATTAGTTTTCTACTTCCAAGGTATCCACAGAATAACTGTGAGGGCGTGCCACGCACACCTGTGCTAGGTTGATGTGAATTTCTTGCAGATAATTAGTGAGGAAATGATTTTTCAGGTCCAAGATCCTAAGACTGAAGCAATCAAGCAGTGGCCGCAGCGGCAGTGGAGTGTCGACCTCCGCCAGCATTCTGATGCCAACATCAGCCTCTCAGTATTCAATGATATCACCAGGAGGCTCACAAGCAAACCAATGGGCTGTTCCCAACTCGGCCTCATTGTTCTCCATGACTTCAGGATCGTCCTCATTTTCCGGTACGTCCCAGAAAACCCCTTACTCCCCAGAATTGGTGACTATTTGGGTATTCAGTTCGACGGCCGCAGAATACCCTGCAAGCCACCGCGGGGGCTCATGGGAGGGGTTTTACAGGACACTAGCCATGAAGAAGGGAGTGAAAGGATTTGGAGGGGGGAGGGGAAGAAAATTGAGATGCAAATTGATGACTTAGTATCTCCCTCTGGGTTTTTTAAGGAGAAAAGGTGTTGTTCCTCAAAAAAATTGCATTATACTGCAGGTTTAAGAAATATAAATTATCTGATGCGAAATATAAGTACACCATAGGAAAACCTGAGTGGGGGTTACCATCTGCTACTATTCCCAATAAATGGTTGGTGCTAACAATCATTTATCTACATATATCAAATTCTCACAATGATCAACTATATTTATGTAATAATATAGTGCTTATTATTTTATATTGATCAATTTGGTGAAGTGGTTTGTAAGGATGGGGAATTATGGAGTAAATTATTAAAAGGGAGCCAGTTTTGTAGGGCTAACGATAATAACTTAATTCTTTGACTTTGCCGACCCCGATAGGGAATGGCGTGATGAGTGTGTATGTATGATGTATGCATGTATCTATAATACATTAGAAGCTAAGAAAATACAAAAAAGAAACTTAATTGATTTTAAGCAATATAAGATGCATCATTAACAAACCACACAAATAATATTTACTGAGACCGTACAGTATTTAAATATTTTGTGAATTTTGTATTAAAATTTACAATAAGACTTATTGGTGATGAAACATAAGTAATTAAAATTTTGTTTTTCAATATTAACAGTAGAAAAAAACTTAAAGTTACCTCATGCATATATTAATTGATTTCGAAGAGGTAATATTCAAGGGTTACCGGTTCAATATAACTAAGGCGCATAATGGGATAAATGTTTTCAAATATGCCCTGACTATAGTTTTGTCATACTTTATTTCTTTGTAGCAGTTTAAAACGAAACGATGTTTTCTTACACCTATTTTGCTCAGTTCACGTATCAAATTTTTCTGTACTGGGCCTAACCTAAAGCAGAGGTCTCCAAAGTATGGCCCGCGGACCACATCTGGCCCGCAAGATAATTTTATCCGACCCGCAGAAGAATCATGCGGAAATGTGCCGCATACGTTTTGCTTCGATGGTTGCTACTTGTAAGTAATCAGCGTTTCGAAATTTAAATCTCAGTTTAATAAGATTTTAAAAGAACAAACACAGTAATATCATTCATATTAATGGTTTTGTGATGAAAATATGAGATTTTGCTGGTGGTGTCCGTCGTCATCACTATACGATAATTCAATTTCAAATACTCTGTAATTAGTTAATAAAATGTTCTGATTTAGATAAAACTCATATTGAGTTTCCGAATTTTTTTACTACGGCCCGCTACAAAGTGTTCAAGTACCCATTCTGGCCCTCGTTACTTTAAGTTTGGAGACCCCTGGCCTAACGTATCCCAATGTCTCCATGTATTTATTGTACTCTTGTATCCATCTTCTTCCACCACTCTCGTCTTCTCTACAGATGTATTGTGGGGGTAACGTGCTGTCCTCCGAATCAGCCTGAAACTCCTCGGTGATCGAGATTTTTCCATTGAACTTAGCCTTGCACGAAACCGAATTTCTAGTGGCTCTAGACCCAGTGCTTACAGAATCGACGTGGTTCTGATAAAATACGCGGGAAGTTGTAATCAATCCTAAAACGATTTTAAGAGTGGGGTTATGATTTTTTGTCTATAGGGTTTGAAAGTTAACGCTAAATATATCTAACATTTTTTCACTTAAGAAGTACGCATGATATCATGAATGGTCATGAGTTTGCAATGGACACCTTACTATAGTTGTGATGATCTAATCCTACTTCATTATGAGATTTTGTATTTATCTAGCTATTTACATATGACATATTTGTGGTACTGTATGTTAAAACCATCAGAGAGTGTAATAAGCATTGCATACAAGGATATGCCCCGTCTCCAGCGGCTGCAATCTCGACGTGAAGAGAGGAATTTAGGACTTAAATAACCCTCTACTGCTGATCTGGCGGAAGCAATTATGAATAATTGTTCCCTGTATGGTCACCATTGCGAGATAGGCCAAATGGCTGTAGCGGAAGGAATTGTAGTCCGCGCAGCCCAGTGAGGCGGCCACTAAAGTGAAAGTGTCACACTGGAAACGTTCAGCGAACAATAAACTCAGGCGAGATAAAAATGAAGCAGAGAATAAGATGTAGAAAGGACAGTGCTACACAATGGAAAAGAAAACTATTGAGAGAGGGAGAAAGGGATGCTCTTTACGTGAAGATGGAAATTTTGTCAGGGATCGATTCCTACTATCAAGGACAAGACAGGAAATAGCGATTAGAACCAGAAGTAATACAGATAAGATGGAGAAAATATGTCGAGGCCGAGCACGAGATTATTGCGGTAAGAATGCAAGCATTAACGGAGGAAAGAAATGCAAAGTATAGGAGGACAATCTGAGTGCAGGAATTTTAAGATTGCGAGATAGAGAAAATATTTTAGGAAAAGCCTATGAAGGCAGTATGAATTGAAACCATCCCTTTGGAGACACTTCAAAATCGTGTAATATATATGGCAGACAGGGATTTTGTAACTTATTCGAGTAGGCATTCAACGAGGAAGGAGTTAGTTTCGTGAAAACAGTAGAGAACCAAATTCCAGATAAGAAAAGGAAAAGGCATTGCAAAGACTGTGGTGTGCTTTGCTAAATATCTCACTTGCCAAGGGTTGTTGTGAATATTATTAACAGCAGGCTAGAGGATAGGTTGAAGGGCTTTCTTGGTGAAGATCAGTTATATTCGAGAATTAAAGAGGAACTTACAAAAAGAGAAGTATCAGGCGTGATATGGTGGAAGTTCAGCATAATGAATCACAGAAATGGCAATTTTCCACTAGATAAGGTATAATACGACCATGGTTTCGATGCACTTCATCATCATCGGATAAATACACACAAACAGATCGGGTATATATAGAACATTTTGCAGAGGAGGAGGAGGTGGGGTATGGAGGAGAAGGGGGGAGAAGGGTAGGTGTGAGGTTGGAGGTGGTTGGGGAGGATATTACTCCTCCTCTTTACCTTCCTTTGCAAGCCTTTCCCATTTCCCTCCCCCTCCCTTACTTCCCTTTGGCTAACCTTCTCCTCCTCCCCTACCACTTCCAACCTCACACCTACCCTTCTTCCCACCTTCTCCTCCCTACCCCACCTCCTCCTCCGCTGCAAAATCTTGCGTATATACCCGATCTGCTTTCGTGCATGTACCTGATGATGATGCAATGCAACGAAATCATGGTCGTATTAAACCTTATCTAGTGGAAAATTGCCATTTCTGTTATTCATTACGAAGAGGGACCTGTGATGCCATTGGTTTCGAGAGAATTCACATGCAGATGAATCGGGGATACAATCAGGATTTGTTCGGTTGTTAGGATGACTTCGAGAAGGCGATTGACAGAGTACATTTGGAGGAAGGTAAAAAGAGTACTTATGAACATGGGAGTGGACAGGGAGGATAGACGACAGATACGATACCTGCATTTGGCTCAGGAAGCAGGAATAAGGAGAGTCGTTTGATAACCAGAATGAGCAGTGGTAGAGAGGGGAGTAAGACGGGGTTGCCGTCCATTCTGTTTCCGTGGAAAATAATACGAGCGGCATTAGGATAGGGTTCAAAGCCGGCCTGAGGATCATTGGCACCCCTATGCACTTCCCTCATATGCACTCACCCCTATGAATTTTTATTTATCTCTCCCCCTCCCGCGACAATGCACATACACAATCAAACACAGAATTAGATAGCACTTATTCCACAGATTTATTTTGCCCTAGGATGATTCTTGTGGTCCGTATGCCCCTGTGATCCTGATAAGCCATTGGCTTGTCATCAGATTTCCTAGGAGCCGAACCACCAGAACTTTACAGAAAACACCCATGCCCTGGGTAGGCAAAAAACCCACCCAGGCGGGACTCGAACCCGCGACCTTCGTTTATTTAATTAGAGGTACAACGCGTTTCAGCAGTAAAGCCATCATCAGGTACAAAGAACTTTGGACAAAAGGTCTTTGTGCCTGATGATGGCTTTACAGCATAAATCTGTAGAATAAGTGCTATCTAATTCTGTGTTTAATTGTGATGTCCTTCCACTACGTCTCGCCGGACACAGTTACTTAAATGCACATGCAACATTAGTTCAGACCGAATAACTTCAATAAAGCATATCAAACGCAGTGTCAAATTAATAGGGGGTAGCCATCCCCCGTAATTCCTGGTGCAATAGAAAAAATGGTGGTCATAAGATATTCCATACCCCCCAAACCCCCGGAAAGTAGTAAACCCCCCCAAAACAACGACCTTAATCCGCAACTGATTAAATGGAACATTGCCTGTATAAGAGGGGTAATAATATAATACGTATGCAAAATTCTTAAAATAATTCTGATGGCTCATAACATTTTAGCTGGTGGACAAAATATTATGACGCGTCAGACTTTTCTTTCTTCAAAACTATTTCATTTCTCTCCATCCATTTCTATCGCGATTTTTTCGCTTTCAGTTCAAAAGTGAATACATTTAATTAGGGATATTTCTTGCAGAAACGTTCACATTAAGTTTGCAGGGTCTTGTATCACTAGCCCAATATTAATGCCTCCTTCTCGCGCAAGAATAGGTTGCCTCCCAATGGTTATGCAACCTGCAGTGACCCTCCTTACTGAAACCCTCCGTGCAATGAAATTAAGTGCGTTTTTGACCTCTGGAGCATCTGCATGAGGTCTCAGTGTCGTGTGACGAAAGAGAGCACTTTTCACAGCATTCTGGGATTGTGATCGGAAATTATCCATGGGAGATAGTGATAATTCATTCCTTTTCAAATTTGCTTTTTGTTCATTATATATTGCAATGAAAATGCTTTCAATTCTACAATATATTTCCATTCTATTTTTCTGAATGAAAACTGAAAAATATTAAATATGTTCAGATGAATGAAGGTGGGAATGACACAGCTGTAAAACCATTGGTCATTTCTAGGAATGTCATCAGTCAGTTCTGCGACAACAAGCAGTCAAGGATCTGGAAAATCCCTCTTATCGTCCAATTCTGGAAGCATCAAGAGTGGACCTGGTAAACTCGGATACCGTCAGCCAACGGGAGCTCTGAAAAAATCTCAAGCACAGGCAATGAAGGTACCACATAATTTTACTTTATCAAATTACATAGCCATCCAGTTGAGATATATTTATACCCTAAGTTACTTTATGTGTCACATGCATCACTTGTAACATGCAGCAATTTTGATGGAAATCTGGGATAAGAAGTTAAGGAAGAGTAACTAATCTGCTTATTGTTCATGATGTACATCCTTAGCATACCCCTAAAACTATCCCCGACCCCTCTCCTTTTCTACTCCCGAATGAAATTCATCATCCTAGTTTTACTGAACATAGCCGTTAGTCGTAATTTTTGTGTAAACAAAATTAATCCTGGTTAATTACTCCTATCATTTAATTTTCTTTGTATTTTATTCAAGTAAATGCATTGGTAGATTGAATAATTACTGAATTTAAACATCCATTTGTTAACTGCCTATTTAGGTATTAATGATTTCACACTTCCAATTTGCTTGGTATTTATTAATTACACTGGGTTACAAACAACTATACAGTCATGGTCTTTAACTCGTGAGTCATGGCGTGCTTCTGCGCATCTACTGTCGTCACATGACGATGACCCCCGGCATCTACATGGTGCCAACCTAATATCTTCCCTTTTTTCCTTAATCCAAAAATCTTTTTGGAGTTATAATAGGTCTTCGTTTACGGGATATACCTAGTTCTGTTTTGTTTGGGTCTTTCATTGATAGACACTTCCACAGGGATTACTTCATTTGTAGCATTTAACACCGTGTCATCATTTGTTACAACAGGGTCAACATTTGGTACAACAGATATATCAACATTTATAGTATTTTCATCAAGCACAATTCTTCTAGAGCTAGGGGTTCCCAGACTCTGGGGACTATTGTTAGCCGAACCACTTGTTACAATATTACCACTACATTTCTGAATGTCTCTCATAACGTCTTATAATGTTACCATGCTCATTCAATAACAAATAAGAGTGAGGTGAACTATGGGGTGCTATTATTTTAGCTGGCCTCCATGTTTCATTCTTTTCACATTTTATGGTTACCTTTTTCCCTGGGGTAAAAATATCAGGTTTCCTTCTTGCTCCCCTATCATAATAGTGTTTATTTTCTTTTGGTTCTCTCTCATTTTAGCAAAAATTTCTCTCTGAACTTTGGGTTTCAAAGTTTCCTTAGTAACAGGAAGTTTGCCATGCAGTTGTCTAATCATTAAAATTTGGCCAGGAGAAACTTGGAAGTTTGACAAATTGGATATTCGGTACTCTCTCAACAAGTCAGTATAATGAGCACCACTTGCCATAGCTTTTTTAAGTATGGATTTAGAAATATGTACACTTTTTTCAGCTAATCCATTACTTCTGGGATATCTTGGGCAACTAGTACTTAATTCACATCCAATTTCCTTACTTACAATAATTTCTGAATTCCCATGAATTAATCGGCATGTTGTCCGCTCTGATAATTATAGGCAAACCATGAGTGGCATTACAGTTTTAGGGACTCTGCGAGGGGGCCTATTTACGGGTTGAGCTGATTCATCTATTATGATTACACACTCCTCTTTGATTTGACCCACACCTGTAAAAACAATGCTATACTTTTGTATAAACTCCTCTTTAGAAAATGATTGATTTACATGAAACACCCCTTTGATCAAATTTAAATTTAAACAAGCTTTGAGACCTAAAATGGGATCCTTGTCATCTTCTTTATGACAAAATCCTCATATGATTCCCTGTTTCCATACTTGCAATGCAGGCGTACTTTACAAATTACCGCTACTGCTGAACCAACATATGGCTGCACTTTAATTTTGGTTGGCCTCAACTCATCTTGACACTTTAAAAGTCTTTCAGACAGAGGATTTTGTCATAATACAAGATGACAAGGATCCCATTTTAGGTCTCAAAGCTTGGCTAAATTTAAATTTGATTGAAAGGGTGTTTCATGCAAATCAATCATTTTCTAAAGAGGAGTTTATACAAAAGTATAGCAGTGCTTTTACAGGTGTGGGTCAAATCAAAGAGGAGTGTGTAATTATAACAGATGAATCAGCTCAACCCGTAAGTAGGCCCACTCGCTGAGTCCCTAAAACTGTAATGCCACTCATGGTTTGCCTATAATTATCAGAGTGGACAACATGCCGTTCAATTCATGGGAATTCTTGGCTACTTTACCAATTCAGTAGTAGGTTTTTTATCAATTCATTTTATTCCTCCTCCATGCTTACCCAACTTTCTTCCCTATCATCTTCTTCAATATGCCATATGTCTCAGTTTGCCCACGATCTAAACTCAGTGCTTCTAAAAATTACCACTGATTTCCTCTCCTCCATCACCAAATCTACTACAGATTTCCTCATTTTCATTCCTCCCCACCAGGCTTATTCTTTCTATTTTTATCCATTCACACACCTCAAAAGCCTCAAGGGAAGGTTCATCCTCCTACAACACTGGCTTTCTGAGCCATATAATTCCGGGCTAAATTCTAAGATATGACAATTATTTTCTGAACGGCTTTGTTCAGAGTCCCTCTGAACCCCTTTCCCTTAATGAATACTTCACTATCCCATGTAATTTGAAGTCATTTTATTATACTACATTATTCAAATTCTCATTCAAGATTGATATAGGAAATGTTCCACCTGATTTATTTCATGCCCTTCAGCCTTTCTAGTTCAGGAAAACCTCATTGCTTTCATCTTTAAATAAATAATCTTTGCCTTTCAAACTCATATGCATATACTCATCTGAATAAACTCTCTCTCAATTTAAATGAACTTAATATTGAGGGCAGCTCCTTGCCTGACTGGCTTACTCATGTGTGATCATCTGAAAATCAAATTTATGGCTTTATCCTCTGCCAGCCTAATTTCATTCCTATTCTACCTCATTCCATGCCCATCCATCCAACAGGTATTTTATTATTTTATTGTAGAAAAATTCTATAAAGGTAAGCCATTCATGAATAAGGTGAAAAAAAAACAAAAATCCATCACCGATGCCAAAGTGTGCTAACAAGTGAATTTTTTACAAAGGTAGAAAAAAAAAACTTTCTGTGCTTAGCTTGACAAAGAAGTGTAGAGTAGCTCCATCCATAATTACTGAATTTTCAAGTAATGCTGAGAAAATAACAGGAGCTCCTCCATCTCAATAAAAAAATGCTATGTATGCACCCTGAAATTTCAGTCAAATTCATAAATCGGTGAATGCTCTGTGAAATTCATTCATTGCATAAATGATACTGATGGATAATGAATGTGGTCATGAACATACGACTAATGTGAAACACCTAAGAATAAAAATTCACTATGATTTAATAATATGACTTTACTGGAGTTCGAAAGTTAGATATCCTGATTTTACAGTCAAGAAGTACACCTGTCGTATTAGTCAAGTGTGCTCCCTTGTAGCTAGCTAGTTCAAATAACTGTCAAATGGGAGATCCACCTAGTCAAGTCAAATAATTTCTTTCGTGGCAAACTTCAGTACTTCAATGTCATACTTAATGCTTTAGCTATGGGGAACTTGCTCTTCTTGTCCTTCTCCAGTTTTAAGGCCCTGCCTTCCCAAGAAAGGTTCTAGTGTTCACACTTTCTTTTGATTCCAGTATATGATCCTCCATTCCAAGGTAATTTGGGAAGAGTGTGAGTTCATTGGAGGAGGCTTATGACTATGTTGTCTTTTTAATTAAGCAATACATACTAAAAAAATCACTAAAAATCAAGGAATGAGTGTATTTTTTGGATCACAAAACAGCAAGGAAAGTAAATATGGAGTCCATAGTCAGTTGTAATTCCATGTAAAATAAATAAATACATAGCCATTGCATATCTACTACATAGGCCTCAACAATGACCACTAACCCATGCTTGTGGAAAATGGTCTACTTAAATTGTAAGGGTCCTCTACCTACCACTCCCTTGTCTGTACAGTAAAGGATAATAATATTCTCTGCACACAGTGGTAGTGAAAAAAATGAAGTTCTTGCAGCTTAAGGGTCAATACTGATTTTCATCAGTTTAATCACCTCTAATAATGTAGCAAATGACTAATAATGAGGTTGATTTCATGGGTTGACTCTGATTCCCAGTTCCAGAACAATTCCTATTATTAATCCAGTGAGTTATTTTTCACATCATGTTCATCATATTCTATGATTCTCTGTTTTACAAGAAAAATACTTTTTTAGGCTGCACTTGTCAAAAGGATTATTTTATGTGCATGAGAAACCGTGTATTATCCTTTAGCTATGAATATCAGAGGTGTTATCTGGTTTATTTCCCTGGTTTCAGCATAGGCAATGCATTTTTGATATTTTTTAAGTTAAAGTGACACCTACTGGTGACTAGCTTTACTCTTCTCTAGCTCATGACATGCAATATTTAATTTTAAAATAATTTACAGCTTAGGGTTCAAGAGATTAAAGAACCTCGAATCGGTTTAGCTGGCACAAGCGGAGCATCAACATCACAAGGAACTACTAGCAAAGAAAGATCTGCATCTCCATTGACAGTCAATGGGAAACGTGTTCCTGTGAGTCAAGCTAATGCTGCACCATCAGCCCCTCCACGTCTACCACCGATTAAAGAATTTCAGAGAGATTACAGAGCAAGCAAAGAAAGGGCTTCCAGGGATAAAGCAACATCAGCATCTACTCGGATTAGGTAATTCTTTATTTTTAATTTTATTTGAAACAGGTGCTATGAGCCAGTGAATGAACTAATGCAATGATGGTTTGTGGACACATTTTTAACTCTAATTGTATTTATAATTATTTCCCTCTGAACTACAACTAACCAATTTCCACGTAACAAATAAAAATGGCATCTTTTTGCCAGTCTGTGATGTGAGTGCTTTCATCCTGACGGACTAGGTGGCAATTGCTAGCAACATACCATTTAGTTGCCTCAAAATGCTCAAGAATTAAACCTGCTGATTGGAGGATTTCCAGCTGCAGGTTTTCAATTTATGAAATTTTAATATTTAGAGAATAAAATCAATGTTTTCAAACAGCATTCACATCTAAAACAATAATCATCCATGGGATAAAGAATGCTTACCAGTCAAATATCTGCCTGTAAACTATAACTGTGACTTCCAGGTCATCATATAGGTACACACATGACGATAATGTGTATTAATTTGAATAACATTGTGTGATTTTGATTGATTGCCAAATCTGAATTATTTTAGTCTAAAATTCATTTTTCATTTGCTTAAAATTAAAGGTCTTTAAAGCAATTATCATCAAAGTTTATACTTTGCTTGGTTGCCACTCTTTGATGCAATCTTTCCTCCAACCCCTTGCAAAGGAAGAAGAGTAATTTTATTTAATTTAATCCATATTTTGCCCCATCAAGCAGTGGGAAGAGTCTGGCACTAAATCCAACAAGGAAGCCAAACACGGTGTTCCATATCAAGACTCATAGCTAGCAATCGTTTGATTTACTCTCTCATAGAACCATTTCTTGTGCCACCATGAGGAGGCTGTGAAACAATTTCTAGCTATATGCATAAAACTAACCCTATGGCTGCGAATGGGCTCCTCTATTGGCTTTTGATGAGTGTATGATAACTGTGATTGATCAATGCTTTGTCTGGCATAGCAGTCTTATTGTCAGTACACCCTATCTTGAATCTCCTGCCATTGAAAGGAATAATACTCAACTACTGTATATAATTCCTATCCTTGTGTATAGTCCAACCCCTAATTTGTCAATGAAATTATTGTATTTTTCAATATGCCTATCTCATGCATAATCTGACCATAGATTTTTCTATACTCAGGAACATGGAATACTTGGGAACCCAAGGTATTGGACGCGATTGATATTTTCCATTTTGATATCTCAAATCTCACAATCAACGCAAATAGAACAATCTTAGTTTTCAAAATCATACCCTATATACATATTTTCCAATGTATTAAGCATATGGACAGAGTAAAAAAATAAATAGCTTTACTATTACACTGTAATATTGTTTACTGCAAAATAGAGCAGCGTTTCTATGGGAAAACACCATGCTTTATTAGACAAAAAATACGGAATACATGTTTATTTTGTATATCAATATAAACATCACATTACACACGATGCACATTCTTCTTTTGTCCAGCCTATGACTTTGGGGGATTCGGAGATGGGGATATTACACAAAGGTGAAGCTGAGAAAGATTGCTGAGATTAAAACCATCAAAAGTATTACTCAAGCATAATAGAACCCCCAATATTTTTCCCAAATATTTAGTCCCAAAAAAGTGGACTTTACATAAGTATATGCAATATTCTGATTGAATGTCATATGCCAAACTGCACTTAATCTGTGCATCTTCCACTATAGGTGTGCCCAAAAGATAGTGACACAGCTTGAAGCGACTCCACCTATATCAGTGTGTGCACCATCATCGTCATCCAGCTCCAAGAAAGCAGCAGCGTCTTCGTCGTCGTCCTCGTCCTCATATTTCCGATCCCTCTCGCCGGTGAAGATGTGCAAGAAGGAGAAGAGGAAAGAGGAGAAGAAGAGACTCAAGGAGGAGAAGAAGAGGGCGGCCGAAGCTGCAGAGGCGGTGGCTGCAGCAGCGAGCTCGGCGCGTGAGAAAGAGAAAGAGAAGAAAGCAGAGGTCAAGTCCAAGAAAGAGGATGGGAATGATGGTGGGAAAGGGAAGAAGAAAGAGGAAAAGCAGGGTAAGAAAGACAAAGAGAAGAAAGATGGGAAGAAAGACTGAGTCTGATTTAGAGAGAGGTAGGAAATGATGGGTAATTCATCAGCTCGATGATGATGGCAAATGTATTGCACTGCAATGGAAAACATCAGATTGGAGTGAATGAGTTGTAATATAAACAAATGAGGTTTCTTTTTCTGTATAAAATAATGAGCAGGAGCTTAGATCCTTGGAGTGCTCCTTTTGTTTATGCGCTTAACGCTTGGCTACTTTGGCATTACATGCCAAAATTGCCTGAAAATGAGATTTTTTGCACACCATCTTATACTTTGTAATTTAGGGACCTATTTTTCTAAGGAAAAACAAAATAAAATAATTTTGCATCATCAATGAAGGTGCTAGATAAGTGAAAAGGGAATTATATTAAGTCTTAACTTTGAATTACAACATTTTTGTGGATTTTTTTTCTCTATTTGGATTAAGTTCCGTGTTAGTGGTTATATTGTTATTCATTATAAAGTTGAAATGTATTTTCTAACCAATTTAGGTGGATATGATTTTTCTGATGATGAATGAGGCACATGAAATGACAGTTGTAAGAATTCCTTTTACTTAGCTGAGTTAATGATGAGAAAATTTAGGAAATTTCATGGAACATGAGTTCATACTTACCTATATCCTAATATCAATGGAATTGCTACATTAGTGAAAAATGTTCCTTCTAACTTTAGTTTACTATTAGCTTAAGCTATTACCCTTAATTGTTGAAGCTGTAAGCAATCCTATGGAATCAATGCCCTCATGAGTTAGCAAATGTATATGTAATATTTTCAATGCAAAGTGATATACCTATGCACATACTCCTTCACTTGTTAAGTTTTATATTTCGTTTGCCAAGAAGACAGCACAATATTCTACCCATAAGTAATCTATATGATATGGGATGCACTTAATAATTTTCTTTTTGGGCAACATATTACTGATGGACCTGCGTAAAATTTTTAATTATCAGCTATCAGTTCCCAGATAATAAGCTTGCCTTATATAAATAACAGTGCTACCAAGAATGTAGCTATTCACTTACTTTTTGAATCAGTCATTGCATGATACACAGAATAAATAGCAACCATAAAATGGCAACTTTAAGAAAGTATTGAAGTGCACGTATTTTGTATGAAGCCTATCATTATTTATGATGCATCAATTTTTTTAGTGTGTACAAAATTTGTTTTGATAACTCAAACTAAAATAGGTTACATAAAAACCATTAATTACACCAATGCCAATATTTTTTTTCTTTCTATGACACTGTAAGATAACACATTAGCACTAGTTATATGGGCACACTTTTTATTTTGATTTGTTGACATTGCTCAAAATTTCTTTAATATTTGGACCTATATGAATATGAATTTTATAAAAATTGAATTGCTCCATTGTCTTGATTTTGCCAAGCACTAATTTTTCAAAATTTCCATTTCAATATCTGTCTTCCAGAACCAATTGAATCATGAATGTATGCTATCTAGAACACTGAAGGGTGACATAATCATAAAAATTTTGCTCACCAGAAAATGATTGAATGCATCGCAGTGAGGAATTATAATGAGAGTTACTTGGCATAAATTTGACCAAAAAATGTGATTTCCCTCCGCAATGGGCAGCACACCACTCTTTTCAGTTGCTGCATGCACTGAGTATGAAACTAAATAACATGAAATGCAATAAAAGTTTTGAGAATGCAGCACACATGTTAATGAATACATTTATTATAACATTTATTAAAGTATTAAAAGAAAAATACATTGACTTTCATCAAACAAAGCACTCCCAACCATAATAATAGGCATCCTTCATCTCATCAATCGTCATTTAAAAAAAATGATTTTTCCTATTAACCATCTGGTTGACATATGTATATAAAATGACAGATCATGACGGAATATAAAATTAAGTTTTAGATCAAACAACTGTTTCATCAATGATCAATTTAAGAATGAAAACAACGTCATATCAATCTTGGTACCAACAGCATATTTGCCTAACCATATTATCAATGCTTTTAATTGAATATATCATAATTTAACAAATGTTTTTTCCAATCATGTACCATTTACTAGACATGTACACACCTACATGTTTTCTACCTCTCTTGCTCTTGCTATGCTTTAAACTTTGGAGTAAATTCGTACTTGCATTTCACTATTGTATTTTTCATAGCACAGCCAGTTTTGATTATGAATTAATGATCAATAATAAAGAAATAGGTGTAATTCAAGACATGAAAGTATAATTGGCAATGAGATATTAGTTTACCAGTCATGTTACTTAATGTAAATCAATAGCATCTTCACCTTAATATCATAGAGAAAAGATTTATTACATCAAAAATGCTGGGTATGCATGTAGTCAATCAGGTTATTTATGCTGAGAGTATGCTTATGATCAATAGGGTTTAAACAGCATAGAGACTTTGAAATAGTCATTTGTTCGCTGGTTATTAGCTATTGGTTCAATATGCTCTGCATTCTGTGGTTAGTCAATTTTCCAATACATATTGATGATCAGCTATCGACAGAAGCATTGGCTCATCTTCTTTGTTGATATTGGAAAGTCTATTTTGGTAGTAGATGCCATAACTAGGCCCGATTTTTCTGTACTTTTTCAACTTTAATGCCCATTTAAATAACTTGAATCAAAATCTTTTTGAGCTACCTACATTTTAAAAGAAACTGCTGATTTGTCAGCGCCAATGATGCTTATTTTTCTCAGTATCTCATCTCCATTAATCCACCAGTTAGATCTTGGTGGTTGGGACTAAGTTACCCAAAAGATCTCATAGTTTTAACCAGTTTTTAACATTAAAATGTATTGTCAAAGAAAGTGAAATCTTTGAGTGTCACAGTGGCTTCCGAAAGACTTATGAGAATTCCTTCATAAAATGTAAGTGTTATCATTAATCATTGCGTTGTTGATTTTTGTGGTGCCTGATTTCAATTTATAGGCCTGAAATTATTATTTCAATTTATATTCTGCAGTGGGAGAAATAAAGAAATAAAAATATTTTTTAGCCTTGGTCTAAGAGAAAAACAATACTCACTCAATTCCTGGTGCCAAATGAAATCTTATATATCTTGAGTCACTTCTAGAGGTTTGAGATGCCTAAATACTCAAACTTCAGCAGATAGAGGTATGAACTCAGTTGATTGATCAAATACTTACAAAATATATTTGTAGTTCTTTATGTGTCTTCCATCAAAGTATTGATTATGCTGAGGGCATATTACAGGCTGAAAATATTTCAAGAGATTACCTATTTGTTCTTTTATTGATGATTCATATAATTATTTAGACAGAGGATAATTACCCTATGCTTGAGACATATATTTATCCAAAATACTTATAGCTTATACTGTATATAGACTTCCTTCTGTTGTTCTCATTACAGAAATATTACCATTATTTTCAAAGATGATAAATCACAAGAACCCTTACTTGCCTAACCTGAGATAATAAATTTCTCAACAATAGTGATTACATTACCTTATAAATTACTCTAGTTTTGAAGTAATAATAAAAATAGATTATTCCCGAGAATGAATCTGGAGCATCTGCATAATTAACTTGAATTTGGTAAGCTCTACATGGAAATTTATGGCAGAGTTTACGCCAATGATTGGAAATGAAAAATGGTGCTGTCATCAAGGTAGTAATGTATCTGGTTGCAGGAGCTGTTCACATGATTTGCCTTCTCTCCAGAAGCATTGTGATAAAAATAATTCCTCGAGGTAACTGAGTATGAAAGAATCAGCGCATTTAATTATGGTTTAGAGATGCATAAATTTCCAATGCTTTGCTTACAAATATTTATGACTTTGTCAGTGCATTTCCATTAATTCTCTAATTTTCAATCTACAGGACATATTGTCTCTCTTTAAGCCCTTCCTGGGTTTCAAATAATTTAATTTGTAGCTCATTCTTAAGTGAGAGAGGAAGGTGTTAGAATATGAATAATCAGAATGGTGATATTGCTTGCTTTACTTTCTTTTTACAGAGTGGATATTTTGTTAAATGTTGAGCATACTAATTGTTTTTCTAATAATTTTTGCAGTAATCTATGGTTTGCATATTCAAATGATTTTCAAACATTAACTAAAATTATTTCCCTAATGAATTGTAAATGGAGTTTCATCTTCATTAAACATTCACTGTTTCTATGGCAATGGACTTGAGGCCTTAGATAAACTGTAAAATGAACGAAGAAATAGACTGCTCATCAGGCTTATATAGGAAATGATAATTATGAAATGTTGGTATTTTAAGATATAATTTTAAAGAGGAAAGCATTAATGTGGTGGATGTTTGTTAGGGAATCATAGTTGATTATTGAAATACAGTTATGTAGTTGTTGTTTAAAAAAATAATTTGTGATTAAGATAATGTGCTAAATGTCTATTACTGGTTAATTTGGTCTTTTGTGAAGTTAATGTAAAATGTGTAAATTCAAAAATATCAAGTCATGATTTCTAATGTGTATGTTAATAAGTATGCCCAATGATTAGCATACACTGTATGCTAAAGTCAATAAGGAAATTGATAGAAATAAATACAGAAAATGTGTAAAATGTATTTATGTAATATGTATTTCCAATCAAGGACAAATGCTCATTTAAGAAATGAGAGGAACCTATGTTCATATGTAACATTCAAGTAATAGTTCCTATGTTCATCTGTAACATTCAAGTAATAGTTCATGTGGATACTACCCAATGTGTGAAAACACAGGAGTGCAAGGTCATTTTTATCAAGTACCTAAATGGGGAAGTGAGAAGTAAGCAAAGGAGGGAAAATGAACTTTTTTTTTCTTAAATATGATTTTATCAAATTATTTAAAAATGCAGCATCCAAGAACCAGTAATATTGATGGTAAAAAGATGTTCCATTCTCAAATAAAAGAATGTGTAATGACATGGGGTTAGCTTATTAACTATGCGAAAGAGGAACAACACTATTTGTTGCAGTCATATATTTTTTTGGCTGTTTTCAGTAATATTCTCTTAATTAATTTTGTCATTAATGGAAAATAATACTAATCAAATTAATTGAAATGCATTAGGTGTATGAATTTTTATGAGTAAATTTGAGCATAAATATTTGCCTGAAAATTAGTTATTCAAATTAATTCTCCCTTTTGGTTGAACATTCAGCTAAAATTATAGACTATGGGAAAGGAGGTTGATTCACTTCCTAAAAATTTATAATCTGTGCCAAAAAATCTCTTTACATTTAAAGGGAAATCGTTAGTTGTAGCTACTAGGCAAGGCATCTGAGAGCTGAGGTCATTTCCATCATAGTGGATAGGTTGGTAGGCTGGTCAGGATGTGGTTATATGGGGAATGGAGTCAGAGTAGAGAGATACCCAGCATTGGCATTAGCCTGCTCTTAAAAAAAAGACAACAAGGGGTTAAAAGTTTTGCCGTTAAATACAAATTGGCACATTGCGAGAGGAAAAAAAACTACCAATCTACCTAGTTGGTATCAGTATGGATACATAAAATTTACCTCATAATAATTTTACATTTATTGTAATGCAACTGAGAACTATATTGGAAGTGCATACATATAGAGTACCTAATTAAAATGTAGCTCTAGTCCTCAAATGATTCCATGGTGGTACCAAAGTTACGAATATAGTGTGGGAAAAAGGGCTAGCATTTCAAAACAGTCTGTGAATTTCAGTGGTGGCTCCGCAAATCTATTTAAAGTTTATTCATAATTTCCCTCCATTTAGGCAAAACCTATATTTTGTTTCTTTCCTTGATGGAGTAACATATTCTCATGAATCTCAACATATTTTAAGCTCATAAACAATATTTATGAAAACATTCTAAGTTATTCAGATAGATAAGCTTACCTACAATGTGAAACATAACAGAAGAGTGTAGCACAAAATATTTTTCTCCTATGACTGTAACAAATGTCTAAAAATATCTCAGCCTTATCATTGGTTTAAAGGTTGGTACCTGTCCAAATGTCGTGGTCTGTAAACACATACCTAATTCAACTCTAATTTGGACTCATGTAAATTGGTAAAATCAAATGTTTGGTTCTTTGAAGCGAAAAACAAAAATATTTGATTCATTCACTGAATTATAAAAGAGTTGCTAAACATAAATAATACTACACATTTCAGTCATTTAGATAAATAGTCAATACCATTTAGTTATAATTTACAATGGCAGCAAATGAAGTAGTAAAATTAATAAATCAGAATGCAAATGTACCTCTAGAGCTGAAATGTGATGGTTATATAAAATGTTTAAATAATGCATTTACACATTTTTTAATAAATTACTTAGCTCAAAAAGACAATTTTTTATACAAGCAATGATATTAGAATTTAAAAAACAGTCATACTCACATTCTCAAACTTCAGCTACCTAAAAACTTACTGTTATTTTCAATGATTACACCTTGAAGTACTTCTTCCTGTTTGCAGTAAGACTGTGAAACCTGCTTTGAAAAAAAAGTGATGCCAAAAGCATCAAAGCTGTGGAAATGCATTAGGATGAACACTGGGGATAATGTCCAACATTCAGAGTTCTAATACTCACTGTGCCATGCTTAGGTTATGGTGGAGGTCATTAATAAGATAAGTGATAAATCTTAGAATTTAAAGAGTGACTCAAAAAATAAAAATAAAAATTTTATAATGTCCAAAAATGTTTGTGAATAAGTTTTGGAATAAGGTTGTGCATGGAGGGTGAAGGTTATTAGTGGCTGTACAAATTATTTAGGCAACAATGGAAATAAAGACGCATAAAAAGTAACATTCTTGTAGAAAATATTTTATCAATGTAACTGCATCCTAAGAAAAAGAGTAAAGATCATTTTCTCATGCATGTTTATTAATGTGAATTTGCCAACAATAAATAATAAGAACAGTCATGTATTGGTACTCCCATATTTTGCATATTTTCTAAGATAAATTGCTTGGCTACCTCCCAAAACTATGTTCACTATTATGGAAAAATTGAAAAATTACTAGGAAATTCGGCAAGCAAAACTTTTGTAAGAAAAAGGTGTGTCGCTAAACTTACATACAACAGCATGAAAGATTACCTGAACATATTGGTTGAGATTGTCCTGGCAGAAATTGGCATAATCATGCTGTATGTCCAGTCAGGAACAAGGCATGGACCAAATATGTAAGCAGTTTAACACCACAGTTGATAATTTATCACATTGAAGATAAGTCTAAGACCACATCTCAAGTTGTCCTGCACCCTCTTCCCGCACTCGCATCAGGCAGCAAATCAACTCTCTGCTCCCACAAAAGTCAATTATGAGAGTTACATCATCACGTAACCCCGTACATCGATGCACATCAATATATCTATGTCCAAAGCCAATGTCAGCACAGCGTCGGTTCAATGTCGCGTAGGTCGGCCAACTTTGCCAATGTCAAAATGACGTTGGGCCAGCATTGAGCCAAGCAACGATGCTACTAGGGTCTGAGAGGTATTCAGATTTCTTGCATTGTGTTGTGGTGTGTACCGTGGTTGTAACTTCTGTTGTTTACATCAAGTACCAATGGACTCAAGCAATATGATATGAGGATTACAATGCACAAGAAAAATCTCCTCTTTTTGTTATTAAAGAGGCAGAGTGACTATATAGGATATTTTGTGTTCATTTGAATTATCATTTTTGAATTTCGGTATCTTGCTTATTATTTGAATGAGCTCAACTCAGAGTTAAAGATGCTTACTGGGAAATTTTAAATAGATTAGGCTCATCATGCATAATTGGCATAATGCTGGGTAATAATAATTAGTATATGATAAGTATTTGTTATGTTTAGATTATTACATACTTACCGATAGAAGAGGAAAGATAGGAATAGAGAGCTACAATTTGGCGGACATGACTAATTCAGGGGTAGCCTGAGGTTCCAAAAGAATAAATTTTGATTAAATCAGGTCATGGTGGAATTGATGTACGTTCAAAGTGAAAAGAAGAAACTTTTTTGACACCACAGTATTCAAATACACGATTCCCCAGTTCTAATAGCATGACTCATGTTTTGCTGGTGGCACCGTAGGAGGAACGTTGTAAAATACTCTTGACCAATTGATCTTCACTGTCCTAATGATAACATTCCTTTCACTATTGCCTTTTATCCATTCCATCCCCCATCATCACATCCAAAATTATCCCCTTTTTTCTTATGTGAGTATAATTAGCATAGTCAGTGTCCTCATAAAATCTCATAACAAAGGTTCTTTAGTTGATTTTGAGAGTGGAAAGGTCTACATCCGAAAACAATCTGATCTCTGCTGGGAATGGGCAGCAGATGTTTGCATTGACATATTTTTGACTACCATGTTTGCCATGTAACTTTTTTAACATAAAGATAATACTTGTGGAATTCCCAGGTTTAGTGGTAACAAAACACTCACAAAGTGGCAGTCACTTGCAGTTACTTGCTGATGATGCTCAAAGAGATGACAAGCAAATTCAGTAGTGAATTAAATCTTTGTTCCTTTGCAAAGGATGTGAGGGTAGGTAATATTTATAACTCAATGAGCTCATAAGTACATCTTCACATGCATTTGTCCATTCTTAGGAGCTGCTCCAATGGGCAATCCATAATTCACTCCTTATTAAATGGGTTTTCATAATAATGAATCACACAGTAACAATGAGCATGAGTTACAATGGTAGCAACAGTTAGGTGGCAGTTACCTGCATGAAGCTAGACAATATGGAGGGGAAGGCTCATGTGAAAAGGGACAGCTAGGAAGAGCAGGGGAGAGGACAGCACATGGTAGGCCACCAGCACAAACTGCATTTAACTTCAGAGGGCGGGAAAGTTGCATGGAATACATTGCATTTGTGGCGATTTGAACAACATTTCACGACAAAATCCAAACATAGCTGAATCAAAATATGCTGGAATTGTTTGCAACTCATTGAGGAATCCCTTTCAAACTATTGGATTTAGGGACATATAGAGCTAGAATGTTGATTTGAATAACAAATTGAGCAGCAATTTGAACCTTGCGAACCCTAATAGTCAAATGTGGAGCCTAGTTTACTCCCTGTGTGGAGACTGTTCATGGGTAATGCACACTTCAAATGATAAGGGCCTTCTGCACAACTGCCACCATGTTACACTATCAATATATTGAAATTATGGAACTTAGACCTATTTGTCTATTTTCCTATGCACCTTATATAGTTTTTACTACCAAACTGCATTACCAAGGTCCTGAATGGGTAAATCTCTAATGTCCTTTGGTTTTGGAAGGGGTAGGTAAAGATCCTGAGTCCTGGCAATTGCTGGGGTCAGTAGCTGGGATGTGGTTCTTAAATCCTCTCCACAACATCTGCAACTATGTGTGTCTTCTTCCCACATGATGTGAAGGTGCTCCTTTACTCAGTAGTGGCCAGTTAGCAGCCTTAAAAATATCCTCGGTTTGATCCTATCTTATGATGGAAGTTTTTTTTGCATAACATGAGTTTGGTCCTTCAACGATCCTCCTAGCTTTCCTAGAGCTTTGTTCTAAGTGGTAGATGCAGTTTCAATTTTAACTGCATGGAAAATCAGACTTTCCGAGATAATGATAATTTTCAACTTTATTCAAAGAAATTTGACCCTCAAAATTTGAAACTTTATATTTGTTTACTTTGGGATATTGTGGTAATGGAATTGGCTATGATGGGCATGGCAACCCACACAGCACAATGACATCCTCCGGACATCCCTAATATATCCTACCGGGATATTGTGACGTCCGTGGGATATACTGAATTTCCCACTGACCAAAATGGGATATCCCACGGATATCGGAATGTCCTATAAATTTGACGTCCTGGAGACATCCCCACAGGACCTCCCTGGGACATCCCATGACTTCCCATGTACGTCATAGGGATATCCAAATATCAACTCACAGTACATTGAGATCCTATAGACATCCCAGGTATACCCCAGATGAAAAAAAATTGCTTTCCACACCCTTTCCAATTGCTTTCCGTAGGTTGCTTTCCGATTGCCTGCCAATGGTGCATAAAGAAAGTAATTGGAAAGCATTCGGAAAGCAAATTCATACTTTCCGTTTGCTTTCTGAACATTTTCCGAAAAAAAGTCATCGACGAAGCAGAGATTTAACGTTAGATCCCGAAGCGAAGTACATTATACTACCTCGTATCTACCTAACGTGATTATACCTGCAACGCTTGAATACCTATCCTACGACGCAACGCACATATTATTTAATATATGGCGTTGAGAACGACGTATATATGTAGTAACTTCCGCGGATAAATGTGACTTCGAGAACTATAATCATTGAATGATTATTCCGTGATAGTTTGAGGAAATACCAAAAATTCTTGATAAAAGTTATTTGCAATTAATTAATGCCAGATAACTGTTATTCTATGTTGCCACATAGTATGAATATAAATGCAATACTACTGCGAATAAACAAGATGTTTCCAATTCCCGCATGTTAGCTTCAGCGTCGTAGCAGGGGCTGGCCAGGCGGGCGTCATGTTTCATAAAAAAAACTTTACAGTCACTCGCCTCTGATATGATTTAATCCCAAAAGAGTTAATATTTATTGATTAATTGGTTTAAAGAGTTCATATAACCAGTGGGAATGGAATGTTTCAGAGACGGACCCGCAACGTCCGCAGGACATAAGTACAAAATATAATTTTTCAGTAAAAATCATTAATTTCCTTCATTCCTGGTATCACTCTTCAATAAAATGGGTAGAAAACCCATTAACTCTGGAAACTATCTTAAGGATGTAAAATCCCGGCGGGATACCTCAGCGACGTCCCAGGGATATCTCGGACGTCATCAGGACATACGAGATCAAATTAGGATATCCTGATGACGTCCTGTGCTGTGTGGGAATCTTAGTGGAAGCTCAATGTTGTAGCAATCCCAATGCTATGATTTTGGGTCCCACCTTGAGCATGGCCGTCATGTTTCTGTTAAGATTGAGGTATTTGATTAGATGGCTACCTACTATATTACCTTATTTATTCAGTCAGAGTTCCTAAAAACCAAAATCTACTACTGCTTGAAAATCTGAACACAAAGCAGTGAAAAAAGAGGGCAAAATGAAGTAATTAATGAAGTATCAGAGATATATTCAATTAGTTTAATTTTTTTACCAATTTTGAGGATACTGGGACTAGCCATGGTATTTACCCACAAGTGCACATATGTGCGACATTCCACAGAGGAAAAATCATTCCACTTGACCGGGATTTGAACCTGGATCCCTCGACTTCACCCCCAGTGCTTTAACCAGCTAAGCTACCAAGGAATCCTTATCCCCTAAGGATTTTTGGTGGCTTTATAGGAACAAGGTATTCAGGACCGCTAGACATAATGTCTAGCAGACAAAAATCCACAGGGGAGACGGACACCTCGGTAGCTTAACTGGTAAAGCACTCGGCAGGAAATCAAGGGATCCAGGTTCGAATCCCGGTGAAGGCGAATGATTTATCCTCTGTGGAATATCACACTTAATTATTTTACCCAAATTGATTAGATCATTTTGAGAGAAAGGTAGTAGAATCTACTTCCATTGCACTTACTTCCTCAGATATTTGGTAATATTAGTTGTGTTTTTAAATTAAAGACATCTAAATTGCTAGTAAAAAGCAGAGGAAATATGACTTTAATGCTTGCATTTTGGTCATACAGGTGACCATCTACATGGAGCATTTGAGTCTCATAAACATGTGAGTGTTGTCTGAGGTTCCAAATCCAAGTCACACTTGTACTTGGAACCTCGATCAGCACACAAGTGTGTATGAGATTCTAACACTCCCTGCAGATGGTTACCTGGATGACCAAAATGCATGCATAGGAGTCATATTTTCCTTATAGCTTTTTATTGAGAATTTGGATTATCCTGTAATTTAAACTCACTTGTCAATTAGTCTCTTCATGAAAATATTTTTGTTCATCCTTTTGCTGCTTCTGCAAAGCCACACATCTGCTATCCCTCATCTTCCTAGACCTCTCTCACCCCCCTTCATTACCCCCTTCATTATTCTGCACCCACTCCATTTCCTCTCTGTTCACTCCCATAGCTCATCCAAAACCCTTTCCCTCTCCCTTATCCCCCAACCCTCTCCTTAACCTCTATTTTCAGAGGACCCTTTTGGAAATGCCTAATACAGTGAAAACAGCCTATAGCGGAATCGCACGGTGCCAAATTTTCCGTTGTGGACAAGTTTCCGTCATACACAGGTTTGAAGCACTGCATAGGGATAACATATTCTTTAAGAGAAATTAACTGTTTCAGCATTTTATTCGCTAATTAATATGCGCACATAGACAACATTTCCGTTAGATCGTACACAAAATGTAATAACTTACAATGGACTGTTTAATTTTCTTGCTGCACACGTCTTTTCTCTGTGTAACTTTTACAGTCATTTACCAAACTTAGTAGACCAACGTCGTTGTTAAAGAGACAAATGTTTTAAATTTTTCTCCATTCTCTGAACAACCTCTTTATAATTGTTTAGTCTTATAGTCATGTCCTTTTCTTCTGTTTTGTTTTCTTCAATATCGTCCTCCCCATCATCCTCAATGCACCCCTTTTCGCATACTAGGAAATCAGTATTAAAATCACCAGAAGTGATCGCTAAGTTTTCGTCTATCTTTGCAATGATGATTTCTTTGCAATGATTTTTTGGGATGATTTATTTTCCAATATCAATCATTAAGTTCATCATAAGAATCATTACAATATGAATGAAATCATAAATGTATTCATGCTAACACCAACATTTAGCTATTCACCGCGTAGCACTTCTTTATTCTTCAACATGCTGTACACCTGCGTTTTTCCACATTTGAATTTCTTTTGCACCTCTTTTGCGTTGCACTGATTTCTTAAGTAAATTGAAATTTTGATGAGTTGACTATGATGGCAATTTTGTCCTGCAAAATCAATGCGTTTCCTTTTGACATTTTACTCTCGTTGTGGATCCACTTACACCACTAAAGGTATTCACTGCGGGCACCAGGAAATGAACTTATTCGCGACGAGTGCGACTTTATGCGACTCAATAAAGGGGAAAATGTGGGAGAGGGTCAGGGGAAAGGCTTGTGTAGGCACGTTGATTGGCTTGGTCTACTGGGAGGGTGTGAATGACAGTTGGCCTATGAAGAACGGGAGTAATGACAGAGAAAAGGGGGAAGGGAGGAAATGTGGGAGAAGAAAAAAGGGCCAGGAAAATAAGTGCGTAGTGAGCAAGATAAGTCATAACAACCAAGACAATAACAGCACGAAAAGACCCCCAGTTCAAGGATCAGCTATTCTCAGGAACTTGTACCAACCTGGGCGTCCCATGGCGCCTAGCAATCGAGCGAAAAATAGCAGAAGCACGAGAAGGAGAGGGACAGGAGGATGGAAACATTTTCGTCAACCATCGAGCCCCCCTTCCGTGTTCCTCTACCAACAGGTAGTAGCATTCCCTTCTATTCAACTCTCTCCCACACATTCCCCTCCTTGAGGTTATCCTTGAAAATTCAATTCCGGGAAGACTTAGTGTGGCAATCCATAAGTGTGTTAGAGTGAAAATTGCAATTCCGTAATACACAGGTGAAAAGTTCAGGTCTTAGAACAAAAATCGTTCCGTTGCCGGGTTGAGCAGGTTCCATTAAATGCAGGTACAATTATATGGGAATTCTTATATTGCACGTCGGGACCAAGAAAATTTTCCATTATGGACAAGTTTCCGCTGTATACAGAGTCGGTTATTGACAGTTTTCACTGTACTTGTAAATATAATGCTACCCTTCAGAGAATAACTACTTTAGGAAGTAAAATTTTAAAACTGTAACGTGTAAAGTTAGAAAACTGGCAGTTCTTAGATAAGTAGCTCTAATAACTTTTTATTTATTTACTTGTTAATAAATTTTGCCTCTTTTATTTATTTTTTCGTTAATATGTATTGTCAGTCAATTGTCATAGGGTTCTTAGTTCTGTAATGATGTGATGACAAAGAGAAAACGGATTGTTACAGAAGGAGGCATTTTGGAGTAGGATGCTTCTGAGCTAATAGCCCAGAGTAGGGAAAGGGGTTACCCAATTACTGTTTTTGTAATAATAGATTGAAATAAAAATTCTATTCTATTCTAATACAAAATTTCATTTTGCCTTCTTATATTTGTTTAGTTGTTGAAAATATTCTTGTTTTACTTCACAGTAGTAACAAAAAACAAATCTTAATTGGCCATAAAGATTTTATCAATGCTACATGCTTGAGCCAATATATTGACCTGGGGTACCTATAGCACTACTGGCACTAAGACAGTTAACCCCTCAAGGAGGGATTTAATATTTGAGTATTTAACTCCTCAGGGGGTATTTAAATTGATGCATAGGGCAAGATGACGTATGCCGTATGTTGATGCGCTGCTGGGAGCGAAAATAGGGTCCGTACACGTGTACGTCAAAATGGCTTGAGAGGTTAAACCCCGCCCAAATATTCCCACTTCCTAGTACATCTCCCTTCAAACACTCGTGATCACACCAAAGTACTATGTCAAGCCTGCACTGCGGGTTGGTTATTTCGGGCAGGCCAATGACCGCAGGGGCAATTAACACCATTGAGGATAAGCAGGTAAGTCAGTGAGAGAAGGATTATTTGAGGGATGTAGGAAGTTTGGAGAGAAATCTGGCAATGACATTAGACATCTCTTAACCAGTTGACACAAGGAGATGGCGGTTTGCTGACTTGTCAGACCTTGACCTTGATGAATGAGATTGCAATTTGTCGGACTTTTACACTGTTACCTTCGTAATTCCATAAATTATTAATGTTTTAAAGAATTTTACCCCAGTAAAAAATATAAAAAAATATTCTCACAAGTGTTAATATTTGATGAAAATATTTCTAATTTCTTGAAAAAATGTGATTTTTGAGATAAAAAATACATGCATAATAAACGAAAACCAAATTTTGATGAAATAAATAGTTACTCAATGGAAGGCCATAATTCAATATCTACTACCCAAGTGGAAAGGTGACATCGTGAAGATGTCTTTAAGACGTCAGAATGGTCGTAATTTGGTCGAAGACGTAATTTGGTCATGGAAGACCAAAAAAAGACCACCGCAACTTAGTCCAGAAATCTTGGTGACAAGTTTTATAGCGTGCCAGTCTGTGTTCTTTGATACATGAATGCTTTTTTTGCTATTAATTTTGAACTTCGTAAGATTCACAACTATATTTACTGGTGGTATTAAACTTCATCTTTAGAGATCTTGAAGACGTCCTCGTATACGTCTGTAAGACCTCCCCAAGCAGCATTGAACGTATTACCTGTGTTCAGCCAGTATTGGCCGTCGACGATCGCAATCGAAATGGGAGCCGATGCTCCGAAAATGACGCTAAAAATGCGTTTTATGAACTTGGGAGTTGATTTTACTAATAGTTGGGGGAAAAATTTTGTTGCTCTTTGTGGACTTTTTTTGGACTTGGAAATATTCGCTCTGATCCATGTCAATTTTTAAGTAGCTTTGAGTGCCAAATGTCGATACATCTTCTAAAATATCGTTTAAAATGTGATTTATGAGCTTTGGAAGCGATTGCACTTGTATCTGAAGAATATATTTTATTTATTCATACGATTTTGGACTTGGAAATGTTCGCACCTAACAAAAAATATTTTAGCCTTTACACCTTCAAAAGCTCTTAAAAAATCTAAAAATATTTGCATTGTGCCAAACAAGTATTTTAATGTGAGTTAGCATCATGTTTTAATTTTGTGTGCCTGTGCCCCAGCGGCCCGCAGTCTGTGGGTCTATAAATTTAACTTAAGTGCGCCCCCTGAGGGTTGCGCCCCTGGCAGCCGCCCGCCTGGCTAGCCCCTAGCTACGACGCTGAAGCTAACGTGCGGGAATTGGAAAAATCACAGTGATATTGCATTTATATTCAAACTATGTGGCAATATAGGTAAATTAATGCCAAATAACTGTTATCGAGATGTTATGGTATTTCATCAAACTATCGTGGAATTATCATTTAATAATTATAGTTCTCGAAGTCACTTTTATCCACGGAAGTGACTACATAAATACGACTTTCTCAACACCGATACTTCAAATATGGGTGCGAGAGTAGGTGCGTAGAGTCGTAAGGTTGCTGATAATGCGATGTAGTCGCTAAAACTTCAGGTAGATACGAGGTAGTATAATATAACGTACTATAGCATGCCATCGCGTTATAGTGATTAATTGCTCTTAAAATATTTTAATAATCAATACGTCATTCAAATGTCTTCTAGACTAATGAAATGACGTCTGGGGTTGTCGTGTTATCGGTTTTTTCGATCATGGTCTTGAGACCATTTCTAGATCATCTTTGAGACGTCATTTAGACGCCTCTGGCACGTATGTGTTCTGCCAGGGTAAGCCCATGGGTAAATGAAAAGGGTCCGCAGTTTTTACATGTAACGGCTGGAGCACTGCACATGCTCTCCAAAATGCATTCAAGTAGGGATTAGGATTACACTGAATAATCTCCACCTGTACTGGTATTCGAACCGGGATCATTGGAATAGGAAGATAGTGCTTGTAGCCACCTCACCAAACCAATCTTCACCAGCACAACCTCTGGGAACATAATTACTCTGAGAACAATAAAGTTTGTTTCCTTCAATATGGAAAAAAATGTTAACAGGATTGAGACTCAAACACGGGTCTTCTGTATGTGGGACCAGTGGGATACTTACTAGTAGAAGATAATGAGTACTCCATAGTGCCCTCTGTGTGGAATATTTTGTGTAATCAACCACCCTCCAGCCGGAGAAGTTTACTATGAGGGAGTGCCACCCTGGAGTTAAGTGTCGGGATCCGGTTGGTGAGGTGGATAAAGTACTGGCCTCCCAATTCGGAGACCTGTGTTTGAATACTGGTAGCACCGGCGATCTTCAGTGATATCCCCGTGCGTATCATTACTCTCGTGATACATGGGTTGCTCTCTAAGGTCCGGTTTTATAAGCTCTGTTAAATATTTTCTCGGCATGAAAACCTAAGTGAATTAAACGTCCTTCCATCGATAACCCTCACGTCAACTAACCGAACGTATGATGTAATTTACGAAACCCAAGCTCTCAGTTAACTTCTACATCTATTTACACCTAGATACTACCCTGCGAGCCGTCGCGGAGGCGTGTGGCAGGGAGTCTTAGGACACCAGCCATGGAAAGGGGAGGGAATAGGGAAAAGGGTGGGGGGAGAGGACAGAGGGAAACCTGTTGACGGTGTGTCTTATATTAGTTTCACGCTGTTTTTGATATAATCACTAATGGTGTGAGGAAAGAAGGAATTATGGTACCTGTTATCAGGCTTTCCCGGCGATGATTTATATCAGGGATCTTTCGGGGTTTGCACCGGGTAGTTAGGTCCATGGCGGCCAACGTTTCGATGCTCGACTCGAGCATCGAAACGTTGGCCGCCATGGACCTAACTACCCGGTGCAAACCCCGAAAGATCCCTGATATATGGTACCTGTTAGTTTGGCAGTGCGTCTCTCTCATTTTGGCATTCCTATCATTCCTAGAGAGATAGCACGGGGCTAAAATAATATCCTTCTTGTCGTGCTGAAACTCGCCCAATATGAATTTTTCAAGTAATCTGAGCCTAGCGTGAAGCCTCTGAGTCTATGACGGCTCCCAACCTAGTCCTTCCAATTAGCTATGTAAATTGCCTACTCGCAGCAATTTTTTTTAAACGAAGCGTGCGGTTTTCCTTTGTATTATATTCTATTCGTGAATTTTATTTTTCATACCCAATGCATCAAGTTAACGAAATGGCTATGTTATCTCACAGTTAAAGCTGACTAGACTTTGTAAAACCGGGGCTAAATGTGGTACTCCGTCCGTAGGATGGGTCGTTTATAAAATATGGGCTGTGACCCACTGCGATCTGCGAACTTCGATAAGAGGCTAATATTGACGCCAGCCTTTCTCCATTGATTTCGCCATTGGTTGAGCCAGACGCCAGTGATTTCGATGACTCATATTGACACCGGGTGTCTCTCCACCCATCCGAGTTATAGTTGTACTTTTAGTTTAACGCGTTTCTACAGCTAAGGTAATTTCGCTCTTTCTACCGACCACTCGCAGACGGGGGCAACTGCACTTGGACGAATGGCTCGATCACCCCTCAGAATTGGAGACGAGACCAACGATGGTTAACTTCGGTGGCTGAGTGGGAACCGGCGCATGGGCGCACGGGAAGGGGAGGGCAGGGGTGGGTAAAATAATCCCAGCTGGTCCATTGGAAAATTACGCACTTTTTCAAGGGGTGAAAGATGTGAGTGTAAAGTATGTTTCCGGAACGTATCCAAAGAAAACTAACTTGGCCGGGGTTAGGCGTACACTAACCGATTTCCTCGCTTCTGTATCCTCGCGATGTCTTCATTATAGACTCTGCCGAGATCAGTGACGACATGCATAGCTTAAAAAAAAGCCAAATGCGCCGCCTTAGGGTCCATACCACTTGAACGATCGTGCCGCGTCGTGGTATTATCAGTTCCCGGTGCAGGAAGCCGGACCCCGGTGAGCGATCGAAAAGTCAAATATATTTTACAGCGTTTCCGACTGTTTTAAATGTTCTTGTCATTTACACCACTAAGGGTCTTCAATTAATACTCAAATATGAGTCACTTCACGGGTCTCCGCGTAAAATCCATTCACATTAACTACTTTGTTAAATTTCGTCTAAATACAGCGTCTGCCATTTTGTGTCGTCGTAGCAGGCAGGTAGAAAATATAACCTCAGAAACTAAAGCGTAGTAAAATAAAATCCCATGTTCATACATCATATTTTTTATTCCCTAAAAATCCTCCCTCAACTACACCATCAACTTTAGTTGGAAGACTTTCGGAGAAAGTTAAAGAGACGAGAATCGGAGAAATATAGTCAAATTTAAACCTTTCGCCAGAGTCACGCTTAAAAGCCGCCAGAGTAAACTTGAATGATCCCTTAAGTGTACTTCGAGGACCAATACAGAATTCTATGAACATAAATACACTAAGATTAAAAAAGACTAAATGTAAGGCCGCGTTACTAATGTAATATCATGAGTTACATTTTATTAATCCAAATGCTCCGGTTTTAAATGTTACCGTAATGCACTTCAATGATCACGAGAGACTCTTCGAGGGTCGCCATATAAAACTTAGAACACCATGTCATTCATTCTTTGGTAGGTTCTGATATTTAAACTTTGGATAGCTCTCCCTGCCTGAGATCTTGCGTAGGCATGTCTTATGGTAGGGTGCAAATGAATTTTATTGTCGATGCTGTCGTTTAAGGGGGAGTAGCAGAAGTTGACGTTCTCAGCTATGAGCAGCCGCAAATTGTTCATGATGCTGCTTTGGTGGTCATTCAAATGGATTAATTTTCTTCAGTGGGGTGGGAACAGGCGTTTTCCTCGAGGTAGGCCGTTTTTTTTCTATGGTAAGTCTTTGAGCGTGGGAGTTACGGGAGCAGAGGAAAGATTGGAGTGTGCTGATTTCAGAAATATTTTCGATGGAGCTTAGACACCTGGATGAAGTGTAGTGGGGTAAAATTAGGGCTTCGCTATTTTATAGTATTGTCGACTAGTTATGAAGGGATGCGTAGTACTGGAAAGATTGTGATCCCTCGGAAGACTTCGTCTCTCACTAAAGGACAAGAATATTCTCGTATAGTAAAAGCTATTCCTACGTCTTCCAGGTTACGACTTTTCGGAGTATATCAATATACCACGGCGAACCAAAGGGTGAGGGAGGAAGTGTTTACAATGTTGGGGATGGCAATTGCCCCAATGAAATTACATCTGAAGATTGGTCTTTTTCGGCAGACGAATGCGAAAATTTGTTTATTTTTAAAATAAATACACCAAGTCAGAGGGAACTAGTAACTCAGTACATATCGTTATAAAGTACGATGGAGTGAGGGAGAGTTGCTTAAGCGATAAATTTAATGACTCAAGGATTGCCATGAAGAATATATTTTTAGAATGACTCAAAAATCCTCTCTCCTAATCCCACTACTTAAAACTAACCTTTTCAGGATGGTTTTTGCGTCACCTATTATGAGTACGCATGAATCATGCTGTCACTCAAAGGTGGTACCTATTACATTATTGTGGTTCCACATTCCACATTCCTAAGTAGTCACTGGATTAACGTTAGGTTTCAGCTGTGTGGCTCGGTTGGTTACAATGGGAGACGATCGACAACTAGGGTTATTTTCTCCTTTAAGGGTTAGTGGTTTGGTCGTTAAGGGTTAGGGTTATTTGGAGCATGGGGGGAAGGGTTGTGAGAGACATGGAATCATCATAAGCCTACACCTTGCGAATGACGCCAAGGGATTCAGAGTTAAATGTCCCATTCGACGGACTGGATCCTGTACCTGAAGTTCTCTACGCCTAGCACCCAAGTAGGACTGGTATTTTACTGAGGAATCACCATCACTGCCGGGATTCAAACACGGGCTCTTGGGATGGGAAGGTAACACTCTAACCTCACCAGCCTGGTCACCAAGGGCTGAGCGCTCAAACATTTTGCACCATAACCTCTGTAATTAGGTCAGAGATTGACGAGTGGAAACATATGGGTCTTATTGCTTTCCAATTTGATCAGGCAAGTCATAAAATAATGGGCGAACGAGAATAAACGGAGGATACAGCTATTGTGGTGGCAAGATTGCTTGCCATCCAGAGGGCCCTAGTTTGAATTCCATCCGTGCTGGGAGATTTTTCAATGGAATCCCGATCCTTACTTGGGTGGTATGTGGAGAGCGTTTTAAGCACAGTATTTTGTACGTCGCGGTTGGATAGGGTGTTTAACTATGGACCCCTTGTCACCTTTCCTTAAGTGTAGGCTAATGGCGACGCCGAGTTTCTCTCCACCCTTCTTCCATTCCCCTAATAACACGTCTCTTACCAAGAGACCCATCAATCATTAACGACAAAAATGACCTTAGTTGTCGTTCGTCACCCAAAATAACCAACTAAACAACATTTTACGAACCCTGACACTACATTTGATTATATCAGAGAGGTAAAATTCAGGGAATCTAACAGCCGAAAGGACTGGTCAATACTTCCATTTTCTTGCAAATGAATATAGACCGCAATGGCTTCCACTAATACTGGATGAGTAAATAGGTTGATCGGCATGTAGTATAGTGACTTCAATTGCTGAAAAAAGTTTATTTTAAAGATATGGCGACAGCACGTCTCGCGTGCCTGCTTAACTTTTGATATACTCATATCACTACGCATGTATCCATGTGCATATTTTATTTATGTACTTTGGTTAGTTTCTAAACATTTCGTAGCATGTAATGTAATATGTGTTTGGGGAAAATTCACCCTCTTCCACAACGGTCTTGCTGATTACCCTTCTTCTTCCTCCAATCTATACCCTTATAGAACCCTTGAGGGTAATATGAAGAAAGAGATTCACGCACGGCCTTTCGCACAGTTCTTCGGTACAAATTACTAATTGGTTAACAGCTGAATCCACATTTATGTATCCTATTTATTTCTTTAAATCATGATTTCAACTATCTGTGATAAACTGAAGTGGCGAAGGAAGGAACAGCTACATTTAGGGAAGCTTATCTTCTTTAATTCATCTGTCTTACTTCCTTGAGATTTTCCTTTAATTGGGAGATTTCCTTTAACCCTGAGAGAAATTATTCCATGCCATTTAATACAACAACTCCCAACAAGTACCTAATGCACTAGAGTTTCTCAACCAGTACATTTAGTAATTACTTAAGTTTGTTTGTTTAACTAGCAGAAGCGACCGCTGTGTAAAATTCTTCATACAGAATTTTAAATTAAGAAATGCTCTTTTCAGTCCAGTTGGTTTTAACTTCTAGTTTAGTTTAATGCTTAATTTTCCTCAGCTTCGAGTCTTTTTCAAAATTGAAAATGGCCACCAATGAAGAAGCTGTGACCAAGGTTGGTGGGTGAAAATACTAAATATGATAATTTTTCCTCGAGCCGTAGTTGATGCATCGTATCCATGAGTTACTCCTAAAATTAGAAAGATCGAACTCCGCACAAATTCGATCGGTTCTGATAAATGAACGAGTAGTTTCGTTATACCCTTGAAGAAAAGTCGGAAGATCATGAGTCGATCTCTTTCATTTTTCTTTCGAAAGTAATTTCGCAAGTGCACCTCGTGCGATCTCCGCATTTTTCAAAGCTCGTATTTTATGCAGACCTTTTTTTTCCCTCCCAGAGGTTTAGAAAAAGGGAGATTTGTAACGTACTGGTCTCTCTCCCTCTCCCCGCCTCCTTGTCGCCCGTCCTTGAGGCCAGATACTCCGCACGCGCATTCTCGGATTGGGCGTGGCAAGCCTTTTTTTTATCAAGAGCTCCCCGGGAGAAAAAATCTGGACCACTGCCGACTTTCTTTCTCCCCCTTGAGATGGAGCCATGAGTCGCATTCACTAACACAGTGCACTGGCGGGGGGACGAACGGGACCGCCCCCCCCCCAGAACAAATAAATAAAATTTGTTCAACGTGCAAAAATATTTATAGTCCATAATTACTCGTAAAAGCTGATAGTCATTTAAACGCAAGTTTAAAAAAGTCACTGTAGAAAGGTAGAAATGCGTTAAAATAGAGTTTTCAAGGTAAAAACACCTTAAGTCTTCCCCTGATCCCCCGGTATGTTCGCCCCCCCCCCCCCAGGCCCTAGATACGCCACTGGTCATATGACTCGTTTAGACTACTAGGGTTGAATGATGGTTAATATGGCGGCTAAAACTAACCTGAGTTTACGCCACCTTCCCAGAACCGTCGTAGAGATGGTGGTGACATCTGTTGGTGAATTAAAGTAACCCTGTCATTGGGCAGAAATGAGTGCTCTCGTTAAGGAAAATTGTGTGTAATTTTCTGAAATCGCTTTGAATGTACAGTGTAATGTGTGGACTGTATTTATTGCACCAGTATATTACTTTTGGGCTGTGTTTATCGTATTAGTATCTTATTTTTGTTTTGCGACTCTCAGTTTTCTTAATTAAGTGCAAGTTCAGTGATATCGTACTTGATCATCTGAAAATCTCACTGATTTTATCAGCTCACCGCCTACCTTTATTCCTCCCTCCTCTTCCCCCCATGCCTCCATTACCATTTATTCTGAATACACGTTTAAAAGCAAAGGCGATAGTGGGCACCCTTGCCGCACTCCCCGACCTATCGCGGCCCATCCCGATTCTCCATTGGCTAATCTAACCTGCGCCGTCTGGTTCGTATACAAATTCCGAATCAGACGCCTGTCCCTCCAATCGACCCCTAATTTCTTCAACTCTCCCATTAATTTCGTTCATTCCACCCGATCAAACGCCTTCTCGAAATCTACGAAGCATGCAAAAACATCCTGCCCATACTCTAGATTTCTTTCTACCAGCGTCCTCATCACCGCTATAGCATCTCGCGTTCCCGTCCCTCTCCTAAACCAGAACTGATCGTCACCCAGGTATTCATTTGCCTTCTTCTCTAGACTTCTGTTTAGAATTCTCAGAACTACTTTGGCCACGTGGGATATTAAGCTTATTGTCCTGTAGTCTTCGCAAGTTTTTGCCTTACTCTTCTTTGGTATAGGAATTAGTACAGTCTTCGCCAAGTCTTCCGGCCACACTCCATCCTCATAAATCCTACGAATAAGTGCAAAAGGTTTTCCTCTTTCGTTCTTCCCCATGCTCTTTAAAGACTTTGCAGGTATGTCATCTATTCCCACCGCCTTATTCCTTTTCTTGTCTCGTAGAGCTCTCTCGATTTCGCTATCTAGGATACCTAGTCCGATGCCGTATCTGTCGATATCGTCTTCCCTTTCTATATCTAACATATTGGGTATTATTTCTTTGTCATACAGCTCTTCAACATACTCTTTCCACCTCTCCTGGATCTCCTTCGGTTCTACGATCACCTTTCCCGTCTTGTCTGTTATCGTTGTAATTCCCCATCCCTTATTACCACCCGTCAGTTCCTTTACATTCCTATATAATGCATCTGCTCTTCCCTCTTTTTGGTATTTATCTAACGAGTCGATCTGTTATTTCCACCACGCCTCCCTTGCTTTCTTTGTTTCTCTTCTAAGCTTGTTATTTAATTCTCGGTATTTTCTCTTACCTAGCTCTGAGTTTACGCTTTTCCATTTCCTTCTCTCCTCCATCTCCCTTATCATCTCCTTCGTGATCCACGGTTTTCTAATTTTAGTTGCACTCACTACGCCTACCGTTGCTTTCGCAGCTTCTACAATTCCATTTTTCAAAATTCCCCATTCATCTTCCACTGATCTAACTCCATGATCCTCACCCACTATCTCACCAACCTTCTCTCGATACTTCTTCTTCATTGCCCCAGTTAATGCCTCCGTATTCCTCTTTCGTACCCTCCTTCCCATTCTTATCTTTTTCAGTTTTACCCGACATTTCATGACTAATAAGTTGTGTTCTGTGTCTGCATCAGCTCCTGGGTAAGTATGCGAGTTTTTAACACTATTCCTGTATCTGTGACGAACCAATACATAATCTATCTGGAACCTATCTGTCTCCCGGCTTCTTCCAAGTGTACCTACGTCGAGGATGATGTCTGAACCATGTATTTGTAATTACTAGGTTATTTCTACGGCAAAACTCCACTGCTTTCTCGCCCCAGTCGTTTCTCCTTCCTAGCCCGTAATTGCCCACCTCCCGCCCATCTCTTCCTTCGACCAGCACCGCGTTCCAATCCCCCATTACTACCAAGTGCTTACTCCCAGGTATGCTACCAATTATTTCCTCTAGCTGATCGTACACCCCATCTATCTCCTCCTCTTTATTATTAGAGGTAGGCATATAAACCTGGATTATAACTATATTAGATGGTTCTGCATTTAGTTCCACGACTATTATCCTATCACTCACCTGTTCTGCATACACTACTTTTCTACCTAGTTTCCCATTCATTACGAATGCAACCCCGCGCTGACTTTAATTTCCTCCACTATAAATTACTCTATAGTCATCGCTCCAGTAGTCCCCGTCGTCCTTCCATCTTACTTCACCCAGACCCATGATATCTACACCCACCCTCTCCATTTCTTGTTTTATATTCTCTAGCTTCCCCGCCCTCATCATAGTCCTAACATTCCACGTGCCTATTCTGATTGTTTCGTTCTTATTCTTTTCCTCTGCTACTACTACGTCTGAGCAAGGATTTCGTGTGATGACGACCGCAGGGGCCTTGCTCCCACCGCCGCCGGGCACGACACCCGGCCCTCTGAGCCGAGTCCCGTAGTTGCCAGGATTCATTTTCATTTGTGAACTGTCCATAATTTCAAGGTTTTTGTTTTAATTGAGATGGTATTCCGTGGCCTATCTCAATAGTGTTTTTTACGTGACACCATCACTTCAGAGGCCGCCCCAATGGGGTCAGACGCCTTTTGCAGCCGCCTCACTGAGGTACAGACGCTGCGCGGACTACCATTCGTCTGTCTCCTAACCTTCGACCAATCTGGCATGGGTGACCCTACCAGGAGCATTGCTCCCGCCAGTGCAGCTCTAGGGGTCATCGGAGCACGCAAGCCCTTCCACCACGACAACGTTGTAGTCCAAGGGAAGAGACTTGAAAGCCTAAAAGTCCTAAAACATTTTAGTGAAATAGAATGGAGATTAAGAGAGTATCTTAATTCAGGGTAATCATTTAACTGAAAGTAAATGTAACGTAAGGTAACTATTTGTATATTAACTGCATAGATGTCATAATGTGCGGGGCCAATTTATGAGTAATGATTACCCAACGGAATCTGCCGACAAAACTGATGAGTTTTGGCAGGACCGATTTATGTGTGTATGAAATATTCTATTACCCAATCTATTAATTTCTAAATGCTTTATTATTAACAAATATACATTTTCAAAAAAAATATACATACGACACACCCAGATGAGAGGTTAAATGCATACAACGAACGATGGACTGCGCCTGGTAGCTCCTCAACGAACGAAGGCGGAAGAGATGGGAGGGAAGGGAATAAGAGGGGCGGCGATTTATGCCGTGGCGCCAAATTAACCTGTGGGTGCTTATTAGACGTCACCACAAGCATAAAATTGAATCATGAGTGTTATAATAAGGAATCCTTTAGTTAGAAAGAATTCACCGTTTTTACAGCCGCCCTACGCAGAGTTCATCTACATCTACATATTACCCCGCAAGCCGCCTCAATAGGCGTGTGGCGGGGGGTGTTAGGACACCAGCCGTTTACATTTAAAATGGACACGCTCTAATGAAATTACGCCTAGCATTTATTATAGTCCCTTATTGTTCGGGGGAAAAACGAATTCCCATACCTATCCGTTCGGCAAAATATCTCTCTTAATTTATCGTTTCTGTCGGACCTGGAAATATAGTGGGGTTCTAATAGAATGTTCTCCGTGCCGCTCTGAAAGATATCTATTCTCAATTTTTCAAGCAATCTAAGCCTAGCGCGCAGCCTCCGAGTCTCTAGAGTTTGTGCAAAAGTTAACGGCCTGAAAATGCTCCGAACGGCAGCGATTGGAGGGGTGGTTGCTCTTGGAGGGAGGAAACTTTGAGGGAAGCACAAACCTCTCAAGGTTTAAAATACGATTTTAACGCGTAAAACTCTCCAAGGAAAGTATCATTCTTATGGATTTGGAATCGAACCCGGATCTCAAAAATGTGCACCGTATGTTTTTACCAGCATTTAAAATGCCCAGACATCTTCTATCTTTGCGTATTCTATTTAGGCTTTGATATAAATAGATGACGTGACGAAATACCGTGGGTAACACATTGTAAAGTACCCGTGCTCGTACGCATGGCGCCACAGTTCATTACGTTGATGTCAATATAAAAAATGGATGTTTACCTTAAACAATTTTCTAAGCAGTTTAACTTGAGATGAAGTCACTTGCCATGAGACTCAATGTGGCTGGAACGGTAATCGTGGGTCAATGAGTACACATGACAATAATTTTAAAAGTAAGTCAAAAAACAAATTCTCGGCCACATTTCTAATAAGTATACACATATGTTTATGAGGTGGAACTCACCTTACGTGCAGTAATGGAAATGAAGAATCATAACATTTTCGACTTAATTAAAGCATGCTATGACTTGAGCTACTGATATTTTTGGAGCGGCATTCAATATTTAGGCGAAAATTATACTTACATGTGTTTTTTTCGAATCTTTGACTCAGCGTGACACCTTGATATTTGTTAACAACCATTTTAATAGCATTGCATTTATTATTTCGCGTTCAGAAGAAAATCTGTACATATGCAGTCGAAATATTACGAAATGTATCTCATTTGCTATAAGGCTACGTGCTAAAATAGCACTTCATTGCATAAAACAAATTGGTAAATGCAATTTTTTTTAAACTTTTACCTATAGATATCACTAATAAGAACACTCATGCAAAGTTTCACGGAAATCTGTGCATGGACGATAATCGCTTCAACCACTTTAACCCCAGCGGGTGATGCACCAAGTTTAACTACTTGACAAAACAAGACGACGGTTATATTTTCTTAAAACTCCGTGCAGTAACAGTTTGTCTCAATAGATTCGTTACGGTCAGGAACAGGTTTTTCCAAAGAGACCATAGACATTAAAACAAGAACTTCCTACGTAACCAACCAACTTTTGGTCACGCTAATTTTAGAGTTAAAATCGAAACTCTGTAATGCCCTCTCCAGAAATCGCAATGAACAAATTCAAAGTAAGCTTCAAATTTCAAAGGGAATTAGATTTTCCTCACCCATGAGGCGTTTTACTATTTTCGTAATGGCTTTAAAAACCGATACAGGTGATTTCTATTTCTTCATTGAAGCTTTCAGTACTGTGATACATTGATTATTATTCGTATAATCGCCGCTTGAAGCTTGATAAGGTTTGTCTAAAGTTACGTTTCCATTGCAAGCCGCTTTTTCAAGGAGAAATGGATGGCTTAGTGTCACCAGTGACTAAACGCCGTTTATCAAGTTTTCAGAAAAGGAAGGATTTAGTCAAGAGTTCATAAAAAATAGAGAAGTTTTCAAAAACCTCGATGGTTGCTGCACTTTACAGAACCGGTAAAGCTGCTAATCAGGTTTAGCATAGAAAACAAAGCCATCTTTGCTTTTAAGAGAATACTACATTCAAGTACCGCACTCCGACCGTCCGATAGGAGGTTAAACCGTGGCTAAAGAGGAGATTAATGCCGACGCCGGGTTCCTTTCCACATTTCCTTCACCCCACAATAGCTCTTCCCCTGTCAACCAACCCACCTGTCGTCAATCGCGCAAATGACCTCAGGTGACAGTCGCCTCCCCAAATAACAAGCCAACCATTTCATTCACAAAATAATAGTCCTTTCTCCATTTGGTTTGCGTTTTTGATGTTTGTGCTTCATCTTTGCGGTTACCCCGGAGCGCCAGAGCTTATCACGTGATGGGTAAGTAAAAACAGTAGCACAATTTCCACAGTTTGCATTTGAAAAATAATAAAAAGAATCACACAACACATGTTTCGGCATACCAAGCCATCATCAGGTACACACACCAACACATACCACGTAAGTTGGAATCGTTCAAACTGCGGGTTAGGCCTCGGCCACGATACGAGCGGCGGGAGGCGAGCGGCAGAGCGACAGAGTGGCAACGGTGAGTTTTATGTTTCTAATGTTTGACATGGAAAACGCTCGAACCCAGTCTTGATAGACGTGATCGGCAACGCGGCACGGCTAGGTGCCGCTATACTGCCGCTCGCCGCCAATCCCAGACATTAAATTTTTCTTGTGCCGCTCTGCCGTTCAACTCATTCTGTGGAAAAATGTCGGACGAGAACGTTTTTTCAAATGACAATAATGCCATTTCTGCTTCTGAACTAATCTTAGGTCGAATCACCGCTCGTATCGTGACCACTACCGCCCTGCTGCTGCGCCGCGGTACTGCTCTGCCGCCCGCCGTTTATATCGTGACCGAGGCTTTACGCTCGTACTGACGTGCATTCCTGCAGCGCGTTTCACCCAATCACGCAGTTAACGCTGGTCCGTGCGTTGGCAGTGGGAACGAGGCAGTAGTTCCGTGATCGACGTCGAGCGGATGGATACTCGTCCGATTGTCAAAACTTGTGCTCGTCTACCTGGCACGTCTAATTGAGGAGGACCACTTCACTGTCGCTCATGTTTACGCGTCAACAGCAGACGACGCTCTGCGCAGAAACAGATGACTTGTGATCGAGCTCTTTCGTTACTCATTCTTGAATACATCTCCCTCAACGGCTGATTTCTACCTTCATTTTACTCGACGCTCCGAGCAAGGAAGTTAAAATGAAATGGAGGAGGCATGACCATGAACGTTCATGGGCGAAAGTGAAGCAAGAATAGGGGTGCTTGGGAAGGATTTTGTGCCGAGTAGGTGTTGCTAAACCAGCACAAAATATCGCCTTGTCTGTGGTTTTTAATTTAGATTTGACGAAAATCGAACGCGACCGCAGGACACGTAAGCCAGAGGAAGGTCTAAACTGTGCCGACTGCCGAATTAGCTTCAAGAATCAAGTGGTATGTCGCCTCCATTTCTTTTCTAACCTCTTTGGCTCCGAGACCATTCGTATCCTAGCATCTGCAGAGGGATACCATCGCCTTTTCAGAAGTTGTTTCCTCAGCGGTTAAGTAAAGTGGTGGCGAAAAATGGTGGCAGCAGCCTGCGTGGAACGTGATTTTAAGGAGGGAAAGGCTCAGAGTGGAAGGGGTCGACTAAGAAGTGGAGGAGTGAACCTAGTACAAGGTAGGTAACGCTGCCGACAGTAACTGAATTCAACTGAGAAGTAGAGGAAGTATCCACTTCCCGTTTCTTGGCAATGTTTGAACTTGAAAATGGCTGTGATGTTTACGACCTAAGCAAATATGTATCAAAATACGCTGATATTGTTCGAAACTCATCGTAGAAACCCATTTTTAAAAGTTGGATTGAGTCATAGAGAGCCAGAAAGACAAAAGAAAGCCATGGATAGTATCAAAACTGGCAACGAAAGTTTCCGACCGTAGGAACCGTTGATAGTCGAGCGCAGAGACTACCTATCTCTCTCGAAAGGAGCGAGTTAGATGTTAATCGACTCCTCCGCTGAAAAGTGCCGTTCGCTAAACTGCTGCTTCCATCTGTAGCTACCGCTATTCTGGGGTATACGCTGACATGCGGGGTAGGAAAACTTGCTGGCAATCGCTTGAGAAGGGCATGACGTCAGAGAGAGGAAAGCATCCTGGAGTAGTGGGGAAAATGGGCAGAGGTTGCCTCTAAATATCCTCAGGGACACCTCCGGTATATCTACCCCCTCATCCCCGCTTGATTCACCCTCACCGACTTCAAACTATGTGCTGGCCACTGTCACCAAGTTTTGATAAGCCCGCTCCTCCGGCCGCACCTCAACGCCTTCCCATTGTGCAATTCGGAAGCCGGGTATCTGTGCAAGGGGATCGTTGCAATGGAAGAACTGACGGACAAAGTAATTACGTTGGCCAGGCCGCGAGATATTGGTAAGTTGCCATCTACTTTTATGGGGTCCGTCATGCGCTAGTATTGATTCACCAATGACACTGGTAATGCTAGACATTGAAATGCACCTTGCACTTGACGCGTCTACTGGCGTGTACACGGGAAACATTATTTCAGTGCACCTTAATTATTTAGTTGGAATCGATAGCCTTTTGTCCTGACAAATACATCCAGATTCTTTTGTTGTAGTTACTCATTTTATGAAGGTGAATCCACAAAAAATGACAATTTCGCATCGTTTAAGCCATTATTTTAAAATCGTAGCATTTGAGCCCTTTTTTGACCAACAATAAGATTTATGAGCAAATAAGAGGCCGGATATTTTAAATTCTTGCGAAGAGATAGGCTTAATTTAAATAAATTTCCAATCATTGCAGTTGCAAAAATTATATGGTACGTAGTCACGCGCACTGGTGCATAGATATTCACAAAGGTGGGTGAAATTCTCTGCAAAAAATCATTTGAGATAAAATAACCCCAATCAAGCAAAGATATTTTCATGGTGAATTTCACCCACCTTGGTGTATTGATTTAAATGCAACACATCGTCAATTTTCCGAGCCTTATCAAGTGTCTTTCATATTACCTTGGATGCGGTGTTTCATACGCAGACCTGGGTATCTGACTCATGCGTTTGGGAGAAGTCGAATGGAGAGACAGGAGTGACGCTCATTTGAACGTGGTGCTTCTCGTTGGGTAATGAGCGAAAGCGAAATGAATGCGTCGGTGCAAATTGTCCTATTTGCAACTGGGTTACAACCATTTCTTTCCTCCTACTGTTCCTCACTGAAGACGTCCAAGGATGAGTGCTGTTTTTGACCAACCACGGTTTGTTGGATGAGTGAGCTTGCCAAGAATTCTCAAATGCCAAAACTCTACTGCAATGCCAAAACTCTACGGCAAACTTCTCGAACAGTAAACAGATAAGGCATTTTTTGCTACTATTAAGTAAATATATTAATGTTTTTTTGCTTTACATTACTGAGTTGTTTTTCGTTGCGGTACTTTCAAACACAAAACTGATTGCGAAGAAACAAGTTTACTTATAAAAACGTAAGATTTGTTGAAATGATGGCATCTCCTTTAACTAACGAATTTGCCTGATGTTTCAACGAGAGCAAGGAATCTCACCTCCGTCAGGTCCATAAACAGTAATTTTAGTAACCAAGAAATTTGATCTGTTTAGCAGACAAAGCACGCAAATGTACTTTATTAAAAGTATGCTTAAATGTATAAAAATATCTAGAGCCCTATTGCCGGACGAATCTATATGCGTCTGCGTATGCCAGTAACCAATCTATAAGCGTCTGCGTATGCTTGGTATTTACAATTTACATGTGTACCATGTATTATCCCAGGCTGTCCTTGAATTAGTAAACACGATTTCCCAGGTCTTTATTTTTAGCCGTATACCTAGGCCCTTCTTTAATATACAAGAATATAGTCTTTGCTGTCTGAAGAGGTAGAAATAGTAAATTGCCACATAAATTTGCCAATATGTGTAAAATAATAATACTTCAAGCATCAATTTAGGTAATCAAAGGTGTAGAAACTGGTGAAGCTGAGTCACTGGACATATGCTCACAGGTGTAAAAACCCTCTGATTATTACGTGGTCATCCAGAAATAATCGTATTTGCTGTCAAAAGTTGCAATGTGAATTCATGGTGGTATTTTAGTCACTTTTCCTAGAAAACAGCAGCGAACTTGCTATGTCGAGCGTACAATCCTTAACAAAAAAAATAATCTTTCTTCCATGAAAAATATGAAGTTTCTCCGTCAAGTAAGTTGACATATCCACGATGTTGCTGGATAAAAACCACTCAAGCATATACCAAAACCGTGCCTCTTGTCTTAACTGAGGTTGTTGTAATTAACAGGTACGTAAAAGCACCTGTAGTGAAGATAAGGAATATGAGCGGTTGAAATCTTGTGATCGTAGATGAGAGATAACAAAAAGAAATTTGCCGATAGATTTTCCTATGCTCAGGGATTTACGGTATAAGTTTCATAAGCAAGTGATTTTACTAGCGAACACTCGCATGAAAATTTGAATAAGTTAGGTTAGTAGTCGGTTGAGTGGTTATTTGGGAAGGCGACCGAAAACTGAGGCTATTTACAGGAAATACAGGAAAGGATAGCATAATTTGGGAAGCGGAGGAAGGTTGAGATAAAATGCAGAATCGGCATAAGCTTACTCTTAACGGAATCGGTACACGGTTTGACGTCCCATCTGATGGATGAGGTACTTCCTACACTTTAAGTGATCTCCACCGAAGTAAGAATCGCAATTCCTCTGAAAAATCTTCGCCGCCAAATGGATTCAATCCAGGGCCCTCATGATATGAAGCCACTGGCTATTGCTCATGTGATTGCAAAGCAATTCTGAAAACAATTTGTTGAACCATACCTGATTTAAATCATACTCTTTAGTGTCTGTATTTTCGAGAAAATACGTATAGCAGTGTGCCGAGGCTATTTAAAGAATTGAAATGGAAATCAAATAGTATATAAAAGTAGAAACAAAGTTGATCATTTCACATCATTAAAGATTCTGTTGCACAGTATCTGTTAATTTCGTTACCATATTCTTTGTCGATTCATCTTTTATTTTATGCGTAGGCCAAATTTTATTCACCAAATGCGTAGGCTATATTTTACTCCTCACCCTGACCTAATTTGTGACTTAATTAAAAATATCTTTGGAATAGAACATGATTGCTCGCAGTACTTACTTTCAGCATTTAGGTACAATATACTTCTGCAGACGGGGGATCGGGTTGATGTACTGTCTGGCGACCTATCTTCCGATCCCAAAGGCCCGGGTTCCGATCCTAGCAGTGGTGGAGATGTTTCATTAGAATCCGAATCCTTGCTTAGCTGCAATATTGAGAGTACTTCAGGTGTAAAACTCCATTAAAATGTAGTCCCCTTGACGCCGTTCGTTAATAGCAGGCTGAATCCAACGCCGAGTTACTCCCCACTTATCCTTATTTTTTTATGAAATCCAGCCCCTACATTTTAAGGTGCGTCTTATTTACCGAAAGTCTGTGAAGTGACAAGTTCCAACCGCCAAAAAATTAATTTTGATTAGAAGAACAAAGTGAGACAATTATCAGGAGCTACCGGTAGCGGTTGCAACGCCATCGCGTGACGCGTCGCCGTGCTTCTAGGGCACACGCCGGTGTCACTTAACGCACTCGCTTCGGTTACCAATATCCCTTAAACGGCTTAGGATAGGTCAAAATGAAAAAAAAATGCTGGGAATATTCTTGATACTCCTGTCGGATCTTTATTTCGTGAATGCGAAATTACATACGTTACTCTCGTTATTGGGAGATTCTTTTGTTTTGTTTGTCAGAAAGAAAGTTGAAATGAAAGGAAGAAAATTAAGTTATACATAACATTTATTCATCGAAATCATTAGCACAAATGGCTAACCTATGAACAATTGGTCGATGGTAACTGATATTTTCTGCTTTCCAATACTAATTTGAATCACTTGTGTTATTAACGCCTAACTCATGTTCTCAGCTCTCCGTAGACACCTTGATGACTAAAATCGACCCACTCGTTCCGGAGGTATGTAGGTACAACTGAACTGAACGCGCGCCGTGCCCACGCAAGCCCAAATTTAGTACCCCACGCGAAGCTCTGTGACTTCACCTCGCAGCCCCCCCTCCGCTCGCGACAAACCATTTCCGGTAGTCGACGAAACGGGCTATCCATTCATAGAATTAGATATTTTGTTATCCTTATAGTTTTTTCACACGAGGCCCTCGAATGTACACAAATATTGGTCGCGGCAATACCTTACATGTCACCGAGAACCATAAGATGTTCATTCGTATTCGCATTTTAAAAACTGGTAAACTTGCTTTGTTGTTGCATTTTTACTATGAGGGCTTTAACTTAAAATGTTTGCTGTTTGTTTAGCACGGAAATGCAATTTTTTTGATCTGGGTATTTCAAACCCCACGTGGCCTGGGTTAATGACATTGCTCACCGACCGGAATTTCACACGTATGTTTTCTCATCCAAATGAATGTTTTGGTGGGTTGAACTTTTCACTTTTCTGATTTTCGAAACATAAGACCTAACTATATATTCTGTATGGTATAGTCTACACTATTCGTAGGTCACCTCCTCAAATGTGTAACTTAAGCAGGTGTTTTTGTTTAATATCCCGCTAAAATAGACCGATGAGAGATAACGAATTGCACGTGGTTGGGATAATTGAGATAAAAATGGCTTTTTTTAAATTGGGGTCTATGGGAAGTTACCTCGTGTCAAGGTAAAACAGTAGTGAGAACTTAATGAAAAATCCTCTCTCGGTCACTGTTGGAGGCTATATTTCTGGTGATTTTTACATGGCTGGAGGAAAAATTCAACAGTACTGTTAAACAGTTTAATGAGATACTATTGCAGGTTAGAAATACTTTGCTGCATATTACTTATTTGGTATTGCGACACGTCAGTGGGAAGGGATACAACGTCAAAACCGATGAGTTGCCTTCCATTATTGACTGTGATTCGGGTAGTTTAATTGAATGTCTGACGAATGAAGATACGGGGTCAATCGCCCGCCAAAACGTCAATGTACAGGCTAACTAGGACCCGGTAAAAGCTTGTAAGATCGGTTTCTTCGCGTGATAAGACTTATCGAAAATGGCTATGATCCGTCGTTTAAGATAAAACAAATAAAACAGGTGCACATTTTTTCGAAGTGAAATTTTGAAACTTTTTCTGAAAGAGAATAGAAACGACGCAAATGTCACGGGTCGAAAATATCCCTCACCAATTATGTACTATTCAAATGTCAGCGATTTCCAAATCCAAATTGGCTAGGACCGCCGCTCTAGTGTTGATATAGTTTGTTGAAACTTGTTTTGTGAGTGGTATTCTGGACAAAAAAAGAATATATCAATTGATGTCCCTCAGAATTGAGGACATTCTCTATTAAAGGCAGCTGGATGGCACTGATGATAAGTGGAGGCTTTAAAAGTTATCTCCATTACCTGCATACCTTGTGCATTGAATATCTGAATATGTGGCTGCAACAACTGGAAATTGTTTCCTCATTTAGATGGCTGTTTGTAAGACGACCAGAAGATTGAGAAAGCGTGGCATAAACATAGGAACACCTTAATGGAAAGTGGAGTGTGTGGACAATGTGAAATGTTTAGGCCAATTCTGTTGCTTGAAAAGTCGCAGAAAATAGGTAGGATGCTGGTGTAAGATATTTTGTAAAGTTAGAGAAATATTTTTACCATTGTGAGGAAGAGGAATCATTTTTAGAGATTTTTATAACCCCTCATATGTACTTCTTACCACCGGATGAAGTTCTTCAGTGATGGACAATGGTTCAAAGACCTTTGATTCGTAGTAGGACTTAAGACTTAAAGTTTCAACTGAAAGGATATACCTACTGTGAAAATATTTTTTCCATTTTCGCCAATGATCTAAAATTTACAGTTGAAACATCCTTAGCGAAAAATAAAAATAAATGCTTATTTAATTTTTTATGAGGGTGAAATTATTTTCATTCCAGGATGAATAAATTTACTTCACGCGAAATTATCCTACGGGATACGACGGCTCGTGAAATCTAATGAAAGGGGGAGAAACTATGCCTGCTAATTTGCAAGGCTTGACATATTCAAAACATCCGATGACTCAAAAGTATTCCCACTCAACCCATTATTTATATAATTATTATGTATAACAAAAGATCTCTAACACTTTAAAAACGATGTCTCTGCAAGAAGATGTTTAGTATATTTTAGGGAAAGGCGTCCTCGGAAGACCTGATTTTTTGACCGATTGTCCTCAATTCCTGAGAAAGAGAGTTGGCATCCCAACATGAGGACTCCTCGTGCCAAAAGACGAGCAATGTAAGGAACATTCGACATATATGGATTTCCTAAGGTTGTATTTTTACTTGAAAATTGCTAAAACTTTACTTTTTAGATCCAAATAGTAATCTGCGTGTCTGATCCTCACCAAAAGGAATAAATCTACATATTTCAAAGAATTTCGACAAACATATAAATTTCCAAATTTTTTTTTCACTTGAAAATTGCATAGACTGTGTACTTTTTAGATCCCATAGCTGATACATGCATCCAACTAGAAACGTACTAAATTGTCTGTTCTTCGCTCAAAGAAAGAAATAATATTCCCTAGAAAATCGGCACATACGGATTTACAAAGGTTGTTTTTTACTTGAAAACTGTTAAGTTTTTAGACCCTACAGGTGTATTCATCCAACTAGCAAATTACTAAATTGTCTGTTCCTTACCAAAAGGAAGAAATCTACACATTTCAAAGAAATTTGATTGCATACTGCTTGGTTTTTGGGACAATTAAGCCTGCGGAGAAGATGGTGTGATTGAAGATCGCGTTAGCGTGGTGGCTAGAGTGCTTTCGTATCTCCTTGAGGACCTAGGTTCGAATCCAGGGATAGGCGCCGATTTTCCATTGGTTCCCGTTACCTACACTAGTGCTATGGGGAGAGCACTTCAGGTATACCAATGTGTTCTGATGTGACGTAAAGCAGACCCCACTGCTGTAAAACTTTCGTTAACAGTATGCTGATGTCGACGCCGAGTTTCTCTCCACCCTTCCTTCACACACCACAACTTCCCATACATCTTGTCCTTACGGAGTGAATGACCTTGTTTGTCGTTGCCTCACATAAACAACCGGTGCATAAACAACCGGTGCATAAACAACCGGTAACATCAATCCGTTAATAGACTGCATTTCAAGTCTCTACATCCCCGTTAATGTGAAGTCTATTTGTTTGTTAAGTAATTCTCAGAACATCAATAATAGAAAATGATGTTTTCACGTTTTATTTTCACAGTTGATCCTTCGAAAGATGACCGGTCTCGAAGACATCCGACCTCATCATTCAGTCAAGTCGGATGGTGCTCAATTTTTACATTGACAATTTTTGTATGAATGAATGTTTCAAATTTATTTATCAATTTAAAATTGTGTACACATACCAATTTTCGTTTGCACACCGACTTCAGTATTCAACAGGAAGCGTTATCTGTAAATCTTAAACACCGGCTGCCTATGGCCTTCTGACAGTTTTTTACCGTTTACCAAAGATGTCTCTTTTGCTGTTTTGGTATAGCATTGCTTTTACTACTTTCTCCGGAACCACTATAATTCTTTATTGGAATGCCTCTCATGTGTCCCGAGGCTGCGTTGAATTTGAGTCGTGAACCTGAGTTAAGCATGAAAGATCACGATATTATTTGGTTTATCATACAATAACTCAGTTATTTATTAATTTATTGAAAAACATCTCAGAGATGATACAGAAATGTAATCGTACTTTTAAGTTTCGTCGTCTTTTATAATCGACTCACCTGTGTCTGGTTATGTCCGAAGCTTCAAATGGATAAACTGGTACAGTACATTCTATGAAATATATGCATCATGTCTTTGTAAGATTTTAATATACGCTATATACCACCGATAAATAAGTATAAATTATTTTAGTCATAATTTTTTATACTACCGTCCACATTACAGAGAGGATTCGCTCTGCCCATTGAAGTCACGAATTTTTGCAATTTTCCATGACATGAGTTGCTTGCGTTCTGATATTAATTTTATGTACCCAGAGATACATTATTTTAGCTATTATTTTCACGACTACAGCCTAAATTACGGTGTTTCCCTTCGCCTTCCATGGTTGACATTTTTTTAATATAATCTTTCTAAGCACGCAGCCTATAGACCAGTAAGTAATGGTTATGAATTGACATGCAAGTGGTGATAAATAACTATCTGAAATCGATGCACGCTTTTATCCTCAAACCCACTTACCCATGAAAAGGATTAAAATAATAGCCAAGCATCGACAATGCGATATAAAGATGCAAATTGAGTCTAAAGAAGCCCGAACACTAGCTGACTCTAATGTCTTTATATATTATGTTATGCACAGATTAAACCGTGAGGTATCTACGCGATAAATTAATTCAATCATGCACAAACACTTTCAAGAGAGAAATCTCAGGAAGAGCCACAGCAGGCGTGAAATCTAGACGGCCTTCAATACCATTGCTAAGCTGTTTTCAATGGGGAATTTTCAACGCCAAGGCAGGAGTATAATTTTGACGTTACCGAAGAAGATAGCTGGAAGAAAAGCGACGTGGGACGTGGTTGCAGTCATTTTACGTATCCAGAAATTACATATTTAACGGCTGTAAATTATCTTCTATTACGTATATCCGCCGCCGCGGGGGGTGATAAGGCACCGGCTAAGACGGGCATACAGAATAGGGATAGGGACTGGAAGAGGGAAAGGGCGAAAGTGAATTTATATTTACGGAGTGTCTTATGTGTCTCGATTTGCTTTCATTAATGTCATTAATAATGTGTTGGAAAAAGTAATTTTTGTACCTATCATGTCCGTTCATCTCTCTTATTTGGTCACTTCTATTAGTTCTAGAGATGAAATGGAGGGTCAAAGTAATATCCTCAGGAACATCCTGAAACTTGCCTGAATTGAATTTTTCAAGCTAAAAAGCTTTTATTTTTTTATCTAGCGGCTCCCCACCTAGTCCTCTCATCAGCTTTGTTCATCGCAGCTGTTGAATTTCTGGAATGTATTTCGCGTGGTATCATCTTAATTTTACGACAGTTTTTCCAGCGTTTCGACGTCAAATGAGATTATACACGCGGAAGAAATCCCGGAAATCCAACTGCTGCAACCAGACCATTCCGCGGAAGCCTCCATCAAGGTTAGCTCTGTAAATCTTCCGTCTGAACTCGTTCTTTCAAACTTTCCAGTGCCATTACATATTATTCGCATCATAAATATTGACGTACGAAAATGACAACTCTTTTTGGATTAAAAATATATCATTTAAATAGAGAACCAGTAGAAAAAGTAATAGTTGGCAAAGAGCGAGATATAGAGGGCAGAGATTTAAAGTGTCTTTAGCTAATCAATTGCAGCTATTAAAATAGCCGTTTAAATCACTGTGGATGTATGTTTCAAAATAAACAAAATTAATACCATAATTTCTTTGAAACTACTGAAATGCCGTCGCGATTATTTTAAACCATGGTTGTGCTACATCCTGGATTGAAAACATAACTCTTTTTTACCCTACAATTCGTGGGACGACCACCTGGAGATACATTATGGCATGCAGGGATTGAAAACAATACATTTTTGACCAAATATTCAGAAACATATTCGATTAAAGCCTTTATCCTCATTAAGGTGCTATTGGGCGAATTTACTTTGTGGAATCGCGAGTGTAAATGTTTTAATGCTGGACAAACTGGATGACAAATTAGTGAGAGAATAAACGAAAATTTAAAATCCGTTTATTATAACGACAAAAAATTTTGTTTCGCCAAATGTTAACATAAAATGATCAATCCTGCTGTTTTAATTTAAAAAATGTACACGTATGTGGTAAGGGTACCAAATTGGACTTCACATAAAACTCTGTATTAGTAAATTTTTACAGTTTATGTGCATCAGATACGTTAAAGACCAAATTACTTTGAATACTTTCACTGACCGTTATCTTATTCTGTTTATCCATTTAAACAATTGCTCATCCACAATAGTGAGATCCATCCCCTTTGTTTAAAAAACAATCCCTATCCCTTAGCCTAAAGGAAAGAAGAGTATAAAAGACATTGTCTGATAGTTCTATATAGTAAACTCCTCCATAATGACACATGGATAGCGTCGAAACTGGTATTGGTGAAAGATTAGAAATATTTATTTTTATTTGATAACTGATAAAAAAAAAGATTTAATGAGTATTGTTTACTAAAACACCTTAGTTTTTATTCATTTCACATGTCCGCATAGCTGACGTAAATATATTTCCTTTTCATCAGAAAAATAATGAATCAAATATTCAATAGTATGACAGCAAGGCAATGGAAATTAGTATCTAAGTAGAATGCTCTTTTTCGACGTCATTTGGATCGGCATTAGTAATTGACCTTTTGAAAAACACTAATTATAACATGTCACCGCGCGAAGAGGTCATATTGAATTTCTTGTCGGCCATAAGCATGCCGTTAGCTATTGCCGACCATTCTTAAATGACACAATACGGCTGCAGTGACCGAAGGTTCTGCATATTTTCCGTTTTACGGCAACACAGTTTTACGGCAGTATTGAGAGTGAATTTAGGAGTGCGCCTCACATTAAAGGTGGTGGGCAATGTATTCCATTAAGAAATTCCCTCGCCTACCAGCAACAGTTTGTGGAACGTTCCGGTTGATCATCGGTAGGGAACTATAGTGTCTTTTTTGTGTAAACACAAATAGCGAAAATCAGAATTTTTATGCGTGGGAATCAACAGGAGCGTTCCACGTACAAACTGTTACCGACGTTGCACAGCTTGGACTCGGTGTTATGAGTGCGCGGTTTCTTATGGCTCTTTCCTTGCCTCGGCATACCAAAACATTTCCATCCACATCTAGGAGGTCACCTTAAGGGTGTGTCGTAGGGGATGACTCTACACGTAGCCATCCACTAAAGTCAAGCACTTTATCATACTGTTATTCGCAATTTTACTACAAATACGGTTCAGAAACGTACATTTAAGGAGATTTTACATGTTACGCGGCTTCTACCTATCATTCAGGTACATTAACACATACCTACTACCATGCAAGCCGCCCCAGAAGCATGTGGAAAGTGGTTTTAGGACAGTGGATTAGTGGGTCTTCCACGTGGGGCACCACCCTCCACCCAGGTATTCGAGCGCGAGCTCATGACCGGGGAACGGAAGGCTGCGGGGAATAGGAAGGAATAAGGGATGGGTAAAAAGGGTAAGGGAATAGGAAAATTCCGGCCCCAGAGTCATGTATAGGCTAAGGGGTAGAAACGGAACGCGAAACAACCTTTTTTCTCTGGCGTTTGCCGAGGTGAATTCTATAAGTAAGAAAACACCGGATCAGCGATAGGTCGTCCAGCCCTATCCGCCAGTTTGGTTTTAGGACACCAGCCATGAAAGGGAGGGAATAGGGAAAAGGAGTGTATAGAGGACAGACATTACCATTCAAATTATTATTGGCTTCCATTATGGCTGCTATTCTGAATCTGGGGGAGTTGCTTTTGGAAAACGCTATCCCTCAATTCATGATTGCCGCGATTCTGCATCTAGGAGAGAGTTTAATGCGCTGATTCCGAGACGCTATTTATTAGACGCTCCCATTGGTACAGTATATGTAAATTCAGGAAGGCAATGATGAGCAATGTTTACATTATTCACAAAAATTTGAAAATATATGTGTAGCGAAACATGGTGGCATTAACCAGCGGAGGATTAGATGACACAGACCGAAAACCAAGCGTTGATGAGCGGGCAAAGTTATCGAAGGACTCCCGCAGTGTCCTCTAGAAAAAGGCTCGGCCGCTTCAACCCACATCTCATGTATGCTTTCCTCTCCTTTGCGTCATGATCTTCACAAACGAGTGCCAAGTTTCGATACACCTATACCTTGACCATAGATACCGTGAGTCTGGGCTATGAAAATATGTATTCAATAAATTATCTTTCTGAATGCCATTGAAATCTATCTTTGAATACAATTAATATACGGAACTTCATATGCAAATAGCGTTCATGTAGTAGTACTCCGTCTTACATTTCCCGCAAAAGTGTTCTAAAAGTAGTGAAGGTTTTTATTACTGAGATGTTAGTCATTAATAAAATGAACTACTCCTTACTCCATTGTCAAGGCTTCATGTATATTTAAAATTATTATCTGGGCTATGATATTAATGTAGAAGGATGGAAATACACAAGGAAGGCACAATGACACAAAAACAATGGCAATTTGTTTCACAAATGAAAAGACTTGAAATTTACATCATCAACCTCATTTTATTTTCAACGTTTATCTTACCGGTGTAACTTCTGAGCTTAATACATAAAAAAGGAATTCATTCATTAACCCTCATAAATATTTTTGTGGCCCTGTTAATTTGTGTAGATACACACGAAGCGTTGGCAATGTAATAAGGTGTAGTTCGAATTTAATTTGATACCAATATCTTGACAGTACCGAGGCAATTGTATGCCGAGAAAATTGTATTTATCGACGGTGATATAAGGCTTAAAACATATCAGTGTGATCATGTTTACATATTGTTTGTGTATATGTGTATCACCTTTGCAAGAGAATTTTAAGAATATTCCATTGCATATTAAGCATTGATTCTTGATAGGATCATACATTTTAAATCTATCTTTGCTCGTTACTTGTAAAAGAAGCTAATCACATACTAAGTAGATATATATACAATGTTCCAGGACGTTACCTGTAAACTAAATGACTTTGCTTTAGCGAGTAGTTATAACAACTTGGTTTTTGACGCACCTAGTATTAATACGATGACTAAGGACTTATCGTTGAATGCTTTCCCTTTTATTTTCATCGATGGATCGTTGAATGCTTTTCTTTTTATATTCATCGCTGGATTGTTGAATGCTTTACCTTGTATTTTTTCATTTTCAGTTATTATTGGCCTATTTAACAGATCTTAGAATATTTTTGGTTGCATTCACCAACTAAGAGATAACTTCTGTCAAGGCTTCTAATAACAGGAAGTCAATCCTTGGAAAATTTATGTGACGTATGTTGTATATTACGAAATAACGGGTGTCCTTGTTGAGAGAACAACATTAACCTCTATAATGAGAAATCACCTCAGATATTTAAAAAGCATATTTTTTTAGCATTTGTATGGTTATTTTTTACCATTTTTAACTTCCACGAATTATTTTACTGAGCATAAGACGACAGGGTATACTATATACAGTGCATACAAGTAAGGAGGGTCCATGTTGAGTCTAAGCGGAGGAGGGGGAGGTCAATCGTTTTTTAAATTAGGAGTAAATGTGTGTGTTTTGGCAATTAAAATTGCAATTGCGACTGCGTTGTAAAATCCGATATTTAAAGTTTTAAGTGTGCAAACTTCTGGAAGAATACAATGCCTACTGCCTTTTTTACGTTTTTAAAAATGTCAAACATAATTATTTAAAATGTTTTTTAAACTGAGAAATAAATGAATTCAAAATTATGTTTAAAAAACGAATATAACTTTCTCCCTTAGTGCAAATTTTTAAAAATAAGTGAAAAATTCCGGGAAAGGTCCGGACCCCTTGGACTTCCCCCTTGGCTACGTCAATGATCTAGCCTATCATAGTAGCACTAATTCGTTAATATGTGCTTACTACTTAGTATGTTTCTATATCAAGTCTCATAAAATAAGTTACTCAGGCTAGGTATTATGTCTGACTAGCGTTTACAGAAATATGACGTAGCCTTTTCGTTAATTTAGTGTTGACTGAGAATGCGAGCTTTGTATATTTCATCACACTCTTGGGTAGTTGGCGCGAGCGTTACCACCCGGTGAACATGTTAACTTCAGTTTTCATGTTTAGAAAATATTTAACCAGAGATTAATATACCGGACCTCAGAGTGCTTAAACAGGTCTGAGCACCACTTTTAATTTTTGTTGAAATACTGACATTTTTTAGAATAAATAATGCGAAGGTAGGTATTCTATGCTGTCTCCGAGTTGGTTCTAGCTGTAATGATATCTGTCGAGATTAAGGGACTATTTAAAAGAGATAACACAACTTTTTCCGTTTCGCGCATTACATCACTCGTGCGCATTAGAGATGAAACGAAAATGTATCTCAAATTATCAGTAAGATAAAAACCACGATAATAGTTTTTTGGAAAAGATTTGGCAACGATTATCTAATGATTATTATGCTAACTAATTCAGGTCAAACAATATGCTACGTTAATGCTTACTACTTAGCTCTCACTAACACAAGCTGGAGCTCTGAAGGAAGCATTTTACTCTGGTGTTTCAGCTCCGCCCACCGCATGGTCCGAAGCCTCCTGTGTCCATTCGTGAGCCACCAACAATTCGATGTGAATTGCACCGCCCGAGCCGACGCATGTACCATTGCGGTATGATGCCTCTCTTGCATATAGGCGACTTCTGCCATGTTTTGCTTTTACTGTAGAGTGTACTTTTTCCCTGGAACTTAATGTCTAATTAAAATAATAACAGAAATATGCCGTGTAATGACGTAAATCGTCATAGACTAAAGCGACTGGCGAAATTTTTCTCTCGCGAAGTAGCCTATAAGACCGATTTTCAATTCATGATGTTTTAGTAGACTTCGTCCTCACTGTGAAAGCACAATTGAAGTGATAAATTAGGAGCTAGGATTTTACGCGATGTTTTTTCTATTTATGCTCTCAACGCTACAATGCAAATATATCTAAGAATTGGGGCTGGGGGAGTGGTCCGGAGCGTTGTTCCGGTAATTTTTTCAATACTGGAGCGGAGATTCGGAACCTTTTCTCAGCTTATTCAATCAATCTAGGGGGTATTCCGTGCCTACCAAACCCCGCGGTGCGTCAGATCTCCGGTACTTAATAAATAAGAAATTAAGCCCAGCTAAGAGTAAGAGATAAATCTGCTTCAATATGGGAAGAAACAGCCTTTGAAATAAAGTTTTGAGAACCAATTCATTAATCGTGAAGTGGCTGAGAAGCATGCAAGCGCAAAAAACTGGTATCATTGAGTCCGGTAAGAGGAGCAAATGGAAACGTCGAAGCTGAAAAACAGTAAAGGTTTTTAGAGGATCGAATGAAAAGCATGGAAATGAGGATATTTAAAAAAAAATTAAAAAGCTTTTGTCACGCAAGCAGGTGCGTGGGGGTCTCCCAAAACTAGTGACTTGTATCGGTTTTCATCTAGCAATAAACTAGCGAATTTTTGCTCGAAGTTAGTTACTGAATCCGATAATGAGCCGGCAATAATTCACCCAAGCCGTGATGAGGAATTTACTGAAAATACACTACCATTTTTGGGATTCATATTCGGGCCCTCGAGATCATCATCATTGGTGCATCTGTCCGTAGACAGTTTTCAACGGTAGCGTTGTCTCCACAGCATTCTGTCCTGGCCCTCTCTCTTCATCTCCGCATAACTCCTTCCTTCTTTTATATCCCTCAGCATTCCGTACCTCCTCCTTCCTCTTCCTCTCTTCCCTTCTATTTTCCCTTTTATTATTTTCTGTAGGCAGTTATTCCTAAAAATATGTCCTATCCATTTTGCCTTTCTCTTTTTAATTTCTCTCAGTATACTTCTTTCTCCTCCAATCCTCCCTCGATATAAGAAGGTAATAATCAAGTCATCACATAAGCGACGTATACTGTCGCACAGAATACTACGACCTCTATGATTTCCAATACATCGTGTCGTATGATGTGCTAACTTTTTCAACCGACTAATAGCCGACTATTCATCTGCTGAAATCAATTCGAATATTGGTTTGCTGGAGATCTCCACTCCAATCTCTTCTTAGCTAACCGTTTTATTTCCTTACTAGTGTTCATTTAAACGTCCCTCGCAGTTACCTGATGCGTTCCATTCTTGCTATTACTTGTTAATTCTTCCCGTTTACTGTTTTCAAAAAGCTGTATCATCACAAAACTTGTCCAATAAGTGTGTCCGTTCTTCATTTCAGGATTTTCATAAAAACATTTTTCTCTCCAACTTTTTTTGTACTTCTCTTCGTCTATTAATTCTCCTATAACACCTAATTCCCATTGCTTTCAATCTTATTTTTTCTACAGTTGCTATACATAAAGCTCCTCGGTCATATAATAGTATACTCCGTAGTTCGTACAATGCCATGAAGTTCTCGCTTATTTCCGTGCTTGTTTTGCTAAATCCAACTTCTCATGCATAAAAATTCCTCAACTTGTCCCAATTTTTGTTTTCCAAGTCTGATAGTGACTTTATCCTCTTTTTTTCTTCCATTAACCATAACCTTGGTTTTATTTACATTAATAAAATAATAACAACATCCCATAAATTAGGTCGAATAAATATGTAGACATTTCTACTAGTAATATCCTCTTGGACAGGGAATGAGGCACTTTGTTTACATTGCCACGGTGATGGAGGAGGATTTACCCTAATGAGTAGAGGCTTCTTTGAAGCCCTATTTTCTCTAACACTGCCATCCCCGATGGACCATTGGAAGCAATCTAGCAATAACAAATCAATCAATAATAAATTTTCCGGAAGATTAGGAAGTGAAGTTAGCGTGGTAGTCTGTACATTGATCCAGTAAACCAAGGATTCGTGTCCTACTCCACGTTGCCATCAATGAAGGACCAAATGAAGTTATCTAGATCCCTTGAACACTGCATGGAGATAAAGGAGAAATAGAAATGCGGGTAGCGTGGTGGTTTTTGCATTGGCCCGGTATGCCAACGATCCGTGGCTCCAGTACCGGTAGAGGTGTTTTTTTTCTCGTGGCAATTCTCTTCACAATCTTATCGGATCGCAAAGAATGAGGGGCAGTTGCTTGCGGTCAAACTTGTTGGCATATCATTCTCTCAGCGTCGGTTGGGGAGGATGCTGAAACAAAAAGTATCATCCGCGGGCGGCCTTGACAAGATTGCTTGGCTATTTTGGGAGCAGACCGACGAGTGAGGTCATTTGCTCCATTGAGGATCCTTGGATAGGGTGGCAAAGGGTGTTGGGAATGAAGGGAGAGAAATACGGTTTCGGTGTTAGCCTCCTGTTAACGAAAGGTTTCAAGGAATCCACAGTTGTCCGTTCAGTGAATTCACAGCTTGAAGTGCTCTCCGCTCACAATTGAGCTTCTTTTGAAAAATATTCAGAGGATTGGGTTTGTGTGGTTGTTAGGGAGCTGTCTTTCCATCGCAAGGGCTCGGGTTTCATTTAGGTCAGGTGGGGAGACTTTTCAGTGGAATCTGAAAACTCTCAACCTCTTAAATGGAATTGAATCCCTACTTGAGTGTCATCAAGAAGGCATTTCAAGTGTACTACTCCGTCAGTCGAATGGGACGTTAATCTGTGGCCGACTTGGCGCCTTTTGTCCAGAAAAGGCTAATACCGACTCAAGGTTTCCTTCCACCCTTCCTCCTTTCCCCAAGTACTCGTACCCTCACCATACTAGCCACCTATCTTTGGGGCCGATTCTATAACTTGGATGTCGTTCGAACGTTAGGGTTCCGCTCACCTTCGATCGAGCTCAATTTATTCAAGTGATGACCAACTAGCGATTTTATAAAGCCGATCGTTCAGCAGAACATCGATCGTTACGGTGTTGTCAGATTTACAGCAAAGTTTGCACTTGTTTCTCTTCTACGCATACGCAATGGCCTGACTTTGGAATGATTGCACTTGTTTCAAATCATTTTGAAAAATATTATCTAAAATAAACATTACAATGCCTAAAAATGGAACTTTACTCCCTCACGAGTAGGTATTATAAACGCTATATACTGCCCTCAATGTGTTCTCATTGGATAACCCATTTCCTAATTACTTGTCATTCTATGACTTTTACGGATTCAACTGTAATGTCGTTTGCTTAGATTGGCATAGACGTTTGCTTAAATTGCCTCTTATATTTCAATTACACTCCAATGGTCTATACCGGATTATGAAGCACTTTCAATATTTCAGACGGGTGATCAAACTTTCCAAACTTCTCATGGGCAAAATTCTAAGAAAATAATATATTTGAATGACATCGTTCTCTTTCCGTTCATAAAATTTTGTAATCCACTCCAAATAAAACGCTTTCCCTCATAATGAACCTTGTTTCAGAACTGAAAGATAAATAGCAGTCATGTAAATAATTAAAACCGAAATTGCCATTTTCCAATGGCAGGCCAGTGCATTTTTACTAGTGGAAAATTACAATTTCTGCCTTTATTATGTTGAAATTCCACGACATCACGTCTGATACTTCTCGTCATCTAAATAAACTAATTTTCTATGGTTTACTTCTAAGATCATTTACCATGACTACGCTAAGACACATATGATACCTTGGTATAATGCTTCATACATATATGGATTACGATATTTATTTACACTTAAATACAATCCTCGAGGTATTCCCCATCGTTAACGTACTCCTCAACCTTCATTACAATTTAAACACAACCTTCTCCCCATCAAATCGAATAGAAATACGTTTATAACTAACTTTTACAAGACCGTTCACCGTCTGTCAAGAGCAATCATGGTATTTCTTGTAGCATGTATATATGATTACCTACCGTGAGATATATAAGGCAGCTTTTAATTATTTCCACTATTTCTCCAGGAACACACAGCATCACTCAAATAAAGGAACAATACTTTCTAATGACATCACGTCGAATAAATGAAAAGATAAGTTTTGAGGTGGTAAAATTTACTGAATGAATAATAATGAAACAAGATACATTGCATAAGTAGACTAAACAATCATCACCCTTTCACTTGGACATAAACAAACACACACACAATTTAAGATGCACTAAAATAACGTAGTAATTCCTGCCAATGATAAATCCTAATGCCTATTGCTAATTAGTCATTACCTGCCTTAAATGCAGACGGATTAATTATTTCAACAAAATCACGTTGGACACAACAATCCAATGAAATTAAGAGATGACACTTGGGGAGGCAAAATTCAATGAATGAGGATTAATAAAACATTTCACTGTTTATCCATTCACTGGGACTTTGACAGACACAATTAAAAGACAAGAGCAATTCACCTAGTCGCCAACTTCACTTCAATTCAAATAGATTCCACATCTAAATTTGGGTAATAGTGGAAACAACAAACTGATTGCTGCTACGTCTTCTCCAACACCTACTGCGTATTTTTTACACTTTTAATACCATTCCTGTCATAACAAATTTTTTAATGAGAACAAGTCTAGGTAATAACGTAAATATATCACCACTTAGACACACGCAATCCACCGTAGCACATAAACATACTTGTAATTACTGGCATGTCTCAATGTGCACAATTAAAACACACGAAAAACCTTCGTTTAAATGTTGTCACCAAAACTGACACGGTTGTTTCTTTCACATTGAAACCTAGTGATGAAAACTTTATTTAATACTTTAAATTAAATGCTCCAGTAGGATAATTTTCTTTAAATCGTCACATCTAAAAACCCAACACAAGACGTGCGATCGAAACTATCTTCCAATGTAACGATAAACAGATTTCTAGTCCACAATTCACATTTGAAGTCCAAGAATAGCATGTTTAAACGATTTGTGGTCCGCAAAATATATCACACTGCGATACTAGGGTTTGGGTTTTAGGTCAAAGGACGGTGTGAATGGTTGGAGAGAGTCTGCTTTGAAGTGTGAATGAGGACATATGGCCGCTCTGTAATGTTCTCCGAGAAACCTATATTTAAGTTTAATCCTAAATCGTGAATGTACTCATTATAACATGATAATAATGTAATAATTTCATTTCTTGGATTCCGCATATCTCACGTTATTTTTGTCTTTTAAGATATTTTTATCAATTTTTTTTGCCTTCATGTCAATTTATATATGTTGGAGCTCGCACTTACATTTACAGAAATAGCAGAACGACATTTTTTGAGTATTTAGATGTATAAAGTGAATAATGTTTAATGAGTGCTCAAAAAAGAATATTTCCGTGCATTCCTTCCGATTTTCTCTCATCATTCCAGTAAATGGAGCAAATGGACCTCAGCTGTCAGTTGCCTCCCATGATGCCATCCCAACCTAAATCCCCACCAACGACGAGATTCAAACCCAGGCCCTCGAGATGGGAAGTCTCCAGCCACCGCAACATCTCGATCCCCCGACCTTGACAGGGAGGGGGGAAGAATTCTCAAACGAAGGGTCAATAAATTCGCTGCTACATACGCGAGCTTTATAAGGTTTAAAATATATATATATATGTAGTGGCTAGGAGCAACTCGGGGTGGATGGGGGAAGTTGCTAAACGGGGCGAAGGGGGGAGGAGGCTATGAGGGGTAGGGTAGGGGGGTGATGGAGTGGGCCGAAGGGCGGCTGAAGGGCAGAGAAGGGAGGGGATCAATGGTCAACGAGGAATGGCCACAGCCCCGCCGCCACCATCCACTTTCCCTTTCCTCCCGACAGTTCCCATTTTTCAGCTCTGTTCTCCATCGACCTCCCATCACGACTGCATTGTGGAGGTAGTTGTCCAGTGGCATGAAGTGAAACGGTAATGTGACGTAAAATGCTAGCGATGACGATCGGTTACCCGTCCAGGATGCTCGATTCGCTGCGTGGTTGAAACCAGGATCTATCGACCGGATAGGAGGAACGTCTTCGGATGTAAATGTGAAAGTGAGATTTTGTGTCGCTCGTTATGTGACGTAGTTCTACAACAAGTAAAAAATATGTTTCAAAACGGAAAATATGTTACAGTACGGGAAAAAGATTAAATCAATATCTTCCGAGGGAAAGCGTCAGTCACTACTTCATTTCATAACGGGTCGATGGGATTCCATTGATGAGTACCAGCGTTCTTACTGCAGAGCGGTATCCCTCGAATGTCTATTTTGAAAATTCCTGATCCATATAGCAATACATTTCAGATTTAGGTGCCAGATTAAGTGATTTGCCTATGAATCGCCGTAACTTCAGATGTAGTACATGGGTAAAACATTTAAATATTTGCAGCGCTGCATTATAGAAACTAGGATTTATCAATCATATAGTAGGAAGGTCTTATGCCTGTTGCTCTTGATAAAATGTTCAGTAAAACGCTTTGTAAAATTGACTAATTTTGTAAAAATGAGCTTGCTAACGTTAAAACCGTTCTATAAAACCCAGTTTTATAAAACATTTTACGGAATAGGACAGGTTCTATTTCCATAAAACCGTTTTATGCAGCAACCAATGAGATGTTCCGCTCATTGCGTTGATAATCTCGTATCCATGGGGAGCCAACCAAGGAAAAAGTAAACAAACATGACGGGAAGCTCATGGAACTCTCAATTCATGGCTATTATTGCCATTAATGCTTTCGCCTGATCATTCAAACTCTCATATTAAGCAAAATTAGAACGCGGATGAATAAACAAACCCTTAGCGCCGTTGAGGGTGGTCAGAACGTGAGTAACTAAACAATACATATACATAGTTTTTAACCCAGCAGTCATCCAAAAGAGAGTGAATTTATTACTTCACGTGCTCGCAAAGCGTCTCATAGATGGCAGATTGGTCAACATTGCGGTTTTATGAATAGTTTTACCGTGAGCAAGCAAGTAAGTTTTACGTACGATTTATAAAAGTTTCAATACAAATTTTTATAAAACTCATTTATAGAAAATTTTACCGTGAGCAACAGGCATTAGGGTGAAAATATAAACGATAGACGTTGCTTCACTCTAGTTAGGTCACTTCTTAAGTACACCACAAACGTTTTGGACGCTTCACAGAAAGATTTAATTCGTTAAATAAACAAAATACTAACGATAGTCGTACACTTCGCTGAAACTGCTACGAATGACCAGTGTGTGTGACCAAGATGAAAAATCGACAGAGTTGACAGCGGCTTGAGACTCGGAGGTTACACGATTAGCTTAGATTGCTTGAGAAGTTCAGATCAGGCGAAGTTCAGGAAGTAAGATCTGGTGCTTTCGTGGCGAATGTTGCAGAAAAGTTCTTCTCCGATTGCACACTGGGTCACTCAGCTCCTCCATCTTTGCCGATGTTTCGATGAGAGACTCGTTCGTAAAAATGCGGTAGAGATGGAGGAACTGAGTGACCCGGTGTCCAATCCAAGAAGAATTCATGCACGAGTTTCAGGAAGCTGCTCGGGAGGTATTATTTTAACTATGGGCCATATCTCTAGAGGTGATAGAAGTGACTAAATAAGAAAGATACCCTGAATTGGTGGGAATAAATATTCTTTGTTTCCACGTACTATTAGTGTTTATAACAAATACTGTGGGAGACACTAAGTCACTCCGTTAATATTTTATTCCCTATCGTTTTCTCTCTCTTCCAATTCCTTTTCCGTATTCCCTCCTCTTTTCATGGCTGGTGTTCTAACATCCCCGGCCCCACGGCTCGCAGGTAGTACGTATATTTGATAACGACAGTGCAGCATTCTGGGTAAGATTCCTGGACTCAGTATCGCCATCAATGCTCTTACTATGAGGATATTCATGCTCGCCGCAAATACGGCGATGAAATACGTAAAAATACGCCTGGACCAGGAATCGAACCACGGACCTTTGGCTTGTCGGGCCAATGCGCAGACCACTACGATAGTACCCAGGCTTCCTAATTTCCGTGGCAATTAAGGAGAATATAAGGAAACTAGGTGTTAAGCTCCTACTAGTTAACAATTCGCCTTTTGGGCATCTGCATCGAAAATCGCTAAAAGGTACGAATATTAACTACCGGCAAATTCATTCTGTGTCTGGGAATCGTCACCAGTGTGAGCAAAAAACTTTTTAAGGAACGATGTGTAATATATTTCGAACCATCACCGAAAGAGGGAAAACTTTGTTTGGCCTTTGTGATAATGCCAAACCAGAGCATAATAAAATGTGAAGCAATATTTCTGTTGCACTCTGAAATGCGACTAATCTCGTCGCCCATCACTAAAAGTTTCTTGGCATTTTTCGTCGAATCCAAATTACTCTCTTTCATAGGACAGTCTAACAAATATATTCGTTTCCTACCGACAGTTTTTCCAATAAAATTGAATTTGCCCAAATCTCTTATAGGATAGCAATTCACGCCAACTTTTTTTATGAAAAATAACGAAACGGGAAATGTATTTATGTTCTTAGCAGATTGTGGAAAAGTGCTAAAGAAATTGTTCTTTTCCTTGTTCTTATTTTTCTGTTAACATTTAAAGCATTTCATTCACGATTAGGTTTAAATTGGATATTTTAATCGTTACATCTTCCTACTTACACGGTACTTCCAGATATTTCGCAAAATAATGCTTTGCGTAAGTAAAAGAATGAACGTCTGAACGCCTTATTTCCGTATATATAAGGGGTTAGATGGCAGAAGGGATAGTTTTGTCTCAATCTTGCCCAATAAAGACCTTTTATTATTATTATACGTGTGAAAGAAGTGAGTAATCAATATTGAAATAACGAAAATTTCCACAATTTGGCTATAATTGAATTTGTACTCCACACTTCTCGAGTTATATTAACAGTCCTTGACTTCATAAGCATATGTGAAGTGTATTAAGTCCCCTTCTATGACATTATTGTGCTGTTTTGATCTGTTATCTCTACTCGAAGGCATGTGATCATGATGTCTGCGGATGTTATGCGATAACCACGTGGAATCTAAATGCAGCTTTTAACCAATAGGATGGAGGAATTACATGCGGAAGTTGATTTTCATGGAAATGGCGAGTATGGTGATGATTTTATGTGTATACCTTCTTGCATAGCATTCTTCTGCTAACAAGCTACTTTCGGCTTTTCCGCATAAAAAGAATGACGGAAGTAAACCAGTGAATATGACAATGTTGTATACTGTCCTATATTGACAATAAATGTGTTCTTACACCGCACTCCACGAGTTACACAGGCATTCGTGGAATATTTAATTTTTTATAAAACCAACAGTGCGTTCTCGATCATCCGAGTCCCACTTTGCCTAGATCCCATCTTATCCGAGGTAAAGATACTTATGTGGTAAACTGGTGTACCAAGCCAGTATAACTAATGCAAACTAGCGTAAGAATTCGACAACTAGGTCGATCTTCACATTAAGGTCGAATGTTACAGAAAGAATAGAGTCGCATGTGCTATAAAGAAGTTTCATAGGCATGGGAGATGTATTTCTTTGGAAGGAGGTGCAAAAGTTGGAAATTCAATTCGATGAGAAGATATGAGGTTGATGTTTTAGGATAGAGATGTGTGGGAAAGGAGTTTGATGCAGGAAGGAATCGAACTTTAGCGGAAATGAAATGTATGAGTGAGATTAGAGTTATAAATTTGATGCAAGGATTGGGAAGGAGTTTCACAATTAAGGAAGGATATAAAGTGGTTATAAATGGGGATGCAGATCGGGAATAAAACGTAATATTAATGTGAGATAAGTTTGTTGGAAAATTTAATTGATGGAATAAGACTTGACTTCGTGGAACTTCAAAGGTTTAAACATTATGAAACAAACTTTTGGTAAGATTACACACTTTTTTCTTGACCCAATGGATTTCAATGCCTATTGCGGCACTATCAAAGCAATTAAAAGGTAAATTCGACATCAACAACAGATTTTAGTGTCCCTTGAAAGCTGTTTTTGTTGTCAAGTTACTACCTAAGTAACTTAACTACCGTCGCAATACACGTCTAAATAGATAGGGTCAGTAAAACAAGTGTGGAAGAGTATCAAGTGTTTTCTTTTCATCAGTTTTGCGGGGAAAGTGATGAGGAGTTAAGACGCAGACTCAAGGTTTAAAAAGAGATGTAATTACGGGAGGTAAGATGCCTAGGCTATAAAGAAAACGTGTGGAAATAAGGAGATACATGGTCAGGAAAAATATAAATGGTAATGCATGTATAGACATACATTATGTAATACAATAGGTAACCTATTGTTGATTGAGAAATATGTGCATGGCTAAAGATGCGATTCATGGTTTTGAAAATGCATGGATGGGTAAGTGTATCTAAGATTGTGAAGGAGATGCATGGGTCACAAATAAGATACATGTGCTGCAAAGTAGATTCGCGGGTTTTAAATGGAAATTGTGGGCTGTGATGTGATTTGTTGGTGAAAAAGAAGACTTATGAGGCTCTAAGTAGTTACAAGGGTTAGAAATATTACACTTGGTTCGTCAAGGGTTTGATCATTAAAGTGAGCCACGGTTGGGAATCTTTAGGTTTGAGAGGAAGTGCGTGAGGACCTGGATGTTTAAGTTAGAAAGATAAGCGTGCTTAGGAAATGGATTCATAAGTTAGTATGGAGTGCGTTAGCTATTAATATGATATGATACATAGTATGAGCAGGAGGTAGCTAGAATGAAAAAGAATTTCATGGGTTTTAAATAAGTATGCTGATGGGGAGAGCATAAAAGCGTTATTGCCGCAATTACGGTGAGCGAGAGAGCAATGGCAGAAATAGGCGTCGTTACAAATTTATTCTTATCGCCACCTGGGTGCGATGATGACAGTTTATCTGTAAAGCTCTAGATTAGAAAAGTACGGACAACGTTTGTCCTCGACCGATGCCGAAAACCGAGGAAATTGGGGAATATATGAGGCATTAGAACATTATAGCATTATATAAAACATCACAATTGATGACATCATATGGCTCAAAGACGCTTAAGGTAGTTTAAATAACTTTGACTTAAAATGTCAATTCACCTAGAATTTGACCTCGTTTTATAGAAAAAAACCTCATCTTTCTTCTTATATCAAAATATTAACCCATTGCCAAACTACTTTCCAAGCAATTTGCCTGAAAATATAAGCTGTTTTACATGACATAGATTACGGTTGTGCGCACCTGAGGAAGAATATTGAAAACATAACTTAATGACTTTTTAACACCTACATTTCGTCAAAAAACTAATGGTGAGTAGTTTGTATGTTTTCTCAACTATTTATAAAAATAAATCTATTGCTCACCTTAGTGGTTTTTACAGAATCGCAAAAAATCCTTGTTTGTAAGGATTTTTAGCCGTACAGCCGTACTTACTTCATACTTCTTACAGACACTGAAATATAAAAATAAAATTCGAATATGGTCTCCATTATGACTAGGGAAATTTCTCGCTCCAACTACATTAAGTGCTTGGAAATAATTTTTTTACCGTAGAAACGTGTGTACTCACTATCTTCCCCATGTACTAGATAGGTCAGTTTTGTATTCGTTGTCCAGACTTTCCCAATCTAGAGCTTTATTTATCTTACGGTTGAGAAGATACCTGCTGGAAGAAGCAGCGGGCAATTTTCCCCGGCGGGTAAAGCGTAATCATCGGCGGCTAACGCGATTGTTAGATTGACTCAACGGGTAAGCTACTCGCGGGGTAAAATCGGCACACCTGGTGGCGGATAAACCGGCCTCCATCTGTCGTCTCTCCCTCCAAGACACTCTCTTCGTCTGCCTCCTCCCTCGCTCCAACTGTCGCTCTTTCCTTTGAACTTCCCTTTCTCCAAATCATTTGGTGCCTTGATTCGTCTGAAAGATGGGCAGAGACGAGCGCCTGGAGTCAATCTCTTGGGTCTTGGTTCTAATTTGGAGCACTGGAAAAAGTTCAAGGCTTTGGCGTCTTTTGAAGGCATTTAAAATTCTAGATTTTAAGCTAGTGGCAATTGATGAAAATTAGACGGTACTTTAATTCACATTTATCGTTATAAAGTACTGATAGCTTTGTGGTGAACCATTTCATGAGCCCATTTCCTTGTATGCTACCGTTAAATTGAAAACGAGACATCGGTCTTCGGCCAATCTTTAAAAGCTACGTAAAAGAGTGATGAGAGGCATATTGGCTTAGATATTCTTGCTACCTATCTTGTTTCTATTAATTTAACAATACGTAATTCAAGTTCTTGTTTATAACTAATTTTTTCATAAATCTTGTTTTTTGCCACCTTCCAGCTGGCAATAAATGCATTCTACAGGAATTTAGGGGCTCAGAGAATAGAGAGATATTCACTTCGTGCATGCATTGAAAATTAACGGACAGACTATAAACAGACAATTTATTTGCATTGCATTACTTATCGCTACATCGCTGGCAGGTTTCAAGGGGCTAATTGTCCTCCTCTCTTTCATCATCGTTAGCTTTGACATTAAATGTTACAGAATATGCTTTGAATTATAACTTGTGTTCTCGAACATAACTTGGTGAAACCTATTTATACTTGGAATGAAACAGCTTAACTCTGCGATTCCGCTAGATTTTATTTAAAAAATACGACCCGGATTTCAACGTCAAACGTCATCTTCAGATCGAAATCAAAACCCGGGTCATGACTAAAAAGAAAACTTTATGGAATCACCGAGGTTTAATCTTAATAAAGCTCTTTATATTCTCGGGACGACGCGTTGGACGCTGATATATCACGCCTCTTACGATTGCCTGTATTTTATTTTTTCGGATATATTGACTTGTTCATGGTTGACTCAACTTCTCTAAGAAAGGTCAATCTGGGCTTGCCAACCTTTATTTTAACTATCACCCCCTCTAAAGGGTTTTTGGACAAATATTATCCCTATCTCCCCGATGAAATTTTAAAAAGGAAAATACTTTGTATTTGCTCTCTATATTCAATGGGATCCTTAATGCCGGTTGCTTCTTAGCTGGATGTTCAATGTTCAGTTTGATGTCAGTAAATATTACCATTGATGTTTCCTGTTCATATCACATAGGTACTTATTTTATGGGGATCCTGATTGTAATCCAATGATTGTTTTACTGCCCCTAATCTAATTTTCGCCCCCAAGGCTGGTACTCTTACCCGTCGAGAATCCCTGATCCAGATAGTGTTTGCGACTCATTATTTCGAGCAGATATTAGGGCAAGTCGGAGAAAGAGTTTGGAATGCAAAGAGCGGGCTGTCCCGCGTGAGTCTTCAATTCCGTTGGCCCTAGATAACGAGGAGTATTTAGGAAGATATCGGATGCCAAAAATTCCTTTGCATCGCATTGCCGAGCAAGCAGTATGTATCGGCAAGATCTGCAAATCTATCACACGTCCACTGCCACGTCTAAAACGGAGGGCATCCACATTACCGCGTCCATTTCCTCTCAAAGCATTACCAAAACAAGAGTGTTTTGAGACTTGGGTCATAAGTCGTTCCACGGTCTAAACTAAGAACTCACTGCCTTACGTAGGACTTTCATACCTCAGGCAAAATTAGAGTTCACGACCTTCTAGTTGCTAGTCTGGCACGGAACCAGCATAGGGACAGTGGGCGGCGGGCCATGAGAATGTTTTTCCTCCAAAATTGAGTAAAACCAAAGCTGTATCGTACCGTATCGTGAATTTTTTGTTTGCTGTGCGTATTTGTTCGATAGCCATTTACTTTTTTACGCTTTTGGATGAATTTTTGATGATTTTGGCTAATCAATGCGATTAATGGTTTTATTTAATAAAAATGATCCCTAGCGTCAATTGTGACTCACCATGCTTGGAGATTCAAAGGAAGGAATTGCTGTGCAATTATCACGAATTGTTTTGTCTCCCACGAACCTGATTTCATCGCAACTCATGATGTTGCTATGTAGCGAAATCATGTTGGTAAAAATAGCATAAGTAGTTATAATTGCCGAGGACTCCTACCTTCTAATTACTTGGTTTTATTTTAGGCGAGTGTTCAAACCGATTACGCTCGTCAAAGCGACATTTCTCTTCAGAATTTATAAGTGATATCTGTGCAGGCTAAACTGTTCCATTCAAAAGTGAAATTGCAATCACAGAGCATATTCTACAAAACTTTTTTGTTTATGCTTCTGTTATGGTTTGTCATTATGTCAGTTCCCTATATATCGACTGATTGATTCAAAACTTAATTACTACGAATGAGAAAACGGTAAGGATACGGAGGATTTCTAATTTCCAAGCATAATAGGAAGAAGTTAATTGAGAGTTTAAGGCAGTTAAAGCGTTATTTTTTTCTAGTCATTATTGAGACCATATTCAAATTTTATTTATTTAACCAGCTGTAAAAAGCATGGAGTAAATGGGGTGATATTAATGGCGCAAAACCTTTTTCTTATGGCTAAACTTCTCATTAATCAAGAATATATACCTATTTAAGGCTTCAAATTGACTTATTTTATCAATGCCGTACACTGAAAGTGATTTCACAGCTAAAGGTTTTTTTATTTTATAAAAATTATTGCGTTAATTAAATAAATATTTTTCAAATAATCGAGAGAACGTATCAATTACTCGCCTTTACATTTCTTACGCGATCTGTGCATCAGAAGTGCCTTATATTTTTGACTCCCTTGAGATGAAAAACGGCTTAATCATTTTCAAAACCTGTGTGGGAAAAGACCAATATTATGGTATCCATTGAAAGATGAGACCTTTCTCTTAAAATGAAGCTAAATTTGTTTGAATTTTATGTGGTGTAACATGTTTTTTAACTACTTTAATCGAAGGAGAGTTTTGATGAGGTATTATTCAAGAAGACTACGGACGGAATACATATATTGGTTCTTCTATTGCCCAAGCAATAGCAACTTAAGCGTTCTGGAAGATTTATTTGACTCGGTAATTCGTGTTCGCTCTCTTGGTGATATCTTTATATTTGGTGACTTCAACCTGTCCATTCAATGGTCCTCGCGAACAGAGGGCCGTACCGTCATCCCCAGCGATGAGTACTTCCTTGAGCACTAAGTGAACGGGCTGGGGCTCGAGCAATAAAACCAGCATCCCACAAGAACTTTAGCAACGCTTGATTTGATTTTATCTTCCCTATGTGTTCATTCAGTCTCCGCGAGCAAAATCATTTTCCCATCCAACCATGAGTCGCTCGAGTGCCCCCTCGTCCTTCCCATCCCCACTCTTCCTCAACCATCACCCCCTCGTATGACCCTCAGGGCCTGGAACAAAGCCGACTGGCCAGTGATTAACCGATCGCTGTCGCTAATCCCCTGGCAACTCCTTGAGTGCGGAACCCCGGAGGAGGGGCTTGAGGTTTTTTATGACTTCGTCAACGCGACCATTGTGGACTTCGTCCCTTCCCGTCGGGTTTCCAAGAAGAGGCCCGTCTGGTATTCTCCTGCGACGACCCTTGCTCTCAAGAACAAGCTCATGGCCTGTAGATTATGGAAACGTCACCAACCAGCACACCCGGGCCACATTTGTGGATCTACGGCGCCATTGTTGTTTTATCCTGCGGCGGGACTATGAAAACTTCATCCAGGGCATCACAGACGAAATTCGTGTGAACTCAAAGAGATTTTGGTCACTTATAAGCGCAAGAAGGAGGTCCCACCAAATTTCTGCCTCCCTGTCTTTTAATGCATCCAATTTCCTCGGTGCTGACCGCCCCTCTGCCTTTCACGATTTCTTTTGTTCAAACTTTAACCACGCCTCCTCCATCCTTCCACTCCCCGTGATTCAATCCGTTTGTCCTCATTCTCTCTCTTCTATTTCAACCACCCCACAGGAAGTTTCTAAGTACCTAAGCCAGCTACCATGCTCGAAATCCACCGGGTCTGATTATGTGGGGTCACTCTTTTTCAACCGCACTGCTACCTCACTCAACATTCCTTTAATCCTGTTCAATAGATTTTTCATAAGTGGTTTCTTCCCCTCCCAGTGGAAATACTTTAATGTCACATCAATTTTGAAATCTGGCGCTAAAGGGGTTGTAGAGAACTATCGTCCTATTTCCATATTGTCCGTTTCATCAATAATTTTTGAACGCATCATCCATGACCCGTCTTCTTCACTTCACTCTCCCCCTACATCTCCCCCAGTCAGCATGGCTTTCTCCCAGGTGGATGTTGTCTCACCAACCTCGCCGTTTTACATCACCATATCACACTTGCCTTCGAATCTTACTCGCAACTGGATGTTTGCTACCTAGACTTCTTTAAAGCCTTTGACTCCGTTAACCACACCCTATTCATTCACAAACTTATGCTCAGGTACAATATCCGTGGTTCTCTTTTATCCTTGCCCCGCAGTTTCCTTAACTCGCGTTATCAGCGCGTTTTAATTGATGGAGTGTCGTCCACCCATTCGCCGGTCGCGGCAGGGGTTCATCAAGGTAGTGTCCTGGGTCCCCTTCTGTTCTCCCTTTTTGTTGATGATGTCGTGGACTGCGCTCTCCCACTAAGTTGTAACATTTTACTGTATGGGGATGATTGCAAGATATTCAGGAGGGTTTATGTCCCCTCCGATTCCAGTTCCCTACAATCCGCCCTCTCCTCCGTCCACGCCTGGTGCTCCATCTGGTAGCTTCATATTAACGCCTCGAAGTCAGCTTCACAGACCTTTTCACAGAAGCGCAAACCTCTTAAGTATTCCTATACCCTCTCACAAAATCCTATCCCATGTGTCGATTCCCACTACGACTTAGGGGTAGTCTTCGACTCTCAACTTACCTTTCGCGATCACATACTTGAGACTACCAGGAAGGAGATGTCAGTTGTCGGTCTTTTGTACCGCCACACGGACATTCAGGATCCTTTTGCTCTCCGGACAGTATTTTTTGGTAGTGTTCTTCCTATTTTAGAATACTGTGATCTAATTTGGTCGACCGCTTGCCCTACAGCCTTAAATATGCTCAATCGCCATGTTATCTTCTTTCTCGCCATTGCCCGCCATAGAATCCCTTCCCTCAGAAACTTGTCAAAAGAATACATCCTTTCTTCCCTTTCAATCCCAAACCTCTCTCTCCGTCATGTACTATGTGACATGATGTTCCTCCATAGCATTTGGAGAGGATCTCTCCGTACCAACTGCCTTCTTCCTCTTTTTCCTCTTCATGTTCCTCCTCGTTCCCTACGCAATAACTCCCTTCTTGACATTCCCAAATTCAGAATCTCAATATTCCAACGCTCCCTATTCTACCGTATCCCAAAAACTTTCAACTCCCTAGCCTGGCAATTACCATCCCTTGACCTCTTCTCCGCACCCTCCGTTTTCAAATCAGTCCTCAGAAAACATAATGCCGAGTTCACTTCCTTTATCTCATCTCCTTGTCCATAAATCCCAATACCAATCTTTCTTCCCAATGTATTTCTCTGTCATCTTTTACATTTTTAAGGGTATATTTTGATAACATTTCTATATATTTGTTTGCTTGTCGACCAATGTAATAAGCCTTTGTGCCGTTTTTGTGGTCTTTTTAAATAAATAAATAAATTATGAATGTAGTCAAAACGCTGACCTATGCAGAAATAAAACGGTTGGCCGGGGGGAAAGTGAAGTGGAGATTTGCAGCGGACCAATCTTTGGATTGTCGGCTATTTTTGAATTGATGCGAAGGGAAAAATATTTATTTTCGCAGACCACCGTGATCCTAAATTTGGTAGAAATCAAGGTGCATCACCGCAATATTATCTTTCGGTTTTAATGATACGACCGCGACGAACGGGACTCGAGGCCGCGACCTTTAGGGAAGGTGCCCGCGGCGCTGCACTAGCGCCAAGGGCATCGGTGCGAGCCTGGAGAACCTCCGAGGAAGGGAGGTGGGGCTGGGAGGTTATAGAGGGTGAGGAGGTGGGGACGGCTTTGAAGATGGGTGGCAGTGGAACAGGGCGCGGCAGACCGTTAACAGGCCTCGCGTCCCGATGGGGGGAGCAGTCCTTCAAGGTGAACTTGGAGTCAGCCTTGAGAGGACGTTGTTTCATCAAAAGAGAACGGTTTGCCGCGGATGGTGTTGGGTTGGCCAACCGTCCCCCCCCCCCCCCCCGCCTCTTTCTTCTCCCCAAGGAGCGGCGGCCGGCTGCCTCCTACCTCCCGGACGGCGGCAGAAGCAGCTCCACCCTTTGGTGACCTTGAGCGACAACTCTCCCTTTCGGTGCCTCCTAACGTTTTCGGTGCCCGGGGATCGCGGAATCTTTCGGCCTCGCTCGCCTCAGAAGTCATCCCATTGGGCGGTTACGGCCTGCGGGACAGCCTCCGCAAGTCCAAGGACTCCTGGGATACATTTCCAATGCTCACCGCAGCCATTTCGTCGACAAAGAAACAAAGGATAAACTGGAAGCTGTGCAACAGAACAGCCTCTCTCATGCAGTACCTACCTTCTGGGAGGAGAAATGAATGAGAAGCATTATTGAGGGAGAGCTAGGATGGAGTACATAATTGAAGCAAATTATACCACTGAAGTAATAAAACTATTTGCTCATAGGAGAGTGAAGTGGGAAGCTTTTGCAAACCAATCTTTGACTGATTACTTCTGATGATTATGGTGACTTTAACGCCATTATCCGTTGATGAGATTCGCAAGTATGAGCGAAGTTAACATTTATACTGGCTGGATGGCGCAATTGTTTTTTAAATATCCGCGCTATTTTGGAGGATCTGAGTTCGCATCCCTATCCAATCGAAGGATTTTTCTGTTATGAATTTCACAGTTCGTGAGAAGCAAGATGATTGTCAATCCCTCTCCTGATTTTTCCCTTGCTCTTGCACTTTTATTTTTTCTGACATTATGTTAGTTTCTCTTGTGTAAATCATATTTTCTCTGGAATTGTGTTTTGGTTTTTTGTGCTCTCTAATATTTTACAATAATATTTTTATAAAATTCATGGAAGTGGTATCATTACCCAAAATAATTCAGAAGACTTTATGACTTACACTCACAAAGTAACTGTCAGTGGGAGTGAATTGATTTTTATTTCACTGCAATGAAGTTAGACAATCGTTTTGATGAAACAATTTATTTTTTGATGCCCTGATGCTCGGCTTGAAGATCCATTGCTCGTGTAGCATGCATCATCCGTATTCCATGTTTGTAGACACATCTACTGCAAACTAAATTCTATGTTGGATCTTTCTCTCTTGCGTTGATGTGGTGGCTTCTTATCCCGAGGATCAGGGTTTGAGTCACGGCGGTGACCGTTGTTTTTTCAGTGAACTCTCGATACCAACGTTGGGCGTTGATCGGCAGATCTCTTGACGCCTTTTGTTAGGCACCAACTATGCCAACACCGAGTTGCTCTCCACCCTTCCTCCAATACCCATATAATCCTTCCCATTTCCAACACCAGTCCTCAATTTGGCAAAAAACCTCAGTTGTCCGTAGCATCCAAATCTTAATTAACTAACCACCCAGATAGAGCCAATAATCAAATACTTAAGAGCCGTTTTATGTTTTGGCTGCACGAACAAGTTTTCTGGCATTGAATTCTAATCCCAGTGATGACAAATGTGCATTTCACCGAGGCGCACTCCGTTGACTCGCGTAAAAATTTTGAGGAATCATTCCTGTGAGTGAGAACCTATTTATAGTAACGTCTTAGTTGCCATCCGTCGGCTCTGTTTTACGTTGATAACGTCTTCACTTTTGATCAATACATGAATAGCATCGTGGTGGCTGTATTCAGAGATTAAGAGTTTCCATCGATGCCGTCAGTGAAATATTGCTCTAAATATTTGCCTTTGTTTTGTACAAAATTGAAATTTGAATGTCCAAGATGAATCATGCTGTGTGAAAGAGGATTCTAAGCAAGTATTTATCGCTGCTAATTTAAAAAAAAACACCCCAATGCATTTGTTAATTGAAACAGCCCGTACACCATATGTACACACTCAATTATTGTTCCCCCGTCATTTTCATACTCTTCGGAGAGAAAATTTTATTTGAGGTCGTTAGTTCAGCGTGCAATACATAATGCCCGATTAGCAAATTTTGAGAGATACTTACATGTGAAATATATTGTTGATTATTTTTAAATACCCAAGTAACTAACCCAACGTTGTTAGTACGCTCTTTTAATGAGGGTTTACGAAGGATGAAGTGGTTAGCTTTTGGGAGAGTGAAATGGAGAGATGCAGCAAACCAATCATAGACATGGTGATTGCTGATAGCGATGTTAAAAAGGTAAGCGAGAACGCTTAGTCTGAATTGGAAAAATGGATGAGTTAACGTACGCTTGAAAAACGCGATCCTGGTTTTTCAATCACGTAAGCACTTGAACCAAATCAATGCCGATGGCATGGAAAGCATTCGATCAAAATAAAGTTAATCCTGTGAATGGGCATATTACTACGGTGTTTATAACCGTTGAGATGCTAGCTGAAACTGCAGCAAGCGTTCCCATTTCTCTCGTAGTAATGCCATATTGATTCTCGTAAAGATGTGGAACGTCGCTCCTCAAGCCCATTTAACTATGATTACTCAAATTGGAGGATTGCTATTGTATATATTATACATAACCTTATTTAATAATTTCCGTGCATTTTTTTGACTTTGGCACCTGTTATTGGGCAAAGTTTTCCATATATTAATAAAATAAAAAGGGGAGAATACCATACCGCCAAAGGAGCAATGGAGTTTGCTACGAGCGTTGAGGTTCTTCAAACTTGAATATTGCCGTTATCTCCTCAGCAGCTTCATCAAACGTGTACTTATTCCGGTAGAGGACAGTTTGAGCTACAAGGTAGGGTAAAGAAAAGGTAATTTGGGATGATTGAAATGGAGGTTTGCCCTTGATGTGAAATCTTTAAGACGTATGTCAGGAAGTTTTATATCTCTAATGCTTTCGATTTCTACGCCTCTTAAGCCCTTCACCCAAAAGTGAAATGGGGAAGTGACTCTTGAGAGACATTACTGGGTGCTTTTCTTGGCAAAAAAAAAGTACGTCTTCTACATGGTCAACATGATCTGCTGTACTTAATACCGGTACTGGGATATATATTTTTATTTTCCGCTGTCACCTTGAATGGCATTTCTCATGAACAGAACGTTTTAGGGGAATAATATGCCGTTGACATTGCGCAGATATTTCACAAATTGGTAAGCAGGCTGGTGTGGTACCTATTGCGTTGGCTTCCCATCCTGAAATCCTTGGTTCGAATCCCGGGAGTAGCAGAGATTTTCCGGGGAATCCCGATCCCTACTTGGGTGCTGTGTGGAGAGCAATTCAATTGTAGCACTCCGTCCGTCGGAAGGGGTGTTAAACTGTGGTTCCCTTGGATGTTTTATTTTATTTTCGAGTAATACCGACACCAGGTTTCTCTCCTCCATTCCATGCATGACCTCTACTAGCTAGCCGAACTACTTGTCCTCAACGGCACAAATTATCTTAGCTGTCGGTCGCCTCCCCAGATAGCCAACCAATTTTATAACATCCATCAAATTCACGTGTATGCTGCACGCATCGTGACTTGACGAAATCTCTAATCAAGTGTAATGGATCCTCGACAAATGTAATTGAGTTAGCAATATTTTAGTGATACATTATATCTCGTTCCGATGAAAACCATCGGTAGCGCAGGTTAGATTTCTGTCACTTGAAATTTAAAAAATGTAATGATTAAAATATATTTAAATTTTATCCCAAATTGGTGGCAAAGTTCTCATACGCATAATCAAATTAACCAGTTTTATTGGCCTTCCTAAATACATCGACGTTAATTGATTCAAACTCAAGTTTTCAGTGTAGGGTTCATCCATAGGTGACCTGTTTTCATCAGTAATGTGCAAGGCTGTAATGTTTTAAGGCATATTTACACGAGGCATTTAGTTGTGTGAGTAGATGCGTGAGAATATTTTCCAACAGAATTGCATTGCATCAACAAGACAATTGGAACTTGCACGAAGGCGTGAACGTATGCCCATAAAAAGGCCCCTGTTCTAGCACAGAGAATCGGAACATGCAAGTGTTCATGAATCTACCCATGCAAGTGTATGCGTCAGTAAAAACTCTTAAATGCGTCAAAAGCTCTCCATGTGGCGCCACCGGAGCTCTTTGAAACATTTGAAGAGAATCGCGTGAACCACTAGAGGGGACAATAAACCCTATGAAATCCAGAGTCAAGAGAAGTCACGTTTCTCCTCCAAAGAAGGAAAGGTTTGAGGAAGATGTAAATGACCTTTAAACTAAAGGTTTCCTTCACCAATGGCTATGCACGTGCCATCGGAATCGGTCTTAGGAATATTTTGAGATGGATCTAGCTTGTAAAATGCATTGACACCCCCGTTTAATATGAAGATTTACTGCTGATAGTGTTTTTATCATTCACAGCGTCCGTTGGTATCTCCTGCCAGCACTCAAGCTGAATTCATGAGGTCAGCCTTTTTTGCCATCACTCCAGAATCGGGATATTGTGTGCTGATCGAGTAAAATATAAGAATATACGCATGACCGATACTATGCTATTTTTGCATGTGCGAACACTTTTCAATTTCTATGTCGATACCATATTTTACTTAATCACAAGAATTTAAAGAGGAATTGAAACGCATTTAATTAAAATGAGGACACTTACCTTTATTATTCCGGCCCGATCCTGCCTGCTCAATGGCCAAAATGGTATTTTTATTTCACACTAATTATTTAAGATCCATTGCTATTACCGATATTCTTTTTGGCATAAAATGAACGAATACCTGCCAAATATTAGAGGTTTGATGAAAATTTAAAAAGTATACGATATGCTTATACGTTATCTGGATACGGGTAAAATTCGTCCACTCAAGCTCTCTAGATGCATTGCATTGCAAGAGGACATTGTGACTGGAGGCAGTGTGACTGGATAACACACCTGAGCGGCAGTTGGGAAATCCAAATTATAGTGTCTCTCAAGTCTCAAGTATAGGTTTTCTCACGCTGTATCTCCACGCTTCGGTGTTATATCTTTCACCCGCCCTAGTTTATGCTAACAATATCCATTTACGTCATTTTTCATGCGGCTATTGTTTTCGAATATATCTCGCTCACCAGGATAATATTGGGCAGCTACATTTCCAGTCGCCACTGAAGATGTTATCCTAAGACACTAGTATAATCACGGAAATTGCCACGTGAGTATTTTCCGAAGAAAAATATGCCGTTAGTTATCCAATGTTTTTGCTGTTATTACGCATACGTATACGCTAAATTTGAAATGGCAATAATCCCAGTAAAATGTGCTGATAACTACATCTACATACTAACATGCAAGCCACCGTATTTACGTGTGGCAGGGGGTGTTAGGACACCAGCCGTGTAAAGGTGCAAAGGAGAATTTTATAGGGAGGTGAAATGGGGAAGTATATTTCGAGATTGTTTTGGTTGGATCTCAGTTTTTATTATGGTCACATGTTGCGCGTGGAAAGAACGAATTTTTCTACCTATGTACTCTCTTATTTAATTTTTTGCTGTCGAACCTGGAGATGTAGTGCGGCGCCAAAATTATATTCTTTGTTTCACATTGAAACATGCGTGTTCTGAATTTCTCAAGCAATCTAAGCCTAGCGGGTAGCCTCCAAGATTCTAGCGGCTCCCAACCTTACCCCTCTCAAAGCTGTGAAACACTTTGTTCACTCGTAGCAGTTTTTAACAAAGCGCAACGTTTTCCTTTGTATTTCAATTCTTTTTCGGATTAAATCTTTCTATCCAGGATCCCAAATGCTCGCGGCGTATTCAAGGTGTGGCCTAACCAGAGCAAAGAATTGGCAGGTCAATTAGTGGGGTCAATAATTATGTGTTGCCAGTTAGTAATTTAGCTATGAGTACTCCGAATATAGGGCCCAAGAATAGCTTAATTGAAGACAGCAATCTTGAAATATCCCAGAATCGCATAAACAATAATCATGAAGCATTAGTCGTTGCAGTAGTTAACTACCGTAGTTTAAAAAATAAGATTCCAGAATTTCACCACCTTATTCATAACACGGAGTGTAACGTCATTATTGGCACAGAAACATGGCTGACGGACGATATTTCTGATAGTGAAATTTTTCCTAAATCATTCAAAGTTTACAGAAAAGATAGGTCCAACCGAACCGGAGGCGGAGTATTTATAGCTGTAAAGAAAATCATTGTCAGCCGAGCGGAAACCGTCCCAGATACCAGCATAGAATCTGTATGGTGCTCTATTAGATGCCCTAAATCAAAAACAATATTCGTATGCGCATACTATAGGCCACCTAACACCGACGTCACCTCAATTTTAGAACTCGAAACACAAATAAAGAATATCACATCCTGGAACACCGAAAGAAATTTAATCATAGGTGGAGATTTCAATACACCCTCTATAGATTGGAGGACCTACAGTTACATATCAGGAGGAAGAGACAAAGGTATATGCGAGTCCCTGCTGCACACGTTTTCATCAAAGGCCCTACATCAGATAGCTACGACGCCTAACAGAGGGGACAACATTCTTGATTTATTGGCAACAAATATACCACAACAAGTAATTAAGGTAAACACTGCTGAGGGCTGTTTGGATGATGGCTTAATTTCCTGGATTAGAGAATTCTTAAGTAATCGCGTGCAAAGGGTTGTATTAGATGGCGCTATCTCCAATGAAGTAAAAGTCACATCGGGTGTCCCACAGGGAAGTGTCATAGGCTCGCTTCTGTTCCTTTTGTCCTTAAACGACATCGGTGACAAAGTTGACAGTAAGCTTAGATTATTTGCTGACGACGCAGTGGTGTATGGAGAAATTCGTAGCTTTAATGATAAGGAAGCGCTAACTAAGGACCTCGAGGCAATACAAGAGTGGTGCGATGCGTGGCAGCTAGAATTAAACCTGAAAAAAATGCGTTGTTGTGAATTTTTGGAAACGGAAAAACGCTCCTTGTATCAGCTATTGCATAAAAAACATAAAATTATAGACCGTAGAATCGGTTTAATACCTCGGAGTTAAACTGAGTAATGATCTATCGTAGAGTAAACATGTCCGAGAAATTACCGGTCAAGAATCGTAAATTGGGATTTATTAAAAGAGTACTTGGCAAGTGCGACGATAAAGTTAGGGAAATCAGCTACTTCTCCCTCGTTATACCCCACTTAAAATATGCCGCCAGTATTTGGGATCCTTATGAGATAGGCTTGGAAACTGAGTTAGAACGCGTGCAGCGAAGATCGGCAAGATACGTTAAAGGCCGCTATGATAATCTCGCTAGTGTGACTGACCTTTTGCAGCAACTGGGGAGGGAAAAGCTTTCAGACCATCGATTAAAATTTAGACTCAATCTATTATGTAAGTACCAAACCGGTCTATTCTCTGACGACGTTGATAACATTTTACGAAATCCGACATACGACGGTAGATCAGATCATGAGAAAAACATTATGGAACTAGACTGCAGAACGGACAGATTTAAAATGTCATTTTTCCCACGAACGATAAGGGACCATAACAGCTGCCAATGAGACTTTTATCTAGGTTTGTCGTTAGGTAGTGTAGCTCTTAGTAGTGGTAGTACTCCTAATACTTGAATCCTTATCAGTTACCTAGTACATACTAACGGCGCGCCTCGCATGTTTTCTACATGGGTCTTGAGTCTCTGTCCATCTGTGTAGTTGTAGAATGCATGTATAATGACGGTCCCTCTCCATTGTGATGACATCTGTAGTGTAGTAGTGCATGCTTGTGAGGCTTCGCCTCCTGACAAGCATTAGCGATTTATGCTTATGCATAATTGGTCGTAGTTAAACTAACTCTAGGGTATTATTATTATTATCGTAATCAGTTACAATTTGGCAAATGGTCAGGTGGTAACATGCACATCCCAAAAAAAAGAAAAACACAACATGTCCACAAAGTCACATATAAACTAGACAGTGAACAAAATTTAAAATTCAATTGAAATTTCTAAAAAACTAGTATAGTGTAATGCATGTTGGTGATTACTCACCCCCTGCCACACACCCCTGAGGTGGCTTGCAGGGTATTTTGTAGATGTAGATGTAGAAGAAGCACTTCTCTTTCACTTTTTCATCCGAAGACCTTCCTACTATACGATTGATAAATCCTAGCTTCTTTAAGGCTGTGGCGCAAATTTTTAGTATGTGTGTTCTCCACGATAGGTCACAAGTTAAGGTAAATCCCAAACATTTTACTTCATCTGACGACTTTATGTTTACCCAACCCACAGTGTAGATATGGCGTTGGTTTGATTTCTTCCGCAAGAAGTAAACTACAGTACGTCCACTAAGATTAGTTTCAAACCCACGATCCTGGCACCACATGCTAACGTTGTTTAGGTTCGATAATAGAACTTCTAAGTCCGCATCATCACCGATATCGCGGTAGATGACCACATCGTCTGCAAATTATCTATGTTTACTGTAAACTCGAGAACTTAGGCCATTTATTTATATATATTATGAATAAAAGAGAGCCAATCACGCTTCCTTGTCAGACACCGCAAATCACTATTACCATGTCAGAGCCAATTCCGTTAATAACTACTTTTTTCTTACTATCACTGAGAAAGTCACGTGCCCAATTCACTACTTTTAATTTAAACTGCAGATGCAGTTTACTAGTTACAGTTTTTAATTTTAAGGACATATTTCCATAGGATATAGTAGCATTCATATTCCACGTTCGGGATCTGCTACACATAAACCCTAGTTACGCGAGCATTTACATTCATCGCAAGCCTAATCATCAAGTGTAGAAATGTACTAACTACGAGTAGTTTTGCTATCGGCTTCTCCTGTATTCTTTTCGCTGACTTACAATTTCATATTTTTAAGCTAACGGATATAAAATTATTGGTGTTTCGTGAAGTCATTAATATTCCAAAAACATTCAATAACTCATAAGTATTGGCTGAAGTCCAAATTTCTGGGTTTATTACGTCTTATTTAAAAATTTGGCAGGTATTAATTCATTTTATAATCAGTATATTATCGATTGCTGCAAACGCCCCTCAAACATTTGTGCAGAAAGCAATAGCTAAATTGATCATGGTGTTAATTTCAAAAACAATATACTGTTGTTAAATTTAAATTCCCGAATCGGTGGCCATATTTTCTATTGTATGTGACAACATTTATGTGCCATTTTTGAAGTTTGATGCATGTCAAAACCTGTGTCCTAAGCATTCACATCCACTGCAGTACCCATCTGCAAGAGTTAGATTTATAGATTTTTTATTTGCATTAGTCACGTTGGTTACATTTGCAATGGGTATGGATGGGTGGGCCGTGGGCTGCGTTGGGCGGAGTCCTCGTGGAACCAAGGCATCAAGCAGCTTGTGTGTGCGTATGAGGGGTGGGGGGGCGATGGGAACAGGAGGGGTGACAGGGTGTGGGCGTGCCAATATTGAACGCCCATCGGTTTCCTTTCTTCCTCTAGGAGCGATTATCGTTTGGTCAATAGCTGCCAAGAGTAAACGGAAAGCGTGCAAAAACATTAAAAGCAATAGGTTGAAAGTCGTTGAAGACTTGAGGGTTGCATGAGAGCGTAAACAGCACGCTGTGTATGTTTTCAGCAGAACTCTTCAGTCTCTGTCCATTTGTGTAGTTGCAAAATACATATATATTAATGGTCCCTCTCCATTGTGATAATATCTGTAGTGTAGTAGTGCATGCATGTGAGGCTTCGCCTCGTGACAAGCATTAGCGATTTATGCTAATGCATAATTAGTCGTTGTTACACTAACTTTAGGGTATAGTGTAATGAATATTGGTGAATACTCACCCCCTGCCACACACCCCTGAGGTGGCTTGCAGGGTATTTTGTAGATGTAGATGTAAGGTTAACAGGTACATTCGAGTCTCAAAAAAATCATCTAAATATACATACTACACTCCGAATCGCCGCAGAGATGTGTGGCAGGGGCTGTAAGGGCACCAGCCGTTAAAGGGAAGGGAATAGGGAAAGGGAGGGAGAGAGGGCAGAGGTGAATTGTACGTTAGCGTTGTGTCTTACGCTAGTGTCACGCTGTTCTACTTATAATCAATAATGGTGCATGGAAAGAAGGAATATTTGTACACATCGCTTTGACAGTGTATCTCTCCTGTTTTGTCGCTTCTATCAGTTCTAGAGACAGAGCAGGGTCGAAATAGTATCCCCATGTCGTAATAAAACTTGCCTGATCTGAATTTTTGAAGTAATTTACGCGAAGCTTGTAGCCTCAGTGTCTCTGACGGCTTCCAGTCTAGTCCTTCGAACAGCTGTGAAACATTTTCTGTTCACTCGTAGCAGTTTTTTATGAAGCGTTTGGGTTTACTTTGTATTATGTTTACTTAACGAATAAATGTTGGGTCCCAATGTTGGGTGAAATTCACACGCCTGTGGCTTAGTCCGGGGTGAGCTCTACCCTCAACTGTCCAAACTAACCTTCGGGTTGAATCACTGAGTGAGTGACCTTTTACTGAGTGACCTACTACACTCGATATGAAATTATGTTTGGTAATATGGAGATGAATAAAATAATATTGTCGGAGAAGTCGTAGGTAGTCAAATCGAGAAGATAAGTAGTAGTATTTTTGTTATACGTGCTTCGACGGCTAAGGTCATTTTGCACATACTGTCTGCTACGTGCTGACAGGGGCAACAGAATTCGGACGAGTTGCAGGATCACCCCTCCAAACTCGAGCCGAACCCAATGATGCTTAACTTCGGTAACTGATCGGGAACCGTTGTTTCCATCGTGGCAGGCCGTTGCCCTCGAGAAGAAAATCTGAAATTTAAGATAAGATATTATGACTATTTCATCAATATTGTTCAATGTAAGGATACGTCCAAGAAAAACCTACTTCACATAAAGCACATGCCGAGGAGTCTACGGTGCGGAGAAAATTAGGGTGTTCAGGACACCCCGCGCGAGTAACGCACGGGGCAAAAATATAGCGAATTATTTGGAAGGCGTTCTCCATCAGATAAAAGTAAAATACGAGAATGCATATTATATTGTAACACATTTCACATTATCAAAGTTGCAACCAAAAACAATGAGGTTTGGAGTAAGCATTGGTCGCCGGAGATTGAGTGGCACGAACATTATCAACTTTTGAGGCTACTACGCAAGTTGTTTACTAAATATGCCTGAGAATTTTGGTGTCAAAAGAAAGGAAACATTTCACATTCCAGCTACTGAAGAGGAGAGGTCTATGAAAGAAAGACAAAAAAATGGACACAATGAAAAATAGGGTGGGGTGTTCTGGGCACCCCGCGTGAGTAACGACGGGTTAATCCAGTACCAATTTATTGATAATTCAAATTTAGACAGTTTTTTGCCTTTATTTAAATAAATTATTACTCAATTTTAAATTAGGTCTAAAATGAAGCATTTTTTTAAAACCTACACACAAAGTGAAAACTTTATTGGGACGTGTATCTTAATGCAGGTAAGAAAAAACCATTTATTCCAATTTTTTACATTTTAATCAATGTTTAAACAATGACCCAATCATTTTAAGCAAAAAATTTTGGATAATATCATTTCTTTTCCCCTAAGATTTAATTTTAAAAAGGTTCCAACCTGAAACGACAAAATACGATTTACATACATCAACATTTTATTTGAATGGGATAAAGATGTTAAATGGAAGATAAGACTCTGTAAAGTCTCTAACTTTACCCACAGAGAAGAGACTTTCGTCTATCTATGTATCTTCTATTCCTCCCCCTTTTCATGGATGGAGTCCTAAAACCCCCTGCCACACCAGTGGTGGTTTGCAGGGTAGTGCGCTGACGATGATCTCTAGAATTGAAAAAATTGAATAAATAAGAGAAATTTCACGTAAAATAGATATGTTTCAGAATTTTTTCCTCCCGCGCATCATGAAGTATTAATGCAAAAAACAGAGCTAGATACTAATGCTTCAAAACATCTTAGTTTTCGTCATTCCCCACTTGCAATTCCCATCCCTGTGCCCTTCCTTTTCATGAATCTGACCTACAAGAGGGCAAAATACAGTGCCTTTATGGCCTACCACTGCCACACGTTCTTGTGGTGGCTCGCGGGGTAATTGGTAGATGTAGGTAACTGATCCAAACATTATGGACAGCGGCACATTTTAAATGCTTCAATGTTTTCCGCTCTGAGATCCAGCTTGTTCCTACCTATCTCTGATTTTACGCATATTAAAATTACGATGAAATGACAAATTAGAACATGAATTCCTCTTAGTATGTGAACGGTGAGTTTTCCTTTCGCTTAAGAAAATTCTCCCTAAACTAAAGCTGGGTTGAATGATTCAATCCAATGCGTTAGATTGGCAAAAGGGACGCGGAGTTGTTAACCCAATCCAGCCTGGCATTCCCAGAGGCGTTGGTTCGAGTCTTCGGTCGTGGGCCTTGTATTATTGTATTAATTGGTCTTTGTATCAACATGTTAGTGAAGACGGTGCGATATAGACGCATCTCTTTGAGCACATAGAAGTCTTTAGTGGCCAAAATCATGATGGACATTGTCAAAATAATACTCGTAAGTATTAAAAATTCTCGTATTTTTGTCAACTCTAAGTAACTGATTAATATTTTCATCATTTTATTCCTCATCACGATAGCAGGATCTCCGATTGCCTACTCTTTGTGGATACACTATCAATTCTTCTCTCTGTCTGGTTTAATTGCTCTAGAACCTTGATATTTGCTCATAGTTTTAGTTGTAATAATAGTGGGCATAATTTTCGTGACAGAAAAGCAATAATTCATGCATGTACAGGAATGTTTTGCTATTTTGTGATAAAAACATCTGGTCCGAAATAAGGTATCCTTTTCACTGCGAATTTGACAAATATCCTACCTTTTTTTAAATTGGTCTTTGTAAAAACTTCATCTCTTATAAAAGGGTTCAATGCCTGTATTGAAAATAAGTCCTATTAAGTCCTATTATATATTTTAGCTCGTACTGTTACAAGTACTTCCTTCATTGACGATATGCCTTAGCTTCTGCAATTAAGAATTAAGTTGAAAAATTAGCTAGTAAATCAATGAATAATATTTTTAGAGCATCACCCTGTTTTTTCTGTAGTTGGTGCAATAAAGGTTGTCAATAAAGGTGCGTTGTGAGAAGAAACTTTTGCTCCTGTCCGTTGAGTAGTGTATTTATTTTATTTAGTCACTAATGTCATATGTATATAGTTAGAAAAAATACTATTACTCCATGGTTTTCTCCTTTTTTCCTTTCAGCCTATTGAAATTCAAGTTTAATTAAAAAACTAGTTTAATAGGTTTCCATAGTTTACGTTATCAGATGGAGAAGGCGTGTTTCAATATTTATCGCAAATGTGGAAAATAATTATATTTAAAGCATTTTGCAGTGGAACCAAGCGCAAACACTAATGGCTCTTTAAAACGGTCGTAAATGGAAGCCCATGTGTTCACGCTGCCGCGAAAGATAGGCGCTTGTCTCTGAGAATGCTCAGCCGAGCGTGCCGTTCCTGGGCCTGGAGGAATTCTTTGTCGCGGGAGAGAGAGTGCGGGGGGGTTGGCAGCCTTGCGGTGACGGGCAGGAGGAGGGGGTGAGAGGGGGATGGAAAGGGGGATGGAGAGGATGAGGAAGGCAGGGTGGGTCGGGAGGGAAAGTGAAGTGAAGGCGGGGGGAGAGAGGCTGAAAACAGGGTGGAGTTACTCACGAAAGACTTTTACTTTCCACTTCCGAGTTTCCAATTGGCCGAGATCTGATCTCTGGAATTGCAATACGGCAAATTCTCCAGCGGCTTCTCAAGTTTGAAACGGTTGCCGTGGGGAGGGTGGGGTTTCGTTGCCGCGGTGCACGGTTGGAGCTCCGTGGGCTGCGGTCGCACGGGCGGGGTGGTGTGGCCGGGCGCGAATACACACAGCTCGGTCTCATGGTCACGCGGGATGAGACGGCTGAAGAGCACGAGGAAGTGACTGAGGCTTTGGTGACCTTTGATGCGGGAGGGAGGCCCAGGCACGCCCTCTTGCGGGAAATGTTTTGAATGAGAGTGTCGGGAAGGTCACGCCCAGGGGATTCTAACGGCTGAGCGTGGAGAAGATTCTCACTATAATTGGGAAATGCATCAGTTGCACTGGTCTCATCTTCGGCAGTCATCAATCCGATGATGGGTTTGCAGCAACTCTCCGCTCCACTCTCCTATGAGCTAACCGTTACATTTATTCAGAAGTCTTCACTATGAAGTCTCATCATTCTTCTGATATGTTCTATCTTTAGTCTCCCTCGGTATTTATATTCTTCATTTTTACTTCCAATATTGTTTTAAAGATGCCGTAGTTTCGAAAACTTTGTCCAATAAGTTTGAACCTTCTTCATCTGAGAGCCTTCATTATTCAACCATCCTCCCCAACTCTTCATAGGACTTTTTCGTCGACGATCCTCCCCGTTCATGTAATGCTCGTGATTCTGCGATAACCCCAGATTTCCGCTGTTTCTAATTTACCTTGTTTACAGACGCCATTGTCCAAGCTTCACCTCCATAAAAGAGCGCACTCCAAAAATGCTGAATAATGAAGTACTTCAATTCATCTAAGCTGGTGTTCCGGGCTGTTAACACTCTTCCTCTGGTAGAATTCCTTCTTTGCTTATGTTATCCCGCTCTCAATACCTCCTTAAGTTCCTCTCGTCACTGGAGATCCTACTTCCCAAAAGACTAAATTATTAACGTAGTTCAACTTTTTGCTGTCCATGTTTGATCGCTCTCTTTACATCAATTTTAAAGTTGTATTACTTCATTATTTTTACCAAGCCATTCTAAATTCTTGTCAGATACTTTTTCTTCCCTGCTACAATTGTTACGTCATCAGCAAAGCGTATCCAAGTCAATATTTTTTTCCTTTCGTGAGAAAAGCATAGAATAAATCTAAACACCTCGATGGAAACACCGGGTCCCACTTCATCAGCGAAGTTAAGCATAGCTGTCCTCGGCTCAAATTCGAATGGTAGATCGTCCAATTCTGGGTGCTGTTGTCCCTCTCTGCAAGTGGCTGAGAGTAAGAGTGAACTGACCTCACGATACAGAGCATGTTAAACTTAAGTACTACTACTGCTGAATTTAAATAGTTTATTTTTGTTGCTCAACGGACTTAGGTGGTTACTTTTCGAAGGAAATTGGGAATCGAGGCTATTTGTGCCATCAAGAATGAGCGGATGGATTGGTAATGAAAGCATTATTTGGTAACAAAGGGAAGATGTAGAGAATCTCGGCGTCGGTGTTTGTCGACCTACCCCAAACGAAAGGGGCTAAGGCGTATGTTTAGCGTCCCATCCCAAATGTGGAGTACTACACCTTGATTCTATGGATTTCCCGATTCCCACCTGCGCACCATATGGAAGGCACTTCAAGCGTAGTACTCCATCCGTCGGATGGAACTTTAAAATGTGGTCCTGTTGGCACCACTCTCCTCCATGGCGCTAATGACAACAGTCGCCAATCGCCTCCCCCGAACAACCAACCAATGATACACCTTGAAATCCACTCCACATGGCCCATAAAGGGATCGTGATTCCCTTGGTAAATGTCGGGAGTAGGACCGGAGACCTCAGAATGGAAAACCAGTATTTAACCTACCACCTCAACCCGATTGCCATCGGAATTGGATATGCCGTCAATTTGTCTCCACCAGACGAGATGATTAGATGATTATGCGTACATATTTTTACAAAATTAGTGCTTTCGTTAATCTGTACTGTGCATATTACATATTAGGTAGAAAGCTTTTGACGATGATTCATGGCCATATTTGATTTGAGATTTAAAAAATCATGATTTATTAGTAGTCGGCAATATTGCTTGCTTTGCTTTGAACATGACTGAAAATGCTATTAAGGCAGTATCATTGAAAATGACCTAATGGTGGGTACCTGGACCGAAATAGCTGATAAAAGCTGGGAATTTTAATTTATCTTTAAATCGTAGCAACTATAAGCAGAAATAATCATATTATCCTTTCTTTCGCCTTCATCATTTTTGGAATATATATATTAAAATACAAATTAAAATGATCTAGTGGCCGATAGCAAAGAACAATACAAATTGAAATACATGTGCCAAAAAAGATACACTTGATAAGAAAACTGTTATATTTAATTTTAGTCTTTGAAAATGCACCAAAATTCCATCTTCTTGTGAAGAAAAAGATGATGTAATGAAGGAAAACTGTTCAGACCACTTTCTCGGATAATGTGTAGCCTTGGGGCACTGATGATGACGCATTAAAACACGAATCTAGCTTTGAAATAAAATACTGAAATTAGAGAAATAAACATTACCTTGATTCAAATTAGGCTCTGAATGTGATAGAGATTTCACGATCGCAACTATTGATAATCCACGAGACCAAGCCAGATTTTATGGAATTACGTGAAATGTAATGTAATAGTGACATTGAAAACCGCCGTGTTTCGAAAGTTGGCAATTTTAAATTTAAGATGAGGCATTGCGTTAGACAAGCAGATCAGGGTGGAATCACGGGAATTCTTTCGCGTTGTCGTTATCGTTATCCAAAACGCAAAGCGCTCTGAAAGGGAAATGCTAACATCTATTGTCCTAAGATCGCACTCCATTAATTAAAGCTAGTCATTTAAAGTACCTGACAGCATTTGAAGAATGAAGATCTAGTCTATTCTCTCATGAGTGCAACGTGGAAATAAGCATTACGCGAGCGCACGCGTTATGTAGAACCATGATCGCGCCCCAGGAATCTTCGAAGCTTTTTCTCTCTTGTGTTCAGCTGAAAACTCGAACTGTTGAAACGATATCACGCTCAATCTACTACATCTACATAGACCCAAGAAAGCCTCCACGAAAGCGTATAGCAGGGAGTGTTAGGACTCGAGCCGTGTGGAATGGGGAAGGAGGGGAAAGGAATAGAGAAAGAACGAAATGTATTATTTGTCTAGACGAATTAATGCCTTCTTTGTATTTGTTGTTGCCATTATTGTGCGTAGGAGGAAATGATATTTGCAACTATCTGCTCGGCCGTTTATCTATCTTGAATGTTCTTTTTGAATATCTTCTGTGCCAACCTGTAACTCGCGTGATCTGAACTTGTAAACTAGTATTTGCCTAGCGTGCAACCTTGTACGTCTACCAACCTAGCCTTTCCATCAGCTATCTCAATCTCTCTGTTCACTCGTAGCACATTTTAAACGAGCGTGCGGCTTGCCTTCGTATTTATTTATTTTGCGTATTGAGTCTTTATTAACTGAGTCCAGAAGGTTTACAAATTGCGCACTCGATATTTGCCTAAGTGCGATGTTAGAGCGAAGTGAAATGCTTTTCGAGAGGTGAATAATAACCTAGTTTTCATCTCGTTGAAATATGCTCTTTGCCCGAGAAATTCTTCCTAGGGATACCTTTTTTAGAAGGGTGTTGTGCTAATTGTAACCGCTAATGAATTTTAGCAGTTATAGTGTAACACTACCGTTTATATAGCTTATAATGTTGTTGCTACGAGTATGGAGTACTTTAGACGAAAGTGCCAAGGAATGATATTTCTACCTAAGCACAAAAATGATACATCTACATCCACGAAGTACCGTGCAAGCCACCACTAGGGTGTGTGGCACGGGGTGATTCCACACCAGGCATGCAGCACTCGTCCGAGCACAAGTCAGAACTTCGCACGCTCCCCCTGGCGCTAGGCGCAGGCCAAAAAGTAGTCAGGAGAACAGTGCGCAGTCCAACCGGAAACTGGGAGAGTGATACGTGAATGAACATGCAAACATGCAGAGCAATGCTATACACACATCTAGTGGTTAATATTACTGATACTGTTAATTTATGAATGCTACGAGATGCTACTTCATGCAAAGAACAAAATAAAATAATGCCGGACAAATCGACCGGTGTGAAGTGTTAGTAATGATGTTTTGCTATTAAGCATAAGTGAAAATTCTACTCTACCTATTGAGGGTGGGAGTTTCATATGATTGATCTATCGTAACTATTATGATCCCTTATTGTGCGTGGGAAAAATGACATTTTAAATCTATCGGTTCGGCAGTCGATTTCCTTTATTTTATTCCTGTGATCGCTTCTACCGTAGTACGTTGGCTCTAGCAGTATGTGTTGAACGTCCGTCAAAAAACTGTCTGCTCCGAACTTGCGTAAAAGATACGTTCTTTTTGATACGTCCTTTCTATCTATGCTTTTCTATGTTTGTTCTTTCAATAAATGATTTTCATTAAAAACTATACAAATATAAGTCAGTAAGCATGAACAGCAGATTTATATCTTTATTAGATGTAATCAGTGTAGTGGCGTAATTGTATGGCAAAAGTATTGTTGTACGTTACTGAATGTCTCAAGCGTCACTTTGTTGAATAATTTTGCTTCAAACATGCTAAATATTTAACATGTTCAATGTATTGTGTACCAAACGTAGTTCTTTCTTTGAAGCTTAAAACTTTATAAAATTCAGCTCGGGAAGTATTAAGCAACTTTTCTGAAAATGCATGGTGTTAAGAGGAGATTGGACGATTTGGAGAGCCAAGCAGCTTTGTGGAGAGGCCCGGGTTCCAAATTCGGGTGAGGTAATTCGATTGTGCCCCTCAAACCGTGGCGTTTTCTGCTGAGAACGGCTGATTTCCTTGCCCCTTGGCCTCTGGTGAGTTGCACCAAGCCAGATGCTGTAGCCTTCGAATGTTTCCTCATAAAACGGTTGAATACGGTTTTAGTGAATGCAAATAACAGAATGGAGTCTCGGGATACTAGTACGCTAGCGGAAGCGAGGTGACAAGAAATTTAACAGCAAATATATCACCGGAAAATATATTTTATTCTAATCTCACTTTTGTTGTAAAATGTTCAAGGATTCAAGTTTCGTGATTATTGACATTCATATAGCAGTAATTAAACGAAAAATAGCATAAATGATTAATTTAACAATAGAATATGGAATAATGCAAATGGTCTAAGCAATTTTTAGGCTTCATAAACTTGGATTTGATATTTTCTTCAACTCCAAACTAACAAAGGTGGAATCGGGAAACTACATCAGCGTTGGGAGGGAGTCAGAAATAATGGGAGAGAATATGTTGCTGACAAATATTTGAATCCAATTCACCTCATATGAAAGCTTTTATCACTCAAAAAACGCTGCGAACTTAATGCGTCAACTTAATATTGTAAAGGTAGGCTTAACCTAGGTATATCCTTCAGGGCCACTCAAAGCTTTCATTGTCATACGTATGTATTTGGAAGTATGGTGGTAGTAGGGAAAATAATTATTACTAACACTCCATTGCTCAAAGCGTGCTTGTTTGTGATGAAGAAACTCTGTCATTGGCGGACATACACACCCAAGTTCCCATAGTAATATTTGATTTCCTTTCATTCTCCATGAGGAACGTAATATAACTATATTTTCAGCATCGTGGTTGCTCGGTTCTAGTGAATTCCCCTCGGCTTGCTGCCCCGTTGTTACGTGATGTGCGCCGCTCCGATAATAATTGACGCGAGCTCTCGCTCAGCCAGACCCGCCCGCAACGGCACGACACAAAGTGAGCGAGAGTCTTTTCAGCTGGCAGTGTGCAAGTTTTCGAAAGTTTAGAAAGGGAAACAACCGAATAAGTCGAGCGTGAAATTTGGTCGACAAAAATATTAATTGGGAAACTTTTGGGGTGATATCGTTTTCCGTACAAACGAAGACGGCAAACGAAAGATACCTATCGGCGAAAATTTAATGGATATGCTGGCTTATGTCTTCTGGTGCAGTTATCATCGAGGGAAACCGTTTTTAGTCAGGCTACCTGGATATATATTCAATTTTCTTAGGTAATGAAGTTAAGCATGCAATGCATAGCACATTTTATTAAAGGTTTTGCTGAATAACGATTATGTATAATTATGCTCAGGTTCAAATGCAATCTTCAGTGCATACCGTTTTATTAATATAACAAAAATGTACTGATTTGGGGTCTAATTGTTTATTACCATGCAAAAATGTACAGCGTTATACCCCAAGCATACACAAGTTGTGATTCTCTGTTATTTAAATTATAAGCGTGAGAAAATTTTAAATGTTCCCACGAAACCTACCCCGTGATTACTTTGAAGACCATTCAGGAGCTTCCACGACGGAACTTTGTGGACCGATTCTATGTAGCGTCAAACTTCTTCAACTTTGCTTAGTCGACTAGCTGGTTATTCGGGGTTTTGACCAAAAATAATGGAATTTGCACCGCTAAGTTGTACTAATAATGTTTTATTTAATGTACGTTGACGGCTAAGGTCATTTTGTGCTTAATATCGGCTCAGCCTGCAAGTGGCCGATAATTATCCGACGGATTAGCCAACAGGTGAATAATTAGCCGACGGCCCTAGTGCTAGCCATAAAGAGCTCTCCACATAGCTAACATCGAGGGATCAAGATTTCGCCATAAAATCTTGGCCGCTACCCTCTGAGGGCCCTTTGAGTGTAAAGCGAGTACTCTAGCCACCATATCCATCCGATCCCCACTTTCATTCATTTAGTATCATTGAAAGAGATTTAAAAGTTCTTATAGCCTCAAATCTCGTCATATAATTAAAAAAATGATAAGAGTAGGAGGCTATTAATCCAGTCATTCATTGCACTTCCACGGACAGAAAACTTCAGGACTTGAGATGGATAGAAGCTCAATATCTTTTAAGTCTTCGAGTAATAGCACATCCTTAGTGCTGCGTCCAACTTGAGCTGACTCGTTGGGAACTGATTTATTTGGCTAGTCATTGCATTGTTCATCCTGCACCTATACCTTGATGCATAAAAGGAGAAGACTCCGTATCAAAGCATTGTCACTTTAACTGGAGTTATTCCGCTTAGGAGATACACCAATTTTTGAAATCATTGGTCGTTCAGTCCTAAGATTGGTTGGCTGCAGCACTCCATCCTTCCCTATCTAACTCTAGTTCCCATACCCCCTGGTACTTCTTCGTATTCCCTTTCCTCTATACTTGGTCTATGCATTCATCCCTAGGTATTTCCCTTGGGAATTTTTCCTCTATTTTTCCTTCATTTGTATTCCGCACAAATCCATTATTCCTCAGAGTGTTCCCATTCCATCTGGTTCTTCTTTTACCCATAATGTTCTGTATGGTTCTTTCCTCTTCTAATTTTCTGTATACTTCTTCATTTCATATTTTATTGGTCCATTTGATCTACCGCGTCTGCCTCTAAGACCAGGTTTTGAATGCTCTAATTTTTTCTGGTCTCCTTCTCGAATGGTCGATGTTTCCGATTCATAGAGTTCCACGCTCCACAAGACTTTATTCACTTACTGTGTATTCGCTCGTTGTTCCGCCTTCTTTGAACGCAGTAGTTGTCTTTTCATCGAGAACACTTTCTTTGCCTGGGCTATTCTAGGCTTGATATCCGTTGAACTTCTTCCGTCCCACGTGATGGTACCTCCGAGGTTGGTTAGGGAATGTACTTGCTCTAATTGATCTCCTATTAGCGTGACTTCTGCATCCAGCATCTCTCTTCGGCATACCGCAGGATTTCATTCTTCTTCTTATTTATTTTCATGTTACGTTCTCAAAGTACTTTGTCTATTGTGCCCAGGGGTTTTCGTCGATCATTTGAAGAATAAGATTTCCTGCTATGAGTGCGATGTCCTTTGCGAAGTGGAGCATGTATATTCCTTTCAATACCATTTTTGTGCTTCTATTTTTGGCTCCTCCTAGTATACGTTGATCGGTGCTGGTGAGATGCAGCGTCCTTTTTTTAACTCCTTTGTCAAATTCAGCATCTTATTTTTCTTCTGTCTCTCATTTGAATTACGATTACTTGCTTATTTTTCAGTTGGTAGATTATTTTTCTGCCGTTGTAATCCATTCTGAGTTTTTCCAACAGCCTAAAAATCTTGTTCCTCTCACCTTTGTCGAAGGCTTTTTCCAAGTCTACGAATTACACTTAAAGTGGCTTGTTAACATGTATTGTTTCATTAAATGTATAACTTAAAATTTTGAAATTCATGGTAAAAATTCATTTACTTGGACTGGATGCTACTGATTTTTGAAGGGCTGAGTTTCGACCAGTGTATCTGGACAGGTAACAAGTTTCCATGGAAATTTTCTCGATTTCACTTTATCGAATCCTGAGAAAATTTGGCCGGGGAATCGGTAAAACTACTCTTTCCACCCGATGACAATAACAATTCTATTTTCGTTGCGGAGAACCTAAAATATAACAGAAGCAAAGCCAAAATGATACTACTTATCGGTACCAAAAGTGACTCCACTGTTCGTCCTCTGGAAGCGGCCCAAGTAGTCACAAATTCCGGTAGATCCATTATTGAGAAATTTTTTCCTCGTCATAACTTATTTTGCGTCAACCTTTTATGGGAGATTGTCAGATTCTCAGCATAACAATGCGTGCCTTGGCCACGTGCCCCGATTACTTCGTACTCAACCCGGCTTTGCTGTGAAGTTACGGTAACTGTTGCAGTTATTGCAAATAATAGATCGATAGATTGATAGATAAATGTCTTTATTGGGGCGAGAATGAGACTTTTAAAGTCCCTTCTTCCATCTAACCCCTACATGGTGATCAACCACACAAATGATCAACCACAAATAAATAAAAATGAGGATTTCGGGATTTATCAGGCAAATATCTTTTCCCAGTCTCAATTCCTAAAGGTTCCACGCTGCGGGGAATCATTTCATTCTCCGCTCACCTAAACGCTTTACCTCTTGATATATCGTCACTGATAATTTTCTTAGTAGATATACTTATTCCTTAAAATTACCTATAGATACTTAGGATATAAAATATTATAATACATTTGATGAATCTTTTGGATTTCCTGACAATAAACCTGTTGGTGCTTAATGTATGCCGATCGTAAAGTCATCATTTGTGATGATCCGTGAAAAGGAAACCATGATTTCAGAAATTCTCACGAATGAGGATTATGCAAAAAAATTTTATTACTATTTTTACTTGAGCTAAGTATTCTTAAATATACAGCACATGAATTTTATCTGAACAAAATGCTGTATTATTTAAATATCTCTTCCTTAATTAATACTACGCTCGCTTGGCGGCGTGGAAACACTACGCCATCGGGAACCCCTCGGTGGCTTGACGTCACGGAACGGTATCGCTAACAGAAATACGACTTATTTCCTTGTGACGCTCGGCTTGTTCTTCGTGATCTGATGAAATTATCGTTTTAACTTCCTTTGTGAAGAGCAATGAATTATTATTGTTAGATCATTAACGGTGAAATGCGTGTAGATAAGAGAAACGATATCATGCGGTGACTTCAAGCCACCGAGATTGTATTGGAGCATGTGACTATTTCAAGTTCTTATGTATTTTGAAGGGCAATTATTAATGTCTGTGGCTGATGCACACATGTAAAGATTATGTATTTTAGTTATTGAGGGTATTTTTTATCCTGTACGCAACTTGAATAAGTAAAATAAATTGTATGAATGCTCCCGATTCTCAGGAAGTTCGAGATCCCGCTCTCAATTCCCTATGGTTTTCAAGTGTTCGAAATTTGGAAATCTTAGTTCCGACCGCTGCTCAAGGTGAACGGTAGTTCATCCTTCATAATAATAATAATAACCCCAATGAAATCGTTTGAAAATTTGCTCTCGAGGCGAGCAACCGTGACTCAAAACTTTCCATTCGGGCTGGAGCGTTCGCCGGGACCACCCCCATACCTCGACCTCCTCCCTCCCCTCCCTCCCCTCTTCGATCGGTCACACCCTTCGGGGGAGGGGGGGGGGGGTTCCCTTCCGCCTCACGCCCACCCCACACCCCCCGCCTACCCGGGAGAGGGGGCTAAATATAGCGCGGAGGCGGCGGGAAAAGTTGTGTGTTCGATTGCGTGAAAAATACCTATCTTTTACGGGCCCAGCCCTCTTTATGATTGAAATGGTCGCAACTCCCTCGCGCACGTTAGAAACTCGTGTCCGCAAGTGAGAATGGCGAGGCACACTGGTGAGAGGAATAAACATGGTGCAACGGTAGATGCTTTCCATCTTCCAAACCTTTCGATTTCCATTTTTTCGACAACTTTAGCACAATCATGTAGCACCATCGTGTTCATGAGTGTGCTGACAAACTGAGCGGCGTTTCTTCCGCTTTCATGTGCACGTGAGAAACTTTTGTCCGCAAGTTTGAATTACGAGGCATATTAGTTAGAGAAATAAAAATGAAGAAACAATGAATGTTTTGCATAGTCGAAGACTTTGGATTCCTGCTCGTTTATTTTTCCGTTCTTCCACAACTTCAGCTTGATCTATAGCATTAATTTGTATATATTTGTTAATCAAGCTTGGCTCTGTTTTAATAATTATTATCTTAAGGTAGTTTGAGCTAAAAATCACTTCACCTAGAATTTGATGAATATGACCTCATTTTAAAGAAAAAAACTCATCTTTCCAATGATATCAAAATATCACCCTCATGCCGAGCTACTTTTCGGGCAATTTGCCTAAAAATATAAGCTGTTTTTCATGGAATAGATTATGGCTGTGCGTTACAGAGGGAGAATATTAAATGAATTAGGAACTTCTAGCACCTAGATTTTGTCAAAAAACTAACGGTGTGTAGATTGCATGTTTTCTCAACTATTTATAAAAAATAATCTATTAACCACCATAGTACCTTTTACAGAATCGCAAAAAAATCTGCTGTTTTGAAGAGTTTCAGGCGTACGGCGGGAAATAATGAGTCAAGTTAGAGACTTATGTAGCTTTATTTATGTAACTACTGAAAATTTTGGTCATGTATAACTATATATTTGCGCCATTAATATTACAATATTTAATTAACATTTCTTACAGACGCTGAAATAAAAAAATAAATTTTGAATATAGCCTAAATTATGACTAGGGAACTATCTCGCTCAAACCACCTTAACAAGCTGAGTGGTGCCTCTATCGTTCAGAAGGGATAATTTTGCCTGCTCTCTGCTGCCGTAATATTCCTAAGTCTAGACCACTTCCAGGAAATTCACAATATACAGTTAGGTGGTATACTCATCGTTTAACCGTTTATTAGGCGCGTGGTGGACGGGTGTCAACCGGCCGTATACATTAGTCAGTTGTCAGATGTCGTAGTTAAATCTAAATTTATCTTACATAAATACACCGACACATGCGCACACTACTGCATTCTGTGCTAGTTGTTCACCTCAGTTTTTCTCAATATTTTTCATACTAAACTAAGGTATATATCACGCGATTTACTATAACCCGTGTTTAGGAAGAGGTAAGCGGCAATAATTCTATTTATTATTTAAGATAAAATAACGCTCCAAAGGCGGATCAACTGTGTAAAAATTTACGCATGAAATTGATGTTCCCCCAAGTGAGTAGATTTTCTTCCTCAGAATGACTAAGCCATCCCGTGTGCCTTGTAAAATTAAGCGTTGGATTATATTCCACTAATAATTGTTTCCCGATATGATACGAGTTGCATAGTTTGAAATTTATGGTGAAAGAGCACTTTAACTCTGGCACTGTCGTTTTGTCACCGTTAATGTGGCTGGTGCTTCCTCACCTGCACTAGAAGGAAAGTACTCTTTTCAGCTAGTGCAGACGAGGAAGCAGCAGGCTTCGAATCGTTAAGTTCGGGTCAACCTCTTCCTGGGGACGTTAGAAATGGTCTTAGTTGAACACAAGTGGAGATAAAATTGCTAGAAATTGATTTATTTTGTGTAAAACATTTATCAAATATGCACTACACATTCAATTTTCTCACTGTTTTTTATTAATTTGAGACACACGTAAATCCCATTGTTATGAGGAAAAATATTGAATACTGAAACAAGTAAGCAACGTGGCCATGGTCCTTGTAAGAGGAAAACGCATACTCCATAAGAACCCTGGAATTTGGGAACTTACTTTGGAGTTGTAGGGAACTTTGAACATTCGAGCCTTTCTTAAAAGGCTGGGCCATAAAAGGAGGCAACCTAGAAAAGGAAAGTAGCTGGTGGTCAAAACGTTTTCACGCAGTCATACGTGAAAAGGTTGAATTTTGTTTTCTGCAAATAAAGATTGGTTGGTTATTTGGAGAGGCGACCGAAAACTGAGGACCTTTCCACCATTGAGGACAATTTGGTAAAGGAAAGGTTATATGGGGAATGAAGGAAGGGTGTAGAGAAGCCCGGGGTTGGCATAATCTTACTCTCAGCGAAAGGTGACAAGGGGTTTATATTCCTATCGCGCGGACGAAGCACTACTCTCGAAGTGCCCTCCGAATGGCTACCAAATAGGGGATTGAACTTTTATGAAAAATCTCCGCCACTACTGAGATTCGAATGCGCTCTCGGAGTGGGAAGCCTGTACTCAGATCACCACGCAAGCCTTCATCCGCCGGATTAAAATCCCTGTTTATCTTCCGGATAAATCCCGGATTATTCAATCCCGCCTTTAAATTCAAGGCATTTAAATAAATGTAGCTCATACACTTAAAAATTTCGATATCTCATTTTTCATAGTGAAAATAAATAATTTTTATGGCTTTTGGTCAGTGCTACCTAGAAGAAAATTACATTTTGTCGTTGTTACTTGAATATGACGCATAGACATTGAAATCGATCGGGAATAAGCTATTTAATTGGAAGAATACAAAATAAATAATTTTCACCATGCTAAACGCGGAAAAATTCCCCAAAGTGTCGCCCCCCTCCATTAGTTTAACTCAATATCTCATCCTATAACGATCGAATTTTAACGAAACAAAAATGTTTTTGTATTTGAAACATTAAAAAACTGACAACCTCGACTTTACATGGATTACAAAAATTGCAAATGAGTGCAGAGCAGCTGCTAGAAATAATGAAAACCTTAGAAAAAAATAATATATTACATTATTTACTCACATATTTTGTGGTGAAGTTCCTCACGTTCGATTACACATCAACCAAAGTTTGCACGCTTAAATACTCGTGTTAGTGTGGTAGCTCTCAAAGCACGAGACAATGCCGAGTCCAGTGTGACTTTTACCACTCTTGAATGTTGTTCTAGGGTCAGTACCCTTGGACGCACACACATGACAACGTGAGCGTTTGCCTTTCACTGGCCATTGCAAGTTTTCTTTCGATTCTAAACGAACCAAATGCGTCACGGTACTGTTCGGTAGTCCTCGCACGGCCGTTCGACTTGGAAGAGCAGACGAGCCATACCTATTCCAAACGGTTTCTAATGAGAGCAAGTCAGAATAGACGATGAGATAAATTGGCGCCACATGGGGGTAGGAGCATCCAACTATTTATGAAGGTTAGATCAACTAAGTGGGGAAAACAGCTTTTTGTTCCATTTTCAAATACGATGGCTGATGGAATAACCTTTGGCCATCCTGTGCCATCGAACGTATCCCGTTCCGCTTATATCCGCTTATATCCGGTTATAATCCGCTACCATAGTTGGACGGATAATATTCCCATGGTCATCTCGGAAGTTTTCTTCCATGTGTGGATTATGAATATTAGATAGCATATAAACTTCCTTTCACGTTTATGTCTCACAGTTCCGCAGCAAAATATTTCTTTGCTTATAGGTCATCAAAAAGAGCTGGATAAAAGAAAAAATTGTCAATGTTCAATTTATGGCCAATTATTTCAATTCTCCTTGCGAATTGCCTTACAGTGGTTTGAGTTGCTGTAATGCCCCGTGTAAAAGTGTGTCTATCTTTGCCTAAGGCTTGGTAGTGTAACTGGCTAAAACACCTGACTGGCGATTGGGAGATTTGGATCCGAATCCCCGTCAAGCCAAATGATTTTTTCATGGCTAATTTCGCCCTTTTTTGGTGCTTATCTTAGAACCCGTGCGCGTGACTGCATACCACATCATATGTGCCATCACAATGATTGTAAAAAATATTTTTGCGTAAGTATACCTACTTTCATGTCATAAGCATAGCCCGCCGAGTCAGGGAATATGTAAATTTTTATGCCGAAACGTTCGTGTTTTTTTATATACTGCTTGAATATCCTCCTTCCTTGAAAAGTACAATAACTTCATCAGTGGCCAAGGACTCCCTGATGTAATAATACTTCGCAAAGTTATCGCTGAGATTTTGAGTTTAAATTTTCCATTACGTTTAACAATTTTTGTCATTTTTGTCGAGCGCCTCCGTGCTGGCAGTAAAATGAAGGAAACGTGCATACGATGAAAGCTGTCACGCCTCATAACAGTACTGAAGAAGGGAGTATGGAATTGTTCAAGGGTGGACCAATAGTCTCTCAGCGTGTCTCTGATGCAGAACCCCATTTGTAAAACATTTGCCAGGAACAAATTAATTTCCTGTAGACTCTCATCAGATCGATGAGAAGGACCTTAGTCTACATAACTGCAACTTTGCTAGTAAAAAAACATTTGTTTGGTCAAGCAATAGCTAGAAAATTTCTGCCACATACAGCAAAAACAGGCAAAGGGGTTCGTCCTCTAATATAATTTTTAGCTTTGTGAAAATTTCACTCCTTTTTGACCGGCGATAAACGCTTTGGATACACTAGTATGTTCCCGAGTCTCCAGAGATCCCCAACACCGATTATCGACAGATTACCTCTCTCGTAGTTTTCCTCTTTAGAATCATCGTCCTCACTCTCTACACTCACATTTGGCTCTTCGCAAGAATACAAATCACTGCCGGCTATCAATTCGTCTTCAATGAATATTTCCGTTAGTTTGTGTTTGGAATTCATTTTGTAGTTGGCATGCTTAAACTATTCTTTTTGCTTTACTTTTGACCCAGCGTACACTTTCGTAGCTCTCTGACGACTTGGAGATTCTCCGGAAACTGCGGTAATAGCCGAGAAAAAAATATCGCAAGGGATCGGAGTTTTTTGTGATTACTACTTTGAACCAATTAGGCATATGGACTTTTGCTTCTTTCTTTCAACACTTTATCTATTGTTCTTCATTAGGACGAAGAAAGGATGTTTATCGTCCCAACGTGCGGCACGTTTTGCCAAATCATCCTTCCGACCTGTTTATCTTTGGCGTGAGTTTCTGAGGGGGTCATATTTATGAGACGTGCCCGAGGAACCCAACTATGAATATACAAAGGATCTAAATTTTCGTCACCACTGTGCGGGCAGCAGTGCTGCCTAGCTTTCCGCAAAAGATTGGTCGCGCTGTAATCGGCATGGTTCCGCTTCTGTGAGTCAAAAATTGCTGGTGTTAATAGGGAGGCCAATTCCGGTACCTTTATTTCCAGTATCTCCATTTGGCAAATAAGAATGGGCAAGCCAGGGATATACAAATAAAAATGCAAGGATTGTAATGTTGAATACACTGAGCCGACCAGCAAAAACTGTACGAAACGAACGCAGTTGCGTTCGTTTCGCAAGACACCACTAATTCAATTCTTCAAGGCACCATAGGATCTCGGCGTGCCGTGTTCTGCAACAATAGTGAGTCGCCACACAAGCCGTTACCACTTCACCACCGTCAAGTGATTAGCATTTACCGTCTACTACCCAATATTTTTTAGCTAGTACAATAATTACATTCATTAAATTGGTAATTATTTTGTACTTTTTGGCCTAGTGAATAACATTTTCTAGTTTAATGATCCGTCTACCGATAAAGATGTTTGAATTGGAAATATAGCGGGGTAAAATATGATATCCGAATCAATGTGAAATACACAAATAACCAGGTATGCAGTTATGCACATGGGTGCAATGATATCCACCAAAGGGAAGATTTTCACCATGAAAAATCGTTTGTCTTTGAGAAATTGCAAAATAGTGGACGAATTTCTCCACGTAGGCAGCGCATGGTTAATATAAGCAGAAATACTTGGTCACATTCATCTACATCTACGGCGTACCGTGCAAGCCACCACTAGGGTTTGTGCCACGGGATGATTCCACACCAGGCATGCAGCACTCGTCCCAGTTGAAATGAGGACCTCGCACGCTCCCCCGGTCGATAGGCAAAACCAAAAATGCAGTCAGGAGAACAGTGTGCAGTCAAACCAGAAAGAGGGAGAGTGCTACGTAGACAAACATGCAAAAATGCAGTAGTCTGGTTAAGAGACAACTACCGATTTATATTACTAATTCTATTAATTTATGAATGCTACGGGATAGGTACTACTGCATGCATAAAACAAAATATTTCCACATTTAAGCAATGGTCGTGATATTACAGAATACCAATCTTGTTGTGAGTTATTTCACGCAATTGTTTTCATACCATATGGATCTCCAGATAAATCCCATGTTTAAATTAACACATTATATGCTCAGTAATATGTATGCTCCATTACTCTAGATAATTTATAACATTATAGGTGATTTACCGGTAAAGTAATGTTTAGGTAGAAGTAGGAATACCTATGCTAATCTTTTCCAGCTGAAGGTCCTTCACTCCATACACTATGTCATTCTTCAACTCGGCATAGTTCCTACTTCTCCTCATCCATTAGGCCTAATCCCTTTCTCCCTCTCCCACGCTTACCCAACACCCTCCCCTCTATCACGACCTTCAACATCCCCTCGCCCGTTCATTTCCTTTTCCCACCAACTACTCTGCCTTCTCTTAATTCCCTCGAGCATTCTCCTCTCCTCAACAATCACGCCGAGCACTCCCTCATTCCTCTTTCACTCCGTCCGTCGCATCTTCTCCATTTTCCTGCACACCCACATCTCGAATGCCTACTAATCTATTTTCATCTTCCTTTCTCAGAGTCCCTTGTTTCCGCACCTTACAACGGTTCTCTAGTTGCCAGAAACTTAGCCGATCTTTTCTCATAATTCTTACGTGGTGTCCCAGTCACCTATTCTCTCCTATTTGTGAACATCTCCTTTGCTTACGCTATTCTCTTCCTAACTTCTCAACCATTATTCTCATTTACCTCCATCGCATTTAAATTCGTCGTCGTTCAGGCAGAACTCACTAAGTCAAAAATCTTACTTCTGAGTTATGGCGGTTTTAATGTTTCAAACAACTACCAAAATCAGTTTTGCATTATTATTTAATATTAAAATGTTTGTAGCAACAACATCAACAAACATGTTAACATTTAATAATAGTGCAAAACTGATTTTAGGAGTTGTTTGAAGCATTAAAACCGCTATTACTCATAAGTAAGATTTTTGACTTAGTGAATTCTGCCTGAACGACGACGAGTTGTTCTAAATACTCTAATTTTTACCCTCCTATTGTATGGTCATCCCAGAATTCCATAGTCCTAAGAATTATTATTACCTTAGTTTTCTTGTGGTAAATATAAAGAAAATTTATTAATAAAAATGGCTGTATAAGCTGGAGTCTCCAATATCAGAGACTTCTCTGATTGTAATTGTGTTCGTGATTTACCGAACCATGCTTTTCGAATGAGACTTTTTCTTCTTTTTTAAAAGATCCAGCTGGGTATATGAATGCTTCTCTAAATGTTTCAATCTTGGTGGCATATTACAAATAGAGCTGTACTTGGAAGAATGGGGTCATTTTTTCAGGCATGGTAATCATCATCAGCAGTAGTAATCACGTCAAAGATTGATCTACCACAGGTCTCCCCTCCATTCTCTTTAAAGCTAACCACTTTCTTTCCACTTAATTACAGCCTCCAATGTCATTACCTGCTCTTAAACCTCTCTCATAATGTGTGTGGTGTATTTCATTCTTGTCACCGGTGGTAATTCTTCCCATTTATTTCTCAATCCAGTTCCGTCTGTATAAAGGACGCTCTTGCGTCTCATTGTCAGTATTAGTTCACTAAATACGTATTATCTTATATTAGATTTTTTATATTACATCTTTCCTTTCCATATATTCGTAGGACTCATTCATCAGTCATTCTCTATGATCATTCGATCTCAATAATTCTTCCATGGGCAGAGCATTGCCATTGCCTTGAATTTTTTTTAACTACAGCTGTTCAAGTTTCAATGCCATGCAAGGGCTCACAAAATTCTGTTTGTCTTAAAAACTCATTGTTTGTTAGCTTAAAAGTTTAAAAGTAAATTAAGCACCTTAAGTAATTTGAGTGATACCAGTACTCATAAAGTTCTATAATTTGTTGCTCATTTTAAAGAAAATAATCTTATTATTATTAAAATGATAAGTATTCGCAACATACAGCAATGTTTTTTGAGACATTTACCAAATTTAAAGAAGCCATTTTTGGTAGGGTATTGTACGGCTTTGCTCCAGACAGATATTATTTTATAAAAAAGAGGAAGTTCTGAAACACGGATAGTGTAATAAATATGTCATTGCGAAGTTCGTTTATCTTATTTTTTAATCTCAATTTATTATTCACTGTAACAATTTCTATAAAATTGCAGAACAATTTTGGCCATGAACGCATTTTCGGCGTAAAGCATGAAACAAATAAGTCTAATTAAATCATAAAACATGTATGTTGAGTTGATTACTGATAAACACAGCCATATAACTTGGCGTCGTTAATATCACTAAATTTATTGCATGCCTCTAACAACTTCTTACGCTAAAAAATGAATGTGATCACTGGTTTGAGTAGATATAAATCCCCCAAACTTCCTCGACAGCAACTTCGAGGCCTCTCATGAGGCCCTATCCGCTCAACTATAAATGTTTGGGCCGAATATTTCGGTGTCTGCTTGATATTGGTGCTGTAGAGGCACAGTGGTGCATGCTCGATGAGTAGATGGGTGGCGAAGGATTTAGAGCGAGAACAGTTGAGTGTGGGCCGAAAAGCGAGGATGAAGGCATGCTTGAAGTCTCTACTGGTCGCGCACATCACATTTCCTTGGCCTTGCCAATGCTTTTGTTGCGATGGTGCGACTGAATGATCACCAACCGAAGTTGATTGACTGCGATGCCTTTTCGAAAGTTTGGGAGAGTTTTGAGATAGAGATGCGTATCTTGACATTGTTCATTCGTCCTCTTGGAGTTCGCAGCGCGCCGAAGGATATTATTAGTTATGTGTGATTCGATTACTGGATTCGTCGATAGTTCGATACTACGACAATGATCGGAATCAGGATCGAGTGTATTTTCACGAGAGGATAAGTCGATTCCGATTTCAGACGAGCTTTTCTTCCTGTGAAGTTCAACAGGTCTCTTTCCTCAACAAAAAGTCCGTCAAAAAAGAATGAGTGAATATTGTAGGAAAATATGTGTGTGACTGGAAATATTTTGTAAGAATTGGCTACCTATGTATTCAGTTGTGTAAATTAATTACACAACTGAATAAGTAAAAAATAAAAATGTCTGCATCTTTTTACTGTGTTGCCATGTCAGACACGCTATAACACTCTATTTAGGTATATGACGGCGTATAATATGCAAATGGGTGACCATAGTAAAGTGAGGCACATTATTGACATATATAAGGAGTTGTGTCTTCCTATACATACTTTTTGACGAAGATTTTTTAGTAACTGGAATCAAGTGACTTTTTTCATGAATTAATGACATCGAATCTAGGAACGACAATCGATATTTGACAATACACATCGGGTTAGAGCCAGTGATCGGTATTGGGATTGGAATCGATCAATCGCTAGAGGCAAGTCTTGAAATTCGTTACCTTTTGTCGCGATCACAGACACGTGACTTTTAGTGAACACGTTTTTGTGCACCAGTCAAGCAAATAAAGCATGTTTTTGTGTCATCATCAGCTGATATCAATTCGAAGATGCGTGAAGCTCACCACTCCTTTCTTCTATCAACTTATAGTTTCATTCCTGCATATACCGTCATTTTTACACTCCTCATAACTAACATTTCTTGATTGGTGGTCCTCTCTATCCATTTAGTCTGTATCGTTCTTCGATAGCACAACATTTTCATTGCTCCCAATCTTCATTGTTGGGTGGCCGGTAGTGTTAGGCATCGCTTCCACAAAAGCATTCTACACATATTAGTTTTGGTGAAGAGCTTCCTTATTTCCGAGCATATGCTGCTTGCTGTAAGTTAACTCTTCTTCTGGTTGATTGCCTTATTCCCTCGCGCTGTTCTGCTAACTATAGGATCATGTCATAATAAGTTCCACAGTATAAAATGAAATGGTCGCTAGACCATTTTTATTTTATATTTTGCATAGTTACTCACATGTACCCACATGTGTAGACAGTTAAAAAAATATATCTCTCCTCCTTTTCACACGGCAGTGATTTTTCCAACATGATAACCGTGAATTTTTGAGAATTTTGATGCCATCCTAAATATAACAAGAAATCTTTGAGATAGAGAATAAATATTGAAACCATATTCTTGTACACAAAATGGGAAATATTATATTTGGCTTTTCTTTTATTTACATTCTCTATTGATGGATTTTAACTTGAAGTAATTTTTCCATCGAAACTGGTTTTGGTCACGGAAAAACTATAAATAGTAGGATAGAATAGTAGTAGTGTAGATAACTGCCATCCAGAGGACTCTGATGCTCGTTTCTCCTGGTATGCATTTTTCATGATAGGAGGCCTTATATTCAACTTGTAGTTAAATTAATCACGTACAGCTTAAGTATCTGTAATGCTTTGATAGGAGTGTGACGTGCCTGCAGCTTTTCTCCCTGCGCGCCCTGTCATGTGAGGGATATATTTTTTATTTTATGATGTCCATTAGTAGTTTTCACGTATTTTTTCCATTACCATGGAACTAAGCTGTGTATCGTCTATACTGTCCTCGAGCATCCGATTCGTAGCGAGAGTTCGTAACCCGCCTTGTCCGTAAATAACACTATCTTGGTCCTGTATTCGTGTGCTTATGAGTAATAGTTCAATACATCCTCTGAGTGTGTCACAAATAAAATGTATAACTCTTTCGCAAATGCTTCCTTATACACTTCATTTTTCTGTCACGCTCAGTGTTTAATGACCATCATCAATTAGTTTAATATATTATTTGAGGCAATAAATGATTCTTAGTTGACCGAAAGGCGTAAATTTATTGGCATATTTATGATCTAAGTAATCAATTTTGAGAATATGACATCCTTCTTTTGAATGGAATTTTGACTAGTTTTTAAGCATGCAGTTTTCCGATGCCAATTTTTCCAAATTGCGTTGAGAGGTTTAACACTAGAACGCCCAAAGGGGTCATTTTGACCCAAACGTGTTTTAAAATTTATATTTTGAGCTCATTTTTTAAGAGGGAAAAATTTCCACTCGTGACTTTTAATATTTTTAATAGTTGTTTGCTTACAAAAATTCTTACCTTCCTAAAATAATCCATACAGCAGTTAAATTATATTTTACCATGAACGCCCAAATGGGGTCATTTTGACCCCAGCGTTCATTTGCGCGTTTTATCTTTACCGAAGGCTCTTTTTATCAGAATTCATGTTATTATTCTGATACTATTATTTGCATGTGTTTACTGCTATCTCGTCTTATATTTGTCATTCGGTTTTCATCAAAGTTTATGTCACATTTCTAACAGTTTTGTTTTCTTGCCTTACATACCTGTATTCTAGTCCTCTCACTTTTCGTCTAGCCTACGTAAGGAATATTTAGTACCTTGTTGAAATAGCACTTTGTTGATACCATCATGCATTGTCACATTTACGGTTTGAGGAGAATGCAATACTGTTCCCCGCTTTTGCATAGACTTTGTTGACTTCAACTCTTATTATTCTTCTTCGGATGACGCAGTCTTTCTCTCAGTTCCTGAAAGGGAAGTTTGTGGCTTCGTTGTTCATCGTGGGTGGCTTCACGGTTCAGGTTTTGAATTTGCGATGTGATAATTATTTGGAAGTGGTCAAAATATCTCAAAGACAAACATTACCTTCTGCTAACATTCTTACGGAGCTGAATAAGATTCAAGAGGATTGGTCAGATGCTGGAGCTTGTTTTATTGACAATTTTGACGACGAGCTGATTCTTGAAACTTATGAAGAATCAACAGAATCCTCAGAATGTGACCATGAAATTTATAATTTTGGCAGGACAAATCATTCAATCAGAAAACAGGCCCACATAGCGTATGGAGGGGAAGAGGACGACGCGGCTACCGACCCCGTCTCGGACTTGAATGTACTTTCCCTGTAGATTTCCCTGTAATTCAATGGCAGAGGAAGAATCATCTGCTGATGATGCCAACGTACACTCAAGTTAGAACCACAATTCGCCAGATGGGAGCACATGGAAGGAAGTGACTTTGTATTCGACGCCTTGAGGACGACTTTCCTCGAAGAATATTCTGAGCGATGAGCCAGGTCCTACAGTCCATGCTAAACGATATATGAGAACAGCGTGGCAAGTTCTTGGCGTGTGTTCATAAATAAATCCATAGTGAATGATGTAAAAAAGTGTACTGATTGTGAGACAGAGGCCCACCGAGTCCTTGAAAACAATGAGTGGTCTGTCAGCATTGACGAATTAGAAGCATTCATTGCAATGTAAAAACAAGGAGCTTCACTCTTTATGTTCACATTCTTGGGGATTGTCTTTCTGTTAGGACAAGATGTCTAGGAACCACTTCTGTGAAATCATGATTTTTTTAAAGTTTCATGAAAAATCAACTAGATCTATTAGCTTACAAACTGATAAATTTGCATTGATTTCCTCCGACTGGAATCATTTTATGGAAAATTGCAAACTTTATTACAAAACGGGGGCGAATATAACAATTGACGAACAAATTTTCCCTACTAAAGCTAGGTGCCAATTCTCTCAGTTTATGGCTTTGATAAATACGGTCAGAAATACTGGATAGGTATTGCAGCAATAAATGCCGTAGTTATGCATAGAGCCGTAACTGGGAGGAAAATTTCACGAATGAATTTCATCCAACAGCTTGCGTGGGAACTCTGTTCTAATTACGCGAAAAGGCGAAGGAGTCAAGCGCCACCTTAAAAAGTAGATATATGTACAAAAAGAAAGAAGTGTGAAAATAAAGAAAACTGTAAAGTGAATAAAACAATTTTGAAATGCCAATTCTGCAAGATGCGACCTATGGTGTGCTAGAAGAACTAAATACACGTGTGCCAAGTGTATGGACAAAAATCTGTTAAAATATAGTTTAAACAATTCAAATGTCTAATTGCAATTTATGATAATGTTCTGGAGTAATATATATTATTACAATTTCTATTACAATAATTAAAAATAATCAACCAATCGCTTTTGATTTTTCGGAAAATTCGTATTTAGATAAGGAAATAAATATTACGATTATGTTAATTGCAACAAAACTACAAAAACGATAAATAAATAATTTATATAGAGTGGGTGATATTTGTTCATAATTATTTGTCACAATTTTAAGTGAGAAAAAATAAAACTGAAGAAAACGAGAAAATTATACAAAAACTCAAAGTAGATATTTCAATAAATAATTGTATTGAGAAAAAAATGAACATAACGAACTGAAAAAATCAATGAATGTGAAGAATTAGGGTGCTAGTTAATAGACAAACTAAAAAAATATAAACATGTGCGTGCCTCGTGAGAGATATATTTATTAAATACCGTAGGTCAAAATGACCCCGTTTGGGCGTTGAATGATGTCGAGAAGTCCGGGCGTCCTAGTGTTAAATGGGAAAGAAATGCGCGGGAAAGGTTTTGGCGACAGAAGGAACAATAATGATATGATATTGGTTTTCCTATGCACCGTCTTTCACGATAGACTTTTCTGACAAGCTAGATTTCGGCTGGAATGGGTAATTGAAGGCAGTTTGAAGGCGAGAGTTATTGTTCTTTTCACTTTCGTTGGCCTGAGCAAATAATCTTGGCTGGCCATATTTGCTTTTAAAAAATTGCAGTCCTGAGGGAAAGTCATTGGGAATATCGTAGCGCCACTCATTCGGAAGAAAAGCCTGTACTTCAGAATGATATGGTCTTTATAATCCTTTAATAAATAGAATCAATGGTTAAATAATAGCGTAGAGGTTTTTCGGACCAAGTATTCCATATATACGGACATTTGGAAGGATCCCGCTACGTGGAGTATCTTGGGTATATCGTAAGGTATATAGAATTATTTTTCAATAGATTTTCATGCGGTCTAATATAGCAAAAATTAATAATAAGACCGTGTGTCGTATGAGCGTTTTGAGAAATATATTTCTCTGCTCACGTGAATTATTAATTGTTCTAGAGGTAATATGACATGTAGAAATTTAAATTGTAATTTGCCACAGATAAAGATTTATTCGACCCGGGTTTCAATGCACACCATCAGGTACATAAATTTTGCAAATCATAGTATATACGAGTACATATACAAGAGAAGGTGGGGGGTGGTTAGGGTAGTTGAGGAGGGATAGGTATTCAGATATTTTATTTAATCAATATTCAAAAGAACTCACAGTCCTACGAGAGTACAATACAAACGTTGGAATATATATATATATATATATATATATAAATTAAATAAGGTAAGTTCCATCAGCAAATAAGAAAGGTTAGTCAAAACAAATTAATTGCACCATCATGAAAAACAGAACAATAAGCTAATAATACTAATATTAATAATAAACAGAGCAATAATACTAATACCTAATACTCATCCCTTCCTCCCTTCCCCCTTGAAATGGTCCCCCTCCCCACACTTCCCACCCCCCCCCCCCCCCACTCCCTCCCTCAGCTACCCCATGATTTGCAAACTTCATGGACCTGATGATGATGGTATGCATCGTAATCCGGGTCGGATAAATCTCTATCTGTGGCAAATTGAAATTTAAGTTTCCACACTAGGTTGAAATTCCACGATATCACGCCTTATACCTCTCTATTTGAGCTAATTATGACGTCCGAAGTAATAAAATGATGAGTGAATTTAGCGTTGAGTGGGAGAAAAAAAGCAAGCATAGGGTAACTCCGAAATTGGGATGAAGGTTTAGCTTGTTCCTCACTCAGCTTTAGATTTGATCTCGAGTAGTTGTTGACATCGCCTCACGTAGGTAGGGGAAAGTAGAAAAAAGTAAGAAGCTGGAGAGTGAAATGCGTGCATAAGCCTTCCGGTGATTTTAAGCAGAATCAATTGCCGATCCGGCAATTGCCGAATCAAATGCTACCAATCCTTATCACCGTGTAATCTCAAGGCAATAATAGAGCTTCGGTAATCGCATCCACGATTGTTGTTTTAGTGTTATTTTCAGATAAGACGTCAAAATTGGATAATGCAAAGCTTTTTATAACTCTATGATAAAAAGCTTGCGTTTATGAAGTGGTATTCCTTGGCTGTCGTTAAGTATTATACGCCCGCTATAAACCCATTACCTTGATGAGAAGTGAAACCATTTCATTAACGACACGTGACACGACGCGGAAAAACGTCAGATCCCTTTGATACAAATTCCTTGGCATTGAGACGTAGGGCTGAAATTTTCAGGGAGTGTTCCTGATCACCCAGTGAGTCAGGAAAAATCGAAAACCCAGAGCAACTCCATATTTCGAGCGTAAAGAGAGTACGGTTTTTCTGAAACGCTTTGCTTGCAGACATCGTTCAACTACTTGTCGTTCATATGCGCTTAAAGAGGATCCGCTTCGACAGTGTGAGTCAAAACAACTGCTGAATTCCATGTTTTTCTTTATTTAATTAAAAAACTTCTGCTTTTAGTGAAAACCTGTGCTACCTATTGAAAACCTAAGTTAAGTTCCAAAATATTCAGATTATTCCGCGGATATATTTTAAAGCAGCACTTTTTATAGCCATAGCTTAGCTAATTTTTTTATAGCCATAGACTTCACAGCTTTTTGTATGGAATTACCACATTTTGACTTCAGCTATCGCAGTAGTTAGCCACTAACTCAAAAAGTAAGGTGATAAGATGCATATATTTCATTCTTAATCAATTTTTGGGGTGATTTTGCTATATACGGATAGTTTTCCGTAAAAATGGCATTTATATATAAAACAGAAAAATACTATTTTCTCTGCGTTTTTCCTATTCTACCATTTTTACAATGTAATTTCAAGTTCGGTTTATGAGAAAAGTAGTGTGGAAAGGTATCGCTTTTCTATTCAAATCAAATTGTGAAGTGCTCTGATTTGTTCTGATGAGAGCAAACTTCAACGCTTTGAATAGAAAGATCCCATAATAACACCGGTGGCTATAAGAGTATTTTAAAAATCAGTTCATACAGGGGAAACGCAACTGCTTACTTAATAAATAATATCATTAGCCTAAGATGAGTACATTGCGTTAATGTTTGACTGTTTTGATATTTAGTGATAAAAGCTATTGGTGGGTTGAAAGGCAAGTAAGAACACATTTCCAGAAATGGAAAAAAAGGAATAATTCCTTCCCAGCACATATATCAGTTCCTCCAGAGACACCTTTCACGGACAGCGTTCATTATGATTTAATGACGACTATGTAGATAGTTTGACTAAACTGAACTCGTCATCTGATGAAATTTAGGCCTAAAATCAAATATGATACGTTTGTCTTGAAAACTTCAAAATATATAATAAACTATGAAAATTTTGTTCTCAATAGTAATTTTTTCTTCTCTCTCTTTGTCCTCAATAATAATAATAATAATAAAATAGTATAATTAAGTAATTTCTTGCCAAGATTATAAATCGATAAATGCAAAGATTTTTCTTCTTGAAGTCACTGTATCCACCGAACCACTACCTTTCACAAGTGGTTTGTCGTGGCCACCTCACAACTCTGGAATTCTATTCCAATTGATTTGAGAAAATCTCGCTCGTCGGCCATTTTTAAATCTAAATTGTATGGAATGTTATTTAAAGAATGTTTTCATGAATAGTTTAGCCTAATTAGTATTAAATTATCATTACAAATTATTTTCAAGACAAAAATTGTTTTTTTCCTTCATGGTCCATTCATGTTTTTGTTATAACTGTTAAAACTATTTTTTTAAATATCATACGTATTGTTACCTTAAGGAATTTTTCCTTTAGATTATCCTGTATTATATCTATACCCATGTCTATAACTATTCTTGAATTCAATTGTATCACATGTACAGTTGTTGATTTTCACTGAGAGTATTTACTTCAGTCTTTCTTTTTCTATGTTATTAAGCCCCATTTATTTTCTGATTTGAGCAAAGTCATTTGTTAATTTGTTAATTACCTCGCTGCTATTTCATGGTATTGTATTGTTGCTCTAAGAGACCTGTCCTAGATTAAAATAAAGGTTTATTCTATTCTATTCTATCCAGTACAAAAACTGAATGCTTACGCATCTAAACGTTTTCATTAATTATTCCGTTAAAATGAGGCAAGAGTCTTGCACAATACTCAAGACCGAGACGAGACTGAGGTTCACGAAACGAGACTCGAGACGAGACCCGAGTTCGCAAAACGAAACTGAGACGAGACTGATCCCAAGTCACGTCTCGCGGAAGCACTAGCTGGGATGCTACACTGCGGCCCCCTTGGCGCATTGTGTTGAGACTCTCTCAACTTGAGAGTAAGCTAATACCAACACCGGGCTTCTCTTCCATATTCCTACCTTCTCCATGCTCCCTTCCCTTACAAACCTACCCACCTACCTACGGTGTAAACCACCTCAGCTGTTGGTAGCCTTCTCAAATGACCAAAGAGTAATGCCTAACTATACTACCATTTATGTATCAATGCAAAGTGGAGGAAAAGGGGAGAGGAAGCTATACGGCACGTGACTGACAATGAGAATGATCAATGAGATGCGAGTGGGTGGAGCGTAATCTTGGAATATATCAGTCACCATCAAGCTTCGAAAATATATTTGATAATTAGTATATGTGGATATTACAGCGGGAAAAAGCTATTGTTTAAACAAATTAAGAGAACCTGTAATAAAAACTTAGTGATTCCACTAAATACACTTTTATCGTTTAAACTAGTTTCACTGCTCAGTAGGAGATTTTGCCTAGAGTTGCTTCCTGGAGATTTAAAGTGATGAGAAACTAGTTGTCACAACAAAAATATACTCAGTGGAATCGCGAAGCTCTCTATTTAAATTTCTATTAATTTTTGCGGTGGAATAGGAAGAAGTCTCGACCTTATAGAATTGGTCACCTCTTTCGGTCAGTTTGTGGCTAGAAACGTCAAATAACTCGATGCGGATGGGGAACACGCGCGTGTTTACGAGATTTGAACGCTCCCTGCCGATGGTCACCTGGCTCACTGAAATGCATGCATAAGAGTCCAAATATTCCTTTGCATTTACTAACAATGTGGATTATTCTTTAATGGAAAAGACTGTGAATGCCCAAAGAATGAGTTTACTGGCTGAAAGAGCATAGAAATTCTGTAACCGAGAATCTCAGAATGCCAGCCACGGTAAAATTAGGTAGCCACCGTTACATCAGCCGAGTCAACGCCCACTACAAGTGTTCAAGCATTGTAAGGGGACAGTAAAGACGTAGATGGCCTATCTTATTTGAACACAGTAGTTGCCTTTTCATCATGAACTCTTTCTTAGCTTGTGTTATTTGACGCTTGATATCAGTTTTACTTCTTGCCAAGAAAGTACTGTGTAATTCTTAAAATGAATGGGCTAATTGCGCGCGATGGCCATGTTATGGGTATAATTTTCGGCAGGAAAACGGGTTTCACTTTTGTTCGCCAAAACGCCGTCTACTCTCTCTTTTAATCTAACATAAGTTCCGCGCATTGCGGTGGCGATGTCAAACGTAGCGCGCATTCTCACAGCGCCTGTGTCCGTGACGCGAGGCACGTGGTGCCTCAAGTCCCGTTTACTACTAGCTTTCCGTGCCTACTAGCTTTCTACGCTAGTAAGGCTAAAAAAGGTTAAAAGTTGACCGTGTGAACGCAAGTTAGCGCTAACCCTGGTAAGCTTTTCTACCTCGGTCGAGAAACCACGGTTGGCCCTGGTTAATGACTTTTGAAGTGCGTGTGAACGTAAGTTGGTGGAAAAAAGGTTACCTTTGAAAATGGAAGTCTAATGGGAAGGACAAACAGCGTATACAGGCGCTTTCTACCAAAGATTTTATCCTTTTTATGTATCTATGGTGCGTAATATAGACAAGCAGCAAATTTATCAGGAATTACTCGCACTGAAAAACTTAAAAAAGGACTTGAAAAGTTGCAGTATGAACCAATTCAGAAGTTACATTTAAGAATGTAACTACGTAGAAAAAAACACATATTTTGTGAATCACAGAACATGGATTGCATGAAATCACTCGTTACATTCTCGAAATTAAATGGTTGTAACCCATAGTAAAAAATTGAAAGACATTTGACTCTCTAAAACAATTCCTTAACTAGACAACCGGTAATGTTACAGAATTGATAGCTAAGGTTTATAAAACATAACTGAAAAAAGAAGCAACATAAAAGGGAAAAAGAAAATAAATATGTTGTATGTTTAGCATTTGATTTGTACGGCAAAATCTGCCACTTTATATGCTTCCTTCATCAGATATGTCCTACTGTGGGCAACTATAGACGTATAACTTTAATTTAGGTACTCTCTCTCTCTTAATGTTAACTTATACAGACTGTGATGGCAAAAATAGTTATTGCCTACATCGACTGGTATCTAAACATTGCACTTTCCCCTGATACTACTGAACTTGTACTTTATTCGGAATACTGTTCATCGCCAAAAATTAAGATATTGGCACAATATATGTTTTCAGTTCAACACATTCGATTCCAGAAAATTACTCACAATTTTCTGAACGAGGGTATTCATTTCTGCCCAATAACAGGGACTTCGTCAACAGTGAAAAGACAGAAAAACTAGATTTCATATTCCTAAATAAAGGCATTCGCTAATCAGGGAGTCGTATAAAGTATTTACAGTTGTTCCTGTAACTCACATATCCAGAAACTACAAAGACGCTATCCGCTGCTCGATTGTTATTTCGACTTACTTTAACTCACCATCAGGTGTCACAACCGTCTCTACGACGGTTCTAGGTAGGTAATGTAAACGCACGTTAGTTTTAGATGCCATATTAACCATCATTCAACCCTAGTGATGTAAACGGGGTATCCAGCGGCCGTCACCAACGGTCCCGCGGGAACACGCCTACTTGTGTGCCACTCAGTTTCCTTCGCTGTCTTCTGCCGCATTCTAATCCATGCTAAGACATACTGCGAGCCGTGCTTATGCTTGTTCACACTCAGGAAGTGACTTCACGATCTCTGCCCTTTGGTCTTACGTGACCTCGGCGAGAGGGCCACTAATCGCTAGAACGAGGCAAAGTTATACTATGGCTATGACACTATATATCATAGTATGGAGATGGAAAAACTTGGTGGCACTCGCTTCTGGAGAGCATGGCTTCAGAGAGAGGAAAACGTGCAATTGCGGTGGATAAATGAGGAAAATCTACAGACTAGAAAAATATTCGAAATCGTTACTAGTAAACCCGTCCGGTCTAATATGGTGAGAAGAATAAAAAAACACCGAACTAAAGTAGGAATGACCATGAGTACAAAATGAAGTTCAAAGACAACTAAATAATGATTGTAAATATTTCTTTTCAAATTAAGTTATTGTTGAATGGATTATTTTACCAGAAGGATTTTCGAGCCCATTTCTCACATTTTCAAGTCATTTATTAAACATTTCAAAAATGTCATAATATAGTGAATCAATTATCATAGTGAAGTAGAACACGCATACTCGTAATTGTATTTATTTTTCGTAATTCTATTTCAATTGATGAAATCGTGCGCTGTAAGAATCGTAGTTTTTAATTGTATATTTTTTATTTTGTAACCAGCTGAAAAGATCAGTCAAATTGAAAAATTTATTGATACTAGTAATAATAGTGCTTATAGTTCCTCCATGTGTCCCCACAGGGGTCCTTTGCTACCTCCGCCTGCTTATTAACGCCTGATTCACCCTTACTGATTCAGTACATATATAGAGTGATCACATATTCACCGCTGGCTAGTGCCACCAAGTATTTAGTTTAGCCAGTCGTAATAATACATGATGGGGTTTGATATGGCGCGAGGGACATGAGCAGTTTTATGGCTAAATATGAATGAATGCATTAAATATTCTGGAATGCTTGAGTTTGAAAAGTTTTTGAACTAATATTACTACGCTGAGCAATAATATTCTCTCTGGCCAATCGAATCGCTGCTTTTCTCGTTTCCCACCGATTTTCAATCACTATGACCTCCATCACTCATTTGTTTGACGTCTTCCTCGACAACATGCACGTGTGCTAGTTGCCTGTTCCACTTGAAGTATGGGCCAAACACTTTGTGTGATTTCTTATCGCCTCGCGGAGATCAGCGCACATCTAAAAAAAACTGGATAAAAACATCGCACTTACGTGATGGGCATTGAAGCTCTCTACTTTAATGCATTTCCAGCATTTAGATTGGTATTTTCGTCTGTAAAATACGATAAGTGGTTAAAATTAATACCCAAATAGCGACACGATGGATAACATTAATATGGATCCACCGTTGAACGAGTAACACGTCACTTTATTCATACCCTGGCTGCTTATAGTAAATCAGGACTTCGGTTTGATATGCATGACAAAATCAAACCTTTCCACGCAATTTATTTCGCAAATTGAAGATAGATTTACGTGGCGTAACATGAGAATGGATGAGACCCGGCAAACAAGTATTTTTCTGTCTCATATAAATTCTATTTCCACTAAAAACTCTTTATTAGAAGCGGGATTTCTCAGGGAATCGAATACTAATAAAATGTATTCTTTTCAAACCTTAAATAATTTTATTTATTAAGTATTGAACAAATTCCGGCAATAATTGGAATGCATTAATTCAATGATGATGGTACTGCAGTCAGCTCCCATGGCTGGAAAAAGTTAGTACGCATAATTAAATAAAATACTTTGTAATTTTCTACAGTTTTACAAAGTACAAAGTTTGCATTTAAAACTTGTACAAAGCAAGGCCAATAACAGAAAAGTTTATGCTTGAAAAAATATTCATAAAAATATAGTTTACGAATAACCTTCATGTTTTGAGTTTAATTTTGTTGTCTAATGACTAAGGACGTCATCTACGAAATCAGAAGTTTTTAAACAACATTAACAAAATGCTGGAATTTTTTAAGTACATACTATTTTTGATTCACTCTGTCGCAGTTTAACTACATGTGACTTGAGTTGAAAGGCATAATTATCTCAGAAATTGTTCTATTTCTTATTTGAATTTTGCTAATTTTTCCGTCATCATACATGTCATCTGCTATAACAGATGAACAGTGTCAAGGATCTGATGGTATGTGTTTAGCGCAGATGGCAACCTACAATGCGATTGGGGCACGAATGGTGCGCTTTACGGGCAAATGTATTGAAACTGTTCAGCGCGGATTCGTAATCGTGAAGCACCTACTATTTGCAGTATGTTGGATATACTAAAGTGGTGTACTAGTACTGGAGAATGGCCTTCGTTTTTTGGAGGTGTTTAAAAAGGTTCGCTCGAGACTGTTGGAGTTTAAAAAAATGGGTCGTTCCTCCATCTCATTTGTGCCGTAAAAACATTCTGCCAATAAATACATGGCTAAGTATTTGATGAGTAAAAGCTATCCGCTGAAGATACAGATTGCTCCACCGATATATTAATTACTCACCTACTCCACCTCGAGGAGGAATGCAGAGCAATTTATTTTTAGCCGACATATTTTAACTTCAATAATCGCATCAGGTTGCTATCGACTCAAAAAATAGAATGAGTGGGTTCCTTCGTTTTCATTTGCACTGAATCTCATTGAAAAATCGATTTTTATGTAATTTTGGGAAAAAGTGAAGTTTAGATGAAATAAAAATGTTTATGGTTTACCCTTCCTGCCATCCTGCCAATGTAATTGGAAATCAGGACAGTGCATAAAAGAAAGAGGCCGTTTTCTCCCTGTATTTTTGTAAATAGAGAATATCTGGCGTGTGTATTTTTTTAATCTGCGGGGAACTCATCTCTCTCTCAAGTGATTGCATTTCAATCAGATACAAAATTAATCAATTAATGGTAGACATATTCTTCCGAGACCCGTTATCTGATAACAATAAAAAAACAGTTTTTGCGCTCCTACAGTTATTTACCATGCTATCATGATATCTGTGGAAATTATTACCGCGTTTTGAGCGGAGTAAGAGGTGCGAAAAAGATTAGACGTCTGGCCTGAACTCCGGATTAGATTATCTCTGTTGATTAATGAGTGAACCTTTATCGAAATGTTTAAAAGCATGGCCTTGAAAAAAGCATATTGGAGGTGCAATAACGCTGATAACAACAGGACAGATTGTCATCTTCCTTCATTGAACTCCTATTGTTAGTCTCATCGTGAGATTGGCTCCTGAATTGCGAATACTCTTTTTAACCTCGTGTTATATTTTCTTTTTTTTTGCACTCCGAGGCCCGAGCCATCATTTCGAACTCCGTTGTAATTTGCGAAAAAATATAAATAAAATTCACTCAATGTGTGCCTTCGTAAATCTCCATGCAATGATTCTTCATTGTTATTGCGTTCCCTGTTGCAAAGTTTCCAGTATCACTAGTATAAGGGATTTCGAAAAGAGGTGAGAATGCGAATTTTGGCACGGAGGATTCTTAATCCTAAACTGGCCAGCTAAGCATTGAAAAGCTGCTTTATAAAATTTAATAGGGTATTTACCCCACTTTTTAAACTTCTAGGTACATAAGAAAAACATTACTATAATTAGAGGTGTCTTTAACTGCTTCCTTTTCATTTATTAAAACTTATAATACTGGCATTGAATTTTCATTTTCGGACTGTTCCATGTATTTTTACTTACCTTAAATAACAAAATGAATTTTATATTCGTAGGTAATCTCTGCCTTGGCTTTCAGTTATAAATTCTATTTCGTCATGTTTCATAGCAAGGCTGGTGGTAAATTTGGAGTTGCAGCTAACTTTGAGTAGGGGTGAGGTTATTTCCACGGAAGTTTACTCAACGGTGGTACATGCGATTCAGCAAACAAGTTCAAATGCGCATTTATTGCAATTAAATAGTGCATTTTATTCACCACTGTGATAGCAATATTTTCATCGGGAAAAATATCAATAAATTCCAATGAACACATCAAGCAGCATTTATCAGTGCATTCCTTGTTACGTCCTTATTGTCATAAAGTTCATTGTATTTATGAAAGTAGTATCAGTGATTCATGTATCCGGCCATTTGTTGGAATTGGCCAGGAATGTTTACATATGCGCTGTTAAAGGGGGTGATTTAACTTCTTGAAAGCACTCTTCTTCTTATTTATGGCTGGTTATAAAACCGCTCAATGGCCACGGTAATTCGTTAAGTTATGCATCATGGAGAAAACAAATGCATTTTGAGGCAGAGGTTTCCTGGAGTGATTGGTTCACTACCCGACAAAGGAGAGACAGGGTCTATTGCACTAAAATCTATCATTCGATTCATTTATGGATTTAAAACAATATGATTTGCAAAGACGCCCTAGTCCTAGCATTTTCTGTGATGAACTAAGATATTGTGCTATGTTTCTGGTGGTAAATATTTATGTACTAATTGACGATAAATTTTAGGACACCGCGGAGACAGTTGCTTCACGTTAGCATCCTATTGGCTGTTGGGTTGATCCATTTGAATTTATTAAAAAAATAAGTTGGTTGCTTGATCAATAAAAAAAATTAAAATTTTTTCAGTTGTTTTCCTCATGTTTTAAGATCTTAAAGCTAATTTTTTCAAATTTTTATCTCAAGCGGTTTACCTTGGGCGGCCATTTTTATAGTGTTGCGCAAGCCCATTTTTGCGTTTGTAAACGTTTGTGTAAAAATCTTAAACTAAAAAAGTATTTATCCTAGAAGGCTGAAACAAAAAGAATTTAGTTTGTAATTTCACAAGGTTCACTAGGTTCAGTGGTTTGTTTACCAACTCTATCCTTTCTAAGGTAAAACTACAAGCAAAGTTAAAAAAAGTTACGAGTGAAATCTCACTGTTTGAAAATATTTTTCATAATAGTAGGAGTAGATTATACAGTTTGAACTAATTTTTATTGGTAGATATACGTTAGTAGGTTTATCATAAAAATATACATTGTGATATACATACACATAAATTGCTATACATTTTTAAAGAGCCAATTTTTTCAAAATTTTCCAAGTTTGGCTTGTAAAACTCTGATAGGGTTGGAGATAAATCTATGAAATTAGCTGGGCTTAGTCTTTTTGTATGTGTACATGACAAATGAAAAATTAATAATGTGTATTTTACTAACAACAAAGTTACAACCTCTAAAAATGTCAAAAACATTATTAAAGTGAAACATTTTGGCACACTAAGGCTTTTTAAGATGTTTATTATCTTCTTTATAATTGGATTTTCTATCTTAAGCCTATCCTAAATGCTAGTGAAGTAGGTTTCTTTAATTATTCAAAAATTAATTTGGAAAAAATTTGGATAACAATTTTGGAATGTAAAATAAATTTGGGCTGAATTTTCTTAACTGTTTTTTGTGATTTTTTCATAGGGTCACAAAAAGATTGTCCATAAAGATGATTACATTTGAATAAAAACTTTTTTTCGTGATAATTACAATTAGTTGTGACATCTGAACTTACTCGTAAATAAATAAGTTTTTTATTCTTCAAAGAATTCAATAGCATTCATGAGGACATTTGGTCTTTAACCCTGTCGCCCTCTTTTAAAAAAATCTCTAATGGCCTTAACTTCTTCACTACCTAATCTGTTCTCTGTATTAAGTTTTAGGGTTTGCTTTCAATAATGATTTTAGGTACTTTTATTTTATTACGAAATTGTTTCTGTGCTATGTTATGGGATTAATTAATTCTCTTGTATCTCATAACCAATAGGTGGCGATCAGTTTCTATTTCCACTCCTCTAATCACCTTTACGTTTAGTACGTTATATGTAATTTCTCTTGTATATACCATAGAGTCAATTATGCTCTTTGAATCTCTTTCGTCCGCTTCAATGATGATTTGATGGATTCTTTGGGGTGTTAGAAAAACGTATTTCCAATCATAAGTTAGAAGGGAATCGTTTTTTTTTTCATTCTAGTTTTTAGTACTTTCTCCTACAAAGAGTACCATTGTTCCATGTCATTTTCTATGGAAATTACCATTCCGTGCATTCCAATCTCCTATAATTACAGTATGTTTTCTCCGTTCTTCATTGAATGTTTCTAACATTTCATTATAGAATTTATCTCGTTCTAAAATATCATCTTCTTCCGTTGGTCCGTACACTTATATTATTGTCATAAGCTTTTCCAGTTTGGCTGTGTGATTATCCTCAAGGGTACTAATGCATTGCCATTCTACAACATTTTCTTCCATTTGCCTCGTAATTACTACCACTACTTTTTTTGCTCTTTCCATTATAATCCCTGATTTCCTTAGTGTATATCCATCTCTTAGTCTCTTTTCTTCTTTCCCTTCCTTTTTACTCCCAGTCACCCCCAGTATACTCTGCATTATAGATTGTATCTTTTCATCTCTTCTGCTAATGCTTCCTCTTCCAAATTAAGAGTCTTGATGCTCCACGTTCCAAAACGTATTCCTTTCTTCCAATGCTTGGGTCTTTTCTCCGAGGCATCCCTCCATTTTCCGAGGCTTTTTGATTTACTTAGAATCAGCTGGTATCCATCACACGGGTGATTTGACCAGCGATGGCTTTACCAGAGCCCAGTTTTCTGACTTTTTCATGGTTCCTGTAGGGCCTTCACAGCTAGTGCCTCGTCCACACTACTAACGTACGAACCAAGGTAGCAACCCTACGTGCATTCACACTACTATGGTAACTCAGTGCTGCCCTCACCAGGATTGATGACGAACAAGTACAGAGAAAGCGAACAAAATAAGGAATTCCCACAGAACAGAGGTCTTGTGCGACTTTCGAAGTGGTTTACAAAGCAAACGACACTCCTATCTTGGCTTATTCATCAAAGTAGCACCATCTGTTTCACTATTTTGATTAACGTCCTTCATCATTTCCAGATTCCACTAGCGACTTCCGGAACCTGACCACTGGTAAGTGGCAGCGTTATGAACTACTACTCCATCGGTAACTAACGCGCGTTCACACGTCGGTTAGCGCCTACCACGGTGCGTACCACGGCCGTTACGTTAGTAGTGTGAACGGGGCATAACGTAGCGGTCCCGGGGTTCAAGTCCGTACTGTATACTTCACCTCCTCAGGGAATCCATGACTTCGGTCGTTGCCCGCCCCCCACGGCTAAGGACGTTGGGTTGGACTTTGGGGTGTTCATTTTCCACATTTCCATCACCTCAAAAAACCACATTTCCATCGCCTCAAATCCTCTCCGTTATATTGCTTATAACTGTCATGCAAGCCTTGCCGCTTATTGAGAGGTTGTCCAATACATATGTTTCAATGAAAGGCTACTTTACTCTTATTCTTTCTTAATAAAAGGTTTCAGTTAAAGGCTCAATATTCGCATCGATACAACTGAAACCTAAAGTTGACCATTATCAAGAAAAGTTTGCTTGTAATGTTATTGGAATCGTTCATCAAAGTTTTCGACTGGAAAAAATAACGTAAATGCGCTTCGTTTTCATGAGAGAATTAAAGTTTGAGAGTTACGACCCATTTTCTCGGAAGGAATCTTATTCAAATGGATAGGAGAGGATATTTCTAGCGAAGCACCTTAATTCAGCCATAACATAGGAAGAGAAGTGTAAAAAAATATTTCCCATTCCTCCCTTCGGTGATAAAGGAAAGACAAATAGTTCTTTCTACAAATTACCAATAATCCATTGTTTGTGCCCTAGTTATGTCTCATGAGGCTTGTTGAGCGTTTTATTCAATAAATTTAAAGGGTTTGAGGTAATATTTGTTACGTTATTAGACCAAGTGATCGATGCCGTCTCTCAAATGATCTGCTGTTCTGATATCTTCCGTTGTGCTCATTCATACTTGGCTGTTAATGCAATCCTCCAACAGATGTCGCCACATTCAATCTCCCTCTTACATCTCTGGACAAGAAAAGTAATGTATTTGCGTCAACGTTCAATCCACCCAAACAGTATGAAATTTATCAGTAATTAAAACACAATGCTTCATGTAGTGTGTAACATAAGTGCTTTTAATTATCCATGCAATGTTAAAGTCGTTTCCTCTTGGTGTATTTGACGCATTAAAGCCATAACCAAGTAGTTATATGAACCAAGAAAAACAGACGCAGTTATGTCTCTATCAATAGGTTTCACATCTTCGTCAATTTTTCAAGAGTGATCACAAAATGTGTTATTGCACTCGAATAATATCCACTTCAGACTTTTTAAAGGAAAACGCAACAAGCATCAAAACTACTTTCCTAATGATTTTTTATTTCCCTGTAATTTTGTGATCCGAAAAGGAACTTAGAAAATGGTAATATTCATCCATACGTACTAGATGAGCCTTTGTTTTTTTTATAATACCTTCTCGTGGCTAAAGTTTATGCTAACGAGTGCCAGAATTCGTATCCAGTTTATACTTTACGTATATTTACCGACCTCTTCGCGTATATCCAAACGGGATCCCGCATCTCATAATGTAAACTCTTCCATTTATCTCTTATTGTTGGTAAAATTATCAGGGTTGCTTCAAGCTTGGAACATCTGGAAAAACTAAAAAAATAAATGGAAATTGGAAATAGGCCTGTATAGACTGTGACTGTCATGGGCGATGAGAAATCATCCTGGAAATATTATTTCCCAAGTCGAAATAAAATTGCTTCCAGCAAGTGAGCAGCACTATGTGAGGCACTGTCCATTTGTGGGTGGACTTTACTGAAGCTCCTATTTGAAGTCTGGGGATTGTCAATTTATTAGGCCCCTAAAATTAACTTCCAGGTCATATTCTTTCCTCTCATGCTGAGAAAGATGGGATATATATTTGGTTATCCTCAGATTGCGTACCGGTAACTATTTGCTAGCAAATCTCAAGTCATAATAACATCCAATATGAGTCAGGACAATCAAAACGAATGAGACTCAGTGTCTCTGTTCCATCGAATGCTTTTATTTCCAACATTTTGGAATATTTGGTCTCGAATTTTAGCTTCGAAAATTGCTTTAATTTATTTTTGTGCATGCCTCTAAATATGTGACTTTAATTGTGAAATACATTACTGAATGACCTGTTATACAAACTAACATCTTCTTGTCAAATAAGAGTCTTCGTCATTATCATCATCTGCCCTAGGACTGGTTTGATACCGTTCCTTCCACCCTATGCATCTATCAGCGAACCTATTCACCCCTAAATACTTCTTCGTCCTTCGTTTCTACATCCTTTGTTCCAATACATCTCATTTGATGCCACAATATGAATTTCTTACCATGTACCTTTTCCTTCGAAGACTGTTTTCATTCTCCCATTTTCATTCTCCAAGCCACAAATCACGGCATACTCATCATTATCTTCTCGCTCGTGAAATACCAGTTTCTCCCCTGCATTCTCTCACGCCTTCCACAGTCTCTTTATTCATCTCATATCTCTTCCTCTCTTACCAAACATTCCCCCTTCACCCACTTCAACGAACCACAACATCTCAGAATTTTCTCTTATGCCCCCTTTGAATTTTTCCCATAAACCACCTTTTATTCTTGGTCCCATTTAACATCAAAGCCTTGCACCCGAGCTATACTCATTCTGACAACTTCAAAATCCCCGCGGATGCTCAGATGATATGGTACGCAGCCGCGAGCATGAGGTGTAAATATATATCTACTCCATAGGGGATGAAATTCGCCTTGGAGAAATGATTTGACTTGACCAAGATTTGAACCCTAGGGGCTTATTTTTTAATCTCACGTCATAAAATGTGGAAAATTGCGTAATTTTTCGTAGTTCAACTTCACCACCCAGGTGGCTCCGCATTTCATTAGTTCCATCTCACCTGGGGGTCGATTCTATAACTTAACGTTCGAGCGTAAAAGAGTCATTCCCGCTGGATTATGGGAATTGTATCGATAACAATTGCAGATCACGAATCTGTAACCTACGTTTGAACGTTTTTTGCCTCACGCTCGACTACTCGGATTTGGCATCAAAATACATGCCGAAGCGGCCATTATTGATCGAAGAACAGTTTATTTTGGTTTTTAATTTGAATGATATTTAAAGAAGTATCGCAGTTTGATATATTTTGTGAACTACAAATATTTAAAACATACTATAGGGTGGTTTCCTATTTTTTTAATTGCCTAGATCTGAAGTTTATAACCCCAGGATTACGTATTTGAAGCCGTTCGATTTAAAAATGGCGTTAAGTATTTTTCCTTATTAATTAAATAGTGAAAAAATTCAACGGCGCGAAAACGCGACGGCTAACTATTGCATGCTGGTTAATCCTACGTGTGACGTCAGAGGTACGTACGCAACTACTCTGCCGCTAGGTGGTTCGCCGTAAGCTGCTTATCTGCAGACGACGTCCGCCGAGAAAGCTTTAATAATAATAATAAATTTATTGACGGGAAAAAAAACCATTTACAAAAGTAAACTTGGTGTAAAATGGAAATGAGCTTTATTTATTAATTTAGCGTTTGCTTTAGTCGCATAGAGAAACCTCATCAACATAATGAAACACATTTATGGTTACGGTATGGGGAATGAAAATCGTGTAATAATATATTCTCAAATTAATGGTGCTAGCTCCTATTTTTTAGGTAAAGTTAGTATGAAAAGCATGAAATAAACCATTTTGTTCGTATTCATTTGTCCCGCAAGCAAGCACGAAATTGTCACTTAATAACTATACGGAGAGCAGGTGCTACGCCGCAGCTATGATACGAATACACATTAATTTAATTCATCCACTTTGTCGAGGTGTCATTGCCAAAACATGAAATTAGCAAAAAACGCTTACCGTCAATAGCATAATGGATGGCAAACCTTGTGACTTTGTATATCAGCAAAAGGAACTGATGATGAAAGGTAACTAATGGAATATGCAAGGTATGAGTGATAGTAATGGTAAATGAAAGGAATAGAAGACGAGATAAAGGAAATGTTTGTCAAAACGAAAGTGATCAAAACGTAAACATCTAACCCGGAACACCACAGAACGCGAAGTCACAGGGACGCAGTTTCGTTATTCATTTCACTGCGCTTGCGACGCTTGCAGCGAAGAACGCCTTCGCGGTAGCTCTGTACTAGCAGGGAGCGTAGGAGCTTAGAAAACGTCTTTTATGGCATGGTCAATGGAGGAACTTTCCGAACTCTGAGCATTTTAATCGAGTTATATTAATACATGTTCACCAGATTTTAGGGACTCTGAAATACAATAGTAAGTACAGTCGAAGACAATTCCATATACTTCGCAATGTTGAATCATCTGTTATGTCATCTGTTACACCTGTTACGTCATCATAAAAGCTGCCGCTGTCCCACCATTTCCGAGCCTTTTCAAATGAACTTAATATTTTCATTCAATTTTCTTAGAAACTAAGACTTTTTAATCCATATAATTTGCGTGTCATGAATACGTTTCTGGTGGGGCACCTGTCGCAATTAATGAATTCTGTTTTTTTTGATTAAGGAACTACCCTATTCTTGGACTTCAAATGTGAATTGTGGTCTACAATGCTGTGTATCGTTATATTGGAAGATAATTTCTTCGCACGTCTTGTGTTTAGCTGTGGCGATTTAAAGAAAATTATCCCAGTGGTGCATTTAATTTAAAGTTTTTTCATAAAGTTTGCATCACTAGGTTTCGATGTGCAAGAAACAACCGTGTCAATTTTTTGTGATAACATTTAAACGAAGGTTTTTCGTGTGTTTTGATTGTGTAAATTGAGGCATGCCAGTAATTACAGGTATTATTTATGTGCTGCGCTGGATAGCGTTTGTCTAAGTGGTGATATATTTACCTTATTAGCTAGACCTGTTCTCATTAAATAATGAGTTATGACAGGAGTGGTATTAAAAGTGTAGCAAATACGCAGTAAGTGTTGGAGAAGACGTAACATCAATCAGTTCGTTGTTTACACTATTACCTAAATTAAGATGTGGAATCTATTTGAATTGAAGTGAAGTTGGCGACTAGGTGAATAACTCTTGTCTTTTACTTGTGTCTGTCAAAGTCCCAGTGAATGGATAAAAAGTGAAGCGTTTTATTTTTCCTCATTCAGTGAATTTTGCTTCCCCAAGTGTCATCTCTTAACTTCATTGAATTGTTGTGTCCAACGTGATTTTGTTGAAATAATTAATACGTCTGCGTTTAAGGCAGTTAATGACCAATTAGTAATAGGCATTAGGATTTGTCCATTGCAGTTATTACTGTGTTATTTTCAGTATCTTAAATTGTGTGTGTGATTGTTTACGTCCAAGTGAAAGGGTGATGATTGCTTTGTCTACTTTTGCAATGTACCTTGCTTCAGTACGCTTCATTCAGTAAATTTTACCATATCAAAACTTATCTTTTCATTAACTTAACTTGATGCCATTAGCAAGTATTGTTCCTTTATTTGAGTTCCGCTGTGTGTTCCTAGAGAAATAGTGGAAATGATTAAAAGCTCCCTTGTATATATCTCACGGTAGGTAATCATATACGAGATTCTTCTACAAGAAATAACACGAAAGCTCTTACAGGCGGTGAACGGTCTTGTAAAAGTGAGATATATATGTATTTCTATTCAATTTGATGGGGCAAAGGTTGTGTTTAAATTGTAATGGAGGTTGAGGAGCACGTTAATAATGGGTACTCGATAGAGGATAGTATTTAAGTATCAATTAATATCCTAATCAATTCATGTCCGAAGTTATATGCCAAGGTGTCATATATACGTCTGAGTGTAGTTTTGGAACATTATCTTAGAAGTGAACCATAGGATATTAGTTTATTTAGATGTCGAGAAGTATCAGGAATGATGTCGTGGAATTTCAACATAATAAACGCAGAAATTGTAATTTTCCACCAGTAAAAATACACTGATCTGCCGGTGGAAAATGGCAATTTCTGTCTTCAGTATTTTTATGACTGTTATTTATCTTTCAGTCCGCGACAAAGTTTATTTCTGAGGGAAAGCGTTGTTTTTTGAGTAAGTTACAAGGTGTTATGATCGAAATAATAATAATGTACTCCAAACATTTTTACAAACAAATACATATACAACATGCAGGAGCTTTAGATAACCTAAAAGGCGGACCTGTGTCAAGGTTACCATCATTATATAATAATCTTCCATGCATTGGTTTATAAATAGTAGAAAAAAGGACATGTACCAACATTAACAAAAAATAATATGGGTCATTCCACCGCAATTCAACAAACGTTTGTCCCTTAGGGTCTCAGATTTTGATAAAAATTGGTGTATGGGTACAATATTAACTCAAACTGAATACCCTCAAACCGTATTGTGAAAAAATTTTTTTGAGTGAATTATGCATATTTTAATTTTTTCGCATTTTTAGCAAAAATCCGTGCCTTTAATCATATTATCACTTATATCTCCGCTTGTAATTGCCATAAAACATTGACTAATAGCTTTTATTAAAGCTAAATCTTTATTAAATGCAAATATATCAATAAAAAACAATTTTCTTCTATACGCTATTGTTGTAAATTACTAATGTTTAAAATATTGTTAATAAACTTTTCTCAAATACTTCATCTCAGAATCGGCCGAAACTTTTTTTCCGTAATCTAAACATATTTAGCTAACTATTCCAAAAATAAAATTTAGTGGTAACTCATAAATGCGTTTTTTATAAATATTTAAACATTTACAATTTTCTCTCGCGCGGCCCGTGTTTCAAAAATTGTTAATGCACTTTTCTCAAATACTCCACCTCAGAATCGGCCGAAAATGTTTTTCCGTAATCTAAACATATCCAGCTAACTAGAAAAAAAATAAAATTTAGTGCAAATTCATAAATGCGTTTTTTATAAATATTTAAACATTTACAATTTTCTCTCGCGCGGCCCGTCAGCTTCCCATTTGGAATACATGCAGCAGACACGTGATGCAAGCCTAAACATTTCCATAATTGCTCAAGGTCGTGGCTATATGAGATAAAAATATATTATAAACTATGAATGTTAACAACAATTGTTATTTTTTCTGTTAAATGGATGTTTGCAGAGAAATAAACCATTGAGCCCCACTTTCTCTGCGTGAAGTTTTTTCTAACTACTCCAACACAATCGACTGAAAACTAACGAGAAAGCAAAATCCTTGTATTTATAACAAATGTAAAATGGTTAAGTTAGCATGCTTTCCGTAAACATATGATGTCCTACCATGTAGGAAGGGGTCCTCTCCGAAATATTTTATTTGAGGATCCTGATACTCCTGCATGCAATTACAGCTGAATCCTCATCCCTTGCTGGACGAAGAGAGTCTCTTCATTATAATCACTCCATTTGATTCGGGTATTGCTGCATGAAACTCCCTAATGCCTGGTATACTAACTGCCTGACGAAATCTTTTCGCAAGTACATCGGAATGTTTTCCAATTTTTTCCTTCTTTGCGTAGCCAAAATCCACTCCTAAAATATGATATTTTGCCCGTTTAAAGAGTTCTATAGGTGTACGTATTTGTTTTTTGTATGGAAGCTGAAGGCTTGCTCTTGCTGCTAGTCTTTTCAAAGTTCCTCCCAGTCTATCACTTGGCCCTTTACCATGCGATGTAGCAAAGAAATGCCATTCTGCAGAGACTGTGAAATCTTTCCTGTGAAGAGATAAGTTCTGAATTTATACTTGTTTTATAATGAGCAGCAACCATCTGAATAATATTTTTCTTTTTGAAGCTTCGGAACTTTCAATTTCAAGAATTTAAGAAGAAGTTTTTGAAAAACATGTACAGTTGATGGTATATGCTTCAGGCTGTCTGATATGGTTACGAAGTTCAATGGGATTACATTATTCTGGACTTTAAGTCGATAATTGCAAGCAAAGAGGTGAACTGTTGCTTGGCCGTTATTCCAAAGCATACCTTGCATGCTGTCCTGTAAAACGAAAGCGTAATTTTCTGGAAAATCTTCAATGACGAGAAGCTGCCCCACTTGGATGTTATGCTTTACATTTCTAAGAAAATCAGATTGATTTTTAGCAATGTAGTCATGTGGCTGAAGTTTCTGTAACTTTTCAATAAAAGTTTCAAAAAGTTATCGGTAGATTTTGTAAAACTTTCTAGGGAGCAATGGTTAGCTTGCACCCATTGGTGGTAAGTAATACTATCAATGAAATTTCCGTCAAAGTGTTCTTCTACTGAATTCCAAATTTTGCTCGGCCCAGGGCAGTTTTTACATTCGTTCAAATGGCATGACTCAGTCGGTCGCAGGGAAACACATCATTGCTGACAAAAAGTCTTTATATGACAACAACGGCTCGGTGTTATCCCCTGGATTTAGTGGTGACAACCTAGCACCTAAAATCATGAATTTAATAATTTGATGCGCCAGACACACGCATACGGTGTGAGTTCCTGATGCTCCCGCAAGAACGCACTTCTTAGGTCTGAGCTCTGCAAAATTTGAAAATGAAACAGTATCTTCGGCATATTTTTCCTTATTACAAAATATCTCTTTCAAATTTCCTAAAATTAGTTTTCTGTTTATGTGCCCGTTTTCCATTGTCATTAACGCCGAGCAAGAGTTTTCAATCGATTGTGTCGGAGTAGTTAGAAAAAACTTCACGCAGAGAAAGTGGGGCTCAATGGTTTATTTCTCTGCAAACATCCATTTAACAGAAAAAATAACAATTGTTGTTAACATTCATAGTTTATAATATATTTTTATCTCATATAGCCACGACCTTGAGCAATTAGGGAAATGTTTAGGCTTGCATCACGTGTCTGCTGCATGTATTCCAAATGGGAAGCTGACGGGCCGCGCGAGAGAAAATTGTAAATGTTTAAATATTTATAAAAAACGCATTTATGAATTTGCACTAAATTTTATTTTTTTTCTAGTTAGCTGAATATGTTTAGATTACGGAAAAACATTTTCGGCCGATTCTGAGATAGAGTATTTGAGAAAGGTGCATTAACAATTTTTGAAACACGGGCCGCGCGAGAGAAAATTGTAAATGTTTAAATATTTATAAAAAGCGAATTTATGATTTACCACTAAATAATTTTATTTTTGGAATAGTTAGCTAGATATGTTTAGATTACGAAAAAAAGTGTCGGCCGATTCTGAGGTGGAGTATTTGAGAAAAGTGTATTAACAATTTTTGAAACACGGGCCGCGCGAGAGAAAATTGTAAATGTTTAAATATTTATAAAAAACGCATTTATGAGTTACCACTAAATTTTATTTTTGGAATAGTTAGCTAAATATGTTTAGATTATGGAAAAAAAGTTTCGGCCGATTCTGAGATGTATGTATACCAGGCATTAGGTTACCTTATACCATATATATTATAGTATACCATACATATTTGAGAAAAGTTTACTAACAATATTTTAAACATTAGTAATTTACAACAATAGGGTATAGAAGAAAATTGTTTTTTATTGATTTATTTGCATTTAATAAAGATTTAGCTTTAATAAAAGCTATTAATCATTGTTTTATGACAATTACAAGCGGAGATATAAGTGATAATATGATTTAAGGCACGGATTTTTGCTAAAAATGCGAAAAAATTAAAATATGCATAATTCACTCAAAAAATTTTTTTTCACAAAACGGTTTGAGGGTATTCAGTTTGAGTTAATATTGTACCCATACACTAATTTTTATCAAAATCTGAGACCCTAAGGGACAAACGTTTGTTGAATTGAGGTGGAATGACCCATATCTTAACTAAGTATATTATTATAATTTCAAATTTGATTTAACAAAGTATTTCTTCAATTTTAGGATAATTAAACAGCCAATTTTTTACATTTTTTAGAAAAATATAAAGATTTACCGCTCTTTTGTACTCAGATGGTAATAAGTTGTAGACTTTTGGCCCAATGCATAAGAAACTTTTTCTGAACAGTGACAATTTGGACCTTGGTAAGGGTGTCAACACCCTACGAAAATTCCACTTGCCCGGCCTATTTGATACCGGTACTTTTGCTCCACTTCTCAGAAAAAAAAGTCTAAGTACTTTATATACATACAAGTGTCTGAGAGGGAGCAATTTTAAATTTTTAAAGAGCGGAAAGGACGACTCATAGTAATTCTGTTTTAGCATCACCCGAATAATCCTCTTCTGCAGGGTTATAGCTGGTTTAATAGAGTTCAGATAAGCTCCACCCCATGCAATTATACCATAAGTCAATTTAGAGTTTACTAATGCATTGTAATATAACCTCAGATTATCTAGCGAACATTTGTTACGAAGCAGATAAAATTTAGCTAGGGCATACCGCAATACTTTAGTTACAGAGTCTATGTGTTGTGTCCACTTCAAACCTTGATCTAGGGTTATTCCTAGATAAGTTATACTATTTACACGTTCAATTACAATGGGATCACAGCAAGTATCAGGGTTACAGTTTATGCCATGATATTTCAAGTTCCAATTAAATGTAAAACGATTACAAACATTAAAACATATATATATATATTTCGTTTTATGAACACTCATTTTAAGTTTGTTTGATTTAAACCATTTCTTTAGATAGTTTAAGTCTATCTGCATACTATTTCTAATTTATTCCCAGGTTGACTCATCATAACATAAGGCAAAATCATCAGCAAATGCTGTCACATGGCCTTTAAATTTAAAGTTACAGAGGTCATTGACATATATCAGAAATAAAATTGGACCAAGTACTGAGCCTTGTGGGACACCAGAACTGATACATTTGTAGTCACTGTAGTTGTTATCAACTACCTTGCATTGGGAGCGATTTGTCAAATAACTCTGGAACCACTGAAAAGAGATACCCCGAATACCAGCTTTCTCCAGTTTAAATAAGAGGATATTATGATCAATTGTATCGAAGGCCTTTTGGATATCAATGAACAATCCAGCAGTGCGCTTGTTTCTGTTCACTGAGTTATAAACATGAGAAAGGAATCTTTCAAGGGCATCTTCAGTAGATCTATCTATTCTAAATCCATATTGGTTTCCACTGAAGAATTTGATTTTATCAAGATATTTTATCAATTTAACCTTCACTATTTTTTCTAATATCTTTGAAAAAATTGACAAAAGAGAAATCGGTCTATAATTTTGAAGTAGATGTCTATCTCCTTTCTTAAAAATAGGTTTAATAAAAGATTTTTTAAGAGAATTAGGAAATACCCCACTGGCCAGGCTTAAATTAAATGTGTAACATAGTACTGGTGCAATATCATTGATAATCAAATTTAATAACTTAGTATTCAAGCCGTCATGACCAGCAGATTTACTAGGATGCAGAGATTTAACGACTTTAGTTACTTCGGAAGGGATAATTGGTTCGAAGACCAATGTCATTCAAATACATTAATGTTTAGAATTTTGGTGATGATAACCTTGGAAATTTTGATTAGGTACCCGTCTGAAGTAGATACATTAAGTGTTTTACAATCAAGTAAAGACGATTGGAGTGTAATTGAAATAAAAGAGGTAATTTAAGCAGGCGTCTATGCCAGTCTAAGCAGACGACATAAGAGTTGAATCCGTAAAAGTCATAGAATGACAAGTAATTAGGAAATAATTAATCCAATGGGAACGCATTGAGGGCAGTATGTGGCGTCTATAGTACTCGTGAGAATGTAAAGTTCAATTTTTCAGGCACTGCAATGTTTATTTAAATTACTATTTTTCAAAATGACACTGATGATCTCAGGCCTGACCTCGGGGAAATTATGGATATCCATGAGATGCACATGAGTATGCCACAGTGTGGTGAAACGCGCGTCGTGCCAGCGTAATAAAGTTTGTGGAAATAACAAAGGTGGTATTCTCATCATGGTTTTTCAAAATGATTTAAAACAAGTGTAGTCATTCAAAAGTCAACTCATTGCGCATGCGTAGAAGAGAAAAAAGTGCGAACTATACTGTAAATGTGACAACACCGTAACGTTCGATGCGATCGGTCTTACAAAATCGCTCGTTGGTCATCACTCGAATAAATTGAGCTCGATCGAAGGTGAACGGATCCCTAGCGTTCGAACGTCAGCTAAGTTGTAGAATCGGCCTCCTGTCGTTAGGAACGTGAAATGGAGCCACCATCGGACCTTTGCCGATCGTGAGCCGATCATTGAGAGAGCGAAACGGATCTCCTGCCTTCCCACAAAGAGTCATTAAAAAGGTGAGATTACAAAATAACCCCCCAAAACTCTCGATTATCAGTCAGATGTGTTAGCCAGTTACCCTGCAAAGGTAAATTCAAGGGGTTTGAATCCCGGAGAAGCCAAATGTTTTTTTTCATGGCCAGTTTTTTCCTCTGTCGTGTTTATACCTACTCATTCTCCTGCCTAAGACGCCATGTTATTGAAGCATAAAGTATCACAGTCATTGCAAGAGTCTTTATTTACCTTTTCAACATGGATGCATACACATTTTTACATTGTCGTGTCTGACTATAGAACAGTCCTCTCGGTGCTGCTGAATACTCGAGACAACTATGCTTGCCGTCCCGCCATTGTTTTATCAATCTCTATTTGCGTTTAGGACTTTCAATCGATATTTGTCTGGTATGGAGAAAACCTTTTAGTTAATAATGATTCAAAACTTTTTAAATATTTTTTGCCACGTAGTTTTAATTTTTTCTTGGCCTTTTGCCACGTAGAACGTATATATTCATGCCGTTAACATGGAGTGCACGGAAGACTCTGGGTGTGTATGCATGTGTTCTGCAGCAGCGTGTGGTTAGGTGCGTTTCAAATATTTCCTCGCATTTTTCAGCGCTCAGAGTAATCCATAGTTTGTAATTTCTACTTTGCCTGGTTTCCTCAAAGTAGATACCAAAGTACGCAAATTTTGCATCTTCTATGACATATATATTACCCTTGCTGCGTGTGCATAGAGCACACTGATGGAAATTACCTGGAGCAGAATTGAGCGAAAGATGGAGGCATTCCTGGCTGAAATCAGATAGTGGAAGTTGAAAATCTTTTTTGCACAGAAACTACTTATAGAGATGAGGTAAAAAAGACGTGGGGATAGTATTTGAACATTTGGATTGGAACTACTAATGACTACGTTGTACAGCATCTGAATGTCATTTACATGACTGAAGAGTAGTACTCGGGCTTCGTGAAGAGTTTGCAGTGATTTAATGCGGTTGCACTGCAGAGGAGTATAACGTGATGGAAGGAGTGCGTCACCGTTTATCTACAATATTTCCATTGAAAAGGCAGAAAGTGTAGTAAAAGAAAAATTGAAGCAGGAAGACAAGTACTTGCAGAACGAATGGGCATGATACGCTTATCAGATGCCATAGCAATTCTGGGGTCAATTCTGGTTCTTATTAGTGGTCGCTATCTTTACATAGCGATGATATTAGCGAGTTTCGCTACGAATTTGATTCCGGTCCCGATTTAGCGGATTCTACGCTAGTATAGCGGTAGCTACTTCTCTGTAGCTACAGATTAGCAGCAAAACCCCATTCCGGTTCATTTTTTTTGTCGCTAACGCGTAGCTAACTCGTAGCTATTGTATTGCTGATTGCAAAGCCGCACTAAAGCAATTGCATTGATAATTGTGATTGATAACTTTTTTTATACTTGCAGCAAGTAATAAATTAACTGGAGTAAAACTCACGAAACTAATGTAATGTATCGTTAATACTCGATTAATCTCATAGAGATCTATGAATAAATAACGCTTATTCACATGGTGGTTGCTAGCATATGTGAATTGTTTTGCCCTAAATCAAAAGTACGACAGAGTTTTGACAAAATGGCGGCCGATGAACACACCTCAAAATTTTACATTTTTTCGCGTAGTAAGTATTTACAAATTTTAAATTGTTGTATTGAGAAAATGTGCTCTGGGTGTAAGAGGGTGAGCATAAACATTTCGCGAACCTCGAGTAAAACTAACGACGCTAGAGCTAAAAGTCTATCTAAAATGGAGTGCAATTTTCCTGACCTTGTTTTATCCTTCGTCATGATATTGATTTTGTAAAGGTGAGAATCTCTCCTGCATTGACTGTGATACTTTATGCTTCAATAACATGGCGTCTTAGGCAGGAGAATGAGTAGGTATAAACACGACAGAGGAAAAAACTGGCCATGAAAAAAAACATTTGGCTTCTCCGGGATTCAAACCCCTTGAATTTACCTTTGCAGGGTAACTGGCTAACACATCTGACTGATAATCGAGAGTTTTGGGGGGTTATTTTGTAATCTCACCTTTTTAATGACTCTTTGTGGGAAGGCAGGAGATCCGTTTCGCTCTCTCAATGATCGGCTCACGATCGGCAAAGGTCCGATGGTGGCTCCATTTCACGTTCCTAACGACAGGAGGCCGATTCTACAACTTAGCTGACGTTCGAACGCTAGGGATCCGTTCACCTTCGATCGAGCTCAATTTATTCGAGTGATGACCAACGAGCGATTTTGTAAGACCGATCGCATCGAACGTTACGGTGTTGTCACATTTACAGTATAGTTCGCACTTTTTTCTCTTCTACGCATGCGCAATGAGTTGACTTTTGAATGACTACACTTGTTTTAAATCATTTTGAAAAACCATGATGAGAATACCACCTTTGTTATTTCCACAAACTTTATTACGCTGGCACGACGCGCGTTTCACCACACTGTGGCATACTCATGTGCATCTCATGGATATCCATAATTTCCCCGAGGTCAGGCCTGAGATCATCAGTGTCATTTTGAAAAATAGTAATTTAAATAAACATTGCAGTGCCTGAAAAATTGAACTTTACATTCTCACGAGTACTATAGACGCCACATACTGCCCTCAATGCGTTCCCATTGGATTAATTATTTCCTAATTACTTGTCATTCTATGACTTTTACGGATTCAACTCTTATGTCGTCTGCTTAGATTGGCATAGACGCCTGCTTAAATTGCCTCTTTTACTTCAATTACACTCCAATTGTCTTTACTTGATTATAAAACACTTTATATACCTACTTCAGACGGGAAATCAAAATTTCCAAGGTTATCATAACCAAAATTCTAAACATTAATGTATTTTAATGACATTGGTCTCCTTTCGATCATAACATCTTGTAATTTACTCAAAAAACAACGCTTTCCCTCATAAATAAACTTTGTCGCGGACTGAAAGATAAATAACAGTCATAAAAATACTTAAGACAGAAATTGCCATTTTCCACCGGCAGATCAGTGTATTTTTTACCGGTGGAAAATTGCAATTTCTTCGTTTGTTATGTTGAAATTCCACGAAATCACGCCTGATACTTCTCGTCATCTTAATAAACTAATGTTCTATGGTTCACTTCTAAGATAATGTTCCAAAACTACACTCAGACGTATATATGACACCTTGGCATATAACTTCGGACATGAATTGATTAGGATATTCGTTGATACTTAATACTATCCTCTATCTAGTCCCCATTATTGACGTGCTCCTCAACATCCATTACAATGTAAACACAACCTTCGCCCCATCAAATCGAATAGAAATACATATATAACTCACTTTTACAAGACCGTCCACCGCCTGTAAGAGCTTTCGTGGTATTTCTTGTAGAAGAATCTCCTTTATGATTACCTACCGTGAGATATACACAAGACAGCTTTTAATCATTTCCACTATTTCTCTAGGAACACACAGCGGCACTCAAATAAAGGAACAATACTTGTTAATGGCATCAAGTCAATTAAATGAAAAGATAAGTTTTGATATGGTAAAATTTACTGAATGAAGCGTAATGAAGCAAAAGTAGACAAAGCAATCATCACCCTTTCACTTGGACGTAAAAAATCACACACACAATTTAAGATACTGAAAATAACACAGTAATCACTGCAAAGGACAAATCCTAATGCCTATTACTAATTGGTCATTAACTGCCTTAAACGCAGACGTATTAATTATTTCAACAAAATCACGTTGGACACAACAATGCAATGAAATTAAGAGATGACACTTGGGGAAGCAAAATTCACTGAATGAGGAATAATAAAACACTTCACTTTTTATCCATTCACTGGGACTTTGACAGACACAATTAAAACACAAGAGCAATTCACCTAGTCGCCAACTTCACTTCAATTCAAATAGATTCCACATTTTAATTTAGGTAATAGTGTAAAGAACGAACTGATTGATGTTACGTCTTCTCCAACACTTACTGCGTATTTGTTACACTTTTAATACCACTCCTGTCATAACTCATTATTTAATGAGAACAGGTCTAGCTAATAACGTAAATATATCAACACTTAGACAAACGCTATCCAGCGCAGTACATAAATAATACCTGTAATTACTGGCATGCCTCAATTTACACAATCAAAACACACGAAAAACCTTCGTTTAAATGTTATCACAAAAAATTGACACGGTTGTTTCTTGCACATCGAAACCTAGTGATGCAAACTTTATTTAAAACTTAAAATTAAATGCTCCACTGGGATAATTTTCTTTAAATCGCCACAGCTAAACACAATACGTGCGATGAAATTATCTTCCAATATATCGATACACAGCATTCTAGACCACAATTCACATTTTAAGTCCAAGAATAGTATGTTTTAAACGATCTGTGGTTCACAAAATAAATCAAACTGCATCAAATATCAAATATCATTCAATTTAAAAACCAAAATAAACTGTTCTTCGATCGATAATGGCCGCTTCGGCATGTATTTTGATGCCAAATCCGAGTAGTCGAGCGTGAGGCAAAAAACGTTCGAACGTAGGTTACAGATTCGCGATCGGCAATTTTTATCGATAGAATTCCCATAATCCAGCCGGAATGACTCTTTTACGCTCGAACGTTAAGTTATAGAATCGACCCCCAGGTGAGATGGAACTAATGAAATGCGGAGCCAAATGAAACGGATCAAGAGTCGAAAGATACGGATCAAGAGTGGAAAGAGCGGATGAATCAAATAAATAGACCGGTAGTTAATTCTAAGTCCATGGGGCCGATTCTATAACTTGGCTGACGTTCGAACGTTAGGGATCCGTTCACATTCGGTCGAGCTCAATTTATTCGAGTGATGACCAACGAGCGATTCTATATGGGCGATCGTTCAGCAGAACGTCGAACGTTGCGGCGTTGTCGGATTTACAGCATAGTTCGAACTTGTTTCACTTCTACGCATGCGCAATGAGCTGACATTGGAGTGACTGCACTTGTTTTGAATAATTTTGAAAAATATTAATTTAAATAAGCATTGCAATGTCTGAATAATTGAACTTTACTTCCTCACGAGTACTATAAACGCTATATACTGCCCTAAATGCGTTCTCATTGGATTAATTATTTCCTAATTACTTGTCATTCTATGACTTCTACGGATGTAATGTCGTCTGCTTAGATTGGCAAAGACGTCTGCTTGAATTGCCTCTTATATTTCAATTACACTCCAATCGTCTTTACTGGATTCTGAAACACTATATATTTCAGACGGGTGATCAAAATTTACAAGCTTATCATCAGCAAAATTCTAAAAAATAATATATTTCAATGACATCGGTCTCCTTTCATTCGAAACATTTCGTAATCCACTACAAATACAACACTTTCTCTCATAAATGAACCTTGTCGCAGATTAAAAGATAAATAGCAGTTATCTAAATAATGAAGACAGAAATTGACATTTTTCACTGACAGACCAGTGCATTTTTATTAGTGGAAAATTTAAATTTCTGCCTTTACTATGTTGAAATTCCACGACATCACGGCTGATACTTCTCGTCATCTAAATAAATTAATGCTCTATGGCTCACTTCAAAGATAATGTTCCAAAACAACACTCAGACGTATATATGACACCTTGGTATATAACTTCGGACATGAATTGATTAGGATATTCATTGATACTTAAATACTATCCTCTACCTAGTTCCCATAATTAACGTACCTACTACTCAACTTTCAATACCATTTAAACACAACTTTCTTCCCATGAAATCGAATAGAAATACTATATAACTCACTTTTACAAGACCGGTCACCGTCTGTCTAGAGCTTACATGCAGCATATATGATTACCCACCTTGAGATATAGAAGGCAGCTTTTAATCACTTCCACTATTTCTCCAGGCACACACAGCAGCACTCGAATAAAGGAACAACACATGCTAATGAAATCACGTCGAGTAAATGAAAAGATAAATTTTGAGATGGCAAAATTTACTGAATGAAGCATAATGAAACAAGATACATTGCATAAGTAGACAAAACAATCATCACCCTTTCACTTGGACGTAAACAACCACACTCGCAATTTAAGATACTCTAAAATAACACAGTAATCCCTGCCCAGGACAAATCAAAATGCCTATTGCTAATTAGTCATTACTTGCCTTAAACGGAAAGGGATTAATTATTTCAACAAATTCACATTGAATACAACAATGCAATGAAATAATAAGATGACACTTGGGGTTCCCTGAATTCCCTGAATGAAGAATAATTAAACTCTTCACTGTTTATCCTTTCACTGAGACGTAAACAACCACATTTACAAATCAAGAGCAATCCACGAGTCACCAAATTCAATTCACATAGATTACACGTCTTAATTTAGGCAATATGTGAAAACAACGAAATGATTGCTGTTACGTCTTCTCCAACATTTACTACGTATTTGTTACATTTTTAATACCATTTCTGTCATAACACATTATTTTAAGAGAACAAGTCTAGCACACGCAATCCAGCGCAGAACATAAATAACACTTGTCACCACTGGCATGTCTCAATCTACACAGTCTAAAGACTCAATAAACCTTCGTTTAAAAGTTATCACAAAAAAATTACACGGTTGTTTCTTGTAAATCAAAACCTTAGTGATGCAAACTTCATTTAAAACTTTAAATTAAATGCTCCACTGGGATAATTTTCTTTAAATCGCCACAGCTAAAAACACAACACAAGACGTCCGTTCGAAACTATCTTCCAAAATAACGACACACAGCATTCTATACCACAATTCACATTTGAAGTCCAAGAATAATATGTTTTAAGTGATTTGTAGCTCACAAAATATATCACACTGCGATACTTCTTCAAATATCATTCAAATGAAAAACCAAAACAAACTGTTCTTCGATCAATCAATGCCGCTTCGATATGTATTTTGACGTCGAAGCCGAGGAGCCGTGCGTGAGGCAAAAAACGTTCGAACGTGAGTTATAAAATCGCGATCGGCAATTGTTCTCGATTGAATTCCCATAATCGAGCGGAAATGACTCTTTAACGATCGAACGTAAAGTTATGGAATCGGCCCCCATGACCGGCAGTTCACCAGTTGAGAGCCGAAGATGGTCATGCCACCTGGGTGGTGAAGTTGAACTACGAAAAATTACGCAATTTTCCACATTTTATGACGTGAGATTAAAAAATAAGCCCCTAGGGTTCAAATCTTGGTCAAGTCAAATCATTTCTCCAAGGCGAATTTCATCCCCTATGGAGTAGATATATATTTACACCTCATGCTCGCGGCTGCGTACCATATCATCTGAGCATCCGCGGGGATTTTGAAGTTGTCAGAATGAGTATAGCTCGGGTGCAAGGCTTTGATGTTAAATGGGACCAAGAATAAAAGGTGGTTTATGGGAAAAATTCAAAGGGGGCATAAGAGAAAATTCTGAGATGTTGTGGTTCGTTGAAGTGGGTGAAGGGGGAATGTTTGGTAAGAGAGGAAGAGATATGAGATGAATAAAGAGACTGTGGAAGGCGTGAGAGAATGCAGGGGAGAAACTGGTATTTCACGAGCGAGAAGATAATGATGAGTATGCCGTGATTTGTGGCTTGGAGAATGAAAATGGGAGAATGAAAACAGTCTTCGAAGGAAAAGGTACATGGTAAGAAATTCATATTGTGGCATCAAATGAGATGTATTGGAACAAAGGATGTAGAAACGAAGGACGAAGAAGTATTTAGGGGTGAATAGGTTCGCTGATAGATGCATAGGGTGGAAGGAACGGTATCAAACCAGTCCTAGGGCAGATGATGATAATGACGAAGACTCTTATTTGACAAGAAGATGTTAGTTTGTATAACAGGTCATTCAGTAATGTATTTCACAATTAAAGTCACATATTTAGAGGCATGCACAAAAATAAATTAAAGCAATTTTCGAAGCTAAAATTCGAGACCAAATATTCCAAAATGTTGGAAATAAAAGCATTCGATGGAACAGAGACACTGAGTCTCATTCGTTTTGATTGTCCTGACTCATATTGGATGTTATTATGACTTGAGATTTGCTAGCAAATAGTTACCGGTACGCAATCTGAGGATAACCAAATATATATCCCATCTTTCTCAGCATGAGAGGAAAGAATATGACCTGGAAGTTAATTTTAGGGGCCTAATAAATTGACAATCCCCAGACTTCAAATAGGAGCTTCAGTAAAGTCCACCCACAAATGGACAGTGCCTCACATAGTGCTGCTCACTTGCTGGAAGCAATTTTATTTCGACTTGGGAAATAATATTTCCAGGATGATTTCTCATCGCCCATGACAGTCACAGTCTATACAGGCCTATTTCCAATTTCCATTTATTTTTTTAGTTTTTCCAGATGTTCCAAGCTTGAAGCAACCCTGATAATTTTACCAACAATAAGAGATAAATGGAAGAGTTTACATTATGAGATGCGGGATCCCGTTTGGATATACGCGAAGAGGTCGGTAAATATACGTAAAGTATAAACTGGATACGAATTCTGGCACTCGTTAGCATAAACTTTAGCCACGAGAAGGTATTATAAAAAAAACAAAGGCTCATCTAGTACGTATGGATGAATATTACCATTTTCTAAGTTCCTTTTCGGATCACAAAATTACAGGGAAATAAAAAATCATTAGGAAAGTAGTTTTGATGCTTGTTGCGTTTTCCTTTAAAAAGTCTGAAGTGGATATTATTCGAGTGCAATAACACATTTTGTGATCACTCTTGAAAAATTGACGAAGATGTGAAACCTATTGATAGAGACATAACTGCGTCTGTTTTTCTTGGTTCATATAACTACTTGGTTATGGCTTTAATGCGTCAAATACACCAAGAGGAAACGACTTTAACATTGCATGGATAATTAAAAGCACTTATGTTACACACTACATGAAGCATTGTGTTTTAATTACTGATAAATTTCATACTGTTTGGGTGGATTGAACGTTGACGCAAATACATTACTTTTCTTGTCCAGAGATGTAAGAGGGAGATTGAATGTGGCGACATCTGTTGGAGGATTGCATTAACAGCCAAGTATGAATGAGCACAACGGAAGATATCAGAACAGCAGATCATTTGAGAGACGGCATCGATCACTTGGTCTAATAACGTAACAAATATTACCTCAAACCCTTTAAATTTATTGAATAAAACGCTCAACAAGCCTCATGAGACATAACTAGGGCACAAACAATGGATTATTGGTAATTTGTAGAAAGAACTATTTGTCTTTCCTTTATCACCGAAGGGAGGAATGGGAAATATTTTTTTACACTTCTCTTCCTATGTTATGGCTGAATTAAGGTGCTTCGCTAGAAATATCCTCTCCTATCCATTTGAATAAGATTCCTTCCGAGAAAATGGGTCGTAACTCTCAAACTTTAATTCTCTCATGAAAACGAAGCGCATTTACGTTATTTTTTCCAGTCGAAAACTTTGATGAACGATTCCAATAACATTACAAGCAAACTTTTCTTGATAATGGTCAACTTTAGGTTTCAGTTGTATCGATGCGAATATTGAGCCTTTAACTGAAACCTTTTATTAAGAAAGAATAAGAGTAAAGTAGCCTTTCATTGAAACATATGTATTGGACAACCTCTCATTAAGCGGCAAGGCTTGCATGACAGTTATAAGCAATATAACGGAGAGGATTTGAGGCGATGGAAATGTGGTTTTTTGAGGTGATGGAAATGTGGAAAATGAACACCCCAAAGTCCAACCCAACGTCCTTAGCCGTGGGGGGCGGGCAACGACCGAAGTCATGGATTCCCTGAGGAGGTGAAGTATACAGTACGGACTTGAACCCCGGGACCGCTACGTTATGCCCCGTTCACACTACTAACGTAACGGCCGTGGTACGCACCGTGGTAGGCGCTAATCGACGTGTGGTTTCGGCACGTAATGCCGTTCTCACTTTGAGAATGGCATTACGTGCCGAAACCTTGGTCGGTGTTGTATTTTGTGGTTGATAATATACTGTGTGGAAATTTACCAACTTTGTTTTCTTCAAATGAACAAGGAATTAGCTTGAATACACTTGATTCGATAGCATCACAGAGAGAATGGGACTGTAATGATATTGTATGTGTGCTAGTTTTTATGGCCAGGTTTTATAGCATCAATTGAGGAAAAATCGCGAGAGAAAAGCAAAAGAGTTGATTGACGTCTGTGGTTTTCTAGGGAAAATATCTATTTCTTAAGGAAGAATGAATGTGTAACGTTTACCTTTGGTCTTTCAAGCAATAATTACAAGCCCAGCCAAAGTAATATATGACATATATCCTTTTGTCTGCTGAGTACCAAGTACTTACACATTTTTAATGCTGGCGTGCTTTAGGAGTTATGATCCAATAAGGTCAAAGTACCTGTAATATGCCTGATATGTGCACGTGCTCATATATATATACAACAACAAAGCACGTATTCCTGGAATGTGTGTTTGACAATAGAAAGAAGGAGGTTCGCCAAAAATTTAAATTCATTTTCGTTACCTTTGAATTAATCCCATGATAACGATTTATATGAGTAGGCCATGGTCGTAGAGGATGGGAGGGGATTTTCCTCATGATTTCCTCTGGGTAAGGTCCTTCGCTCCCTTCAGAGTTCCGATTAATGACTGGCCCATCGTCTTCGCACCGGACCTGTTGAAAGACCCAAGAAACGTTCACCCTGGAGATCCGTCGGGAAATCACCAAATCACGCCTTGTGTCCCAGAATCGTTAGCCCTGAGATGAAATTTGAGCTCTCACTTTCCCATTGACCCGAATTTGACTTAAAGGTCCAATAGCAACTCGAAATACCTTAATTTTTTTAAGTAAATACAATTTGAGGTTTATCATGGGTTCCTAAACCGTAGAACATTCTTTTGATTTATGCTTTTACGTTGGGTTTATAAAAGTAACTAATGAAACACTCGTCATTCACGTGCGATAGGTACCACATTAACGTTATTTGAGACGGCGTGTTTTACTTTGGGTCCGCTCTGTTTGACACCAAAACGGGTTTCAGGAGAATTTTATATGTTTGGAAACATCCCAGCCAAGATTACCGTTACATCATAAACGGTTCTGACGCATCGTTGCTTTCTCACTCACCACATGAAAATTCGACGTTGTCAAAACGAGTCGAGAGATTTTGAGGTGAGACATCAGCATTCACACTGAATGATGCAGTTTGTGTTCTTCCGCAAACTTGTATGCCTTAAGTGTTTCAATCAACATGAATATCGGTAACTCCCACCAGGTTCAGCCAAAAGCAGTTATAAATTTGTTCATTTTCCACATTTCCATCACCTCCAAAAACCACATTTCCATCGCCTCAAATCCTCTCCGTTATATTGCTTATAACTGTCATGCAAGCCTTGCCGCTTAATGAGAGGTTGTTCCATACATATGTTTCAATTAAAGGCTACTTTACTCTTCTTCTTCCTTAATAAAAGGTTTCAGTTAAAGGCTCAATATTCGCATCGATACAACTGAAACCTAAAGTTGACCATTATCAAGAAAATTTTGCTTGTAATGTTATTGGAATCGTTCATCGGAGACTTCGACTGGAAAAAAAGATCGTAAATGCGCTTCGTTTTCATGGGAGAATTAAAGTTTGAGAGTTACGACCCATTTTCTCGGAAGGACTCTATCTTATTCAAATGGATAGGAGAGAATATTTCTAACGAAGCACCTTAATTCAGCCATAACATAGGAAGAGAAGTGTAAAAAAAATATTTCCCATTCCTCCCTTCGGTGATAAAGGAAAGACAAATAGTGGTATCAGAAAATATTGTAAAAGTTCGTGATTCATGTCTTAGTATATCATATATACGTTCATTATGAGTAATTAAATACGGAAATGCCAATCATGTGAGCAACATTCATTGGATATCGGGGTGGTGAGGTGGCTAGAGTGTTGGCCTCTCATCTTGAGGGCCCGAGTTCAAGTAGGAGTCGTGGAGGAGATTATTCTGTGGAACTCTACTTGGGTGCTTTATGGAGGGCACTTTACGCCTGGTGCTCTGTCCACCTAATGGTGCGTTAAACTTTCAATCCCTTGGCGTCTCTCGTTACGAACAGGCTAATGTCGATCCCGTGTTCCCCATCCTCATTTCCCATTACGCCCTTCCCTTACCGTCCTCTCCACCTGTCCTTAATGCCAAAGATTGCCTCAGATGTCGCCCGCCTCCCCAAAAATCCAATCGGCCCAAATTTAATGCACAATGTGCAATTTCTCAGCTGATTTTTTTTACATAATTACCCTCATTTTTCATGGATATTCAATGCTAGTTAAACGATTTAGCACATGTCGATCAATATAATGCGTGAAACTCGTGTATTATTTATCTAAATAGGCAATAATATGAACTTTTTTCGTCTAGAGAGTGCCTAGAGTCTTAAAATAGTTTAAGAGCAGAGTTTTAAAAGCTTTGAAAAAGTTAAAAATTGCTCTTGAAGTATTGGTAAACTTAAAATTAGTTTAATTTGGTAACGTGCTTGGTAAAAAGGAAAAATAAGGCAAAAATATTATTTAATATTATCCTGACAATAAAATTTGTATGCATTGCCAACTTTACAACCTCATAAGTGAAATATTGTCTTGTCTAAAATCTTTTTTGAAATATCTCTCGATGACATACGTTTTCTGTATCCATTCCATATTTTTCCTTTCGCTTTATTTTGTGAGCTCAACCTCACCGTGCGAAAGAGCCTTTGAAAGAAATGCATATTTTTTAGCTATATATGAGATTAATACACGTGACAAATGAATGGCTATGCAACTCATTTCAGAATGCAACAAGGGTTCAGCTCCGTGGCCAAAAAAAAGACGTGCTTCATCAGCCGATACCATATTCCGACATTCACTGCATTCCAGCCGACAGAAGTAATTTAATTGAGAAAGTTTTGAGCTCCGTATGACTGAGGAATGGAATGTCAAAAAACTTTCAAATTTTCATTCCACTAAATAAAACAACTCCGTAACCCTTTCTCTTTTATTAATATTCTTCCTTTATCCCTTAATGATCGACATTAATATTCGGTCATGTTTTTCTCAAATTGCTAAGGGTGAATGTTGAATGCGATTTTGAACACTAAATTACACATACATCTTTACATGGTTTTACCTAGATATCATTTGGCTGTTGTTAATTTATTCGTTCCATCATTGATTTATTGCTCATTAACATAATTAACCGCGTTTCACGAGACGCACTGTAACAACGTAGGCATTATTTTAAACAAGGAAAACTTCATACAGCTAACTGGTAAAATACCAGCATGAGTTATTCTTTATTTACTTATTTCGGACTAGAATAGCTGTTTCAAAAACATTAATAATCAATCATTTTTTTTGCCTTTCAACTGGAAATAAAATCTGATGAGAATTCTGAACTGTATGAATAAAGCAATGTAAAAATTCAACTTAAGGTTAAATGCAATGAAAACAAAAATTAAGGCTCTTGGAAGATATTGAACAGAAAAAAAACCACAGTGAGACCTGTCCAGCTAATACTGGGGCATGTTGGACATATTGGTTAGTTGGAAGTGGGTATAAGGAAAAAGAATGATGCAGTGAGCAGAATAAGTAACGTAAATAAGTCATTTTATTAGGTGAAGAGTTTTATGACAGATAACTACCCAACCACGAGGAGAACACTCAAGAACTGGGAAGAGAAGTTTTACAATGAAAACTCTTGTGCCTTGATAAATTTATTGGGCAAACTTTGCGACACAATCGTTGTAGAAAACGGTAATAGAAGAAATATTTAAATGCATCAGACGTATTACGAGGGCAGTTAAAATAGAGAATCATGAAGGAATAAACGGTAAGTTGATAGGAGAGTGCAGTGAAGAGCTGCAGTAAACCGTTCTTCCAATTGATGCTGACGGTGATAATGTTAACCGCCATTTAAAGCTGTTTAGTTAAGTAGTTAACTGATATATGTTGACACAATATTGCCTCCATAATATATGTTTGTTATCTGATAGTAATAGGAATAACAGTGCCCCACAAGATGAGGTGAAACCATAAGGGTATAATATGAAATGAAAAAATTTTTTTTATTCATTTGGTAAACTGGTAAACAGTGTAAAGTATAAGCATAAATAATAGGTTACTGGTTAGATATATTTAGCGAAAACGATGGAATATTAGGTGGAGCTTGTCCAATATTCGAGTGGGACGGGAAAAAACCGATGTTGGGGCAGCCTCGACACACAAGTTGAAATGGATAATTCGAATTAGAGTTGATATATAATGTTATATTTGTTAAATAATAGAGATTTTAATACCATTTAATTTGCAGCGGAAATGGTGATATTGAAGATCGCGACTAAGGTTATCTGGGAGTCATCAGCTGAAAGTTGCGCGGATGTTTATCTGAGCTTTACCGTTATGTGCTAAACAAAGTGCGCATAAGAAGTGTATTGCAGTAAGTATTGCTTATTTACGTCGGATTGGGCCAATTGAGAGAAGAATCAAGTGATTTGGATAATGATTGCAACGCATGGATTCTCGCCCTTCAGTGATTCGTTGGTGGAATCAACTACCCTCTGCATAGGTCACTAGTCAGACTGGTTTAGTGAGACCTTGAAGAATATATTTTTCCACGCGCCAGATTCCACATTTTTGGCTTGAAGGTGAAGGAAGAGAGGTCGTTAAAACATGCTATCCTGGGAAGTGGGATCACGCTGCTAGTAAATGTCCTCCCAAACAAGACGATTACTATTTTAACCGAAAAATTCTACGTTAATGGACATAGTCCCGATTACGTGGAATAATCTATAGGTAGGTTTAGCGGATTAGAAACTCCGACCTGCGAAACCCGTGCTATTAGCGTGGCCAGCTTCCGTCAGGATTGTTGGTAGGGAAGAGGCCATAATTCCTCGGTTGATATTAGAACATTTTGATGCATCTTATCTCAGTGAAGAATATAAAATCTATCCCTGATATGATGACTGTGGCTCTCTCTCTCTCTCACTCAGACTGTGAGACATCTCCTGACGGCGTTTCATAAATAATGAGATGCTTGCTGGATGCTGAACATACGGGGAACATCTACTATTGGAATTTGATGATGGCGGCTGAGTTTTATAATTTTGACTAATTAAAGAGGTTTTATTTAGACTGTTATTTTATAAAATTGTCCATTTTTTAAATTCTACTAAATACTCTGATATGGTAATCACGTATTGAAAATATCTCTTTTAATTCCAGTGATGAGAATTTGGATTGTGAAGGTCTTTCTTCTTAGTGCAGCATGACTTTTGCTGTCGTCACACCTAAATATCTTAATTCTGTCTCCACTGCTACGCTTACTTGGGCAACGAATAAAAGTATCAGCCGAAAATGATGCTATGACCGCTCACCTCTCTCTTGCTGTTTGGTATATTTGGGAAATGTTGCGCGTTTGTAAATCACCTGAATTTTATGCTCAAGCCGGTGGCGGCGGGGTAAAGTCCCCTGCCAAACTGAAGGTCGCTGGTTCGAATCCCGCCTGGGTAGGATATTTACACCTACCAGGGCATGGTTGTGTGTGTTCGTCCAATTAAAAATAAATATCTAGTATTGGCGTTTGCTGTTAGATATATAGAAATTATTATTATTAAGCATCGAAACTCGGGTCGTGTACTTTGTGATATTCTGTGCTTCGTAAAATTTCGCATTTGAAAGTAAATTCAATTTTTGGAACTCCAATGTATGCTATTGTATGGAAGAGTCCGGCATCATAGGCCGTTTACGCCATCAACAAAAGGTGGAAGAATGGCAGGGCAAGGATTATTTGTGAAATAAAGGTAGGGTGCAGAAAAAATTCGACTGCATCTGGCGTTACGTGGTGGAACAGCATTTCAGTAACTAAATAAAACTTCAGTAGTTGTACTGTCCACTGATATTTAAAGTAAAATATTACACTACACGTGTTTCGACGCTTAGGGCGTCATCATCAGGTAATATTCAATACCTGATGATGACGTCCTAAGCGTCGAAACACTTTTAGTGTAATATTTTACATTAAATATAAGTGGAAAGTACAACTACTGCAGTTTTACTTAATTACTAGGGCGCAGAGAATCTCGACGACGTCATTTGGCTATTATTAATTATAGGAACCAAGGGAACCACATTTTAATGACCCAACCGAATGATAGAGTATTACTCTTCAAGTTCTCTCATGCATTACTCCGGGGAATAATCTGACATTCCTATGAAAAATCCCCATTATTATCAGGATTCAAACCCAAACCCTCGAAATCTACAGCTAATACCCTGGCACCCCACAAACCTGATACTCGACTGTTTCTAAAAAAACATTTAATGGAGCTGAATTTGATTTGTTGGTCGTTCACTATGGGAGAGGCGATCAGCAGCTGAGGCCGTTTGCGGCTTCAAGGATGGGTGGCAAGGGAAGGACTACTTTGCGAATGGAGGAAGGTTGGAGATTAAGGTAAAGGGCGTCGGCATAAGCCAAATGGAAATGTAACGTGTCCATGGGCTCACAGCCAACGCACTACTCGAAGGATGGATTCCTGCCCTTGAATTACTCTCCAATTAGCACCAATATAAGGATCTACATTCCTCGGAAAAATTCACTGTCGCTATTCGAACCTGGGAATTTGGGATTTAAAGCCAGTGATTTGAACCCCACACCAACCCGATCTCCTTGACAGTATTTTTCAACCAGTGCCCCACCTACTCTAAGGAGTTCACACATGGCGGTGTAAGGGTATGCGGATTTAATGTTGAAATAACAGTAAGAATATTATTCAAGTAATTTTTCCAATGCAAGGGATACGGTTTTTTGTAGTGGATACCAATTTAATATTGGCAAAGTATAAATGGCTGTAAACTACAATTCAATGTAATGAACAGGTTGGCAAGACTCAGCGCCCCTCTCACCGCATAGCAATAAAGAAGCACCGCATCAGATACAGATGTTGCGTGCACTGTGCCCGCCTCATTGTCTCTTTTTACCAATGGTGACACAACCAAGCGGACACGCGATGGAGCAGGGATCTCACCGGCTACTGGCTCTAAAAACATTTAATGCTATATACGCCACATTGTATTCTACCCATGTAAATTGTTCAGTTCGAGGACTCTTCCTACCTACCTTCCTCCCAAACTTCAATTTTCATTTGACCATTCAATCCAATTGCGTCGCGAATCGCATCATGTGTCGCCAAGTTAGTAATATCTGTCACCATCCTAAAATCTTCATACCTTCAACTCTCCTTCACTGCGTTGAAAATCCATACTTTTTCTATCTTGTCTATGTCTGCCCAACATTCTCCCATTTCATCACTCTCTTCAACAGCCCATCACAGTTCAATACGCCCTCCAACCACTCATTCTACCCCCTCCTAATTTCCCCCACCAACCTCCTTCCTTCCTCCACCACATTCGACAACTTCTCGTTTGTATTTCTCTGTAATCGGCTTATCCCCTCCAAACTTCTCCATGAGTGCATCTCGAAAACCTCCAGTGTACCATGCATACAACCATAAGGATGAGATTCATATTTATGCATTTTTAATATGGGTATGAGTGTATTTTAAGCAACGCCGAGAACCACCGTCACAGAGGAATTGGCTTTTAGCAGTGATGCTTAGGATGTGGGAAAGTAGTAAAACGGGTATCTCTATATGTGGATGAGTGAAATCCGGGATTAATTTCACCCTCGAAGCATGATGCCGGTCTCACGGACGACTCTGTCCCAAATCTCATCGCTTTTCGGTCCTTTTCCCTTCATTTGGGACACTTGAATCTTTTCTTTCATTACCAAAGAATTGCTTGGGCAATCTTTTTCCTAAAGCATTTGTCGTCGTATCAATAATTTCAAGACCGTAATTTTAATGATTTCCAGAAAACTCTGTGTGGTACCAAAAAAATGACCTAATTAAAAAATAATTATAATTAACAAAAGCGATTTAGCCATAATAAAATGTAATACAAACCATGGTTCAAGGGATTCATTGTCATTATCAAATCGTGGCTTGTTATTTTTAATTTGCTTCTAAATTGATAGTTGTAAAGAATTGCTGAAGCCATGATCGGCTTTAAAATTTTAGTTTGGATAATACTAAGCTATTGTCTTTATTAATTATGACATGGTTCCGCAAAGTTAGGCTTGAAACTGCGTCTTCTATAAAAAAATTATATTCAATTATGGAACTGTGTAATAGCTAAGTGTACATTGCATTGAGTAAATATTTGCGTTTTACTCGCGTTGTTATGAATGCGCCCTGCGTCTGATGTTCGGGTGACTTTAGCACCATAGCTGAACTAATCTGCAACGCGTTTGAGAATGCCTTCTTTCATATAAACTACTGAATCAGTGTTCTGGGCTTCAAAATGTCCAAATTTTTGGAAGCTTCCAGCAATGTATCTCGATAATGAAAATAATATTTGACAAAAAAACGAGAATTTGCCAACAATATGGACTATGAATTTGTGGAGCCCCTCAGCTAAACGAGACACAAGGTAAGGAATGGGCGGAGACATATTATTTGTCACGATCTTCTTGCATGCGTTCATTAACTTCGGGTAGAATTTTACGATCGAAACTTTTTTCTGGTTGCTTTTAACCTCAACCGCAGCTGAAAGAACGCACGAATCGGGGGTTACACGATCAGCTGACGGATTTTTAAGCAATTACATTCCTGAAACGCTGACGCTTTGAGCTTGTTATTACTTGCACTTAACCCATTGGAGCTTGAAGTGTCGATATAGCGTCTTCCTCAGGTTCCCTTTGAGAATTCACTGTGCCGATATATTTGGCACAAAATAGTACTTTGTTTTATACTTATCTCTCATGTTATTTTTTATTTGAACAGAATTTCGCTATGAACATCTAAATGAATTCCAAAATAGGTACGAGGTGAAACAGTGACCCTACACAAAATATTCAAATAAATAGTTGAATCTATCAAAAATTTGACCCGAGCTCTCTGAGAGTGAAATTGGAAAATATCACGAGAATGAATGAATTATGGTGGTTTCATCGTAAAATGACTTACTTGTAAATTTATTCATACTCTGGCTACTTATAGAAAACTACTTCCTTTATTAGATATGAACAACCCAAGCATACCGTTCTTTACTATTTGTTTCTTAAATTGAACTTGAATTAACGCGATATTAAAAGTGAGAACTGGTGACACTTGGGAAAATTATTATTTTTGTATCTAATATAAATACCAGTTTCGTGTAAAACTGTCTATAAGAAGTAAAATCTCTTGGAGAGTTTTCACTTTACCACCTTATTTTATTTAGCTATCAGTGATAAAAATAATGGTATCGGGAGTAACTTCGTGGAATTCCTTCATTATAAACTGATGAATGACTTAAAATTCTGACGTAGGCTTGACTACGTCAGAATTATTTACGTATGTATTTCATTTACGTAACCGCCATTGTGAAGTAAATGAAATACGTGTGGAAAACTAAGTCATTCATCATTTCATTGTTATCAGTGAACGATTTTGTGTATCTTAGCCGAGTGTTTGCAGAAGACGGAAGGATAGATGAAGAGTATTTAAGGCGTACGAATACCGAAAGAAAAGTCGTGCGTAGTATGTGGAGCATACCCAGGAATGAGTATTTGTCTAGGGAAGGGGAAATAGTAGAGTACAAAAGTTTTCTCCTCCCGATGATATTATATGGCAAAGAAACCTGGTTCTGTCAGGATAAGCACAAAAGTAGTCTAAATGCAGTGGGAATGTGGTACCTGAGAAATGCTTGCGGCAAAAGTAAGATAAATAGGGTTAGGATTGAGCAAGTGATGAAAGAGAGTGGAATGGATGCTCCGGAAATGGACGGTTATGAAGGGAGCGTGCGTCGTTGGTTGAGCCACGTCGAGAGAGTTTAAGAAGAACGAAAAACGAAACAGATATACGAAAGTGGAATGAAGTGGGGTGAGAGTAAAGCGTAGGTCGCGAAAGTCATGGGTGAATGTGGTGGAAGAGACTGTAAAGGGGAGAAATTTTAGGGGTCTTTCAGAATAGCAGAGCGTGTACGAAGCAATACATGAGTTTTATATAAGTGGAAAAGTTATGCAGGGACAGGGCATACTGGAGGAAATTATTAAAAGAGAGCCAGTTTTCCACGCCTATATAATAACTAAGGTTTTTTTACTTTGCCTAACTTGAAAGGGTGTAATGGGCATGAAAGTATCTATAGATTAGCAGAAAGATGCTGTAATTCGAGTCAAAATGCGGAATTCAATAGGAATGGCGCTCTATTAAAGTTATATGAATGAGAAATTGTACTTATCAAAATATATTCGCCGAATAATCTGCGTATATTGTCCCTTAACTTTATTTCCCAATGTCTAAGGCATGTAATTAGTTATTGAAGCAAGTTTTTAAAACAAAGCAAACAAAATGTTTTAAATGATTATTTTTATTTTAATTAACAAAGTCGCGGTGGTATCTCCTTAATGTATATAATTTTTTTCTCCCCGTGGTACGAGCAGTGTAGACCATCTATTAAGTAGATGGGTATCTGCAAATGTGCCTACAAGTAAGACTTTTCTCCTCACTCTCTCGGCAAAAATAGAGTAGCTCCAGTTAAAAGGAGTATTATTCATGGAAATTGAAATGTCGACTATAGACCTGAACGCATCTTTGAGAAAGAGTTGTGAAAGAACTTCTTGAATAACGTGCGTTAAAGATGCGTTCTCATGGCGTAGTAGCCGCAGAATTTAGATTTTAAGCTCCCAGAGTCACGAAAACTGAATGTTTGTTCGGCAGTTGAAATGAATGCAAGTAGGTATATCGATTCCTGGATTATTGTCACCCCCATTTATCACTTGGCTTATTGGTCTTTCAATCCTGAGCTTGCTTAAACTGCAGCTGATTTTACTTCCCTTTCCCAAGCTAGCTCCTTGACTTCCCGTAGTTCTCCTTTCCCAGCTCTTTCATTCTTTGTCCTTGGTATTTTTCCATTGATCATCCTCGTGGGACTTTCTCTTTTATTTTCCTCCCAGTGAGTTTCTAACAAATTCTTTGTGCCTCAGGGGGAGGTTAATCCACCGTCTTCTTCTTTTGCCTACGCTTTTGCATGGTGTCATTTCTTCTTCGGCTCATTTATTCGGGATCATTCGGGTACACTTGTGCGCTATTTAGTTTGACCGTTCGTTATGTCTTCAGCATTCTTCGCAAACTCCAGGTTTCGAAGGGTTCTACACGTATACAATATGCATTTCATGTGGTTAACGATGTGGTTGAAAAAATGTTTTTCTCTTGCACAGATCATGAGCATAAAAAATTAAAAAGTAGACCACATTTTCTGGTTCAGATATATTCCTTTTGGCTAATCTTTTATGCTGGTAACTTTACTAAATAATTCTTGTGCGGTGCCTTTGCGGTGCGTTGATGTTTTCACTTAGATACATATGCTGATGAAGGGACCTTCAAATCTATCAGTCAGTGGAAAGGTTTAAATTAACCGAAAATAGGCTGAGCTTATCATTCAAAATATGTACATTGCTCATTTTATTCACCCCGAGTGAGTTTATTGAAGAATCTCAATTAGTTTAGAAGACTGCAGGGAATATATTCGTTGTATCAGACGATTGAAATACCTTCCTGCTATATAAATAGCCTAATTTGAAATAAATTACTTGGCCTTAAACGCGTGACATTGGGGCCGCAGAAGAGAGCGGCTGTTGACTGATTAGCGATTATTAAGATGCTATGGGAGTATTTATCAATTGATAAAAGTTACGTATTTGTGTACACTCATGATTTCATTAAAAGTGTGCTTCAACGGGGAAAACCTTTTGCTAAGGTGCTTACGAAACTTTGAATATCCATGTAAATGCCACTACACCTTCAAAACACTTTGCAAACCACCTTATGGGGTGCGGCACGGAGTAATTATCAATTGATAAAAGTTACGTATTTGTGTAAACTCATGATTTCATTAAGAGTGTGCTTCAACGGGGAAAACCTTTTGCTAAGGTGCTTACGAAACTTTGAATATCCATGTAAATGCCACTACACCTTCAAAACAATTTGCAAACCACCTTATGGGGTGCGGCACGGAGTAATTCCGTACTAGGCATATCGCCCGAAGACGTCCAAACAGTTCATCCCAGTTTCGGGCCGATCCCGGCACGCTCCCCTGACCGCTTAGTGAGGACAATAAAAATCAGCCAGGAGTACAATAAATGGCTAGACCATAAACTGGGAGATTGCTATGTTATGAAAATATTTACATGCAATGCATGTGTTAAGGTATTAATATTGACGATTAAGGGATACTTATTCCTGTAGGAAACCAAATCATTCGAGACACTCTTTCATGCGGGGAATTGCGAGTAATAATATCAATTAATCATTATTATTTTCAATTTAGGAATGATAAAAATTACGCGAATTTCACAATAGATAGTTTATTCACGACCCGGGTTTCAACACATTATGTCATCTTCAGGTCACCTGAAGATGGCATAATGTGTTGAAACCCGGGTCGTGAATAAACTATCTACTGTGAAATTCGCATAATTTTTATCATTACTAACATGGAAAATTTCACGTAATAAACCCTGAAACCGTAGGTGTTCTTATTATTTTCATTGGCTATGTTCATCCCAAATATACCCAGGCCTGGGTTTGAATCCCTGTCCAGGCTAATTATTTTTTCACTGTGAATTTCACGCTCTTACTTTCAAATGGACCGGCATCATAAAAGGGCACCGTGCTTACCAGTTTTCGAATACGCCGGCCTGCCAACCCTATGGTCGCCGATTCGAATGTAGTCTCGGGAATTGTTTAAAGGCACCGTATTGGGCTCTACTTAATTGAATAACATGAAGACCTTACAAATAAAAATGAAGTTTGAAATTCCATAATGAGGTTATTGTTCAAATTTGAATATTTTACGCAACAACGAAGCGGGCCGTGTTTAATGAAATCATTTTGGACTTGAAAAGCATTTCTTTTTTTGCTTCATCGTTAATTGTTTATCAAAGAAATGAGGTGTCAGCTCGAAATAGACAGCTGCTGGAGCACGTAAACCCAAGCCAACTACCGATGGCCAAAAATATTTTGTTCAAGTGACTTTCAAGGAAATTTCAGAGGCCAATGCTGATTTTCTTAGAGCCTTCAAGGCACGTGCGGCTATTTGCTCAACACCGACAAAGATTAAATGATTATGGGAAAGTGTGCTCCTCCACGCTACAAAGTATAAACATCCTCTGCGCAATGGCAAGTCAAGCATGCAATCTCAACTGGGAAGAGTTGGATCCTCGTCTAAAATTATATTTCCATAACATTGGAGGCCGCTGTGGATGTGTATGCCACTCGCGCGGGTGATAGGATGTTGTTTTGACTAAGTAGTTTGTGCCTCCATTCGGTCTTACATTTTATGAGATGTCTCATTAAATTTTTTTTGTGCTCTAAGATTCATACTCCTTGTATAATCACCACAAAATGGCATCACCATGGTGATTATCAATAAATTTAAAAATGAGTGAGAGTAGAGGTATGTAATTATGCATGTTAAACATGTCACCACCAGATTTAAGGACATTGGCTTGATTGAAAAAAAGTTTCAATATATGTCAGTAAATACAAATGGAAACATGCTATTCGTGCAATTGTCATTGCGAAATTGACGCAAATAATTTAGTGCACTTTCTGTCGCTAGGGTGCCAGATGTAGCCCCTAAGGGTGAACATTCACCGAGAAGCCCCTGTCAGGTTGAATTTTTTTTCTTGATGAATACCCATACTTTGGTGATATCTTGTCCATACATTGCGTGTGAAAGAATGTCAAATTTCACTCCATATCCAGGCGAAGGCTTCCGCTGCTCAATGCATTTTAAGGTGTAAGTCTTCAAGGTTTCCTTCCGCATAGGTCCGTTGTGCGGAACTGCTGTTTCGCCGGCGTTGCAGTCAGCTTCTTCAGGTCAGAGAAGTGAGGTGAAGGTGCAGGCTTGGCCATTTTATAAAAATCATCTGTTGGGTTCATTACAATAGAGTTTTGTACTTTTCTACACTTTTTATTTTTCAAAACACACTACGCGTTTCACCAATTTTATGGCATCGTCAGCATACCTACACCTGACGATGCCATGAAATTGGTGAAACGCGTAGTGTTTAAAAAAAATAAAAATTGTAGAAAAGTACAAAACTTTATTGTAATGAATATAAAAAGTTTCTACAAAGTAGAGCCTGAAGCTGTGAATTTTATTATCATCTGTTGGGGTTAAGTCTGTTGCGATTGGTCACTGTTATTTTTGTTTGCTTTCCCATGCAACACGCGTTTCCATACGTTGGACAGCGAGTAACTGTTATCTCGGTTAAGGTTATTAGGAATTTGGTTTATTTCAATTGCTTCCCTTTTAATTCGCGGGAAGTAACGATTTATCTTTTGCGATTAACTTTGCCTCTTCAAAATTAATGCTGTGCGTAGGACCCATCCATGTGTGCTCTGCTCTGGCAGAGAGTCGCAGTTGTATGTTCCATGCTGCCCTATGATGTTTTTGCAAGCGAAATTTCAGTGCCCTGGATGTCTGTGCAACATAGAAACTCCCGCAGCTGCATTTAACTCCGTATACCTCGCTTTGAATTTCATTTTTCATTAGGTCCTTGTCTTTGGTTAACAAGTTAATGGACTTAGAAAAACAATAAAATCCCGCAACGACATTGTGCTTGGCGAGTTTTCGGGATATTTTTTCTGTGGTTCCCGCAAAATAGGGAATGACGGCGAAAGCAGAAGTTTTCTCTCTATCCTACGTAGGTGGGTCGGAGGTCCTTTTAAGGGCCCAGTTCATTTTTCTTTCCTCCTTGCGGATTACGTCGCGGTGGTAGCTATTTACTTCCAGTGCTTTTCGTTGGTGTAATTTCTCCTTTTCCAGGGAATGTCCTCCCCAATAGTGAGAAATAATGGGCATGTAGTACAATTCTAGTAATTTCCTTAAACTCATTTTATTTACGCAGAAAATTAGCATTGGCTGTTAAAAGGATCATATAAGAAAACAAAACATTTGTGACTACTCCGTTGACTATGAGTGCGTTTTCGTCAGAAAATTTTCGCGTGGCTAAGGCAACACGTAGGGAATCGGGTTGGGCTGTTATCGGTTGAGAAGAAAAAGAAGGCTGCCCATTATCGTCATTTCTCTGCAACATTTATGACGATGAAACGATAAGAGAGGCGTGGAAAGAGATTGACGTCGGAATATATGTAGAAGGAATGCTGATAATCCACAACACATTTTCCGGCGAGCAAATCTTTAGTTTGCTTGAGTTTAATGTAAAGTCAGCTAGCCAGCCAAGAAAATGCAGTAATATCTAGACGCATTGAGAAACAAGTGCGAGGAATACGAAATGAATGCTAATCAGAATAAAACTATAACAGTGATATTTTACAGAACAGGGTAGGTGTGGTTAGCAACAAAAGTTCATGGGAGAATGCCGAGTAAGGTGAAAGATGGAAGTAAGAGAATAGGTATTTTGGATTGGAACATAGGAGTCTAGACATTATGGGTTTCCAACCAAATATGTATTCAGAATTTTACTTTTGCTGGCCATCAAATACCCAAATTACTTCTACGGTGTCCAAATACGGATGACGAGAATGAAGGAACCAAGATTAACATGCCTGATTTAGTTATGCATTCTGTAGACGGTCACCACGTGATCATTTACTATACAAATGAAATAAAAATGGACATTTTTGGATAAATAATAAACAAATTTGACTTATATTGATGCATTTCATTACTTTATTTTCACCATTTCCAACATTACCTAGTAGAAACGTAAAGAAAAACTACCGGAAGGCACCGTACAATGAAATTATTTTTCAATTGATATGCTGGCCAGATTGGCTTCACAAATGGGCCAATTCACCCCTTTCCCCCACCCACAGTCCGGAGCCTGTGCATCCATTACGTATATGAACGAGGGAGAGGGCAGCGGTGGACTAGAAGAGGTGGAATACTTTTTCTGAAGTCCTCTTTTACAAAAAAATATTTTACAAATTCCCTTAAAGGGGTAGCAACGAAGGAGAAGCTGTTGATGAGAGGGAGCAATTTTGCCAGGGGGGCCTGACGGTGCAGATCAAGATGATTAGTCCGGTATTAAATGTTTGTTAGTGAAGCCCACGGAATTGGCAACCAAACGTCGATGTGGAAGGCAAAAGGAAAACACCACGTTACTCTCCCTAAAGCATGTGGCCTTGCATTCACGGGAAACGCGATGGCATTCCTCCCAGTACAGCATTTCAGAGGTAAAATAGTCCCCCAATCGGATCTCCGGGTGAGGACTCTTGGGAGTGGATTCTCAATCACGATGGGCAAATGCAGTGTTAGGGTATGGAGTATGAGGTCCCTGGGCGTAAGTGAAAAGCTGGGAAACGCAAAGTTGAAGATGACTAGGCTGTGGTTCGACATCCTCGGAGTAAACAAAAGAAATGGGCCGGACATATAAGTCCCTTCTATTGCAGTCGTCGAAATCTTATGGCCCCTTTCTACGTGCTCTTATGCTTCCTGAGCAATCTCCAAATTTCGCTCAAATTACTGTACTTGCCAAAGCAATTCAGACTGTGCCACGACGAAACGTGAGGACTCAGGTAATGGAAACTTTTGAAAAAGTGGAAAGTGTTAAGAGATCTTTTTTGTATTTGGGACCAAAAATATTTGTTGCTTTACCTAATTGTATAAAAATCATAAGAAACGAGAAAAAGCTTTGAAATTATCAAAGGCAAAGATATTGGCACGTGATAGTATTGATTTCTAATTTTAAAACTCTGTACCTATGGTGTAAGCTTGTATCACATGTTGTATCTCATTTTGTAAGCTCGATGAAGTAATATTATATATTATTTAGAGTTATTCACAATTTACGCAAAAGGAAATGGTATTAAGTTAATTGTTATACGTGATCATGATAAGGATTTTATATTTCAATAACAGCAATGCATTTAATGTATGGAAGGCAGCCTCCCCACAGGTATTTTACCTTTGAGGCTGCCTAAAGCTTCAAATAATTTGTAAAGAAATCTTCTGCTCTATAATTGCGGAGTTTTAAAGATATTATTAGTGTGTTAAACCTTAAGAATTGGTGAAGCCACCATTTATGTAGCACTTCACTGTGTCTCACCATTAAAGTAAGCGTGAGGTACAATTGAAAGAAATTTGGCTTTTCCGCAAACTTTTTCGATACACGGCGATTTCACTTTCGGGATTTCACGGAAATATTCGCTCTGATTAGTTGAAAGGCTTTACTGTCGTCTCTGAGATATTTTTCTGAAAGGTAATGATCTCGTGGTTTAGGACGCCATTTATATCAATGCGTAAACTATATAAAAATTGAAACTCTATCAAAGCATTTTTATAGCAACGCGTTTGAACGTCTCATAATGATTCCCCTCCCCTCTCTACCTCGACAAGTCTTCCTATTATCTTTTCCTTCCGCTACTGCTTGAAATAGGCTGTTTTGTTTCAAAATATTTTCCAATAATTGTATATCCTCTATTTTGTAGATTTCTCATCTTTTCTCCAGAACTTTTCGTTGTACTTCTTCATTGGTAATTCTCTTCAACCATTTTATAATCGGTTACAAAAATATTATTTAACTAAGTATATGGGAGAAATAGTATAGATTTTACTCTCAGATTTTACTTATCCATGAATCGTATTTAGGATGCTACGGCTCAAAAGAATGGTATTTCGGCTGAAGTTTCTCTGAGTAGGTGTGGCAGGATTGAGTAGGTACTAAGCGGAGGATTCTGGGTTCAAATCCAGGTAAGGACTCCACAACTCACTCGGCAAACCTTCCTACGTGAAACTATTTTCTGCCTATAACTAGCAATACTTCCCCCTAGCCCACTGGCCCGGTTATCTTGAATGTGTGGATGCCATAAACATATGGATCAGTACGAGGTAATGTTTTTCGTAGTCAATCAAACCAGCCTTCACGTTAAACCTCTGATTAAATAAGTGATGCTTCAAAGCAATAAGATCAAAATAGATTATTGCTTCACAATGCGAATGTCCCCTACAAATTCCTTTGAATGATTTAGGGCCGGACGATGAATGATTTATGAGGACTCCTTATATCATAGCATGTTATCAATCTTCCGTACGTGATCCCATGAAAAATCTCTTTTTTATAAATTTAATATAATTTGGTATTCTGCTAGTTGATTGAGAGGATTTTACAGATATCCCATATCCTGAAAATTTCACGTTTTTACCACCAGTATTTTGGGCTGTGCGTTGATGAGTGAGTGAGTCAGTCAGTCAGGGCATTCCGTTTTACATATAGATTTACTCAACTTCATTCCCTAATGAAGCATCTTCCACGACAGTGGGATCATAAATAATGGAAAAAATATTATCAAATAATCATCTCTAGACCAAAATATACGAATGAATATATCAATATAATTAAAACAATTGATCTACTTGCTAAAACAAATTGGGGCAGTAGAAGGTTAACCAGCATTTTGTCAGCAGGACCTGATATTTCTTCCCTAATGCAATGTTTAAATTGTAAATGATAAGTAAAACTTAGTTTTTTCACATAGACTTATTACAACAAGACGACCTAGGTTTCGACGAAGCTCGTCATCATCAGGGTCACCAAGCAAATTCCACGAAGACACGCCCGAGGCAACGGAATAATGCAATGTTTAAAGCTCATGTATTTTACTTAAGCGCCCTCCTTGCTTTATCTATCCACCCACCTGCTTAATTAAGGTCTCAACATGCACTTGCCTCCGGGAAACTAATCGTACTGATAAATATTATCCTGATTGTACACCTAAACATAATGCACTGTAAATGAAGTGTTCACCTCTCTCGAAATTCCTAGGTGTCCTATGTCTATGATAGCTATTTATGCATGTGATTGCGATGGATTGGCTCTATCTTAGCAGAACATTACAGTTTGCTCGCTGCGACTATTGCAAAGTCGGCACAGTGCCCAGGATATTGGCTTGACTATACACTTAATATCGCATATCTTTAATTAACTTATGTCCAATTTAATTTCAATACAAAAACCAATCCATGATGACTACCTTCTCATTCACGGAAGATTCCTCAAATATTACCATTGTCGCTGTCGCCGCTTACCTTGCTTCCGATTATAGTAAAGAGAGTACATCATACGTCTACAGCTTTCTCAATTTGCCCTTTTACATTTACTAATTTAACATCTAAAGCAAAGATGAATTTGCCCTGCTTTAACCGTCATGTTCCTAGGATATAGGTATAGCTATTCTACGTCTATTTGTGCGCATTCTCTTTTCTTGTGAGCCAAGATTTTGCATCATTTCCACTACGGAGGTCTTAACTTCTCTGCCATATTTACTATACCACTTTTTCTTGTGGACCTGCCTATAGTGTTAACAGAGAAAAAGTTGATGTTTTTCCTAATAGCTTACCTCATTTGCATTACTAAAGTGGCAAACCAGATGAGAGCCACTCTACCTGAAGTCGGAAGCCCCTTTAGCATTTGCCTTATTGTGGAACAGACCACGTAGGCAACGTATTGTCTAACACCTACCATTTAACCTCATGGGTGGATTTACCTTGCGCAATTTCCATTGCTATCGCTAGCACTGATCTAGGGTTCATACTGTGTGCATGGGTTCATGGAGTCCCAAATTCTGTCCTATCTGACTCACTGAAAATATTTCGATACAATTATACGTCGTATACGAAGTGGCGAATCTTTCTCTTAACCACGGTATAGACGATATTTATGGAACCACGAAGTATGTCGTGGTTACGGGTAGGTCAAGTGTTTCAGTTTAACGTTCTGCCATGGCTTATGTCATTTCGCAATTACTTTATTCCACTTGCAGGCAGGGACAGCAGCACTTAGAACGAACGAGTTTGAGGATCAATCGTATGATTTCGGGCCGAGGCAAATGATGCTTAACTTCGATGTTCGAGCGTGACCCATGATCGCAGCAGGCTTTTGCCCTCGTGCTTACGAACAAACTAATGATAGTTGTTCATGGGGAAGGAAATCGGCGCCAGGCAATAATAGTTTTACTAATATTTCAGCTTTTAATTTACAACTATGAAATTTCAAGATATTTTCCATTGACTTATTTTCAAACCGAGTTATTTTTATCTACTAATTTGACCAATTTTAAGATTCGAAGTTATCAACACATTAATGCTTTTTATGACGATCGGGTTGGTGTCGTACTGGATTCCCATCCCGAGGGCCGGAGTTAGAATCCCGGCGGTGGCGGTGATTTTTTAGTGCAATGCCGATCCCTGATTGGGTGCCATTTGGAGAGTATTTCAACGACAGTACTCCGTCTGTCGGATGCGACATTAAACCGTGACCCCCTTAAGGATCGTGATTGAGACATAGTGAATGGCGTCAAGGAAGGTTAAAGCAATTATTTTCCCTTTCACCCCGATAAATGCCATGTAATATAAAGACAGTGACAAAACTACTGGGATGCATCTTCGGTTGGGGTAAATTGGAGACTTACCCAGGAGCGTTGCCTATCCATTGCCGAGTAGCCGTCATCTACATACACGCCAGAGCCAAAAGTATTTTTCCTGGTTTGGCTAGATATACTGCGTATATTTCGGAATCAGGTATCACTCCAGTTAAATAGATGTTCCAATCGTGACGATCAAGAGGTATATATATTCTTGTTGCATTTTTAAAGTTGCTCGTTCAATGAAATTTGTTAACCTAAAAGATATACGCGCTGTATAAGGAGGCAAAGTAGTTGGGCTGTAACGGTTGATGGTGAAGGGACACTGAAGTATAAGTAGCGGCTTAATCATTTTTAACGTATAAAAATTATTGTAAAACGAATAAAAGCCGAGTGATATTTCTCCGGAGCTATTGTACTCTAATTCAGCCTTTGGGTCATGTTTTTCCTATGCTATAATTTCAGTACATGTATCTTTTTTTCCATGAAAACCTACTTAAACCGCTTTATCATATCTACTAATAATAACCACGGTATCGATGGCTTCAATCTAACCATTTCTTCAAATACCACACCCTTCTCTCTACCTCCGCGTAATCATCAGAATGGATTTCTCTAGTGAAATGGAGTACTCGCCCTTGTCGTGTGGTATGTCTCTTGCAATCCTCAAATCCTCATTATCCTCGCTCTTAATGATGGCGGCTTTATAGCGCAATATGACTCGTGTGTACACAGAGTGTTTTAGTGCATCCCTGCTCAGCTCAAAGTACACGAAAATAATGTCTTTATCTTGCTTATACGAAGAGTACAGTCACAACACCGGGAAAAGATACACTAAGTTGGTTGCATCTACGACAGAGTTTATCTCTATGAAGTAGAGAATTTGATAAGGTGTTCCGCTGACAGCTTTAATTAGTTTTTTTGCACATGATCTAAGATAAGACAATTCTATCGGCGCAATCGTTTTCCTTTTAGCGAGGAGCAATTCATGTGGCTATTGGATAAAAATCGCGTGAGAGTTTTCCTACTACCAATGTGTTATTCCAAGTCCAAAAAGATGGACTAAAACAGTTGATATTTACAGACTTTTCGTAAGAGTATGACTCAAAAGCTGCGGTTTTAGGATAAAGTTAGAGTATAAAAGATCTCAAGAATCACAACTTGGCTTTCTTCTTCTAAAAATTAATATTCATGATTTTAAAATTTAATACCTCATGGAATTACTCAGGTGTTCACTAAACTCAATGCATTACATAAACTCAGCTCAACGCCCATTCTAATATAGTGAAGAATGTGAATAATTTTACACGTATTACTGCAAAAATGCATGCACATTATATGAGCCATCTCATTGAATAGGAATTGATTTATCATGATCTGGACCAAGTTTGAGAACCACTCCTCCGAATTCGAGCTGAGCCCAGCAGTACTTAGGTGTTCGAGCAGGAACCGGTATTTCCATCGTGATCATTGTCCTCGTGGTTACAAATGAATCAGCGAGCATAAGGATATCAACCAATACATGCTTAGTGATGGGAAGTAATTGATTACAAGTAGTCCAATTACTGGTAACGACCACATTTGACTTACTGTTACTGGTAATCGTTCTTCAAATTGTAGTTCTACTTGTAATCCAAACCCAAAGTAATCATTACTCTCGGTAAAATTTGTAATCGGCGCGTAATTGGTCATTGATAATGTCAAAGTTTTCGTATTTTATCAACTGCGAGAGTATTTGTTTACAATTGTTTATTCCGACTAATTGTTTCGACTTTAGTATTTTCAATCCATTATTAAAGCCGGGTCTCCACCAGAAACATTTTCCGCGCAACATTGTGCCGCAATGCAGTTTTTTAAGTCTTACGCTCTAAGAATTCAATGCTGTGGTAATCCCAGAGTTTTCGGTTACGTATAAAGTAATTGTAATCTACTTGTAATTGCAATTGATTTCTTTTACTAAAAGTAATTTATACATGTAGTTAATTACTTTTTTGCTGAAGCAATTGTAATTGCTGTTTGTGGCTGTTTTTTAAGTCTTAACGCTCTTAGAATTCAATGTTGTGGTAATTCCAGAGTGTGCGATTACATATGACTTAATTGTAATCTACTTGTAATTACAATTGATTACTTTTACTAAAAGTAATATTTACATGTAGTTGATTACTTTTTTATTGAAGTAATTGTAATTTCCCTCAATTAAATGTTTTGGGTAATTTACCCAATATTGTACATACGTCCCTGTGAGCTGCCGCAGAGGTGCCGATACCAGCCATGAAAGGGGAGGGAATAGAGGGAGAGGACAGAGGTGAGTTACCAAACGATGCGTCTAAAGTTAGCGTAACGCTGTCTTTGTTATAGCCTCTAATAGTGCTTCGAAAGAACGAAATTTTGTACCTACCAGTTTAGTAGTGTATCTCTCCTATTTTTTCACTTCTGTTAGTTATAGAGATGTAGCGAGGGGTCAAAATAGTATCCTCCGTGTCGTACCGAAACTCGCCTCATTTGAATACTTCAAGTAATCTAAGCCTAGCGTGTAGACTCACAAAACATTCTGATGCATCGTAGAAAACGTGACTATACCTTCGGAGGTGGATTGCTTGCAGAGAGAGGTTTGGTCCAGAGACGTTTGCCCGACTGGTGCTGCGTATGTGTCGACAGGGTTGACCGTGGAAAAGTAGAGCATGTGTTTAGTTGAGAGGGTGAGGGTGCATTACAGCGTTTCATTTGACCATCTCTGATATTTATCCAGACTACGGAACCATATTAATAAATGCGGAGCAACTTGCGCCGGCTTTATTGATATCCATATGTTCACGCTCACACAAACACAGGCCTTTCACAGGTTACCGAACGTGCCACCGATTCGCATCGTTTCATTCCTCGTCTTTCGAGTGCGGTGAGCTGCATTGTTATGTTCCGATGTACGATATCTTCAATGCGTCGAATGTATAACTCCCATTCTTACTTCTATTCCATCATCATTTGCGCCGTAGAGGTTTAAAAAATGGCGCAGGTAACAAATTTTCCTCGAGGAAAATGAGGCATAGGGGGGAGGGATACCACGGCTGAAAATACATTTTCAGGTTGCTGGATTTTACATCACAATGGTGGCATGCAAATAGATTCACCGTTCACCGTTTGTCACTTGAAAGATGTATCTAGGAATTACTGGTTTTTGCGTTTTATTGATGCTAGCCATTTTGGAGAAAAAATATTAGAAATCATACCTAAAAATCAACCAATTTTTTGGAATGGTAATCGGCTATAGGAAGCAATCCAAAACATATCTATAAAACAAGTCCTAGCTATATCCTTTATCTTTGAATCCAGATATTTTCAAGTACGTAAGTTTCATGCAATGTCTGTCACAGATTAAAGCGAGGAGGATGCCCAGTCCTTTTCTTAGCAGGCTGTCGCGCAAGCAAGCAGGTGGGAAGATGGCATAGCTGTCTCTTTAAACGGCAAACATCTCGGAATAGGCGCTGCATATATCGGAAATAGCAGGATTGGCGTTTTGAAAAGTATCCACTACTCCCCTTAAAGGAAATAAAAAAAACAAGTTATACCCTAAGTGCTTCTTTCTAGTGGAAAAACACTGAAGCTAGACTCTCACCACTCATGCACAAAACAGAAAACAAGTAGAGGAATACGTCTGCGCGACTAGCTAAATTATGGCAAAAATCTGACTTGCACTACTATTGCTCTCAACGGCTCATTTTTAGACAAAAATCCGAAGATTTGTTTACAGAGAACTCTATAATTCACTTGCCTCTGAGAAAACTCTTAGGTTACTCCGTGAGTCTTCATTTTAACGTCTCTAATGATTTGCTTCGTTCATCCTGTAGTTACATGGTTTTCATCGATAATTCTTCCCTTAAATTTCTCTTTCGAATACTGTTTTCAACAACGAGTTTTTGTGACGGTAAGTGCGTCTAACAGATTGGTCTATTTTACCTTTCAATTTTTTCATTTAAAAACTTCTCTAAATTGCTAACAAATAATCCTCATTCACACAAGTAAACAAGTAATTCTCATTGTAAGTATAAAAACAAAAATAAGGATCTATAAGGCCCAATTACAGCCCATAATACTCCACGGATCTGAAGTATGCTCCCTAACAGGGTCCTCAGAAAGAAAACTCATAACTTTCGAAAATAAATTTCTAAGGAAGATTTTTGGACCAATTCGTGAAGGAGAAGGTTGGAGGATAAGAAAAAAACAGAACTGAGAAAAAGCTATACCGACCCTGATGTAATAGCCATTACAAAAAGCAAACGTTTAAGATGCCCGGGCCACGTATTAAGAATAGACTACAACAGTATGGTTAAACAAGTCTGGAATGGTAAACCTGAGGGGAGAAGGCCTGTGGGAAGACCCAGACTCCGATGGGGAGACCAGGTGGAAAATACCTGAGAAGACTAGGAGCAGGGATGCAGGCTGCAGTTGATAGACAAGAGTGGAGGCGAATCGTTGGTGAGGCCAAAAACCCTCCTGGGTTTGTGTGGCCACAAAAAGAATAAGTAAAAAACTTCTCTACATCATTCTTCATAGCAATGGTGATTCTTTCAATCCATTTGATCGTCAAAATTCTTCGATAATGCCACACTTTCTATTGCACCCACCCACCTTTGCTCCGCTACTATTATTTTTCAAGGTTCACAGCCATAAAGAATACGAATTTTCGTTAAATTCAAGGTGTTACGATTCGTTTTTCTTGTGTGCCGCTTCCATTGTCTTTTCGCAGCGCCCGGAATGCGCTCGCCCCAGTGTGCGGCCGACCGTGAGGAGCTTCGGCGCAGCCTCGACCGTCTCGACTTTCCGCTCTTTCGGTCGACAGTTCCGGGAGCTCCGGCGCACGGCTGTGCACACATTCAACGGCAGGAAAACAACCAACCCTTCGCGATTTGCGTAAACGTGAACACACGTTCTGGGCTTGGCGCTCGTATTTTCCATCCTCGGTAGCGTTCGTGTGTTGTTTGTGTCAAAATATTACGCTACGTATTAATACTATACGTAAAAGATATGCCATACAATTGAACCATCTGTGTACACGACAAATAAGAATTTATATCCACTTTTAAGTTCTCAAGAGATGTGAATATTCTCTATAAGGGGTTGGCGAAGATCTCGTTAGCCTCATGAAGAGGTTATAAAATTACGGTATCGGTTAAAGCCAAGGAATTAGGTTGTCGTATCCTAGCGGACGTACCTGAGGGAGGTTATAATTAATCTTTAACTTAGGTTAAAAAGCTGTTTAAAAACATTCTTAGTGTTGTAACAAATTGTTAAACAATAATTTCTCAGCACATGCTTCATAGAGTGCCTGAGGGTGTGATTCCAGCGATAACTAAAATACTCGGGACAGGATACTGGGTTGGCGTTAGTATGCACCATTCTCAGTAGCTTTCATGTGCAGTTTGTGCTACACTATCATGTCTGAAGTTCTTGCCTATTATTCAAACACAAGCAGACATGTATGAGAACCCGAATCGGGTGATAACGTGTGACGGTTAAATGGAAGCCCTGAACAAAGTCGCATTTAATATAACTGTTCCACTCGTGCCAAACGGAAGCAAAGTTAAAAACCAAGCTGGTTTATAAGTGTCACGCATGCGCTTAGCTTTGTCGTAGTGATATTATGTTTTTATGTACGTATTGATTTAGAACTACAAAACTATATGTACTCTATCATAATAATGACATATTAAACGATGCATTCAAGGAATTTGTAAATGTAAAAAATGTAATTTAAATGGCAATGGGTCAATTGGTATTAGAATTTGGGAACAAGGGCCCTCCATGTGCCTTAACTCATGACATGAAAACACGGCATAAACACTAAGAGAAGCTACAAATTAAAGTGGAGATTTTCCTTTTCTTTATTGCATTTAGGAGGTACAGACTTGGCGAAACTTGGTGCCAAAAGTCTGAGTAGAATACGACATGGGGAGAGGAAAGCATATGACAGCGGTGGAACAAAGAGATCAAAGGTTCACCCTGAGGTCCGTGTGATCTTTGATTTTTCAACTAGCTCATTCCTTCACTTCATTCATCCTCGCTGGCCTCAAACTCTCCGCTGGTGAGTGCCACCAAGCACCGAAACTCTGTTCACTGATGAAACACAAGAGTGAAACTCTGTTCATGATGAGTGAAAAAAATTACCTTGTTTAAAAGAAAAGCATATTCTCCTTTCAGACAACTGTCGTTTTCACCAACATAAACTGCCTACATGCATCCCCACAACACCTGCGCAACTTTATGCTGGCCTCACTAGGATTTGTAACAAAAAAGTGGAGAGCAAGCAAATCATTTCCAACGAAATTAGAACTCCCGCATCCCTGTGGCGCATTGTAGCTTTTGAAATGGCTCTAAAAGCTAATGACCCTCCTCTACGCGCACTCGACGAAGTAACGCTTCACCAATCTCCATTTTGCTTGCCATATTTGATTACCGTGCTTCATCTTTCCAGTTCCCTCCCGCGGCATCAACAATTAACCTAGTAAGTTGGCAGCTGTAGCAGCTACTTGCACGATGGTTACCAGTGCGCGTTCGTACGGCGTTTATTGCCTTCGATGGCGCAAACGATGGTGTGAACGGGGTATTAGCTGAATATTGTTTTAGCTCATAGTATTTCCATTGGTATTTGCTGATGATATCTTCCTTCAGACTTTTAAAAATTAAATCTAGGGTGATCATTCAATGGAGGAAGAGTGGAGAGAAACCCGGCACCGGGTTTAACGTCCCATGCATTAATTCGAATTTCCACAGAGAAAAGGTCATTCGCCTTGACTGGGACTCGAACCTGAATCCCTCGAAGCTCTCAAAAATCCACCGGGGAGAAGGTCGCCTTGGTGGCGTAACTAGCTAAAGCATTCGGCGCGATATCGAGGGTTCCGAGTTCGAGTCCCGGTCAAGGAGAGTGGTTTTTCCTCTGTTCGCACTTATTTGTACTTGCACTTTCGCACGTATGTGTACTTGCGGGTGACTCCGTAAAGCTAATACCGTGGCTAGTCCCAGTATCCTTGAAATTCGTCCCATATAATAAATGATCTCCGCGTGGCACCCAAGTTGTGATCGGAAATCCGAATATTCTCCACCACCTCCGGAGTTCGATCCCAGGCCGTCGAAATGGGAAGCTAGACCTCTAGCCACCACACCGTTCCGTTTTGCAATCATGTTTTTTATGGCTATTTCTTTAAGGAAACCACTCTTACCTACTCCCGTGGCCATGCGTGCCCGAGGTTGTATTTGGCCTTACCACAGAAGGCTGCCTCCATTTCTTTCGTACTTTGGCTTTCTCCTTGTTGAGACTCATCTTGCTCATATCTCCCTCAACCTGATCTTTACATCATTGTCTTGGCCGTGTTGAGGGTCTCTGTCCTTCTGGGTTATGCTTGATTTATTTGGTCCAGTTTTGATTCATCCTGCCCCATTATTTGCTTATGATAAAATGGCCTGCCCTCCTCAATATTCTACTTGTGGCTTTCTCCACCATATCTGATGCTCTGAATAGATCTCTTGTTTATCTATTGTGCTTATTTTTCCATCTGTTTCCCTTTCGGTCGGTCCAAATATCTTTGTCTACACCTTCTTAGCTTTCGAATGTCACTAGTCTTTTCTCTTCATGAAGGTCATCGGGTTTTCCCGGCATATACATCCTAGTAAGAGCTCTCAGGTTTCCCATGGGGTCCCAGAGTTCATTATCACCAACGTTTCAAAGGCTAATTCTGTTATATTATTCAGGACATACGTCATCCTTAAGAAAATGTTAGTCTTAACCATTGAAACATCAGAGATAATCAACTCGATGACCCTGTGGGAAGCTCGAGAACTCTTCCTACTCTAATTTGCATTCTTAACTAAAATCTATGTTTCATCTCCACACATTAGTGTAGATCTAGATATAGTTTTATAAGCTTTAACATTTGTGTGATTTAACTCCATGTAGGCTAAGTTATAAAGAAATATTTCTCATTGGTTATCTTGGCTTGGTTTATTTCGTTCTTTCAGAGGAAAACTTATTCGAAAAATGCTTCATTATCGAATGTGGAGACCATCCAAACCCATCTGTATAATTTCCTAGACTCCTGCGTGTTTCGAAGACCAAAACAAACCACCTCGAAACACCGCTTACCGCATTTTGAGGTTAGTCGATGCGAAGGACAAATAGAGGGTAGTTACTGTGATAAAATGTTGCCAGTAGTATATGAGCTTCTATTGGCTAAATTAATGCAATTTTTACCCCGATTTTCCTCTAGCGGACGTTGTCCTATAAAATTTACCCATGTATTTTGAAGTGGCATTCGACAACTGAAGTGAGGTGCGCCATTCGGGTCAGGTGGATAGGCTGGTTAGGAAAGGGTTGATTCTGGAATGGAAAAAGTTCGGAGTAAACACGGCGTCGGAATTAATCAACTCTTAACTAAAGGCACCAGCGGGACAACAGTTTAACGTCCCACCCGACGGACGAAGAGCTGTACTTGAAGTGCTCTCCACACAGCACTCAAGTTGTGATCGGGATCCTAGTGATGAATCGTCGCGATGTGTAGCCAATTTTCTGGCCACCACATAAACCTGATACCCCCTTTTTTATAACTAAGAATTTACATAAGTGTCCGCAATAATAAAGACTGAAAATCCGTATAAGTTTCAAGTAGAGGATTCTAAAAAAAAAAAAAAATGGAAATTCATAAAAATTCAAAATTATCGAACTATTCTTGGGAGCTATGGATTGGTGGAGGGGAGGTGATTCGGGCAGACTTCGGGCACCGCAGCCTTTGGTGGGTTAACGGCGCTGCCTGCACGGCAAACCACCGAAAAAGGCAAATGTCATCCTCCTCAATAATCACAATTACCAACATTCTACGGGACCTATATTGTCGAAAAAATAATGAAACTCAAAGGAAGATTTCAATTCACTATAGTGAGCTAATCACTTTGCAACATTGCAGCGCAGTAGCCTTCCATTCGTTTCATACTCTGCGCAGTAGGCTGCGCACTTCAAAACAAATCGAGAGCGGAGGTGACGTGCGCTAAACAACAAAAGAACATCGGTAATCGCATCCGCGATAGTTGTATTTGTGCTGATTTTCCGTCAAGGCGTCAAACGAGGTTTATGTAAAGTTTTTGATTGCTCTGTTAAAAGCTTAAGTTTTTAATGACTTCTTTTGAACGAATTCGACTACTGTACACGAAACATCAGGCTGTGACTTTTGTGCACAGAGTGCTACCTAGCGGCAGGTTACCAAACGTTTCGCCAATGTATATCGTCCCTTTCAACGTCGTAACTGCGCGCTGAAGTGCACTGACGTGTTCCGATCGCTAACTTCAACGCTTTTAATGAAAAACTCTCAATGCTGAAATATATTTGCATGATGCGTACGTTACTTGATTTTCGTATCACTGCATATTACCTAGTACTGTACCGCTGAAAAAAGTCTAATCGGTTTGCTAATCGGTGATTTTTTCTATACTCTATAATTTGTATCACCTTTAAAAATAAGCTTAAGCCGCATTGCTCCATCTTCTGAGCACCATTTTTGTCAACGTACAAGAATGCGACCGTGGAGATGAATGTCTTATTTGTCTTTAAAGCCCTGTAATACCCGGGAATAATTATTGTTCTTGAATTGGCCTGTAATCCAGCGCCAGGCCATGTCGGATGGAATGGCGGCAACCCATCGCGATCAAAATTTCGCCACTGTTTACACACTGTATGCACACCGCTCTGCACACTCACTGGCAGTGAAAAAGCCGTGGAAACAGTTTAGCGCGAGGGACTACTTTGCATATTAAATGAGTGACATTCAGTTTATATTAGCGATAATTAGGGACATAGTAAAAAATATCCATTATTTATTTGACTAGAGTACATCAACCATCATTAATTAATATTATTATAAATCTATTAATTCATAATATTATATATTAATCCTCAACATCTTTATTATTATCATGCTTTTTAATGGAGAAGCTACTCGTTACTCATGTATCTGTGCATAATTAGTCAGCATAATAAATGAAAACACTCATAAAAAAGAAAACGATTATCATACTCACTGGTTAGTTGTAGCAATATTTAACACATCCTATTCAAAATCATCCTCTTCATGCAATTTTATTACCCTATTCACAAAAAACGATAGGCGAAAATGCGCACAACTTTGATGCCTGATCACTACGAAAATGAAATGTTTTATCATGCATATCGGAGAAAGGCAATTGCAAGCAATTCAAATGCATGCCAGCAGAGGGGGGGAAGTTTGAAGAAAGACACCGCAAACCACTTTATAATATTTAATAACACAAAATAATATTTATACATGATTCGCTTGTGATGGGTAGTCTGCTACGGAATCCTGTACTCCCATAATTTCCATCGTCCGATTCGACGTTGCCAAATGCACCTCAAAACTTCACGTGCTATATTTAAAAATCTAAGGAATATTTTATTTCTTTCGTAAATACGGAGGAAATAAGAGGATAACACTGGTTGATTTTCTCAGAATAGAAATTGTTGACCAATATCCACATCATCTCTTTTTTCGTGAAAATCTGTATGGCAGAAACATAAAGAATACATAATTGACCCTTATGAAGCGGGGTGCGCTATAAGGCCCATGTTAAAAAAAACTTCAGTATCTCAAACACTAAATCAAAAACCCCCAAATTTTTTTTCGTAAAATTTTAGACCATAATTAAAGGAACAAATACCGCAATAATGAAGAAAATCTATACAATTCAAAATTTCGAACCAGGCACCTTAAAATGACAAATTTGCTGACGCAGTAACCTCGCCCCCATGATGCTAACCTCTCTCGGCGGCCGCACATGGACTCCATGCCGTGACTGGTTAGTTCCCCCGTCGGGATCCCTCCCGAACCATATTCGCTCCAGCAGAATAACCTGCGCGTTATCCTCACTCCTCTTCTCTCCTTTCCCGGATTACTGGAGGAGGATCGGGCTGATGTGGTGGATACAGTACATGCTTCCCATACCAAGGACCCGGGTTTTAATTCCAGCGGTGGTGGAAATTTTTCAGTAGAGTCCCGATGGATTGGGTTTAGGTGCTTCGTCGAGAGCACTTGATATACAGTACTCCGTCCGTCGAATGTCCCATGTCGTTAGACTGAGATCTCCTTGGCGCTTTTTGTTAAGAGTAGGCTAATGCCGACACCAGGTTTCTCTACACCTTTCCTGCATTTCTCAATGATCCTTCCCTTACCCACCTACCCACCTCAATGGCGCAAATTACCTCAGTCGCCGGTCACCTCCCCGAATAACCAAACCAAACATGCTGGTTGAATCTTGATGCAGTGAAAAATGAAAAGCTGAGCTTTAATCTTCTATTTTTGGTCCGTTGAGAGATGTTATCTCACACTCGAGATACGCCGCAAATACTCGGGGCCCAGGACAGATAGATTAAATTCGCGAAATGAGAAAACTACAACGGAAAGCCGCAGGTTTGGTTAAAAGCTGTTTCGGGCGGACAGAGAGAGAGAGAGAGTGACACGGCTCATTGAAGGACTAGTTTGAAATCCGCAAGATTTGAAGGCTGCACGCTAAGCTAAGATTGGCTAAGAATTTCAGATTGCGCGAGTTTTAGGGTGACAGGGTGGTTTTAATTTTAAATCCGCACTATATAGCTAAAAAGGATAGGAGCGGAAAAAGTAAGAGAGATACACTGTGAAACAGATAGGTACAAACATTACTTTTCCTCACTTATCACTAGTGACAAGAACAGATGAGGCACTATAACATTCCGTTTACACACATTTCACTCTACGTTATTACACTCATACAATTTCTTTTCCTTGTTCCACCAAACTAAGCTGCATATTTCTCATTGCCGTGTAGTAATATTAAGTGACTCCGTCATAATCATTTTATATTGTAGATACCCGCATTTTTATCACCATAGCGATTGTAATGATGGCAAAAGTTGGCTGGGTGCTTTAACTTTTTCTAATTTTCATAAACTTTTTCATAACCTCGTGAATCACGCTGTAAATATTAAGTACTTCATTTTAGGGCGTTCTGGTATTGTGGTAATGTATGGTTGCTCACTTAATCTTGGCATTTTTTAATGTTTCAATTAATTTTTGAAGTTCACCATTACTAACATCATATTCAATGTGAGATGGTAGGTATTCTACGAAATAAAACCTAGGTCCAAGGGCAGTCTGGCATAGAATTTCCCCAACCGTGGTGATTTTTTTTCTAACGTTTCTTTCATTAAAATATTTTTATCTACACCACACTTTTTTTAAATTCTTCGCTTTTTTTCCTTCTTCAATACCATCCGAAATTCTCACTCTTCTCCTCCATTTCCAAGGCTTGCCCAATATTCTTCCCGCTCTCACATTAGCATGCTGTTACACCTCAATACGCCCTCTATACAATTTTACTGCTTCATCTTTTCATGATGATTAAAACACTTTGACCTCTTCCGCAGATTTATTTAGATGGTACAACGCGTTGTAACACACTATGGCATCATTTTGTGCGAGGTTCTTTGGTTTTGATCGTCTATGTATAGGAATTTGAGTAAGAATACCGTATTTTTCCATAAATTTATTTTGAGCAACAACATGTTTCAATATGTTACAACGTTATTGTCAGGCAATGCATTCCACAGTACAACTATTCTTTGACATACACTACCCGATGATGATGTTTTAAGACATTAAAACGTGATGTTGTTCAAAACAAATCTGTAGATGAGTACGAAATTCTTACTTTAATTCCAGGATGAACTTCCGCAAATTATAGCCTGAATCTGTGAATTATATGTCCTAGATATTTAGCCCTACACCGAAGCGTAATGGGGGAGGTAAGTGGGTTGGGGTGAGGAAAGTGAAGCGGGTGGTGAGGGGTTTTGAATGGACCGAGGAAGAGAGAGACATAAGAAACGGCGGTTGCAAGAGTTTGGGAATGGGTGGTGACGGATTCTGGAGGCTTCGTGAGGACTCTAGGCGGAGGAGGCGGGAGGGTTTAAGGTGGCTGGTCTAAAAAACCAATGTGAACAGATTTTTTTAAAAATTTCCAAATAAGTTCCGTTTTGGATATTCTATGGAATATCGAAGAAAACACGGGGGATCATCGACATACTTATTGCGATATTTTAGATTCTTTTAACATGGAGCCTTATGGCGCTCTCCACTCCAATAGGATACATTCTGCACTTTCTCCATTCCTACAGAACATATTTTAACCAAAAACTGATAATGTAGCTCTAATAAATTAAAATCTATTCTGTAAAAATCATTTGATACTATCGACTGAAATTTTTCGTAAATACGATTAAAAATATGTATGCGAGAATTTCAAATGTCGCACGCGGCTATGTGGTATAAAGTTGGCAACGTGGCACACGAAAGTACGGGACATGCCAAGCAGAGACACGTGTTGCAGCGTGTTGCAGAATGGACGCTGTTGCCGGATTAAAAACGAAAGATTAAATAATTTATAGAAACATATTTTAATACTAGTTCGCATTCGAGTGGCAATACATCTTCATTAAAATGCTTATTTTGAATTCTATGGCCACGGGGGTGAACTGTTTTCAGAAAATTAATTTCGCAAGAATAACTTAAGAAATGAATCAAGTCTGCATTTAAGCAAATTTTTATGGCAATGTGTAAATTTAAAGGACAATATTTCAGAATGTACCGAAGACATAAGTCATTCCTACTGAATATAGTATAACTACTACCTATTATTTAAATTTTAAACGAGCATTAAAATTTAAGTAACTAAATTTCTCAATGACTAACGATTACCCGACCAGCCACCTTAAGGACAAGAGCGTTGTGCTCAAGCAAGAGTTGTCTTTGCCCGGTCACTTGAGGAGGAAGAGTTTATGAAGGCATTGAAAGTGTTTTATTCATCGTGAACATTGATAATTTCCACCTGGTCCAGCCTAAATAGCCACTTCTATATGCTTCATCCTAATTTATCCTGCCATCTTCCTTTTCCCTCCCACTACATCCCTTCCTCTCTTGGTTTCTTCCCCATACAGCTTACCATTTACATCCTTCTCCACACTAACATTTCGAGAATCATCAATCTATTCTCCGTCTCCTTCCGTAGCGACCATGTTTCGGCTCTGTTAAAAGCTACGCTCCACATATTTAATAGCTTGAGTAGATCCATAAATTGGAATATAGGCGAGTTGCAGAGAGCGATTTCAAGGACTCTTAAATTGACGGCTGTCAATATGAGACGGTTTACTTGGCTGCAGTGTTTGGTTCCCCAAAATGGCTACGCTCATGCCAACGTATATTATGCGTTTTTGTAGTCATAATTACTGGCAAAGTCTAATTCAATCGTGGCGTAACCGTTTTGAGTCATGATATCACAGCATTAAATGAGAGATTTCACTCAACGACGAGATTTCTCCTAGTGATAAAGACTTGCGGTTTAATTCATTTGATTTAAGATAAACCTTCTTTGAGATAACTACTCGAAAGGCATTTTGATTGCTCTCTGTTGTCGTGAAAATTCTGATGAACTTTGGCTAGTAGTAGCTAATTTTTCAAATAGTTGCAAAGTTTGAAAATTGAGCAAGGTCATCGGTATCAATAGCTTTTTTTACGTGTAGCCAAGGTTCTAAATATCGGATAACGGGTTCTTAATGGTTTGGCCCTGGCATATCCGGTAGCGACCGGTATACCGGCAGCCGATATGTATAAGCTTGTATGTAGCTGCAATGGCGTGAATCAAATTTAATTTTATAATTCTGTGATCCTTAAACTCACAACAATACTAAATTGTGATTGAGTGGAACATTTAGAAACACCACACAAAAATTAAGCACAAAAAGGTTTAAATGCTTACTGTTATCATCAGGTGAAATAACAGGAATTTTTTAAAATTTAGTTACCCCTCATGGGTGGGGGAGGTTTTAGAAAAGATGCTGGTGGTTGGGGACTGAACGGAGGGGTGAAATGAGCCTGGTGGGGAGGGTCAGGGTATCGGGAAGTTGGTGGAAGGAGAAATATTATACCCTTTTTCCAAACTCATGGCCGGTGGACGTCACAGAGTGAGTGACCCATGAAAGGTGTTTCCCCTTCCACCTCCTTTTCTGGCTCCCGGTGCCCGAACAGCGTTGCCAGCTCCTGCAAATTAATGCACGCTGGGCGGCGAGGAGTCGCGTTAACCATTGATTTAGAGCCTTAACCAACGAATTTTAATATTCCCTATCCTTAATTTTTATCCTGGAATTGGACCGACACTGGCGATGTTAAAAAGATCGCCGACACGAGCACAATTAAATTCGCACGCAGTAAATTTGGCAACATGGACGATATGGAACCGAAGTGAACCATACGGCACTCGGAGAGAGATTGAGTTCTCCCCTCCCTCCAATGCTTTCTATGCCACTCTTCTGTGATTGGACGGGAAAGTAAAAGGTACACCAGGGCAATCAAGGTCAGCCGCCGTGAGTTCAGAAAAAGGGTATAGCACGGTTAAGGGTGAAGCGTCCCCGTTGCGCTGCATGATCGTTGAAGGGTGAAGGAAGGATGGGAGATTGAGGATGGGCGAGTTGTAGGTGAACATTTCACTCAGTGTATCACTATTGGAAATCATGTATTTCCGGATTTCATTCTGCTCAATAATATCTAGTCGAGATCCCTTCTCGAAAAGTAATATTTCTGGAACGAAATTACTTGTGCACTTGGTGTCAAAAAGATCTGAAGATCAAAAATTCCGAGCTATGATTTTCGATTCTCGTTCCGGAAGCAGCCATGGTGTTCATTCGTTCTGTCTTCTACCATCCTTCCCGTTTGGCGCTCGTATTGGAGTACTTGCACTGTTGTCTACGCATATTTTTCAATATTTAGAATTAAGTACCTATTACTGGAGGAGAAATTTTTCAAATTAGATACATGGTAATACGCAGTTTGGAACCGATTTATGGCGCAGAGTAGATATGCAATTTTGATTTTAGTATATCAGTTGGAAAATTTTCGGTCATGCCAACTAATGATGGCGCTAAGCGTTAAAACCAGGTCGTGATTAAGTTTTATTTGTAGAATTCCCCAGTGTTTCATTTAATCATGAATTGCTTTCACAAAAGTACGCTGGAAACTAAAGCGTTATACTAAATAGAACAAGCCTAATGTACGCTTAACTAATGATCTTGAGATAGTGGTTCCATTAATTCTACGCCTGGTTTATGACAACAAACAGCTCAGTCGAAAATTAGCCGGAATGGGAATATCTATGAATACCACAAAAAAATATGCTCATCTCGATATGAGCCGTGAAAAAGAATTTGCAAAATCAGTTCATAGAGCAACTCATTTCTTACCTTTAGTTAGTTGAGGTATCCATGAAATATTAGAAAAATAGATGAATGCGCGAACACGACGTTCCTAGGAAGAATGCCAGCAGGGATTGGGGCATATTAAGCCCATGGTTAACTATTGAAAAGTAAGCTCATTAAATGTAGTATAAACATAAAAATACATGTGACATATATTAAAGCAGTTGTAACGTATGGAGGTGCATCATGGACACCATCAATAAAGGAGCAAGAAACCCAGATAACATTTAAAAAGAATATATTCCGACATGCCAACGGACCAGTTGAATAAAATGGTGCATGGAGGATAAGAGACAACCAGGAAATAGATTTACCCTAAAAAATGAGGGTATTGATAGTTTTTCTCAAATCTAAACGAATTCGATAGTTAGTTGGCAATAAATGAATGGATGAGCGCCGTATGCCAAAGAAAATCTGGACGGCACAGACACATGACAGCAGACAGAGGGGTCGACCGAGAAGAAAATGGAAGGATGGCGTGATGGAAGATCTTAGAAGGGTGGGCGACGAGCGGGGGTGCAGAGATTACGCAAGACCGCAAAAGGCATGGAGAATAGGTATTTGAGCCTAAAGTTCACATTGGGTTGCGGTGCACGAGGAGAAGCGGAATCATGAAAACTCCTCGTGCTCCTCTGCACGATTATAACTCAACAAATCCCGAGGAAGGTGAAATTTTTTCTTGCCTGGATTCGACACATTTTCCTCTTCCCCACCAAACCCTGTGTTCGTCCTTTTATGTGTTCCTATCCCTTTCCATTTCCTATGATTGCATGATTTATATATATATATATATATATATATATATATATATATATATATATATATATATATATATATATATATATATATATATATAAATTCAAACTTACAGGAGGTAGGAGAAATAGGAAAAGATAAAGAATTCGTTCTTATATATATATATATATTCATTTATTTATTTTTTAATTTGCATACATACATACACGAGTAGTTTGAAAAGTTTGATGTCGAACATATTACTGTACGAAAGTGGGAAGAAAAACATTTTTATAACACAATTCAAACTATTTTGTAGCAATGCAGAAAAAAACATCGATGTAGGTAGTCCCACCAAAAGATGCACATGCACCGTGAGCCTGCCCGGGCGCCACACGCCAGCGACCTGCGCGCCGCGAGCATGTCGGCGGCTGCAGTGGGAAATTCCTCCTTGCTCTGGAGCTCTATGGTTAGCCGGTCGCGGCGAGTGATGGGGGTGGGGGAGGCCTCGTGACCCGTCGGCGGCGCTGGAAGGGAAAGTCGATCTCTCTCTCTCTCTCCTCTGCACTGCGCGGGGAGGGCGGTGGCGGCTGGAGCGGCGTGCAGTAATGGGATTGCGTAGCGGGTCGGTGGTTGTCGGATTCACTGGCGGCGGTTACGAGAGGCTCACCTTGAGTGATGTAGTAAGGTGCCCGTTAGGAGGGGGGATGTGGAGAGGAGAGAGGATGTGAGTGACGCGGAGGAGGAGGAAGGGGGGGGGCGGGCGATGGCAGGAAATTGTGTGGGCACGAGAAGTATGAAGCGGGCGCAGTGAAAGGAAGAGGCACGGCGATCGCTCCAGTGTGTTTTGAGTAATTAACGTGTGTTCCGCCGCGGCGAAGGGGGCGGCAGGTGCGAAAGTAGCGATGAGTTTTGCAGCGGTGCGAAGCGGAACGATAACATGGCTAAAAATATCGCCGACACCTATCGATTACCGGTGAACGTTACCGTAAGACGGGGGTACATTGCACGTTCAAAGATTTTCGTGCAGCAAATCAGAAAAAAAATAGCTCCGAGGGTCGGATAGGGAGCTGTATGAATAAAAATCTACCGGAGCTAAAGATGGAGGGGATAAACTAACTGTAAGTTATGTTTCGAGTGGTACGAAACGGAGCAATATTTGGACATAATACCGGTGATATCGATCGATCTACGGTATATGTTACCGTAAGATTTAAAGAAGAAAAATTTACTTTGCACCTTGAGAGTGTACTTTGCATCATATTAAAAAAATAACCGTTCCGCTGGTCAGATAAGGAATTTCATGCATAAGAACCGGCCGATTTTTAAGAGATGGAGCAGATTGCTAAATGATATAAAGTCGCACCGCCATCTCGTAGATTTGCTCCCATGAATTGCATGAGTCCCACAGGATATTATGGTATTATGGATGAGTCAAAGGATGTATTTACATAACCTCAATGCCTCCATTAAAATTCTAGGGCAATAAATTTGATGAATAGCTAAGCACTGCTGGAGATACCTTGCATCTCCATTGAAATAAATTTCTAAAAAAATACACACCTTTACAAAAAAATTAAATAATATTTAAGTTTGAATAACATTAAACTATTTATACGATTACATTTCATTCCAAAGTCTTGGTACGTGCTTTTTTACGTTCTTTTATTTCCAAAAGCTCTTCATAGTGGTGCAAATTATCCCCATTCTATGTTTACTGCTTCCACTCACTCTGTGCGAATTAAAAGTTCAAGATTATTTACAGTGACGAGTCAATGTTTCTGGTTATTTCGTTCATTGTACATTGAGAGTCATATTATCTACATAATAGTAACAACATTCTGTTAATCTGAGGAGAAACATACCTATTCAAAATAATGGTTTTGTTCTTTTCAACTCTTGATTCAATATCTGTTACACCACTCATCGCCAAAATTAGCTTTTGTAGTCTCTGATTAGAGCTAACAATAAGCATTTTTATGCTCCTGGAAATTTACAGCATTTGAGAGTATAACGAGTCTCATCGGCCTATCCCGGAGCTCTCTTCATCTTTAACAATAGGCGCCTGATAAGATACTTCCATAGATATCGCAGGAAAATAATCATTAGTTTGTGTATATCAGACCTTTATCCCAAATGGCACTTTTTAACAATCAAAAGCGAATTTTTATATTTGCAAAAACGGTCTTTTAATCTACAAGATAAGAGTAATACTCTCCTAATGTATGTGAAACTTAAACAAAAATGCGATAAAAATAGTTATGTGCATAAATGGGTTAAATAATCAAGTCTTAGAATTAATTGTAGCAAAATCCTCCCCTCGGCAATGTATCCTCTTTGCTGAAGTTACAGATCTTCCGGGTTTTCCTCCACGTTGGTCCATCTAATACATATCCCCTATGCTCCAACAATCATCTGAACAATCCAATTTCTCACGCCAAGGATCCTTTTTCCTGGCGACATTCAGAATTCCAGAATATTTCAATGCTCACCCAAGTGCTTCGTGCTTGCAATTGTAAAAATATGAATCTTCATTATTTCAATAAAATTACAGCATGATTTCACTCAAAGCACAAATATTGTGATCATATCAATTTCCCAAATGATAACGCCAAAATTAAGAGTAGAATTCTAACACCTCGCAAGTCATTTCAGCAAAACCGACTCAGATGATAGAAATCAATTCCACACCCAAATGCACTATCCCTATATTAATTTATAAATCTTATCTAGGAATATTGAAGGCATTCCCGTCCTTGGAATGCGGTATCTGGAGTTAGTTGCAATCCTCTGTGCGTCATTAAAATAAATTCCCCCTTATTCACGGTTTACAGAAGACAAGCGTGTTTCTATTGTTTCGGAGAACGAAGTTCAGCTTACAAATTAGTCATCAAGACATTTACAAACTGTCTATAAACGGAAGCATGGTTCAGACAATAGATCTCCCATATGCTTTATGGCATGGCAATGTATAATGATTGAAAGTAAGCCCATTCATGGAGCCGTTCACTTATTTTTAGGAGCCTTAATAATATTGCTATCATTTACGTCAAAATGCGTGGAAGATTAAGGATAGGATGCCAAAAATTAAATGATGATGTCATTGTATTCCTGGATACACCTTAATTAGATACTATACTTTTGAAAGTGAAAGTTTCAGGTTTTCGAAGTCAGTAAATCTTCAATAATTCTAAGGAAAAATAATATTTATTTGGTTTAGAAACGTGAGGATTCTAGATGCTATTTCCACGTTAGGAGTAAAACTTACGAGATGCGCGAAATGCATGGCTTCTTTAGAGATCGATATTGCATTTTTCAAAGAAATAAGCTATTATGATTAACTTTATGCCGAGTAATATCGCAAGCAACAAATAAGATGAGTAGTTTACTTAGTTAAGAAATTGGGACCACGTTTATACCTTAGTATTAAAAATGGGTAACATCAAATTCGCCTAGGATGTAAAAGCTCTTCAGCCATTGCAAGAATATTACAAAGGTAATGAAATTGCCTAAGATTCGAGCATAAAAATATCACCCATTAAAATATTTCATTGGTTAGTAGGTTATTTGGGCAGGCGACATAATATTGAGATTATTGTCATTCTTTAGGACCAATGGATAGGTTCATAGGGTTAGGATTACTCGAAATACGGTGGATGAGCAAAGAAAACCCTCGGTGACGAACCTTAACGAAAAGCGGAAAGGGGCCAACAGTAGTGTTGTCAAATCAGAATCGGATTAATTCGCTATCTTTAAGTAAAAAGCCACTAATTTGTGCTAGATGAAAAATTTTAGAAGTTACCAGTTTTGTCGCTAGATGGGGATTTGCTAAATATAATAAATTTAATAAATAAATAAATAAATAATTAATTTTACCTTGAGCTCCTCATCAGCAAGCCTTAGGAAAGTGTTGGCACTTTTTTTTTACCGATTTTTGAAGTTTCATTTTAATATCAATAATATGCTGATATCATTGATATTTTTTTCCACTAACAATAAATGACACAGTTTTACAGCATTTTCTCGAAATATTGACAAACTTTTGGGACTCTGGAAAAGTACAAAAAAATCCTAATAATAAATTGGCTCAAAGGGTTAAAAATGGGGATTTCCACTCCCAGTTCGTCTAGTTGAATCACTACTGTGGACGGAAAAAAGGATCCCTATGTTGTGTCACTGTAGTAATACCTCAACGGGCGAAAAAAAATTAGTATTTATAATGTAAAAATAACGACATTTTTGTGTAGTCTGCTGGTAAACGAAGAAAAATCACTAGTTATTTTCCTCAAATGAAAATGTTTCCTAAAAAGTAGCTGTTTTTATGCGCTGAAAATTATATTTTGCTCCAGTGACTTGCAAAACTCGCTAGATGTAGCGACAAATTCGCTTGCTTGGCACCGCTCCTCAAGATCGGAAATCCACTGAATAATCTCTACCACTGCTGGGATTTGAACCCGGACCTTAGGGACGAGAAGCCAGTCACCACATCAATGTAATCCCTGTATTAGTGCTAAAAACCAGTGAGAAGAGGGCCTTAATTTCACAGACTCAGAGTTTAAATACAACTTAAACTTTTGGCGTGATGACATTCCATTTTCTTGTTCATCATGGGATTGAGGAAGATAATCCGGCTATGTAAAGGCGAACGGTTTCCATGGACTAGGATGGCTACGCCTACTGAGCAAACCGTGCCGATCTGTGGGTCTCATAAGATTTATAGCTGGCAATAAGCAATTTTATTGCACTGTTGTCAATGAAACCGAGCCATTTATAACAATAAGCGTAAATTATACCATTGAATAGCATTTATATGAAACTTTTTCTTGATAAATTCATTGGCTATACTTGAGGGAGTGGATAACCATCGTCGGTTAAATTTATAATTTATTGAATATCATTGTTTCGTTTCTTTATGCATAGCATGAAATCCAATCGGCTAATCACAATTCAGCAGTCATGATTTGGAAGTATATAAACCTCGTACGCTCATTGTATCAATTAGCCACCGCAGATGACAGCATGTATTAGCACTTGGCCTGCATAACAATTAAACATATAAAGGATTCCTTTGGAGATGTATTTTGATATAATTGCTAAAAATAGAAACCAAATATCACTGTAAATGGTCAGATGTTTTATGCGAAGTGTACATATTTAAGGTGCTTATATGTTTTAAATAATTTTCCCACAGGTTTTTTGTTAAATTCCGGTACTCAATTATACTACTTCTATTAATATCCCCATTACCAGAACAATTTACTGTGGAGAATCACGTTGGTGCCATGGCTAGATCACTGGCTTCCCATACCGTGGGCAAGAGTTTGAACTCTGCCAGAAGCGGATTTTTTTCGCTGAAATTCTCATCCTAACCTGTGTTTAGTATTTCAACTCACAATCGGATTTGCCCGCTGACGTCTTGTAAACGTCGTTGCTAGATGAAAAAAAATAAAAATCACTAATGTTGTTGGAACATGGGAATGCACTTCATATAAATTTTACTCATAAATATTTAATTTTTCTTTCACTCACCAGCACCATAAGGCTATTTTACACGTGCAATTTAATTGCGCAATTTGATGCACAGAAATTGCGAGAACGCGAGCGCGGAATTAGAGCAGGGGCTATTTTCCCATCTGCCGTTTATGAATTTGCACATGCATAGTAGTAATTCACCGCTTTACACAGCGATATTTTCAATGCGCATTCATTGGTTCATCAGATTGTGCAATAAAGTGCCTCGTGTAAAACGACCTTAAGAATAGCGAGGGTGCAATAGATTTTTTCACGATTTTTGAAAGGCATGCCATTCATATTAGCATTTTATTGATTTTTTACTATTTTTAATGATTTTGTGTTTTTTCCACTTAAATATAAAGCACAGTTTTACGGGTACTTTTACGAATCATTAAAAAATTTTTAGAACTCTAGAAAAAGTCCAAAAATTGACTCTAAGGGTAAAAATAGAGATTTCCACTTACTCTGTCTGTCTCTCAAGTACGGAAAGAATCGGGGGAAACGTACAGTAAATGAGTGTTATGCCAAATGTAACAATTTGGTTGTAAATCAGTTTAAAAAATAAAACTACTGAAAGTGACTAAAACTACTGAGTATCCTCCAGGATATAAAATCTACAGATGCGATCGAAGCGATAGGACAGGTGGCGGAGTTTTTCTAGCAGTTAAATCACATTTACACAGCACCGCCCATGAAATAACTGATAATGAAATAGAAAGCGTATGGTGTACAATTAAACAACGAAACAAAAGGAGTATACATGTTTGCTCTTTTTATAGACCTCCAAACTCCGAAGCTGATATTATTTACCAATTAGAAAATCAAATATCCGCATTTACTTTGAGAGACAGTAAAAGTGTAATCATTATTGGGGGAGATTTTAATCTGCCATCTATAAATTGGGATTCTTACACTGTAAAGCCAAATTCAAGGAATAGGGAAATCAGCGAGATCTTACTCAACACACTTACTAAGCACTCACTCGCCCAAGTAGTTGACAAGCCTACGAGAGAAAATAAAATATTAGACCTTTTTGCAGTAAGCCATCCTAGGTTGATAAAACATCTCGATATTATTGATGGCATAAGTGATCACAGAGTAATTTTTGCAGCCTTAAAACTTGAAGTAGAGTCAGCTGTAAAACCGAAACGCAATATTTATTTATTTGATAAATGCAACTTCATAAAATTTGGCGAGATGCTTAATGATTCGTACACTGACTTCGTAGCTAAAACAGAGGACAAAAGCACTGATGCATCATGGAAATATTTCTTAGAAATTCTACGCCAGGGAATCAACGAATATATTCCGCGAAAATTGAAATGTGATAGTAAAGAACCTCGCTGGTATAACAATGATGTAAGGAGGGACCTTAAGAGACAGAGAAAACTGTACAACTTATTCAAAAAGTCCATTACGTTAGGTGACAAATCGAAGGAACTTGAAGCAAAAGAAAGTTACGCTGCACAACGCTCAAAAACCAAGAAATCAATGCGTACTGCATTGCGAAATTTCAAGAAAAAAGTACTTGGTGAATTACTCGAAGAAAATCCGAAATCTTTTTGGTCATATGCGAGAGAGCTTCAGGGAAAATCTTCAACCGTAGATTCGTTATTTGATAAAGATGGCAAACTTGTCACCGATAATATTGACAAAGCTAACACGTTAAATTCCCACTTCGAAAGTGTATACACTACAGACGATACTCCATATTATTTCGATATTTCATTCACTGAGGAACCGATGAAATAAATCACTATTCAACGTGATGGGATAACTAAACAGCTACATTCGATCAAAAATAGTAAATCTCCGGGTCCGGATGGAATACCCGCGCGTGTCCTCAAGGAATTAGCGCCACAGATCGCACCGTTCTTAGACAATATTCAAGAAATCATTGTCTGAAGGAAAGATACCAATAGACTGGAAAATTGCAAACGTTACACCGATATTCAAAAAGGGAAACAGACATGACCCAGGGAACTATCGACCAATTTCATTAACGTCTATTATAGGCAAGATACTCGAACATATCGTCGTTAGCAATATCATGACGTTCCTGGACAGTCGTAACTTCCTTCATGGCTGTCAGCACGGCTTTCGGAAAGGTAGATCATGTGAAACACAGCTTGCGCTCTTTCTTCATGACGTTCTCAAATCTGGTGAATCGAAAACACAAGTGGACGCATTATTCCTAGATTTTAAGAAAGCTTTTGACACGGTACCTCACAACAAACTTTTATACAAATTACAGTCATGCGGCCTAAACGAAACAGCAGTAAACTGGATACGCGACTTTCTGAGTGATCGTAAGCAAAAAGTAGTTCTTGACGGAATTAGCTCTGATGCAGTTAAAGTGACATCAGGTGTCCCACAAGGAAGCGTAATCGGCCCCCTTTTGTTCGTTATATACATAAATGATCTATGCTCTCGAATTAGCAGTAAAATACGTTTATTTGCTGACGACGCTGTCATCTATCGCGAAATTAATGATCACTCTGACTTTGAAATTCTATCATCGGATTTAAACAACGTTCATGTGTGGAGCCAAGAGTGGGGACTCGAACTTAATCTGAGCAAATGTGCGGCGGTGCATTTCTTGCGGAGGTCGTCCAACTATCCCCGTGTATATGCTGTGGATGGCGTTAAGATAAAGGCGACAGATGAAGTTAAGTATCTGGGAGTTACGATAACCTCAAACCTATCGTGGGGAACACATATAAGAAATATTTGTGTCAGAGCTCTGAAGAACCTAGGATTCGTCAAGCGTATTGTGGGAAGATTCTCAGATGAAAAAGTAAAAGAGAGGTGCTATTTCGCACTCGTCCGGCCACACCTTGAATATGCAGCAAGCATATGGGATCCGGTGCAGAAAGACTTAATTCGGGAACTTAATAAAATACAAAGGAAAGCTGCACGATTCGTCAAAAACTGCTACGGGCGTACAGACAGCGTTACGCAGATGTTAAACGAATTAGGCTGGGAGCCGCTAGAGACTCGGAGGCTGCGCGCTAGGCTTAGATTACTTGAGAAATTGAGAATAGATATCTTTCAGAGCGACACGGAGAACATCATATTAGAACCCCACTATATTTCCAGGTCCGACAGAAACGATAAATTAAGAGAGATATTTTTCCGAACGGATAGGTATGGGAATTCGTTTTTCCCCCGAACAATAAGGGACTTTAATAAATGCAAGGCGTAATTTCATAGAGCGTTTCCTTTTTATATGTAAACGGCTGGTGTCCTAACACCCCCCGCCACACGCCTATTGAGGCGGCTTGCGGGGTAGTATGTAGATGTAGATGTTGTAGATGTGACTAGTTATGTCGTCAAACACTTTCCCGGGGGGGTTGTTACACATGTCTCTAGGCAGTAAAATTTATATTTTCCGCCAAAGAACTGAAAAATTCGCAATACCTAGTGATAAAGTTGCAAGCTTGGCAACACTGTTTATGTGCCATGTTGAAAGCGCACCCTGTGTTGTGGTCCGTCCGTGGGATGGGAAGCTACACTTTAGCCCATTTATCCCCTTGTACCTTCAGCGAAGATGGGACCAATGGGAACGCCAGGTTTCTCCTCACCATTCCTCCCATTCCCTCAATCTCGTACCCAACTATCGTAGTGGTGCAATTAACTGTAGTTTTTGGTCACCACCACAGGTAATCAGATCACTGTAAACGGAATTATTAAACACCTAATCTTAATTCTCTAGTAATCCCCTTGCTAAAAATGGTCATTTGATTGCCAATTTCTAATTTCATAAAATTCTTTTCAGCTTGTTTTTAAAGTGCCTTATTATGCGTTGGCTTTATCGAAAATTCATTGGGTTATCTGGTACTCCACATTCTTACAACTCCCCATCAAAGTTACAACTGTCTCGCATTCTTTTAGCACTTTCACGGGTAATAGCATCGTAATGAGAGATGCAAATCTCTGTCCACAATTGTCGATTTGTGGACGCGGAATCAAAGGGCTGTTCACTCGCGGTGTTTAACTGGTTCTTAGCTGCGCCCGCGGTGGGCAATTCCTTCTACAGCCCCCTGCCCTCTTCACCCGCCGCAACCGTACTCAAGTTACCGTTAACGGCGGGCTGCGTCACCGATGAACCGTCAGCGGGGGACGCGAGTTCGCTCGGAGAGAAAACAGTGAATACCATTGTGAGCGTTGCGGATTCACTCGAGACCCGCATCACCATGCGAAACATATGCGGCGCTGCATTGAAGAAACTAGGTTTTATCAAGCGAATAGTAGCAAAATTCTCCGATTAACGAGATAAAAAGAGAGAGATATAGATGCTGCTGTCCTCAGGTTAGGCCACATCTCGAATACGTTATCGCATTGGACCTAAACCATGTTAGCTCGTGGTGTCTTGAGAATGGGTTCAAACATAACCTTAGATAATACATTGCAGTACAGTTCTCACGAAATAAATGACAACAGAATATCTATTGAGTGAGAGGGCTAAATAAAAAGGAATTCAGATGAAGTCAAATACCTGGCAATCACCGTAACATCATATCTAGCGTGGGAGGAATATACGCAACATTTGTGGTGCTGCATTGAATGAACTAGGTTTTGTCAAGGGAATAGAAGGAAAGTTCTTCGATGAAAAAGTGATAGACAGATGCTACTTTGCTCTGGCGAAGCCAAATCTTGAATGCACCGCGAGCATTTGGGACCCTGGACAGATAAATTTAATTCGCGAAGTAGGTAAATAAAATACAAAAGAGAACCGCACGCTTTGTTAAAAACTGCTACGAGCGAACAGGAAGTGTTACAAAGTTGATGGAAGGACTAGGTTGGGAGCCGCTAGAGACTCAGACGCTACATGTAAGGATGCAATTACTCGAACAATTCATTCCAGTTTCAGTATGACATTGAGGATATAATTTTGACCTCGTGATATATTTCTAGTATTATTAGAAGGGACAAAAACTACCGAACTGATTGCTTAAAAATTTCTTATTTTCTCGCAACATTGGTGATTACAATAAAAAGTGCGTGACACTAACATAAGACACATCGTTAACTCACAGTTCATCTCTGTCCTCTCACTTTCCTTTTATTTAATCCCCTCCTTCACAGCTGGTAGCCTAACACCCCTTGCCACTCGCTTCTGCGGCGGCCCGCTGGGTAGTATGTAGATGAGGGGTAGACGTGGACAAAAAAGTCGAATTACAGGCGTTGTTAACAGGAAACTAGCTCTGTTTAATTAATTTCAACCTCAATTAAGTTAAAACATATTGCATCCATGAAATTTTCCTTTCCCACTCTCAGAAAGCTCGTGCCATATTTTTGAAAATATCAGCTATCATTTTAAATCATTTTCTGAGTTTACTGTTTCACGTAGATTGCTCAAATTATCTTAAAATGTTTATTATGAAATGAAGGTAAACGTTAAAATAATTGCAAGAAAAATCAATCATAATTTTTTATAAAACTAAGTTTAAGAAATAGAACTTTAGTGCATGCCAATATACTATTGGCAGCATAAGTGCTTTAAGGCAACCTGATAAAGCGGATACAACGGAACTTTCAATGCCTATGGGTTGGATAAAGTATTAAAATATATATTTAAATGAAAATATCTTTCTAAAGTTTGATTGAAAAGAATGGAAAAATATATATTTATTGAAACAGTTCTCTCAGCTTTACAGGCATAATAAAATTTTATCAGTATCGGCATATCTGAATGCGAAATATTGGAAACGGTTTATATTGGAACCAATGTTTTCCGGACGGCCCTGCTTTCTACTGTCACCTTTTAGAAGAGATAACTAATGATATGGAGATATGGAGACAACTAATATTTTATATCTTGACTGGCTGGAAAACCTTAAAAAATATTGTAAACGGTGGAATTATAAATTGCGTTCCAAGTCTTAGTAAATAGTTTTCAGTAACTGATCAAGGAATGAAAACATGAGAAGGGATTGTCAATTAGTTGTAATTAATGAAAAATCAACATTCTTTAAGAGTTCGATATACCCTGGTATTTTGCACATTTTAGGTAGTATTGAGCAGCATTTTCGGTGACTCGAGTAATCGAATATTACTTCAGTTCCTGAGATACATTTGACATTCGAAGTTGGACCTGTTTCATTCTTCCAGTACCACCCATCTTCTCCCCGCATGACCAAAACATTGCAGCATGCTCTTTTCACTCCTCCACGTTACCGGCGCGTCCAACTCTCATCCTGCCAAGGACGACTCATTCCTTCCCTCCCTTTCTCCCGCGCCAACCGCAATCAACGGGGCCACATGTATGGAATTTATTCTTTATATTTGGGTGGCGCGCGCGGCAGAAATTTTTCTTGACGAGATCGAGCATCCATGCATCACATGTAGACATTAATCATTGCCTTTGGGGTGGCTGGAGCGATTTTTGTTCGTGAATAGATTAGCGTGAAACTTTCCATACCTGTTCTTATTGGTGATATCTGTAGAAAAAATTGAAAAACTTCCACTTTACCGGTATATTTTTTGACAATTTAATGCTATTGTAACAAGTCATCTTATGACACGTGAGATATAATATAGAGAGACACACGTAATAATGCGATTACATTGGTACAAATTTTCTTCTAAAGACGGAATAATACATTTTTGTATTGGTTGCTAATAAATATCAAGGTGTCATGACGAATCAAAGATTCGGAAAAACATACTTAAATATAACATTTAACTAAATTTCGAATTCCGCGTGGAAAACTATCAATAGCTCAAGTCATAACATACTCTAATTAAGACAAAAATGTACAATATAATTCTTGTATAGTTTCCATTACAGCATGCAAGGTGAGTTTGACCGCATTAACAGATGTGCTTAAATGAAATGTGGCCCTTCTTTTGTATTATTAACTTGAAAAATTATTGAAATGTGCACTCAATGACCCGCGATTACAGCTACAACTATCTTAAAAAATGCATTTATGGTTGAGAAATTCACGTAATCCAAAAATCGCCTCTCTGGTTTGACGACACTGCACGGAATTGCTTCTCAGTATGTTCACAAAAATGCTTACTGGTACTATTTCTTCCATTGAGAAAATAAAAACGATTATTTTTGTTGAATTTCGAAATCCTAGCTAGAATAAAATCTGTTGTCGTGCCGCTCACGCACGATTGGACACGAGTCGCTGAACACGTCACGAGGGAATAGCCATTGATTGAGTTCCTTGCACTTAAGGGAAAGAATAGATAGCTTCTGCGATCGCGAGAGTAAAGTTAGTTTTTTTATTGCAAAAAATGAGCCAGTTTAATATGGCTATCGCAAAACAATTTCCAATCATCATCCTGATATAGAGTAGGAGCGGCGGTTGTGTAGTGGTTAGCGTGCCCAACTCCCAATCCGAATGTCATATGTTCAAATCCTGGTGTCTCCAAATCTTCAAATTTTGAAATTTTCAAAAATTTCAAGTTTATTTTTGGAAAATTTTGTGAAAACTTTCTAGAAATTTCATCTGTCGTTTCACCTTTCATTTCTTCTGGAAAATAAAAAAATCTGGAGTCAACGACAAGCTAATCTCAACTACTCGGCTTCACTGGTGAGAGGCAGCAGTTTCACCAGAAGGCATTGATGGCGAAGATCCAGAGGATCGGTCCGGTATCAACTGCCATACCTTCGGGCGAGATTGAAGTTCACGGAATCGGTCAAAGTACTGCGATGTGGAAGGCAACGGGAAACCACCACATTGACCTCCCTAGAAATTGCAGTCAAGTATGACGTGATGGCATCCTTCCCGGTAAAAAATTCCGGAGGTAAAATAGTCCCCCAATCGGATCTCCGGGTGGGGACTATTGGGAAGGGTACACCAGTCAAAGGTGTCAGATGCAAGTAAGGGACATGGAACGTGAGATCATTGGGGGTGAGCGGGAAATTGGAGAACTTTAAGATGGAGATGGCCAGACTGGAGTTAGACATCGTAGGAGTGAGTGAGATCAAGTGGACGGGAGCGGACGAATTCTGGAGTGACGGGTATAGAGTCATATACTTCGGCGATAACCAGAAGATTGCAGGATTTGAATTCATCCTGAAGAAAGAAAGAATGGGAAAGAAGAGTAAAGGCATATTGGCAGTACAACGAAAGGATAATAATAATCAAGATAGAAGGAGAACCGACAGACATACTTATAGTGCAGGTGCACATGCCTACGTCCAAACATTCGGAAGAAGAAATTGAAGAAATGTACGAGCAACTATAAGAGGTCCTGAGCACAGTCAAAGGGAAGGAAATCCTGATAGTAATGGGATATTGGAGTGCAGTGGTTGGAGAGGGAAAGAATGGGAACACAGTAGGAGAGTTCGGGTTGGGGAAACAGAACGAGAGAGGAGAAAGACTTGTGGAATTCTGCAGTGAGAAGAACTTGGTGGTGGCAAACACACTCTTCATGCAACACCGACGGAGAAGATACAAGAGAGGAAGATTCCAGGAGACAGAGCCAGATACCAGATTGACTACATTCTGGTAATGCGAAGTTACAAGAACCAAGTGAAGCATTGAAAGACTTATCCCGGGGCGGATATCAACAGTGACCACAATCTAGTGGTAATGGAAAGTCAACTGAGATACAAGAAGATAAGAAGGACGAAACGAGAACAAAGATGGAACCTAAAGCCACTGCAAGAGGACGAAATAAGAATAACATTTGCTGCTGCTATTGATGAGATGGTGGAAATAGCAAAGAAATCCAGCCAAAGTGTAGTAGAGAGATGAAATAGCCTCAAGAAGATCATCACAGAAATAACAGAGGTACGACTAGCAAGCAAGCCGGTCGAAATTAAGAAACCATGGATGACGGAGCAAATCATAGCCCTCATTGAAGAAAGAAGAAAGTATTAGAACGCAAAAAATGAAACAGAAGTAGTAATGTATAAGAGGCTAAGGAATCAAGTTATCAGAGAATCAAAAAAGGCCAAAGAGAAATGAATTGAAAGCTGCTGCGAGAACATCAACGAAAATATGATGAAGGGGAACTCAGAAACGGCATACAACCTAATCAATAGGCACTTCGGGGAAAGGAAACCAAGATGCAAAAACATCAGAGAATCGGATGGGAAACTGCTAATAGAAGATAGAGCAATAGGCAATGGATGGAAACAGTACATTGGAGAGCTATGCCGAGGCCCGATCCCCCTAGGAGAAGCATTCACAGATGATCAGAACCAAGTGGATGAAGACAACCGTAGACCAGGGATACTAAGAAGCAAGTTTTAGAGCGCAGTAAGAAACCTGAAGGCGCCCGGAGAAGATAAAATCAGCGGGAAGTAATCAAAGCACTTGGTGAAAAAGCACGAGACGCACTATATGGAATAATCCAAGATTGCTATGAATACGGAGAACTGCCAGAAGACTTCAAGAGGAGCTCAATGGTGACCAGGGCAAGAGAGCAAGAGCTATGATAGAGCAAACCAAAGCATACCAAAGAGAGCAAGGGCTGAGAAATGCAAGGAGCACCAAACCTTGAGTCTAGTGTCACATGCATCAAAAATCCTTACTCGGATATTAGGCAGAAGAATTGAAGAAAAAATTGAAGAAAACCTGTCACAAAACTAATTTGGATTTAGGAAGAATAGGGGAACAAGGGAGGCAATACTATGCTTGAGACTACTGGTAGAGAAAATGATCCACGTGAGCAAGCCATTGTATAATTGCCTTCGTGGACTTGGAGAAGGCATTCAATAATGTCGAATGGAATAAGATGTTCAATACTATGGAAAAATTGGCTTGGACTACAATGACAGAAGAATCATCTACCAGCTCAAAAAGGACCAGGTGGTCACAATACGCACGCAAGATGGAAGAAATATGGAGGCAAAATTTAACAAAGAGGCCCGACAAGGATGTAACCTGTCACCAGCACTCTTAAATATGTACATAGAAGAACCAATAAAAGAAATAGAAGAACAAGGAATCAAAGGAATGAAAGTGAATGGAGAAGAAATCAACATGCTACGCTTCGCTGATGATATCGCCATCACAGCAGAAAACGAGGAAGACCTACAGAACTCACTGGACACAATTGAAAAAAGTGTTTCAGGAATACAACATGAAAGTCAATAAGAAGAAAACCAAGATAATTGTGTGCGGAAGAGAGAAAGTAGTGGCCGACGTCCGCCTCTAATGAGAAGGATTGGAGCAAGTGGAATCATTCACCTACCTCGGGAGCACCATTACCTGTGATGGAAGAAGCACGAAAGGTATCAAGCGTCGAATAGCCCAAGCTAAGGCGGCATTCATGCCCAAAAGGCCGCTACTCTGCTCGAAGAGCATAAGACTGGAGACAAGGAAACAGTACACGAAAACATTCGTGTGGGCAGTGGTACTCTATGGATCAGAAGTATGGACCATTGGAAAAACTGACCACAAAAGAATAGAAGCCTTCGAGGTGCTGGAGGAGGATGCTAAAGATCAAATGGACGGATAGGGTGAGAAACGAGGACGTATACAGAAGAATTGGAGAAGAAAGGGCACTGTGGAGCACCATACGCCAAAGGAGAACACTGTGGGTTGGCCATGTTATGAGACACAATGATCACATAAGAAGCAAAATGGAGGGAAAAATTGAAGGGAAAGTCCCGAGAGGAAGACCAAGAGGCAAGTACATGGGGCAAGTCAAGAGGGATACGGGGGAGAAGAACCGTAGGGAAGTGAAGGAACTGGCATGGGATAGGGCGAAATGGAGGACTGTAGTATACCAATCCTAGGATTGTAATATTATGATGATCCTGTTATATCAAAGGTATATGTGTCGTGGTTTTTTAACAAAAAAACACCCATTCTTACAGTAGAACACCCAGTAGAACGTCCGAGTCAGACAGTTTGTGGGCTATTTTCCTTTCCCTCAGTTATTTTTATAGATGGGCAATATAGTTTGAATAAGACATGTATTTGGTTTCCTGGTCATAAAAACAGAAAAATCAGCACATTATGCCATAATCATTTTTGTCTCCCATTATTTCGAAGCGTAAAACTCATTAATTAACCATGTGAGACATTAGAAAGTTTTGATGACATGATAAATAGCTACAAAAATATTGCGTACATGTTTGAGGAAAATATTTTTATCAATATGTTTTTAGATTGAGTCTGCGTGTAACTTGTTAATTTTTAAATTGAGATGATAAATTTGGGGAAAATTCTCTTTCGTCTTCCTCATGTGTTATTTAACTGAATATTCCAGTAACGATACTTGCGTAGTACACCTTCTCCTTACATTTTCCATAAGCCTACGGCCTCACATCTCTCTCACTTGTCTGCCCCGTGCAAATTCCTTTACACCCTGACAGTTCTCCTGTATCACTTCCCGTTTTATCAAGCAGGCGTAATTATCCTCGCTGGGGTTCCCCTCTTGTTTTTCCTTCCGTTTTGCTCCTTATTCGTTCAGTATGTCGCTAGATGAAGACAATATATTGAGATATTTCATTCTTCAGAGTGTAGCAAATGGTGTATTCCTCTTCTCTTCTTCTGTATGCTTCCACGTTTCTCATTTTATCCGTTCATTTTATCTTCAGCAACCGCCTCCAGCAACAGGTTTCAAAAGTCTCTTCTTTTCTGCCGTTTCGTTTTTCTAATGGCACGTGTATCTGATATGTAGAGTGTATGAATGCTTTTACACATTCTTTTGTAATTTCCAGTCGTACTTTCTTCAATTAGAGTGGTTGTTTTCCGTCAGATGACTTGTTGCTTGCACAATTATACGCGTGATATTACCTACACTCCTTCCATTCGATTTTTTTCAATATCGTTCCATGAAATTGTAAATAAAAAAAATGTGATAACCTTTTGCACGTGAAACATCTTCTGAAGTTAGATCTTCTCTCTATGTATACGATCTTGATATTTATGTACCACAATTGATTTTAGAATTTTCCCTCACACTGATAATTATCGGTAAATGTGGACCTATTTGTCTTCCAAATTTTTTGTTTTTATTGCCAAGACCTGTTGAATAGTTATTTTTTAATTACCAAGTGCGGAGTGTAGTCCCTGGGCTCCAAGACAGTAGATGGTAAATAATATGGAGATATGTTTTTTTTTCCAAATATCCGCATTACGCCAGTTGTTGGCGCACAAATTTGGCTATCGAATGCATCTCATCGGATAAGCCCTCCTTGAAAAACCTGTTCGACTGTTCAAAACTACTGAATTAATTTTTATGCTTTGATGAATTACTACCAGGTATTATTCAGTATTGTATGGCCATGAAAAAGTCTTCCGTTCCTAACTAACATTTAGCCTTCCTTTAGTAATATCATTGGCCTAGTTATCAACCTTATATTTCTACAGTATCGTTGAAAATTCAGCGTTTTATATCTCAATTGATTTTTAGTGTAGAGCCTATTCCCTCGCTCATTTATTTGTAGGCATCATTATTTTGTACGATGGTATGTATCTATTTCTTCCAGACCAAATTGCAAACACTCCTTCCTTTTAACTGTTACCAATCTATAAATCAAGGCTAGTACAATCCAGGCGTTGATAGAATTATTAGCTGTTATCAATATCATTAGATCAACCCGATGATTTGCTATTGGGAACCCGAATGACACGTCATTTGCATTTATTGGTTTGTGTTCCCTAAACAAAAACTATGTTCTAGTTGGAGCGAAGGCTTTCGTGGTGGCTTGAAGAACTGGATCCCATGTTTTCAGGTTTAACTGCTGAAAATATGAGTTCCAAACTATGTTTTAATACATTACTTTTTTGAAAGACTAGGTACTCCCTTGTTGATCTTGAGAGAAGTTCTTCAATCCATTCAATTTTCTTTTAAAAAAATCAAAGATTTTCCTTACTGATATTAACCATTGCATACTTGTGGAGCCAAAATGGCATATTTCGAAGATTACAATGAGCGAATATTACCTCTACCTAGATTGAACACACACATCCACATCGCCCATGAATATTGGGTGCTTTATGCATGTCTCATTTCTATGGTTACGATTAGTGCCAAAATACAGAGAATGCGATTTCATCAGGCATATCTATCTTTTTCAAAGAATATTTAATGTTATTTAGTCATATGAAATGAAGATTTCTTTGTATCTTGTAACGTGAACCAAATCACCAAAACTTGAAGGCTGCTGAAAGACGGTTCTCCACTTCTGCAATTGTTGGAAATAAGTCCCAATTGCTGTTGTGCTGACAAAAAATTTGAATCCTGCCATTTCTTTAACCCTCCCTCTCGTACACTAAACTATATCTAGGCTGGTTTTAAGGGTCTGGTGTAAACAATAATTGCATCTTCAGTAAGGGGTGAATCATTCTCGCAAAACGTATTACCAACATTTTTTTCACCATAGACAGCATTGGACACCCATTGTTTTGGCACCACTCAGGATTAAAAGGCCCGAGGCGCATGACAGCCCGTTTTGAATCGGCTCCAAAATCGACTGACTGCAAGCCGGCAACAACCGACCAGCTTTTTTCATGCTCCCGCGGAGTATTGAGAGGGAATGCTGAGACGCGATGCCGGGTCGATCTTTTTAGTCGACGCTTAAAGGTGAGGAGAGCGGTTTTGTGGAATGTCGGGAAGGTTGGCCGGGGTGTCTGGGAGGTGTGAGAGACGGGGGTGGGTGGGTGGGAGGAGGGGTGGGGAGAGAGAAACTGGCGGAATGGGTATGATTGGGAAAAAGACAGTTTCGAGAGTGTTTGGAAATGTTTGGCGAGGGGTGGGGGGTGGGGGGCGGATAGAAGCCGTTGCTGCAGCAAAGGGGAGAGGGAGAAATCTTGAGAGAGGCCGAGACAGGCAGACGGTGGGTGGGAGGGATATTTCTGCCGATTCATAGATCCCTCTCACGATCTTTGCAATTTTTTGCTGAGATTAATTCCACTCCTCTCTTGCCTGAGCTTAAGCTCGTTTCTCAGGAGCCTCGAGCATCACGGATCTTCGTCGAAGATGTTTACAACCGAGTAGGGAGCGCAATTTTCAACTTTAGGTAGAAGAAGAGATCACTACACATTAAATTAAATGAGCTTGGCCTCTTAATTAGGAAATAGATATTAACTATCATCACTGGTGGTTCAATTCTATGATTGGTTGACTGCAACATTCAACTGCACTCCATCTAATGCTAAATACTTTACTCCGTGGTTGTTCTTCTAATGTGCTTTCATCTATCTTTGGTCAATGTATTTATCCTTTGGCCCTTATCTTGGATCTACTTCTTCTATTTTTCCATCAATGATATTCTTCAGTAACCCATTGTGCCTCTGAGTGTTTCCAATCCATATGGTTCTCCTTTTCTGTATAGTTTTCCATATGATGTTTTGCTCTTCTACTCTCCTGTATAATTATTCATTTTTTATTTTAACCATCCAATAGATCTTCAGCTCAATCTCTTAGCTGCTAAGCTGTAATATTCTACATTAACAATTCCAACTCCTAATCTACAAAACAGCAATAAGACCAGTGCTGGGATTCAATTGCGAGACATGCACATCAAATCAAAAACACAAAGAAGGAGTAACAGTTTTTGAAAGAAATGAAAAGAATTTTAGGATTAACATGGGAGGAAGGAGATGAATAGAATGTAAAGAGAAAACCAAATGTGCTGATAAAGGAGGAAACCATGGCCCGCTTCATAAAGTCGCAGAAAATTAGATGGTCAGGTCACGCAACGGTATGGCAGAGGCAATGTCGACAAAAGAACACTTGTGGTTGAATAATAGGTAAAAATGGAGCCAGAGATACGATATCATAGAAGACCTAAAAAAAGAAAGAGATACGATATCATAGAAGATTTACGAAGAATGAATATTAAAAACAGGAGGAATATTGCAAAAGATCGAGGAAGATGGTCGTTTTCTGTTGAAGAGGCAAAAACCCATGGAGGGTTGTAGCGCCAAAGGAAGAAAAAGAAGATTAAGAAAAAGATTTCAACTTCACCATAATAAAAAACATCAACCACTTATAGCACTACTTTCCAATAAATGTTCCAAAAAATAGATGCAGTTTTAAATGGGATACAGAATGGTTGTACGAGACATTATTAAAGAAATGGCGAGTTTCTGAGGCACAAATCGCGTCGGAATGGTAACTGTGTGTAGTTCTTTATGTCAAATATTTTTAATTTCAAATTTATTTAACCAGCAGCCATCAATCCTAAGATTGGTTTGATACAGCTCTCCAATTCACTCTCCTTTCTGCCAACCATTTCATTCCTACATATTTCTACCCTGGCGTATAACCTTCAAATTATCTGTTGTCTCCCAGTCTAGTCCTTCCATCAGTTGTTCTATACTTTGTGATTGCTCCCGGCCTTTTTAAACCTAGAATGCGTCTTCTCTTTGTATTTTATCTATATCTTGCATTAAATCATTCATTGTACGGTGCCAAATGCTTGCGGCATGTTGGTGGAGAAATGTAATATTTGGAACGAAGTAGCTTATTAGTAGAAACTGTACTTATTCATCCGAGAACCCACCTACCATTCATTCTCTTGAGGAATCATTGTCCCATTTAAGCTTCGCCACAAATGTTTGTTTTGACTTACAATTAGCTCAAAAAACTTCTCAGCCTACATTTAAGGCTATTCAAAGTACATCCATGCTGGCCGTGGCAGTAACTTAAGTGGAAGTACAAGAATGTGCAAAATTCAACTGCCAAAAAAAATCATTGATGAATATGGTCTGGGATTCGATTCAAGGTTGGTATCAAATGATTTGCCACGTGAATCCGGGAATCTGGATTTAAATCCCAATGCAGGCGAATGGATGTTAGTTCTTGCCTTATCAACATTTCATATTCCTATAATAAAGTGGAAACAAATTTGCTTCCTACTGTCTCTGCTTCCACGAGCATTCTTTTTCATTGTATTTGGAGCGCATTATGGACCGACTGTTTTTCTGAGAACTCAAAAATCCCATATCAAAGCAATTAAACCTTAATAAATGCATCTATTATTCGAATTTTCCATGATCAGCATTAACTTTGGTTGAATGCGGTAGTTTTGCGGCCTCGTCGGCGACGAGTCCTCGTCCGCTAACCCAGTGGTCGCGGGTTCGGGTCCCGCCTAGGCCATGGTCGTCTGTGTTTGTCCGTTGTTAGAAAACGATACCTGATGTGAAAGGCCTAACGTGCTGTTTTGGGGGTCAACGGAAAATAAATAAATATGGTGTTGGTGGTAACAGAGAATGATGAGCTTGGCGGCGTGGAGAATCCAGCAGGAGACGCCACGGAACAGTATCGATGCCAGTATTGCAACACCTTTCCATGAGTTCAGCTGGTTTTTCGTAATTAGACGAAAATGATCATTTTTATTAACTTTGTGGACGAATATGTCCTGGCAAGGTGTTATCCTCCCTGTTGAAATATTTGAAAAGCAGAGAAAATATTCTGCGCGGTGACGTCAACCCATTGAGATGCTGTTTTGATTCACGTGGCTTTTCAATATTTTGTTCAATTTTTAAAGGCTGTCGTTGATGTATCGACATGCAGTTTTGAGTCACGTGGTTTTTCAGTATTTTTGAGCACGTTTGAAAGGTAATCATTGATATACACGGTTTATGACGTACAGATTATATATTTCAGTTCGTATTGTATTTAATTAATCCATCCTGTGGAAGCCAACATCTGGGAAGTAATGTCCTTTGCCGTTTTATTTCCCTGTAGCCTATGATTAGCGGTTGCAATTATTTTATTTTGACTCGTTACATCAGATTAAGACGATGAAGTAATTAAAAATTCAATTTGTTGCTCGCTCGCGTATTGGGCAATAATTCTGATGTTTTTGTCCATGTTGAGAAATATTATATGTGAATCACATTGTTTTTTACATCTTCATTTTCAATCTGTCTAACTTTAGTGTTTACATAACTCTATTGCAAATATTAGGTTTAATTTCTCATCTCATATTTGGAGACTACTGGAATTTTACCGTGCTATTTTCTTGCTGTCTGACGTGGCTTTTCAGCATTTTAAGCACTTTATAAATATATATAGCTGATGCATATACGTACATTTGGGTTCATTAGAAAGTATTTTGCCGTATGCATTAGCCAAATATGACGAATAAATGTCATGCATATTCACCGTTGCTTGCGGTTAACGCGGGGGAAAGGGAATAAAGGATTGATTCGGCCTTGGCAGAATGTGAGTTGGATGCGCCGGCAATGGAGAAGAGTGAAATGAGCCAGCTTCAGTTATGTGATCATGCAGGTGGGATGGCATTGAAGTAATGCAGTGAATATAGCCCAACCTCAATAGCAAAAAGGGCCTCAGGAACTGCATTATTAATCATCTCGTTGAAATTTCGAGCCAGCGAAAATATCTGTAGTCTCACTAAAATGCACACAATGCCGGAGCTAATACACCTTTTTAAATAACCTAACATTTTACTAAAATACGTACAAGGCACAGGAATTCAGCTACGAATGGAATCCGAGTGCATAGTGCGAGATCAAAGGGCATGCCGTGCAATTTGTCAACGGCAAATGTGACAGAAAGATTTCGTCAAAGAATTATTCAGAGACATGGGAACAAGAGAAAGTGTTTGAGACAAACCAAAACCGATGCTTAAAATTTGTATTCGAATCCTTCGATAATAATGAAGAGTCAGGCTCACCATCATTTGGTATTCTATCAGCTGATTGGTAAGTTTTTGGATAGTCCTCTCCCTATCTTCCACATTTACGGGAAATATTTTACTTAACCGCATGCTACTTTCTCCCTCTCTTGAGCTTCTCGTACCATCTGCCTCTCCTCATGTCTTCCAAAATTCAAATTCTCTTCGATCCTCTTCCATGCTTCCCCAGCGTTCTGAAATCTATCACCCCCCTTAGCATACTCAACACGTCTCAACAAGTCTGCCATCAATATTTTCTACGCTTTCCGAATCTCCACCGCAAACTTCCTTTCCTTTTCATCACAGCCAACACTTCATCGTTCTTCATCCTTGCTACCAAGCTCACCCTTTCCATTATTCTTCAAACCAGCATCACAAGTGCCTCAGTATACGTATTTAAATCCTCTCTCAGGAATGACAAAGTTTCAAACCCTCACAGCAAACGCTCCGTATTAGAATTTTCACCTGTCTTATCTTCACGTCTCTTCTCTGACTCCCCCATATCAATTCCCTTCTCTTCGACAATGATTCCTGGGATAGGGGAATTCTACACCTGATGCTTTATAAAGCCATGTTCCTCCAAAATACTACCTACGTAAACTATTACCTCTGCAATATTTTACTCCCTCCCACCCTTACATTCAGCCCGCCATTCTCACTCCAAGAAAATCTCATTACTTTCGCCTTTTTATGATTCATCTTCATCCCATACCTTTTAAACTGTACCCCTAACCCACTCATCATTTCCTGCAACCCCTTGGCCAACTGACTAACCAGCGTTTGCTCATTTACGAATCTCACAGTGTTCATCATCACCCCCCCTACCTTTATTCTTACATACATATCCTCCCAATACTTCCTTAGCCAATTCTTCTGAATAAACGTTAAAAAGCAGCGGCGATAGTGGGTACCCTTGCTTCACTCCCCGTTCTATTTTAGTCCACTCCGATTTTTCTTCGGCTATCTTTTCCTTTTAAATTGAATCCAATCAGGCGATGCTTGGTGAAAAAGTTACATGCTGAAAGAAAACTTAAACAATGTATTTTTCACACAATTTATAAAATAACTACACCCTACCGGTTTCGACACTCTCATATAATTTTCAAGGGTACTCTGAAGGGTAGGGATTTAGGAAGAGTACCCTTGAGAATGACAGCAGAGTGTTGAAACCGGTAGACTTTAGTTATTTAATAAATTGTTTGAAAAATACATCGTTTAAGTTTTATTTCAGTATCTTTTCCTTGACTGCCGCCTCGTACATGTAGATATTCCGAATGAGACGTCTGTCTCTCCCAATCTTCCCTTAATTTCTTCAGCACTTCCATTAATTTAGTCCAAGACACTGTATCAAATGCCTTCTACAAATCTACGGAGCACGAAAAAACATCTTACATGGCCATGTTATAAGTTTCAATCTGCCAGGGCCCTCATAACTATATTGTGTCCCGCGTTTTCCGCACTCTCGTGAACCCAAACGGGTCGTCTTTTTATGATTTATCTTCATCCCGTCACCCAGGTATTCTTTAGCCTTAGTCTCTAGCCTGCTATTTATATTTCTAAGAACTTCTCATTTTGCATGCTATATTATACCTATAGTCCTAGATTTATCACACGATTTTGCCTTGCTCTTTTTCGGTATAGACATCAGTACTGCCTTCTCGAAATTCTCCAGGCACACTCCATCCTCATAAATCCGACGAATTTGGATAACAAGTTTTCCTTTTTCATCTTTTTTCATACTTCATAGAATCTCTGAGAGTAGGCTATTTATTCTCACCGCCTTATTCGTATTCATATCCCCGAATACCCTTTCGATTTCACAATCAAGGATACCTTGGTCGATGTCATCTTCCCTCTCTGTATCTAACGTACCTGTCCTGGGTTTCTCTTTGTCTTATAATAAACTTTCCTGTATTGCCTGTTGGCGTTGGAATTCCCCTTCCCTTACCTGCCAGTCCCATAACTTCCCTGTGTACAAGACTTGAATTCCTTGCAATGCGTCTGCTCTTCCCTCTAGTTGAATTTCCTCCAAGTAGTCGATCTGTCCTCTCCATCATGCTTCCTTTGCTTTCTTCTTTTCTCTTCTAAGCATTTTGTTAAGCTTCTTTATATTCTTCTGCCTAGCTCTGTGTTTACGCTCTTCAATTTCCTTCTCTCTTGCATCTCCCTCATTATCTCCCTCGTCATCCATGTTTTTATAATTTTTGTTGCGCTTACTACGCCTTACATTGCTTTTTTTGCTTCCACAATTCGTTTTTCCAGACTTCCCCGTTCGTTCTCTACTGATCTCACTCCGTGGTCCTCTCGCAGGATTTTATCAGCCTGTTCTCGATATTCTTCCTTTGTCGCCCCATTTAATGCCTGTTAGCTCCTCCTTTTAACAACTAACCCCTTCTCATATGTTTTAATTTAACGAAGCATGTCATGACTAATAAGTTTTGGTTAAGTCTGCGTCAGTTCCTAGGTGAGTATGCGAGTTTTGAACTCTATTCCTGAATCAATATGAAACTATAGTAAATCTATATCCAAGTGTAACTTCGACTATGATGATGTCTGAACAAATTATTTGTGATCCTTAGGTTTTTTCTTTTACAAAACTCTTCAGCTTTCTCCACGTGGTCGTTTCTTCTCCCAGCTGTGTGATCCCCTACCTCTCGCTCATCTCTTCCTTCATCCGCCATCGCGTTCAAATCCCCCGTTACGACTAAGTGCTCACTCCCAGGTATCCTAACTATTACTTCCTACGAATGATTGCATCGTATCTAAATCTTCCTCTTTATGCCTAAAAGGTGGACGTAGGCACCTGAGATACAACTAAATTTGTTGGACGAAGCTAATTCTTTTTGAAAAATTGAGAGCTGATGACGAGGGCCTTACGTAAGTTTGTCAAGAAAAGACTGGCAAAGATTTTCAATTAGGATTGTTATAATGCATACTGCATAAACATAGACTTTGAGGGAATAGGATAAGAATGAGCTGCAGGTGTTTAAGGTTTTGTGAGGAGCAGAATGGATAAAGTGCGATGGACGGAAAGGAATACGAACGACGAATACTCGGCGTGGTGGGCGTGGAGAGGACACTACTCTAGAATATTGGTAGGTATAGAGTGTAGGCAGTTATTACGGATACAGAAGGGCGAAGGGATGCTGAAGGCCGTGAAAGAGAGGAGTAAGTAGGGAAAATGGGAGGGGAAAGAAAGATAAAAGGCTTTGTAGATGGGATGAATGCATATATAACGTATGCCGCATTGAATAATTACATCGTGTTGAGTGATTACGGCTCTTGTCTGTAAAATATGAATACAAATTTGTATCCGTTTTAACCGATGGGTCATCTCTGATAGCTATAATCAGGTTTTAGTCCAGTGATGCCGGTGAATGATATCTGAAGCTTCTTAAATACTTCAGAATGTTTATAGCTGATGGCTCGGAGCAAGCATACCGCTACCGAGTTCGTTCACCGGGTTGCGGATGGTAGGTCGACCTTTAGATATTGGGGTTAGTTGTGAAATTTAGCGAAATTACTCTACGATTAAGCAGTCGCGGACAAAAGCGGCGGTATCTAGAGGGTGTAGGGGGCCATCCTTGGGTAAGACGGCTCAAAAATGCTACGCAAGCCCGTGAAGATGCCGTGACTTGGCGATTGGCTGCCGCAAACTAATATACAGCCAGTAACCCAGAAGATGGGGTAGCAGCCCTCCTTCATATGAATGAGGCTAGAAACCGCGTTGGTTGGTACTTTGGCACTCATAATACTATAGGCGGGGTAACGTATTTACCTAAACGGCTGTAGTACTGCTAAGGTGGAAGGTAACGGTAGACCACCAGATTATTATCCCGAGGAGAAGCAGCTCTTCCACTATTTCTCTGATATTTTATACTAAAAAACCTGACGGAATTCTCTAGAGTAAAATATTTAGGAGGTAAACTAGTGCCCATTTCGGATCTCCGGGCGGGGACTACTCGAGAGGGTAGGTACCTATATCAGTCGAAAACAATAAGCGGCATTTTAAAATTGGAACCTGGAATGTAAGATCGCTTCGGGGCTATGAACGATGTCACAATGCGAAAATAGAGATGAGAAGAATGGGTCTGGATGTTTTATGTATCAGCAAAATAAAATGGCCCAGAGAAGGGGACTTCCGGAGTTGCAGCTAGCGGATTATCCACTCTGAATCTAGGAATGTAAACGCAGGTGTTGGTGTAATACTCAGGAAAAGTAGCGGTATGCGAGTGAAAAGCTATCTTCAATACAGCAAAAATATAATTATGGTTAGATTAGAAACAACACCTAATGACACGGCGGTGGCCCAAGTATGCATGCCCACATCAGAGTACGAAAATGACGACGTAGAAGATATGTACGACAGAATAGAAAAAGTGATAAGAAACGTGAAAAGGGATGAAACCATAATTATTCTGGGAGACTGAAATGCTATTGTAGGGAAAGGCCAAGAAGGTAAGACAGTGTGGAAGTATGGCTTGGGAAAAAGTGACGATAGGAGAAAAAGAGGGAGATTGATTGAGTTATGCCTACAAATGGCCTTGCCGTCACAAACACACTATTTGCACACCACCCACGAAGAAGATACGCTTGGAAAATGCTAGGAGACAGAATAGGATTTCAAATAGTCTATATATCTACATCTACATATTAACCCGCAAGCCGCCTCAATAGACGTGTGGCGGGGGGTGTTAGGACACCAGCCGTTTACATATAAAAAGGAAACGCTCTAATAAAATTACGCCTAGCATTTATTAAAGTCCCTTATTGTTCGGGGGATTGTATATATGTATATGCTGTGGATGGTGTTAACATAAAGGCGACAGATTAAGTGAAGTATCTAGGAATTACGATAACTTCGGACCTATCGTGGCGAACTCATATAAGAAATATTTGTGGCAGAGCTCTGAAGAAGCTAGGATTCGTCAAGCGTATTGTGGGAAGATTTCCGGATGAAAAAGTAAAAGAGAGGTGCTATTTGACACTCGGCCGGCCACACCTTGAATATACAGCGAGCATATGGGATCCGGTGCAGAAAGACTTAATCCGGGAACTTAATAAAATACAAAGGAAAGCTGCGCGATTCGTCAAAAACAGCTACGGGCGTACTGACAGCGTTACACAGATGTTAAACGAATTAGGCTGGGAGCCGCTAGAGACTCGGAGGCTACGCGCTAGGCTTAGATTGCTTGAGCAATTGAGAATAGATATCTTTAAGAGCGGCACGGAGAACATCATATTAGAACCCCACTATATTTTCAGGTCCGACAGAAACGATAAATTAAGAGAGATATTTTGGCGAACGGATAGGTATGGGAATTCGTTTTTCCCCCGAACAATAAGGGACATTAATAAATGCTAGGCGAAATTTCACTAGAGCGTTTCCTTTTTATATGTAAACGGCTGGTGTCCTAACACCCACCGCCACACGCCTATTGAGGCGGTTTGCGATGTAGTATGTAGATGGAGATGTATATTGTAGCGCTATCGGGAGAAGGAGCAGATTTTCTCGCCGATAACACTCTTGAAAACACAAACTCTTTCCAAGCTCGGGTGAGAAAAATGAGGAAAACGAACAAAACACAAGTATTATCAATCATAAACTTAACTTATCAATATATTTTACAAATCACAAAATAGAACCAAACCAATTACAATAATTTACCCATAGGTCGAGTGCCAGGCGACCGTAATGAAAGTTACCAGTCGAAAAATAGTTTAAGTTTAACAAGTACGAGAGGTTGAACTTCTCTCTTAAGTACAAAAGTGAGTAGCCTTGGAGGGGAGGAAATAATGGGATGGGTGATGGATAGGGTGGCAGTTTTTAATTGGAGCGCCAGGAACTGTTTTCTGGCGTCGGCCGCTGAATACAGGATCACAGCCTTTGTGCCTTGGTCAGGATGACCGCATTTTTGGTATCCTTCCTCACTTTACTGGCTATAAAAACGGTGCAGGACCTGGTGAGGGAACGGTGCGGCGAACGGTGCGGCGAATGGTGCGGCGAAAGGTGTGGCAGAAGTCGTGGCAGAAGTCGTGGCAGAAGTCGCTGGCAGTAGTCGCTGCATTTTGTAGTCGTAGGCATTTTGGCCGTCGTTGGCGCACATGTCGTTAGCGCGCATGTCGTTCGGGCAAGTCCTTCGGCTAAGTCCGGAGGATAAACAGTCCGCAGAGGAGAAACTGTCCAAAGAGGAGAATTTCCCAAAAAAACGGGGGGGGAAATGCCACAATATTAAGGATACAGCGATTTAAAAATCAAGTAAGGACTGCAAGAGCTACCCTGGTGCGGATATTGACTATAATTTGGTCATGATGAAATGTCAGCTTAAGTTTTAAAAACTGAAGAGACGAAACGAAAAATCACTAGCAGGTTGAATGACTGAGGGAAACAGAACACCGATTAGCCTCTCAAAGTACCCTAGACCAAGCTGAAGAGGATAGAAGCGACTCAGGATCAATCGAAGGGAAATGACAAGAGATCAAGAAAGGAATTATTAATGCATCTAAAGAGAAAGTTAGGCGGAGAAAAGCAGAGAATCGGAAACCAAGGAATACACAGGAAGTTTTGGACCTAATAGATGAAAGAAAAAAGCACAAAAACTCGAAAACAGAGAAAGAACAGCAGCTGTATAAAGTGATAAGAAATATGATCAGCCGTAAATCAAGAAAGGCCTGAGGAGAATGGATAAAAGACTTATGTAAACAGGTGGAAGGTAACCTCTTCCAGAGAAAAGTTTAAACTGTTTAAAGAATGGCAAGAAGTTAACCTTAAGTACATCCAATCAAAGGTAATGTCAGTTGGAGTGAAGGAAATGAAATTCTTATCGAAAGTGAGGAAAAATTGAAGAGATGGAAAGAGTGCCTGGAGAAACTATGCAGCGTTAAAACACTGAATCCCAGGATACTAGATGATGAAGACACGGTGAATGAAGATTAGAAAGGATTATCCATATTTATATCAAAATTTGATGCTGCAGTAAAGGATCTGAGAGAGAAAAAGGTGACAGGATTTGATAAAATTCCCTCGGAGTTCCCTGAGTATGCTAGAGTGAGGACTCAGAATAAGCTTTACAGATTGATATGTGGCATTTATTCAAGTGAGAAAATGCCAACCGACTTTAAAATAAGGTAATAATAATAGTATGCCTAAGAATAAAAGAACCGAGATATGCGAAGACTTCAGAGCAATTAGCCTTATAGCACATGCATTGACAATTCTGACCAGAATCGCCTGCAATTGAATTGAAAAAGCCATAAATGAAATAAAGGATAAATTAAAAGCAGGGATAAAAGTGCATGGAAAAAATCAGAATGCTACGCTTTGCTGATGATATTGCAATTCTTGCTGAGAAGAAAGAAGATCTGGTGAGAACGCTAAACCTTATGTGCAAAACTCTGAAGAAATACAACCTGAAAACCAGGGCTATGGTTTGTGGAAGGAATCATGAAGACAGGATCACCGTTAAACTTGGGCAATGAAAAATGAAGAATTTGGTTATCTGGGAAGCAGGAACGCCGGCGGTGGGAGAAGCAATAAAGACATTGTAAGCAGAATAGCCCAAGCGAAAAAGACATTCCACCAGAAGAGGAGTCTGCTTACAGCTGGTAGCACAAGCCTGGAAGTTAGGAAACACTTTGTTAGAACATATATTTGGAGCATGCTTTTATGGAGAGAGAGAAGCCAAGAAACAGCAGTGGAGGAAAGGAGGTTGGAATCAATGGAGACGTGGTGCTACCGAAGAATGATGAAGATTAAATGTACGGAGAGAATCACTAATTAAGAAGTCATACGAAGTGATCGAGAGAAAATAAACATAATGAGCACATCAAAGAGAAGAATGAAAAGAGTTTTGGAAGGAGAAATAAATGGGAAGATTTATAAAGGAAGACCAAGAATGGGATACATTAAACAAATAATGAAAAACGTAAAAGTAAATAATTGTAAAGGAATGAAGCGGATGGCAGAGATGAAAGTGGAATAAGGAGCTGCTGCTAACCAATCTTCGACTACTGATGATGGTGGCTGATGGGCTTAGGAAGGTTTGGGTTTACCGACAGGGACTTCTGAATAAATTCTCACGTCACGCAACGTCATATGAAATCTTTTCACTCTCCAACCAAGCATCAATTATCAGTATTCTGGTTGTTTGCATCTCTTAAAAACACATAGATAACTCAAGGTAGATAAGGTATGAGAAGTTTTTTAATTTAAGTATTGTTAATACCAGAGTAATTTCAGAGCACTAGGAAGCTATTTATCATTACCAATAGGAGAAGTTGCTATTACACCACTTGTTAGATTAATAACATAAATAGCACACAAAAATCAATATGATCAAAATTATAGGAAATCCATTTTTTTACTCCGCAGTCATTTTACACGTTAAAAATGGCTTTTCCAATGCATTTAAGCCTTGATTTTAAATTAATACTAAAAAACGTAATACATAACAAATTTCTAATGAAGAAATATGAATTATACATTTGCTCATTGAAACGGCTTATCCAGCCTTCTAACTCAGATAAGGATTGGTTGGTTAATGGATGGTTTTTGTGTGATTTAATCCAATCCTCTGTCCTCAGATACGTTTCTTTAACCTGTGAAACTAACATTTTCCTTGAAATTACCCATTTAAAATCTGTCAGCCATTCGTTGAATGTATTTAGTTTCTTAAGATTTCCAATTATATATGGATACTTAATTGATAGTAGACAAACTATTTTCCAGTTTTCGTAAGTAATTTTATTTTTACCACCAGCTATATGTTATCAGCCCAGTGTAATTCATTTCTTTAAATTTTCAGAGTTGGAAACTAAAACAGAGGTTTCGAGGTGAAACGTTATTTTTAAAAATCTTACCTGATCGTATTTGACAGTTTCGTGACACCATAGCTGAGCCCGTCCCTTGAGCCGATGTCACACGGTAAAGTTTTTGACAAAAGATTTGAATGAATGGGTTTGATTATTGTATGATGGTAAAACTTCAAACAAATATAAATTTTTTCCAAGATTTTGATTATTTGCTGACTTGAAATCAACTTTACTCACAGCTTTTAGTTTTGAAATTCATCATACTCAGGATTCCACCAAACGCCCTCAGTGCATCGACTCAGATTATTTTTTTTACCTGAAAGATAGTTTCACTATGCATCAAAGTGTGTTTTTTTCTGGCCAGCACAATGTTATTGGCTCATTTTTCCTCCCTGTGAGAATATTTTGATGAATATTACGGATGCTGGCACGCTCAGAAGAATTAGAAACACAGGATGAACGGGGAAAAATTCAACCGGGACAGTTTTTCAGGGTGATTGATCTATTCCGGTCGTCGCACATTTCGTGATTCAATTTTGAGTAATAGCCATCAACAATAAAAGAGAAAGAATAAGCAGGAAAGTTCGCAGGCGTTCAAGAAGCCTTCCGTGGAAACATTCGGGATGGAAGGAATAGAAATATTTACTCTCCGTTTATCTCCAAAACATCGTTGTGCAACCGTAAATCTTTGAACTTTGGATTGTCAATCAGAGGAAACTCCTTGAAATGCTAAACTTATCATCTCGTTTTGACAACGCAGGCAACTTTCCCGATTCCCTCTTGGGGGGATTGGCGTATAGGGTAGGCGTATAAATACTTGAGCAGTGACGTGGGTTGTCATCAAATGTCGTTTTGGAGTTCGATGTCAGCATGGACGACTTTCATCAGCATGCTACTGTGACTGACGGCTAGTATCAGTATTTTACATCACCCGTGCACGCATATTTCAATATCAATATCCATCATCATAGATGAGCCAAAAGCTCCAAAATGCAGACCCTCCTCAGTTAATGACCCTATGACCCTATCTAAGTTAAAATGACCCTATCTAAAATTTACCTAAAGATTTGAATCAGGAACACATTGTGTGTGTAAAGTTTTTCAAGTTATCCTGCACGATTGTGTATGCATATATATAGTTTAGTAGGTTCCTTCGTGTCTATATTCTTTAACACAAGTGAAAAATTATATCGTATCGCCAATAAAAAGAAAACATTCTTCTTTAGCTGATTAACTGCCTCATCATAATCAGCTGGCATCAAAACGAAGATTGGAATGGCTGCAGTTCTTCTCGCCACCCTCGTATCAGTGAATCGCGTTTTTCTTTCTTCAGTCATCATTCTGACGTCCCTCATAATTTACCTTATATCCTAGATTCCTCTCGCTAATTCTTTCCATTCATGTCTCATCCCACTGCTGTTTTCAAGAGGCTCTTGTTTTGAAAAAAATATGCTCAATTAGTTTATCCATTCCTCTCCAGTTGTTCCCTCAGGCTATCACAATTATCACGCCCCAGTCATGGCTTTCCAACATTTGGCCTGAAAGTTTTACTGGAATAGAAATGATCATTTTGCTGGATGGTTGCTTTTTTTGTGGAGGTGATCGGCAACTGAGGTAATTTGCATCATTGAGGAATGGTGGGTTGGTTGGAAAGGTAAGCATTCCCTTTGGAGCTGAGGAAGGGATGAGAGAAATCCGGCGTCGGCATTAGCTTACTCTAAACAAAAGGCTCCAAGGTGAACACAGCTCCCATCTGACGGACAGAGTACTGCACACGAGTACACAGTACCCAAGTAAGGATCAAGATTCCACTGACATGCTTCCCGATCTATTGGGATTCAAACTCGGGCCATCAGGATGAGAAACCAGTACCAGAAGAAGTGGATTTGGTGATTAGGGTACTTACGTCGACGGCTTATGTCCTTCTATACCACACACCACCAAATTACGTAAAATAAACCTTAAAATTACATTGTTTCAATTCATTTTATAGCAATACATATATAAATACACTCTTCTAAATGTATATTTTACCTTGCGAGCGGCTGCAGAGGCGTGTGGCATGGGGTGCTAGGACACCAGCCATTGGAAGGGGGAATAGGGAAAAAGAGGGGGAGAGGACAGAAATAAATTATATGCTAAAAATGTGTCTAATGTTAGTGCCACGCCGTTTTTGTAATAATCACTAATAGTACCTGGAAAGAAGGACTTTTTTACACGTCAGTTCGGCAGTGTATCTCTCATATTTTTTGTCACTTTTATCAGTTCTAGAGAAATAGTGCGGGGGTTAAAATAATGTTCTCTGTATCGTAGTGAAACTCGCCTGATCGGAATTTTTCATATAATCTAAGGCTAGCGTGCAGCCTCCGAGCCTCTAACGGTTCCCAACCAAATCCTTCCATCAGCTGTGTGACACTTTCTGTTTGCTGGTGGCAAGTTTTGAACGAAGCATGCGGCTTTCCTTTGTATTTTATTTACTTCGCGAATTCAGTGCTTCTGAGTAGTGTCTCAAATGTTCGGGGTTCATTGGAGATGTGGTGGCCTAACCAGATCAAAGTTACATCTCCCTCTCACTTTTTCATCGGAGAACCTTCCTACTATTCACTTGATCAATCCCAGTTTCTTTAAAGAAGCTTTTGTGTCACCAAATGTGTCCTATAAGTTAGTCAATTCTTCTAGTTATCAGAGTTTTCACTATACATATTTTATCTCCAACTGTTGTGGAATTTATTCGTAAGTTATCCTATCCGTACAATTTACCTTTTTGATCAAGTAGTTGAAATAATGATGTAGTTCTGTACCGAGGTAGGGAAGCATGTACCAAGTCACGTACCGTGAAAACCGATTCCTCAACATAAGCCTCCTTCATCTGGGAGAATAGGAGAGAGGAGATGGTAATCACGCAGGTAAGAAGAGGTTTCTCTGCCTTATCGCACTCCCATTTTTTCACCGAGGAAAATATTCCTCTACTCTACGCGATGGTTGTGACTCACCTCTATGCGGCATTTCCTGACGGAATATTACGAATACCGGGCGGTTCGTAACATGCTGGACATCGCCGGCGACAGAGCGTAAATACTTACCGATGACCTTGCTATTAACAGCCATGCAATAGTGTGGGAAAGTAACATATTAACAAACTTCAGTAAATGTGCCTTAGATAAGTTAATATAAAGGAGTAAGATTCAAAGAAGTCAAATACCTGGGAATCACTTTGATTTCAGACCTAACGTGGGGGAAATACATACGAAACATTTCGCCCGGTATTCGTAATATTCCGTCAGGAAATGCCGCAAAGAGGTGAGTCACAACCATCGTACAGAGGAGAGGAATATTTTCCTTGGTGAAAAGATGGGAGTGCGATAAGGCAGAGAAACCTCTTCTTAACTGTGTGATTACCATCTCCTCTTTCCTATTCTCCCAGATGAAGGAGGCTTATGTTGAGGAATCGGTTTTGACGGTACGTGACTTGTTACATGCTTCCCTACCTCGGTACAGAAGTACAAAATTATTTCAACCGCTTAATGACGAAGGTAATTGTTTGGTAATTGACGAGAGTCATACGTCATACTAAAATGAGTGACGTGATGGTGTGAAGTAGTTTAACAATTTCGTTCCTGCAACCTTTAAATAAATCAATATTTCCAAAATTTCTAGAAAATTCTGCTTTGCGTCTTTATCAGTAGAATGTAAAACCTTAGAATTATTTTTTTTAATTAAAGTTATTCACTTTTGGAGAAAATAGCGCATCTTATTGTCAATCCATATTGCAGAATAGTTATTTTAGTTGACTAATCTGTGAGAAAGATTTCACTAGCATGTCTAGGTTACAGAAAAGGGCGTCGGCAGAGGATGTTTTGGGAGGCAGTGCTTTAGCCGCCGCACGAACGCGACCCCGGATCACTTCGCCCGCGAGATCATATGCGCACGGCTCCATCACGCTTCGGCTATCCCGAAGTCGCGAGGATTATTTGCGGAGAAGACAATTATTTGAGCTTGCGCAACAAGAATGCCGTCCGCCCGCCGGGTGAAGGGGTTCCGGGAGTGAGTGAGGGGGTGGTTGGTGGGATGAGTAAAGCGGCTTGACATTTGCATGGAGGACAGTGAAAGTGCAAGTGGGCGCTCGCTTGCCTTGTTGTTCGCCCCGCCGCCGGGGAGGAATGCCACCACCGAAGCCCCGCCACCCCCAACCTCACCCCCCCCCCATACTCCTGAGCTGATCTGAAAATAAATACGGGTTCTTATTTTTCGACAAATCCGTCTTCGGTTTGAAGCTTACGGTAGTTTGAGCGAAAAATCACTTCTCCTAGAATTTGATGAATATGGCCTCATTTTAAAGGAAAAACACATCTTTTCAATGATATCAAAATATCAACCCGTTGCCGAACTACTTTTCGATAAATCTGCTTAAAAATGTAAGCTGTTTTATATGGGATAGATTATGGCTGTGCGCTCCAGAGTAGGAGAATCTAATCCCTCTTCCGGTTCATTATTACTTTTCTCTCTTAACATCACATGTCACTCCGGTGGCTCACATAGTACATATGCATCTACATGTAAATGGTACCCTTGCGAATCAACTGAAGGCTGTGTAGCAGGGGGCGCCTCCGCACCTGCCAGCCACCAATCTTCAGGCACTTGTTCACAATATTATTACCCAATTTACTAAACATTTTATTTATTAACTTAAGGTAGTTTGAGCGAAAAATCACTTCACCTAGAATTTGATGAACTTGGCCTCATTTTGAAGAAAAAACTTTCATCTTTCCGTTGATATCAAAATATAAACCCCTTGACGAACTACTTTCAGAGCAATTTGCCTAAAAAGGTAAGCTGTGTGACATGGGAAAGGTTATGGTTGTACGCTCCAGAGGGAGAATACTAAAAAAATGTGGAACTTATAGCACCTAGATTAGGTCAAAAACTAACGGCGTGTAATTTGCATGTTTTCTCAACTATTTATAAAAAATAATCTATTACTCACCACAGTAATTTTTAAATAAACGCAAAAACATCTGCTGTTTTGAAGGGTTTTCAGCCGTACGGCGGGAAAAAATGAGTCAAGTTAGAGACTTATGTAGCTTTATTTTAATTAATTACTGAGAATTTAGGTCATATATAACTATATCTTTGCACCATTAATAGTACAATATTTATTTCATGCTTCTTGCAGACGCTGAAATAAAAAAATAAAATTTGAATATGGTCTCCATTATGACTAGGGAACTATCTCGCTGAAACCACCTTAAATTTACAAGGTGCTCAATACTTCAAATGGAACATGGGAATGATGTTTTTTAATTCTTCTGAATTATACGGGGAAAGAGTACGTAGAAACCTCTACCACCCACACTCCGGGAGACGAAGGGTGCACTTTTGGATCGACGTAATATTAATAAGAACATAAGTTGAAGTTCAACAATTTCTAAGAACTACGTAAGTTTATAAAAGGCGTGGCAAAATCATAATCAGTAGGGAGAGCAGTAAAGTCTTAATTTTTAATGAACGCTTTAAAATATTATTTTAACGCATGTCCACCAATTCGGTCCAGTGAATGCTAACTATAATCGGTCTTAAGCAATTACGCCATGCGTTATTATAATTCCTGAGCTAACAAGCTTCGTGATTAGCGTAACATCATATCAATTTTATTCTTGCTCAGCACGAGAAAGCTTATAATATGGCTTCCGAATTTGAAACGGGAAATACAAGCATATATGTTTCTGATCGTGTGTATCAAAACCTTTTTCGAAAATTAAGCAATGCAGTTTTGGCTTAAAACTGATGTTCGACATAAAAATAAAACAGCTGATGGTCATGTCAATTCTCAATGCATTTAATGATCGCTTTCTTTTTCTCTTCTTCTTTACTTCCAAAATCCTTGGCGGGAAGGGACAACAGTCTTTTTAAGATGGAGATCCAGTGAAGCATTTAGATCCGTCGCAGAACTCGAAAACTTTTTTTTATAGTGAGAGATGTTTATGTTTATTCACCCTGAAAAAAAACTTCATTTATAATTTTGACAATTACAATACAATTTGACAGTTTTTGCAATAACAAACAATATGTTAAACTAACCAATACTATTAAATTACATGTTAATATACATGAGTTTGAAACATATAAATATGAATGATATGAATATGTTATCGCATCCCTAGATCCCGCTAAGTCAAGAACTTGTCAGCAGGTGCCTAAAACATTCAACAAAAATACATATTTTTCATTTACAGTTTATTTATTTTATTACTCTCCACCCAACAGATACTTTTTGCATTGTCTCTTGACTTCCCCAATGGTGAAAATTCCTTAGTGAGTTCGGTAACTCGTTGAAAATCTTTGGTACCAATACATCCTGTCTTCTTGTCCCGTTTGTGTTAAAGAACCTTGGCTCTTCATAACATGTCGTCTTTGAAATGTCACATTGACACTTTTAATTTTTTGACAACATTGACACTTAATTTTTGAACTAAAATAATGATGAATTTCATTAGTTTCAAACTTGGCAATTTCTCAAATTTCTTATAAGTATATTTCACATTATTTCAGCTGAACTATTTTTGTTATTGATCAACTTTATCAACCTATTTTGATTTTTCTTCAACATTGTTAGATAACTTGAAGATATTTTTGATAAGATTCAACCTTTAACATACTATACAAACTGAATTAACGATTCAATCCATTTCCAAAAGATTCGGAGGAGAAAATAAACCATAATCAACCTCTGGAAATATTCTGAAAAATTATTAACTAAAGCTCAACATTGTAACTCCTAATTGCTCTTTATATTTAGTAGAAGCTTTTGGCTGTGTCAAGGGGACCAAGGTGTTCTCCTACGAATCTTTGAATGGATATATACGGCTGGATAAGTTGCTGTCACTTCAGCTAGATCCATGTTACGAAACTGTGGAGAGAATAAATCAATCCAAGTGTGATATGAGATCTCACATCCACTTGTCGGTTGAAAGAGGATATTAATGATACATAATGAGTTGGATCAATAAATTCAAGACATGAAGGAAGTTTACGTTCTCTACTTTGCGTTACTTATTCAGTAGATAGAAGAATCGAATCCAGCTACAGTCCTATTATAAATTGGAGCGGGTGCGTCAATGGTATAATGTGACAATCAAATGGTAGGAAACGGAAATCTTCTAACAGATCATACGCTGGATAACAAAACAGAGGACTGTATTAGGAATGGAAACAATTGAGCCTCGTTTGAAGCAAAGTAACATGGAATGGACTAACATTTTGGGTAAATAACGCAGAAAAGCTAAGTAGACGGTGTGCTGGTAAGGAAGAATCAACAAATGTTCTCAATGAGGAATGTCTTGAGACGTGGAAGAAGTGCCTGGGAATATCTGCTTGAGGTGTGCCAACTGATGACTTAAAGTATTAGCCAATAAAAAAAGCTAACCAGAGCTTAATCAAGCCTTCGATACCCGGTTATGGGGACTTATACTGGATAAAAAACATATAAAATGAGGAAGAGAATAGAATAGCAAGGTGGAATATTGATGACGAAGCATGCCATACTAAAAAACAATAAGTTAGGCATTATATTTCAAGTGTAATGAATTTCTTTGGGTTAATGTTATGACTGGTTGAATATGATGCCTATAGCCAAGTAATACTTATTCAGTCTCTATGAAATCATAAGTAAAAAAACATTAGTTTCAAATTTTACGGACAATTTTATCAATATCTGAGACCCACCATTGTAAACCGAGACTAAAATTGAAATTTGTGTTGTTTTCCGGAAAAAGATACGGTGAAAGCAGTGCTAAGCCACTTTTTCAGTTGCCTTCATCTGTCTCGGAGAATATATTACACCAATTAATCATGTATCTCAATGGATTGGAATTATCTATGGTAATTCCTTCCTTAATCACCTTGGAATGAAGGGCTACCGGAATAGTAAGAAAATGTATTTGAACCTTCCTTCCGAAGGCCGGGCCCTTAAATTAGGAGAGGGACTGGAGGAAGGGAAGCAGATTACAGTCCACCCTTCATTTATGCTTTCCCCGAAGGCTCCCAATAAAACATGTCAGCACGTTTACCACCGCTTTAGGCTTAATTTTTATCTGCTACCCTTATTAGTTTCATGTGATAACAACCTATGCATAGGTTTTCAATGATTCATCTATTCCTTTAATTTCTGTTCAGCAATGCACCCATGAACTTTTAAAAAGTTTCCCAATCGAAATCCTTCGTAGAATCATCGAAACCAGCGAACACGTTCGGGTTATACTCAAGATTCCTTTCTTCTAGTGTTCTAACTTCCGTAGTTGAACCATGGGTTGTCCTCCCATTCCGAACTGCCTACTTGAATTCAAGTCCCCATCCGGTCTTCGGCAAATGAGTCATTCGTCTTTTTCACTTAACTTCTGCTAATGACCATATCTACATTTAAAGCTTGCGAAACTTAGCTAATTGTTTTATATTACTCACATTAAAATGGTTTTCTCTTTTTAAGGCAAGAAATCTAAATTATTTTTACGTACCCCTTTTCTAAAATACCCTTTCTATTAGCTCTTGCGAGTTCGGAAAGTCTTCGTCTTTCATTTTGCCCAAACCTTTAAAGTTATTCTTATGAGATATGTTTATCTTATGATACATTTTTAACACTTTTTTCCATCAATTTGTTATCGTGCTTTCTATATCTCGCAGTCCTGTATTCCTAGACCTAAGTTGTCCTTATCTACAGTGCATTCCTTTTCCATGTCTAAGCGCGCAGACCTATCATCTCTATTCTTATTTTTTTCCACGTATTCCCCGTACCTATCCACAATCTCATCTGGCTTGATTAATGCTTCACTCTCTTGTAATTAATAAGACGGTATCGTTTTCCATTTGCTACTACCTGAATGAATTTAACCTGCGATAATAACTCATCATATTCCCCCCTCACAGCTCCTTATTTTTATATTTTTCTTTCATCTACGTTACCTCATTATTTTATCACCTGTATTTTATTAATAAATAGTTTGCATTTTTTATACATTAATTGCAATAGGTTCATTATAAAAGTATATTTAATTTTTATTTACATAATTTTCTTATCAGGGAAACCTTGAGCAATAGCCGTAACTTATATTAGCAGTAATCTTTGGATTGGTAAACTTCTCACTCCATTCAGCAGCTTCCATAATTTTTCGTCCATGGTTATGCATTTATAAAGTTTTGCCTCTGCAGAAATTGATTGTGCTTCACTTTCAATGAAGGATTTTAAGGGAGTTATTTCAAATGGTTTAACGTAATTTGTTCCTGCTTTATCAAATGGGGAAACAAGAAATGCGCCTGGGAAGTGGAAACAAGTAGATATGCGCCTTAGAGTAGATCTGAATGCTACATTTTCTCATGCCTTAAATATTAAGTACATTTTCAAGCATGTCAAATAAACCTATCTTTCTTATGTATTTCTTAGCCTCAAAACTGGGGCTAATTATTTAATGGTCACGATTATTTTGCAATTTTGATTGCCTTAACAAGCTTAGAAGCACGTCATTATGTCCAATACAATGATGTGATTGCCATAATTTTTACCAAGGAATGACCTCGTAGCAATGAATTGATTCATTAATGCTAGCCACACACTTTTTCCGCTTAGGGACTACTTGCCGGTTTACTTCTGACTAATTCCAAATATTCACCAATGAATCAGTAATTTTAGATATAAAAATGAAGTAATACTTACGCTAAGAACACGCATCAAATAGACTAATTGATTACTGGACCGTTTACTGAGGAAAGTTATGGCCACGGTATTTTGGCTTGCAGAAGAGGTCTGACTTGCGGATTAATTGGCAATTTCCGGCTCACATATAGTGGGTCTCTTGACAGGGAATCAGAAAAATGGCTTAGAAAAATAAATTAGTGATAAACAGTGCTAATTGCTAAGTTACTAAGCTCGTGTCCAAAAATTGATCACATATCAGTAGTCACATACAAAAACATGCATAGCCTAACTGTAACATAAGTAACATGACTTAAATATCTAAATAACTAAGAAAAATATTCCCTTTCAATAACGGACTCTCTGTCCTTTGCAATGGCTGCTGTAAAATCAGGTATATTGTGGGTCCATTGTTGTTTGTATTATCAAATGAGATCTTGTTGATAATAATGTTGTCATGACGTCTTCATTGATAACAGTTATCAGAATGGAACTTTTAGCCAGATAAGATTTCACGAGTTTTGTGAAGTAGCATGATTACCAGGTGTGTTGGCGTGGTTGACACGATACGCTCAGAATCTGCAAGCCTGGTATTAAATGCAACTTTCGGCGCAATTGCTGCAGATCACTCTAACGGAATATCGAATCCCATTCCATGAATCGCGCGGTGAAGAAATGCCGAAGTTCTTAATTTTGCTAGTTGCTTATTTTTCGTTCAATTTTCATTGAATGTACAGGAAAATGAAGTAAATGAAACTCTTAAGAGTTTGAAAAGCGAGGCAGAACATTGAAGTGGGCATCATTGTCAGTAGTCGTCAATACAAAGATTGGTTTGCAGCTGCTCCCCACCCCACTCTCCTCTCTACCAAGTGCTTCTCATTATTCTTCACTTTGGCGTCCTTCATAATTTACCTTATGTATTCCATACTTGGTCTCCCGATTAAATCCTTTCCATTCTTTTCTCTCTCAATTATTGTTTCCAATAGAATGCTTTGTCACAAAATGAGTCAATAATTTTGTCTCCTCTCCTTCTCAGAGTTTCCATTGTACTTCTATTCTTTCCAACTCTTCGTAATACTTCTCCGTAAATGATTCTGCCCGTTCATTTGACCTTCATCATACTTCGATAATACCACATATCCATTGCTTTCAATCTCTTTTACTCTGCAGATCCAATTCTTCAGGCTTCACTGTCATATAGGAGCTTACTCCACATACATGTTTTGATAAATTTGACGTTAAATTCGAGCATATGACGCAATTTAGGTATCTAGGTAGCATTTTGGGGGAGACTGGGTTTCGTAGAAAAGATAAAGAGTAAAGATAAAAGGAAGAGATAAGCTCGGATAAAAGAAAGAATTGCTGTGGGAAGGGAATAAATAGGTGGTATTCTAAGTGAAGGGGTGAAGAAATAAATTGGTGAAGACTCGTGTATGCAATGTAGCGTTACATGGCTCCCAAAATATATCTATGTATGAAGAAAATATATGATTGTAGATGGGAGTGTTTCTAGATGTGGGTTTTGGAAGAGAACGGAGAGAACAAGCTGAGTCGGGAGGAAGACGAAGGAAGTGTTGAATGTGGTAAGGAGGCTAGCGGGGGAAATTTAGGGGAGGCTGACGAAAAGGCTGGAGGGCTTAACAAATAAAAACTGATCTAAATAAGCAAACCCTGAAGAGGAGTGTACTCCTAAAGCAGGTTTCCATAACAGTATTTGTATATACTATGTAAATATCTAAAGAAAAATATCTGTCAATTTGAATACATGATATGATGAATGAAGCTGTTTTGGAAAAAAAACATGCTTTTGAGTTTGGATGGAATGAAGGGTAATGCATTTACGAGGGGAGTGGAGGAGGGGAGGCTACAGGGAAGGAGATCAGAGGAGAAAATTGTGGATTTTGAATGACGTAGAAGAGGATAGAGGCTACGATGAGTTTACAACGGAGATAATTTGCAAAATGTATCGTGATTCGATTATTTTTTCGAAGTAATTCACTCGATCTACGTGAAAGGAGTCTGGCCATATGATATTGTGAAAACGGTCTTAATATCTATCCCAAAGAGGAAGGAAGCGTCAGAATGGGGGAGATTAGAACAATGAGTTTAATTTCCCAAGCGGCTAAGTTTTTGCTTAGAAAAATTAATAAAAGGCTGGAGAGTAGAGAAAGTTACCACTTGGGCGATGACCAGTTTGGGTTCAGGAAGAGGAGGGCTACTCGGGATGCGAATACGGTGAAGGGGACACTGATAGATAGAAACATAGAGTATAACCAGGATGCTTAAAATTGCTTTCTGGATTTATAAATGGCATTTGACAGAGTAAATTGGAAGAAACTAATGCAGGTACTCGGGAAAGTGAAAATAGATTGTCGAGATAGAACACTTAATCCAAAATGTGGCTCACAGGGCACAGGTGAGGGTGGCTGACGGTGAATCGGGGTGGACAGCTATATGTCGCAGATTAAGGCAAGGGTGTGCCTTTGCTGTTTAATATCTATGCTGAGGAAATGGTAAAAGAGGAATGGGAAGATATAGAAGTGGGAATCAAAGTAGGAAGCCAGCTGATAAAGTCGGTTAGATTCGCGGACGACCAGGCGTTGGTTTGTCGATCATCGAAGGGATTATAAGCTCTAATAGATGCATTAGAATTTCAGTGCGGGAACTACGGAACGAAGATAAATTATAAGAAAACAAAAGTAATGACATTCTCTAGGTAGATAAAGGCCATGCATAAGTAACGTTATGGAGAATTTCCTCAGACTACCTACCTTTTATCGGTAGATTACTTTAATTTATGTATAGTGATTGAAGACAGAAATGAATTTTAACGGACCAATTACACTAAGGAATTAGGAGAGAGGTGAACCATTTCCTTGAAACTACCTATAGAGTGTTTATGATGAAATCTGCACAACTTCTGTATGTGATAGGGAATGTGATATCAAGTATTTTTTGTGTATTGAGCGTGGGGTCGCAACTCCAAAATTACGAAGATGTGGCAATGCAAACATATTATCCAGAACGTTTCTTCTGTTTCCATGACATCGTCAATATTCGGTAGACATATTAAAAATAAGCTATCGTATGCATGATTGATATTACTGAAAGAACGATACATATGTTATGCGCCACTGAGACAGGTTTCAGGTCTCTTTAATTGGTATCGGTCACGGTACTACAGACATCCCACCAACCTGATCCCGCTTAACTTATTAGGACCGCCATGTAAGCACTACGGTTGATCTCGCAGCACGCTCTTCATCCGTGGTCTTTTAATGACCTTGGGAGTGAAAGTATTGCCACCACACATCGTTCATCTAACGGGTCTTTAGTTCGTTTTCCGCGACGAATAATCTTGCAAATGAACATTAGAGAATTTATTCGTGAATTAATTTGCATGTTGACCTGAGAAGCTTCTGTTTTACATGATGAATTAATTACTTGATTTTTAACCGCTGAAATGGTGCACAGTGGTACGCCTATCGATAGTATATATCAATTCATGAGGGATTTCCGGCCGATGCAACTGTTTTATGGTCGCAATGGATTTATCATTCATCGCTTTATATTGTACGATAGAAACTGGGTTGAGTGGCCTAATCTTCCAATTTTTGCCTAATCCGCAATACTCGATATTTATATGATCGTTGATGTAAATATTACATTAAATGTAACAAATGTTGGGACTATTGCATTAAAAACCGTTGTATTTCCATTGAGTTTCGGTGATAAAATTGATCAAGACAGCCAAGATGGACGTCGTTCTCTCGTATTATGAGATTAGTCATTGTATCATGCGATAAAAAATAGAGATTACTCTAAATTGCTCGAATGATCATACACATAATTTTTCATGTGTGGTATTTTCAGTTTTACTCTATGAATTAATGTCATTCACATGGCCATTTTTATGATTATTTACCTAGTAGAAGTAGTATGATTATTCACCTAGTTTTATCAAAGTTTGATAGCTTTAATACACCTGGTTACATTTACAATTCCTTCGAATTTCGTAAATCCTTTGCTGCTGATTGGTGAAGCTTTACTTTGAAACCAATCAAATCCATCCCCTGAAGACCCTAAATGAACAAATAAAAATTACTTCCTGAAGGTCACCGTATTCCATAATGTACCTACTTCCCAGGGAAATCGTAATCTGCTGACTCGCTTTGTCTGCCCAAGTTTGAGTTAATCATCGTCCAAGATATGCAGCAATATTTCCTTAACAGAATCAACTGAACCACTCATCCTTGTCTCCTGTTTCACCATTCTTGAGCAAATTTTTTAATTTATTGAAAACGAGGATGATTTTGACAGAGGAGATTAGGTCTCGTGCGCCTATGAATGATTTAAACTATGCATACTATTGCTTGTAAGTGTAGCTGTGCTACGAGATATATATTTTTTTTAATATTGCTATTTTTACTCAACTAAATAGAATGATAGAATCTTGGTATATGCTTCTGGGAAATATAAGAAAAGTTTATTTAACAATTGCACACGTCCATTTCAACGGAATCATGAGCTCTGGTATTCGAAAGGAAAAATAATTACCACGAATTTGCGCGTTCAGTAAGAGGCGTGTCAGACTTATCGATGAATCCAAATCCATATCATTCTTAATCACTTCCACCTCGTCCAAAGGCTAGAATTAAAGTGCCAAGGGATGAGTAATGTGAAGATAATCTGATAATAATTGATAACTAAAGCCGCCACGCAGTTGGAAACCAAATTCAGTTGCAATCTAAACAGTCGCGGCAGGCTGGTGACATCCATTAGAAGGATTTGGAGCTTTGTGTGCCTGTCCAGCTTCCAGATCGTCCACTTCTCGGCCAAGGGAAGGGACAAAGGGATTGGGTTCGGATTTCTTGCCTGAACGACGATTACTGGGACACAAGGTAAAAACGCTACGCAATTCATAGTGATATCGCACCTGATTCTCTTCAGAGCGCATTCTGCTCCCAGACAGTGCTCCTAAGCAAAGACGTGTTTTGAGCCTCACAAATCTGAAGTGCGTGAAAACCCAAGGATAGCATCGGACTATATAATTATGGTAGCGATACGGGGTATTTATTATTCTCTGGGCATCTGCCGTTCAGGGTTACTGGTGATGGACGGGTTCAGTTGGGATAAAAATGCTATTGTGCGAGATGTGAGAATATGACTCTGGTGTATGAGTCTACAATATAATCAAGAACTGACCTCAAGCAGGATATAAACTGCCACTATTTTCATGCATTTCCGGCAGCAGTTTTTGCTCGGCATTAACTTTTTTGTTTTCTGATTAGGTACATATTAAGGGGTTGTTCTTAAGGTTGAATATGAATAAAAGTACAAACTTAAGCTTATGTAATGGACCATGCAGTGAAATTTTAAGTCATTAACTACCAGGTGTTGCGTTGCTTTTTTCAACTCCCGCAGAACTGAGTAAGACTGATAACCTGATTTGAATATGCCCGCCGTGGCAACTTAGATGAATTCAAGAGATGAAGATATTCCTCTGGTTTGCTCTTGCGCCTTCAAGACAGAGGAATAGCAGTGGAATTTATGTGAACACCGAGGCATGTGGGCCCACATTTGAACGAAGCAGCAGACACTGTAGTTGATGGTGACTATATGCACTTTGACTTGAACAAGATGGAACTAATGTGTACAAGAGCATATCCTTACGAATATCCTGCATCAACAAGTGTAACGCCAGACACCAAAAATGGTGTGATCAATGTATGAGGACGTTAGGTAATAAAACATCGAGAAATAAAGAGTGACCGGCGTTCTGAAGAACAATCCTGATAGGATTGACAGGGTCACAGATTTTATCAACGACGCAAGAATATTTCACTAAATATGAATTTTGATTATTTTTTAAGTCGAGGAATTATAATTTGCCATTGGCCGAATATTTTATGCAAGAGTATTTTTATTTAGAAGGATTGCCTCGTAAAATCAAAGTTTATGACGTGATACGTACTTTTAAAGTTTACCATCGCAACATTCCCTTTCGGGGTAGGCGCGGTCAAAATTCGCACCACTCCTATATCATAAATCCGTGTCTTACTTCGCCGAGATTTTTTCAGGAAATATTTGTTTACGTTTTTGCCATTATTTATTGTATTAAAATTTATATTTTATAGTTTTTATAGTGATAAATAATATTTGAATGGTAGAAATGACCGCGGCTTCCGCCACACCTTCAAATGGCCGCAAGGGACGTGCTCGCGGGAGCGACGTTGGAGACCCGGAGAACACCCGGAGGCTTAGGTTACTTGAGAAACTCTGATCGCGTGGGTTTCAGTACGACGCGGAGGATATTATTTTAACCCCGTAATCTGCATATGTCTAGAACTGATAGATATAAGTGACTAAATAAGAAAAATACCATGCTGACGGGCACAAAAAAGTAATAATATTACAAAAACAGTATTTATTTAACTCTACTGAAGATAAAAACTAAAGATTTATAAGGGTAAAAGGAGTTGAATTAAGACACTCCAGAAAAAATTATTTTCAAGGGGTTAACCCTTTATTTATTTTGAAGAAAGAGAACAGCAGGAGAATGCAATGATTACAGGCATAATTTGGCAATTCCGCACACAAAAAAGTGTCCTTACATGAAATACAATTAGCAGTTAGATGTTCAAAATAAAAGTAAACAAAGGTGAATAATTGATTTGCACAAGTTAAATTTAGCAGAAATTGACAACATCGTAGAAATCAACTTATTTTACCAGAAAGCATCTTGAGAATGAAACCCACCATGAAGTGGTAATCTCAAATGATGGAATTCACCCGCTGTTCAATACCACTCCTTGAATTTGACCATATTTTCGAATTTCATATAAATTTAGTTAACAGGAATAGATATAATTTGGTCCTTATATCTGTAGTCTGTTTATATATGCTGTTTTATATATAGTCTGATAGCCTTAGATCTTTCATCATTTGGTCGTTGAAAATATAATTTAGGTGCCAGTCATGAATGTTTGAAAGCTTCATTGTTTGGCTTAGGGATTATGCTCCGGTTTTTCTTCTTTCCTTCCTTCCTTATTTCAGTGCAACGTTAGTGATTATACCAAAAACAGTGTGATACTAAACTAAGACGCGTCGTTAACCAACAGTTCTCCCCTGTCATCTCCCCCCTCATATTCTCTATTCACTCCCATTCCACGGCTGGTGGCATTACACCCACTGCCACATGCCCCTGCAACATCAGCTGTACCACGCCACTCGCAGGGTATCATGTGGATGAACACATCCCTCCCGTTCAGTTTGGGAACTTCAATTGCATCTTCAGACCCTGAGTAGTGTTTTTCCTAGAAAATAAAACATACTTTTTTATCAGATCAAATTATAGTCGTGCTAATTGGACATGGATGATGTGCGTCTAGGGAAGGACCTACGCTCAATGCAAAAACGTGGTATTTCCAGCTGATTGCAACTTTAAGAGCCATTTCAACTGGTAATGGTGGCAAAGCAAAGCAAAAATTGTTTTTCTGATTGTATTGCTGATGAGGAAAAGTTGAAGTATATTTCAATAGACGGGGAATTCATTTCTTGGACAGCATTCTAAAGATAAAGCCGCGATATGAAAAGTACTTACATAAAAATATTACTTGTAAAGTTAAAGTGACATATTTTTAGACGATCATTTGAAACCCTAGGTGCCTAAATAGTTTATGATATCGCTAAATAGGTGATGAAATCGAATTTGGTTTATGATCGCATACATTAAATAATTTGGTCTCACGGCATTTGAATTGTTTTTTTAAAGTTATTTTACAAATTTTGCCGCCTTAAATATCTTTCTCAGCTGATTTCATGGAATAGTATTTTAGATCTCTTGGATAGTGTATTCACTTTATTGGTTTTAGGAATTGGCAGTAGTTATAGTTCAAGTGAAAGGGAATCCAAAGAAATGAAAATTCTATGATTGGAATGGAATGATTGTAATTATTGACTTTTTTTCCTTGCGTTTGTTTATCTTTTCACCTTACACTTACTTTCATTGATACCTCGAGAAACTCCACTCTTTTTTGAAAGCTCTGCATTTTCACATGGACCTCTGAATATAAGTTTATTCGCCCATGTTAAAAAGGTTGCGCAAAACAGTGCTTTTGAGTAGGGCATTTGTGAAAGAATGATCGATTGTGATTAATATAATTCAAATATAACATCAGCTTAACTATCATTATAATTTCTTTCGGAGGAGATTCAGCACAAAGAACTTGATCCTTATTGTAACGTTGTTGAAAAATCAGAACTGCGTCGCTATAGTCCAATTTGGCAAATGCACCGCTTGAAAATGGCAATTCACCGTCTTGCCAAGAGTCTATCTGCGGTGGCATCGATCTCACCTGAAAGCAGCCTTGACATCCACTGAGTAAGAAGCACGGCTGTTCCTCGGAATGCAAACGTTCCCCTAACAATAACTTTACTTTTCTTCATGTATGGCTGATATATACATTTCATACCATGCATGTCCTCTGTATGAATAATGACCTATTTAATATGATCTTTGGAATGTGCCTAATGGGTTCCAGAAATATTTTGTGGTGGAAAGAAAATGCAATAGAATGTTGAAAATTTTATAGGGCATATTTCATTTGATCGAACGCCATTGCTCAGAAACTGTTTAGCAACACTTCAGGATCAGTAATGTAACTTTTAATGTACATAACCGATACGTATCAAGAATTGATATAGTATTAATATGAGACATCAAGGAGAAACATCTTATTGAAATATTTTTGTAATGTTCCGATGAACAATCAATGGATAATGAGGAAAGAACGGCAAGGAACACATGGCGATCATAAAATGAACATTTTTTTCCGGGATGCAACTATTGGCAGCTCATCGGACTATTTAGAGCATACTATGCATTGGAGTTTTCTTACGGAGCTGTGAAAGGTCAAAGGTTCAACTTTTCAAAAACGTCCCTAATTTCAGCTGAGAGGATTGTCTTTTTTAATTTCAAGTCAGGTGCACGAAGACAAGATAAAGACCTCGGAGCTTAATACTATGAGAAAATATTATCCATCCAGTGGTGCATGTTTGGTGACACGTATCGACGGGGCTAGGAATGTTTGGGAACATGAATGTAGCCTGACATCTTAGATAAGCTGCGCGAACATTAGAACTTAAAAATGTTATTGCCAGCTAAAGAATGACTTCACCCTGTCAATACAACCAGACAGAATGACTTGTTCGCTATGTGATTAATTTCACATCACTTTCTCCCCGATAATCGTAAAGAATAAGCCACGGAAACCTTTGAAACAAAAAACTGGAGCATGGACAAACCTGGAAGAATTTAACTGATGATATCAGGCCTGATAATATAGGTTTTTAGGCATTTATCGTGGAAATGGTGGATATCCATGCTGAGAAAAACCAACTATATGATATCCACAAACTTCGTTTTGCTGTCATGACGCACGTATCACCACTCTGTGACATAATCATGTGCAAACTGGTTGTACAAAAGCACATGACTATGCCACAGTGTGGCGAAACGCGCGTCGTGCCAGCGAAATAAAGTTTGTAGAAATTACAAAGTTGTCTTTTCTCAACTGGAAGAATTTTGCTGTCTGAGGAGTGGGATCACCAGTAAAGACGAAGGTAAGGAATATATAGTCAGAGGAAAGAGCGTGATCTATTAGATGAGTCTCTACTGCTAGAAATTCAAACTTGAAAACAAGGGAAGTTCTTCATAAAAAGAGAAGTTAGGAGCATTCTCTCAATTGGCGGTGAAGCTTGGAAGAAAACAGCAGCAGAACAGAGAAGACTTGAGGTAGTGGAAATGCAGCAGAATAATGAAGATGAAGTGAACGGAGAGAATTACCCTCGAGATCCTACGAAAAATTGGAGAAAAAGAGGTTTTCATGAAAACTCGACGAAATAGGTGAGGCTAACTTATTGGTCAAATTCTGAGACATAACAGCTTCATTAATTAAATAAGTACTTCGTCTCAGGCGTGGCTTCATGGAATTCACTTAACGTTTTGAAGTGAGAAAAGTGACTACAAATATGCTCTTCTCATTTTAAAAATCCTCACTAACGATAGGATATGTGGCGGGACAGATTAACGTAGGAAGAAAAGGATGAAATACATAAGGAATATAACAAGAAATTGTTTAAAAGTACTTATGAAGGAATTCTACGGGCAGGTAATAAGAGAATTGAGTTGAGAGCTGCAGGAAATCAATCTTTAGATTGATGAGTTGAATTTAATTGTGAATAAAGTTTCATCACTCCCAAATAATATATTGAGTAAGGAAAACAAGTGAGTAGGGAACATTAGGTAACCTCGGAGAAAAAACTGGTGGTGAGGTTACTATCGAATAAATTTACCCATTTATTGGGACTGGACAATTAAAATAGACTACAAACAGATAGAACAAATGGATAGATACATGTTTAAAAAATTTCTTCTAAATCATTGCAAGTTAATAGCCAAATTTTCACACATTTAAAAAAAGAAGTTTAACTTAATGCCTCAATGACATAAGGCGGTATCCATCATACTTTTAGGTATTAATGGTGGAGTATAAATTTACTGTCTGTGCTGAGTGGTCAGGAAACTTAGGAATCGGTGGATATTAGATTATTTATTCATTTTTCATTAGTTTATTTTCCATGTACCGGAAAACACCCACAAAGTCCTTTCACATCAGGTACCTACATTAAAATTTAGCAATTAATGAACGCCCACAACCATGCCCTGAATGGTGAAATATTCCCCCGGACAGGGCTCAAACCCTCCTCCTCATGGTTAGCAGGTAGTGAAGATGTTAATGGTAGAGTCGAAAGCAAGACTTCGGACTAAAAAGGTGGACGAAACGTGAGACTTGGTGGATACGGTTCTACTCGCGGTTGTACGTCGACCGAAAAAGCAGCAGGCGCACAGGTGACTGCTGCATCGCGGCCGGCGTCGGCCGTGGGGTACGGCACCGCATTCCTTCTGGTGCGGAGGCTGAAAGGAAGTGCGTTGAGGCTCGCGGGAGAGTGGCGAGGGGGGCTGAGGGGTGGATGTGGAGTAGGGGAGGGGCGGGGAGTGGGGTGGGGGAGAAGAATTCTTCCGGGGCACGTAGGTGGGGGCAGGGAGGGAGGGAGAGAGGGGGGGGAGGGGAGGCACTTTCCCCGTGGCCGTGACGCGGTGCGTGGTGGAGGAGGCGGGGCGGGGTCCGAGGGCTACATCTCGGGAAAGCGCCCACCAAGTGGGTCATTCGTGAGGCTCACTTCGGCCGGCGTACACCTTCCGCAGGTGAGTGCCACCGTGCTTGTGTTCTCCGTGTTGGGAGTGTGAGACGTTGTGGTGGTGGGGGACAGGTGCGGTGGAAGAGGGCGGGCTCTCCGGCGACTCCCGCCGCGGCCTCCCGCCGACTCCGGCCGCGGCCGGCCGCCCAAAACACCTCGGTGTTGTTGTTCTTCCGTCGTGAAAGTCCCGCGGCGGCGCGAGCGACCGTCGTCCGCCGCGCTTTCCCTCCGCGGTGCCCGGGCAGCTGGGCAAACGGGGTCACGACGAGTGTTTGGTGGTGACAGATCCTTCCCCCGACGGTGACCGACCCTTCCAAAGGCCCCCGACCACATGGCTTTCGCTCGATTTTTTTGCTGCACGCTCTGGATAAACGCTGGTTTCGATGGTTAAGCCCATTCACTTGTTTTCACTCCGACCGCGGAAGGAAGGTTTGCCCCTCCCTCCACGACGGATGACCGTTCAACGGCCTGGCTCCGTGACTGTCCGGTGTGACGGACCGCGCGCGTAGAGACGTGCCAACCCGCTCGGGATATATATACACATACATATGTATGCAGTGAAAAGCCATTGGCAACACCTGTTGGATAATTTGTGAAGAATAACGTGTCATTTGGTTCCTATCGATCCATTAGACAGCTAAATATTAGTGTGATTTATTGTGATTTACCCGCACGAATGCTGTAGTTTTTTTACCGACCTGGCGTTTACCTGTGTGTTTCCGAAATAATTTTCTGGACGTGTTTATATCCAGTTGTCATTATATCACGACGTTCAAGACGGCTTCTGGTTGACGAAATGATGGTTACCCGAGATACGAAAACTCAAGTTTCTTTGGTGCTGACGTGAAAAGTTTCTTACCTCTAATTTTGAAGATCCGAGGACTGAGGAATTTAGAACGACTGCTCAGCTGCACATTAGAGCTTACTGGCGCAAATATCTCGCAGGAGCTGAAATGCCTCTTTAAATAAGTTTAGTGCAGTCCTCAAGGATGATCCTCAGGGCTACATTGCCTATATGAAAAATTAGTCATAAATGCACTATATCGTCTGCTTTGGTATGGTTACCTGCAGAAATTTGGCACCTATCAGGTGTTAAAATGGAGTAATTGTCCCTCGATTGCGAAATATTACACAGACTGGCAGTGGACGCGAATGCTATATGGATCAGGCATCAAACATATGGTCAAAAGGAAAGTGAATGTCTAGTGTAATGTTAGGGTCAAGACATTTATGAACCTCACTAGAAGTGTGTGTTTAAAATTAAGGAAGGGGTGTATTTCTCATACAGTAGTCCATCACTCCATGATAATCTGCAAGTGCTTTTTGCTTGTCTGCAATTTCTAAATTGAACAAATCTGTTCAGCTGGATGTATTGGATGTTTTCCAATGGCATGCTAAAAATATTTTGAGTTTATTTTTATTTAACGGTACCCATGTGGTGATTCAAGAGTGAATTGTTTGAAATTTAGATATACATGGAATCAAATGAAGCTAAAATATTACTTAATATTTCATTGTTTTGTTCAACTTTCAGGTAAAGAGTGCCTTAAAGAAGGAGGATGGATATTTCTACGCTTAAGCAGAGCCTTGCACAATATGGCCAAGAACACCTCCTCGCCTTTTGGGAGACTCTAGACGATCACGAAAAGAGAGAGCTTTACAAGGACATCACTGAGTAAGTGCTTTACCAACTATTTGGTCACATTTCTCATTTTTGAGCTGTGTGCTCATGAAGAGTGGATGCCTTTTGGCCCCTGATTACTTGGTCAGCTGTTTGGGGGTGGCGACTGACATCTGAATTCATTGATGATTGATGGGCTGTTTGCTAAGGGTAGGGTTATTGTTGGACTGGAGGAAAAATGGAGAGAAACCAGGCATTGGTATTAGGATAGTCATAACAAAAGGCACCTAGGGGACTCCAGTTTAACACCCCAACCAATGGATGCAGCACTAGACATGAAGTGCTCTCCATGTAGCATTAGTGTAGGAGTCCTGAAAAATCTCCATCTCTACCAGGACTCAAATCCAGGCCTTTGGGATTGGAAGCCAGTGCTCTGGCCTCTACATCGACTTTATCCCCTCCTTAAAAAGTACAGGCTCCTATCCTGATCATTATACTCTCTCTATGGTATATTCAAAGTCCAGACTGCATCTTTTCATTTGCAAAAAGGATCAAGGTGTATGGAAAAAGTCCAAAGCTTGAGAAGAAACTATTCACCTGATACCAAGTGATTAAAAAAGTTTGCAGTGATTTACTACTTTTTAAATGGGAGCTGTGTTTCTTGGGAATCTCACAGGTGGAGTGGCTAGCATACTACTTTCCTCCACCGAGGATTCAGGTTAAAAACCAAATGTTTCTTCATTATTTGGAATTTGGGATTCATGTCTATAGTACATAGTACTGTATCCACCAGATGGCAAACTTATTTTTTCACCCTTTTGCGGTGCATATCAAGATTAAGCAAGGCCATAGCGAGGAGGGAGGGGGTTAGGGGGTTGAAACAACCCCCCTGAAATTTTTACGTAGTGAGTAAAATGAATGAAAATTTGAAGAAGTAGTGTTAAGGTGAGATTATTCATTCTGCATGATAGATAATAAAAAGAAAGTGATGGAAAGTAAAGATATTAAAAGATTGATTTTAGAGTAAAATCCAACAATTTTCTAAGGGGTATAACTTGAGATCCCAATCAGCTGATCCCCCCCACCCGCTAACATTTTTTTGGCTTCGGCCTTGAGATTAAGGTAATATCATTGTACCTTGTTAATCCCTCCCTGCTACTACCTTTCCATAAATGCCCAGTTATGATAACATCCTTGACCATCAAACCCTGGCCGATGAACTTTGTATTGTGGTCTAGTGGCACTGAAAGGATCGTACTCAGATTAACCTTTACATTATGGCATTGAAATCTCTTCCGGTGCAACTCTGGTCAGAAGTTCTCTAGGGAATTATAATTTATTCTATATTTTTAAGGAAGTAGTGATGGAAGCATTGGTAATGAAACTGTCTTTTGCCCAACTAGGCAATTTAGTAAGTGCTTAAAATGCCATAGTTATGACGAAAGTCCAAACTTTCATGGAAGTTACAATGTACAGAATTTAATCTCTACTTCATAAATATAGACTCAAACTTTTTTTTCTGTTATAGATTAATGTAACCAGATAGTCTTTTGGTTTATTCTTGAAAGTACAGGGTGTTTCCAAATGAATATCAGGGTTTCAAGGCTATGCAGTATTTATACCATTTGACTTTTAATTATAAATTATGCATCAAATGAAAGAGCAACTCAAGCAGTTTTGTTGCACTCTCGTACCCATTCACATGCAGTGTTTCGTCTATCGTCCGTTAGAAAGAGCTAGTGGTAAAGATTGGTTAAACAACGTTGTATCCAACCGCTGGATTGCCACCAGGGGCCAAATGTCATGGCTTGTTTTGTATTGTCTCCACGTTAACCCGATATGACGCCATGCGATTTTTATCATTGGGGGTTCATAAAGGATCATTTGTATGTGCCTCCGCTACCAGCTGACCTACCTGACTTAAGAAACAGGAATGAATTAGTTGTTGCACCAATTACTCCAGACACACTGATCAAGGTATGGGAAGAACTCGCCTATCGACCGGATGTGTGCCGTGTGACGAATGGTGCTCACAGTGAACACTTGTGGATAAAAAAATACTGTTTGAGATGCTCTTTCATTTGATGTATCATTTATAATTTTAAGTCAAATGGTATAAATACTACAAAGCCTTAAAACCCCGATATTCATTTTGAAACACCCTGTATTGTAGACTTTGTCTTAAGGTTTACCAGTTTTTTCTGCTTTTATCCTGTCACTTTCATTTTCCATTCATCATATTTGAGGACTTTCCAATGGCATCCTGTTTGACTCCATGAAGCTTTTGTTGAAAAAAGAAGCCTCATAAAAGGTTGACATACATTATTTGTCTTTGTGGCTTTTTGTCTTTATTATGGGCTTAAAAAGTAATTTCTGTCTCTGATAGGTGCTACAGAGTAGCTATTACACCAAATTCATTGGCTGTCAGTAACGTTTCAGTCCTCATAGCATAATTCAGATGTGAATCCTTTCTCAGCATTCTCTCCCCCATGACAACCTTAAGCATTTCATCACATGTTCTAATTAATTTCTCCATCCTCCTCTTCTGCCTCCTTACAATCTACTCTATTACCTTTCTTCCTCCCCTACCATACCAAGTAATTAGTCATATGTCTTCCTTTCTGTTAATTTAACTTTCTCCATCCTTCACCACACCAAAAACTCAGATGCTTCCATAAGAAGCTCATCCTCACTCCCCATGATGTTATATGTATTTTAAAGGTACACACATTTTAGCTACTAAATATGTGTGACAGGACATTTATTTAAGAAAGAAACATGAATTTCTGAAAACTCAAGTCACTCTGCTGCAGAGTTCACACCCACAACATCAACCTCAAAAGTGCTCAGGGCAGCCAACCTTAATTAGGCATGAAACTCCAGTACTGGATGTTCCAATGTGCCCAAATTTGCCATATTAGCCTTGGTTTGCTTCCATTTTACACCCCAATACAAGAAATAGTTTCTGACCTAGCTTTGTGGAAGTCCTTCATACTAAGAAAATTTGACAAATTTTCAACACAGCTTTTTCTAAATGTAATTTTACTATTCATGACCATGGTTTCATTACAGAGTAACATCATCGGGTGGCCTGATGATGTTACTCTGTAATGGTTATGAAAAATAAAATTATATGTGGAAAAAGCTATGTTGAAAATTCGTCAAACTTACTTACCACAATACAAAAACCTTATCTTAAACCTTTGAGAAAAAAGGAGCTTCTTAAGCTTCTTTTTGTCACAAAGGTTTGATTGCTTTTTTTCTTTATGATTCCACTTCATCCCGTTTCTCATTTGAAAGTATTACTTAATGAAAAACTTCTTATAGCTAAGTAAGAGAACAAATGCTTAACGTACCGTATTTCAACTTTTAAAAAAATTCACCAAAAAAAAATGAGAGACCGTTGAATATGACTTTGATATTTGAAACTCGGGTCAGGAATTAAATTTGAATGTGGACTATTCAAAGCTATTGATTTACTCCAAGTGAAATGTAGTGTTTACTGATTTCCCAAAACTTAATTTCGTTTCAGTAGTGAAAAGAGATTTCAAAATATATATTTACAATGCATTTGTCAGTTAAAACTTCAGGATCAAACCCCCGATAATTTTAACGATGAGTAGAATCCAGGTACAAATATTTTATTATAAATTCCCTTGCCTCAACTCAGGAGAGGACTTAATCATTAATTTCAGCATTTGGCATGGATGCACCTAGAAATTATTTAATGCATATGTTTTGCTGTATTTCCAGAATTAGGAAAATTCATTAAATTTATAGCCTTAAATGTAATTACTACTTTTGTTTTTGAACTTTTTAAGCAGCATTGGCCCATATATACCATGTACTCAGGATATTACCCTTGTATAAATAGAAGTTATCTCAACATTTGTCCATTAACCCTTTCAGTGCAGACAACTCAAATATATTTGTCGTGGATGCATACATTCCAGGGGCAGATAGCTCCCAGTATGATTCAAGTGTTTTATCGGTAAAAAATACCCCTTGAAAGGCACCCACGATGCCCTAGAGCTTCTTTCTTTTTACCTCTCCATCATCAGTTTGGACTAAACTATGGAAGGGTGCACATCGTTTGCTGGTAGATGTGTTCTACTTTTTTCAAGTATATTTTTCCGTGGTTAATATTTTGTATAGTCCCGGCCACAGAAACGGCATCGTGAAAATAACTCCACATTGAAAGGTTTAAGCATGTAAGTACTATAATTCATTATGTGATCCCTCATAAATTTACCGCCTATACAGATTGGAACATTAAGCTGTGACCAGAGCCATAACTACCACTGGGGCAAATGGGGCACAGCCTTGGGGCCCCAAAGCCAAAGGGGTCCCACACAGATGGTGTATCTTTTAAATATTTTTTATTAGCGTGTAAACCTGGCTTACTCTAATTCCCACTAAATAGCCAGCATAGTTATAAAAATAAAAATACACGTGCCCGTGCACTAGATGCTCAGCTGATAGTACAGGAGTACAGCTGATAGCTCAATTGTCTGCTTTGTGCTCTATCTTGTACTAATAAAGGGGCCTCACCATCAAGTTTTGCCCTGGGGCCTCAAAGTATATAGTTACAGCCCTGGATGTGACTCCTTTGGTGCCTTTCATTAAGAGCAGGCTAATGCTGCTGCCAATTTTCTTACAACCCTTCCTATATTCCTGAAATAATACTTCCCTTGCCAATGTATCTGGGCATCTATTATGGTGAAAATGACCTCGGTTGTCAGTCTCCTCCTTGAATTACCAGCGTATGGCAAACACTGTCAAACATTACATAACGTTATGCTCTCATTCACTCTTGCTTAAGCTGATTTTCTTTGGATACATTAGTGACTCATTATTTTTTAAACTTAATCATTCTTTTTATAAAAATACTGCTGAGTAAGAATACCAGTTTTTAACTTTTATTTATAATTTTACCTTTAATTATTACTATTAACAGACAAACTAACTTTGTAATCTTCCAACAGCATAAACCTGAGAGATGTTACTGCCTTTTTCAAAAGAACAACTGACTCCTTAAATGAAGATCAAGGAAAATTGGATGATCGACTACAACCTGTTCCCTCTGAAATATATGGTTCTGCTGTTCAGACATCTAAGGAGAAATTGAAAATCTACCACGATGAAGGTCAGTATTTTTATGTTCTCCAAATTTTTTGGACCAGAATTCTATTCATTTGTCATTTTATGTAATCCTATTAAACATAATTCGATGGAAGTCTCCCTGAGTTGTTGAGTGAATTCTGTAAGATTGGAAATGCTGATGAAAATTAAGTTTGAAATTCACATTTAGCATGTATTCTACAAGGTCCTGTCAGCATTTTATCCAGATATATGGTGAAACAAGCCTTGCCATTCTCATTCTCCTATGGACTCTCCCATTAACAATTCAATGAAGATTAAACATTCAGCCTTTTTTCAGCCATGTGCCAATTTTAGCCAAAGAAAACTTCGGCCCTGTGAGCTTAAGACTGGGAAGGTAACATGTAAATCTAACTCAGAAGAGTTAGGAGATTTACATGCCTCAATCAGAGAAAATCTTTTGTTCACCTGACTGTGGGAGAAAATCACATGGAATGCAAGCCTTGTTTTTCATTCCTTATGATAAGCTCTGCTTAAATTACTCTATCATTACAATTATCATATCATACATTACAATATCATTCAAAAAACATCAAAAGCTATCAAAATAAGTTGGGAAGGTTAGGTGCTCAACTGTTGACTGTGAGTCTGCCGCTTAGAGAACTTTTTTGGGAATGTACTATAAGTAAAATCCGGTGATTGAATTACAAGTTTTTAAAACCAATCAACTTTCATTCACATTGATGTCCTGTTTAAGTAATTTCAGTAAGTAAAGACTCTTGGCAAAAGTGCATTAGAGCCATATGCATATAGTATCTCCCGTTCATTAGGTACCTACTCAATTGTCTTAAATTATTTATAGGATTCTATCATTGCTCCCAGCACAGTTCCTTCTATGAATGCCAGATTCTATGGAGTCTATGGTCAAAATTTTGACAGAAACAAAAAAAGTAATGGACTATTGTTGATGAAAAAGAAATTTTATTGAGGCATCACGAATGTCCATTCTTCTAAATGCTCAACTGAAGCCTATAGTACTGATTGATATTGATTGCTGAGTAGATGATGCCGAGGCAGAAGAAAATGCAGAAATTCATATCTTGGCCTGCAATTTTGTGAATGTCACAAGATTATTTTAGAATTGACACAACTACATGATCAAACACAAAACTAAATATCATTCTATTCTAAGGTGACTTAAGTGGTACATGCCAACTTTTTCACTTTTATAAAAAAATATAAGAATATGTGTTTTCACCAACTAAGTTATCATCAGCTCTAATGCTTAGTGGAAAAAAATGCAAAATGCAACTTAATCATCTTTCTATTTAATATTCCCCTTTGATCTCTTCTATCTCATCTATGTATTTGGTTGAAAATTTTTCACTACATACACATTCATTCAATCAGTGTTTGCTCCATCCACCTCGTATTAAATCATGTTAGGAACATGCTTTAGTTGTGCATGCATTTTCAAAGGTGTTTCTAGTGGCCTATCTTTCCCCAAGAATCATCTTACTTAATTCCTAAGTATAATGTGTTTGCATCAGTCATAGTGTCTCGCTTTAGCTCTGATCACGTAAAAATTTCATAAATATGTTGCATAGATATTCCATGTGTTTCCTCTCATAGAAAAGGCCATTGGCAAACCCCTAACTAATGGACAAAACGTTTTGAATAATCTGAGCATCCTCTATGGATAATGATCCTTTTCAAATTTATTCCATTTTTTCTCACTTCAAACTTACCTATAATTGAGTATTTTAACACTTTCCCTGCTGTGAACGTAGGAGCTACGCTCGCCTGGTGAACTGCTGTGAACGTAGCTCCTACATTCTGTTGGCAAGGTCATTAATGACCTACCCACCTACCCTACGGAATTCCTACCCACTGTTCACTTTTTGCTGCACAGGGGCTGGGAAGTCTCCGCAGGTTGACCGCAGCGAAAGGGTTAATTTTCGTTTCAGTCCAATTTTTTTTCAGTTCAGTGAATAGACTTTTCCCCACAAAATGAAAACACAAACCATATTGTTGGTTATTTAAGAAGGGTAATATGTTGATCCAATGAATAAAGTAGAAATACAGAGCACTATGCATTCCAAAGACATGAAAAAAATGTTTGCAGTTCTTACTATAAAAAACTATACATGTATCGACTTTATTTGACCGTAGGCCTCTATGGAGTTCATGTTTGAATCTCTTTCATTTTCTGGGTATTCTCCCACATCTGTAGTGGGGTTCTTTGGGTTCATATCAGTTAATGGATCCATTTACAGTACGTCAATGTAATAGACTAGGATGTTAAAAAAAGTGAAGTTTATCCCTTCGAAGGTTTTTGGCATTAAAAGGTCTAATATTGGAAAGGGTGTTATTCCTACATTGTTATACATCATGGAGCAGTGACTTTAGACAAAATGAAAAATAGTAAAATCCTTATAATACATCTCATTCACCAATTATGTAGCGATAGTTTAAAAAGTAACCTGTAAGTTATGTAACTAAAAAATTTTTCAGTGCACAAAATTTCTCAAACTCTTTCTTTCGGATATACAGGATTGCGGCAAATTGCTGAGGGAAAGGTGGGTGTTCTGCTTTTGGCTGGAGGTCAAGGAACTCGCCTAGGTGTTTCTTACCCTAAAGGAATGTATGATGTGGGTTTACCTTCGCACAAGACTTTGTATCAGCTACAAGCAGAACGAATTAGGAAATTGGAGCAGCTGGCATTTGATCATACAGGGAAGAATGGGAGTATACCTTGGTAAGAACAAATTTAGTTATTAAAAAAATATGTACTTGATTCTTTCAGCACAAAATACATTTCCAGCTTGTACCTAGATGCCAAAATACCTTCCGCACCAAATGTATTGTCTATACTAAGCCATTTTTTCTACACAAAAGAATGAATGATGTGCAGACAATATGGTAGGGTGTGGATTATTTTGCATTTATAATTTTCAAATGGAATGCTAGTATTACACTAGTGTTCTAATTCACCATGAAAAAATAATCTTACTTCACCAAGAGGGTTATTTTATAACTTTCATATGTGGAATCTATGTCTCTATGCGTGGAAAAGTCAACTCTCTCTGCAATACATATTCCGCCCCATAGTGGGTATGACTATCATTTCTTAGGCATGGGCCTGTTAATTTTCACTTGCTTTTATACCAAACTTGTGACTGTAATGTGGAAATGATAAATACATTCATATAATTCACTATTCTGCCAAAGTATCCTGTGAACTATGCAAAACAACATACAAAAAGTTTCTAAAAACTTTTTCTAGGTATGTCATTTCTGTGGGTACTACCATAGTATAGATAGTAACTATGGTACTACTTATTAGGCATAGAAAAAAAATTCATCTCTTGAAGCTTCCATTTTTAAGTACGCAGTTTTCATTGCTGGTGACTGGAACTTTCTTAATGCCTTGTGAATTGTTGGTCAGTAATTGGTAGGCTCCCATCAAAAACTTACACTAGTGGAAAACCTTTGATGAAACTGTCCAGAAATTGCTCTCTTGAATCTCTCTTGAAATTGTGTTGAAAATTGAAACAGGAATCCAACACAGTCTATGTTGTAACTCACTTGAAATTTTTTGTTGGGACTCACTTGAAATTTTATGTGGTAGAATAGTTAATTGAGGGCAGGCCATAAATCATAAACTGGTATTCTTTGCATAAGTTTTGGGATATTACGTAGGTATTCCATCTTCAGGGCTATGGAATGGATAATAATGGAATGAATTATATTCTGAAATGTGGGCAATGAATTATGGTTTGGTGACTTTTGACCGACCATCTCTAAACTATTCCACTTAATAATTAAGGTTGATATGTTGAACACTTATTTGAAATTTTATCTTGATATTTACTTGAACCTTATTGTGAAGCCAGTAGGATGTGGGTTCAGGTCCAAGTGGATGGATATCTTCAGATTTGGGATTCAGAAAGCTGCAGTCTCACACTAGGCAAACATTTCCACAGTGAATAAAATTTAAATGGTGTCAATAATTATGTATGCACTGCATAAAATGTAAAACTGTAAGGTAAGGTCATTAGCTACTGCTACCATGTTGTAGGAAATGAAGATCACACAACTGCCAATTTGTTGATGGTTGCAACCACGATTCAGGTCACAAGGGAGACTATTGGCTTTTCTTGGTGGGTGAGAAAAGATACAGTTCCTCTAGAATGGAGAACCTTATTCCAGGACAGTAAGAAAGTGTGAGCATTTGAACCTTTCTTTGAATGTTCAGGCCAGAAGTCATTCAAAAGGTGTTGGTCAAACATATCAGAACATCATCTCTTAAGTTACCCTAGGTTACCTAAATTTCTAGCATGTACTTGCAAATGCAATAGTGCATTTCCTGCAGCTGTAGAGTATATACACATAGTGATGAAATCTGAGTAAAAGTAATTGATATTATCACAAATTATATTGTGAGAGTAATTTAAGATGAAATATATGCTCCTGCATTTAGAGTTGTTTTTATATTCCTAATCAATAAGCAAGGATTTGGATTGAGAAGAAGAATGCTGTCAAGAAATTGTCGATAGGGCGATTGCTAATTCCTCATAGTTACAGATAACAACATTGAGATTGGAATCTTCCTTCTCTCATCACATCTTAATTCCCTAAGACACTGTAACCAATGTCCTAGCTGTATGCATTTTCATCCTTCCATGCTGTCATAATTAGTCACTTGCATTTTCAAAATGAACGAGGTCTCTATTTTTAGAAATTTTTTCAAAAATTTGGATGTGAAAAACTGATATTGCCATAAAATAACAGCACATTGAGAAATTTCTCTTCCTTAATATATCATCGTGTGCTTTAATTTTGGACTTAATAATTGTTTAGTAAATTGCTTTTTTTCAATACCCTAGGTACATTATGACAAGTGAGCATACAAGGGAGCCTACTCTGGAATTTTTTGCTAAGCATAACTACTTTGGGTTGAAGAAGGAAAATCTGATAGTATTTGAGCAAGGAATGCTTCCCTGCTTTACCTTCGATGGTAAAATTATAATGGAAAGCAAGTGTAAGGTGGCAAAAGCTCCAGGTAAGAAGGTTTCATATTCAGCTCTGTTGTCTCTGATGGATTAATGCTTGTGTGAGTAATTGCTCTAAATTATGTTTTTTTCAGATGGCAATGGAGGTTTGTATCGTGCATTGCATGAGAAAAATATTCTTGAAAACTTGCATAGCAGGAATGTCAAGTTCCTTCATGTATACTGTGTGGACAATATTTTGGTGAAATTGGCTGATCCAGTATTCATTGGCTACTGTACCAGCAAAGGCGCAGACTGTGGTGCTAAGGTGAGTTCTTCAGCAACATGTTTTCCCAGTTACTGAAGGATAGAATTTGGATTTATTCAAGAAGCTTTACTCCTATCTGTACAGTTATATTTTACTTTAAAACCAACCAAGAGAAAAATGAAAAAATATTTTTTAAACTCAGAACTTGTTGTAGTCAAATTAAAACTGCTGATATCCACCAACATTATTTTTCTCAAGTTAAAATATCATTCCAAACCCTGTTAAGAACATTAACAAACCCTGCTCCTTGCCATTTGTGCAACAAGGAGAGAGTATTTCCCATGTGTAAGTCTATATGCATCTGAGAAAAAATATGCTTGAAATAATTAAACAAAAGAATATTCGCCTCAAATATGTGGGGGATGCAACTTATCAATCCCTCCATTTATGAGATTTAGCAGCAGTAATGTAGCCTATTTATCAGGTAATTGTACTGCTGCTGGGGTTGAGGGATGATAACAGAGTCAAGTTCTTTAGTTGATAAGTGGAGATGGGTTTCAATGAGTTATGTAGCCATGGAAGCCAGGGCAAGCTCTAAGACTAGCTCATCCACAGGCTCTGGAAAAACACCACTGTGCATTAGGGTGGTACTATTTTTCAAATTTTCACGTTTTTCAGGGCAAATAAAAACTTTTTCAATGTATTAAAGCCAATAAATATAATCTTTGGGGTGAGAATTTCCACCATTTTGACATATATTTTGATTGCTTCATAGAAATACTAACACATGTTAGGCTGTGCGTGACATGCAGCACAAGGTGCCAAGTGGGTTGCGTCCCTGAGCCTGGTCGCCTACCTTATCACCTGACCCCAGGCACTGCAGAGCACTGTCCCTGGTTGCCACAAGCGAGCACATCTGTAGGCTTTGGTTTACAAATCTACAACCTTAAAATAGTCTTTAAACTGATGCTATTGGTAGAGTTTAAATTGTAGGTTGGATCGGCAACTTAGGCCATTTTGTACTGTGTAGCATCCTATCAAAACTCTGGAAGTTCCTACTAAACTTTCCGACTAAAACTCTGGAAGTGAAACATAGGCTAAATACAAAGTGTGAAAATTATAGTTACCAATTCTATAAAATCACAATACATATTTTCAAAAGGTTAGTTTCAGGCCAAAAAAATACAAGAAAACTATGCTGATAGATAGATGTGATTCCTTGTTAATCAACCTGATTACATTTAGCTGAATATTCCCAAAGATATCTCCCAGAATTGAACCTAGACTCCCTGAGTCCAATGCTCAATCAACTTGGATACTTTACCATTGATTATCTCATCAAATATTACTTAGTTATCAGTGTAGAAGATTGGAGGTGCATTCAACCTGTGAATCACTTCCCTTAGCTCTGCTCTGGTAGGCTGCTTGATATTGATGGGAACCAGAGAGTGGCTTATAGGTTTGCTAATAAAGTCACAGTAGCCAGACTAAGGTATTGCCATCAAATTTACCATATTGACGAGTGATTAATATGAGGTAGTTGTCTGGTAAATCAATCTTGGCAAGTTGAGCTCCTCTCTGGGTATTAGCAAGGGCTAGGGTATTGTCTTTTAAAGAAAACATGTACAACTCCCGCTACTTAGGTAATCTATGAAGGATTTATCATGCATGAGATGATTGTAATTCTGCTTATTAACTACTCCCAAAGTAATCATTGCAATATTTTAATCATTACTCTTGGGATAATTTGTAATGCGTGCGTAATCAAACACTGATGATATCGATTAGGTACCTACTCCAGTTATTTGTTGTTTTCAACTAAAAGAGTAGGTATTTGTTCCCAATACTTTAACACGTTCAGGACCGAGGACGCATACGCTGCGTCCTGGCGTGCGCCCGCCAGGACCCACGGGTGCAGCGTGTGCGTCCGCGGGTCCTGAAGTGTGTTAAAGAAGTGTGTTTAAATGCCGTATTAAATTTTTTCTTTTTTTTGGCCCCTGGGGATAGGTATCCATATTCAGGGCGGTCCTGAAAGTGTTAACTTCACTATTTGATTCAACTGTCTTCAGCACCTTGAGTGCATAGCCAGGTCTCCTCTTGAAACATTTTCTGCTCAACATTTTGCCACAGTGCTGTTTTTTTAAAGTTAAATACTCTCAGAATTCAATCTGTGGTAATCCCAGAGTTTGCTATTACATTTAAAGTAATTTTAATCTTCTTGTAATTGTAAGTGATAAACTTTCTAAAGAAATGTTTACTTGTAATTGATTACTCTTTGGCAGAATTTATTGTAATCTGCACCATTTACATTTTTTGGGTACCCAACACTGGTTGGAGATGTGCTTTTGTATTTCAATTCCTGGATAGCATATTTCTATTAAGTGATTATTTTAACAAAAACATCATCAAATTTATATTATATGAAATAATGATTTATTTGCATTTATTTTGACCAAAAAAGGTATATATTCCTCCCATCCTCCCTAAATATTCCATATTTTGTTTTTTTTGTAGGTGGTAGAAAAATCATTCCCTACAGAAGCAGTGGGTGTGGTTTGCAAAGTTGATGGAAAATATCAAGTGGTTGAATACAGTGAAATTACTCTTAAAACTGCTCAGAAAAGGAATCCTGACAACAGGCTGACCTTTAGTGCAGGGAATATTTGCAACCATTTCTTTACAACTGAATTCTTGCAAAATGTTATTAAGTATGTGCCATCACTATACTTACACTTGCATTTACATTTATAATAACATTCATTTTTCTGTTATTTTACCAACAATAATTGTTGATATCAAGGACATGGCACTGAATTTTCTCTAATTGGATTGCAGTGATCATGAATATTCCTTGAAACATCATGTTGCACGGAAGAAGATTCCCTTTGTTGATGACAATGGAGAGATAATCAAACCAGAAAAACCTAATGGCATAAAAATGGAGAAGTTTGTGTTTGATGTTTTCCAATTTTCTAAGTAAGTCTAAAAAATATTTGAAAAAGCTCAGTAACAAAAAAGTTTCAAATTGTCTCTATAGAGTCTTTGGTCTATGAATTGGCTTTGAAAGCCAAAAATCTCTGGTTCAATTTCCAAGACATTCTTTGCTGTTGACGCAAATAAACTTTTCAACCAGCTCTAGCCCACCTAATATTTTGATAACCTCACTTAATTTGCTCAGACAAAAAGTCAATTCACTAGTTCAAATCAAGTTAATCTTCATTCCATTGATAGCACATTGATTTTCTAATGTTTCCTCTTTGTTAACTTAAACTTGAAAAATGACTTTAAACTCTTTGTTAACTGGCTAATTGATGCATGGCCATCAATTCATCCTAACAACCAAATTAACTTTTCCCCTTAGTATTCCTATAGTTTTCAAGAGAATTGCTTTCATTCCATTTTTTTTATATCGTAATGTGTACTGACATGACTGTGACCCTGTGGTTGGCTCAAAAAATAATGTCTGGTCGACTGTTAATGTTAACTCTTTGTTTGACATGCCCTTTGTGAGCAGTAACGTTGAATGCCTTGTGGTAATAGACAACCAACTATTTACTCCTCACTTTCCCTCCAAGTGTTTCTTCTGCTTCCTTTATTTGCTCTTTTTCTGCCACTTACCAATCTCCTATTAGTCTGCCATCTCACCAGTTAAATCCTTGCAATTAGTTCTGAAATGTCCTATTTAGTCATTCCCAGGCCTCTTGATTAAACACGCAAAAGCCCAAGAAATAAGCAAACATGTTGGTTTCTTGACCCCTAATTTATTGTATCATCATTGCCACATACACATCATTGGCTGCCCCCGTTAATGAAATCTCTACCAGACCTCACCCATGATGTTCAGAGGAGGTATGTCATAAATATTTATCAGTTTCACTGCATGTGACGAGCATAAGTAGCCATGGGTTGCCTATCTTACTGTGTGTATGATGAATGTGTCTCGTCATGATTTGTATCTGCGTTGACCATCCCTGCAAGTATTTCACTTGATTGCTGTTGTGTTTAGCAATGCAGTAAATCATTCATAAAGCATTTGCATTTTAGTTTATAGTATTATTTCGTTTACTTCATGGATAATTAATTTTTTATGAACTGGAAGGCTCATTTCTGAAACCTCATTGCTCATGAAAATAAATAGACATCGCAGCTAAAGAGTTAAGAATAGTCTGCTGATTAAGGTAGGTTTAAATTGAGACAAGATTAATTCTATTAATATGACAACTGCATGCAAAGCTACAGAATGCAATCTACTTACATGATTTATTTCTTCAACTCTGAATATGTCTAATCTCTCCTCATTCCATCCATAAAACTTTCCCTGCTTACCCTAAACTTCCCCTCTATCATGGTCTTCAGCCTCTTTCCTATCATGGCATTTAGCACCCCCTCCTCTCTCACTACCCATTCCAACCACCTACTCTGCCTTCTCCTAATCTCCTCCAGCAGCTTCCTTTCCTCTCCCACCATACCAATCACATTTTCATATGTCCCCTTTCCCAGACCATGGCAACTTCTCCACTCTCCTCCACACCCACATAGGTATCACAGATTTCCAATCTACTCACATTGTTCTATCTTAGGGTCTAGGTTTCTGTACTATACATGTCCAAATATTGGGCTCCTCACCAGCCTTTGATTTACATCCTTACACTATGTCCCTGTCATCAACTCACCTCTAGGTATTCATAAATATCCTTCTTTCCTTACCCAATTCTCCTCTTAATATCCCCACTGCTATTCTTATTTTTCTTTAAGATGCTGCACAGGTAACTAAATTGTTTTTCTTGATCCAGCTTATGCCCTTCCTCATTAATGACTAGGAGTAGGGTGATGGAAGTGCAGAGAGCTTTTCCATTTTACATAATGTTCACTAATTTGTATCAATATATATTTTACAGTGATTTTGTGGTATGGGAAGTTCCAAGAGAAGATGAATTTAGTCCTTTGAAGAATGCAGATGGTGCAGAGAAAGATACACCCACAACAGCAAGGCACGATCTCTACTCACTCCATGAAAGATACATTATTGCAGCAGGTGGTCAGGTAGACAATGACAAGGATATGCCATACATCACAGGGTAATTAACATAAAATAATGCCATGACTGAAATTTTATACTGATTAAAACTTCATAATCTTGCATAACTTTTAATCAATGTCACAATCAGTTGATTTATCTTTGTTTTTAATTACATGCTTAAAACATCAAATTAGAGGGTAGATAGCATAGTAGCCTAGTAGCCCAAGAGTCTGGCCGTTGAGTTGGGAGGTCTTTATTTGATTTATTTCTGTTTTCAGTAAAACATCTCCTATCCAGAATGGAAATGGAACTATCTTAGAGACCAACAACAATGAAATGTGAGTATGATAAGTATTAGCACTAAATGCTATGATTCACAAAAATATTCATTGTTAGCTGGTTGAGTTGATATTAGTCTTTCCCCTTTGATGTATAAATGGAATAGAACACTTAATTACTGTAATCTGATAATCTGATCAGTGTCCTACCCTATACTTTCATTCATTAACATATTTATGCTGTGGAATTCTTAGCTTCGATAGGATTTTTACCACACCTAGTTAATGGTAGTCAATGGTCATCACCATTAACTCTATAACATAGAAATACAGTAGAGCGTGATTTGATATTTGATTATCAGATTGGTTAACTACCATATGTTATTATATATATAAATATAGGCACAATTTGGAATTCTTAATATCAATAGGAATTTTACCTGGTTTAGTTGATGGTAGTCTTTCCTCTATGATAATAAATATAGTAGAGCTCCTATTACCTGCCATTTGATTAACAAATCTGTTGATTATCCAATGGTCATATGGCCAGTGAGAAGAACGTCATCCTATCCTGCTCCTTTCTTTTCAGCCAACAAGATTGTTGAGTAGTTTCAGACTTGAGTAATAAGTAATTCAACTACTAAGGTTGATCTAACCTAGCACAAGAGGATGAGGCTTGCTTCCATATCAAGAGTTTTTCTCTGAACCTTAGCGTATTCCTCCTCCCTTCTTGCGTGCCATAAGGCCGTGCCATGCCATCACATCAAGAGCATGAGGTATTTCATCCATTGGATGGGACATTAAACAATAGACCCCCTGACACATTTCATTATGATCAGACTAATGCCGATGCCAAGTCACTTCATTTCCCTGATAATCTCTCCCTTACCAGCATAACCACTCGTCCTCAGTGGTGCAAATGATCTTTGCTGTCAGTTGCATCTCCAAGTAACTATCATCTATACCCTCAAAATACATTGCAAGCCACCTCCAGGGTATGTGGCACAGGGTGATTGCAAGCCAAACTCATCCCAGTTAAGGTCAAACCCCCAGTTATGCTCCCCTGGTAGGCGTGGACCAATAGTAGTCAGGAGAACAGTGCACAGCCAAACCAGAAACTAAGAAACTGCTACACTGGCAAACATGCATGCGATACCAGGACCAAGATACTACTACTGATTAATGCTACCAATACTTCTAAATCATGTGTACTACAAGGTACTAATGAAGTAAAAAAAAATGATGCGGTACATGCAGGAACCAGTCTAACCTAACAGAAACATTGTACCTATCCATGCTTGAAGCGGGAGTCGAACCCATGACCTAAAAGCTGCAAAGCCGGTGTGCTGACGACATGTCTACCGCTGCCGGCAGCATATTAAACAAAGCAGAAACATTTTTTTCTCAAAGTAAACTTTTTCCTGCTACCGGTTATTGATTTTTGCTAATGATAGTGTTAAATTCAATTGGGTGCCCGCAATCATTTTTCCTTGATGACCTGGATTGGGCGAGCGAACATTTTTCTTTTTGAGCTTGAAATGATTCACTTACCTTTCCATATTACCATTACCATTAAAATGTCCAATTCCTTTTGAAGAAGAATACTTGCCGTTGGAGATGATTCCATAAATTGAGACATAATGGAATGAGCCTCTAAAGGAAAGTCTGTGGCTTATCTATAGAGAAATGGAATTGGTGTCACTACGGTGCACGACGTCTTACACGAGGGCGCGTGGTACTCGCGTAAATCCGGCAAAAAGCAAGAAAATTTGTTGAAACTTTACATCGGATTGTGCAAACGAACTTGAAGCAAATAAGTAAGCTGCTAGTGAATTGATAGACGACCTTTAAAGCCACAAGGTAGAGCTTTTTTCTAAGGTTATTCTAATACCGCTGCCATCCGCCGAGATACTGATGCGGTTGTTGGAACCAGAAAGGTTAAAATGGAATGGAGGAATGCCTCATAACCGTGAGCGCTCATGGGCGAAGAAGAAGCCAGTACAGGAGCGCATGGGATGGATTCGGTGACGAATAGGCGAGGACTATCAGAAACAAAACATCTTATTATCTGCGGATTTTAATGATTTCGCTAAAATCAAACGCAACCACCGGAAACCTTAGCTGGAGTGAGGCATAAACTCTGACGACTGCAATGGCGAAATTGGCTCCAAGAATCAAGGGAAATGTCACTTCCATTATTTTTTCTAACTTCTTTGGTTGGAATAGGATGTGAACCTTTTCGTAATTTGTATGAAGACATATAAGAAAACTGAAAGCGCAAAAGTGAATGAATAAGACAGGTTTTTAAAAGAGAATCTGTGAAAAAAAGCTCTCAGATTCTAATTCATTGCACCCGAACACTTAAGTTGCTGGCAATATGCCATAGGAAACCCTCATTTTGTGGATACAAATTTTTGATGCCTCCTTACAACCAATTCACGGCAACTAGTGCCAAAAAAACCGTTAAAATACATCCATGAATACTCAGTAATTACGTAAGCACACCACTGAAAGCTAGAACTTAAGACACAGGTAGATTGCATCCGTGCTCAAAAGCATTGGCGGTCGGACAACTTGATTTGCTTGCAGTGGGGGCGGCGCGAGGCGGAGATGGCTGGGTGGGAAGGGGGTCTGGGGGACTGACCTGCCGAGACGATGACCCTCTGTCACCGGAGGGCAGTCCTGGGCTTCCGTTAGCTTGGGTGAATGAATGGGGCCCTGGGAGGCCATATGCCCGCCTCCCCTCCAATTGGTTCCCGGCCCATCTTCTGATGCACGACGCTACACTAGCAAGACTGACGCCAATTCTTGGCGACTGAGGCTCTCTTAAAATATATGTATATCGAAATATATTTCGTCATGAACGGAGAGAGAGGCTCGTCGTTTATTGAACTTCTAAGATTGGTCTTTATAAATTGAGGAATTGGAAGCTTTTCTGGCTACACGTTAACGCCAGGGGCAGTAAGGCAGTCATTTTGATTTTGTAGGACTGTTTCTCTTTTACCTATGATTTGGGAAGTGTTCAACTCTGGCTGCAAAAAAAATATAGTGGTGTGAACTGAAAGGCAAATTATGAATAAATTTTATGTGTTCCTGCTGAAATTTGCGTGATTTCATGCGTATTCATTGGGTAAATGTATCAATCTAATTTTTAAAATAGTATTACAAACGTTACCTGCTGCTTTCTCACTTCTCAGTTTTGGCAAGCGAGCTGCTGTAAGATTACGTTATATCATTCAACTAAAAATTAAAAGAATTATTAGACTTTCACTCGATTCAATGCCATCCCACAATGCTTTGGCCAAAGAGAAATGTATATTTCTACGTTACAGGTTGTAAGAAACGGCATTAAAATGTTATAGAATGTAACTTTTGAACTTTTCTTACATTATTGCATAGTTAGATGCATAATGAAAGAATTAACTATTGAGGAATGAAATTGATGCCTTCTGGGGTTCAAAGTATGAAGAAATTCCAGGGGTTTTAGTGTTCTTGTGCAAACGTGTGTAGCTACCACTGCAATTACGCTCTCTCAGATCATGTCCAAACGTATCCTCATGTTCAATTTGGTGGGCATCGAGGCAAGAAGCAAGATAGATTGAAGCAATAATCAAGCATTTTTATAGACCTACGACATCCCTATGTATTGCAAATCATAAACCCACTCTGAATTATCATAAATTATTGTAATTAAACAAGTTCTCATATACTGTCCAAGTGCCCCCAACTGATGAAAATGTTCATGTTATTTTTCAGTAAACACTCCAATCTTAAGTGGAAAGGGCCTCCCATTTGTGAAATTTCCCCACTACTATCCTACGCTGGAGAAGGACTTGAAGATATTGTTTCCGATAAGAAATTCCAGCCTCCTTTGTGTTTGCGGCACCCACTAGAGAAGAGTTTCAACAAGAAATGTGACAAAGGAGAACACTGACCATCTACATCTCTCTGCCTTTATTTTTTTAAATAGTGAAGGCGTTTAATGACTTGATGGACTGAATTTCTGTGATTTCAAAATATTGCAATACTCTCCCACCACGAATATAAATAATATAATTGAATTTTTTAGAACATTTTATAAAGTACGCCAATCAAAACGGACTTTAATGTGCTTTAGAATGAAGCACAGCAGGCATCTTTAAGATGTTGAAACAACGTAACATTTGAATTTGAAGATAGGTAGCGTATCTTTATGGAGAAAATTTGAATGTATAAAAAAAATATTGCCTATACTTGGATACTCAGCAATCGGTATAGGATTGTGTGATTAACAAGATTTGGCCTGAATCAGGTCAGTTATGAATCGGGCCTCTCTAAGAGTTTTGGACATTCATGCTGAATGCCAACTTGATATGAAATGAGTTCATTTCCTAAAATTTGAATCCAAAGATGAGATGGAATTGTTGATTGGGAGAAGCGGAAGGGTTCGAACACAGGCCTGGGGTAATTTTTCTACGCCAACATCCAGGAAGCTCAATTTTTTTATTTTTGAATTAATAGAATGTAAAACTGGTGATTGTATATATTTTAATAAGATTTTTATAAAAGCTAGATATGATCATATCTTATTTTGCTATGTCATTTTTAAACCCATTCAAAAGCTCACTTGATGTCATGATAAGGTATCAATTTCTGTTTTCATGTGTACAGTGAGTGTTTACCAGCATATTAGCAGCTCTGTATTCTCTTTCCATTAAAAGTTTCACCGGCCATGTTTCTCACATTATATTTTTTCTAGTTTCACTGCATCTCATCGAAAATACCCATTACTATAGGTACTGCTGCCTTCCGAATGGTAAAGCGAATACTAGTCGTGATGTCTTAAAAGATTTCATGCTTTATCAGTAAGTGGGCTGCAGGAAGAGCATCTACATCCACGAAATTCCGTGCAAGCCACCTCCAGGGCGTGTGTCACGAGAGAATTCCATACAAGGCACGCGACACTCATCCCAGTTCAAGGTCGAACCCTACACGCCCCCCTGGTCATCAGGCCAGGACCAGAAGTAGTCAGTAAAACAATGCATGGCCAAACCAGAAACTGGGAGAGTGCTACGCTGTCTATCATGCTAATATGCGGCTCCAGGACAAGATGCTATACTGCGATCCATAATAATAGCTCAGTTGACAGGAATGCAGCCAATCAGCAAACACAACCAATGCCGGCTGGGGAAGCGAATCAGGTGGGCGACGAAGCCAAGATATTGGCCTCTGTTTACATCATCGTATCGAGACATCATCGTTCACTTTTCATTATTTTATCTGCAAATTCAGTAGGTTTGATCGAATTATATTATTGAAAAGTTGTCAAAAGTAACTTAGTGTATTTTTTCCGCCATGGTAACGCTGCTTGAACATATTTATGTGCCATACTTAACATATATAACGGCTGCTAACCATCCAAGTTAGCGTCGCGACAACGTCATGTCTGCCGCACCGCAAGGCCAATGAAATCGAGCACCCCATTGGTCGTAGGTTTAAATACCGGACTGCGCTATTATAATGGAATGGGAAAACTATTGATTAGTACTACAAATTCTACGTTTTTATACGGAAAACAAACCTATACGGGACATACCAAGTGGAGGGAAGTGTTAGCAGTGATAAAAACACGTTAATAAAACAAGTGCGAAATCTAGTCTACCCAGCGACATTGTATCATTCATCTTCATACATCTACTGGAAGTAGCCACAGGCTGGGTAGTAAAGCAAACAATAACCGAAAGCTTGCCATTTTGTTACCTGGAATAGTTCTTCGGCTACATACTGGTTGATATTTTTCATTCCCAATGTTTCAGCCGTTATCTTCAGGATGATATCTGGATAGCCGTTGAAAATTTGGTTTTAAGCAACGTGACCCGCTGGGAAACCCAAGAGCTTATCGTGTAGTTCAAATCTCGTGCTTTTGGGTAGTAATTGATTGAACGCCCAGCCAGAGCAAGATTTAATTTATCCTCAGGTAAACGAAGACTGTTTGAAGAAATCAAAGGCAAGAAACCTTGGTCGGAGAAAGCGTATCCCTGGAAATAGATACCCTGGGTCGAGGTTGAAGACTTCGGGGGAAAATTACTCCCGCAAAAGCTCGTGGCCCAGACCTGCGCGGCTGGGAAGGAGGGAGTGGATAGAGTGAATGGAAAAGAAAAAGGTGGAGAGGTACAGCTCTCGCGAAAGCTTATGGCGTGAGGATGCGCAGAAGAAGACGCCGTGGAGGGGTAAAGTTTGGTAGAAGGGGTAGGGAAAAGGGACGTAGGGGAAAGCGAAGACATGAGATTTGTGCCACGCATGAGTGCATTTAAAAAAATGGAATTTGTGTGACGCGGACAACACAAACGCCGCGCATCCGAACGCAATAAGCTTTCGCGAGAGCTGTACGATGGGCAAGGATGAGACAGGGGAACCAAACTACATTTAAAAAATCGTAAATATCTGTCGGAAGAGCTACGTGCGTGCTACGAATTGATATGCGTGCATCATGCCAAAAGTGATATCGATATCTTATGGATATCGCAGTGAATATTTGCTCCTATGAAATCTAAGCTAGTTCAAAATGTTCGGATATATTTCTTAACGTGCATGGGCTCATAATCATTACGCAAGATTTTCGTGTTCTCCACGTTAATTGTGATACTTATACTGTTTTTCACTTGTTATTCCAAACTGGCCGCAAGAAGAAAAATCACACACATGGATAATGGAATTATAAATATGTTGAAAGCATTCCATAGTTGGCAAAGGAGCAAACAATTGGATAGTAAAATATCCAAATTATTAACTTCCAGAATTCTAACATGACCAATATTAACTATATAAATTTGTTGTTACACATTATTTCGCGGAAACAGTTACCAATTTAGTAATTATGTGTAATCAAAGAATGATGACTGGGTGGTGAAGATCATCAGAGAAGAAGATCACCAATGAAGAGGTTCTACGAAGAGTTGGGGATTAAAGATTGAAGATGTAGGTCTGCCGGAATTTCCTCCACGTTGGTCCATTAGATAGGGACAGCAGTTTCCCCGGCATTGCAGTCGGCTTCTTCAGGTCGGGGAAGTGAAGATACAAGTTCTTTGGCCGTCTTTTATGCATCATCTGTTGGGGTAAGATCCGTTCTAAATGTTTTTAGTCCCTTTTAGTTTCCCGCGGAGGAAAACTCAGAAGCATCTTCAATCATCAAGCCGTGGAAGTCTTCACACAAGGATAAAAGATTTTGATGAAAATATGAGAAATCTCGCAAAACATAATAGACAAACTTGTTCGACTTATTTTGATACAGATCTTTATTCTTATTATACTATTTATTTTTATGTAGAAGATATTCTTGAAATGTATGCTGGAAGGAGAAATAAGAGTTATCAAGGAAGAGCAAGGTTCATAATGAATGAAGACACTTGGTAATCTTCCACAGATTTATTTATTTGACACGACGCGTTTCACCACACTATGGCATAATCATGTGCAGGGTTCTTCGCTTTAGGTCAAGCATATATAGCTTTCCACCAAGGCGTTAGGGAGTGGGGGGGAGGAGGGGGAAGGCTAAGGGAGGAGCGGAGAGGGGGGGGGTGGGAAGAAGGAGAGAGAAGCAGCTGGGGGGAGGGAGAACTAAGGGTTTGAGTGGAGAGAGGGCGGAAAGACATAGGAGAAGGACGCAGGGGTTGGGACTGGGTGATTATGGAGGCCTCCTTTACTTGAGAACTCTGGATGGTGAGGGAAAGAAGGGGGGGGTCAGAGGGTTTTAAATGGCCAGTGCACTACCCACACCAGAGAACTGGAGGGGGGGAAGGAAGTAGAGTGTGAAAGATTTGGGACATGTGGCAGGAGTCGGTTGGAAAGAAAACAGTTAAGGGCAGGAGAGTGGGGGGGGGGGGTTGCTTTAGTCTGGGAAATATTTCGTGGCCAATAAAGGAGAAGGGTTGTGAAAAAGGATGTCAAAACATAGTTTTGTATCATTGCACTTCTGGGATTGCATGAGGCGAATTGTGAGGAATGTTAAAATTAAGAATTATTACGGTGTAAAATGGCCAGTGGAGAGGAAATTGGAGTGGAGAGCTGCAGAAAAGCGTTCTTCGGATTGATTGCTGCTGACAATGATGAAAATTTCACCCAAGCTTGTGACATTCTTGTAGACTCTCATACTCATCCTTGGCGCTATGATCTCGCAGTGGCACAATAGGACACATAAGCAGTGGCACGCATAGCTGCAATGCCTTCAGCACAGTCAAGGCCCAGTGTAACCGCTGCTAGTAATGCACGCAAATAACTCCTTATAATGGCCAGAAACCAATGCTACATACTGATATTGAAACCATTGGCTAAATGAAGAAGAAATTCAGCTGGATTATAGAAAACCTCAGTTTTCACAGTAACCTCTTATACAATTTTATTTCGATTGTAAACTTCGAGAGAGTTTGAAATTTGATGGCACATACCTTTTTCCATTATAGTATATGCAGTAGAGGGGGAGGTAAGAGACGGAAATGGATTGGGGAAGTATGGGGTGGTGACAATAAATGAGCGCGGTGAGAAATAAGTTGAATTTCGTAGGACAAATAAATTAGTAACAACAAACACTTGGTTAAAACAGCACCTTAGGCGTAGGCGCACATGAAAAATACCGGTGGATACAGGGCTATAGCAAATTGATCTACAATAGTGGGGCAGAGTAATAGCGTAAGTATCAGCGTCAAAAACTCGCGCAGCAATCCGGGGGTGGATACGGACTCAGATCGTAGTTTAGGTCTAATGAAATGTGATCTTAGCAGACGAGGCTTAGTTGAAGTTGGAAGGTGAAAGGAATGAAAAGGAGAGAATACCAGGATCTGGTTGACAAGAGTGTAGGTGAAGAATGGAAACGGGAACAATCAATGAAAAGTGGGAAAGTATAAAATCAGGAATTGTAGAAGCAGTAAAGAAAACAATAGGATAAAACAAATGAATCAAGAAGCTATGGCCACAGAGTAAGTGATTAGGATAATATAGGAGAAAAAGAAGAGGAAAAACGTTAAAAACAAACTAGACAAATGAGGTACTACGAGTAAAATAATTAACTCCGGCGAATAGCCAATCGGCAAGGAAAACTGGTGGAAAGGGTAACGCAAGGAAACGGAAAAGTCGCAGAATGTGGAGGATGTAGGTGCATTATACGCTAAAGTGAAAATTTTATTGGGTGGTAAGAGAGGGCCTAAACGTTATAAAAGGTTATGAAAAAACAGGGAATTTAATAATCGAACAGGAAGATAGCCAGGTAAGGTGGAGAAAATACTTGGAAGAGCTGTATGACAGCGGTTATAGACCTGCAAACTTGCATACGGAGAGTGAGAGAGCAGTAGAGAAGGGTAATCTCAGTCCAGAGAGACGCGACAGTAAATAGAGAAGGCGTTGGGAAAATTCAAACGTAAGAAAAGCTGTGGGAGTAGATAAAATTCCTTCGGAATCACGGAGAATTTGGGAAATGGAAAGCCGGAAGGCGAACGTTTTCAAACTGTATCATAGGAGATCGCTTTACCTATATGGAGAGACGCGGAAGACTTCGTGAAAACAGTATTTATCCCTATACCGAAGAATAAAACAGCTTCAGATTGAGAAAGCTATAGAAGAATGAGTTCAATTGTGCATGCAGTGAAAGTAGGTATTACTTATAATCATTTAAAAATGGTTGGATCCTAGAGCAAATTGATATCAAGGCGATGACCAGTTTAGGTTCGGGTAGGCAGCATTTTTATCACTTGAATCGGGATGCGATTCAAGCGATAAAAATGCTTATAGAAAGGAGCTAGTTTTTGCTTGCTTTAGAGATTTTGAAAAGGCATTTATCGGTAAAAACTAATAAAAGATACTCATGAAAATTAAAGTAGATTTTCGAGATAGGAGACTCATCCGAAATCTACATATGGCCCTGGGGGCACAGTTAAGAGTGGCTGACGGAGAATCAGAGTGGGGTAAGACAAGGGTGCCTATTGCCACTTTGAATTTTTAGCAATTGTGTTGGGGAAGTTTTAAGAAAGACATAGTACGAGCTAAGTGTGGAATTAAAATTCAAAAACAGCTGATAAACTCGGTTAGATTTGCTGACGACCGGGCACTGGTGGGTTGTAGGCTTTGGTAGATGGACTAGAAAATCATTGCGGAACATATGGCATGAAGATCAACCATACGAATACAAATTTAATGTGATTTCCTGGGAGAAGGAAAGTGAGGCTGGACATAAAAATAGGAGCGCATAAACTGGAGCATGTAGATCAATTTCATTTTTTGGGTAGTACGTTGGAGGAAAATGAACACTGTATCGAGGACATATAAACGAGAATTTCTCGAGAGAAGGAGGCGTTTGGCAATAGGAGGGAGCTGATGATTTGTGCCTGGTGTATGAATGTAAAGAAAAAAGTTATATATGGAGTGCAACAGGGGGCAGGAACAATGACTCTAAGGGAAGACCATAAAAATAGGTCAGCAGGCGTGTGAGATCTGCTTGTGGAGGAGAATGGGGGAAGTGTGGTAAACGAAAAAAAAGACGTACGTTGAAGTCCGTGGTGTTGTGAGTGACGTGAGATAATTCTCGAGGAAATTCGAAGGAGACAGAGTAGGTGGTTGCTATTGGTTTAAATCGAAGGGATGATGGAGGCCCTGATAGAGTAGAGGATGTTGAATAAGCGGGAAAGAGGAGGACAGAGAATGGAGAGAGATGCGACAACGATTTAATTTGTGACATCAGAATATTTATGGATGGGATGAAGAAAGGTAGCAAGTACATATGGTAAGATGAAGAAAGAAATTTTGTAAGTAAATAGGGGGCTTCATCTATAAAAATCTACAAGATTCCCACTCTCTTCCATTTTAACCTGCCTAAACCCTCTGACTACCAATGGGGTAACGAGATTACCCCAAGTAACATTTTTAATCGCATAGCCTCTAATTTTTTTGGGGGGATGTTAAGTTTCACAGTACTTGTTCTTGAATGACTTTTGATCATTATTACGTAAAACATTTTTGTTGTGTTAATACATAATACATAATTTTGAGAAAATGTTTTTGGGGTAACCAGATTGGTAACGAAAGTATCGAAACAGTTTACTAAAGAAATCCACTCATGTAAGTAAAAATAAGCGGTCAGTAAAGTTTATTATTATTTTGTAATTGGTATTTATTCAAGAGTGGAAATAAATAAACTTTTTATTGTTTATAGGAAACTTTATCGATATTTCTTTAGAATATTTTATCAATTTTCTTAGTAATGGAAAAATTCAGACGCATTACGATGACGCGACGCCTCCATGAAGAGAGGCGAAACGCAAAAGAAAGCAACCAAACGCGATGGATCCAGAGAATAATAAAAATCGCGGAAACCTGAAGAATAATCGTAATTATTATTTAATTGACTTGCGACACAGTCCGAAATAAGGCATTAATTAGCAGTACATTAATTTTTTGTGAAATTATGTGAGTTTAATTTAGAGGATGGTGGATGGAAAACATGCCACATAAATAAATATTACGTTTTTTCATTTAAAATATTTATACACAGAAATGGTAATTTAAAAAAAAATGATTGAAACATAGGGGAAACTCACAATGGGCAGATTTTATAAATACGGAGTCCCCACACTCACTATCGTTTTTATTTTCATAGTATTTATCAAATATTTATTCATCAAAGCAATATTGCACTGGAGTAATTTCACTGTGTGGCCTTTTCCCTAAATACCCTGCCTTAAACCTTGTGAGATCATTCACGTTTAGGGGACCAGCAAGTAGAGTGCTCGGCTTTATCCAGTGGTAAAACTTCGGCCATCTGCAGAGAAATGCCCGCAAGTTGGAACAGCGTTGTTTACATATAGTCAGATATTTATGAATTATATATTTCCTGTACCATGTATTCAATGCGAGTAACAATTATTTCAAGACGATGTGTACCTATTTATTGAAATGTTATCATTTGTGGTGATTTGATTGGTTTTGGAGAGTGACGGCTGACAAGCACTGTGGTGAGGAAGAAATAGTAAAACTATTATGTTTAGATGATTCAGCCAATTAACCTAGTTTCCAGGATTTCTTCGGAAATGTGGGAAGTGAGGAAGAAGAAGATAATACGGAAGAAGAGAATGAGATGCCTGATGATAAGTAAGGGCTGAACCAAACCAAACCAAAACCAGCTCGTTATGGCATAAAAATATGGGTATACGCTGATGCAAAAACTGCCTAAGTCTGTAGAGTACAAATTTATACTGGGATGATAGAAAAGTGGTGAGAAGTAAATCAGGGCATGAGAGTAGTCTTGGACTTCGCGAAGCCATATTTTGGACCCGGTAGAGGGATAACAACATATAATTTCTTTACATCCTTTCCTCTTCGCTCAGCCCTGCTAGCAAAAAAATTGACATTTACTGGCACAATTCGGTCGAATAAAAGTGAAATTTCAGAAGAATACCTAGCCAATAATTCGAGATATGAAAAATCATTACTTTTTGGTTTCTCAGATAAAATGACGTTAGTATCATATGCTCCTGGAAAAAGAAAGGTGGTAATTCTACTATCTAGTCAACATCATGATGAAGATACAGTAGATTACATGAATAGAAAACCTGAAATAATTGCACACTACAATGAAATAAAGGGAGAAGTTTATTTAGAAGATAAAATGATATCCGAATATACTTGCGTGCCAAAAACATTTTGCTGGCCATTACGACTCTTTCTAGAGTTAATTGATATCGATGCCAAAAATGCATATACTATATGGATAGAAAAACTCGCATGGCAAAATAGAGACCAGACGTGGCGAAAATTATTTCTGCACGAATTTGTCCTTCAACTTGCCTGCCTCACATTCTATGGGAACGGTAGGAATCAAGAGTGAAGCCACGGTGGTTGAAGAGGATAGCTTATCCGAAATGAACACTGTGTAGAGGTGTTTCATGTGTGGACGTGGAGAGGACAGACCAACAAGATTGATGTGTTTCTAGTGCAAAAAACCAGTGTGCAGAACACATATTATTGGAGACGTGATTGCTAAATGCAAGACTTGTGAATGTTCGAAGTTCGACTGTGAATCTCTTTTATTTTTTCGCTTCTATCTGTTCTTGCAACATAAGGTGGCGTTGAATGAATGTACTTTGTATCATCTTGAAGCTAGCCTGATCTGAATTTTTAAAAGTATCCTTAGCCTAGCGTGTAGCCTCCGAGCCTCTACGGGCGCCCAGCCTAGTCCTTCTATCAGCTGTGTTATAATCTCAGTACACTCAAAGCAGTTTTTAACGAATACTGATCCGTCAAACTATTAGAGGGCGGTTAGCCCTATCTGCAAGTGGCAGACAGCTGTGTGAAATGACCTCAGCCAAGGTATGTTTAATCGGTGTACCTACTACAACTACGAGGTGTTTTGTCTCTTGCTCCGTTTTAGTTAGCATGTGGAATGGAGGAATTTTTGCATGATCCTTTCAGTTCGGGAGTATTACTGTCTTATCTATTCGCTTCTAAAATAATATCCTCCTCCTAATCTTGAAGCTCGTTTGACCTGAATTTTTGAAGTAACCCTAGCCCACGGTAACATCCAAGGCTGTAGCGGTTTTCAGCGAGGCTCTACTTCGTATTTCATATTTTTCGCGTATTTAACTTTTCAGTTCAGCGTCCCAAATGCTTGCATTGTTTTCGATATGTGGTCTAAGTGGAGCAAGCAATATAGCATATATCTTTCACTTTTTCTTCCGAGGACCTTCCCACTATTCGTTTCATAAATCCTAGAGTATTTATTGCAGCGCCGCAAATGTGTAACATGTTTCCCCCAAAGTCCCCCCCCCCTAATTCCGAAGCTATGGTGATTCCTAAATGCTTGAATTCATCTCATACATTAATACCACCACTTTACACATAGTATGGCATTGGAGTGATTTCTTCCTTAAGATGTTTGCTGCAATGCATTTACTGAGATTAAGGTCTAGCCTCCCATTCATGACACAACGAGTTTATGTTGTTAAGATGGGAAGATTGTACCTCTAAGACTGCTTTTGTGGCAATTCCTTGGTAGATAATTACATCGCTAGCCATAGGCGTATCCAGGGGGTGGTTTGGAGGTTGTAAAGTTTGATAAAAAAACGTTAAAATTATGTTCAACACATGCTAATAGTATACCTATAGATCACCTTCCATAACATAATAGAACACCTTCAAAACGTCATTTTAAGATGTATATTATTAAAAATTCCTGGACCCCCCGTTTTACATGATGGGTATTCCTTCAGAAGAGGGGGGGAATGGAATGTGGGGTCAGTATGGGGGAAGTGGTGACCCCCCCTTCAAAGGCTTCTAGATATGCCTATGTCGCTAGCAAACAATATCATTTTGACACCATTTGTTTCCGATCAGCTAGAACACTCCTTATCCAGTTCACTATTTTTTCCTTTAAACCACATGATTGTACTTTGAGCATGAGTGTTTCAGAAACAAATATAACCGAACGTTTTTTTTAATCCGAGGATAACGTGTTTACCTACTTTTACGTTTAACTGGTTTAACCTTATTTTAGGGTATCGTGGGGGAAGAGTCAAAGCTGAGTTTAGCACGATCAAGGATTTGTCCGAAAGTTGTGCTGGCTGTTTTAGGGTGCAGGGTCATAAGACTATAACACAGCTGACATTGATATTTTATGATTAGGTTGGTCGATTGGTATTGTAGCTCATTAGTTGATTTTGTCTGCAATACTTTTTTTTTATCTGCTACGAAGTACTAACAGCACGTATCGCTTGTTTCATGTGCAACTCTTGTATCTACGTGCATTTATGTAGTTACAAAATACAAAAATACTATAAATAGTTTCCCTAACATTGGTAGCATTCCTACAGTGTTGTGCGCATAGGTGAGATCTCATTTACTGTCAGGTATCCCCAGGTTTTTGCTAATTCATTAATAGTCCTAGTTTCATTAAATTTATAGGATACACTGCAGCGTATGTTTGTGGAAAATTAACCTCTGCCTTACACCTTTGAGATGGCTGGCAGGGTTTTATCTGGATGTATATCGTAGCATCGTAACACTTTCCACCGAAATCGGAATTTCAGTGTGTGGGAAGCTATTAGGATAGGAGTGGAAGTTATGGTAGAAGTTAGGACAGAAGCCTGGCGCCAGCATTATCCTGCTCTTATCGAAAGAAGCCATGTGGAATCGCTAGGGTGGGCTGAAATGAGAACTTCAATGTTACCAGAGTGGATTGGTAGGTCAAATAAACATGCCTGTCACTACAAATGCTCCTTTTGACGTTGTCAACCGCTGGATTGTACCCTACTATCCAATCCGGCCCTTCTCTTGGACTACAACCTTGAATTGATAAGTAACCCTGCCACCTGTAAATGAATTGATAAGTGCATTGCACGCTGGATGGTCAATAGCTGCAGGAATCGTAATTTAGCTAGGAGGTTAAAAAAGGTTGGAGGTGATACTCCACCTGATTCTTAAAACTAATTCTACCATTACAGTTGGCGCGGTCAAGGTTTTACATCGGCTTACGCTCGAGTTGGACGCGTTTGATATCGTCACATGTCTTAAAACATTTAGAGGCAAGGCGATATATTGCTCTCGGTAGGCCACGTTTATTCGAAAAAAAATCCTTCCTTTACAAACCCATTCTTGCCCTACCTCCACTGACGATTAGATTTACGCTAAACGCGCTTAGGTGGCTAACTTAGTTGGCTACTAAGAGTTCTTAGTCGAATACTAAAATGGTATTCATGCATCCTTTTTAGTAAGCCAATAGGAGCTACTAACTTGCCACTATCCTTGTAGAGTATATAAGTTTAAGCAGCGGCTGTCCTAAAATTAAAGAACCAAGGTTTGTAAACACTTTTGCTGGCATCCGTGTATGTGAATTCACATGCTATGCACTAATAATGCTCATTTGATGTACCTAAATTAGTTCCAGTTAGGGTACTCAATAAAAGGCCATCGTAATTACGTTAAATTAGGACTAAATATATCCTTATTCCAGAATTCCATAGCCAAAGAAATCTGTGTAGCTATTTCCCTTTGAAATTATGTTTAAATAGTGTTTTAAGCACAAATACGTGAGTTTAATACATATCTTCAATCTCTATTAGTTTATAACTTGCAGCCTATTATAAATTATTATAGAAACGTTAGGTATAAAAATACTATCAATATCCTTTTGGACGTATCTGCAGTTATTCGTTTCGTTGAATATGCTGTTTCTACGGTATCTCAAAATAAGTTTATTTTGGATGATAAATATCGGAGGATTCTTTATTAAATCCGTAAATGGATGAGGTACAACATAATTGACAACTGATGACCAAGAAAAAGTACCAACATTGGACACATAAAAAATTATTCAATGATGGCGTTCCAGTAAAATACCTACACATGCATATTTTATAGCATTTCTACCAAAATACCTGCATATCTTCCATAAATGCATACTTTACTGATAAGGAAAGTCCTATGTTACTCGCTAAACATTAACTTTATTCTTTCCGTTCACAACATTATACCACAAACTTGCACAGATATTGAAATCAGTAAACGCAATTGCCCACACAGCAGTTTCACTGATTCAAATTATTACTTTCTCTATGAAATTGCACCAAATAAACGTATCAATTCCATACAAACATATCTAAAGCTTCCTCGAAGATATTCACCGTTCCGTCCATTAAAAAAACCACATCCAAGGAAAATATTAGTCAGAGGAAAATGGTTACTAACTGTAATTTACTCTGTAAATCGAACAGATTTTTCTTATTTCCAACGGAACTGTTATTCTTCAGACTTATTCTTTACTATGTGAACGATAAATGAACTTTCCCACGGTACAGCAGATGATCGAGTGATTTAATCAGGATATTTGTCCCTACACTAATCATTTTCGGTTATCAAGTATAGCGAAAGCGATTCCATACCACCATTAGGGAGTTCATAATACAAAAGAAGATGCTATAAACTGCTGAATCACCGGCTGAAATGCGGGTTGAGCCGCATTCCGGATCGAGAGGCTCCTACCGCGGATCATATGGACTCGTCTGAAAGGGTCTAGCTCAGTCACGTTAACTTTCACGGCAGTTCAAACCCTGCTTCAGTTTCAGTTCTCGTGGGCGCGCTCACGGGAGCTCGTGTGAAAGGGGTCTAAATGTCAAATTGACTAAAATTCGAATGAGAGGTGAGGCATAGTGAGGTTTGTGTGTGTTAGATGGAGTTCTTAAAATTGAATGGAGTTCCATGACTGACGTCGAGCGGAGGGAGTACAGCTCTCGCGAAAGCTTATGGCATTCGGATGCGCGGTGTTTGTGTTGTCCGCGTCATAAAAATTCCATTTTTTAAAATGAACTCATGCAGGGCACAAATGCCATGTCTTTGCTTTCCGCTACGTCTCTTTTCCCTACCCCTTCCACCAAAATGTACTCCTTCGCAACGTCTTCTTCTACACATCCGAATGCCATTAGCTTTTGCGAGAGCTGTACCTATCCGATCGTCAATTGTTGTACTCGTCCGCCTAGAACGTCTAGTTGTGAAGGAATATTTTATGCCTGTTCATGTTACCTCAGCAGATGTTGTCCCACATTGGAACGGGGAACATCTGATCAAGCAGTTTCGCTATCTTCTGTTATAAAATGCAAGTGTCCCTAAATGGCTGAGTTCTATCTTTATTTTACTCGACGCTTTGAGACCACCCTAACTCTAACATCAAAAGTGGGATTCAACCAACGCTCCTGACGAAGATACTGCGAAGGAGGAGCTCATGAATATCACGCCAGAGATACGGCATGGCAAGTCCTGTTCCTCCTGCCTTACCCGTACGTCTCGCACCAGAAGCCCATAATCCTAAGGGGAGCCACTTGGACAAGTTGACTGTGGCAACTGAGGAGTCAGAAGTCCCTTTCGAGCCGCAGCATTGTGGTAAGAGTAGAATCTCTATTTTCTGGGGCCCTTAAGACGCTTGTACGAGCGATAATAACATTATGATCATCTGTGGGAAATATATGATCCCAGATGATAGCCAGATTTTTCTCCGATACTAGAAATTGATCCAAATATTCATGCTAATTGTTCTGGCTGTTGCTCTAATTCGAATGAGGGATGCGATTCCTGTGAAATCTCCAGTGATTTGAAGGGTGATAGCTGAGATCCGATGCAATTAATACATTTCTTGGTTGCTTGCATACAAACTATTAATTTTTATTGCAAAGCCATGCCTGATTTAAATAATCATTTTTAGAGCTTGCTTGTTACGTTTCCCTGACACATTTTTTTGAGGAAATGTTTCCAAAAAGGATAATATTTTTTATTGCATTTTTTAATTATTTATATAATATAATGATGGGAAAATCAGTTTATTTTGAGCATTGAGCTTTTATTTATTAATAATTTCAATTTAAACCCTTATTGTTATCAATTGTCTAAAGTGAGAGAGATTCAATTCTACCTCAGCTAGAACAAGTATTTAAGCCAAAATATCTATATTTTTATTGAAAATTCTACAACCCTAACATATATCCAAATCTATTAGTACAAACTTTGATTATTTTCAGATTTTTTTGTGTGGTAAGTCCTAAAACATGGTGAGACAGCGTTACAACCACTGAGTTACATCGCAATCTGGGCAAAAATATCTGCTTTCCCTTCTAATATTTTTCCCGTGCACATCTCGATTTCTAGTACATAAAAAGCACTTGCGTTTTGGGATTGCCTTCTTATTAGAGGCTAGGATCAAATCTTATTCAGTTTTGGATTAGTACGTATTTCTGCGACATATTCCTCATTTTTGTGAAGTGTAAATTTTTCCAAATTTTTTTGCAAATCGGTGATATGACATCGTTTCCCAAAAAATAGCACACAGAATCCACCGTGTGGTCCAAAAATGCTCTTTTTCCGGCTTTTTCACAATGATCTGCAGCATTATTAGCGCCAAGAAAACTCGTATTTCGGGAGCACTCACTTCACGCCATTGTTCTCTGGAACCAGAGCGTTTTTCACGAAGACACTGATTAGCATACCAATTTGTCACATCAGTTATTAGTTATATAAATTCATTGCCGAAGAACAGTTGATAAAACTGGAGTACACCACCATCTTCTTGAACTTCAAAATCGAGTGATGAAGCACTTTCAGAATTGAACCTTGCGGGTGTAGGGGGAGGAGACTCGCTACTTTTCATTTCTCTTCATTGGTCGTCTTCAATAGGCTCACTTTCGCACTCGGCATCTGATAAGGTGTGCTCGGAGAAGCTCGATTCAGATCCCGAATTTTCTAAATTTCCTTTTTCCACCTCAACACCCTTTCACTCCCACTTTCTGTTGCAGAATGAATAAAGCAGAACAGTAAAAAAACACTGAGGTACACCATTTTGTAAAGTGAAAACTGCATTTTTGTTATATTCCACGTGGCGATGGTCAGTTGTGAAGAGGAAATTAAAATTTTCTTTCCACTTTAAGAAATGTTTGATTTTATATCATCGAAGGCAATCATTCACTACCTAAAAAAATATGTACTTAGATCATGGATTTTCAAATTTACCATTTTCGATATCAGCATTAAAGTATATTTATAGCAGAACATGGATGTAGACGGATGATTCTATTCATATTTTGATGAGTCTATTAATCAATGTATTAATGTGAAGTGTATTGCAGTTAATGTATTAAGTAATTATTTTGAAGTAAATACAGCAATTCAATAATTTCATGATAGATTTTGTGACGCCTCATGATTTTTTAAATGTAAAAATGTTTTAGTCACTCCCCTAATGTCAAACTTCAAAGGCAACAAATTAGCTTTTATATGTTCTGTGAATTGAACAGATGTATACTTCATTATGGAGTAATAATCATTATATTTATAGCTCAATAGTGAAAAAAAGTTATAAACCATTTGATTTGACGATACATACCTTTATTATCCTGAATACCTCTGCAAGTATTGTAAGCTGATTGTACGGGAAAATTAAATAAAAAACCTCACTGAGTACTTTTGTAGCAATATATTTGCAAAATAAAATTATGGAAAAACTTCTTTGTTGCTTTGGTTTTATTGTATTTTGTAGAGTGGTTAACCCTCAAGATATGAGGGCTATTGCATGTTGGAGTGCCCAGTGTACCAGCATGATGATGGACACATCCATAATATCAGCTGTCAACAGTCCAGTTTATTGGAAATCGAACCTAACTACTTTGGGGCTACAATGAGACTAAACCTTTCACCTGATCGTTTTAAGTATATTAATACGTTTATGTTCATCATCAATTACTATGATATAAAGGTTTAAATAATATGAAAAGTATATTTTTAGATCATCTTTTAATATCAGAGTAGGAGGACGATAGTACTGGCTGTCGATATTGACAAGACACATAATTTATTTTGGAAATTGGTGAAGTAATAGAGGAGTGCGAAAGTTGAAAAAGTTGGGAAAAATAAACAATTACATTGAATTCCAATAAATGGTTTGCATCCAGGAGAAAAATAGTGTTAAAATAAAAAAATTCAATCAAGAAACTAGTAATGACTACGTTGAGCATATGAAAGAAGGTCACCCTATTGAGACAGGTCCTAGATTTGGATCAATAAACCTAGATATGTAGAATTCGAGGAATCAACAACGTATATAAATAACTTTCAAATAAACGTGTATAAATAAATTTTAAATACTTACATGTAAGAAGCGGGTAGACCGCCTGGTGACTTTTTACAATAAATTCTGATTACTAGCGTTTTCATTGGAAATTAATAACGTGTTTGATGAAAATTATAACGTCTAATTTTTTCTAGATTCTTTCGTGATCAGACTTTTACCCTATAGAATACATTAATGATGGATTGACATACCTAAGAGACTATTCGAGATAATATTATAGATTTTCGAGCAAGATTCAGCCTGTAAAAGAAGCCTCATCGCACTAATTCATGCCGCGGAACGAATGTAATTACACGCACGCCTTAAGGCGTGCGTGTAAACTCGCTTATCTTGAAAAATCGGCCGGTCTCGGGAACCGGTCAATTTGGTCATTTAAGATGGCAAAATGAAATGGAGGAAAAAACTTGATGAAGTAGGCATTCCAGATAGTAAAAGATAGCCACTTTAGAACGTAAGATCTTGGAGCATAGTTCATTAAGGAACAACGAAAGATCGTCAATAGGTAACCTTCTAGAAGCACGTTAAGGAAATTCGTCTTCCAAAAGATTCTGGAGACGAACATGATTTGAAGCTGGAGAAAGAAATTGATCCAGTGGAAAAAGTCACCGTTGGTACCGCATGTAATTCATTCCCTTTGGAGCGACCATCCCACATAAGAACAGTTAAACATATGACATCAACAAGCTGGGATAGTACTTGAGCAATGTTTGAGAGTATTGCCGGTCAAAACAAAAATCCTGTTAAGAGTGAGCTAGCTAACATATGGAGTTCTACGTCTCAGAGGATCTACGTCTCAGTTCTCTGCATTGGGACTTGCGGAAGGAGTTAAGGGACTTGATTTCTGCATTCAAACTGGTTGTAGAAATCCCTTCAAAGGAAAACACGTACTCAATCTTTTAATCGTTTTCAGGTCCGAGTTGCATTCTGTGCTCATAGAAAATCCAAAGGATAGTGTTATGTCGGATTTGAAAGGAAATATGAATCTATAGCATGAGTACCATTTCCCAGAAACATTCGTAGATTTTTATAATGCGTCTCACAAAGGTAAGTGATTAAGATTACAGTCTCTCGCAAAAGCAAGCGGTGGACGCTGTGCAGAAAAATCTGTTCAATTCAACCGTGGAAAAAGTCTCGAGAGTTGGTGCCGCGAAGTCCCGCACGAAATTGTTTAATCTCGATACAGATGACCTATAGTGGATATGGAAGGAAGACATCTTCGGGCATAAATAGGGACCCTCGGAGTACTTATACACGAAGTTATTCGCTGATAACCAGGTTATCTTACTAGATAGAGAATATAAATTGCAACGGTACAGTAGCTACAGAAACTGAACAAAATAATTTACCTAAAAATCTCGATTGCAGGAACAAAAAAATGCCATTCTTAGAATATCGCCCAATAAGTACAGAAATTGTCATCGAAAATATCATACTAAAACTGGTATCACATTTGCAAAATTTAAAATATGACAAAACCTACGAAGAATAGGGAGATGTAACTAATAAAATTAACGTTTTCCAGGGGATATGTGAAACGATAAGAAGATCCTTGAAATCTAAAACAAGTAAAGAAGGTCCAATAAATCTTTACAAAATAATGGCTGTTCCCACTATGCTATATGCTGGGCAACTAGGCAAAAAGATCTCAAAGAAATAGAAGTATTGGCAATAAAATTCATCCAAACTGTAAAAGGATGTACCAAAGCAGATAGACTGAGGAATAACGACATAAAAGTAGAGTTTGGTACACAACCCATTGCACAAGAATTTGAAGAATAATAAGGTAATTGGAAAAAGCATGTAATGCGGACAGAAAGAGAAAGAATTCCATAGAAAGCCATAAAATATAAGCCACCATGAAAGAGAAGAGCCAGAATACCAAAGACTACATGGTGAATGTGAAGCCTGAAGAGGCATAGAGCTTAATCCTGGAAGGAAGAAGGAGAAAAATATTGGTCAAAAGATTTTCTTAATTGACCCAATACGCTTGGTTCAACCCGCACATGAGGACATGCGAAACTGATGCTTTCCCTCCCGGCTGGATTGCTCATTTGAAGTCGCCTATTTAATGGAGGTTGTGGTCGGCGGCTTCTCAGATGAAGTTGTTCTCCCGATCAGTGGTTGCCTTCTTGAAGAGTTCCTCGTAAAGCTAATATAATACGCCACACGGGGTCCCGCACAGTTGACCATTATCTTGGTGCACACTTTTATATTCCTAAGTTCAAAGTTTCCCGTTCTTAATCTCCGCCACTTTTCCCGCGTTCAGTGGTTTATTGCTTTTCTACTGCGTTTCTACACAAACAACTCCATGCGACGATACAAGACACCTGGAAGACTGCAATATCTCACCAGGACTTGACCAGACGCCACGGAAGACAAGACTCCTCCACTCACGCGGCCTGCGTGAGGTATTGCCTGCTTCCCTCACGACTTGGGCGACGAAGAAAAGAGAGAATATTTGCAGGTAAAATCCAATAGCTGAAACAATTGCAATTAAAAACAAATGTGAATAGCCAAACGCTGAAGAGGGGTTCATTTCTAAAGCAGATTTCCATAAAGGCTTATAGGTAAATAACTATTGAAAAATACCATAGGTAAATAACTATTGAACAATATTCTGCCAATCCGTATGAGATATAGCGTAAAAGCCGCGATGAAAAATAGGCAATTTTAATTAATTTCAATAAAGACATAACTTTAAGCTCAGTGGCAAGTTTTTCATACTTAGGTACACACACTTTTGGTTTAATTTTTTGTCTCCCCACTGCGCTGTTGTATTTCCTAGTCTTTGAGTCCTAATCATGTGTTTCACTTAAGATACTTCATTTCTTCCCCGCACTTTTTTCGAGAATTTTTAGTCTAGTTCCCATGACACCGGGGTGCATAGTTTAAGGGTAGGAGTGTAATGTGCCGTGAAGACAGATCTTTTGTTTAAGCTGCGTCCTCGGATGCCAATTGAGACGTTCTTTCTCCCGCGAATGCCTTCACCTAGGCGCTCGAGTAGGGCTGGGCACGGAGCGGAGGTGTCGGAGCGAGTCGAAAATTCATCTTACTTATCTCTAGGGCTGATTGAAGCATCAACGTATTTTCCGCGCTTACTATCGGAACCTCCGATAACTCGTGATTGACGCGGAGTTTTTGAGATAGCATTTTTTTGTATGCCTGAATAGTCTCGCCTAAATTATTTTGTCAGCTGGAAGTATTAATCGCTTCTATGCGCTATAAAAAGGTTTTTAAATTATGCTGTGGATGAGAAAAGCTTTGCCAATTGTAATCATGGTAAAAATCATTATGTTTAAGTTGTGCGTTTAGGAATGGCTTTTTATAGGAGTGCCTCCACCACGGGTAAGTTTAATTTCGAAAATAAAAATTGTTAGAGGGTACCAATAGCTTTCAAATGATACTTAAATTGCTTAACAGTGTGACAGTAACATAATACACGCCGTCAAAATACAACTGACCTCGGTCATCTCCCACCTCCTTCTCCCCATTCCCTCCCCTTCCACGGCTGGTGCCCTAACACCCCCTGCCACACGCCTCTGCGACGGCTCGTAGGGTAGTATGTACTATGGGGGGGAAAAGTTTCCCAGTAAACGGAGCGCCGCGGCACGCCGCCACTATCGCTTTGGAGAAAAATCGGCATTCACTCTTATGGCATATTATTCCTAGGCAACGACGAGGGAAATTCGAAAACAATAAGGTGATGGACTCATCGTCGAAGCCAGTGACGTATGACTGGCCGCTTGCTTTGCCCGAGCGTTATTCGCGCTGGACAAGAAACGGAGGCACATTAGATGACCATGTATGCATTTGAAATGTATCATTGAACTCGTTCTCGCCGTGAATTCCTATGCATTTTTTCCCTTCCCTCCTTTTTTTCTAGTCTTCGTTCCTCCTTTCGCACTTTGGCAAGGTCCCGGGATACACCCGGTGTCCACTTCTCCCCCTATGACCTAAAATACTTATCCAAACACCACCGTGAAAAAGAATTACCTCTTTTAATCGTGAATACCATCGCATTGTCAACGAAACGTACACAATGAATCAAACCGACTTATCAAATGTAGAGTCAGTTAAATACTTAGGTGTTACCGTTACTCAGGACCTATCTTGGGGGAAACACGTTCGGATAATCTGCGGACAGGCTAGTCGCAAATTGGGATTTATTAAAAGAATATTAGGAAAATGCGACGAGAAGGTTAAAGAGCGATGTTATTTTTCACTCGGGAGACCTCACTTGGAGTTTGCCGCTAGCATATGGGACCCTAACGAAGTAGGACTAATCTCAGAAATAGATCAAATGCAACGGAGAGCAGCAAGATTTGTAAAACGTTGTTACGATGAACGAAGAAGTGTTACCAAATTGTCGTAGGAATTAGGGTGGGAATCTCTAACAGATCGAAGGGAGAAATACAGGTTAAATTTTTTATGATAGTTCGAAGTAGGCTTTTTTTCCCGAACGTTCAGCAAATATTGGTAAAGCCAACGTACTACGGTAGAAGCGATCACAGGAATAAGATAAACGAAATTGACTGCAGATCCGATAGATTTAAAATGTCATTTTTCCCACGCACAACAAGGGATCATAATAGTTGCGATAGATAAATCATATGAAACTCCCGCCCTCAATAGGTAGAGTAGAATTTTCACTTGTGTTTATTAATATAGCATCATTACTAACACTTAACCCCGCTGGAAATGTCCGGCATTATTATGTTTTCTGTATGAAGTAGTATCCCGTAGCATTCATAATTTAATTAATTATTAGTAATGTTTATCACTAGATGTGTCTTTAGCATTTTACTGCATGTTTGCAAATTCATTTACGTAGCACTCTCCAAGTTTCTTGTTTTACTGCGCACTGTTCTTCTGACTGCTTTATGGTCTGATCCTTAGTGGCCAGGGGAACGTGCAAGGTCCCGATTTGTGCTGGGACGAGTGCTACATACCTGGTGTGGAATCACCCCGTGCCACACACCGTAGTGGTGGCTTGCATGGTACTTCGTAGATGTCCATGTATGTTCAATTTATTTTTTAAGCATGGCGGTAGATTTTCTATAGCTGAACAAATAAATAAGCTGTGAATGTGCAAATACATAGTTTATAATAAATAAAATAATAATTTAGTAAATACGCCAGTAAAAAAGACATAAGTAAAACATACATTACATTTTCCTTCGTACAACTTCGTCCTTTTACAAATCTTCGTTTATACATGGGAGCGATGAAAATGCGAAGGATTCGGACGTAATCCTCGGACATCATTCGAGGACGTGTTCATAATAACGGTCCCGGGCCAGCAGCAGAAATTGCTCCCCAAAAACGCAGACATATGTATATCCTCAGATCTATGTTTCTTTGTTATGTTTTTTGGGTGATACGTGAAAAACAGGAGGAATATTTTTTTTCATAGGGAAATGCTCTTAAGAGTACTATCAATTGCTAAAGTTATATTCACCTACAATTGCATGTTTTTCATTGATAAACATGTCCATACTCAACTCTTCTTAAGTTTTATCATCGATGAAAGTTACGATATTCCAATATGACTGGTTCATATCCCGGTACGAATGAGTGAAAACTATCCTCGCCGTTTAATTAGTACAATTTATTGCTGGCTTTTAATTTCTCATACCGGCTTCATGAAGCGGTTTCTCACTATTCAGGTTCTTTTTAGTTTTATGTCCTCGTCATCACCCAGCCGCCCCACCAATAGTAATAGGATTTTCAGTAGGATGCTAATGAATGCTGTCATCATCACCTCGAGACGTGAATCTTGGTCTCCGCTTCTTTGTCGTGTTTCCGTTGTCTCATCCCCCTTCCGGTAGCGTTGCAGCCATTAATATACTGTTTCTATTCAAATGAATTGCTCTCTATACCACGGTCGTATATACAGGTCCGGCAACTTCCTACATTACCCTACAGGCTGAGCTATCAGACCCTTGAGGCTGAGAGTGTAGTTCCTGCTTAGTGGCGCTGGTAGTACCCACCCCAAGTTTTCCGTTAGAATTACTTTGTGAGACAGGCGATTTATACGGTGCTCGAGTAGAAAAGTGAGAAAATCTTTGTCCACGAGTGGCTTTCAGTTTTCCTTGGATTGTAACTGATTCATCGGTTAGTATAGATGTTGATTATAAACCGATATGTGACTTACTTTTGAATAAACTGAGCCTAAAATGTAATTTATCATGCAGGTGTTCACAATGCCGCGCAGTTGCGTGGCTCCGGGTTGCAAGGAAGGATACGGGTCGTAAAAGTCATCATTGTCTTTTTTTCCGTTCCGAAAGATCCCGAGAAGCGTGTCAAATGGCAAGCTGCTATACCAAGTAAGGATTGTGTCAAGAGCGACACAAGTTGTATGCGAGAAGCACTTTGCCCCGCAGGACATTATAAGAAAAAGGCTTTTTAAAGATGGCGATGGAAATTGGAGGTTGGAGAGATAAGTGTTTCATAGTTTTAATTATAATTATGCCCCCCTTATATTTTCATGTTAATGATAGATATCATTAGCGAAAAGCCGAGCAACGATGGCTTATTCTAAATTCTTATGAGTCTTTACAGCTCAATCGGACAGATACTGTGAAACCATGCCAGGTCACCATCAGTAATGTCCCTTAAAATTAGTATGAGAAAGTAGTATTCCTATGGTGAATTTTTATGCTTATGCAAGGAAACGTTTTCCATTGGTTTATCTTTTTTTTATAATCACAGTTTTTTTAACAATTCCAGGAACTACTGTAAGAACAGCTATGTGTAACCTAACCTCCTGTCGATTGATGAAGACGAATAAATAGGAGACTGTAAATGATTATATACTGGAATCCAATGTCTTCTGTATTACCTTCTCGTAAGATGTCATTTGATTTGCTATGAGGTGGAGTGTTAGCTTGGTGGATGGTAGGTTTTGCGTTCTATTGGACAAGGAATCTTTTTTTCATGGGTGCTTTTAGTTTGATTATGACTGTTTTTCTAAAAAAAATCCAGGATCTACTGTAGAAATGGATACAGAGAATCTGTTGCTCTGTTAAAAAATGTTGAAGTGGATGATTACTACCTTTTTCAGAAAAAATTGATTTCCTACCCAAAGGCTGATTATTTGTTTGAGACAAATCCTATCATGATTTCATGGTTAATATTAAGTCTCCTGGTGTTCTGAATGTACACTCTTGTTATTTACACTTTTAGTTTAGATAATAATCCATGTATGACAGAAAACCTAAAAGCAGTACTCTTACTTTGTGTGTGGAAATCTTCTGCAGGTACTCTGCTGGATACTCGTGCAAAACATCTGCATATTATTTGTTAAATGTAACTAAGAATAGGTATGTATTCATTATATATTGATCTTAGATGCTCATTACTTATTAATGTATAAAACTAAAAATTAATTTTTTTGGTAATTTCTAAATTGCATGTATGCAGTAGGCATTACTTTTTCGAATTTTGCAGGTGAAAGTGATAAATTAAATTACATTGATGCCTTTGCCATTGATTTTTGTCTGATGGAGGTTTCTACGGTTTTTCAGGTTTCAATCTACGAATTAATCCAGTGAAATAAGAAACAGATGAGACTTTTGTGAAGTGTACTTATCCATGGTGTTGAGGGAATAGGAAAGGTAACATTCTGGTCATCATTTGTTAGCTCTTCACTATATTTTCTGCTTCAAGGGAAAGATAGTGATTCAATTTTCTTAGGGGTAAAATTGTGATGACTTGCATGTATATTCTACCAGTATATTTATATTCCTTCTTAAATTTCTTAAAATAATACTTATCTAGTTATTGTTATATTGTCATTTGGTTTTAACTGTCTGAATGTATGTTTCCTGAAAATCTTTTTTAATACTTTTTCAGGGGACACTTGCAAGTGTCTTTGGTCCTTATTCGAAGCAATTCTGGAAACCTTGGTCTTTTAATTTCCCATAATCTACAAAATAAGGAATGGAAGTTTCTGACTGGAATCCTTGTGAATCACATCAGCTTTGTGTTTCTTGTTGATGTTTTGGAATTTTGAGTCACTGTTGCAGTGTAAATTTTACTAATTTTGTTTGGCCAAATAAGTTTTATCTTGCTCTTCAACCATCTTACTGTGACATTGTATGACTTAATGTTTTTAGCATTTTCTAAATAAATGAATGATGATTGTTGAAATTGTTTTTCCTTTAATAGTTCTATTTGCCTTTTTCTACAATTACCTTGTATTATCTGTGTAACTTAGTATTTTTTGAGATTATAACAATGTACAGCATTGTGCATGATGATAGCCAGATGATAGCCAGATTTTTATCCGATACTAGGAATTGATCCAAATGTTCATGATAATTGTTCCGGCTGTTGCTATAATTCGAATGAGGGATGCGATTCCTGTGAAATCCCCAGTGATTTGAAGGGTAATAGCTGAGATCCGATGCAATTAATACATTTCTTGGTGGCTTGTATACAAACTATTAATTTTTATTGCAAAGCCATGCCTGGTTTAAATAATCATTTTTAGAGCTTGCTTGTTACGTTTACCTGAAACATTTTTTTGAGAAAATGGTTCCAAAAAGGATAATATTTTTTTATTGCATTTTTAAATTATTTATATGTTATAATGATGGGAAAACAAGTTTATTTTGAGCATTGAGCTTTTATTTATTAATGCTTTCAATTTAAACCCTTATTGTTATCAATTGTCTATTGAGAGAGATTCACTTCTACCTCAGCTAGAACAAGTATTTAAGCCAAAATATCTATATTTTTGTTGAAAATTCTACAACCCTAACATATATCCAAATCGATTAGTACAAACTTTAATTATCTTCAGATTTTTTTGTGTGGTAAGTCCTAAAACATGGTGAGAGACAGCGTTACAACCACTGAGTTACATCGCAATCTGGGCAAAAATATTTGCTTTCCCTTCGAATAATTTTCCCGTGCACTACTCGATTTCTAGTACATAAAAAGCACTTGCGTGTTGGGCTTGCCTTCTTATTAGAGGCTAGGATCAGCTCAGGAAAGTGCATTTCTAAGGGCCGGACAAGGTGAGGTACCAGGTCGGCCTACCCACTTTAGGAGCTAAAAATTGGGGATGTACTCCTCAATAATTTTTTTCGATGAGGTCAAGTCTATTATTCAAATATGACTTTCTTCCACCTGTTCAACATTAGGTAGATTTTTCAAATCTTATTCAGTTTTAGATTAGTACGTATTTCTGCGACATATTCCTCATTTTTGTGAAGTGTAATTTTTTCCAGATTTTTTTGCAAATCGGTGATATGACATCGTTTCCCAAAAAAATGGCGTACACAGAATCCATCGCGTGGTCCAAAAATGCTCTTTGTCCGGCTTTTTCACAATGCTCTGCAGCATTATTAGCGCCAAGAAAACTCGTATTTCTGGAGCACTCACTTCACGCCATTGTTCTCTGGAACCAGAGCGTTTTCCACGATGACACTGATTAGCATACCAATTTGTCACATCAGTTATTAGTTATATAAATTCATTGCCGAAGAACAGTTGATAAAACTGGAGTACACCACCATCTTCTTGAAATTCAAAATCGAGTGATGAAGCACTTTCAAAATTGAACCTTGTGGGTGTAGGAGGGGGAGACACGCTACTTTTCATTTCTCTTCATTGGTCGTCTTCAATCGGCTCACCTTCGCACTCGGATTCAGATCCCGAATTTTCTAAATTTCCTTTTTTCACCTCAACACCCTTTCACTCCTACTTTCTGTTGTAGAATGAATAAAGCAAAAAAGTAAAAAAACACTGAGGTAACAAAAAATTGCTATCGACATCTAATCACATAAAAACGGATTTCTGTGAAACGCTGATGGAGAAGGGACTCTAGACGTGAATGCTCAGGAGGAGAGTGATGAACTAACGTGTCTCCATTGAAAATTTAGGATAAATTGAAATGATTTTATGTCGACACCCTTTGATAAAGGTAAAAGAATTTCAGGGGTACATTAGGAATATCCACGGAGATATTGACATTAGCTTGTATACAGTACCTTCCCGAAGAGGATAAGACAAACCGGTGAGATTTAGAGAGAAGGGAGGGGTACCGAGAAACATGGAAATCAGGGGGAAAAATAACAAAGGCGGAGTCTTCCTGCTCAAAGTCTTTTTAAATGCACGTCTGAGGGAAAATATGCCGTTTCCTTATTTTCGTATTCTTCGCTTTCAAAGATTACCGCAAAACAAGCACATGAGGTCGTAAAGCAATGAGGATGAAGGCATTCTTTCCCACAGAAGATCTTTCCCATTCATATGGGTCCTCTGTCCCACTTGAGTGAAGAAATTATGGCACTATTATGACAGGCATCAATCAGGGTCGGAAAGCGACCGCATGCCCAACCATTTTCCTGGAGCTTCCCAGACGGAAAATGCACTCTTGGCGGCGCCCCTTATCTATTGTCTTTTTTTTCTCGGGTGACCTTGGAAGAAAGAGGGCTGCAGCGTAGTACATGAGCGCGAGAGGAAACATGAACGTAATGTAATGAACGGGAGAGCAAGCCACTGTCACTATCCAGAACATTTTTTGAACCACCAGTAATGCTGTAATCGAGAGATTTCTTCCGATTTTTCCCCAAAAATTAAATTTACGGGGGTTGGATATAAGATGACTATCATCATCTAAATCTCAACCTCTAAAAGCCGTTTGTTGCATAAGTGGAAGCCACTAGAGACTGAAAGGTTACTTACGAGTCTGAGAAATCACGAGTTTTACGTCAACACGGCAGATTTTATTTTACTACAACACCGCATTCGAAGGACAGGAAAGGAAGGCTAAGTATTTGAGAAATTTGCTGTAATAGGTATGCATAAGTTCAACAATTCTTTCTACTCCCACACAATGTATTACTAGAGCATGAACATATATAGACTAATCATGCGAAAACACGCTTCACTAGTCATAGCTTTATCCGAATATTACTTTACCCTTTATTCGCTTTTTATATGGCTGGTTACATAACACCCCCTGCCACACGTCCGTGGTGCAGTTTACGGGTAGGTAGGTACGTAATGTATTGTTTTGAAGTGATTGTAAGGGATTATTATTATTTTTCCTAATACATAGTATCACCGTTACGAGTGTATATCGCACGACTTTTATTTTTGCATCCGGCCAGTCGCCATGAATGTCGGAATCAATTATATTTAGCGTTATGAACCCAAAAATAAAAAAACAAATGCAATATTTTTGTAAATGTAATAACATATGAATGCGGTATACATGCATTGATATTACGTCTAAATGTATGAATTCGATACCAGATAAATTTATCTAAAACAAGAGCAGATAATGCGCTAAATCTCACGTGTAATTGTCCAAATACCAAGGTAAAAATTACGAAAATTATGACGCAATTCCATACGTTAATGCAACGAAATAAGTCTCAAAAACTGGCCATAAATGAGCCAGTGTGTCCGAAAACGCCATCTGCTGCCTAGAGATAGAATTTCTACGAAGGGGACGAGATTATTCGTCTTCGGAAGCTAGGAAGTCGAAAGATCGGCCTTGGACGAGTTAACTCGTCCCTGACGCGATTTGAAACACCTGGTTAGGACGAGTTAACTCGTCCTTGTCAGGGAAGGGATTAAAGCCAATTAGTGCTCTTATCCCAATTATTGGTACTTTTATCCTATTGGTGGCAATGTACTAGACGTAGTAGTTTGGTTTGAGGGAGCACAGTGAAACGCAGTTTCGCAAGTCAAACGATTGGTCATATGGTTTAGAAATTCCGTCTCTCGTAAAGAGAAAAACTGATTTCTATGTACGGGGTCATTTTTTCTTTCATTGGGTATTTTCCACGTATTTCAAACTATCGAACAAACTAAATTGTATGAATTTCGATTTTAAAAGATAAAGATGGTCGAAGGTTACGAATGCTCCCGAGCACACTTCGAAAACAACCGAATGACCTGTGATGTCATTTTCGCTGTTTATATTTAAGCCCAGGCGTTTCCTTTTGCTTACGGTGGAATAAAGTATGGCGAACTTAGTTTTGGACGTTTTCCTGTTTCTTGATTTGCCTTTAAATGGTATCTAAGCAATAAAGACGGTGTTTTGTGCCACAATGTGCAAGTACATTGGTGGAAACACCGAACAAGAAACTTATTCACGCAATCACGACGTTGAATGCTTGAAATTTCTTCCTTGGATTCCTCAATGTCCACCAGCACAATGTATGCAATGCATATGCTTTACTTCGCACTTTACATTACATTTAGGAGATAATAATCTATTTTTAGGCATTTCTATGGCAGAGAATCCACTTATAGAAACCTCCTCTACAAATAATCTCTAATTAACAAATCACTAATTAACGTCTTAATTGTGTTGAGTATTGGCAGCACAAAAATTTGGCAAGTACTTTGTTATGTTGATGTGTTACTAAGATACTGTTTGTTTAATGTTGCATGGACTGGTATTTACTTAGAGAAAGATAGAAGAAGTATTATATTGATTAAAAGTGTATTGGAAAAATAATTAATAAATTTCATACAGCAAATACATAATTATATGCACCAAAAATGATAAACAACAGTAATGGCGGTTTTACAAGCAAACTTTATGCTTACATTTTTGGACTTAAGCTCCACGAATTTCGGCAGTATTAAATCAGTCTCGTCCTTCTTCATAAAAACTCCTACCATAAGCATATCCACTTCGGGTAAATTATCTAATGTGGGCTTAATAAAACCATTGCACGACATAGTCTTTGTTTTCATTGAAAACTCTTCAAATATACGGTCTCTTCTACAGTTATTCACTTTCTTTCTCACTTCCGTCTATCGCTCAGCGAAAATGACGTCAAGCCGATCAGATTTCGTTTTGCAGTCGCGTAAAAAAATTGAAATTTCGACTGTTTTAATCTTAAATATATCAGTTAATATTGAATCAATTTTAAAACTATTTTCACTCCCCAAGCTTGTGCGAGTTCAAGTAACATATAAAGATCCGTATACTTAAATATAAAATATTGGAAAGTACCCAATTGCCCCAGTAACTCCAATAGGAGAGAGTTTGAAGGGACCCATTTTTGTGGAATTTACTTGGTATGGCTTTATCATCAGGAAAGGAGACGGACGTAAGCTATGTACTTGCCTTCTTATAAAAATGTGAATTTGTGCGGGATATCTGAGTTCTGTGAATCATTGCGATAAATGGACAAACGTTAAAAGTATTGATAGAATTGTGTGCTGAGTGTTCGCTGTCATCGAATAGCATGGTAACTATTAATTAATGAAAAAGAATACCTGCTCGAGAATGCATGCTGCATGATGTAATATACATGATCAGAACATTCAGTTCACCACTCAGCTTCAGTTACCAGCGAGTATACGGAGCGCCACCTCTAATACTTTAATAGCTCTTATGTGAAAAACAGCTTCCATACTCGTCCACTTTCACTCGCTGGCCGGTTCAATCTAATCCACGCACTCGAGTACCAAGTCGACCGAGTCTTGATGTACTACGCGATCGCTTACTCGCCCCTAGTCCATGGTAAGCCACCGAGTATAAATATACTACTCAGATGCTTTGATATACGCCATGATCAGCCGGAACGTGTCAGTAGGCTTTTCTGTTTCTTGCATTTTTAAGCTGACTTTTCTGCGATGAAAGTTTCATAAATATGACACAATATATAGAGTGCATTGTTTTAACGACTCTTCGTATTTATTCTCCTTTATCAGTCTGTGTCATATTACATTCTATGGTTCCCCGATTTGGTGTAGGTTACCATATTGCAAAGAGGGCTAATAGAATCAGTGACTCGAAAATTTCGAACACTTTGTATTGATTCACCATCCTTACAAGAACAAGTAAAAAAATTGGTTTTATACTGCTCTTCTCTCCACTTTTATAACAGCTAAGTTTCGTTTCTTCATAAGCCCTCATTTCGAAGTCCAAATAACTTCAATATATTCCATATTTGGGAAAGAACATTACTTTCGTTATATGGAGCTTAATGGGTGATTCATATATATTTCAGAATTCATAGTTTTATTATAAGACTACACCTGATAACATGCATCAACTTTTATTATAATTGCGCTACATTGCCACTTGATTGACTGAATAATTTTCTAGCAATCTAATACCGTTTTCAGACAAACTTGGCTACTGCTTCCCTGCTCTAGGCTGTAAAACTAATCTACTGTGTACAAGTTTATCAAGAGTATCTTCTTTTATGTCTTGCATGCATTCCAGAGTGCCTATTCCTGCGATTTGACCTGAACGCCGATTCTGGTTCTTGGTTCGCCCCAGCTTTCGCTTCGCCAAGGCGATTTGAGGCGAAGCGAAAAGTAAATTCGCGGCGATTCCCGTTCTTTTCTCCAAGTATTTCGCTTCACTTCGTACATTTCCGGGCTCATGGCGAAAGTTTTATGACGTTTGTAATGACGTTTTACCTACAGTTCAAAGGGAATGGTGTATTCTTCAATGAGGTTATGAGAATGCTAGCGATCAAAACAAGACTTTTCCGCAGCCTAGAACTGTTGAACAATAAGAGTGCCACTGATAAATTAAAATGCTACTGAAAGGTGCGTGTAATTTATGCATTTCATTGTTTATGTTCTGTATTTATTTATTTTAGTTACGCTCGGTATTGTTGTGAGATTTTTCACTTCATATCATTCAGTGTATAGTTGATAGATGGTAGGATATTATCTCTTTTAAAAATGCGTCCAAAAGTGACCACCTCGAAAAACATGGGTAAGTACCTCAAATTTAAGAAGTCATTTCTCGTGTCTTTTAGAATTACGTATTCGTGCTACACTCTACGGGTCATTTATAGTTGCATTGCCAATCATTGAATGCGATGAGTATGTTACGCGTGTGATATATTTACTACCATTTTTATTATTTCGATTAATGTAATAGATAGATCACTGAGGAAAAGACTGATATAGAGTAGAGTGTATGCTCCTGGTACGGGTTACTTTTATTCACCGAGTGTTATTCCTCTTTTCTCCGTGAACAAAAATCAACACTAGTTCCCATTGGTTTCTCCCATATCACACTCAAAAGCTGATACATAACAATCATTAAATATCAACATAGTTATTTACGCTATTTTTTGTAACATGGTTAATTCTTCAGATCGTACCGGGAGTAAATCATCCGGAAGAGCTTCCACCATCCAAATAAATTTTATGGTAGACTACATGGTTTGCTGGCTGGGAGTTTGCTGCTGGACGCTTGATTAGTATACAAGGGAAATTGTCCCAGAAGGACAAATGGGAACAACTCTCACTGATCTTAAATGACTTACCGGGGGCTAAGAAAACAGTCCCCGAATGGAAAAAGGTTTCAATATGACTTTAACGTATAAAGTATTGACTATTGTTTTTATCACTAAAATTATCGTGAATATTCATCAGATTTTTAATACTTACTACCAATGTCCGTTGTAATGTTAGATAAATGCATCCCGTCTTTCTATTCTGAAATGGGTGTTAACGGGAAAAGTTTACTTAAGTGCACATTGGGCCTCATTAACTATAATTTCTCCATTGAGGGAATGATACCCTCGATGGTTAACGTAGGCCTCTTCGTTATGTCTCGGCCTTATTATAGCAATGTGCGTGCAGTCAACACATCCAATGACACCTTTCATTTGGTGAGCTCCTCAAAACCAATATTTGGGTCAGAGATGATTATGTTAACCAAGTTCTTAGATTCAGCAGGATTTTTTACAGTACGAGTACCTTCTTAGGACTGGTGATTCGTGTCACAATGGAGAGAATGGTCAATCTTGCACGATTACCTTATAACACACATATGGATACTTTGATTAACCATTACTCTAGCAATGAATAGGACAAGAAAAATTAAAAATATATCCAACCTTCTCTTTATCTGGGTTCTTTTTTCCTCATTAGTTGTGAATCTGAACAATCCACCGCCAATAACGTCCACCAGCGCTTTAGCGACTTGATTTATTGCGTGGCTGGTGGATGGTTGTGAAATTGAAATCAGCCACTCCTGGCCAATAGCTCGCTGATCACTGGCGGCCCCAAAGGTAGGGGAAATTGTCCCCCCCAAAAACTCGGCGTATTTATTTGTCATAGACCTTTAATTAAATTCCTAAATTATTTTGTTGCTTTTTTGTTACTGAAGTTATGGTAATTTTACTTGAAAATCCACTTAAATTTTGTATAAACGAAAACCCCTTTTAAAACCACAAGCTATATGCGAATGTAAATCAAAATAATTTTAATTATAGTCGAAACTTGGTGGCAATCTGTATGGGAAATGTGCATTCAGTAAGACCTTGCTCTTCTTGAAAGGCCAACTTTTGCTTCCAAACCACTTATAACGGGCCATTTTGCACATAGCTTGTTACGAATTTCCGGGATGAGACCCACGAACCTTTTCCTGGGGTTATTCCATACACCAAGAGTCGCTGGTCTTACTGAACCCCCCTTAACCTTGGTCAGGAGCCGCCCCTGTCGCTGATAGAAGCCTGTCGCAAAAATCTCAGGGCTGCTAGAGCCTTTATCCAAGATGTTGGCAATAGTTTAATTCACGCTTGTCAATTAATTCATGCAAATCATCGAAATCCTTACCGCGCCTTGTTTTCTACGCTGAAGCCATGAGATTGCCGACGCTGTAAATTAAATCCTAAGGCATTGATAGTATACATTACTAATTATTTTGTTAGTCGGCAATAAACTATTAATCTTTCTTCAGGAAAATCAAATGCCTTGCTTCCATCTCTATGTTTACGCATAATTGCAGCCTCTTCATTCTCTTGGACCTAGATTGCAAATTTATTTAACTCTTCCAATTTGCCCCTGGGTCCACACCTTTTCTTGCGGAAATGGTTGTATTTTTTGCAGGGCACACACAGACAGCCCCATAAGCTGTTTGTGTGATCCATTTTGAAGGAACCACCATTGTACTCCCGAGAGTGGATATTTTCCCATTGTCTACCACACTTAAAAATTCAACCAGGGTGTACATCTGGAAAAAATATACAAAGATATGAGGACCCGAGAGCAAAGGATAAAAGCTTGCCATTGCATTGGTGGGGGTAGAAAACAAGCAATGAAATGCAGAGGCACATACAAAATGCAACTTACAAGGTTGGTGTAAAATTGCAGCAACGTAGAATACCTTAAGGGAAGATTCATGCAATGGTAATGCTACTGTCTTAAAGTGCACATAATGGAGTGGCCATATATGCAAATCAGTTGATATGTTACCAGCTCTATACACGTGGACATTGACTGAGCTTTCAGGCTCGTTAAAAAATGGAGTAACAGCCTGACATAAATTTCCTATAACTAACAAGGAACCTTCCTTTGACCCAATTGCTTTCACAAACACGATTTCCCTGGATTTAAGGATAACACAATTATTGGGAGGCTTATTATCTAGTATTCCAACTTCAGCACTAAATTTATCAAAATAAAAATCACAATGAAATGGAAACTTCTGTTGGCTCAAGACATTGACAGTTTTCTCATCTACATTACTAAGGGAAGTCACTGATGAACATTCTCCCCGTCGTTTCACGAGTTGCTTGATCGGCCTATCCCCTTTCCTCAGCATTTTCTTGATGGACTGAAGTTTATTCTCAAAACGGAATGCACTGTATGAGTCCAGACTGCCATGAATCTCATAATCTTTGGTTAGGTGAAGAAGTCCATGCACATTATATGAGACATTCTCTCTCCCATACAAGACACTAAAATTTTGCACAAAATTCTTCAGCAAGGCAGACACATAACTAGTTGGCACACAAGGCTTTTCCGAAACAAGTGATCTTAAGCAATAATGGAGCACTAAAAAATTGTCATACACAGGCTGGCTCAGGATGTTTTTAAAAACTAAGGGGCCAGAATAAAGCAATATTTGCCTGAACTCCGTCGCCTTAAATCTCGTATACTCCTTAAGAGAACGAGGTTTCCTTGCAAAGTCACGCCGATATATAAAAGGAGCAATTCTGATTAACTCCCCAGACAACTTTTCAATTAAAAAAGAAGGCAATCGTACATTTACGTTGCCTTTAAACATTAGGAGGATTATTTTCCTCATGACCCCTAAAGATACGAGGTGCATATACTCGAAGGGGAACTTCGACACCATATGATTTCCCACTCAACGGGGAAACACCAGTGTTGTGAAGAGGGTCCAAGACATCTGCATCCGAACGAAGAGCGGCACTGTCTTCCAAATAGCATACTCTACGCTTGTAACGAGTGCCTGCAACCTTGCACTTTCCGCAACCGAAGTAACCCGTGTGGCCTTTAATTTGTGTGACAAAGGCACGGGCTGGTGCATCACATGAGTCAAGTGATATCAATGGTATACACTTTACCCTCAAACTCAAATCCATTAGTCTGAAGGTAATTTGCTTCCTCAATGAATTTAAAGAAAAAGGAGTCTACATCACAAGGCTTCTCGTATCCGTGGTACAAACCAATGACGAACACCTCACAACCTTTAAAATCACTAAGGCCACCTAAAATCGGCCAAAACTGGCTACAGGAGCTCTTTGAGAGCGGCGTTCCATCCACATTAATTAGAATTATAATAATATTCCCACGGATTCTGAAGGATGTCCGTTTCAAAAGCCCTACAAGTGAATTCTCCAGCCCAATGTGGTGGTAAGATCCTCTTCCCACGGTGTCTAGCTCCACCGTTCGAGGCGTTCGCAGTAAGGTACGGGAATCAGCAGGAAGACAATTTTTAAGGCAAGACAATTTCCTCAGAATCTTTAACAGAGAGTTGACCTTAGAGTGCTCCAAATTTTCAGTAATTGCCCACTGGGCAAGTAACTCACAAATATTCACGTCATCAGCAATGGAAGAATCATTTGAGGTATCCGAAGAAAATGATGTGTCCGAAGCAAATGAGGTGTCCGAAGACAATTCAGCCGCATCACTGCAGTCTGACGAAATTGTACCCACTAGTGCAGTACTTCCACCCGCATCAGCACTAAATACATTTTCATTTGGGGAAAAACTAGAACCCTCGTTCGCACGTGATGTAACCCGCATTCTTGCCCCAACTTCACTCAAAAGCCGTCGGCGTCGATGCCTTTTGGACAGGGATTCGAAGTCTTTCAACCTACGAGACATAATGTGTCTCTTATATCTATTGCCGTAAAACGTAAATATATCTCCGTGTGTATTTTAGAACTCGCAACAAATCAAGTGATCACAATAAGAGTATTCTGAAAATAATTAATGACGATAGCATGAGTATTAGCAGTGGCCCATCACCCTCTGATTACATTAAAAAACTGAAACTACATTGAAAACTTACCTTAACTGTTGATGAAAGACGTTGAATCAATACAGAATAGTTTCACGTTGATTTCACACCTATCACTGGTACGCTGGTATCGTATAACGTATCACTGGTAAGCTGGTAACACACGTGAACTTCACCACCAACACATCCTACGATGATTTTTCCGGAAACTGAAAGATCTCGTGGTTTCCACCGGAAGACACGAGGGACACGAGACATGATCGCGAGAGGTACCAGACCTGAAATATGTTTGTAAACAGCTTTAAAATCGTTTATGTCGCATGTGCTTGGAATCGTTCTGAGAAAGTTTTCGTTACCAGAAAAAAAACCAAATGAAAATGCTTTTGAAACGGTGCGATGAAAACGTTCTCTTTTAGGTGCACGCACAAGTAAATGAAACCGTTCTCTACGAGGCTACTTTTGGTTTATTGGGGAAAAACGGGATTTTCCTATTTGAGCCCCAGGGAAAACCGTTTTGAAAAGGAAATGTGCTGTGTGGGTAGTTACATTTAACAAATAATATGCAGATGTTTTGTACGAGAGTATCCAGCAGAGTACCTGCAGAAGATTTCCACACACAAAATAAGAGTACTGCTTTTAGGTTTTCAGTCATATATGGATTACTATCTAAACTAAAAGTGTAAATAACAAGAGTATACATTCAAAACACCAGGAAACTCAATATTTACCATGAAATCATGATAGGATTTGTCTCAAACAAATAATCAGCCTTTGGGTAGGAAATCAATTTTTTCTGACAAAGGTAGTAATCATCCACTTCAACATTTTTTAACAGAGCAACAGATTCTCTGTATCTATGCCTCTATATCTCTATATAATCTATGGGATAGAGCGACCTTGGGAGTGGGCAAGGTCCGTATATACGGACCTTGGGAGTGGGTAGGTACTACCAGCGCCAATAAGCAGGAACTACTCTCTCAGCCTCAAGGGTCGGCCAGCTCAGCCTCAAGGGTAATATAGGAAGTTGCCGGACCTGTATATACGACCGTGGTATAGAGGGAAATTCATTTGAATAGAAACAGTATATTAATGGCTGAAACGCTACCGGAAGGGGGATGAGACGACGGAAACACGACAAAGAAGCGGAGACCAAGATTCACGTCTCGAGGTGATGATGACAGCATTCATTAGCATCCTACTGAAAATCCTATTACTATTGGTGGGGCGGCTGGGTGATGACGAGGACATAAAACTAAAAAGAACCTGAATAGTGAGAAACCGCTTCATGAAGCCGGTATGAGAAATTAAAAGCCAGCAATAAATGAAACTAATTAAACGGCGAGGATAGTTTTCACTCATTCGTACCGGGATATGAACCAGTCATATTGGAATATCGTAACTTTCATCGATGATTAAACTTAAGAAGAGTTGAGTATGGACATGTTTATCAATGAAAAACATGCAATTGTAGGTGAATATAACTTTAGCAATTGATAGTACTCTTAAGAGCATTTCCCTATGAAAAATAATATTCCTCCTGTTTTTCAGGTATCACCCAAAAAACATAACAAGGAAACATAGATCTGAGCATATACATATGTCTGCGTTTTTGGGGAGCAATTTCTGCTGCTGGCCCGGGACCGTTATTATGAGCACGTCCTCGAATGATGTCCGAGGATTACGAAGGAAAATGTAATGTATGTTTTACTTATGTCTTTTTTACTGGCGTATTTACTAAATTATTATTTTATTTATTATAAACTATGTATTCGCACATTCACAGCTTATTTATTTGTTCAGCTATAGAAAATCTACCGCCATGCTTAAAAAATGCATTGAACATACATGGACATCTACGAAGTACCATGCAAGCCACCACTACGGTGTGTGGCACGGGGTGATTCCACACCAGGTATGTAGCACTCGTCCCAGCACAAATCGGGACCTTGCACGTTCCCCTGGCCACTAAGGATCAGACCATAAAGCAGTCAGAAGAACAGTGCGCAGTAAAACAAGAAACTTGGAGAGTGCTACGTAAATGAATTTGCAAACATGCAGTAAAATGCTAAAGACACATCTAGTGGTATACATTACTAATAATATTAAATTATGAATGCTACGAGATACTACTTCATACAGAAAACATAATAATGCCGGACATTTCCAGCGGGGTTAAGTGTTAGTAATGATGATATATTATTAAACACAAGTGAAAATTCTACTCTACCTATTGAGGGCGGGATTTTCATATGATTGATCTACCGCAACTATTATGATCTCTTGTTGTGCGTGGGAAGAATGACATTTTAAATCTATCGGATCTGCAATCAATTTCGTTTTTCTTTTTCCTGTGATCGCTACTACCGTAGTACGTTGGCTTTACCAATATATGCTGAACGTTCGGCAAAATATGTCTGCTTCGAACTAGCACTAAAGATTTAACCTGTATTTCTCCCTTCGATCATTTCGAGATTCCCACCATAATTCCTTCAAAAATTCGGTAATACTGCTTCGTTCATCGTAACAACATTTTACAAATCTTGCTGCTCTCCGTTGCATTTGATCTATTTTTGAGATTAGTCCTACTTCGTTAGGGTCCCATATGCTAGTGGCAAACTCCAAGTGAGGTCTCACGAGTGAAAAATAACATCGCTCTTTTACCTTGTCGTCGCATTTTGCTAATATTCTTTTAATAAATCCCAATTTGCGACTAGCCTGTCCGCAGATTTTTCGAACGTGTTTCCCCCAAGACAGGTCCTGAGTAACGGTAACACCTAAGTATTTAACTGACTCTACATTTGATAAGTCGGTTTGATCAATTGTGTAGGTTTCGTTGACAATGCGTTTGTATTCAAAGAGGAAATCCTTTTTCACGGTGGTGTTCTGTTAAGTATCTTAGGTCATAGGGGGAGAAGTGGAAAACGGGTGTATCCCAGGACCTTGCCAAAGTGCAAAATGAGGAGCGAAGACTAGAAAAAAAAGAGGGAAGGGAAAAAATGCAGAGGAATTCACGGTGAGAACGAGGTCAATAATACATTTCAAATGCATACATGGTCATCTAATGTGCCTCCGTTTCTTGTCCAGCGCGAATAACGCTCGGGCAAAGCAAGCGGCCAGTCATGGCTTCGACGATGAGTCCATCACCTTACTGTTTTCGAATTTCCCTCCTCGTTGCCTAGGAATAATATGCCATAAGAGTGAATGCCGATTTTTCTCCAGAGCGATAGTGGCGGCGCTCCGTTTGTTGGAAAACTTTTTCCCCCCATAGTACATACTACCCTACGAGCCGTCGCAGAGGCGTGTGGCAGGGGGTGTTAGGGCATCAGCCGTGGAAGGGGAGGGAATGGGGAGAAGGAGGTGGGAGATGACCGAGGTCAGTTGTATTTTGACGGCGTGTATTTTGTTACTGTCACACTGTTAAGCAATTTTAGTATCATTTGAAAGCTATCGGTACCCTCTAACAATTTTTATTTTCGAAATTAAAGTTACCCGTTGCGGAGGCATTCCTACAAGGAGTCATTCCTAAACGCACAACTTAAACATAATGATTTTTACCATAATTACAATTGGCAAAGCTTTTTTCATCCACAGCATAATTTAAAAACCTTTTTATAGCGCATAGAAGCGATTAATACTTCCAGCTGACAAAATAATGCAGGCGAGACTATTCAGGCATACAAAAAAATGTTATCTCAAAAATCCGCGTCAATCGCGAGTTTTGAGATAACCATTCCGACAGTAAGCTATATATTTGGAGGTTCCGATAGTAAGCGCGGAAAATACTTTGATGCATCATTCAGCTCTAGAGATAAGTATGATGAATTTTCGACTCACTCCGACACCTCCGCTCCGTGCCCAGCCCTACTCGAGCGCCCACGTGAAGGCATTCGCGGGAGAAAGAACGTCCCCATTGGCATCCGAGGACGCAGTTAAAGCAAAAGATCTGTCTTCACGGTACATAAAACTCCCACCCTTAAACTATGCACCCCGGAATCATGGGAACTATACTAAAAATTCTCAAAAAAAGTGGGGGGAAGAATTGAAGTATCTTAAGTGAAACACATGATTAGGACTCAAAGACTGGGAAATACAACAGCGCAGTGGGGAGACAATAAATATAACCAAAAGTGGGTGTACCTAAGTATGAATAACTTGTCACCGAGCTTAACGTTATGTCTTTATTGAAATTAATTAAAATTGCCTATTTTTCATCGCGGATTTTCACGCTATATCTCATACGGATTGTCAGAATATTGTTCAATAGTTATTTACCTATAAGCCTTTATGGAAATCTGCTTTAGAAATGAACCCATCTTCAGCGTTTGGCTATTCACATTTGTTTTTAATTGCAATTGTTTCAGCTATTGGATTTTACCTGCAAATATTCTCTCTTTTCTTCGTTGCCCAAGGCGTGAGGGAAGCAGGCAATACCTCACGCAGGCCGCGTGAGTGGAGGAGTCTTGTCTTTCGTGGCGTCTGGTCAAGTCCTGGTGAGATATTGCAGTCTTCCAGGTGTCTTGTATCGTCGCATGGAGTTGTTTGTGTAGAAACGCAGTAGAAAAGCAATAAACCATTGAACGCGGGAAAAGTGGCGGAGATTAAGAATGGGAAACTTTGAACTTAGGAATATAAAAGTGTGCACCAAGATAATGGTCAACTGTGCGGGTCCCCGTATGGCGTATTATATTTGCTTTACGAGGGACTCTTCAAAAAGGCAACCACCAATCGGGAGAACAACTTCATCTGAGAAGCCGCCGACCACAACCTCCATAAAATAGTCGACCTCAAATGAGCAATCCAGCCGGGAGGGAAAGCATCAGTTTCGCATGTCCTCATATGCGGGTTGAACCAAGCGTATTGGGTCAATTAAGAAAATCATTTTGACCAATATTTTTCTCCTTCTTCCTTCCAGGATTATGCTCTATGCCTCTTCAGGCTTCGCATTCACCATGTAGTCTTTGGTATTCTGGCTCTTCTCTTTCCTGGTGGCTTATATTTTATGGCTTTCTATGGAATTCTTTCTCTTGCTATCCACATTACATGCTTTTTCCAATTACCTTATTATTCTTCAATTTCTTGTGCAATGGGTTGTGTACCAAAATCTTCTTTTATGTCGTTATTCCTCAGTCTATCTGCTTTGGTACATCCTTTTACTGATTGGATGAATTTTATTGCCAATGCTTCTATTTATTTTAGGTCTTTTTGTGTAGTTGCCCAGCATATAGCATAGTGGGAACAGCCATTATTTTGTAAAATTTTATTGGAGCTTCTCTACTTGTTTTACCTTTCAAGGATCTTCTTATCGTTTCACATATTCAAATCCCCTGGAAAACGTTAATTTTATTAGTTACATCTTTCTATTCTTCGTAGGTTATGTCACATTTTAAATATTGCAATTGTGATACCCGTTTTAGTATGATATTTTCGATGACAATTTCTGTACTTATCGGGCGGTATTCTAAGAATTGTATTTTTTTGTTTCTGCTATCGGGTTTTTTAGGTAATATATTTTTTTCAGTTTTTGTAGCTTATGTACCGTTGCAATTTATATTCTCTATCTAGTAAGATAAACTGTTTGTCAGCGAATAACATCGTGTATAAGTACTCCGAGGGTCCCTATTTATGCCCGAAGATGTCTTCCTTCCATATCCAATAAAGGTCATCTGTATCGAGATTTAACAATGTCTTTTTAACCAGTATTTTACCAGCGATTATCCAATGACTAGCCGGATCTAAGACTGCAAGAAGTGGCAGTGATAACCTAATTGCCAAAGAAGAATCGACTAAAAAGATAAGACACCTATCGGTCGATTCTAGTAATTTAACTATACATTTTTGTCAACATTTTTGCAGACAGGCTTCCAATCATTTCAGATATAATTTTATCCAAATCCTAGTACACAATATTCATGAAAAATTGTAGCTTTAGTTTGTAATGCATGGTATGATTTAATTCGTGCTAAACTTCGTGGCAACATCTCTCGAGACTTTTTCCACGGTTGAATTGAACAGATTTTTCTGCACAGCGTCCACCGCTTGCTTTTGCGAGAGACTGTAATATTAATCACTTACCTTTGTGAGACGCAATATAAAAATCTACGAATGTTACTGGAAAATGGTATTAATGCTATAGATTCATATTTCCTCTCAAATCCGACATAACAGCACTATCCTTTGGATTTTCTATGAGCACAGAACGCAACTCGGACCTGAAAACGATTAAAAGATTGAGTATGTGTTTTCCTTTGAAGGGATTTCTACAACCAGTTTGAATGCAGCAATAAAGTCCCTTAACTCCTTCCGCAAGTCCCAATGCAGAGAACTGAGACGTAGATCCTCTGAGACGTAGAACTCCATATGTTAGCTAGCTCACTTTTAACAGGATTTTATTTTTGACCGCCAATACTCTCTAACATTGCCAAAGTACTATGCCAGCTTGTTGATGTCATATGTTTAACTGTTCTTATGTGGGATGGTCGCTCCAAAGGGAATGAATTACATGCGGTACCAACGGTCACTTTTTCAACTGGATCAATTTCTTTCTCCAGCTTCAAATCATGTTCGTCTCCAGAATCTTATGGAAGACGAATTTCCTTAACCTGCTTCTAGAAGGTTACCTATTGACGATCTTTCGTTGTTCCTTATTGATCTATACTTCATGATCTTACGTTTTAAAGTGGCTATCTTTTACTATCTGGAATGCCTACTTCACCAAGATTTTTTCCTCCATTTCCTTATGCCATCTTAAGTGACCAGATTGACCGGTTTCCGAGACCGGCCGATTTCTCAAGATAAGCGAGTATACACGCACGCCTTAAGGCGTGTAATTACATTCGTTCCACGGCATGAATTAGTGCGATCAGATTTCTTTTACAGGCTGAATCTTGCTCGAAAATCTATAATATTATCTCGAATAGTCTCTTAGGTATGTCAATCCATCATTAATGTATTCTATAGGGTAAAAGTCTGATCACGAAGGAATCTAGAAATAATTAGACGTTATAATTTTCATCAAACACGTTATTAATTTCCAATGAAAACGCTATTAATGAGAATTTATTGTAAAAAGTCACCAGGCGGTCTACCCGCTTCTTACATGTAAGTATTTAAAAGTTATTTATACACGTTTATTTGAAAGTTATTTATATACGCTGTTGATTCCTCGAATCCTACATATCTAGGTTTATTGATCCAAATCTAGGACCTGTCTCAATAGGGTGACCTTCTTTCATGAGCGCAACGTAATCATTACTAGTTCCTTGATTGAATTTTTTTATTTTAACACTATTTTTCTCCTGGATGCAAACCATTTATTGGAATTCAATACAATTGTTTATTTTTCCCAACTTTTTCAACTTTCGCACTCCTCCATTCCTTCACCAATTTCCAAAATAAATTATGTCTTGTCAATATCGACCGCCAGTACTATCGTCCTCCTACTCTCATATTGAAAGATGATATAAAAATATACTTTTCATATTATTTAAACCTTTATATCATAGTAATTGATGATAAACGTAAACGTATTAATGTGGAATCTATTGGTTCAAGTAATTCTCTGAACATCAAGAATCAAAAATGATGTTTTCACGTTTTATTTTCACAGTTGATCCTTTGAAAGATGACCGGTCTCAAAGACATCCGACCTCATCATTCAGTAAATTCGGATGGTGCTCATTTTTTACACCTTTTTATTTTTTTTAATTTTTTTAATACTTAAAACGATCAGGCGAAAGGTTTAGTCTCATTGTAACCTCAAAGTGGTTAGGTTCGATTTCCAGTAAACTGGACTGTTGACAGCTGATATTATGGATGTGTCCAGCATCATGCTGGTATACTGGGCACTCTATCATGCAATAGCTCTCATATCTTGAGGGTTAACCACTCTACAAAATACAATAAAACCAAAGCAACAAAGAAGTTTTTCCATAATTTTATTTTGCAAATATATTGCTACAAAAGGACTCAGTGAGGTTTTTTATTTAATTTTGCCGTACAATCAGCTTACAATACTTGCAGAGCTATTCAGGATAATAAAGGTATGTATCGTCAAATCAAATGATTTATAACTTTTTTCACTATTGTGTCATAAAAATAATGATTATTACTCCATAATGCGGTATACATCTGTTCAATTCACAGAACATATAAAGGCTCAATTGTTGCCTTTGAAATTTGACATAAGGAGAGTGACTGAAACATTTTTAAATTTAAAAAATCATGAGGCGTCACAAAATATATCCGAAAATTATTTAATTGCTGTATTTACTTCAAAATAATTACTTAATGTAATAACTGCAATACATTTCACATTAATACATTGATGAATAGACCCATCTAAATATGAATAGAATCATCCGTTTATATCCTTGTGCTGCTATAAATATACTTTGATGCTGATATCGCAAATGGTAAATTTGAAATTGCAAGATCTTAGTACTTATTTTTTGTAGGTAGTGAATGATTGCCTTCGAAGATATAAAATCATACTTTTCTTAAAGTGGAAAGAAAATTTTCATTTCCTCTTCACAACTGACCATCGCCACGTGGAATATAACAAATTGCAGTTTTCACTTTACAAAATGGTCAATGGCATAGAGAATAATGTATTTCACTTTAAACAATAGTTGATCCTCCTACAAAAATAACAATATAAATTTTTAGCTCTTGGGGTAAATGCATTTTTAAGGAAACAAAAAGTACTTATGGATATAATTTTAACCACCTTTTTTAATCCCAGTCAACGACGACTGACGTGCAATTTGGAGCACACCACTTGGTTACTTGAAGTTTTGCCGCGTTAAAAACTAATTAATTTATAGAGCTCATTGATGATCCTTGAAAATTTTCACTTAATAAATTTCGTCATGGTCTAAATGTATGCATTGACTCCATTCTTGAGCTAAAGGTTATCCTTCAGTTATAGGTTTTAAGATAACTGACTCTACATGTACATCTACATCTACATAGTACCCTGTGAGCCGCCACATGAGCGTGTGGTAGGGGGTGTTAGGACAACAGCCATGTAAAGGTGTGAAGAAGAATGTTACTGGGAGGTGAAAAGGTGAAGTGTATTTCGGCAGTGTTTTCAGTGGATCTCAGTTTTTATTATGGTCACTTATTGTGCGTCGGAAGAATAAATGTCTGTACCTATCTGTTTGGCAATATATTTCCCTTATTTTATCTTTCCTGTCGGACCTAGAGATGTAATAACCATATTCTAGCTAGAGCGATACAAATGTTTTCGTTGAAATGAAAGTACTTCAGTAAATGTAATGCACCTCTATCCTATTTGTAGTGAGGAATTTTCGTCGTTTTCGTCGGAAAAACAGAACAGTTATAGTATTTATCTAAATTTTGGAGTCAATTCCCTGGAAAAAAGATGTAGAAGATGTATACAGACTCCCTTAGGAAGTTCTAAGCTAATATTTCACGGGCCTCAGATGATTTCCGAATTCTCCCAAAGAGTTATTGTAAAGATGTTATGAACAGGCGATAGCAATGTGTGAAAGGGAAGATAACAATATTTTTTTTCGTAGAGTAACCCACAAGGATGTCTTGAACAGACGACAATAACTTCTCAATGTGTCCCTTTTCTTGAATCCGAAAGAGAGTGCTTAGTGTTACCTTGCCCTTACTGATTTGAGTGTACCCTCCAGAGGGCGTCTTCTCCCATGCAGAGACAAGTGACGTCATGCAACGCTAGGAAAGCCATGTGGTCATGTCGTTCCCAATCATTGTCCCTCAGTGCTCTGTGAAACGCTGCTCAGTGGATATAAGTTTCGTGAAGAAGGACCTCCGACACTAGTTCTTTGGAGAGAAAACGCGGAATAATGCAGAAGTAGTATGGAGTCATGCATGACTTAGCTATTATCTAAAAAGTTCCTGACTTATTACTGCGGAAACTTGGGAACCCTTCATACATTTCTTTCCACTCGGTTTTCATTCTCTCCATGAGCTCTCCTACCGTTAAATACCTGTACTCCAATTTCAGTTGTCTCCGTAATATAACTAAGTATTCCAGGCAGTAAGCCCCGGCATCACGTTCGTGTTCATAATGCAGCCCTCTGTTATAAGTAGTTTCAGGAGTAACTTGGTGAAATCCATTCATGTTAGAATAAAAAACTTAATTTTGTGATTTCACATAGATGTTTCATTCACACAGCACGGGTTTCAACGTACAACGTCATCATCTGGTATCTTCCATCCATCAGGTCACCTGATAGGTTACCTAACCATCTTCAGGTCAACTGAAGATGACGTTGTGCGTCGAAACCCGGGTCGTTTGAATAAAAAATCTATGTGAAAGCACAAAGTTAATTTTTTCATTCCAATCTGCCCACTACATTATAGTCCTCGTTCAGAGGGATGTCTCTCACTAGACCATTTGACATGAGGTCAGGTAGAGGAATCTTTCAAACTCACTCTTCATGCTTGAATCAGGATAAAAATCCCCGAATAAGAACCCCAGCTAGTGAAACCGCGGAAATGGGGATTTTGAATGACGTCCCCAGGTGCCTAAGACCAAATTTCAAGCACAAATAAATAAAATTTAAGCTATGTGATGAATATTTTTTTCCGCTGCATATTATCAACTTGGATTACATGCTTTTTGCAATAAGATAGCAACGCGGGATAAGCGAGTATACCGAGCATAGGCATATATTGCCTTGCTTGATTTATTTTGACCCGTTCCTTGATTTCTGGTTCCACATGGCTCGAATAGAAGTCGAAATGTTTTTCTTCATGTTCGTTTTTCCACGGATCACTTCTTTCCATGAAGCCATTTTCTAGATTGATGTTTGGTGATGATTTCTGGTACTCTCACTATTCCTTCCTCTGGATACTTATTTGGATAAAACTTCATCCTTTTGATGGTATATATACACTTGTCCACAAATCCGGAGGACAGCATGGTGGATACTATCTTGCCATTTGCCCTCTTCTTTTCCAAATCCTTCTTCTTGTTTAGTAGACCGGTGTTAACGAAGAATTAATTAACTTGTGAGTCAGCTCATGGGCAAGGTTGCTCACGACATCCGAATGAGTTTCCAGGTACGTCGAGACGTACACGCGGTCAAGCCTGGGATCCATCATCCCCCGAACCGCGTGCGTAGAACCAGAGTATATGCATGTGATATCCCTCCGATCCAGGTCAAAGATGACCTCGAAGTGAGGCTCATCCTGGAGACGCTGAAGCAGGAGCTTGGTCTATGGTACATTGTTGGCATCCTCGTAGATATTTTGAATCATCCTGCCTGCTTCCTTGGGGCTTCCAAGTACCCTGATCCTCGACAACATCTTTTAGACGTGGCAGTCCTCCACTTCCATCAAGTACCTACCCATCGCTCGGTTAAATTTTATCCTGTTATTTTCGTCGTTCAGCATGAAAATCACTTTTCCCATATCAAAATCTAGACACTCCAATTCCTTCGATTTCAGAAGGGCCCAGGCGTCGTATTTCTCTTCGTACACCGCAGTGTATAGTGACGAACGTCCCTTGCTGTTTAACCAGAAATTTGGACCTCCAAGTTTCCTTTCTTCCTCTCTCAAGATTTCTTCTACCCCAATGAGATCACCGTTCATTAGCCTCATATGAAAATCATCTCTTCCTTCCCCTTAAGAATTTCCGGACGTCCTCGTCTCTTTGTATTAAAGACTTTAGCTCATGGTGGAGCGTACTCACATCTGGGTCTGGAATGATTGAGTCTCAATGGAGGAGAATTTTGGCTACTTCGACGTGGCCACCGTTCAATGCAGAGTCAATGGCTCTCTAACGCTTGTCCTCGCCATGTAGGAGGACTCAACAGGCGCCAACGTCATCGCCGCACCTCAGCCGGAGGTCGACACACTCGGTGGCGCCCTCTGCCTCTGCTTTAATCAACAACGTCGTCCCGTCCACGGCCACCGCATCATTGAAGCTCTGCCATCAGTTGGAATGTAGTATCACCCTCCCTCTACTGGTGGCGAAGTTGGCATCCAGAAGTTTCTATTGCGGTCTTATGTCCATAGCCTTGAAGAATGCTCCCTGAAATCAATTTATTATGGTGTTGGTGATTATGTATCATAAAAGCACGTCATTCATGGACATTTACACTTGAATAAGAGAGAGAGAGCTTTGTGATCATGGTATTGAATGAATTCATCTGTCAGGTGAGATATGGTGGAACTCATCTAGTGATGAATAAAGACGGATATTTTACTGTCCACTTTATTGAACCAACTTTTTACAACACGTGTTTTGGCTGTCACGTAGCCATCAACAGATACAAAATTGAAAAACAAAGAAACATGTAAAAATAACAGTTAAAAATAAACTTCGAACGTTTCGACGGTCAAGCCGTCATCGTTGGCGGTAGAATAATGGCTTAAGCTCATGTACAATGAAAAAATATATCTTATTATATTCCACACTAAAAAAGGTTTATTGCCGACCCAAATTTCGACTGCACAGTAATCATTATCAAGGTTGATAATTATTGCTGTGCAGTCGAAACCTGGGTGGTAATGGACTTATTTTAGTGGGGAATATACTAAGAGATATTTTTTCGTCATGTCTGTGACTATGTTCCACTAAGTTACGCCATAAACTATTCATGCTTAAGCTCATGCACTGCTTCCCTGAGGAGGAAAGGGCAGAGAGGGTTAGGAGGGAGAGTGCAAATGGGGAGAGTTGAGGAGAGAGGGGTGACTATTGGACTCATTGTTCAGTGGGCTAGATTTAGCCCGAGCTTTTCAAACGCTCTTGTTAACCAAATATGTGCGTAATCACGAGTTTTCTTGTCGAGATTACTGGTGGATTCGGGAAGGGCTTCTATGATAATGAGTGAAAAGCAATCGTCAAAGTTTAGGCTCTGGGATGCGGTATGTTTGCGGATGGGATCACGGAAAGGTGGAGTTTTGGTGGCATGATGGTGATTATTCATACAAATATTCAGAGGGTTGGTGCATTTGCCTACGTAGAGGGCAGGGTAGAAATTTCAGGAAAGGTGGTAGATGATGTTGCTAGTGGTACAGTCGGCCGTAGAGGAAGATATTTTGAGGGAGGTGGAGGCAGAAGGGCGGAGGAAGGGGCAACATTTGAACCTAGGTTGAGGAAACAGGTGAAGTGGCGGTGGGTTGAAGGGAGGGTCTAGCGGATTTAAGAATATCTCGCAGGTTTGAGGGACGCTAAAAAGAGACGGGGACATGAGGGTAAGAGGAGGGAAGTAGAAAATTTTTTTGATACATTTTTGATTCTGTATGCTCCGGGGAAGAATGTGGTGACAAGATTAAGTTGGTCAGGTTTGTGGGTATTGGTTCGAGGTGCATGCATGGCAGTGGGGGGAAGGATTGTATTTAAAAGTAGTTTTTCGGAGTACACGCGATAAGCGTTATCTAATTCTGTCCTCTGTTTGGAGGAATTCTGTCATAGCCTTAAAGTGAAAGGAATGAAAGCGGAAATAAGACTAAATTTTTGAACGAAGAAAGTGAAAAGAGTGGAAGGAAGGTTGTTGGGGTTTGGTTATGACAAACTCAGGTGAAATCGTGCCTAACATCCAATATTGGGGAATGACAGTCAAATTCGATGCAATTTTACAATTTTGTTTTCTTCCTTCTCCTCGTGAAAAATGTCCTATTGTTTCATCACGTCAGGCGGATTTTATCTTGGATTCACAGTACTTTCACATTAAAATTTGAGTGATGAGATTTATCCATTAGATGTTTGGCGAAGTAAGATTTGGGGTATGTATCTAGTAGACACCTTTTGTGAACGGACACACGAGTGATGAAGTTCCGCCCTTTTTACCCCACATACACAGCACCATACGTGTCATATTTATATTTTGTAGACTCCTGTGTTAAGCATGGGGTCAAGCGAGACTTTTGCGTTGTAAAATATTTTTCTTAGATTTATTGACATGTAAAAACTGTCACGGTACTTGCCCCTGGGAAAAGATTGGGCTCCTTGTTAGGAAAGCTTTTCTAAGTAGGGTAGCGTTGCTCATTTTTGTTTTGCATAATTGGGTAGTAGCAAATATCTAATGAGTATGTTTACTTTGGAGTACTTATCTTGAGTAATAGATATTAGCCTAAGATTAGATATATTTTTAGGTGAACAGTAAAGGAAAAGTGTTCCCAGAGTAAGAAAAAGTCTACTAGCATTAACATAAGTGGCGTAAGCGAATGCAGCAATTGTTTAGGGGAACATTGTTAAAAATGTATAGGTTGTTTATCAATTTGTGTACCATCTAATTCTACCCCACATATGCAAAACAATTGTGGGCATTAGGTCCCAAACAATTATTCCTTTGGCGTTTTGGCCCAAACTGCTCGTCAAAACAAATTTCCTTTATGCTTATATGCATTAAAAATCAATCTATCAGAGTCGAAGAATTAAAATTATTATAAACCTCGACATGATTATCACACGTTATATTGTTTCGATTTGATGCGTATGTTTCAAAAATAACTTGCTGAGACGGACTGGAATTTTGCTGATAACAGGCATATAAAAGTCTCCATTATATCGGAGGATACGCTCCAAAGCAATAGATGAAACTGCATGCGCATATTTATTCCGGTTCTCAAGCAAATCGGTTGCAACAGCCGGTATTTAGAAGTTTGGTCAGACGAGAACCTCAAGGATTTCAAAATATCCTGGATAGCTTTTATGAAACAACCGAGAGAATGGAATTGAGGATAAATGCATCTAAGACCTAAGTAATGATTACTGAAAATAAGAAAAGCAGCAATGATTATGTACATGGTGATGAACGGAGAAATAATAAAGCTTGCTGATTTTCTGTTCTTGAGTCGAATGTTTGAGACATATGGAAGGATAGGTGAGGGGATTAAGATGCTTACGAATGCTGGAAGGAAAGTCAAATAGAAAGCTGAAAGGAGAGCCTTAAGTGTAGCCCATCTAAGAACGAATGTTTTTCTTGAGAAGCATTAATTGCATTATATTAATGTCACATTATTCGGAAAACAGGCTCAAGGGCTTTTAACTTCAGACATTTGAACAAATAGCAACAGTCAACTACAGCCGTGCACTGAGAGGTGAAATAAATCCTACCCAGGTGGGAATCGAACGAACCACCATTGGGATTGTTAGCAAGGACTTAACCCTGCCGTCACCAGTGCCGGCAAAAACGGTTTAAAGTAAAAATTGCATTAAAATTTTCCCATCCTCACTTCGTTGTTGGATTGCGAAATTTTGTTATATCAAGATAAGCACATACAGTATGCTAAGGAAATGGGGTATTGGTGATGTTTTTTTGGTAAAAATAGAAGGAATAGGTTAATGAAGGATTTGGTGATGAATAAATGTGGGTATTGCTCCAGTAATTGATATATGTATATGAAATGAACTTGCTTCGTTAGTTTGAACATTTCGAGGGAATAGATGAAATACAAATAGCCACCCAGATTCATGGCAAAGGAGTGAATGGTGGGAAAGGAAGTGGTAGATCGAGGAAGTCTTTGGTAAATGTAGTGGGAAAGCATCTCAATTAATAGCGGGAAAGACGATTCGGAGTCTTGAGAACATGGGAGCAAGTATGAAGCAATGCAGGAATATGGCTGGAGCGGAGGAGGTTTGCAAGAATAGGGAAGTTTGAAGAAACTATTAAAATGGAGCCTGTTTATTGGTGTACCGCCGAGAAGTACGCTATTCCGGCGATGCCTTGCCTGCAAGAGAGCGGCGAAATGGGTTTGCATTTTTGTAATTTAATGCAACTGTTTATTAACAAAGTCACTCTTTTGCTAATGTTTCTGCTTAGAATTCGAAAGAAATATGCATCCGGAGTAGTTATCTACAGAGGGTGTTTTTAGATTACTGGCGCAGCAATCGCAGAAAAAGAATAAATTGAAAAAAACCTTCCATTTTTTTGATATATCATTAAATTCACGAATTTGTGTCTGTGCACCAAGACATTTCCTGAGATGCACAAAATGTACGAATTTAAAAAAAGGAGCACGTGAAACAATGCCGATTGTGGATCAAATACGAACATTTCCGCGTGAATCGTAAGGCAAACATGAATTGCCAATATGGTGGACATGCGACGTCCTCTGCACATTTTAAGGTATTGGCCGCCGATCCGATCGGATCTCCCTCAACACGCAAACGACGATGACAGAGTGTGGTGGGCTTGCATATATTCATCTACCTCTACGAAATACTTTGGAAGCCATTTACAGGGTATATGGCACGGGGTGATTCAACATCAGGCATGTAGTGGAGAAAATGCACAAAATTTATTTCATATTCAAATAGTGCACGTGTACGACAATAATTTCCTCAAGAACTCAAATTTATAATTCAGTTTAAGTTTGCAAGATTTGCTTATGCATTTATAGTCATAGTTGCACTACCTTAAATTTTGTATAGTGTAATGCCTGTTAGCCTTAACTCACCTCCTGCCACAAAACCTTGAGGTGGCTTGCACGGCATTATTTGGATGTTGGTATAATGCAAGCAAATTAAAAAATTATTCGAATACGTGATCTCGTCTCAGTCAGTTATTTCAACGGATAAAAAAAAGACCACTGTTACTGTCAAACATTGGTTTAGCTGTTCTTATATTCAAAGGATCGTTTGTTTATAATCCTCCTATATTGAGTAAATTTTAATTTCAGTCACAGTTATTCATTGATAACCAACAAGGTTAAAAAAGAAAATGCTAATACCGATCTTTGTAGTTAAGTACGGGTTCCTATACCTAATTAATGATATCAAGGGAGCAATCGCTAGTTGCCAAGCAAGAATTTATATACGTTGGTGATATAAATTATCCGTATTTTAAAGATGGAGAAGCATTTGGATATCCCTAGTGACTTTGGCGAACGAAATGTCTGTAAAAAAATAATTTTTTTTAACTGATGAAAAGAATCATATTTCTGCAATTTCTGCTGCAATTTTCCCCAGGTAATATTCGGAAAATTTTATTTTGTAATTCAAGTTAGAGTGGCTTTTTTAAAAAGATGTATTCGTTAACACTTTGGATTTAGGGTGGAGATGAGTGGCGTATTTTAGTGCGATACTTTCTGTGGTTACAGAAAGTTATATTTGTTTTTTATATCCATATAAATTATGAATTTCTCACGTTCTGAGAATTGTCGTAATAAGTTACCGAAAAAAGTTTTAAAATAAAAAAAGGGGGAGAAATTCAGGGTATTCAGGCAATATTGCCTCATAAAACCTAATGACGTTGATAAACTCCGAACCCTGAGTCGTAATTAAAATAGCTCTTTTTTTGAGGGATTTCGGGTATTCTTATATCCACCCAAAAAGTGGAACAAATACCTAATCAAGACGAACGCAACCAGAAGATTGGATTGGCTACACAGGATGTCTCCGATCGGAGTTTTCATAATCTAAGCCTATCTGAAACCACAGTTCATAATTCAACTGAAATTGATCGTGCAGATTCACCAAAGACACAACAAATATGTAATCCCAGGGCAGTATGGTGAAAATTGTCAAAACGGTGCAACTTTTCTAGGCGTAACACTAAAAACCCTCAAGTTCTTTTGACTATGCTCACTCTAAAAGGTAATTACGGGGTAATGAGAATGTAATTATGCATAATTATGGAATAGTTACACCGTATCAACCATAATACTCATTGGCAGTCATTAGTTGGTTTCAATTTAGATTGCTCAGCATGTCCATATTTTTTTCATGCTGAGAGTATAAGAATAAGAATAAATGGCATTCCCTCAAAATTGTAACAGAATTAGGAACAAATATTAAAAAACTTTATTATTAGGTATCAAAATAAAGTTATGCCTGTTGTAAGGCTTCTACCACGTACTAACTATAATAATAACAACATATAAAACTCACATTTAAAAACTGTAACAGTACCATAGAATATGAACATAAAAAAGGAAAGAATGCTTTAGGCTTGAGATTCATCATTCACATTGAGAGTTCCTTTTGAGTAGATATATATATTTTTTTAAACTTAATAGAAATTCGGTGTCTATATTGAGCGGATATATTTGACAAGAACTTATAAAAACGCTAATTTTCGTAATACTCTTTAGTATTACCGATACAAAATGGAAGATGGAAAATATAAATAAAACAGCACTAGTACTTACTCAAGATGAGTGAAAGTGGAAGACTTATTCACCAAGGTGTCCTTCTCTGGATCGGATATTTATGCACACGTGCCGCAGGAAGCCGTTCTGAAATTACAGAAAAGATGTTTTTACAAGATCAGACGAGCCAGACCATTCACCATAAATGCAACTAATATTTATTCTTTCCAACGATTTTAAATTCAAACTCAACGAGTCTCATGGACGAGAAGAAATGCGTGAGAGATCTAAATGAAAATCAAAATGGCGACGAGCTATCAGACATAACGTGTCGATTCTCGTAGCCAGGGAAAGGTGGGGGAACAGGAGAAAAGGGAAGGTAAAGTAGAGAGGGGACGAGAAAAAGAAAAATATGCAATGAGTGAGCTTTCATATCTCTTTTTTACGCTGTTGGATTTGGTTGCCATGGAGACGGTGCAATCTCTTTTCTCCTACACTTCGTCGACTCATGGTTACATAGATTTTTTTGGGATTACGAGTTGTTATCTCGATGCTGCCGTGTTCAAAGAATGATAACTCAAGGAAATAAATATGGCTAATGTAGCGGAACCCTATACACAGGTTAGGCAGAGAGATCAAACCTATATGCATTACACAATATCTTACAAGTGTTATTAAAACTAATAATATATTAATGTATTTTGCGCCTTCAAAAATGTACACTAACACAAGAGTTATAAATAAAGCATGTGCTGTTTATACTACCTTGAAAATTAAGGGAAAACTATTTTAGAACAAATGAAATAATTAGCTATACGATCTATATAAAAACACAATGATAAAGTCCTAATGGCAGCTATAGAATGTATTAATCACATTTAATTGATAGCATCGACTCTGCAGCTCAATATACAGAGGAACATTTATTGTGCCAGAATTAGCCTACAATTCTGCGCCCGGCCATGTTGCATGGAAAGGTGACAACCAATAGCGAGCCACATTTCATCGCTGTGTTAGCACATAAACAGGACACATATTCGTTGACCATGCAACTGTACATGATTACACAGAAGAATAAATATGAACACATGTGAAAATAAGAAAAAGAATTTAATAGTCACTTGTTCGTTGGATCAATATGAAAAATTTTGATTCCAATTTTCCTCTTTGCCCAATTTTATTTCTCTAAAACAAATTACACAACTTTGCTGCAAAATCGCTTGGAAATTAAACTTGTTCTAATCCTTACCAGAACAAGGCAATCGAAAATGATTTTTTTGCATGCCAGCATATGCCATTCAATTCGGTTGCCCTCACGGAGAAATTTATCGCTAGCCCATTCCTGCGCCAGCACTGGTGCCAGAAATGTCGCCGTGTGTTCAGGGCTTAAGACTCATGCTGTAAACTAAATGGCAACAACTCTTTACAATATCGTCTCTTACCTTTCACGGAAAAAATGACAATTTAAGCATGCCTGTTCTGCATTTTACCTGCCTATTTCCCAGATTTTACGCTTCAATGATATAATCTACCGTCTTATGCCGGGTTTCATTTCTAATTTCGCTAGAGAATTGATCAGCTGAGAACCTTTTCAAAAGATTAGGTCTAAATTTCCATCATCACGACAGTCTGATAGTGATTCCCATCCTAGCTTTTGCAGTGAACTCTGCTCTTGACTTTATTCTTGTTATAGCGAGAAAATAGAAATGAACTCACTGCAGGTAGCAAGGTTATTCGCCGACTCAAATGTAAGCGGCGTAAGTTAATGGGCGTTTCTCTGAGTAAGCTGAAAATGGAAGGAGCTCATTATTGCAAGGTAAATAGAGCTCAAAGTGCAATAATTGTGGGTTTGGTGAAGATATTGTAATCTGGTAACTAGATGGTTGGTATCGAATAGAGTAAACATTGGGTTAAAGGCTTAGTGGCCGTGAAGTGATAGTTGAGTAGAAAGACTCACACGATCAGAAAGAACACCCAGCTGTACACGAGATGACGGCAATGCACAAGTGGGCTGATAAATAAAAAAATATCAGTACTCACTTCAAGGCGAATGAAGGCAGGAGACTGTTATTCATCAAGGTGTCCTCCTCTGGATCGTCGTTTTGTACGTACGAGTCCAAAGCCCTACTGGAATTACAGAGAAGATATTTCAACTAGATCAGACGAGTCAAGAGAACTCTAGACAACAAATGTGTAACCTTACCTCCAACTGTATGTTAAAATTCAAAGAGACTGATTGACGTGGAGGAATACGTGAGAGATGTTAAATGAACAACAAAATGGCAACGAGCGATCCCACATGTGTGTCGATTTTGGTTTTCAAGGGAAAGACAAGGAGAATACCCATACCCTCCCATATAGGAGGTAGGGAAAGAAGATAAGTGAAGGAAAAGTGGAAGAGGGTGAGGGAAGGAATGTGTGTATCCCTCTCTCTGATTACGACAATGGCAGCCACCGTGACGGCACGCGACGTTTTCGACTTTAATTACTTAACTCGAGCTTTTAGAGATTACAAGTTTTTAACCCTATGATGCGGTATTGAAATGAAGATCAACCGATTAAAGAAATATCGTCAAGTACTGCAGTTTTCGTCACGGAACTGTTAATATATAATAAGCTTAGTGGTAATCTTTACGATTTTATGATAAAAACAATCATTTACTCACGAGTTTTAATTATGTCAATATTTCTCCCACAGCGGTTAACAATAAACTCCTTTTTAACGCAAAAGTAGTGGCCACAATCGCTGATCAAACAAACAACATATAACTAACGATAAATTTTAAAACGTCATAACCTCATGCTTATTGCTTATTCTATCAGATTGAAAGCTTAGGGAATAATATCGAAGATTTTTGGCGTAATGCTTTGGTAACCATATCCGTAAGTCAATAAATTCTTACTCTTATGTATATACTTACTAGCTTCAAATGATGCCGATGAATGGAGATCTAGTAGAGATGAAGGAAATCTTGAGAGGGGATGAAGATAGTCTTGGAGGTCCGAATGTCTGGTTAAACAGCAAGGGCCGTTCTTCATTGTACACTGCAGTGTACGGACAGGAATACGACGACTAAGCTCTTCTGAGATCGAAGAAATTCAAATGCCTGGAGTCTCAGATGGCGGAAATAAATATCATGCTGAACGGAGACGACCACAAGGTGAAATTAGACCAGGCGATATGAAGAAGGTACTTCAGTGATGTGGAAGACCGTCACGTTTACAAGATGATTACGTGGACCCTGTCTCATGGAGGCCTTGATGAGGCACACAAGGCGATTCAAAGCATCTACAAGAAAGCCAACAAGGTGCCAGAGGCCAAGCCCTTGCTGCAGTGTCTCCAGGATGAGCCTCACTTCGAGGTCATCTTTGACTTGCAGCGGAGTGACATTACGGGCATTTACTCTGGTTCCACGTCCGCGGTTCGGGGGATCATGGATCCCCGGCTTGACCGCGTGTACTTTTCGGCGACCCTTGAAACTCATTCGGATGTCGTCAGTAACCTTGTGCATGAACTAACGCACAAGGTAATGCACGCCATCTTCAGTAACAAACCGGCTGCCCTACGAGAAGAATTATTGGGAAGAGGAGATGGCCTGTGGCAAGAAGGCCTCCACCACACTGTCCCGCCGACCCATCATGAGTGAATGATAAGTGAACGGGGAGATAGAGAGAGAGAGAGGAGGATGAGTCCGTCTTCATAAATCTCTGTTTACAATCTTGGTTGCCGCGGATACGGCATAATATTATCTCCTCTAAACACTCCAGTTCCTTAGTATGTACCCAGCTCGGACTTTTTCGGTCGGTGAATTTTTAACTAGACGCTGCGGAGTTCAGCGAATGATCAAGCGACACATGAACTTTGTTACATTCGTATTCAGACTTTAAACCCCATCTAAAAACACGTACCGTGATAACATCTGCAAACTCCTGCCATTTAGCGGTATTGTTTTACAAAATCCGAGCTCAAGCATAGCTGAAATACAATTATAGGTAGCATGCAATAAAGATATACCTTTCTCTATCAAGCGGGAATAAAACTTGAGTGAAAAACTTTTGACAATACTAGTTATTAGGATGTAATGCACCGACATATTTACAACTATCCAAAGTAAAATACTCAAATATGAATATAAATACACCTTTGGAATAAACAGCGTGTTGGGGTTACCGACTAAAACTGAAATCATACTGTGAATATGACTAAGTGTTGTCACATAATTTTTATTATTTATGTTATTACAGTTTTTTAAATGCTGAGTCTTAAAATTTACAAAAGTTTGCTAGCAACCAATCATCTGTTTTGTTTTCATTATCGTATATATTTTCACAAAAAACAAGAAATGGGGAAATATATCACAAATTTTGAAGAAACGCGACTGGTATGTATGTACCTAATATATATAAATAACATCCTACACATTAAGTAAATACATTTTATACATCCTCATTAACAAATAATCATATTTTAAACTTCAAGAATATTTATCTTCATTATTAGTATTGACAGTTGATTTGAGTAATGAACAATAAGTTTTGGGCGAAATAGTTTTCCAGTCTAAAAATTTATTTTTATGTTCAGGTCACGGAGCAATTATTCGTTGGAAATATAATGGCAATGATATTTGGTCAAAATAAACGGTTCCAGCTGCTATTATATTTTAAGAAAATACTGCAAGGCATGCAGAAGTGGAAGGGGCACAATGAGAACGGAGTTACGGTTGTAATCTCGAAGAAGTAAAAAAAGCGAATGTTATTAAATACATCAGTCATTTGTGACCTGTGGATATATTTGGTTTGCTATATCTTTGGTATATTTATAGTCCAGTCCAAAGTATTTATCCGTTTCGCTCATTATTTATTTATTACGTGAAAATTTTCCTTCGAGATATAAAGAATTAATGAATTAATTTTGAGTGAATGCAAGTTTTTAGACTTTTCGTTGTGTTCTAGCTGAGTTGTTACGTAATTGGATGCTACAAGCAATAATATTTTGGTAATAAATGTCATGTACTCTAAATTCTGGTATTTACTAGATGCTTACCTCCGCAAATTAGTTTAGTTTTAAGATGGTTTATTCTCCGGAGCTGCTGTGAAATTCGGAAAAGTTGGATATACTTCATTTTCATGCACAATACTTTTGTTCTGATTATAATTGGTGGTAGAAATTGTACTATGTGTGTTGGTGTTGATTTGCTTTCCAAAAACGTTAAATATTGACGAGATAGAAAATCCATACCAGTTTTGCGATAGTTATATGCTCTGAAAGCTCAAACTAAATTATGCGTATCCGCCAATGTATAAAATTGCTATAGCTACAACTTAGTTTTTAATTAACAATAGAGGCATTGATGCTCTTATTAAATCGCGTGTGAATACACATTTACATCAAAATTTAAGAATAATTTACATGAGTATTGAGCATTTGCTTGACAGATGAGACCTCAGTGGTGTGGTGGAAACATATGAATATTGTACGATGTTCTGAGTTGTACAATGGTTGAAATGGTACCGGTGTATCAAGGAAAATAATATTCCAAACATAAGTTGTACTATTTCCATTTCTACATATATGTCAATGCTTGAACTTTGATAAAACGAATAACAATGATTTTGTGCCCAGTGAATGCCCGCAAAACTCCGAACTAAATGGGATATATGTTCACATACTGGATTACTGAATTGCCCTTCGTCCGATTGGAGGATATCATTCTTCATCAGCGACCTATAATTAACTTACACATAGATAAATTGGCTAAATGCCACCCCAGAGTAAGTTTCAGGAATAGTAGGCAAACTCGAGTCTTATATTCTACGAAAACTTGGAAGAATATAGCGTCAATTAGTCAGTAGATGCAATTGAGTTGCTTACTTTTTATTGTTTTACATATTTTATCCACGTGTGCATGTAACAATTTGGACTTCCTTCGTGTAACACTTTTTACCATAGAAAGCGATACAGTTTTTAAGTATTAGTACGGCTTCTGCAAAAGTTTGACGATTATCATGCAGAAAAAGCCAATAAAGACAAAGGATTCTTGCATGTTATCACATTACTTACAGAAAAAAATTGTATTTGCAAGCATACATATTTTTTCAATTCGCTCAAACCGAAGGAGAAAGTAATGTATAACGAAAACATAAAATGAGTAGACTCAACGGTGACATAAATGTGGAATAATGTCCTTTTTAAACGTTAAAGGTTTCGATGAGCCGTAGGTCGAATTTGAACCTTTAAATTTCGCCTCATATGTTTGTACTATATTGATCAATCTAAACAACTTGGCGTCGGAAAAGTCGGGGGGCTTATATCACCACACATTCCCCACTATTTGCCATGAGCATGCGGTCTAGTTGCTCGTAAGTGTTCTTCAAGAGTCAAGCATTTATTATTCACGGAAAGTGTGCAGAATATGATATAATGGCCTTTCTAAATGATTGGGAGAATTTAATAATATTAAGCTATCGTCAGCAGGCCTTTTACTGTAATTGATTGTCGCAAATAATCATCCATGAGTGGGTAAGAAGCGATTTATGGATTTACTTATGAAACTAGGAGGATATGGCCGAGAAAGATGTATCGTGGAAAACAGTGAACTAGAGTATGCTAATCCTTCCTTTCGAGATACACGTAGAGCAGAGTAGCCATGCTGAGTGGAGATGTAAAACCACTGAGATTCTGCTTTTGGATCACGTACCTTCTTCGCGCTTTTAAATTTAAACGCGCTATTTCTTGTCAATGTAAATGTCTTGAGTTGACGAATATTCATATGAGTTATGTATTTCAGTTCTTTAGAAATTTTCTTAGAACTTCTCCAACCTTCTTATGTAACTGATGCATAAACAATTCTCACATATGAAGAATTAATGTTCCCCATCATCGATTCTGTAAGTTCGTCTTTGTCTTCCAAACTTCTTACTCTTCCATTCTCCTTCCTCTTCGACTTCCAGTGTAATGTTAATGCCAAGGAAATATCTTCGGCGTTTCTCCAAAAATTATTATCCGCAAACTTGGAATGATCAATATTACTTCTTACTGAATTTCCAGTCATTCGATCACTTTGCTGGACTTCAGCCTACAACTGCCCAACTATTTCACCCTAATTAATACTGAATTTGATAGTTTCAAGCGTGACTTCGTGGAAGTGACTGATATCCAATGTAATCACAAACCTTTGTACTTTTCCTCCCTTTATCACTATCTGCGACCGGTTTCACCTTAATAAGACATCTTCAGCTCGATAAGAAGATACGATTAGAGGATTGAGTGTAGAAGTTGCTCAATCAAGGGGAAATCGGTGACAGATGATAGTAAAGAGTGGAAAAGGAACAGTCTTGTTATTAAAACTGATTAATATATATAAATGGGAGGTCATTGAACCAAAAAGGTAAAAAAATCCAAGAATATGGGATAGAAATCATGAAACAAATAATAAATTATCACAAAAATATGATCCGAGTAGAACACGTTGTGATGTACATACATGATCGAAAATGTATTGAAATATTTATTTTACTGACAGAGTGTTCATAAATGTGTGACCTAGCTAAGATCCGAAAAGTCAAAAGCAGCACATCTTCCCAAAGCACTTACATCGTCACATTGCGTAATGTCACACATCCAATAGACCAGTGATCTGCTTCCTTCACAATGCCTCGCTTAAACCTTATTCAAATCTCCTATTTTTGCAAGGGAGTTATCATGAATAACTTGTGCGCAAACATATAAGCTGGAAGTGCACATCAATGAAAGACATTTGAAGTCCCATTGAATATACTGAAGCGTATCGTTAATTTACTCTGACACTCTCATCTCCATTGATTCGAATGCAAGCCGCACTCTTGGTGTGGGAGTGTTTCAATAGCATTAAATTATGTTATTTATTGCTACTTTTTTAACATTCCCCTCCGACTTGCCGCCAAGCATTAGGTTTAATTGCCGTCATAATGGCCGGAGACTCGGGAAGGGTTAGACGGTTTTCGCTGCAACGTCCGACGCCCGTGGTCGAGGTGGCTATGCTGCGTTTGGGTCATGCGTACGATGTAGACGGAGTGACCCCAAGATGACGGCCTTCTGCATGCGTGCCGCAAGTGATTCATCCTCCGCCACGCAGGCAGGAACGCACATGATGCTATTTATTACTATGCATATAGATAAAAGTGAAAAACTGCATGTTACCGATTTGGTTTCTTAGTAATTTAATACTTTTTTAACACGTAGCCTTGTGGCACATGGCATATATTTCGTGATAATTCTATTTAATATGAATAGATTTTCTCCTAAATGCAAAATAATACGCTTCATATTATTAAAGTGCTACAAACAAATATTAAGGTATCATTCACAGTAAAAAAAACGCACTTGGATATGATTTTTGATTAGTTTTTCAATTCTGCGCCGAAGATCCAGGTTATACCAAGACTTCAAAGCAATAATCAATAAAGGCGAAATATTTAAAATATAAATCTTTTACCATGTACATTACTGCATGCATGGTGATTTCAACCGTTCAAACAAATGAAATGAAATTTGGTCCAAGAATTTTTTCAACTAACTTGAAAAGTTAAAAAAACAAGTATTCAAAAAGAGGCGTGGAATGGGGAGCAGGAAAAGGTGGATTTATGAACGGACGGAGGGTTGTTAGGGGGAAGGAGAAGAGCTCCTATCAGTAGTAAGTGGGGAGAGGAAGAATAGGATGCGGGAGAGAGACAGTTACTCCTGCGAACATGAGGAGGAATGTATAAAGATATGATCATTACATTCATTAACATTTTGATTCCTCGCTAACATGCAAATTTCCAAATATTTCAACATATTTTCATAATTCGAGGTTGATTAATGACATTTCCGGCGTTTATACTTATAGAAATCCTCGTATTTAATCTATTTCATGCTTTCATAGTTGTATACCTAGTGGAAAATCAGTCTTCTTCGTAGAAATAATTATTATTGCCATGCTAATGGGTATGATCTACGCCATCAGAATACCACTTATCCAACAGGGATTTCATTTGAAAATACTATTTGGATGCCTTGGGTTTGAGTTACTTAAAAAGGAATTCCTTTCCCTGTTGAGTTTCAAAGATATCTCAGCATGCCGTTGACGCTCGTGTGATTAGAAGTGACTTTCGACTTGCACACATGTTGGACGCATATATTAAAAGTTTCTTACGAATCATTTTTCATGGATAACCTTCCATCCGTTAATATTTTAGAGACATGGATGACTGGGCTTTAGAAGCGGGAATAGCGAGGCGGCGCGCCGTCTACGCCGCACCGCGGCGTAGGAATGAGGAGGAAGAAAGACTGAGAGAAAATGCCATGAGGAGAAATGAGTTGAGACAATTGAGAGATGGTGCAGATGGTGTCCTCTTTTTGGCGTCACACCGCCAGTCCCGCCATGACTGAAAAACCAGTCGTGCATCAATTACCTGTACTTGTCAAACAAATACATATGAAGTCTGCCTTTACAAATGAGAAATGTACTACGTACGTATGTACTATCGTTTTCACTGAAATGTAGACACCCATACGGACTTGTACTGATTTGATTGAATGGGGCCGGGTTGGAAAAAACATAGAGGGTTGGCACACGAGGCTAGCTGCGGCCTTTGCCTTTACGTCACCGAGAGCCGCCGAGGACGGACGTGGATGCGACCGGGCTGGCGGAATTAGAGTCAAATAAACTCCGAGAGCATAAGCCCTAGCGAAAGGAATGCACTGAGGAAACTCACGTCCACGCACACGTTGGGCCGATCGGAGTATTTTATTTCGGGCTCCGTCGCGAGGTTTTTCCTCTCCCTAGATTCAGATTTGGACTCACCGTGAGTGTTTCACCACGAAGCGGCTCCGTAGCCGAGATGGTTAATTCCATGCGCCGAAGTTGGTGTGCGGTTCTAGCAGGGTTCGAACCCGTAGTCAGGCCATTTTTTAAATCTTTGAGATAAAAAAGATGCATTCTTAATATCAAAACAATTTATTCATTCATTCAAATATTCTACCAGCAGATTAGTAGGTTCTTGGACAGTCCCCATTCTGCATCCCAACCTCATAAACATTGTCTCGCTTTCCCTCCTAGTGGCCCGTTATTAGATCCCTCTTCAATTCTTCATATCTTCTACCTCCTCTTATTTCGTCCAGAATTCCTATCCTCTTCCACGCTTCCCCAGTGTTCTCTCCTCTATCACTCTCTTCAACATGCCCTCTCCTCTCAAAACCTCCTCCATCCATGTCTTCTGCCTTCTCCGAACCTCTGCCACAAGCTTCGTCTCCTCTCCGACCATATCCAGTACCTCCTCGTTCGTCTTTCTCACCATCCAGCTAACCTTCTCCATCCTTCTCCAAACCCACATCTTAAACGCCTCAATTCTACGCACATCCTCCCTTCGCAATGACCAAGTTTCCGACCCATATATCGCCACGCTCCATATTAAAGTTTTCACCAGCCTCTTCTTTACGTCTCTTCTCAGACCCCCCCTCATCAATTCCCTTCTCTTCGAAAATGCTTCTTTAGCGAGCGCAATTCTGCATCTCATGTCCTTACCACTAAACCCATTATCCTCCAAAATACTACCCAGATACGTAAACTGCTCGACTTGCTCTATCTTCTGCCCTCCCACCCTTATATTCAGCCCCGCCTTCTTACTTCAGGAAAATCTCATTACTTTCGTTTTCTTGTGATTGATCTTCATCCCATACTTTTCGCACTGCACCTCTAATGCATTCACCATTGACTGCAACCCCTTGGCCGACTGACTAACCAATGGTTGATCATCTGCAAATATCACTGATTTTATCAGCTCCCCTCCTACCTTTATTCCTACCTCCTCCTCCCCCCATGCCTCCCTTACCATTTCTTCTGAATACACGTTAAAAAGCAACGGCTATAGTGGGCACCCCTGCCGCACTCCCCGTCCTATCGTGGCCCATCCCTATTCTCCATTGGCTACCCTAACCTGCGCCGTCTGGTTCATATAAATATTCCGAATCAGACGCCTGTCCCTCCAATCGACCTCTAATATCTTCAACACTCCCATTAATTTCGTCCATTCCACCCGATCAAACGCCTTCTTGAAGTTACGAAGTATGCAAAAACATCCTACCCATACTCTAGGTTTCTTTCTACCAGCGTCCTCATCCCCGCTGTATCGTCTCGCGTTCCCGTTCCTCTCCTAAACCCGAACTGGTCGTCACCCAGGTATTCATTTGCCTTCTTCTCCAGCCTTCTGTTTATAATTCTCAGAATTACTTTGGCCACGTGAGATATTAAGCTTATTGTCCTATAGTCTTCGCACGTTTTTGCCTTACTCTTCTTTGGTATAGGAATTTGTACAGTCTTCGCGAAGTCTTTCGGCCACACTCCATCCTCATAAATCCTACGAATAAGCGCAAAAAGTTTTCCTCTTCCATTTTTCCCCATGCTCTTTAAAAACTCTGCAGGTATGTCATCTATTCCCACCGCCTTATCCCTTTTCATGTCTCGTAGAGCTCTTTCGATTTCGCTATCTAGGATACTTGGTCCGATACCATCTCTGTCGATATCGTCTTCCCTTTCTATATCTAACCTATTGGACCTTATTTCTGTACCATAAAGCTCTTCAACATTCTCCGTCCACCTATCCTGGATCTCTTTCGGTTCTACGATTACCTTTCCCGTCCCGTCTGTTATCGTCGTAATTCCCCTTCCCTTATTACCACCTGTCAGTTCCTTTACTTTCCTATATAATTCATCTGCTCTTCCCTCTTTTTTTTGTATTTCTCTAACGCGTCGATCGGTTCTCTCCACCACGCCTCTCTTGCTTTCTTTGTTTCTCTTCTAAGCCTGTTATTAAATTCTCGGTATTTTCTCTTACCTAGTTCTGAGTTTACGCTCTTCCATTTCCTTCTCTCCTCCTCTCCCTGATCATCTCCTTCGTGATCTACGGTTTTCTAATTTTAGTTGCACTCACTACGCCTACCGTTGCTTTCGCCGCTTCTACAATTCAAATTTTTAAAACTTCCCCATTCTTTTTCCACTGATCTAGCTCCGTGTTCCTCACCCATTATCTCATCAATCTTCTCTCGATACTTCTTCTTCATTGCCCCAGTTAATGCCTCCGTATTCCACTTTCGTACCCTCCTTCCCATTCTTATCTTTTTCAGTTTTACCCGACATTTCATGACTAATAAGTTGTGGTCTGTGTCTGCATCAGCTCCTGGATAAGTATGCGAGTTTTTAACACTATTCCTGTATCTGTGACGAACCATTATATAATCTATCTGGAACCTATCTGTGTCTCCCGGCTTCTTCCAAGTGTACCTACGTCGAGGATGATGTCTGAACCATGTATTTGTAATTACTAGGTTATTTCTATGGCAAAACTCCACAGCTTTCTCTCCCCGGTCGTTTCTCCTTCCTAGCCCGTAATCGCCCACCTCCCTCCCATCTCTTCCTTCGACCAGCACCGCGTTCCAATCCCCCATTACTACCAAGTGCTTACTCCCAGGTATCCTACCAATTATTTCTTCTAGCTGATCGTATACTTCATCTATCTCCTCCTCTTTATGATTAGAGGTAGGCATATAAACCTGGATTATAACTAAGTTCGTTGGATCTGCCTTTAGTTCCACGACTCCTATTCATTACGAATGCAACCCCGCGCTGAATTTCATTCCCTCCACTATAAATTACTCTAGGGCAAGGGCCTAGACACGTTGAAACACCGGTTCCAATCAGAACACCGAAGTTAAGCAACGTTGGGCCCGGACAGTGGTTGGATGGGTGACCCTCCTCCATACCTCAACCAGGCATGGATGGAGAGATGGTACTCCCTCCATACCTATACCGGCAGGCCTGAGAGGCCAGGCCAGGCCAAACCGGGCCGGTTGGAGGGAGGACATCCTCCATACCTGGTACTGGGGTGAGGCAGGGGGAGGCCAATCCTCCATACCTCTACCGAGGTGCTCTTGTCCCCTGTCTGCAAGTGGCAGACAGGCATGGGGTTGGCACAATGGACCAAGAAAGGTCTAAGTGCCCGGGCTCCTGACGAAGGCCCCCCCAACAACAATCTAATAAATTACTCTATAATCGTCGCTCCAGTAATCCCCGTCATCCTTCCATCTTACTTCACCCAGACCCATGATATCTACACCCACCCTCTCCATTTTTTGCTTTATATTCTCTTGCTTCCCCGCCTTCAGCATTGTTCTAACATTCCACGTGCCTATTCTGGTAGTTTCGTTCCACTTCATTATCTTCTTTTCCTCTGCTGCTGCTACGTCTGAGCAAGGATTTCCTGTGATGACGACCGCAGGGGCCTTGCTCCCACCGCTGCCGGGCACGACACCCGGCCCTCTGGGCCGAGTCCCGTAGTTGCCAGGATTCATTATCAATTGAGAACTGTCCATAATTTCAAGGTTTTTGTTTTCATTGAGATAGTATTCTGTGGCCTATCCCAATAGAGTTTTTTACGTGACACCATCATTTCAGAGGCCGCCCCACTGGGGTCAGACGCCTTTTGCAGCCGCCTCACTGAGGTACAGACGCTGCGCGGACTACCATTCGTCTGTCTCCTAACCTTCGACCAATCTGGCATGGGTGACCCTACCAGGAGCAATGCTCCCGCCAGTGCAGCTCTAGGGGTCATCGGAGCACGCAAGCCCTTCACCACGACAAGGTTGTAGTCCAAGAGAAGAGACACAATTTATATTGTTGACAAAAGAAAGAGTTAATGCGGTTTTTTATTTACGGCTTAATTTATAAAAATAATGACTATCTACGTTACCACATTTATTTCTTAACAGATTGAATTCACTGAGAGGAAAAAAGCATTGGAAGTGGCAGTGGTTGCATCTTTGTGTCCTTGCAGTGAAATACCTACTCATAATATCTACAATCCTCTATAAATAACCAAATGCATTCGTAGTTTCGATCATTGTGATAAACCCTAGAGTTTGAAAAACGTTTGTAATTCAATTGATATTTTTTATCTTCAAAGTACTTGGTCACGTAAAAATGTCGGAAGTGAGGTGTTTTAAAGAACGAACGCTTTCCTTTCAGTGGGTGTGCGCAGAGCCAGATTTACAATAAGGCAAAAGTAGGCAGTTGCCTATGGGCCCCTTGTTATGAGAATTGTTTACCCCTTTCTTCTCTTGCGACTTGTTTATTAACGTGGGCCCCCCTGCTTGTACTGCCTACAGGCCCCCAAGTGCGTTAATCTGTCACTTGGTGTGCGAACCATAGTAAGCTATAAGGACCAGGTGAAAATAAGTACGCATATCAGCTCTTTTACCCCAAATTATCCTACGATTTTTAATAGTTATACCCGTTATACCTATATGTTTGACCGAAATCAGCATCACCAATATCTTCTACCTTTTTTATCAGGCTCAGGTGTAATTTGGGCATGATGTGTTTCTCACGGGGTAGAAAGCGTATTTAAAAAGTAAAACTATTCAAATTTCTTTTAGTTTTTTAATGCTTAGTGGCGTCACCACCTGACTCTACAACTTTCTGCAGACGGCGAGGTATTGATGCGACAACATTCTCGAATTTGCAACATTCTCCTGGTGAAATACTCACGGTGAGTCCAAATCTGAATCTAGGGAGAGGAAAAACCTCGCGACGGAGCCCGAAATAAAATACTCCGATCGGCCCAACGTGTGCGTGGACGTGAGTTTCCTCAGTGCATTCCTTTCGCTAGGGCTTATGCTCTCGGAGTTTATTTGACTCTAATTCCGCTAGCCCGGTCGCTTCCACGTCCGTCCTCGTCGGCTCTCGGTGACGTAAAGGCAAAAGCCGCAGGTAGCCTCGTGTGCCAACCCTCTATGTTTTTTCCGACCCGGCCCCATTCAATCAACTCAGTACAAGTCCGTGTGGGTGTCTACATTTCAGTGAAAACGATAGTACTACATCTCATAATTGGTAAAATCGATTTGCAGGCATAGAAGTGGCAATGTTTTGATATTTAAGGAGTTGACGATTAATGATCACGAATATTTTGACACTTCATAGCAATTGTTATTTCAACTTACTCTCTCCCACTTGTCCGCCGTCTTCACTGCGCCCCCTTCGACGGCATTAAGACGGCTCCCACATCTGTCTTTTCGTGGTAACCCCTTCCGGGTCTTTACACAGGACGACAGCAAGCGACCTTTGCCTCTCCATATAGTCCCACCGGACTTCGCGTTGACGTAATGTCACGTAACGGTTGCCTATGATTAATTAGAACGAAATGTGTCTGCCTCAAACTAGTAAAACGGACGGGCAAAAATAAATATTACTACGGAACTGGATAATAATGATAACGTTATTAACAACCTCAACCGCCGTTAATTAATTAAATCCATGTATTCATGACATTAAATATTGTTTAACTCTTCTATGTAACGCACAAATATAAATGCTAAATTACACATAATTCATAATCCTAGGTTAAAAACCCACAGCCTTCTGTGGGTTCCATTTTCGTTCATTTAATATGCCGCCAAATTGCAATAAAAAAATGCGAATCTCGTAGCGGTGCGCTAAAAACGGAACACAAAACTGAGCCAACGGCTCTGACATCAGCTCATATATTCGTTCAAAATGTCGTTCGATTGGGTCTTTTTGCCTTTCATTGTATGCCTCAATGATTGAGTAACGACATTATGACCGACGACATTCCCGAATAACCCCCCAGGTTTGGTCTACATTGATGATTGATTGATTGGGTGGGTGAAGGACCTTCTGGAGCCCTTCGGGCACTTACTACCCTTTTGGGTCCATTGTGCCATCCCACATTTAACCTTTCCCGCCACTTGCAGACGGGACAAGAGCACCGCGGTAGAGATATGGAAGAGGGTCACACTTTTGGCTTACATTACACGACATACATTTACCACATTGTAGTTTGTACACCACAGATTTCTTGTATCTGTCAGCCTAATCCTTCCCACTTCATAACATTTTTCTCAAGAAAATAGGGGAATAGAACAGTGCCCTCAAATGTTTTGGCGGTAAGTCTACCAATTTATAGGTGAGACTGCTCACAAACCGGTGGTACCCACATTTTTTAACAAATGAATAGAAAAGTTAAAGCTTCAACCAGTGCCAGAAGATGCCTTATCAAGGTGAAACCGGTTGCAGTTACAAATTGAGTGTGGAAAAGTACGCAGTTATTTTTATTAGAAATGGATATCTCATAATATAGCTTAAAAATCAGGCAGGATCATTATTGTGAACGCACGGCAATATTTGGCGTTAATACTGGCAGACACCATCTAATAATCAGACAGAAGGTATTATAATGGTTTCAAATGTGAAGTACTTGATAGTTCACGCTATTGATATTGTTAATGAGGAGCAACGTTAACGAGGAGTCTGCGCCTATGTGTCTCACTGCCTACCACTCAGCGAGCAATTGCCACCACTTCCACTTATTCCCTCTTTTGTAGTGTTCCACCAATTGGCGGATAGCCTCAGTAGTAGCAGCTATGTCCAGTCAGGGTGATTTAGTGCCGGATACATGTTGACGGGTGAAGTTGACAGAGTACATGGATACAAAGAAACTTCGCCAGTGTTAACCGACGCACAGTGGGCTGAAATCGAAAAAAGCTGGACAAAATTCCAAAATGGCTTTTTTGGATGTAGAATCATGAAACTTGGTAAAAATACTCACAATTGATTGGCAACCAAGGAATGGCATGTGATTGGTCATGCTCTATCGCCATTCCTGAGATACAGTGGCTCAAACATAACAAATATTCCAAAATTACACCCGACTTGAGTTTTCTACGAAAATCTTCATATTTAAGTTAAGGGTGACGCTGTGGGAGGAATTTGGTGGGATAAAAAACTACTAGTTCTGTTAAAACCACTCTTTTGCTTTACTTCGCTTAACTTTGAGAGTTATTTTCCAAAATATTGGTGATATTACCTTACAAAATGGCAGACGCTATTTTCACGAAAAATTTCATATAAATTTATAATATTAATAACTTAATTAGTAAATATTCAGCGTTGTACGAAAGTTCCTGTCATGTAACTCATATTAAATCAATTATTGAAGCTTTTTAAAGGTAAATATGAAATAAATTTGAAAATTCGTTTGCGACACCGAAAATTACATTTGATTTTTCCTATGCGCGTCCGGAGCCTGAGACGCGCGCCGGGAGCTGGAAATGTCGTGACCCGAGTAAGGTTTTTCAAGCAGTAAGGAATATAACGCCTCTTATTCATCTTTTTAAATATGTATGCATTGCTATCGATCTCCACAGGCTCTGCATGTATAAAATCGTGGGAATATTGAATAATTAAGGCATTAATGTGTACGCGAAATCGCGTTTAAGTTTTCTCCTCTCAAAAGTAAACTTCTCATTCACGCCCTCAAAGCCTTAAAACTCCTGTATTTTTCTCTCTAAGTATTATTTCACCTTCCAGAGGAATGCCATTTAGAACGTTTTTCGTTTCTTTGCCCCTTAGCCCCTTCGCCGCAGCAGTCCAAGTCTTTGACCTTACCAGGAGGTTCATGCAGAAAGGTACATTTTGGACACCGCGGAGCTTTTGGTTGTACAACGAGAAAATCTACTAAAATATTTCATCTTCACTGTGTTACAATATACATATCCCTAATTTATGCGTCACATTAGAGTTAGATTCATCTAGCTAAACTTTAGTTTCTACTTTACTTGAATTATGCACACAAGAAGGAAACGAGTTATCGAAAATAACTTAATGATGAGGCACAACCAAATAAATCCTACTCGTGAGAACCCTTAACTTACATTATTTTTATTCACTTCCCTGCTGTTTAGTTTGACGGAGAGAATTGTAGTGAAAGCAAAGCATAGTAGAAGTTAATACTCTTTGCATTCATTTTGATTTGGGGCTAAAATAATTATCTCCACATCGCTCTACTGTGGTCCGCGGCGCGACGGTTAGTTTGACATATTTCAGCTAAGCCACTAATTACAATTTGAATTTTATTTCGAGGCAGTATTGTAGCCATTTTACAAAAAAGCAATTATATACACAGTTCATTTTATTTTCAATGCTTATTTTACATTGTTCTAATGTTGTATCAAAGTCCGTATAACGAATCATCATAACTACTTGAGTCCATTGATTCCTCACTTATTTCTTCCAAAACCTATAATACCTTCAATTCTTCTGACATTTTCTTACTTCTCCTCTCTTTTGGGAGATTGCTAAAGGAAATAAATGGATCATACGTTAACAAAAGCCTTTTGAATAGATCCTAATTTGTGGCCACTCTGGAGTACTTCCTAGTAAATCTCTCTCGAAATTTCCGAACGTCCTTATTTCTAGCTTCCATTGCCTCTTTCGATAGCTGCCCCAACGGAAGAGCTACTTCTTTGCAAATTTCCCCTCCATGAATGAGTACTTTATGTATGCACTGTAGGTGGCATGTAATACCATGCTTAGTTCTCCACGTGCCCTTCAGCACTTTTGAAGCAGTACTGACTAAATTAAATGCCTCGGCGTTAAGTGGTTTTCAACTTGAAATTGCTTTCAAAATTATTGAAAATCTCTGTATGAGATCCAGGTTAATCCCTGGGATTAAAATGATAATCAAATGCATTAGCCAAGACGCACACATAAATTTCCCTGCTATTTAATATGATGCTGAGTAAAAATTGTTGTATTAAAAAGAGTTTATATAAAATATACTTAAAATATGTTATTTTTGAGCTTATTACCGGTTACTTCAGCCGCCAGTTTTGGTGAATCAAAGAAGGGTCTAGCCGTCTATACTACTTCCAGGTCTAGGTCTTGGCATATCCACAACTACTCCAATCATTTCTTTCAAAGCTTGTTGAATTGATGCCTTCTTCTTTTGCTAGCTGTAATTTGAGACTTGCGCGTGCCTAGGAACGAACTTTTGAATTTTTGAAAAAGTTCATCAATATCTCATATGTTTGAGCGTGTCGCGAACTCTTGCGTCGTCTGCTGAGGCCCATCGCGCATGCGCCGCAAACCAGCTGTTTTCTCCCGGCCTCGCCGCACGGAGTGCTGGCTCTCTCTCTTTCTCTCTGCTGACGGTCGTCCCTGCACTTCACCTCGTTGCAGACTTCTATCAGTCCTCTCCGTCTCCTCAACTCCGGTGAAGGACACACTCCTAGGACGTCAGCCAAGGGTTGCAGCCATCTTATCTCATTCTCATTGTTTGAAATATTCTATTGAATAAATTGTTCTATTATTAGCAAAAATAAGCCAGGAATCTTTTTTGATTATTCCTGCACGAAACATCATACAAAAACCTATACTTTTAAAATTATGAGTATTTTCTACCTGCCATTGTAGGTGATAAGCCTACACTCTAGCACTGCAACTGCACTACACTGTAGCAATATACACTCCAAAGTAACGCCTTTTACAAAGTAACGCCTGAGAGTATCGAGTTCATACACTCCAAAGCTCTCTTGGCCCTCGTAGGTGTTGTGGTTGTGATTTCAGTCACTAATTTACCAGCCGCAATATCTCCTTCCTCCCTCAATCACACAGAGACTGCTAACGTAAGCTCGGCAGTGGAGGCAGATGTCCTAAGAGATTCAATTCTACGTTTTCTAATGTTTTCATATGAAATATGAAACTATATTTCTGGTCTTCCGGGTGCCCCGATAGAAATTTCATCATAATTGTGTAGTTCAAGGTTCAAAATGACTAATTATGTGGTAAAGAGACTATCGAAAGATAAGGAACCAAAACAGCCTATTACCGTTTCACGATGTACTTGGTGAAAAAATCATTACAATTTCAGAAAAATCCATACACTCATTCTGCCAATATTGGTTTTTAATCAGAAACCTCTCGTTATTGAGGCAGCTTTCTTCCCACCGTTTCAGGCAAGGAACAAAAAACTTCTTGCGCGTATAATCCTGGATAGCTTTTTTGGAATCGGGATTTGATTCTATATTCAACCTTCTGCATAAATAAAATAATTGTACAAGAACTCTTTATTATAAGTCACTAACGCAGTCTTCGCCTCTATTACTTGCTCATGGAGGTTAAGTTGAAACATTTTACAGCGAAACATAATTTCAGAAATTGACTCTAGAAACCTGTGCAAAATTTCTGAGGGTCAAGAAAACGATGATTAAATCTGATTTTGGCAACTAAATACGAAAACGGCGATGTAATGGATGAAGGTACTAGGGCTCAACAATGATCACATAAAAAACTATATATATACACTCCAGTGAATAATTTAAATATATAGCTTTACAGAAAAAAATAATTGAAGGCAAGAAAATAATGGGAAAGGGAATACCTTTATAAACTGAGAAATTGACTGGTAAAAGATTTTCAATGACCACCAAATCAGACACGCCAATGCGATGTGCAGGTGATGAGGAGGACATTACACAGACACACGAAAAATGGTAGAATCCTGGAAAGTCGCTACAACAACACCGCAACACAGCAACACCTTTTTCTCTCTGCTCAAACCACTGTCAATCTTGCACTGAGAGTTAAGTTTGCACTTCAATAAAGGGGTTTAAATCAAATCGCCAGCGGACGAGACGTACGAAACACTAACACTACTCTCGCAGTTGACGCACTGCTACTGAAAAACCCAGGCTCCACCCACGTTACGGTACCAGGCCCGGAGGAAATGGTCACTGCCAACTTGGCCGACGGCGCCAAAGATTTTATACGCCTTAAATAAATGCGGGTGGCTCCTTTATTAGGGGCGGAGAGCAAAAGGTTTCCGCCAAGGCAGGGTAAAACCCTTGGGTCGGCGGCTATTGTTCCCCAAGCCGCGCCGCGCTGTACAGATAAAGGATGCAGCCCGAACATAAAATGAATGCAAAAAACTTCTACTTAGCTTTGCGTTCATCACAATTCCCCAGTCAAACATAACAGCTAGAAAGAAAGTAAAAATAATGTAAGTTATCAGTTTTGACGAACAGGATTTATTTGATTGTGCCTCAATATTAAGCTATTTTCGATAATTTGTTTCCTTCCTGTGCTTATATGCTTACGATTTTATGCGTGCAGAACCTGTGGAGATCGATAGCAATGCACACATATTTTAAAAGATGAATAAGATGCGTAATGTTCCTTATGGCTTGAAAAATCTTACTCAGGTCACGACATTTCCAGCTCCCGGCGCGCGTCTCCGGCTCGGGACGCGCGTAGGAAAAAATAAAATGTAAATATCGGCGTCGCAAATGAATTTTCAATTTTATTTCATATCTACCTTTAAAAAGCTTCAATAATTGATTTGATATAAGTCGCTTGACAGGCACTTTCGTAAAACGCTTGATACTTTATGTGAAATTTTTCGTGAAAATAGTGTCCGCCATTTCGTAAGGTAATATCACAAATACTTTGGAAAAGAACTCCAACAGTCAATCAAAGTAAAGAAAAAGAGTGGTTTTAACAGACGTAGTAGTTTTTTATCCCACCAAATTCCTCCCACAGCGTCACCCTCAACTTAAATAGGAAGATTTTCGTAGAAAACTCAAGTCGGGTGAAATTTTGGAATAATTGTTGTTTGAGCCCCTGTACCTCAGGAACAGCGATAGAACATAACCAATGACATGCCATTCCTTTGTTGCCAATCAATTGTGAGGATTTGTACCAAGTTTCAGGATTATATCTCCATAAAAGCCATTTTGGAATTTTGTCCAGCTTTTTTCGGTCCACTGTGCGACGGTAAAAATCAAAGGATGTTGCTATTACTGTATTTCCTTCCCGAAATGCAAAGCATTGCTGTGTGAACGCATATTGGCTATTATAGTAATAATTTTGGCAGCAGAGTTGAAGCAGTAGCTTCAAGGTAGATAGTAGAAAAGCAAGTTTTCACCTCCTCAACATTGAAGCAAAAGTCCGAAAAACAAATATGGGCTAGTTATAGAAGCCTACAACTTTCTATAAGCTGTTCAAGAGAAAATGGTCAAAAAAGATCCCTTTACAGGGTTTGGAGAAACTCACAAGAAGGATGCGTGAGGCAAGACGAAGTAATTGTGAGCTGTCTATTGCTGAATACCAAATATATATGATTCTATTCAAGTTAGAAATGGGTACTTTGATCCGAGCTCTTCGTTCTTTACCACACCAAGTAATGAAGCGTGAGCAAGTCGTTCACTTTTACTTCCTTCACGTGCGCCATCCTCATCGCATTCCGCAGACGATCGGGTGTATACGCAATTGAATCCCAGTTTTTTACCACCACATAATGCAGGCACATGTGATTCACAATTCGTCACTCCAATGACCGGCGCAGAACTAAATAAGAACAAGTTCCCATGTCCCCTGAGTTCAGGTGGATACATAACACATAAGAATTAAATTACAAAAATACAAATACATACAAAAATAAAGATAAAGGCCTCGAAGGGCATCTAAACAAATGTTGACTACAAAAATAAACCAAAAAACACATCAAACGACAATATATCAGTTGAAAACAGGTGTAAAAGTTAACAACTAAATTAAGTGAAATGTTTCTTTCTAATCGAATAATAAAAAGTAAAATACATGTTTCACAAAATAAGACTCGACTCAATGACAGATCATTATTTAAATTATACAAATCAGATTATTAACAGAAAAATGTAACAGATATTATGAGAAAGATGGAGTGGGGTTACGAAGGTAGTGGAATAATTTTGTCTGGAATGAGTTCACCGATGATGTTTGACGAATACCAATAGGGAGAGAATTCCATAGTCTAACTGCTTCTACCGAGACTTTTTGTTACGCTTGATTATGTGGAGGATCTTAAAAACTGCGGGAGACCAGAGATACTTGTTCAGTCCATATTAGCGTTTGATTTATAATTACACCTAAGTTGGTAACCAAAGAGGAATATACAATGTCAGTTCCAAGTACGTTTATACTGGGAATATTGTCGGGGAGAGAATTGATATTTCTTGGACTGCTTAGGATGATGGATTTTGTCTTGGACTGGTTGATGATTAATTTATTATTTGAGACCCATAAACATATGCTGTCGATATCCTCATTTATTAGTCGAACAGCCTGAGTTAGCTCAGAGGGTCTGAACGAATAGTAGATGTGTAGGTCATCAGCGTAAAGGTGGTATTTACAATGTCGAATGCACAAGGGGAGGTCCCTGATGAAAATAGGAAATAAGAGGAGGGAGAGTACGGATCCCTGGGGGAGTCCATTTTTAGCTGTAGTCCATTTACATACAACTCCATCCCCGGTATATACAGCTTGTTTACGATCAGATAAATATGATCTAAACCAATGTAATATACTAGTGGAAAATCTGAGGTTTTTCATTTTATACAATAAGAGCTCATGGTCCACCATGTCAAAAGCTTTTTTAAAGCGGAAGAGCACTAATATTGTAAGATTTTTAGCGTCTATACTTATTTTGATATCCTCAATTATTTTTGTCAATGCGGTCTGAGTGCTGTGCATAGGCCTGATGCCGGATTGGAAAGGGCCCATAAAATTCTGTAGATAGTCAGTAACTTGAGTGTATACTATCTTCTCGAGTGGTTTTGTTAAGGCACAGAGTAAGGAAATTGGCCTGAAATCCTCTGGTCTATATGGGTTTTGTACTTCGGGTATAAGATAAGACCGGGGAGTTGTTTGTTTGGGCGAGGGGGACTCGGAATTCAGGGTCAAACCGGAAAGGATCGTGCGTTGAATGAATCCTGCCAGGTGACGGCTTTCAAATTGAAGACATCCTTCCCCCCTTTCACCACCACGACCGACCAAGTTAAGCAAGTTCGCTCGGAGCATGAGTTTCCCTGATGATTCGCCCAAAACTCCCCACCAATCTCACGTAACACCGCAGGCCATCGCACGTCGTCGAAGGAGCCGACGATGCGTAGCGGTTTCTGTCATCTAGGGCATATGGAATTTGATTTTATTAAGAGAAAAGATGACGACCGTTATGCGAATACATTAATTTTGATATTCAGATGTTGGACGTTCTACACCTCTTTTTTACAATAAACTCACCAATTTTTCTTCATGAGAGAATAAGTCTAAGAAATAATAATTCCTCTTTAGATCATCGCAGACGTTTCCAAATTGCCTCTTCAGGGCTACATTTTCATTGAATTCACAGTATTTACAAAACTGGTCATATATATTAGATGCAAAATACCTCTGAAGTATTTTTCTCTAAATTTTCTTTGATAATTTTTATTCAATATTGCACCAAATATAAATTACCAATGTTTAAATTTATATGAATTTTGAGCCCTTAAAAATCAATTAAATCATTACGATACCTCGTTGATAATCTAATAATGATCCCAATTAATATATCCCAAAACCCCTCTTCTCTAAAAATAATAATTGAATAATTGAAATAATTTTGTTCAGTTCCTCCAAAAAATGTATTTAATCGTGCTTATGATAATCGTCGTGATGAGTCCTATTATGTAATTTCATTTCCGGAATGATTTGCAATTCAAAATTATTGCTAAAACGCCTTAGTCTATCGAGAGAAAATGGGGTCTTGACACGGTGAATCCTGTTTTTTGCGTCAATGGATCCATCCAGACTGAATTGCTTTCGCTTGAAGGCATTCCATTGGCATTAAACTTTTTTTATCAAGTTATTTCGTTCAATAAATGTTAAGTATTTTGATTCAATAAAGTTAAAGATATGTTATCATAGTGCCATAGATTGATTGATTTAAAATGATAGTGAACATGCGCTACTATATTAATGAAATACCGCAACATCGCCAATAAAAGAACAATTCTCATGTGAAACTTTCTAGCAATATACTTAATTCCGAGCTCAATCCTAAGTAGCTACTATACTCCATGCTAGCATACTAATTCTTTTGCTGGATCAAGTATCGTGTGGAACGGGCTTAACCTAAGACCCCAACCAAATGCTGAGCACCACATGAATTGGGACTCGATTCCACGACATCCACGTTGCCTGGCCAGTGCGTGATAGTCCTGGGGTGCGATCACGGTTCTCCATAACGCGTGCGATGGCGTTATAGCTATTTTTTAATTGCACTCATGAGAGCGGAAACGTATTCGTTATTTTTCAAATTTTGTCAGGTGCTTTAATCTCCAGTTATAATCGATTGAGTGCATTCTTAGGACGGTAACTGCGACCTTAGCCCCTGTAGAGCTGTTTGCGTTTTGAATAATGATAATGACAACAGGAGAGAAGGAGCCGTGCTCCCACTCTAGGAGGTCTACTATTGAAACACTGAAAATTACCGCATTCGAAAATATTAATTTTATCGCATAGGTTCGTGAACTCGGCATTCTGGATTCGTCTCTTCTATGAAACCATAAGCTATATTTCTATTTGCGCGTGCGAAAATTATCGCGGAGATTCAAACCCATGTCCACGGCAATCGGCTGATCCACGGGGTATGGCCGAATGTGCACTTAAAAATCTCCGATACTTCCCCGTGTCATCGTGTTCTCATTCTTCTCTTTCCTTATAGCTTTCGCCTTCTTATCTCGGCCACGACATCAAACTGGAGGGGTGGGTGGTCCCGGAGTTCGGCTTGCTCGTCAGGGGAAGGTTTGTCTCCGAGCTTAGAGTTAAATAAAGAAATAACTAATCCATTTCGGGGTGAACTACGTATTTGACAGAGAGTAGCGAAGTTTCCAGGTCACACGTTGCTTGCGTACGTGCGAGGCGTCTGCTATAGCGATGACGCAAGAAGAGGTATGTATACACATGAACAGATGTCATGTAGTCCGTGATTATACGTCCCAGGTGGACGAGCATAACAATTTACGATCGGATGGGTATTCCTCTGCTCTGAGTCACACGTGGAACTCCAACCCCGAGCTCAATAAGACATGTCCTTAACATATCTGAGCACCCCTTTCCGGGTTCAGGTTCGACTTCGCATGAAATCTTCAACGAATTAGTCATTCGCCACATTTTCAAAACTCGTCTACTGTCAAATTCTTCAATCGCGAGATTGTAAAGAAAGGTTATGCCGACCGAGTAACTTGCGAACCACCTCGAATCTATCATGGTATTATTCGCCACCGCAACGAAAAATGCAACGAAAAGGTTAATATGCTGAACTTATTAATAAAGTGAAATAATATTTAATGATATTTATTATATAGGAATAAACTATTATTGAGTAAACTACAAACATTTATGCAATGATACCTTTTTATTTTGATAAGTAATTCAGGCATGCAAGACGTGCTTCCATTAGTTGCGAGTGTAATAGCTTTTCAAATGTTTGTTTTACTGGGTGCAGTTTAATGATCAACTTGAATGCGTAGATTCTCCGAACTCCACGGACAATTATGAATCTAGCCATTGTGGAGCACTATTCTGACCAATTTTTGACGGCGGAAAGAAAGCAATTTAAAAACTGCGCGTCGAGCACTTCATTTTTCTGATAAAATGTTGGTTAATGTGCTACCGTGGTGTTTTGAAGATCGCATGAAGTGAGATAAAAGATTTGCTTCAAAATTGCTTGGGATATTTAAATCAAAATTGTACAACCAATTAACGAGAAATGTCCAGCGCAACGTCAGAGTAAATTCCACAGTAAAAGAATTTATAGTTAGCATGTTTTCATACTGTTGGGGCGATGTTTGTCCTCTAAACACACGGAGGACAACTTATATTTTTTATTTAGTACGTTATACGAATGCAAACGAAAATCTGGGAACTAGCATCCAAGGAAGATATAGCTCTCGCGAAAGCTTATGGCGTTCGGATGCGCGGCGTTTATGTTGTCCACGTCATACAAATTCCATTTTTTGAAATGCTCTCATGTATGGCACAAATGCCATGCCATCGCTTTCCCCTACGTCCCTTTTCCCTACCCCTTCCACCAAACTTGACCCCTCCACGACATCTTCTTCTGCGCATCCGAACGCCATAAGCTTTCGCGAGAGCTGTTCCGGTTGACTCACAATGCTCAAAGGTCAACTCACCTGAAAGCCTGCCCGAGCCCTGGCTCGGGCAGGCTTTCAGGTGTGTACTACTCGATGAATCGCTTCTCGTACAAACAATTTAATATGTGATAAACCCTAGAGTTTGAAAAAGGTTTGTAATTCAATTGATATTTTTTATCTTCAAACTTCTAGTACTTGGTCACGTAAATATGTGGGAAGTGAGGTGTTTTAAAAAACGAACGCTTTCCTTTCAGTGGGTGTGCGCAGAGCCAGATTAACAATAAGGCAAAAGTAGGCAGTTGCCTAAGAGCCCCTTGATATGAGAATTGTTTTCCCCTTTCTTCTCTTGCGACTTGTTTATTAACGTGGGCCCCGTTGCTTGTACTGCCTATAGACCCCCAAGTGCGCCCCCCATCTGTCACTTGGTGTGCAAACCAATGTAAGCTATAAGGACCAGGTGGAAATAACAACCTCAATTGAATTACAAACCTTTTTCAAACTCTAGGGTTTATCACAGTGATCGAAACTACGAATGCATTTGGTTATTTATAGAGGATTTTAGATTCTATGAGTAGGTATTTCACTGCAAGGACACAAAGATGCAACCACTGCCACTTCCAATGCTTTTTTCCTCTCAGTGAATTAAATCTGTTAAGAAATAAATGTGGTAACGTAGTTAGTCATTATTTTTATAAATTAAGCCGTAAATAAAAAACCGCATTGACTCTTTCTTTTTTCAACTATATAAATTGCGTTGATATTGAGAATGCATCTTTTTTATCTAAAAGATTTTAAAAAATGGCCTGACTACGGATTCGAACCCTGCCAGAACCTCACACCAACTTCGGCGCATTGAATTAACCATCTCGGCTACGGAGCCGCTTTCTGGTGAAACACTCACGGTGAGTCCAAATCTGAATCTAGGGAGAGGAAAAACGTCGCGACGGAGCCCGAAAGAAAAGACTCCGTTCGGCCCAACGTGTGCGTGAACGTGAGTTTCCTCAGTGCATTCCTTTCGCTAGGGCTTATGCACTCGGAGTTTATTTGACTCTGATTCCGCCAGCCCGGTCGCTTCCACGTCCGTCCTCGTCGGCTCTCGGTGACATAAAGGCAAAGGCCGCAGCTAGCCTCGTGTGCCAACCCTCTATGTTTATTCCGACCCGGCCCCATTCAATCAAATCAGTACAATCAGTGTGGGTCTCTAAATTTCAGTGGAAACGGTAGTACTTACATACTACGTGTACTCTCCGACGAAGCCGATATCCGAAATCGTTACTCACACCCTTGCCTCCTCTCCAGGCCTCATCCCATCACACCCTCATCGCATTCCTTTACAGCATAGAACTCCTCGGACCGTGCAAACTCCATGTGACTACCCGGCTCAGTCCTGTAGAGGCCCTCTATTGTGCTAATAGATGGCCTCTAAAATCCTGGCAACCGCCTTTTGACCCTCCCTCGTCACCTCCCGCACTGACCCAACGTACCCCCAGTCCCTTTCTCACCCCAGTGCCCACCTCATCCTCCTTCCAGTTTCGGGCTATATAAGAAGCAGATCACCTCTCGTCAACCTCTTTCTTAGTTTGACTTTAGTTCGCGAATCACGTCGGTGTGAAAGTTGTTGACGGCTGTCGATGAAGAATTCATCATCTGATGGTGGCGGTTGAGATGCCGAGGAAGATTTCGTGTAAGTTTTAATGCATTGCACTACTTGTATATCTTTGTCGTATTGTTAGTACGCACTAAATTATCCAGTGTACTCTTATGTAACTTATTTGAGTAATATTGTCATCAGCTGATACGCATGGATAACATTGTGAGCGTGATCTAATATCTCGCAGTAAATTTTCTGTTTGCTCTGTGAATTAAACTACTGTGTTAAGATTTTGTATCAGATAAAAATATTCAATTTTCACAATGTATCTTATTAATTTTGTTAATTTTTTTTTCATTGCAGGGATGGAATTCTGGATTCTTGCCCTCTTGTGAAAGATCTCTACTAGATATAGTCTTCTCAAATGCTCTTTGTTTACTCAAATACCCCATTATATCTCCATATTAACATCAATCTCGTTCAAATTATTTTCTCTCGGACGTTTGTAGTCTTTCTTTTAAAATATCAAGGTACGACATTAGCTGTCCTTCCTCAGTTGTTCTCCTATCCGTTAAATGTCGCTTCATTGAGAATGTTCCTAAATCAAGATTTGGAAGCCGGTATGCTGAAGATTTGTAGTTCATGTGCAAGAACTGATCGACTTGATTGTGTATCTTCCATTAGAAGTAACTTTAATTTCCGGGTTTGAGTTAAGATTCTTTAGCCACTTGGTGGCAAATGAACCCACTTAAAACCCTGCAGACTTAACCAACTAACAAATCTGTGCAGAGCATTATCGTCATCCTCCGCTAATCCATAGGCCTCTTCTCATGCCGCCGGCACATTCCCCATATTGCTACAATTATTACCAATTCAATCCTCCGTAATAATAGAAAAGGCCCTTACCGTCGGAAAGATCGTCGTGCTATTTTCTGCACTCTCCCGAACCGTCTTCTAACATTAACTGAAAGTAGAAAATTTTGTGTTCTCCAAATCTTCATTATTTCAAAGAAGTGTTAACTTCCATGGAGATATGCCAGTATGCCGTATTCATTTTCGGCAATTTACGAGGTAACTCATTGTCAATGTGACATTTCCCTAAAATATTTCTCAAAACATGTTTCCGCAGGCGTGATTTTAAAGGTGTAATTGCTTGCATAAAACTGAGTATTTTTTTAAATTTCTCCCGCAATGGTATTTGTCATTTATGCCCATTTTCCTGCAAATTTTTTCGTAAGACTTAAAGAAATGACTCGCTCATTCTGGAGTTGTCCCTTGTTGAATTGATTCTTCAAGTTTGTTGGTTCGTTCCATGTGATGCAACGCTATGCAGTTTTGTCGAAGTCACCCCCTTCCATGATCCAGCCATTGCAGCATTCCCCAAGCTAGTGAAGTTTTAGTGTCAGTGATTAAGTGTAAGTGATAAGTGCATGGTCAGTTGTGTAATGAAATGGTAGTGCTTTGTGTTCAACGAGGGATCGTCGATGGAAAGCAGAGTTCCTCCGCCGTAGGACCTTGCAGATGATTTAAAGGTAAGCGAACGACTCCTCTTTCAGGGCAGAGTGAAGTGTGAAGGGATATACACTCGAGACAAGGTATCCTTATCGCGGTAGGGCCCCACGAAGGGGCTTAAGGGACAAACCTCTATTAAGGGACAATAGCACTTACGGAATGGGGGGAAGGGGAAATTAAAGGTGACTTAGATATCCAAATTAGGTAGGACATTTAAAGGAATTAGGCTCTTAAGGAATGTAATATGATTTGTGACCCCTAGAGTAAAACCTTGATAGTTAACGGTGAAATGACTTGTAAATAACATGGATAGGTAAATTTAGCCTTCCTCTGCCTTATCTGCTGTGCATTATATGGAATGAATTTTCTTCTACTGATAGAAAGTATGCCCAATATTGTAAAAATGAAGTGATAAATTGTGTAAAAAATGACTCTTGTATTGGTCTCTGTAGAAAAAAATGTAATAATTTGCTACTAAGCTTGTCATAACTGATTGTATAAATAACTTGTTAAATGTTGTGATAAGCTTAAAAAAAAGGTTCTGTAAACGAAATTGTTAGCATCCTAAACTTTCTTCAAACTGTTCCATAAATAATCATCCTTGTTCACGTTCTTTCGACGCTTTTTTTTCGAAGGCAGCGGTCGCCTGTTTTGAAGGCGTCGCTGTAACATGGTACAGTAGGACGTCACCCTGTCTATTCGTATGGATATTCAGGAGTTAGGCGTGATGGACCGGCCATCGGCCTTCGTCTCATTTTTATCACGAAGGCCGTAAAATGGGTCCAACGAGCTGGCACGATACCTCTCGGGTAGCAACAGGAAACTCGTGCAATCTTTCTCTATTGATCTCTCTAACCTTCTAATCCATTCCACTTCCATGTAAATTGTTGGGAAAAACTTAACCTTAGGACTAATTTTAAATGCTATTTAAAATGTGTAGGTTAAGGTAATATACTACACTATGCCATCGCGTAATGGTATGTACATTCATAACATTTAAATGTAAATTATAATTTTTTTATTTTCATGCTGAAATGATGAAAAAAACATTTTAAGAGCCCTAAAAGAGACTTAATGCTTTCAAAATAATTGATTAAGTTTTTATAGGATATAGCTACTTGGGATGGTACCTCTGGTAAACGGTATACCTCCACCAGTACGGGGTACACAGTACGTGCAGTAGAAATCCGTTGGGATTACAGTCTTCGCGCACTCGGCATGGCATGACGCGTATGGCTCGCGGCAGTATCACACTCAAAAATATCTTTCCTATAGCAAACAATAAAAAAATAGCCAGGACGGAAATTTTTAACTTGTAAGTTAAAATTACTTTTGGGGATGGCGATGGGAATGGGAATCCCCACTAGATGCACCTGGGTATTTCCACGTAATTGATCACATGGAAATACCCAGGTGCATCCTAGAATTCAGCTTGTGGAGAAATTTGGGAATTTAAAAAAAAAGTGGGCAATGAAGAGGCAAAAAATTGTGTGGGCGTGATGGGTCATAGAGCATGGGGAAGAGCACCACTGTTCTGAGGAAACTCAAATTTCGAAGTAATTGAGTTCACTTGAATTGAATATTTTACTTCTATTTTCTCAACCACATTGCATGGGAGGTTGAAATGCACAAAGAGTGGAAAAATAACAAATTGGCAATAAGCGAATGAAGATAATTACAAACTATATCAACAATTACTGAACACAGGGTCAAGGGTCTTGCATAAACAAGGTTTGGTAGGTAGATGAGAAACTTGTAGTCCACTTAATTTTGCAGATAGTTTTGGCTTAGTCGTTATCAAAACCTTTGTCGGCGAAATTAATTAGGGGGCTTTAAAAATTTTCTTTCTCCTAGTAATGGAGTAGCACAAAGTAACCCCTGAGAAAATGTATTTAATGGTTGATAGTATATTTCTGTTTCAATGTCAGGTTACTGAAGTAAATAGTTCTATTTGGTGGCGGTGCACATTTTTATTATTTAAATTACAAATCTGTGCATAATATTTCAGTACATTGGCTTGGGGTTTTATAATTCTGTTCATGCTAGTCCGTGGGCCCCAGGCTGCCACCCAGTCCACCCACTGGTGAATCCTTGACAGATTGGTTTACATAAGAGCATTGCACTGAGCATCCAATGATTGTGAGTTAGAAATTCAGACTTGGGCAATGATATTGTTTGGGTCATAAAGTGCTAGGTTGCATATACAACTTGGTTAAGACCACAGAGAATCAATTTATTCAAGCTTGTCCAAAAGCTTATTCATGACTCCTTGCGAGTAGAACAGCAGGGAGTGGAGTGGAGGGAATCTTGACCTCCTGGGGAGGGAAAGTAATTAAAAGTATTTGCAAAATATAAAAAAACAACTTGCATGAAAGAGAAAACAATAAAAAGTAGTTGAGAATTAGACATGTGCACTTCTGCTGATTGATGAAATGTCTAATTAGCATAACAAGTAATTTAGATACCTACTTAAAAAACATTTGAGTTTGGTCAAGAATGTGACTTTTCTTGAAGCTCTATGCATGAATTTTAAAAATCTGAATTTGAGTGAAAGTCTTGGGTATGGTATTATTGCACATTGGAGATTTTGAATTAACATTAAAAGCTAATTTTAGCTGCATACAAAAACATAAAAATAAGATTGACTCTTCAAATAATGGGCAGAACATCACTCGTTGGTTTATTAACAGGAAATGTTTATTATTTAACTCTCAAATTAACTCTGTGATTTTAGCACAATGGATGAGTTGAGGAAACGTTAAAATGAATGTGAAGTGTCAATGGTGGAACTGTAATGAAGTTCCACGAGAGACTGAACAGGATAACAGAAAATAACTGAAGGATAACAGAAAATACAATTGTTCACTTGAGTCGGTTGCTTCTGGCATAAAGTTAGCCCTAAATCAAATCTGTTTGTCAAACAGCAGTAATGCATTGAAAGAAATTGTTTCTGATAAGTTGAAACATTCTAACAAATTTCAAATTGCTGCTAAATTCACAAATGAAATGGTATAAGTAGTCAAGTGCACACATACTAAAATATTCACCAAAGAAGGGCTTTGGTGAATATTTTAGCACCTGTGCATGTGTTTCGTACATTATCCATGAAAAAATAAATTATTTGATTAGGATTCAAACACCTGGTGGCATAACTGCCTAGCACACCTGACAGGCATTTGGAAGATATGGAAAAGATCGTTTCTTCGTAGTAAATTTCATACTATTGTAAAAAATGATCCATGCCCATTAACAGCTATGGAAGTATTATATATATGTACATAAAAGTATTATAGTAAAGGACAGGGTAATGAATACTTGTACTCAATTTTCCTCAAGTATTTGCTTTATTTAATTATGGGGTAAATGGTTTCTTTTATTTAGCGATCCTCGATAGGGGTGGGATAATGTTCTCTCCTGCTAATCCAAAGGTCAGTTTCGAGACCCGCCTGGAGAGGATATTTTACCTCCCAGGGCATTTTTGTCTGCTTGTCCATTGTTAGCGTTGTTAGTATGCCATTAAAAAGGCCATATAGCCGTTTCCGGTGGCTATTGTTAATTAATAAATAAATAAAATAAAGAAAACTATTAATACTGACATTCATTCCTTGCACAAAGTAAAGTCAGCAAAAACAGTGCTGTATAGGTAAATGTGCTTCCTTCAATACAACTGACAATGAGTCATAGCCCACAGATCCTGTAGGGTTTAGAGGGGGAAACTTGCACCACGACCCTCATGCTAACATATTGGGTCTCATGTGCTTCTTATTTTCCACGAAATAGTGCCTTTGCCACTTGGCACTCTGGTATGCTTTGATATTTGATAATTTTCAAAATTACAAATTGATGACATGATTAATTTTTTTGAGGCATGCTCACATTGAATCCAGTGTTATATTTAACCCTTCAACAACGAGTGATGTAGTCACTACGTCGGTCACGAACTTCACATGCCGTCGAGCAACGTAGTGACTACGTCGCAGCGATTCCATTTAAATCAGTGGAAAACCACCGGTTCCATTTAAATCTCCTCCGACCTACGAGATGGGATTCATTTAATACTCCTCCGGGCTTGAAGGGTTAATGCCACTAATGTAGTCCCCATTGAAATACATACTGGTCTTTTCCTTAGCCTGTCATTGTCTAGATTAGATTAGTGTTGTAATACTGTTTACTATGGTAAGAGTTTTGCAATTAACTTCACCCTTTTACTGCTAGCGGGCCAATTATATCGGCCAACGTTAGATGCTTGAAAACTGCCATAGACAGATTTATCGGCCCAACTTAAAATACCTGAATTTTATGGCCCAACTTTAAAAACCTGAAAATAGCCTTGGCAGTCTCCTCACATCCCAGCCGAAATGGGCTGGCAGTAAAAGGGTTAAGGGATTTATTGTCGTTTTCTATTTATTAAAATCAATGTTCACCAATATTTTCCTTTGCAGATTTACTCAGGCCATGGGTGCTGGTTTACAGAGGTGCAGTGGGAGTCTTTACCAAGCCTATGATAATGGTTGGGATATTCCACACAGGACTCTTGTTAAGTGAAGAGATTTACCTTTAACACTGGCATGGCATACCAGGAGCAAGTTCAAATGACATGGATAATCTAGACTGTAATATGTCATGGGCTACATCAAAGGTATATCTTTTTGGCAGAGATGCATTTAATACTTCTTTTTCAGTTTTCCCTAAAATATTTTTCCAGTTGTGTTTACAAGATTGATAGTCACTGGATAATATTTTTTTTATTTTGGGATGTAGAGTCAGTGGAAAGTCCTGAATGTTTGCCATTGCCAGTGTGAATTACCATGATTTTGGTTTTCATATTTGGATGGTAAATTTTCAGTTCACATGATTATAAAAAAATCATGTTTTAAATTTGAATTAAAAAAATTTACTTATGTTAGGTATGTCTGAGGCAATGTCACCATAAACGCATAGGTACCTCTGAGTAATGTAATTTAGATGAGAATTTAGAATTTGCGTAAAATATGCATGGTTTAAATGAACTAATGTGCTCAATTTGTATAGACTACGATAGGCAGTGACTTTTGATGATGCCATCATTGCCTGTTGTTAATTCTCATTCTTTTCCTGATTTTCACTACAGGCTGGACATTTTGCAGACTTGTTAGATATAACGATGTTACCAAAGCAGCAGGGACATTTCCTCATTTAAAATGGTGGCCTTATTTGACATGAGCTGCCCTTAAGGCTCATCCAGAGCATAAAGCCAATAAGAAAGCTGTGTACAAATAAAAAAATTTGAAAGTGGCCAAATGTCTGATGAATGTAATGATATACTTGTCAATTAAACATTTTTTATTCATGTCAGGTTTTTCCAGTTCTTTCCTATGACATATTCCTCTCATTATTATTAGCTTTGAATTTTTATGTTAGCACATTCTCTTTCCTCTAGCATAATAAAAATCTGTATTCTAAGATTTCAGAGAACTAATTTTCAATTGGGAATGTATCACATCCATTTTTGGGTAGTGACTGTCTTGATTTTCTTTCTTCGTTGATGTTCATGTGGGAATGCCCTGTATTTAAGTTATTCATATTTCATTTGAAAAGCATCAACGTGTATATTAACCATATGGAAAGTTTTGTGTAGAGATATTCTGGTGGACATTTTCTGAGCAGGAAGAATCTATCTGGAAAAATTTTAAGATTGTTATAAAAAATATAAAAAGTGAATTAATTTGCTACCTAGGGTAGCATAGTCATTCAGATAAGGTGTTTTCTTGTTCCCTGTCCACTTAACCTTGAACAAACTGTATAGCTAGCCTTATGATAACATAATAATTTTTTTGTAGCCCTCCACACTTTTAAGTAATGCCCACATGATTTTCACCAATGTATCAAAAAGTTACCTACATTTCATACTAAATGCTGGAGATGTTTAATTGCTTATTTGATCCTGAATACAACACATAGGGAATCAATATCTAGCACACAAATTTAGACTTCAAATGAGAGGAAATTATGTGCAGTGGTGTAAAATTTAGTTATTGAGTTGGGGAGTCGGACGTGAGGTATAACTGCTTATTTTTGTAAGCACATAGCTAAAAATTATAGATGAAATGAAGAATGAGCATCAGCTTGTTACGGTGAATGGAGTGATTACTGAAATCTTCCAAAGGGCCTGGATTTGATTCTCGAAGGAAGTGGTGAAAAATATTATAGAGTAAATGCAGGTTCCTACTAAAGTTCCATGGAGAAGAGTACTTCTAGTGCAGTACATTCAATTTATCACACGAGGGATTAAAGTGGGAACTCTTTGGTGCATTTCATTAAGAGTAGACTAATGATAATACAGTTTCCTCTCACCATTTCTCTTTTTCCAAATAATCCTTGAAAGTGCACATGAACTCTCTAGCCAGTCACCTCCCCAAGTAATCAATGAAACAAACTAACAAGTCATGAATCACAGTCCCTTCGAGTTAAATGGAATTCACACCACCCTTTAATGATCCCACTACATAAATGATGCATGGCTGAGGTGTGCAATTTGTTACCCATTCCTCCACAGAAGATGCTAGGAGTTAATAGGGTTTGCATATTTCCTATGAGTAATTGCTTCCACGTGCATTAAAATGACCTGGTAGTATTGCTAAAAAATCAAAGATTTAAATTTAGCGATTACATTTTACACAATGCCCATGGATGGGACTGGATGAAAAACTGTCTTCTCATCTTAGGACACTGAATTCCCTTCTTGTCTGTGGCAGATACTTTTCAGCAGAATCTGAATGGGTGATTGGATTGGATGAATTGGGTGATTCATGGGGTGCACTTCAATTCCCATTCATCAGATGAGCCAGAACTATGAATACCTCGGGAAGCCTAGTTCATCTCATCTTATTCCCCTACTTTCCCTCTCCAATCTATTAAGTAGTCCTTCATGATTCTTAAGGCAACAGTTGTTGGGTCACCTCCCGAGAAAATGATTATTTTGATCTACTTTCAATGCAAACCACAGGTTCAGAAATTCGATTTTAGTAGATAAATGATCAGATATAATCAAAGCTAAATGATATTAATAGCAGCAGTAGGGCAGGACATGAGCATCTTCCACAAATGTATAGCCGGCATTATTCAAGCCAAGGTTTCAATTTCTAGTTTTTATCAAATATGGAGAATGTGTGCATCTTAGAAGAGTTTCCATTAAGAGCAGAAGGTATAAGGATAAGATTGCATGTGTCATGAAAGGAGCATGTTTTATTAGCTTGGCAATGTGGATGAGATTCAAATAGAAGAGGAAATTTGTAATAGAGGAATGAATCCTGTAAGGAGAATTGGGAGGCCATGGTCATGGGTGAATGTGGTGAGAAAAATGCTGTATGTGGAAGAGTTGGGAGGTTAGGAGTCTTTAAGAACAGGATGATATATTTGAAGCAACGCATTATTCAACGAGAAAGAAAAAGGTTTTCAAGGATAGGACTGAATGGAGGAATTAACCAAAGTAGAGTCAACGTCACAGGCCTATCACCTAGACTAAAATGTTTTTGTCAGTAACTTCCCTAGAAGGGAATGCTGTGATTGGTAGGTATGTTTTAAAGTGACCATACGTACTAGCTCAGCTGGGGCAGTAGTAGCTTTGGGGTGTTTGTCGCAGAGTACCCGAGCCTCATAGGAGAAAAAAAATAAAACATGTATAGTTCTTGAAATTTTCTATTTACCCTAAGTGAAAACCTCTAATCATAAGCTCTTAAAGAAATTGCACAATTTGAGGTTTAGATAAGGGAGTTTATTGTTCTGTAGGCAAGTATTTGACATATAGTATGGTCAGATCAGTTCATACATATACACAAACAGACATGAGTTGTATAGGATTCAAGCATGAAGTGTTTTCCAAACATGTATGAAACATTGCCTATGCTACAGGAGAACACAAAAACTTTTCCTGTGTAGCAGATCATAAATCTGGTCACCTGAATATATATTTGAATGGAATATGTGTGCGGAGGAAGAATTCATGCCTTGAATAATCAGGACATTGAATAATCTAACTAGAAGATGCCATAATCAACATGCATCTACATACTAACCAGTGAGTGGCTGTAAGGGCACGTGGTAGCAGGTGTTAGAATGATAGCCATGAAAGAAATTAGTAAAGGTAATGAACGAAAAGCTGTTTGTAGATGGATGATTATATCTCTCTTTTTTTGCAGTATTAGTCAGTTGTGGCACACAGTAGTGCTGCGCTATCAAAACAAGTCTTACTAACGATTATACCCAATAATAGCAATAACAAGCACTTTCGCTTTAGCTTTTTGTCAAGGACTGTCGGTGGTTTGAAGTTTGTAGCGTGGTCAGCAGGCAAGAAAAATTACTAAAATATAACCAAACACTAAATTCAAATTAGGCATCGTACATTTTTAACCAATCAGTATCACCGTAAGAGTTCTAGCAAAATGTGATGGCAGTTGCACAGAAGACCCTAAATAGTGGAAGAGTTGCATACTAGATAGCTCTGCATGGGGGAGTATAAAGGTAGTCTCTCCGTTTGACTCCCACTTTTACTCACACAGACGGCATATCTTTGTATGTAGTAGGCAACCCGCAGCACATGTTCGCCTTTTTGTATATTTCTGCAGTAAATGATCCAAAGAATGCATTTTTCCCAGTCACATAATCAATCCGAATCAACTAACTTCTCCATCTCTTAAACTTCCTCGACAAATTATTTTCATGACTTTTACGGTATCGACTGGAAAAAATGTCTTCAATGAGTCATTTACTGCAGAAATAAAGAAAAAAAAAGCAAACAGTTGTTGCGGGTTGCCTACTACATACAAAGATGACCTCAGGTGGCAACGTAGAAGGTCATCTAATCGATGAAAAATGGGCATATAACTGGTATTTTGAGGTTTTAATGCCAGTTTTCATTATGACTGATATATTTTTACATAGAAATATTGTCACTCTGACCAAAAACAATCAATGACAATTTTGTTGTTTTTGTTTAAATTTTGAAAATTTTAGGCAAATATTCTGAGAGAAGATATTAACTGATTTAAAAAAAAAATCACACTTGTTGTCGATACGGGTTAACAACTTTTTCCAGGTATTACAATTCACTCCAAGATAAAAGTGGAAAAACAAGGAACCCTAGTGTCCACCTATCTTGGAAACTAGAGTAAGCCTAGGGCCTTAGGTTGGGTTGTGGCCTTTCACTTACTTTTCAAGATACTCTGGTACTGCTGGATGGTCGACCTTGTGCAGAGGAATGTTTGCCTTATCATTGTAGCAAATGGGAGTAATGCCGTAACGGGTCTACTTGTAAATAGGAGTAATGCGTGCTGGCGGAGGAGCAGGTCTACTTGCATACATGGTCTAAGAGAACTACCAACCTTGTAACAGGTATACTGCAAAAGTCGCCACGAAAATTGAGGGATATTTATGTTTGTGGGTTTTTCCAGGGCTCACTAGTGCTCCGCTCAGACGGCAAGATTTAGGATAACTCAACATTACTTATGGTGTTACCTAGCACTGCGTGCCGTCACAGCATTTTCATGGTGCACCAGTGCTCTTTGTGCAACGGAAGATTTGTAACAATGTACTATAACGAAATTATTTTTGATGTTTCATCAAAATATTTCGTCGAGGCCTTAATTTTGTTTTGTATATATTATTTTATTTTGTATAATTTTATTTTGTACTATTTTATTGTTTAAATGTTTTAATGTAATAATTTCTTCATTACACGCTCAGACTTATCTAAAATTACAAATGTATAGCTGTTATTTTGCTTTATCGCATATTTATGTTTTTTCTCACTTAATTGCTGATCCAAATTTGATGAATTTGTGGTTGTAAGTAAGTACCCAATTCATCGACAGATTAGAAAGGAAAACATAAAAATGCATTAATTTTAATTTATAGCAGTTGGGAAATTTGTGATAACTCAAGTTTCCTCTACCCATCAAGGCTAGGACCATCTAGCCCCATTGGAGGTTTAAAGGTGTTTCATAGCAATCACCACCTTTAGTAAAAACTTTTGAATAGGCTCCAAGGCTTATCAGGACCCCACTCTTTTAGTTGGGGTTTTGATTTTCAAATCTTTCATGCACAAAGCTTTAAAACTGGAGAATTCTAGTTCTGCAATATTCTATGACACCCAGAGGCCTAGGATTAGGGTCGTTCACAAGAGGATTAGGGTCGTTATTTTGGGGTGGGCAGATTGTTACTTCCTGGAGGTCTGAGAGTATGGAATACCCTAATGGCCACCATTTTTTCTGTTTTACCAGGAACTATCGGGGCACCATAGGGGGCACCCCCTCTCCCCACCAACCCCTGCCCCCTCCCCCCCACACCCAACCTTAATCTGCCACTGCCTGGAGGGCCCACCTTGGGGGGGCTTTCTTATATAGCCCATATATCCTTTCCAGTGCTATCATATGCCTACATGAAAAATTAAAGCTTGCTGCATGCTTAAAATAAAGTATCCAGAGGAGATATTATGCAGACCATGGTAAGATGTGCAGAGTGAACGCAAATGTGAACACTGATAGGTGTCTAGCAACATAGTACAACATGGTATTCATGGAATGCCAGTGAGCCACTAAAATTTTTATCTGGTTTCCTTTAAGCTGAATAACAGGGGTTAATACCATGCCTTCATCCAGGGCAACATATGAACCTATCATCTGGAGGGCATGTAACAAGCCTGAATAACTTGGTCAGTGATTGAAATTGTTTCAACATTATTGATAAATTATTTATATGAATTAATAGGTAGGAAGTATCCTTGAAGAGGAAGTTGTGGCACCAAACATCACGAAAAAAAATGGACATGAGAGTGACAGTCACAAAGTAGTGGCATTTAATTATATAGAGGGATTGTGGTGATAATAGCCAAACCCATGCAAAGATTGATAAGGCATTCAACCTGCGGCAAAATATTTCCTGTGTGATGAAGGTATGCGAAGTAAGTTTAAATATCCAGATTTTTTTAGTTTTGAATATGCAGATCTTTTTCTGGGTAATTAAAACTTTGCCTGCAAAACTTCTATGCTTCATTCTTCCTTACAGCAGAATTTTTTTACCAAAAAATGTTTAAAGAAGCACCAATAGATAGTAGTAAGGGTAGTGAACCAGTGGTGTACAGAGGGGGGGTTTAGGGTTTAAACCCCCCAAAACATGTTTACCTGAATTTGTTTTCATTCGTTTACCTGAACTAGCATTTCGAATTTTGCTCATTGGGTTGAAAAATATATATGTAGTTAAATTTTCTTCACGAAAGAGAATGTTAAATTAATTATTGTTTTAGTGAATAATAATCTTAATATATCATTTTATGATGATGCACATAAATATTAATGAAACCCCTCCCAGAAGTCAATCCTGCGTATGCTACTGTAGTGAACCATATCTTCACTAGTCTGTACTTAATGAGTTCAGGTGATTCATGAGATGAAAAAATATGTCAAACAACGTCAGGATTTTATTAATTAGCATTTCAGAAGATTCTCCATCAATTCATTTTTGATGCATTTGTCACAGTAATGATATTTGTTATTTCAAATCACTTCAGGAATTTGATCAAATGAGCACCCAAATTACAAACTTTTCTTAAGCTGATCCTGGCTGTTTCTAAGGTGAACCTTTGATCTAACATGATCTACACTTTATATGCAGAAGCCATTGACAATTTCAAAGTGCAAATTAAAAATTATTTTGATTTTTACTCTACTGTTTGGCTTACCGTCTTAAGATGCTTTTGGCTGATTGGAAATTAATATGAAAACATTCTAGGGAGATCTAGCCATTGGCAGACCAAGGCATGGTGCAGAGGTGATGGTTTTCTCCCCTGTAATTCCTAGTGAAATAGAGATAATTGTAACAATTCCATATCCCTGAAACTTAGAAAATAGCAATCTGCCCCAAACTCAACAACCTTAATCCACCCATGGAGCTAGAATAAAATAAAGTGAGGACTTCACCATGCCACGGACCTTGCCAGTGGTGACGAGGAAAATTCCAGTGTGAGTTTCAGTCGACTTACCAAGTTTATTTGACGAAGGACAATAATTATAAAATTTAACTTTTTATGAAAATATCGGCACAAAGAGTTAAAGTATTATTTTAGGTGACTGCCTCTAAATTTGAATTTTTAAAGTGATACTATATATAATCTGCTATTATAATGTACCTATGTATTAATTTAAGAATACTCAGCACAATGTATATTCATTGGGAATTGTGAAAGGATTAAATAAAGTATTCAATATGTATTTAGGGCAGATTGAATACTGCTATATGTCCTACTTTTAATACAAGTGGAAAGCATTAGAGGATGTATTCTATATCTGTATCTATTGGGATATGTATCAAAGATATAAGATTTCATAATTCACATAGGCGATGTTTTTGTGGAGATACCTTTCATATTTTATACCTGGCTTATGGCCTGGCATCTGGCAATGCAGTTTGAATAACTTCTATTCTTTCCTGGTCTGCTTTTCCAATGGTCCATGCTTCCGATCCATAGAGTGCCATGCTCCTTGTTTCTAGTCTTTTCGTTTTCGAACACAGTATTAGTCTTTTCATCATGAACACTTTCTTAGCTTGGGTTATTCTGCACCTGATGTCAGTTGTACTTCTTCCGTCCCTCATGATGGTGCTTCTGAGGTAGGTGAAGGATTTCACTTGCTCTAATTTCTCTTCTCTTAGCGTGACTTATGCTTTCAACTTCTCTCTTCTACATACTAGGATTTGGTTCTTCTTGATATTTATTTATCTTGAAGAACTTGATCCACTTGTTCAGTGATCTCTGAAGATCATCGCGATTTCCTGCTATAACTGTGATATCATCTGCGAAGTGGAGCATGATTCCATTCATTCCCATTTTTGTTGCTGAATAGCGGAAATAGCTGAATCCATTCCGAGTTTTTCCAACAGCCCTAATATCTTATCCCCCTCAAAGTTTTCGAAGGGTTTCTCTAAGACCACGAATGCTACATACATTGGTTTCTTCACATGTGTAATTCTTTCTGACATCTATTTACTTTGTTAATACCATCTACTTTCTGTGAACAATTTCAGAAATGGCTAGGGTGACTTGTAAATGAAATATGTACTCCATTTAGAAAATTATAAAATATGAAGTCTACTTTTAATACGTTCCGTGTGGGGCGGTTTTTCAATGGTTGATATCTCGTGGCTGAATACAAATTATTTTGAAATATGCATAGAGTGTTACCTGTATATGCATAAAAATATTTTAACAAATTAATGTTAATAATGGCCTTTTAAAAAAATAAATATTTAGGGCGTGATATGCTGCTGTCGGCCATGGACTTGACACGGGATTTTAAAATGAGGTTTGCGAGGTTACCTACTTTACGCCAGTCATATTTAGATATTTTTTGCGTCCATTAATCTTAAAGTATGAGAGTGTATGACAGTAAACTAAATATTTTCGTGATCTATCATCATTAAAAATATCCATGCGTTACGATCATTTAAAAGATTTATGAGAATCAGAAATAAAAAAATCAAAAATTATTTTTATTGCTCTGTCGTGTTGTATCTTATTAATTGTGATCATCATCAGTTTGTAAGACGAAACCCTTGTTTTCCGAAATAAGAGATGCACCAAATGAAATGACATCATTTTTCTGTGAGCAGCAATACACGAGAAGCAATTATTTTGTTATTATTTTCAGTTATACTTGGAGCCGGTTGGCCATGGGATCGAACTGCAAGAAGACTAACCGTCGTAATTTGCACAGTCGTTATTATTGTAGCTAGGAGCCACAGAAGTAGTTTGATGGAGGAATTGTTCTCAACATTTTCTGACGAGATTCAGTTTTATTTTGCAGTGAGTATTTGATGGCACAATTGAAGAAAATTAAAATTCAGAAATACTGGCATTCGCGAGTGGTCATTGAAACCTCTTTCTTGGGTGAATTAATGCCATAGAGATGATTTCATTTGCTAATCAATAATTGGCATCTTACTGACAGAGCAAACCTTGATGTATGTGACATTCTAAGAAAGATATCTCCCATAGTTCATAACGTGAATAAAAAATTTCTGTCCATATATAATCCTCCACAAAATCATGCCGTAGATGAAAGCGTAATGAAGCTTCTTGGGAGACTAAGTTTCAGTCAATACAATATTGACAAGGAAGCTCGTTTTGGCATAAAAGTTTGAATACAAATGTAAAAGGTCCTTGGATAATTGCATGCAGATTGCAATTCACACCGGTAAGAAACTAGAAGCAGCAAGTGAAGTTTCTTATAGTCAGTCAATAGTGCTACAGATGATGAAGCCTTACTCTGACTTACTAATAAAGTAGTAGTAGCAGGGAACAGGTTAGCTGCCGATAACTGGTTTTATTTACAGATTTTGACGCATGAATTCAGCAAAAAATTTCATCAAGACCACTTGATAAGTCAAAATAAAATAAATCCGCAAAAAGAAATAAATATTTTCCTTTTTAAATTTGCGAAAATTTTTGTTAAATATGAATTTGTAACAATAGTATAACAATTGTTGTAAAAGTTTTTATTTTTGCAATTGTTGCAACGATTATTAAAAAATGGTACTACAAATGATAAAAAAATACAAATATTCACTCATTGAAAATATTTAAAAATATCATGCTCTTTGCACAATTATCCTCGGAGATAAAAAAACATTATTCCTTACAAAATGTTGATGAAATAAATCGTAGCCCTGGGTAAAGAAATCACTCAAAAAAATACAAAGCCAATGGGTTAGTAAAAATACAAAATTATTAATTGCAAACATTTTCACATTTCCACTTAAGGACACAAACGCCATCATCAGAAAAAGAATACCCCTTCTTGGTATTTTGGCTATAACATGCTGGAGGTTGCCTTTCCGATTTGGTCTGAGTGTCCCTGTACAGTAAGTTTGTCGTTCAAGTAGTTGGTGCACCAAGTCAGCACTGCTATAGTAGTTGTCCATAAAAAGTGAATGGCCCCTATCTAAATTTCCTTCCATCAATTTATGAGCAACGTTACTGCCATGTCCAGGACCCCTAATTCAACGTTACCAGCCCCATTGTTCACGATGAATCTCAAAACCAAACCGGAAGGTTCACTCAACATGTATAGGCTTTATTCAGTATAGATGACTCTTCCGCTTCATATAGTTACGGAATGTTAACCACCCCCTCCAAAGTTTGCTGGACACGGTCACGACTCGTGAAACTCCTAGAACTAGGCTAATCGTAAAGAATATCTGAACTCCAATAGTCCGAAATTCAGAGAGATTTCGTCTGTGTCCAATGTCTCGTCTGGCGTATTTCGGCAGCCGGCTGAGGAGTTAATTGTTCGGAGACAGAAGCAATAACCGGGTGAGGATCTGGGGTACTGCTCGAGGATCGGGTAGGGAATTTGCATGCCAAGGGTTCCCCCTCGCTTTCCTCCCCGGAAGGGCTTTCTAAATTGGATTCCGCTACATAGGAATCTTCTAAGTCCTCATCACTCTCCTCCAAAACTCTTAGCAGGTCTTCCGGAGTGTAAGTGCGGGACATTGCTCGCGATGTTGACCGAGAGGCCGTCCCACGGGACGTTGATGGGAAGGAGTCATCTTGAGACGTTGACGGAAGACACTCATTAGGCGAGGTTGTCGGGATGGTCAGCTCACCGTGCGTCGATGGCTGTGTACCGTCGCGCGTTTTCTCTTTCCACCCCTCGTTTTAACCATGCTAGAAAATATCAATGAACTACAGTGTTGTTTGAAACAATTGAAATTACATTAAATATTATGTAAATTATATTGAGAAAACTAAATCTGCATACCAAATCTATAAGCTTGGGCGCTTCCAGTGAATGTATTTTTTTCGCACCTTTATTTGAGAAACTTAAATTTATTCGAAAGAGGGCAAAATTGACAAAAGATTAATTTTTTTAAAGAATATATACTTTATATAAAAATAATATCTCAGTAACAATGACCCTCAGTAGAAACAATGAAATAAAATACCTTTCGATTTTGATGAAGGAAATCACACTGAGTCCTGCTGGTGCAATCTCTAGGCTCACAAGAAAAATGTTTCTAATTCTGTGTTCTACCCGATGCACTGTAAAAAATTTAAATAAATGGTGAAAGGATTCATATATTAATCATACAATAACTACTTTAGAGTAAACCATACGGAAATTATTAACAGAGCCAGAGAAAATCGCACGCTTAGCTTAAAGAGGAAAAATATGTTCACTAAATAAAGTTGTTAGGGTAAAAAATAAAAATGACAAACATTTTCCATGAAAGCTATAAAAATCTTGATAAATGCATTCTAGTTATTTTAAAAATAAAAAAATAACATTAACTATAGAGTTAATTAAAAATAACTTAGAAATAATATTAGAAAAATAGTAAAAAATAAGTACAAACATGTATTAATTAAAAAAATTCGTATCCCGTACTGCTATGGTCGATGAGGAAACGAACTTCACCGTACGGAAGGTTGGAACAAACTTGTGGCGGCTGTAAACCCGGAAAGAGGCATGCGCACGACTGGTCACCGATAAACCTATAGAAAACGAAATTTGACGAGCGCGCCATATGCCGCTCTCAGCCACGGGGTAGGGTCAAGGTGAGCGGCACATGCCGCTCTCCACAAAGGAACGTGTTAAAACTTCAAGCAGCAGTTTTATTTTCACCATATTATATGTTTAATTTTTTTAAATATAGTCATATTTCATCATAGTAACAAGCCCTAGACCGAAGCGGCGGTGGGGTCTTGAAGGATGTGAGCGGTTTCAATGAACTAAGGGTGAACAAAGACATAAGGAATCGGCGGTTGTAGGGATTTATAGACTGGTTGGTGAAACTGGCTGAGGTCCTCAGGTGACGGGGGTCGAGGAGAAGTGAAGATTTAACGGCAAGTGAATTTCCCAACCCTCTGTCACCTGAGAAGTGGTATTGTTTATGACATACGAGATAAGATACGATTGTTTAAGACCTGTCATAGATGGATCGGGAGAGTAGGTTGGGCTAATGAGGAGGATGGTGGATTCGGGGATAATTGTATTAAATACTTAGAAATGCTCAAGGTCATACTTTTTCTATTGGTCCAATATCGAGCTAATACTAGTTTTACACTGGAAGGTTCAGCCTATCTAGATGAATTTGAGACGGCATAGGGCCATCATTGGCATCTGATAAGTTGCGTGAGCAAAAAACACTGGCATCCTTTGCGTTAGTTAAAGATACATATTGTTATATACTCGAAATCTTTTGGATTGGAAGAAGTGGCTATTACTGGCTCAATCTTTATACAAAAGGGCAACTTGGAGCGTCCATTAATGCATAAGTATTCACTTTATTACTGCTTGGTCATCACATTTGCAGCACATCAATGATTTAAATGGAACGAGTGTGGAGAACGTATACATATAAACATGCATCTCAATCATTGGGAAAAGACGTTGAGATGAAGTAATTTACTAAATCAAGTTCATAGATCACAAGGTGTCAGGTGGACATGGGCAGCATGTCTTTCTCAGGTGAATAAAATTCTCCACTTTCCAAGACGACCAGAGGACTTCCACCATCCTTAGTGTCCGTCTGATTTCGTGCATCCACCGGACTATGTGAACTAAACAGCAAGATGACGACATCAAATCATCATATATATTTCCATTCGAAGTTGACGTATTATAGGTTATCCCTAGCATTTTTCTCCCAATACTTGAAAGTAAAAGTTCTAATGTTGGAAGAATTAACTTTTAAGAATTGCTGGGGCGGGGGACAAGACCGGTTAGCTAGCGGCGAGCGGCTGTAGTACCGGTTCCGTGCATGCGCCTCTCGCCGCGGCCTTTTATTTCGGAGGGGGGCGGGCCCCTGGGACCCCCCCCATATATACGCCACTGGTCCAGGGCTAGTACCACCTGACGTGAGTGGTGATCGTAATCCTTAGCAATTTTCTCTTCTTCTACCGCCAGTATTATTTCCCATGTTGATCTGCCGGCTCCAAACCCATGTTGTGTTAACCCTTTCAACGCTGAGCCTATATTTTTTAACCCTTCACCCTGGCTGCACGTGGTTTTTTATGTTTTTGGTACGTTTTTTGGCTACAAATATGACCCCTTATATTTTTTCGATCAAAAAATTAAAATTTTATTTTTATAAAATTTTTAATTTTTTACTTGAATTCCAGTCCTCAGTCAGCCTCAAGGATCTTTTTTGTGATGTGCAGGGTTGTATCGTTTTCCCTTCAAATTAAATTTTTTAATATACCTCGAATCTATTTTTTTACCAGTCAAAGATAATTCAAATAAACTTTTGAACGCTTATTGTTAGGATCCTACATATTCATTTATTTTTTTTAACTACATATTTATTTTAAGCTTATTTATTCTTACGCCACTTTTTTTCTCACTCCCTCCGGATAAACATTTTTAACAACCTCATTATAGCATTGTTTTTATTCCACTTAAACTAGAACGCCTCTCATTAAGTGGAGAGAAACATCAATATCTGCTAAGCATGAAAGTAATTGCGGATTCTTTTACCTGTGGCTTAGCAGAAAATAGGACATTTCTAACGTTAACATTAGTAAGCATAAATAAAGGAAATCAATAGTTTTACTTTTATTGCATCATATTATTTTATTTCTCAAATTCCAAATGATTTAAAAATTTACCAACTCTAATTTACCAATTACGATACAAAAGAAATATTATTTATCAAAACAGAAAAGATGTATAATAAAGTGATGCATAAAATATTTAATATAAGCTCATCTCCTTAGTATAAACAGATGACAAGAAAAGATTTAACATAATTTTCTGCCGGAATGCTTCTTTAATTTTATTACTCCCTTCATATTAGCTCACACTGTCTGTGCACGTGCAAACTCATTTGTATGAAAATGAAAGAGCGGAAGATTACCAAGTGCCTTTATTCATTATGAATGCCTATTGTAATTTATCGGTAGCCCAGGGGTAAGGTAGTAGACTATGGAGCGGGAGGTGTGATGTTCGATTCCCTGCTCAGGAAATTATTTATCTTCTTTTTTTCTTAGCCGTTTTCAATTACTTCTTTAGAAATTTTGCTTTCATCATCGCATTACCCTCTATACTTTTTTTCAATATTTTAATCGCTAATTATTCATTAATGACGGCGATCAAAGCTAGCACCCGGCGATCAAAGCCCTAGGACGTTGTGGGAGATGGACCATGATGAGCCAACACCTGTGATTATCGCTAATGAAAGTTCAACATTGAATATTATTGTCATATCGAATTACTAATGTTCCAAATGTTTTTCGAATGTCTGAATAATTTGACATAACATTGAAGATAGAATGATTTCCTCTCACAAATTAAATTTATTAGCGATGTGGTAATACAATATTTATGGCAAAGATATCATAAAACAATGAGAAAAAAATAATAAAAACAAGAATATGAGACATTAAAACGTGACGCAATGCATGTGAAATTCAGGGATTATAATAAAAACTTTCTTTTATGAGGTTATTTTTTTTAGGTCATAGGTAGATAGGTCATGAAGCATTCCGGGAAAGGTCGAGGGGCGTCGTAGCCTTTACAGTCAGGGCAGACATTCGTCGTCTCCCTTCTAAGCCCTTGAGAATAACAATTTTTACATCTTTGAAAGGATTTTTTGTCGCATCGAGGGGGACAATATGTGGGATATGGAATGAAGGTGTGAATGATTTATTCAGGCTTGGGATCGGTTGCAGGCGTGGAGGCTCGGGGGCGCGGGCTTTTCAAACGGGCGTTTATCGGAGTCCCCATGTAAAACGAAAAGCTGCGTGCGTGACCTCTAAATATAATCCGATTTCAGAAAATTTTTGCAAACCCAATTTTCTCATAAAATGTCACCAACTGAGACCCAAAGGCCCATTACTTTCGGACACCAATGCAAAATGGGACACCCTTTCTTTGGGCTTCATTACAGGGGTTTTAAAATAATATTTAACAAAGATAAGGTCATGATTGGATAAAAATCCGATAGGGTGCTTCCCATTGTTTGTTACGTTGCTCATCTCATCCACTATAAATAGATCTAACCAAGTACTACTACAATTTAGATGATGTGTTGCCTGGAGTGAAACCAATGATAGATTTGTCACCATATCCATCAGATATTGACTAAAATAGCTGTTACTTAATAGATCAGCATTGAAATCACCACAGTCACCAATATTTTTATAAGTGACAATACAGTTGGATAATACAGGTTCAAATCTTTCGCTCAGGTAGCCGACTTTTGATGGTCTATACACTACTGCAAACAACACTTTTATCGCTAATACCACTTCATTCAATAAAAATGAATTCCGGTTTAAATGGCGTCTCTATCGATTTCTTAATTACACTACGTGTTAAGCATCCATGAACATAAATACACACTCCACCACCAACTCTGTGCGAACGATCGTTCAGATTTTTGCCTTATAGTTTCACAGAATCATATGATATATATCACCATTCAACCATGATTCGGTAACAACAATGATGTGGCAATCACTTTTGAGAAAAAAATCACGAAATTGGTCTATGTGCGCTGGTAGTGACTGGGCATTCACATGACACATCTTTAACTCTACGTACATAACGGAACATACCCGACTGGAGTGGGTACGGTGTTCTTTACCCTCACGTACGGGTAATTTCTTAAACAGTTTTCACTTTCACATTTGTTGGGACTGGGTTTGAGTCGTTTGAACACGGGGCCTCATCTCAATTAAACCGCTCTAGGTCCGATTCACAGATAATCAAATGGCGCTCGGTTCCTTCATTTTCCCGCGCATAGACCCTTTCCCCTCTGACCTAAAGATATTTAATTTTCCCAGTTTTCTTCAAGGTTCTGGCTGATGAATATAGTTTGTGATTTTAACTACTCAATGCATCACTTATGTACACGATTTTTTCAGGGTGTTCTCCCAAACCTGTCTTTAGTAGAAAGATTTCTCTTGACACGGCGAGCCTTTTGGATTTCCTATGCTAGATTGGCAAGAATAAATTTCACTTTAGTAATTGGAGGATTTGTTATGCTTGTATTTCCTGGACGGATTTTTAAACGAAATGAATAATCAATGTCATTTGTATCGATTTTGAGTCCTAGCGCTAATCCAACTTTTATTACCATAGCCTCCGTAACTTCGCCGTCGCTCTGAGGAATACCATGGACTTCCACGACGCTTCTCAGTGCCTCCTGCTGAATATGACTGAGTTGGGACTCTAGTTAGTCGACATGTTTCAATAATGATCTTTCCTATCGTTTAAACCATCCAGTTGACCACATATTTTAGCTAATGAATCGTTTAACAGTATCTACTAGTGATTTTGAGTGTTCATCAATGGACATCTGCCAAGAGTTTAAAGTTTTTTTTTGAATTCACACAGCTCGTTTTGAAAGGTCTTATTTTTGTCTAAGAGCTCATTTAACAACGAATTAGTCCTTTCAGCTGAGTGCAATGAATTCTCCCGGATTACAGATTTAGGCATTGTCTCTGTCGATCTGGACTGACTAAAGCCACTGGGGTGTCATCAGCACGATTTGAGCAAATTTTGGTGTCTCAGACGATAAAATACCAGTTTACCGCAGGTCCATCAGCACTTGTAGGTCGTTCTCATACACGGATACACAGGAAAGGTGGTGTAGTTCCTTTCAGCCGCTACCGGTGTGAAGTTTCCGGTGGCGTTAAGCTGCTTGACTACACTTGTTGCAAGACCCAGGCATGATCTACCAATTCGGCCAGGTGGATATCTCAGGAAAACTCGGAAGCTCACACTTGTATTCACACACACAAGAAAGAAATGACACTCAATGTGTCCGCTTCCTTCGAAGGCTGAACTGAGACTTCTGTTCAGCCTTCAGATGCATCAAATGGTTGAAATCATATGGAAATTCAATCCACCATCCGCTCCGCATTTTAACGGTTTATGGGAAGCCGGGATTAAATCGGTCAAGCATCATCTACGTAGACTTATCAACGGCCAAACTTATAATTTTGAAGAGTTTGCTGCACTTTTTTTGCCACATTGAAGCTGTGAATTCCCTACCCCTGACACCGAAGATTCGGAATAAATCGATTGTTTAACTCCTGGCCATTTTCTTGTTGGCCACTCTTTAATAGGTTACGCAGAGATAAGTTCAGAAGATGTGTGGAATCTGCCTAGTCGATGGAAACTCATTCGATGAGCAATTGTACCATCATTTATGGAAACGGTGGTCACAGGAATACTTGTACACTTTGAAATAGTGGGCTAAATGGACGCGAGAAATGGGGAACATTAAAATGGGGGATTCAGTAATTCTGCGAGATTCCAATCCACCCCCTTCTCTTTGGAAAATGGGGTGAGTTGTTCAAGTTTTTCCTGACTCGGCAGGTGTCGTTAGGGTTGTGGAATTAAAAACTTCTTCCGGTACGTTAACGAGATCGATTGTTTAAGTTAGTGCCGTTACCAACAGCAAGATAAATTATTTTTTATTAAATTTCTTTGTCTGCTTGAGAATGTTTGCTTTTCGTATTTGTTTTTCCTTTCTCGTCCTTATTTGCCCTTTCCATGGCAAGACTAAAGGCAAGCAGAGAGACTAAAAGGGAATATGGGTAGGGCACCCATATTTCCTTTCAGTCTCTCTGATGGGCCTCTGAGGACGAAGAAAGTAATTTAGTTTGTGTACATAATTATTGTATAGGACTTATTTCGATGTTACAGAGCATCCCAATTAGCAGTTGTTTATTTTAGTTTATATAAAGATTATCATAGAATATTTTTCGTTTATCTCGCCATTTCTCTTACGTATTTCGCCTCTTCACCTATGACTTATATTTTAAGTGATGGTTTATTTCATGGGAAATTCACGGGGGGTGGGATGTTCGCGCCGATGTACTTACACTTATTTTATATTTACAAAATACCTCCCCAACCTTCCCATACTGTGGTGCTACTGGCAATTCTGGGAAGATAAGGAGCCCAAAATTTAAAGAGGTTACAGTTGAAGCGAATAGTCAACCGTAATTTTGTTGAAATCAAACGAAACTAATTGAAGCAATATAAAACACTTAAGTAACTGAAAAAAACTCGAAGGAAACTACTCTAGAAATTTACTTCACAAAAATTTATTAGAATTTAAAGAAATGAAAGACTGAAATGAAAAAACTGTATGGAACAATTATGGAAAGAAATCAAAAGAACTTTGTCAAATCAGTATGAAAATAATTGCCTCTTTTTTCTGTGGGCGGAGACAGTTTCAAAACAATGTATCAATGAGATAAACTTACACGATCTGGAAAATCTGGAAATTGAAGTATCTACCACGATTTTCAGTTCTCAACTAAGAAACTCCCTTTTACTTGTTAGGATAAACATAAAATATTTTGCTCATTTAGTGCTTCATTAACTTTTTAACCCAAAAGTTTCTCAATAACGAAATCCCCACTAAAAATATTTGGTTGGACTGTTTCCATTTTTAGATTCATTGGTGTCATTCTCATGATGCATGCCTGATTTCATGGTGTTCAAACTAGAAGAATCATGCAGACTAATAACATGGTCTTCATCACTACTTGATTATTTACATCTAACTACCCTTCGTTTATAAAAACTTGTATTAATTGAAGTAGAGGTGCTGGAATCTGAATCGACGTTGTGCAAATCAGCGTAGCTAATAGTTTTCTCAGCAGGAATTGCTAGTTTTCTTCTGCTATTTCGTGAGGTGGTTTTTGGACGCCTGCATTTCTGAAGGTATGCTAAAAGTGTGTCACTCATTCTTGAACGAAACACTACATATTCTTCACAATTTCCTCCCGGGATTCTTTGTAGAACCTAATTTCTCTTGAGGGGGAAAATGTCAGTTCCTAAAGCCAGAACAAATATTTGATTCAACATTTTTTGCTGTCTTCCAAAATTCTGCCCAAGAGCCTTGGAAACACTGATTTTTCCAGTGACCTGCTGGTATGGTGTTTTGTTTTGAATTTCGAAAGAAGTGCTCTCCATTCTTGTTGCAGTTTCATGGGACGGAAGAAGGAGACGTCCAGGGGCTGGCATAAGTCAGTTGTGTTGGTTGGTAACATCACAAAATTAAATGTGGATCTGCACAACACTGGATCACTTTTACACAAATATTTGTGTTCAGATTGTCACCAATGAGGGATTTTGGTCCTGTCAGCTTCCTTGCCCAAGGTAGGATTGTTTTGGAAAACCACTCTTCAAAGTTAGGACCATCAAACCACCCTGATTTTGTTCGTCCATACTGAGTGTATACAGGCCCTCCTTCAACCCATGATGACCACGTGTGCTCTGACTTGTACACTACATAGCAAGGAAACAGTCATCCTGAAGAAGTTTCTGTAAACAATGATGAGATTATATAGTTGGAACTATTCATATTCCTCTCTTCATATTTCACACCTCTTTGGAGAATAATTTTCTTAAAATCTGGATCATCTGTAAGATTGGTTTCATCATAATTGAGAATGTTTGCCAGCTGTAATGCCTCTCTTCTAGATGATCAGAGTGGCTTTAATAAGGTGCTGGAACCAACACTGGCTTTTACTCTTGAAATTATCTGAAACTTCCTTACAGTCAATTCGTTTTTGTGGGCTTGATGAATGACTTGTACCATTCTTCCCCTGGAATATTATCTGTGAATTTTTTGCAGGTCTACCAATGCTCGATAAATCGCTTCTCTATAATTCTCACTTCAATTGAGGTTATTTATATCCTCCAATCGGTACGGACTAGAATCTGATGTAAAATATCCTCTTCTTCTCCAATGGACTAAGCAATTTTGCCTTCAGCTGTTTTTGTTTGCCTAGAAAATAATCTATTTCTCGGGGTTTTTCTTTCGAATATTAAATTTCAAAGCTGCTTGCCTTATTAATATTTCTCCAGCTTTCACTGCCTGCATCGCAGCTTTAAGATCATTATCACCATAGCTGTGGTATGGGCGATGCCCTAATAATCCCTTATATTGGCGAGGAATTTGACACAATATGTTGCTGAAATAAGACAATACATGTGGTGAATATTATTTGTTTATATAATATTTGCTACCGTCTATCTGCTACATTCTATATAACATGAAACTGTAATAATTAGCCAAAGTCACCCTAAAATTAATATCAATCACCGTGTGACATTGCCAACCACCATTAATATGCACCGCCAAAGTAAAATAAGAGAACACCTTCATATATCCGATCTGAATCATATACATAACAAACAGCAATAACCAAGTATACTTACCTGTTGCTCAGTTATGCTCTGCAATAAGAAGTTACCACGCTCCGCGAAGTCACCAAAACTGTAACCTTCATTAAACAAACGCCTCTCGAATGAACCACGATGCATAGCGTTACGGAATAGCTATATGCGTTACTCAGCGCAGCATTAATGTATTTCAAAGCCATTTAGCGGCAGAAAAGGTTACTTCTTACAGCATTCAAATGCTTCTTTTCAAATGTAGGCAAACCCACTCCGGCGGGCAAAGTCACCCCGGTTCACGGTACGTAAAAGTTAAAATAGTTGTTTATTGATGTACACCACGGAAGAACAGCTAAATAGATAATTTGGAAATATGTAAACAATTAAATGAAAAAAATGGAATATCCCTCGAAATTCATCCATTTCCGTCCTTGATTCTTATGTGTCAGTCTCACACTAAGTGACACTAGTCCACCACCAGGGTGTGTGGCATGGGGTGATTCCACACTAGGCATGCAGCACTCGTCCTAGTACAAATCGGGACCTTGCATGTTCCCCCGACCGCTGGGTACAGTCACCAAATAGCAGTCAGGAGAACAGTGCGCAGTCCAACCAGAAACTGGGAGAGTGATGCGTAAATGAGCATGCAAACATGCAGAACAATGCACAAATAGTGGTTAATATTACTAATACTGTTCATTTATGAATGCTACGAGATGCTACTTCATGCAGAGAACAAAATAAAATAATCCCGGACAAATTAACCAGTGTGAAGTGTTAGTCATGATGTTGTGTTATTAAGTACAAGTGAAAATTCTACTCAACCTATTGAGGATGGGAGTTTCATATGATGGATCTATTGCAACTATTATGATTCCTTATTGTACGTGGGAAAATTGACATTTTAAATCTATCGGTTCTGAAGTCAATTTCTTTTATCTTATTCCTGTGATCGCTTCTACCGTAGTACGTTGGCGCTAGCAGTACATGTTGAACGTCCGGCAAAAAACTGTCTGCTCCGAACTTGCGTAAAAGATTTAACCTGTATTTCTCCCTTCGATCAGAAAGAGATTCCCACCCTAAGTCTTTCAACAATTCGGTAACACTGCTAAATTTATCGTTACAACTTTTCACAAATCTTGCTGCTCTCCCCTGTATCCGATCTACTTCAGAGATTAGTCCTACTTTGTAAGGGTCCCATATCCAAGGCAGGGAAAAACCCTTGGGTCGGCGGCTATTGTTCCCAAAGCCGCGCCGCGCTGTACAGATAAAGGATGCAGCCCGAGCATAAAATGAATGCAAAAAACTTCTACTTAGCTTTGCGTTCGTCACAATTCCCCCAGTCAAACATAACAGCTAGAAAGAAAGTAAAAATAATGTAAGTTATGAGTTTTGACGAACAAGATTCATTTGGTTGTGCCTCAATATTAAGCTATTTTCGATAATTTGTTTCCTTCCTGTGCTTATATGCTTACGATTTTATGCGCGCAGAACCTGTAGAGATCGATAGCAATGCACACATATTTTAAAATGTGAATAAGATGCGTAATGTTTCTTATGGCTTGAAAAATCTTACTCAGGTCACGACATTTCCAGCTCTCGGCGCGCGTCTCAGGCTCGGGACGCGCGTAGGAAAAAATAAAATGTAAATATCGGCGTCGCAAATGAATTTTCAATTGTATTTCATATCTACCTTTAAAAAGCTTCAATAATTGATTTGATATAAGTCACTTGACAGGCACTTTCGTAAAACGCTTGATACTTTATGTGAAATATTTAGTGAAAATAGCGTCCGCCATTTCGTAAGGTAATGTCACAAATACTTTGGAAAAGAACTCCAAAAGTCAATCAAAGTAAAGAAAAAGAGTGGTTTTAACAGACGTAATAGTTTTTTATCCCACCAAATTCCTCCCACAGCGTCACCCTCAATTTAAATAGGAAGATTTTCGTAGAAAACTCAAATCGGGTGAAATTTTGGAATATTTGTTATGTTTGAGCCCCTGTACCTCAGGAACGGCGATAGAACATAACCAATGACATGCCATTCCTTCCAATTGTGAGGATTTGTACCAAGTTTTAGGATTCTATCTCCATAAAAGCCATTTTGGAATTTTGTACAGCTTTTTTCGGTCCACTGTGTGACGGTAAAAATCAAAGGATGTTGCTTTTACTGTATTTCCTTCCCGAAATGCTAAGCATTGCTGTGTGAACGCATATTGGCTAGTATAGTAATAATTTTGGCAGCAGAGTTGAAGCAGTAGCTTCAAGGTAGATAGTAGAAAAGCAAGTTTTCACCTCCTCAACATTGAAGCAAAAGTCCGAAAAAAAACATGGGCAAGTTATAGAAGCCTACAACTTTCTTTAAGCTGTTCAAGAGAAAATGGTCAAAAAAGATCCCTTTACAGGGTTTGGAGAAACTGACAAGAAGGATGCGTGAGGCAAGACGAAGCAATTGTGAGCTGTCTATTGCTGAGTACAAAATATATATGATTCTATTCAAGTTACAAATGGGTACTTTGATCCGAGCTCTTCGTTCTTTACCACACCAAGTAATGAAGCGTATGCAAGTCGTTCACTTTTACTTCCTTCACGTACGCCATCCTCATCGCATTCCGCAGACGATCGGGTGTATACGAAATTGAATCCCAGTTTTTTACCACCACATAATGTAGGCACATGAGATTCACAATTCGTCACTCCAATGACCAGCGCAGAACTAAATAAGAACAAGTTCCTGGTGCTTAAATGAAACACATTATCTTTGAGAAATACTAAAAGATAATATTAAGAAAGAGTCGATGACTCCATTTTCATATACATTTTACACCTGCCTAGACACAACCTCCGATGCAATTTTAATTTAAGTATATTGTTTTGTACATTTGTGTATATTCCCCCATATTAATACAACCTAACCGCGATGAATTTATTGTATAATGAGTTAAATTATTTCATGCTTAACTGAAAACATCCACTTAGTCCCGGTTTTATGATGCCTGTTTACAGTTAACCTAAACGTGACGTAGCATTTTCGTTTACGTTCTATCAACTGGAAGTTTAGGCTTTACATATTACTTCAGACTTTCTGTTAATTGACGGTAATCTATGGCAGTACGTATAAATAGTTTTCATATCAAGTAAGTATTGAATAAGAGAAAAGCTGGCCTTGGAGTTTCAATTATTGTTTCACACACATCGGACAGAATCTTTGAAATACACTGTCTGTTTTGACACTCGAAACAAGTACAAGAGACATGCGTAGGAGTCACCAGTAGCCAGATATCTAAGTGCAATTTAACCTTTATTTAAATGGGTATAGCGGCTCTCCAATTTCTATTATTTTTTACATTTTAAATGTAATCAATGGAAGATTATGTGCAGTGTGATATTGCCCTATGACTTAGCCTATCTTCAATAAATTATATTTATGACCAGTTTTGCTATCGAGGTTTTTATAATCCAAACTAATGTCATTACAAAGTATAACTTATTCGTTTTCACTATCCGTCAAGTTCAAATGTTACTCTATTTGAACATGAATGACTCTTTATTGTCATACAATGTGTGAATTGGTTGTAGGCATGATGATTTTAGGGACGTCCTTCGGTTTTTGCCAATTATATGTGATTAGTGTTGCAGAAACACTTGAAATGTTTTGCGTTCCTGCCAAAACATCAGCTTTGTATCGTAAAAGTTATGTGATAATCAACATCAGAAGCAGACGAAACCCATCAGTCTCTTTCCATATAATTTAAGAGCGATTAAGCCAAATTATTATGTGCCAAAATGCTTGAAGATAATAGTTGCTACCGACCGCTTACTTTTCAATATGCATGTGTTGCTTTTTAAGATGTAGAAACATACGTGTTTCATGCTATTTGGACCTTTAAAATATGCTACATATTATGGATGTGAATCTGCAGTCACCTGATTATTACGTTATAATTGTCTCAGAGTAAACATCATTATTGAAATTACTTTTCTTGATGATGACTATTAACTTTTCATGATGGCATTCATCCGTACGTATTCAGCTAAAGAAAGACTAATGAGGTCAAACGCGGTTCTTTATCAGTTTTTCCCATCATTGACTTCAGGTGAGAGCAAATAATGTAATTCGATTGCGATTGACATTTCGAACGCCGGAGCCCAATGTCTTTGAGGGCCCGAGAGCGTGGAGTTTTGGGCGAATCATCAGGGAAACTCATGCTCCGAGCGAACTTGCTTAACTTGGTCGGCCGTGGTGGTGAAAGGGGGGAAGGATGTCTTCAGCTTGAAAGCCGTCACCTGGCAGGATTCATTCAACGCACGATCCTTTCCGGTTTGACCCTGAATTCCGAGTCCCCCTCGACCAAACAAACAACTCCCCGGTCTTATCTTATACCCGAAGTACAAAACCCATATAGACCAGAGGATTTCAGGCCAATTTCCTTCCTCTGTGCCTTAACAAAACCACTCGAGAAGATTGTATACACTCAAGTTACTGACTATCTACAGAATTTTATGGGCCCTTTCCAATCCGGCATCAGGCCTATGCACAGCACTCAGACCGCATTGACAAAAATAATTGAGGATATCAAAATAAGTATAGACGCTAAAAAACTTACAATATTAGTGCTCTTCCGCTTTAAAAAAGCTTTTGACATGGTGGACCATGAGCTCTTATTGTATAAAATGAAAAACCTCAGATTTTCCACTAGTATATTACATTGGTTTAGATCATATTTATCTGATCGTAAACAAGCTGTATATACCGGGGATGGAGTTGTATGTAAATGGACTACAGCTAAAAATGGACTACCCCAGGGATCCGTACTCTCCCCCCTCTTATTTCCTATTTTCATCAGGGACCTCCCCTTGTGCATTCGACATTGTAAATACCACCTTTACGCTGATGACCTACACATCTACTATTCGTTCAGACCCTCTGAGATAACTCAGGCTGTTCGACTAATAAATGAGGATATCGACAGCATATGTTTATGGGTCTCATATAATAAATTAATCATCAATCAGTCCAAGACAAAATCCATCATCCTAAGCAGTCCAAGAAATATCAATTCTCTCCCCGACAATATTCCCAGTATAAACGTACTTGGAACTGACATTGTATATTCCTCTTTGGTTACCAACTTAGGTGTAATTATAAATCAAACGCTAATATGGACTGAACAAGTATCTCTGGTCTCCCGCAGTTTTTAAGATCCTCCACATAATCAAGCGTAACAAAAAGTCTCGGTAGAAGCAGTTAGACTATGGAATTCTCTCCCTATTGGTATTCGTCAAACATCATCGGTGAACTCATTCCAGACAAAATTATTCCACTACCTTCGTAACCCCACTCCATCTTTCTCATAATATCTGTTACATTTTTCTGTTAATAATCTGATTTGTATAATTTAAATAATGATCTGTCATTGAGTCGAGTCTTATTTTGTGAAACATGTATTTTACTTTTTATTATTCGATTAGAAAGAAACATTTCACTTAATTTAGTTGTTAACTTTTACACCTGTTTTCAACTGATATATTGTCGTTTGATGTGTTTTTTGGTTTATTTTTGTAGTCAACATTTGTTTAGATGCCCTTCGAGGCCTTTATCTTTATTTTTGTATGTATTTGTATTTTTGTAATTTAATTCTTATGTGTTATGTTTCCACCTGAACCCAGCGGACATGGGATCCCAGGTTCTAAATAAAAGATATTCTATTCTATCGTACCTCACCCTCTTCTCCATCTTCACCCCCACAACACCCTCCCTCAACCCCACCCCACTAATCTCACGTAACACCGCAGGCCATCGCACGTCGTCGAAGGAGCCGACGATGCGTAGCGGTTTCTGTCATCTAGGGCATATTGAGCTTGATTTTAATAAGAGAAAAGATGACGACCGTTATGCGAATACATTAATTTTGATATTCAGATGTTGGACGTTCTACACCTCTTTTTTACAATAAACTCACCAATTTTTCTTCATGAGAGAATAAGTCTAAGAAATAATAATTCCTCTTTAGATCATCGCAGACGTTTCCAAATTGCCTCTTCAGGGCTACATTTTCATTGAATTCACAGTATTTACAAAACTGGTCATATATATTAGATGCAAAATACCTCTGAAGTATTTTTCTCTAAATTTTCTTTGATAATTTTTATTCAATATTGCACCAAATATAAATTACCAATGTTTAAATTTCTATGAATTTTGAGCCCTTAAAAATCAATTAAAATCATAACGATACCTCGTTGATAATTTAATAATGATCCCAATTAATATATCCCAAAACCCCTCTTCTCTAAAAAAATAATTGATGATTAATATTAAATAATTTTGTTCAGTTCCTCCAAAAAAATGTATTTAATCGTGCTTATGATGAGTCCTATTATGTAATTTCATTTCCGGAATGATTTGAAATTCAAAATTTATTGCTAAAACGCCTTAGTCTATCGGGAACAAATGGGGTCTTGACACGGTGAATCCTGTTTTTTGCGTCAATGGATCCATCCAGACTGAATTGTTTTCGCTTGAAGGCATTCCGTTGGCATTAAACTTTTTTTATCAAGTTATTTCGTTCAATAAATGTTAAGTATTTTGGTACAATAAAGTTACAGATATGTTGTCATAGTGCCATAGATTGATTGATTTAAAATGATAGTGAACATGCGCTACTATATTAATGAAAATACCGCAGCATCGCCAATAAAAGAACAATTCTCATGTGAAACCTTCTAGCACGGCTGAAATATACTTAATTCCGAGCTCAATCCTAAGTAGCTACTATACTCCAAGCTAGCATACTAAGTCTTTTGCTGGATCAAGTATCGTGTGGAACGGGCTTAACCTAAGACCCCAACCATATGCTGAGCACCACATGAAGTGGGACTCGATTCCACGACATCCACGTTGCCTGGCCAGTGCGTGAGAGTCCTGGGGTGCGATCACGGTTCTCCATAACGCGTGCGATGGCGTTATAGCTATTTTTTAATTGCACTCATGAGAGCGGAAACGTATTCGTTATTTTTCAAATTTTGTCAGGTGCTTTAATCTCCAGTTATAATCGATTGAGTGCATTCTTAGGACGGTAACTGCGACCTTAGCCCCTGTAGAGCTGTTTGCGTTTTGAATAATGATAATGACAACAGGAGAGAAGGATCCGTGCTCCCACTCTAGGAGGTCTACTATTGAAACACTGAAAATTACCGCATTCGAAAATATTAATTTTATCGCATAGTTTCGTGGATTCGGCATTCTAGATTCGTCTCTTCTATGAAACCATAAGCTATATTTCTATTTGCGCGTGCGAAAATTATCACCGAGATTCAAACCCATGTCCACGGCAGTCGGCTGATCCACGGGGTATGGCCGAATGTGCACTTAAAAATCTCCGATACTTCCCCGTGTCATCGTGTTCTCATTCTTCTCTTTCCTTATAGCTTTCGCCTTCTTATCTCGGCCACGACATCAAACTGGAGGGGTGGGTGGTCCCGGAGTTCGGCTTGCTCGTCAGGGGAAGGTTTGTCTCCGAGCTTAGAGTTAAATAAAGAAATAACTAATCCATTTCGGGGTGTACTACGTATTTGACAGAGAGTAGCGAAGTTTTCAAGGTCACACGTTGCTTGCGTACGTGCGAGGCGTCTGCTATAGCGATGACGCAAGAAGAGGTATGTATACACATGAACAGATGTCATGTAGTCCGTGATTATACGTCCCAGGTGGACGAGCATAACAATTTACGATCGGATGGGTATTCCTCTGCTCTGAGTCACACGTGGAACTCCAACCCCGAGCTCAATAAGACATGTCCTTAACATATCTGAGCACCCCTTTCCGGGTTCAGGTTCGACTTCGCATGAAATCTTCAACGAATTAGTCATTCGCCACATTTTCAAAACTCGTCTACTATCAAATTCTTCAATCGCGAGCTTGTAAAGAAAGGCTATGCCGACCGAGTAACTTGCGAACCACCTCGAATCTATCATGGTATTATTCGCCACCGCAACGTAAACTGCAAGGAAAAGGTTAATATGCTGAACTTATTAATAAAGTGAAATAATATTTAATGATATTTATTATATAGGAATAAACTATTATTGAGTAAACTACAAACATTTATGCAATGATACCTTTTTATTTTGATAAGTAATTCAGGCATGCAAGACGTGCTTCCATTAGTTGCGAGTGTAATAGCTTTTCAAATGTTTGTTTTACTGGGTGCAGTTTAATGATCAAGTTGAACGCGTAGATTCTCCGAACTCCACGGACAATTATGAATCTAGCCATTGTGGAGCACTATTCTGACCAATTTTTGACGGCGGAAAGAAAGCAATTTAAAAACTTCGCGTCGAGCACTTCATTTTTCTGATAAAATGTTGGTTAATGTGGCTTGTTGGTTAATGTTGGTTGGTTGGCTACCGTGGAGTTTTGAAGATCGCATGAGGTGAGATAAAACATTTGCTTCAAAATTGCGTGGGATATTTAAATTAAAATTGTACAACCAATTAACGAGAAATGTCCAGCGCAACGTCAGAGTAAATTCCACAGTAAAAGAATTTATAGTTAGCATGTTTTCATACTGTTGGGGCGATGTTTGTCCTTTAAACACACGGAGGACAACTTATATATTTTATTTAGTACGTTATACGAATGCAAAGGAAAATCTGGGAACTAGCATCCAAGGAAGATATAGCTCTCGCGAAAGCTTATGGCGTTCGGATTCGCGGCGTTTATATTGTCCACGTCATACAAATTCCATTGTTTGAAATGCTCTCATGTATGGCACAAATGCCATGCCATCGCTTTCCCCTACGTCCCTTTTCCCTACCCCTTCCACCAAACTTGACCCCTCCACGACGTCTTCTTCTGCGCATTCGAACGCCATAAGCTTTCGCGAGAGCTGTACCGGTCGATTCATAATGCTCAAAGGTTAACTCACCTGAAAACCTGCCCGAGCCCTGGCTAATTATATCCCATACCCCGTAATATCCCATAAGTTTATTTTACAAACGACCGTGGTTTCAACGTAACAGGTCAACGTCAGGTCATCTGATGTTGACGTGCTACGTTCAAACCTAGGCAGTGCGCGAAATAAATTTATGTGGATTTGCAAAGTTCTTTTCATTAAAATGCTGATATAAATTTCATGAAGTGGCGCTGCGGGGACTTTCTCCCGTTTATTTACGCATTGCATCCAGAGTTAGTGAGGAAGGGACGGGATTACTAAGTTATTGCTTATTAGTCTTAGCTCATTAATGGGCAGTGAGTTCTATTCTTGAAGTTGCCTAAACACGACGAAGCTGTGAATGGGATGAAAGTTTTACTCACTTTTACAAAGCCTTTTGAATTTAACTTCACATTTCATGATCGGACTAAAATAAGATGTGAATCCGTATTCTACAGAATGAGTGACCCTGAAGGGTGAGTTTTTGATACTTTTCCGAAACCTCCGCCGTATCTCTATGTCATTAATATTATATCGTGATCAAATAATGGAATAATGGAAATATGAGGAAAGTCACACAGCTAATGTTTTATTTACTTATATTTACCCTATATATCCTCATCCACTGTCTTAATTGAGAACTTGTGGCGAAAGAACGTGTAGTGTTCCCATTGTCTTGTCTCCGACGCTTGACTGATTGAGTGAGTTTTATAAGGGGTTGTAAAGTGGTGGTCTCCACAATGCCTACATGTTCTGAGTTCGGTTTGATATTTAAACGTATCCTGAAAACGGTGACCCGCGGCACTTGTGATGGAGTTCTTCATCTTACTTGTGACGATCCAGGCGAGGCTGATTTGCAAAACCTAAAGGATACGAACCAATGCTAGGGCTGCCCAACCTGCATTACCAAAATTCTTTCCACCCGTTGCAATGTTACCCTAATTTTACCTTTAGGGGCGCTATCTCTCCGAGGCAGTATTCAACCAGGGAGTACAGGTCCAGTTATAAAGGAGTTACGGGATTGTATCAAGGCGACTAAGGATGACCAAGATGCGCTTACACATTCCAAAAAAAAAATTGAGTAAACTGGGTAGTGATATGTCAGCTTGGAGAGTTGATGAACGAGAGCAGTAATATTACTGCTGTCAATAATGACTCCCTTTCAAGTATCTGTGCTACATTTGACAGTCTCGTTGATGAAAACAAATGCCTTGTGAGGCGAGCGAATAATCTGCAAGAACAATTTAACTGTGTATAAGTGGATTTTTTAAGCAGTGTTGCAACGGCGGCCCCGGCTTAGCTAGGTCGCATGTTCCTCCAGGCAAGTACTAACAGCAGTGCAGATAAGGGAAAGGGGATGATACGAATTCCATCTGGACTCGGCGGGGAGAGAGTAACGGGGAGGAGAAAGGGGAACCAGCGCAAGCCGTAGCTGCTGGATTTCCTTACACTGTACAGGGTGCTCAACATTCGGTCACACTGTCATCGTAGTAAATCGGGAGATGGGATAGAATAAGGAAGTAAGGGAATAGGACATAGCTCTCACTGCTAACTCAATAGCTACTTGCACTCACGGCCGAACTCCTTGGCACCGCCGAAAACACGTCCCTCCTCCTCCAGGGCCGGTTGTCCGGATTTATACAGGCAAACGTCATTATACCTATGCGTATAGTGACCTTGAACCGCTAAGGGGGTTATAGCGACCTTGATACAGGCCGGACGCGAGTGGTGACCCCACTCTAAAACGCGACGAGGCGGGCGCTTCATAGAGGAGAACCCCGAAATGTTAGTGTTTCGGAAATTTGAGGAATTGCGGTTGTCTTGGGAAGTGTCGGTGAGCATAACTTTTCTCTTTTCAAATAAAGAGCAATTATTCAACAACAGAGTACATGAAATTCGTCCGGAAAAAAACAAAGGATGATTCTAGCAAGAAAAATAGTATAGTTTTCCACCAGAGTTTTCCACGAGTCACCTTGACCACAGTATCCTGGACACCCCAATTTACGTCAATGAAGTGCTATGTGCAGATAAGCGAAAGGTTTTCTTTGCCGCTAAACAAGCCAGAACGGAGAAAAACTATAAATATCTTTGTTTACGACATGGAAAAATATTGATGCAAAAAGCAAAGAGAGAACAAGTCATTGCTATAACGGGTATGGATGATTTAGATAATTTGTAAAACAAAATGATGTCTCTATATAATGGTGTATTTTAAGACAAATGCCGTTCAATTATTCCCCAAACCATCCGAAGTCTCAGAAGTTATTTCGATCTTTTTTTGATTGAATAATATCAGAGGTGCATTCCCCCGAAACTTTATCTTCTCTAAAATATGGATTTACGAAGAAAACCATATATATGCGGGTTACGAAATATATGCGCAATTTTACAAAGGAAACACATCACGTAGCATAATTGAAAATATTAGCGATATAAATTATTGTAAATAAATTTTGTTTTCAGTTCATTCGGCTGATTTTTATGTGATTATTTATCAAATGCAAGTGATACATATTTATTATGCTTGTACTGAGAAGTAAACTTTTCAGTTTAATTATATTCTGATGAGTGATAAATTGTATTATCTACTGTTAAATATATTTTTTGCAATTGGAGATAATTAACGGTCTATCCTCATCAAATGTCTCAAATTTGTATTAAAATTTAATGCTTTCATCCGGTCTGTCAGAAGAACTTACCAGAATTAGCAAAATGTCAGCCAACTGCATTGATCACATATTTGCTAGATTGATCAATTAAGCTCCATTTGATATTAATGCCGACGTTTTAAATCTATCCATCGCAGATCACGTCATGACCTCTTGTACTTTCCCGTACATTTTAAGGAAAATATTGTTGGAAAGTATAATGAAACCCTATCGAAAGTTGATTTTAATGCATTCCAGTTAAGAGTTATGGAAACAAACTGGATTATATTGCTGAATGAAGATGATACTTCAAAAGCTTTCGATCAATTAATGTTTCTTCTTAACAAATGTTTGCCTTCCTCAAAGTCCACAAGTTAGACAATTCGGCGAGAAAGGATACTCAAACCATGGGTTGCGACCAATCTGTTGATGCTAATTAGAAGAAAGGAATATATGTTAAAGAATTCCAGACGATGCCCCAACATTAAAAATTTAGAAAATGTTTTTTTTAATCTCGAAATTGCCTTAGAACATAAGCCTAACCGCGGTGAGGTGTTAGTAATAATGTGGTATTACGCAAAATTCCACACAACCTAGTGAAGATGGTAGTTTCGTAGAACTGGTCTATTGCGACATTTATGATCCCTTTCTGTTCACGGGAAAAAAATTATAATTGGAATCTATGGGCTCCCCAATCAATTTCCTTTCCCTTATGATTGTGATGTTTTCTACTGTAAGAGCATAATAAAATTTTCTACTCTTAAATGCCTAAAGGTATTGCGTCAAATGGTAGTCAAAGAAAGTGGAATAATGAAAAAACATGTTTTTAGCAAGTTAATATTGTTATGAAGGAGAATAGTTTCCATTGTGAGATGTATATAAAACCTTGAATCGTTTTCTTCCACTGATAGTAAAATTGTGTCAAACCTACCTCAGCGTCCATTTTACAGTAATGTTTGGTGAACTGTGACTTGGCAGTCACGGATATGTTGCCATGACGATGGTAACCTTAGTTTCGCAATCGTGATTCTGAAATAGTAAGTTTTTGGTCAAATTCATCGTAGTTTATCGGGGATTGAAAAACGTTTTAGATTTTGTCAGGAAAAAGACAAGCTTTTAACTTTGTTAAATGGAGCGGCTACCCCCTTCTTAAAGGCTTGAAAATAAAAAAAAATAAATACAAATTGCTATATTTAAGAAATATCGGGGAGTACTCTTTACTTGTACATAATATGAGATTTTCATCTTGACAAGATACTAGTTGTAAAAAAAAACTCCAGACGAAATTGTATTGCTCCAGGTGTATATATCCACAAGTAGCCAAAGGGAGGAAGAGGTTAATGATGTGTATGATTGACTAGAAGAAATAATTAGAAAAGCCCCGAGAAAGAAAAACCTGTTAGTAATGTACGACTGGAATGCAGGGACGGGGGAGGGATGGATGGATTTGAAGTGGGAGAGTATGGGCTAGGGACAAGAAATGATCAGGGTGAGATGGCAGTTGAATTTAGCAGTAGAGATTAAATAGTAGTTGCAAACATTAGGTTTAAACGTCACCGAAGGACATGGAAATACGTACACACGGAAAATGCCGGGCAATACAAGGAAGGGTCTTATTGACTGTCATTATTTATTATACTAAGGCAGAGATTTAGGAAATAAAGATGTGTGGTACATAAAAATATACCGATATATCGGAATCCGATATTTGTTAAATTTACCGATTAGCATATATGTTGTTAAAAAAATACCGGTACACCGGTATATATATATATATATATATATATATATATATATATATATATATATATATATATATATAAAATCCACTAGACCCTCCCTGCAACCCACCGCCCCCCCTCCGCCACTTTCCTCAACATGCGGACGCCCGAGGTGCAAATGCTGCTCTCTCCTCCGCCCCTCCGCCACCCCCTTCCTCAAAAGATCTTCCTCTACGGCCAATTGTACCACCAGCAACATCATCTACCGCCTTTCCTGCAATTTCTGCCCTGCCTTCTATGTGGGAAAATGTACCACCCCCCTCAATATCCGTATGAACAATCACCGCCATGCCACCAAAACTCCACCTTTTCTTGATCCCATTCCCAAACATACCGCCTCCCACTCTCAAAATTTTGACGATTGTTTCTCCCTAGAGATCATAGAAGCCCTTCCTGAATCCGCCGGTAATGTTGACGTGAAAATTCGTGAGTACGCCCATATTTGGGTGACAAGAGCATTCGAAAAGCCCGGGCTAAACCTAGCCCATTGAATTAAAAGCCCAATAGCCACCTCTCTCTCCCCACCACTATCCATTCGCACTTACCCCCCTTCCTTCCTCTCTGCCCTTTCCTTCCCAAAGGAACAGAGCGGACTCATCATTCCTCTACCGCTGACGATGGCGTCCTGACGCCGAAACGTACAAGTTTTCTTTTGTGAGTGTCCTTTTTGCGTGTTTCTGTGTTTGTTTAGTGTATCACTGTTTTATTTATGCATGTGCATCGTCGCCGAGAGCGATTTTCTACCAAGACATTATATATATATATATATATATATATAGTAGCATAAATAGTAGCATATATATATATATATATATATATATATATACGAGTTCGTGGAAAATCACACACGCGATAATGTAAATAGACTATGCCACAGGTGGGGCGGAATTAAATATAAACACATAAAAAAAGAACACTCACAATATTAGTTGATATTTCGGTTGCTAGAACCTTTCTCAAAGGAAGACGGATACAGAAACAGATTCTGTATCCGTCTTCCTTTGAGAAAGGTTCTAGCAACCGAAATATCAACTAATATTGTGAGTGTTCTTTTTTTATGTGTTTATATTTAATTCCGCCCCACCTGTGGCATACTCATTTTATATATATATATATATATATATATATATATATATATATATATATATATATATATATGCTACTATTTATGCTGGTATTTGCAATCTACTTGTAGCTTCTTACCAACTATGTTTCGCCAAACGTATTTAGATCTAAGTATGCTGGAAAGCGAAGTAGAATCGCGTTAACTCTTAAGATATTGAGGTAACGAACCATGAACATGATTTAAATAATTTATTAAAATAACGAGGAAACATGTTTAAATATTTTTGTTCGAATCATTGTGATTCCTAGTCCTAGGTTATGCGGAATGCAATATTTCCAAGATTTCCGAGCTTAACACATTCTTAGCTTGGCTGATGATGTAGGGACAAGGCAAATGCGATTGATCTCAAATGGCAATCATTGAAACCAATATTTGTTTTAATTGATCCCAAAAGCACCAGCTGGTGAATATGATCACCAGTCAATCTCCGATCATCAGATGCAACATAGTTGACCAATGATACGGTGCGCTATTATTGGAACTAAGGATCCCAGAACAACCATGAGTTTCAGGGCCACTCCGGCTAAAGCAAGGAGAGCCGTTTTACTGTTCTGTCAAAACTTCAGACGGTTCATTGCTCTGAGTGTAACGCCTGGTTGAGATATAATTTCAGCGAATTCGGTATCGAATGTAGCGTGCTATATTCGCTCTCTTGTCCTATTACCCGAGTTATTTCATAATGATTCGCCGAAATGAATGTAGAGGCTTCGTCATAACTTATAACTGGGTTTTCATAAAGACCATGTGGGGTTGATGACATATGACCAAGGTGATGAAAGTCAGCGTTTACTTCTATACTTATGTTAGTTATGGCCTTATATGCTCCTGAAGGAATGAAGAAGTAAATAATATATATTATTATTCTGTGAATTTCTTTGCCTAGATTGAACGTTAAGGAAATATATTCTGGTATGTGAAACATGATTCATAATCAACAATAAATCTGAATGAGATAAGGAGCGGTACACAGGACCGCTCGTGAAAGGCTTCAGTAAGGAAACCACAGAAGCAAGATGAATAATAATGCGCTGTCTTGCGATACAGATTCGCGATATAAAAGCTTTAATTGTGTTCATTGCTTGTGTTTAAACGTGGAGTATTAACACCCCAAACGTTGTTTTTGTAGCAATTAGTTCACGACAAATCAAAATTTGAAGATTGAAGCGAAAGGCAACCTTTTTTTTAGTGATAAGTGATTATTTTATCCGAGCAAGAGCAACGACTACAAAAAAACGATAGGAAATCAATCATCATAATATATTAAAATTGAATAGGAAAAATAATTTATACTCACATGTAATCACATTTAAAGTTATTGGTCCTTACGACAATACAAAACACCGTATCACTTTCGATAAGGCACGTGATGCCAATGGTGGGAGCTTCAAATGATTGCCATATCAACCTTTAACAACAGAAATGTAAAAAAAGCTTAAGTTCTCTCAAACTATTATAGATCAATTATATGAATCTCCAACTATCACTAGGCTGAGTAGACTTGTGTTTCATAGAATATCATCATTATTAAGACCAAACCACTCTCGATGTTTCTCCAAATGCTCCAGCAGTCGTCTTTTGGAAGACATGAAGACTAAAGTAGAAATACTAATGAAGCTGTGTTCAGAAACCAACGATAAAACTGACATAGACACGATATTTATGCCATGACGTTCTACAGTTAAAGAACCTTCGCACCGAAAGCGATACATATTTGGTTAGCCTGCGTTAATTAAGAGAAATGTAAAAGTTCTCTCAAACTATCACAATTTCTGAAATAAATCACACAGTAAAGTCACACGGTATAGACAATTATCGCCCATCTACATCTCATCGCACATTTCTTAATTTGAGTTCGGAATAGACAAACCAAAAACTCCAATTATATGAAGTTTAATTTCAATCAGCGTATCGCGAACGCACATTGCCGTTAAGTTGACGACAAAGAAGAGGTCCAAGAGGATACAGGTGTTTGTGAGATTGTGGGTAGGTTTATAAGGGATAATGGAAAGGTTACAACAGAATATAAGATCCTTGAGGTAGGCACTTTCAGGAGATTTCTTCAGAATGTCAATGTTAATATCTCCGCACAAAATCACACTTTTGTAGGTAGCGAGAAAACTAGAGCGTTGAACAATGAGAACACTACACGTCCGTTCATTACAAGATTTCAATTAAGGCAGGTGAGAAGGAAGTATTGGGTAAAGATTATTCCATATAAAAACAATAAATTGGTAACTTTCCATTTCCAATTCCTATTTTCCAATAGCTGATCAAGATATCATATTGATGACAACGTGATCAGGCTGAGGTTTCGGAAAGGTTCCAAAAACTCACCCTTCAGGGTCACTCATTCTGCTGATCACGGATTCACATCTTATTTTAGTCCTCATGAAATGTGAAGTTAGATTCAAAAAGCTTTGTGAAAGTGAAACATGGACGCATTAAAGGGAGCGAAAATGTGTCGAAAGGGTGAGAGTGACATCCCTTTCTTTTGATAAACGGGATTATTGTGGTAAAACTACTAATTGAATGAATGCATGACTTCAGGGTGGTACAACGCGGAGTTTTTTCATATTTTTTTATTTTCTAACTCCCTCTTTCGGCTTTCACTACGGTAAAATAAGAATAAAAAACTGAAAGAATATGAAAGAAAATAATGAAAGTTCGAGCGTTGTCTATTGGAATGGGACGTGAGAACCACTGCACCAAGAAAACAACTGGAAAATTAAGAGAAGTATATGGACAATGCATCCAATGATGTAATTTATTCGTATATCCGTAATAAATTATGTATTGACCATATGATTATCAAAAAGTGTCACAATTTGTAGTATTACACTTTTCTTTCCCTTCTCTTAGCCTTCAACTATTAAAACCCCCAGCGGATAGTGCCACCTATTTTCATTTTTGCTATCACCTCAGGAATTGAGTGTGAACCATGTCCAAACTTGTTTTAAACATTGGCTTTCATCATATGAAGAAAGAAAATGGTGACCAAGCAATAATAACCTAATCCGACCCACAAAAATATTCTGAAAACTTAATGATCGACTTAGGTTTTGACAATTATTATAACCTTCATAAATAGGGTAATGGAATGGATATAAATTATTTGAATTTTTCTCATACTTAATATGTTCACCATGCATTAAAACAAAATGATGGTACCTTTACTAAATGATTACTATTTTGAATCATATGTAAACCAAACTATACTACTTAATATTTCATTACTTTATCGCTACAATATATATCGCTTACTATCGGCGTTGAATGGAATATGTAATGGATATTTTATGCACGCAGCAAGAATAAAATCTTTGTCGATGCACACGAAGAATGGTGGCCAATTTTATTTCCTTAGAGACATCAGCATCGCCACTAATTTGAATTATAGTTTCTACAAATATGTGCTTTCAGCTATCATCAACAACTGCCATTAATCATGATAGTTTTTCGTTATCGTTTCTCTCAACTCTCCTCCGAGCTAGATGTATTCATTCCTGCATATGCATTTACATTCTCGTCATTTATAATTTTCTCGATAGAATCCATCCTTGGCCTTCCAGTTTCTTTGTTTTTATTTCTGTCTTGTTGCGTTTTCAAGATGATTTGAAGTCACAAATACGGTTATTTAGTTTGGATCTTCTTCTTCTTAGAATTAAAATTATAAATATTTTTTCTACAACCTCTCTTAGGAATGTATCACTGTAGGATTACTTCTTCCACTTGAGATTTAATGTTTTTGAATTGCACGATATGTTCGTTACCGTAAATAATTGTTGTTTTGTTTATATTAGTGTCATCTAAGCTTTAATTTATAATGGGATGGTATACCAAATTCAGGTTTTAATGAAATGGTTCCTTATGTCCAAGTCAAAATTGCCAGTTCTAGGTATAGTCTGAAAACTGATAAAAAATTAAGATTAGTGAGGAATTATAAAATTTAATAATTATTTAAAGATTTAGCCATTACGGACATCTCCAGTGACCTGTAACAATCTCTTTTAGACTAAGGAATATTTTTGTAGTCAGGAAATGACATAATTATTGTATGTAGGTGCAATGTTATATTTAAAATAAATGGTCAAAATGTCACCAACTTACTACACGTTAGTGATAATATAAATTAATCCATTGACAACCACTGGCATCAAAATTTGAAAATAAGGCGAACCTAATTTTAATATAGACATTGATCATCGTAATGTGATGGAGATAAGGCTGGATTAAATTTGACAGAACAATAGTAGTAAAGATTCTTGGTGTTGGAAATGTGGAAGAATATAAGATTTTTGAAGATCAATGAACGCTGGACCAATTAAGGATTAATGTGTCCAGCTTTGGGGATATCGAAAATGAAGTATGACAACAAGTAAATAAGGGAGACGAGGTAGCTGACTAAATGAATGACACAATCAGAAAATACACTAATATCAGAACAAATCAGAATTTCTAAAGCTACCATCTGACCTATCATCGTATGCATATGTAAAACAAGACCAGTCACCTCGTAAACAGAATGGCAAATGGGTACAATAGAGTATAGAGAACTACGTAGAATCTCAGGAAAGACCTCAACAGACGATGAAGGAAACTACGATTTAAGGATATCATGTCGGATTGAAAAAAGTGTTGATTTATGTAACATAACCACTTCTGTCTAATAGTTAAACACTTAAGTCAATGCAACGACTATCGCTAATCCAGTGATCTAACTCGTTTCAGTCACTGGCTTTTGAAGGGAGAGAGGATAAAGTTGAAAAAAATAAAATATTACTCGAGGAGACATCCTGAAATTGAAGGGCTTTCTCCTTCAAATATGGGATCGTAATTCGCTTGGTTTACATGTGAAATAGTTGGTAATTTGATCAAAAAGGAACTGAATTTCGAGAGTTGGTGCTGGTAGGTATAATTGATAGGCACCATGACTAATACTAGAATATGGATTGCACCTACAACTTGCGAATAAAATGTGTTTTACCCTTTAACAAGTGCTTTTTCGCACCAGGATATGGAAATTATTTTCAGGAAAAAAGTTTCATTCTTATAAAAGTTTTATTTGTTTTTATTCCTTTAACACTATTTCATTAACTTAATCACAAACTTGGGAATAGGAAAACTTAAAGGTGTGTTATTTAACCTTTTATCGGGCAGAATTTTGGGAAGCTTTTCCAACGAGATTTTTTTACTCAATTGGTTTATTTGGGTCTCAAATATGCTCAAATAAAGAAGTTTAGCTTTAAAAAAAATTTATAATATTTAAATGATGGTGGTCTCTCCCAGGGACCAGTGACCGCACCGTGAACCGCACTGAGAACATGTTCAAATTGTAGAGAACACCACTTTATAACCCCTTACTAAAGTCACTCCATCATTCAAGGCTCGGAGACAAGACAATGAGAACACTACACGTCCGTTCATTATAAGATCTCAATTAAGGCAGGTGAGGAGAAAATATTGGGTAAAGATTAGTCCATAAAAAAAACAATAAATTTGTAACTTTCCCTTCCCAATTCCTATTTTCCAATAGCTGATCACGATATCATATTGATGACATCGTGATCAGGCTGAGTTTACGGAAAAGTTTCAAAAACTCACCCTTCAGGGTCACTCATTCTGCTGATCACGGATTCACATCTTATTTTAGTCCTCATGAAATGTGAAGTTAGATTCAAAAATCTTTGTGAGAGTGAAACATGGACGCATTAATAGGAGCGAAAATGTGTCGAAAGGGTGAGAGTGACATCCCTCTCTTTTGATAAACGGGATTATTGTGGTAAAACTACTAATTGAATGAATGCATGACTTCAAGGTGGTACAACGCGGAGTTTTTTCATATTTTTTTATTTTGAACTCCTTCTTTCAACTTTCACTACGGTAAAATAAGAATAAAAAACTGAAAGAATATGAAAGAAAATAATGAAAGTTCGAGCGTTGTCTATTGGAATGGGACGTGAGAACCACTGCACCAAGAAAACAACTGGAAAATTAAGAGAAGTATATGGACAATGCATCCAATGATGTAATTTATTCGTATATCCGTAATAAATTATGTATTGACCATATGATTATCAAAAAGTGTCACAATTTGTAGTATTACACTTTTCTTTCCCTTCTCTTAGCCTTCAACTATTAAAACCCCCAGCGGATAGTGCCACCTATTTTCATTTTTGCTATCACCTCAGGAATTGAGTGTGAACCATGTCCAAACTTGTTTTAAACATTGGCTTTCATCATATGAAGAAAGAAAATGGTGACCAAGCAATAATCACCTAATCCGACCCACAAAAATATTCTGAAAACTTAATGATCGACTTAGGTTTTGAAAACTGTTATACCTTTCATAAATAGGGTAATGAAATGGATATAAATTATTTGAATATTTCTCATACTTAATATGTTCACAATGCATTAAAACCAAATAATGGTACCTTTACTAAATGATTTCTATTTTGAATCATATGTAAACCAAACTATAGGGGAAGGTTGCCGAAATTGGACCGTTCCCTAAATTGGACCGCATTTGTATTCTCGCCCCTATGAGTATATCAAGCAGTTTAGGTGGTAGTACTAGGTGGTGACACCATCGAGGGCACGTGACTAGACGGTCAGGGAGTTGGAGTCATTTTTCCGGTGTGGTTGGTCGTTAGCGTGAATTGATTGTTCGTGCTATAATTATTTACCCTCAGTACGTAAGCTGCTGTCTTAAGTAAAAGTAAGTAATCATTCTTTCTATGAAACACTTTTAACTCGAATTATGCTAGCTACTTACGATATACTGCATATGTGTGTGAAACCTCGTGTGTTCGTTTGGCGCCATTATTATTATGACAGGAACCTGTTGCCTAAGTTGGACCACCGAGTGTTCCCTAAGTTGGACCGGTCCATTTTAGGAGACTATTGAATGATGCAATTGGGAAATTAATTACTTTTTTATAGTATTAATTTCTCTTCCACAATAAATATCTAACATATTTGGGAGAATGTCTGTATAGGTTTTCATGATGGAAAAAAGGGGTACGTACGGGAAATGGGACGAAAAACATTTACAGATGGCTGTGGCAGCATACAAGAACGGTGACTATGGACGCAACGAATGTGCCCGTGTGTATGGAGTGCCTAAAGCTACAGTAAAGAGACACGCTGATGGTAAGAACATTTTTTCGAATACAGTTAAATCCTTCGGTAGGCAAGCAACCTTTACTGCGGAGATGGAAAAGGTTCTCGCCGGACACATTCTCCTGTTTGAGGAGAGATTTTTTTGGGTATTCAATCAAAGACATCCGAAAGCTAGCCTTCGAAATAGCAGAAAACACGCATTACCCCACAACTTTAACAGGGAGAAAAAAATGGCCGGAAAAAAGTGGTTCTATTCCTTTATGAAACGAAACCCACAGCTATCCCTCCGTCAGCCAGAAGGTACTTCAATGGCTCGAGCTAAAGAGTTCAATCGGGAGAACGTCAACAAATATTTCGACCTGCTTGAAAAAACAGTCGATGAGAACGCCATAACAGCAAGCAGTGTGTTTAACGTTGATGAATCAGGGTTTACAACGGTACAAAAACGGCTTCAGAAGGTTATTACTCGAAAAGGCAAGCACCAAGTTGGAGCTATTACGAGCGGGGAACGGGGCATGAACACGACAGTAGTGTGTGCTGCCAATGCAGCGGGATTCTTCATACTATCTATGATAATTTTCAAAAGAAAAAGGAAGCCGCAGGAGCTTGAAATGGGTGCCCCACTAGGTAGCGTGATAGAGATTTCGGACACTGGATACATAAATTCAGAATTATTTGTATCATGGCTCAAGCATTTCAAAAGGCATGTGAATTGTAGTATTGTATCACCTGTACTTCTACTACTAGATGGTCACACCACACATATCAGAAATCTGGAGGCAGTCGAGTATGCTCGAGATCATGGCATCATCATGTTGCAGTTGCCAGGCCACACAACCCACCGATTGCAGCCACTTGATGTGGCATTTTTTGCGCCCCTTCAAACATACTTCAACCAAGCACAAGAGAAATGGTTGCGTCAAAACGTGGGAAAAACAATCTCGCCATATCAGATATCTGGACTCTTAAAGGAAGCTTATGGAAGAGCAGCATCTGTAGGGACAGCGGAGAGTGGCTTCCGTGCGGCTGGAATTTGGCCCGTTGATAGAAATGTTTTCTCTGATCACCATTTCGTGCCATCAGAAACGTTAGCGGTCGATGAAAATGTGGATGATGAGCCTACTTCTAGCAAAGGTCTCAAGCGTACCTATGAAGGCTTTTGAGAGGGTGACACTAGTGGTGATGGCAGTAGTAATAAGTTTCAGAAGACTCTAAATGAATTGTCCCCTCTACCAAAAGCATCAAAATTACTGGCTAATCTAGGAAAAGGGAAAGCACAATGTGCAGTTTTAATTACGAGCAGCCCATGCAAAATGAAATTAGAGCAGTGTAAAAAACGAACAGAAAAGATTAAACCGATGAAGACAAGCTTGTTTTCCGATGAACAGAGTTACGATCAGCATGAAGGTGATTCAAGCTGGTTTTGTGTTTTGTGTTGCGCCGTAAAGGAAGAAGACATGATCCAGTGTATGAGTTGCAGATCATGGGTCCATACACGATGTGCCAAAGTGAAACCCAGCATAAAGAAATATTTTTGTAAAGACTGATGTTAGACCTTTTTGTAATGATATTAATCACTTGTTTGTTTTTACACTTAAAAAAAATTGTTTTTACACTTTTAATTCAGATGCTGGGACACTTTTAATTCATAATTTCTCAATTTTATAATTTTGTAATTAATAATTTTATTTTTATGAAAATTTAAATGTGATTTTCTACTATTGCAAAGATAGCGGTTTTTTTATTTACTTGCAGGCAGGCAACAATGATGGTAAATGGTGCCCTTCTTTTGAATTGAACTTTTTCTTTAGCGCATTTGTCGATAAGTATTTTATTTAAGTTTGAAATGTTTAATTTATCAAGTATCAGCCAATTGTAATGCAATTACATAAATTTGGTGCAATAATCTTGTTAGTGCTTTTGAATACGTTTTAAATAAATAATCTTGCATGGTAATGTTTGGTGTATTTAGTGCTTTCAATGAGTGTTATTGTTTACATTATGGGCACATTTCTGCATACTTAAATGATTTTAAATTTTTACTGAAACACAAATGCTAATTCGGCTTAATAAAAGTGTTCATTAAAGTATTTTTCATTACCATTTAACATTATTATACAACAAATGGATTGATTAGCTATTATTAAAAATATGTACGTAGTGAAAGAATAAATGAACTTTGTTTTTTTCCACATTATTTTTATGATACGACTAGTTTCGAGGCATAGGCTTCATCAATAGGTACAAAATTTGGAATTTATTTTCAGTGTTATTTATACTCGAAATACGGGGGGGAAGGCTGGATGTGGGACACGTGAGGGGAAAGGATAAGGGAAGGTTGGTGGTATGGCGAGGCAGGAATTAGTTGCATTCTGGGAAGAGTGGTGTGAGGGTGATGAGTTAGTGGAAAGGCACTCAGCGGGGATTAAAGCATCTTCTCCTTACTGGCTAGAGAAGAGTATTTAGTGTGGTGAATTACATTGTTTTTCGATAGTTTGGACTCATACAATGTAACTCACCTCAATGCAAACGCTTCCCTAATAATTAGGGGGACCTCACCCGGTCCAACTTATGAAACTGTGAGTCCAAATTAGGCAACCGGTTTCCCAATTTGGATCGTTAGCATTAGTTCGGTTTTTTTCACTTAATTTATCTCCAGAGTAAAACATTGCAAATATAAAACTAGTAGATGAAAGGGAAAAATGTAAAGTATGTTGTACAGCATTAAAATTACATGTGGAATAATTAATAATGGAAATATGCAAGAAAATAAAAAAATGGTCCAAATTAGGCAACCTTCCCCTACTACTTAATATTTCATTACTTTATCGCTACAATATATATCGCTTACTATCGGCGTTGAATGGAATATGTAATGGATATTTTATGCACGCAGCAAGAATAAAATCTTTGTCGATGCACACGAAGAATGGTGGCCAATTTTATTTCCTTAGAGACATCAGCATCGCCACTAATTTGAATTATAGTTTCTACAAATATGTGCTTTCAGCTATCATCAACAACTGCCATTAATCATGATAGTTTTTCGTTATCGTTTCTCTCAACTCTCCTCCGAGCTAGATGTATTCATTCCTGAATATGAATTTACATTCTCGTCATTTATAATTTTCTCGATAGAATCCATCCTTGGCCTTCCAGTTTCTTTGTTTTTATTTCTGTGTTGTTGCGTTTTCAAGATGATTTGAAGTCACAAATACGGTTATTTAGTTTGGATCTTCTTCTTCTTAGAATTAAAATTATAAATATTTTTTCTACAACCTCTCATAGGAATGTATCACTGTAGGATTAATTTTTCCACTTGAGATTTAATATTTTTGAATTGCACCAAGTGTGTGGCAGGGGTGAGTAGTCACAAACATGCAACACTGTACCTTAAAAAAATATCACAGGCATAATATATGTAGGAAATTTACTGCAGTAAAAATAAATAATATGTATATTTTTCGTGCAAAAAGTAGTAATGATAGATCAATTATATGAATCTCCAAGTCTCACTAGGCTGATAGACTTGTGTTTCACAGAATATCATCATTATTAACACCAAACCACGCTCGAAATATTTCTCCAAATCCTCCAGCAGTCGTCTTTTGGAAGACATGAAGACTACAAAAGAAATGCTGCTGAAGCTGTTGTCAGAAACCAACGATGAAACTGACAAAGATACGATATTTTTGCATTGACATCAGTTAAAGAACCTTCGCACCGAAAGCAATACATATTTTGTTAGCTGGCGTTAAATTAAAGTGATGTAAAAAAATATTAAGTTCCCTCAAACTATCAAAATTTCTTAAATAAATCACGCAGAAAAGTCACACGGTATAGAAAATTTTCGCAACCCAACAACTCATCGCACATTTCTTAATTTAAGTTCTGAATAGACGCACCAAAAACTCCAATTTGCAGTGTGAAATGTGCAGTTTAATTTCAAGTAGCGTATCGCGAACGCACGTTGCCGATAAAAAGTTGAATTGTGACCATTCGAAATAAATAGGAGAAGATAATGTGTAAAATCGTGTGTGAAACAAAATGACTAGGCAATGAATCAGGAGAAATATATGACGTCACCTTTAGGGACACAACGACGTAATTTCATAGTGTCAAACAGTAGATCGCGCTAGTAAATGCCCACACTTTATGTGGTGCCATGTGCCAATGCTTCCCATGCTTATTGATCATTATTTAGTATGCCAAATAGGTGGAGTATAGGGAAATATATGCGGATTGTGTTCCGTTTTACACTTACGGAAAGTATGCTAATCTCTGATCGCTCTGAAAAACATAAGATTCATTGGGAAATCATGAATTGTGCATGGAACGCCTGCACTCGTCACGTTTTATCCTCAGCGTATTATGTGCCAAAAAATGTTTCCTCGGCTATACCTCTGGCATCTTCAAATAAAGGAAGACCTAAGCTAAGACTCCCGAAGTTGAGGTCAGAAATACACATACATAACACACACGAATGACAACACGAGAATGAAGACTCCACAGTTTTTACAGGTCGCGACATCCTATGCACCGAAATGTACACATCGCAATCGCAAATTAGCATTAATAAAATGCTTAATTGAAAAGCAAATGCCAATTCTTTTCAGTCAATACCAATTTTTAGTATAGGAAGACGCTGTTTTATTAATTAATCTTAAGAATAACCACAAGACCTAATCTCGTACAAGCAATATAAAGAACTTCTGCACAAAATATGTCGACCACATAACTTCCGTAAATTAGCAGGATCAACAAAGAACTCCTAGAATCCTGACCGAGAAAGTTATATTTCACGCAGCTTAACATGAGCGAACATTGCAGAGAAGGCATTCAATATCCATCAACGTATTTTGTTATTGTGTTTTTTATGTGAAACTTAAATTCATCAAGCTTCTTAAAGATTTAGTCTTATTGAGTACTGCAATAAATGTACATGAGAAATTATAGTTATCTGCGCCAAAATGATAGATTCATGAGACAAATAAAACTGTGAGTGGGAATGGTGGAGTGATAAATAGAATCAAGGCGTCAGTTGAATTTTTCTGTTGTTAAAAACCGAAAAAGAGACCACGGTTAAATCCGTCGGATGGACTCGGCATTTGTCGTCAGTTTTTGGGTCCCTAGAGGAAAAGTTTATGAAGAAGAATTAGGATAGAATATCTAAGTGAATCCGATGGAGCTTTGCATTAACAACCAAGTAAGCATCGAAACGTAACTCATAACGTTTATCCGAAAGTTTGGGAATCCGGAGCGATGCATATAATCTATAAAATTGCATTTGTTTTGTAAAGGTATCTTAAAATAATATAATGGTAACTTTACAAAATGATACGATTTTTTATTTCTCACAGTGTGCCGATTTAGGATATGCGCGAGAGGTTTGAGGTTATTCTAATTAAAAATAAATGGACTATTAAGAACGAGCGTGAGTGTTGGGTGTTCGTCAGTTCATCTAAAATAATTGCCACTCATAGTTTTATTTTGTGCAATCGTGAAAAATGATTATTTACTGAGTATGCTCTTAAAAAATCACCAGTACACGAAAAAACACATTAAACTTGCTTATAAATCTGTTGTAATTGAAGTCCTGTCGAAATGATATTATTTTGGGTACCTACATTACCTTAGTTGAGGAATCATACTTTTGTTTATATTTAAATATTATTCTCTGGGTCTTCATTAAAAGATGTCTTCAAAGTAATGATTGGTTTATTGCAATTCTAAACCTAAAGTCAACGCTAGAGTAACAGTTTTTTCCCACATAATCTTTATCTTTGAAAACCCCAACGATTTGTTTGATGTAGTAGATCCCTGGTTTACCCTGTTTTTCTATTTTCATTCTGTTATCAATGATGCCTTGTTTAGAAGACGCGGTGAGGACTAAAAATGTGTTACTTAGCGTGTTTCGTCTTTATTAATGTATTTTAATTCCCTTCCTGGTGCTAATACTTCGTTGGTCATTATCCTCGCACAACCGATTTCTCTATGGAATCACACTCCAACGCTCAAAACCTATTCTTCTTTTTAAGTTGTTAATTATAGACTATGCTCTCCAGCAAAAAGTGAATATATTACGTATTGTACAAGGTATTCATGAATTTTTCTCCTTATACTTTTAATATTTTAATCCTATATTTTCATCAACCAGCTGCATCAGACTTTTTCTGTGGCTTCATTTGTTTTACGTTTGTTTGTATTTCTCTTTACTACTCCTAAAGGAGACATTTTGACTGCACAAACGGAAGTTTTGATTCTCTACTCATTTTTTTAAATGGAACACGTCAATTGCGCTACCTGAAGAATTTCCAGCTAATTTGCTTTCCACTATAACGTCAGCCTTGCTGCAATAAGTGATAAAACTCCCTGTCTTTATTCAAAGACGTTCAACCTTACTTGTTGGTTAAAGTCGCTAGCAGTACGCCCTAGAAGCCACCTTTAAAAGGCGACTAAATATTCAGAGACGAAATTCTAATTATTTTTTTGTGACAAACTACGATATAAAATGGTATTGGGCAGCATCAAGAACTTTTGTTGTATTCAAATACAACTCGTTTGTGATATCATGGAGTAAGTATGCATATACTTAATCAATGGTGATATTTAATTAACTAACGTTTTATCATGACATGAAAATTGGTGATTTTGGGCATAAGAAACGAAGGGGTCCTGTGACGTTATAGTTATTATGTGAGGTTGAATTAAAATGAAAATGAATGTAAAAAAAGCTTTTGAACAGGTAATTTAGCAACAAAGCCACAAAAACTTCGATTGTGTGTTAGGAACTTTCATCTCCAAAAATAGGTCATACTTTTACCATAGGTATTCTTTAAAAAACGTAGGGTAAAATACCCTTAATTTTTACTTGAGCCTGGATACCGCTTAATGTTTATCATAATGTTTCCACAGATTTTTGATAATTATTTGTAATTTTTTCTTTTCCCAGTGGAAAGCGGTTCGGCGTTTTTATCTGGTAGAATGTACAGAAATTGCAAAAATATTTTTTAACTACCCTAAACCTTATTTTTAACGCAACGTTTTGGGGCCTAGTAACCGGTTCATTAAGGAATAAAAAGTTTAGGTTTATAAATACATTAAGGGTTAAGTAAAGTGCTTGATATAATATTGGATTAAAATAACGCTAGAGATATTTGAAATGCTATAACTTCTATAGCGCCTACGCTTACTTCGCCAACCCTGCTCACCTCCAAAAGATGGCGCCATATTCTGTCTCATTATTTCCTAGCGTTTCTAGAAAGTAGAGTCAAAAAACGGTCGTCGATCTCCACGTACGATCCAAAATCTTGAATATAAAATCTTTGCTTTTTTAGATGAGAATCGTGATCTAATGCAATGCATTTTATTTTATGTTTGAGTCCTTTTAAGTTGTGCGGATTTACGCAATTATTTCGTCACTTTAGGAGTACAATAAATCAGAAATTTCAACTCAAAGTTAATTTACAATCCATCCAGCTCTGTCATTCTGGGTTTGAAATAAAAATGAATCATATTTTTCCAATTGCAAAATATCCACTCAAGATTTCGTAAAGGTTTTTTTTGCTGTATCGAATCTCTTCTCCTGAAAAAATAGGGCTTTTGCAACGGTAGAAGACACATTATCTCCTGTTTGTAATGAAAGGTAATCCTTGTTCTGTTACGCCTTCTGGCGATTAAAAGCTTATACAGACAATTATCTACGTTCGATTTTAAGTTTCTATGTGAGCAGTTAATTAACCACTTTATATGTTTCTATAAAATAGTTATTATCCAATATTCAAATTAGGAAATAAATCAATTTCAAGATTTCTAACCTTATGATTTTTTTAGCGTTTCTTTGATGTACATCATTAATCTATCTTTCCATGTTTCCATAACGTAAATAAATAAATGCTTGTTTTGTTTACTACCCACATTACAACTTAATCAAACGTTTGCTACCTAAAATGACGGTTTCAAAATGCTTATTTTGAAAGGTTGCTCTCATTACACACGTTGAGTGCGTATTGAAACATAGATGTACCTTCCCTGTTCCTGATATCTATTTATCCGATTTTCAGTCTTGAATAGAGTTACTATAATAAAATATTGTTGAAAAAATTAAAATACAACTATTGTTTATTGTTTACAGAATATTTTTTTTGCGTCACTCATGAGAGTCACACGCCACTGCGTTATGCCAACGTGGATGCAACCCGCACAACATATTTTTACCCACGTTAAATTAAATTCTTCAAGGCTTCCCCGAGAGAAGTATTTTCCATCTCACATCTAGGCCCTATCTTCTGAAAATATATATTCCGCTAATATGTGGTTCGTTTTTCTTTCAGAGCACATACCTTATTGGATTCATTTATTTTCTGTCATTGAACTGACTGAATGGAATGCTCCTGCTATAATTATCCTCTTCATAGATGGTGAAGTCGTCTAAAAAAATTCATCGACTTGTTCTCCTCAAAGCCATTTTTGTTACATAAATCAACACTTTTTTAGATCCGAAATGATATCCTTAAATCGCTGTTTCCTTCATTGTCTGTTGAGGTCTTTCCTGAGATTCTACGTAGTGCTCTATACTCTATTGCATCCATTTGTTATTTTTTTAAAGAGGTGATTGGTCTTGTTTCACGTATGCATGTGATGATAGGTCAGATGGCAGCTTTATAAATTCTGATTTTTTCCAATATATTTGTGTTTTTCCTGATTGTGTCATTCAGTTAGTCGGCTACCTCGTCTCCCTTATTTACTTGTCGTCATATCTCATTTTCGATGTCCCCAAACCTGGACACATGAATCCTTGATTGTTCTAGCAATTATTGATCTTCAAAAATCATATACTCTTCTACATTTCCAACACCAAGAATCTTTACTGCTATTGTTCTGTTAACTTTAATCCAGCCTTATCTCCATCACATTACGATGATCAATGCCTATATTAAAATTAAGTTCGCATTATTCTCCATTTCTTGATGCCACTGGTTGTTAATTAATTAATTTAAATTATCACCTACTTGTAGGAAGCCGGTAACACTTTGACCATTTATTTTAATTATAACATTGCTCCTACGTATAATAGGTATGTCATTTCCTGACTACGAAACATATTCCTCAGTCCAAAAGAGATTGTTACAGGTCAATGGAGATATCCTAATAGGCTCAATCTTTAAATTATAATCTAATTTTATAATTCCTAACTAATCTTATATTTTAATCAGTTTGAAGACTATACCAAGAAATGGCAATTTTGACTTGGAATACCCTCATATTATAAATCATTATCAAAAACATTAATTCTCAAGAGGAAAAAGTAATCCTACAGTGATACATGAGAGGTTGTAGAAAAAATATTTATTATTTTAATTCTAAGAAAAAGAAGATAAAAACTGAATAATCGCATTTGTTACTTTAAATCATCTTGAAAACGCAACTAGAAAGAAATAGAAACAGTGAAACTGGAATGCCAAGGATGGATTCTATCGATCATATTATATATGTATATATACAAGAATGTAAATGCATATGTAAGAATGAATACATCTAGCTCGGAGGAGAGTTGAGAGTTGCTGAGAGCTGAGGAAAACAAGTCATCAGATTAATGGCATGTTGTTGTTGATATTAGAAAGCACATATTGGTAGAAACTATGATTCAAATTATTTACGATGCTAATGTCTATATGGAAATAAAATTGGCCACCATTCTTCGTTTGCATCGACGAATATTTTATTCCTGCAACGTACGTAAAATATCTATTTCATATACCATTCAACGCCAAAAGAAAGCGACATATATTGTATCCCGTTTTAAATAGATGAGTGGTTCAGAGAGATATGTGTCATCAGTATACTAGTATAAATGAAAACATTACCCTCTGCATTGTACAAAAATGTACTGTTATTCAGTGAAATTGCGATGTATTTAATTTCTCTTGGGACAATTTTTGACCCAAAATCTCGGAGTCGGAGATGATACCAAGTAGGACAAAACAAGCATTTCAAACATATTTAAGACGAAACGGTACTTAATCTTTAATCAATCGTACAATATTAGGGAAAATAGCGGCCAAGCTAATCGTAATTTGGAATTTTTAAAAGAGTACTTGGCAAGTGCGTCGATAGAGTAAGGGAAATGAGCTACTTGACTCTCCCTTGTTAGACCGCACGTGGAATACCCTGCCAGTATTAGGGATCCTTAAGGGGTAGGCTTGAAAACAGAGTTGGAATGCGTGCAGAAAGGATCGCTAAGACAACCGTTAAACCGTTAAAGGCCGTTAAGCTAACCTTGTCAGTGTTACTGTCTTTTTGAAGCAACTGGGATGGGACCTTCAGACCATCGATTACAATTTAGAGTTGATCTAGTATGTAAGTTCAAAATCGATTTATTCTCTGATGAAGTAAATAATATTTTACAAAATTCGACATACTATGATAGATCAGATAATGAGAGTAAAATTAGGAGACTAGACTGCAGGTCGGAGAAATTTAAAATGAATTTTTCCCGCAAACGATAAGAGACCATAGCAGCTTGAATAAAACGGCAGTAATTGTTCTGCCCAATTAAATTTTAATGTAAATATTACACTACACGTGTTTCGTCTCACCTTAGGTTTTCATCATCAGGTCTACACAAGTTATGTCTCCAATGGGAATATTTATACATGAGCAAAGTAAAGAGGGGGGGGGATTCTTGACAAAAGAAGGAGTTAGTAGAAAGGAAAGGGGGGGACCGTATCCTTGTCCACCTGAAAACCCAAGACTGTACTCCCTTTCCCCCCCTTCTCATTCCTCTGCTTATCTCCACAATTCACAAGAAAACCCCCCACATTGTCCACTCTCCCAAATCCTCGAGAATTTCACTTGTCTCGTAACAACGCCTCCTCTCCTGATATTCTACTTCAACCTTCCACCCCCCCCCTTTCCTTACTACTACCTCCTTCTTTTGTCAAGAATCCCCCCCTCTTTCCCTTGCTCATGTATAAATATTCACATTGGAGACATAACTTTTGTAGACCTGATGATGACGCCCGAAGGAGCGTCGAAATACTTGTAGTGAAATATTTACATTAAAATTTAAGTGGACAGTACAATTACTGAGTTTTATTTATGCACTAAAATGCTGTTCCACCATATTTCACCAGAGACTGTCGAATTTGACCATAACAGCTGCCAATGAGACTTTTAACTAGGTTTGTCTATAGCTAGTGTAACTCTTAGTAGTAGCAATTCTCCCTAATACTTGTATCATTATGTTCTACCCAGTACTTACAGCATGTTGTGCATGTTTTCACTCTTGAATCTTTCTCCGGTTAAATAGTCGTTAAAAAATAATTACTAACGGTCTCGCTGACATTGTTAGCATATAATAAGTGAAGTTCATGCTTGTGAGGCTTCACCTTCTGACAAGCGTTAGCGATTTATGATAATGCATCAAAAGACGTAGTCACACTAAGTTTAAGGTATAGAGTAATGCATTTTGGTGACTACTGACCCTCTGCCACACACCCTTGAGGTGGCTTGCAGGGTAATTTATAGATATAGATGCCCTTTGAATGTGATTTCAATCTCTCTAACTCCCCACTTCATCTATGCGACTGGTATGCCAATGATGAATACCAATCTGCTCATATTTTTGCACGATTACATTTTCGCTCTGAAGAATATGACTTGTTCTAATAAACTTTCCTAAAATTTCATATTTTACATTTCAGCTTGAACACAAATTCCAGTCATTACATCTTGTTTGCAATATTCCTTTCCTCCCGTTTAGTGTCCCGTTTCTGCAGCTGACCATCAGAGAAATCTTCCAAAATCTTGAAGAAAGAGTTGATAATTCCGGCTTTTCCCACAGCAAGTACTTCCCATCTGGAGCCTGAAAGTGATTTCAACACTTTTTTATTTCCAAGGAAATCTTTAAAAATTCTCCAATTAGCAGTCGAGGCAGAAAAGAATGAGTATAGTATTTTTCTTCATCTGATGATGAGGAAACTTGAAAAGCAAAGGAATAGCATTTGACTTAAGCCAGCGGCCACCGAATGTTTCTTGAACAGAACAATGTCTGGATAAATATTTCGAACGAAGTTTAGAACATACCATTGGTACGAATGTATCCCTTTTCAAAACAATTATTCACATCCTTATAAGTTATTCGTCAGTAGGAATATTATTGCTCGTGGAAGGGGTAATACATATGTATGAGTTTATTTACGAATGAGTAAAGAGAGAATCCGGTGAGTGATAATAATCAGACAGATGAGCAAGTGAGATCTTTCATGATACCCTCACACCGTAAACAAATAGAACTCACACTATCGCGATTATTATGTGAAATCATTTTCATAAAGAAAGGTCATCTGCCACAAAGCACGTGACCTGGCTTATCCCTCCCTCAACTTCATGTCGTGATTCTCCTTCTACATATATTCAAGGTCTATGGTTACATGGCACATCCTTCTCTCTCAAATTTCCTCACTGATGCTTCCTCCGAATTAACACCACATTTAATCACTGTCATCTTTACTGCATATAACTTCCCTTTCATAAAATGAGACTCCTAAGCTCTTTAGAGTAGCCAGCATTATGTTTCTCTCCACATTGTAAAATGCTTTCTCTCGGTCAATGAAGCGCGTATATGTGGACAGCTCTCTTTGCATCCTCCACTATATAATAAGTATCAGGGCCGACGTAGCTTCAATCGTTCCTTTACTTTTCCTGCATCCAACTAAGTTGTTATTGTATCCTAACTTTTCCTTTACTCCATTCATGATATCTTTCGTTTTCTACTCCATCCTCCTGCTGATCATTCTAGGTAAAGGTTATATTGCATGTAAGGCTATTTGTTCTGAAATATTTATATCTCTCGGATCTTTTATTCTTTGGGGTGGATATTATTACATTCTTTATAATGTCGATTGACATTTGCTCAGTTGAGTAGGTGCCACACATTAAGCTGCTTAACTTATCCAGGATCCTCATTCCTGCATACTTATGGAAGTCCGACGGAGTTTCATCATATTATAGCACCTTCTTCTCTCATGCAGTCCTTCATAGAGTCATAACTTTCATTTTATAATATGGATTATCATTCTTCATCTTTATCCGCAATATACCCATCATCTAGAATACTGCATTGCAATACCTTTCCACTATTATATTTCTCCAGACACTCTTTCCATCTCTTCGCTTGGTCTCATTAACATTGAGAATTTCATTTTCTTCCCTCAGTATGACATTTCCTTTAATTGGGCGTTCAATTAAGCAAAACATTACATTTTCGCTTTTTATCCGCTTTCCTGGCCATTCTTGATTTAAGGCTAATTTTTTTCCTTTTAATTTTATACATTTGCTGTCCTTCATATGAGTAAGAGTTTTTGTACTTCCCTCCTTTATCTATTAGGACAAGTACTTTCTGTGTAATCCAAGTATCCCTTTTATTTGTTTTTCACCTGCCTACTTTCTCATCAGCTGCATTAAAGATCACTTTTCTGATTACTTGCCAAGTGTCTTCGATTTTTTTGTATCGTTTTCAACCTTTTCGGCTTTGCCTAGATTTTTTGATAGGCCAATATGTTTCCAGCTTCCTACAGTCTCTCCGCCTGCCATTAATTCTCCTACTTTGTTGACGTTCTTTATTTTTAATATGCTTATACCTTTATTTGTTTTTTTGGCGACAAGGCCATATTGAACGGAGACCTTAATTAGCATCTGTCACCTATTTTTGTCTTCCCATACCATACTTTCATTATTTCTTACCTCCTCGGCCACCTACAACTGCATTCCAGTCTCCACGAATAATCAGATTTTCATCCCCTTTCCAATTAAATATCATTTCTTCTATTACGTCGGGCGTCTTCTAATGTAACATCCTAGGTATCTAAAAAGGTATGTATAGCAGTAAGCTAAATGCTCCTAACGTTTTTTACTAATCTAACCATATTTACCCTATCATTGTATTGATGTTTGGTTTTCACTCGTAAACCTCTACTTTTCCTCAGTAACATTCAAACACCTGCGCTTCCATCCCTGGATCTTAAGTAGTTATTCCGGTAACTGTCATATCGGAAGTCCCCTTCCGTGGACCATTTCATTACGATAAAAGTCATAAACATCATGATCCATTCCTCTTAACTCCATTTTTGCGTTTTCAAGCCGCTTATAAACGCGAAGTGGCGTTATTTTTCCAGGTACAATTCCTATAATGCTGCTTATCATTCTTGACTTTTGTTTTCTCACTAGTAGGCCTATCCCGGAGATCCAAATGCGGTCTAATATACCACCGAAATATTTTACTCCAGAGAATTCCATCACGTTTATTATTGTAAAAATTATTAGAGAAATATTTTATGAGCTGCTTCACACCTGGATAATAAGCTGGTGATTTCGAATTGCTTTCCATCTCGCAGTACTACAGACGTTTCAGTAAATAACTCACCAAACCTGTATTGCAATAGGTTTTTTTTACTGACTTACTTGGTATCCACCTTAAGTCATACGAAGCTGATCCCTTCTCCGGATTCTTGGCTGCCTATTAGTTGGCGGCAGCCATTCACCAAGTAACGGCATATTTTAACAGATTGTCTTTGATTTTTCGAATGCTCTCAACCAAAGATGGTCCCCTTCACCCTTCAGATACCACCACGTTTTACCATGTAAGCTTATTCAACCAGTAAACTCACCTATTTTGAAGATAGTATCGTTATATCAAACAATTGATCCAACATCCGCTACCCGGTGGACGCGTTCTTTAGCAGTAAGCTAGACTCGAGTAGTTTAACAAGCCTTATGATCGAACTCAGAAGGTAATGAAAAATCAGTTTGGGAAAAGAATCTTTATCAGGTTGCGGATTACTAGGTACTGCTATTTTCATTGTAATCTACAGGTAAGATTTAATGGAAGTCATAAAATCCTTCAAAGTTTTACATTTGCCAGGGAATATATACCGATAGTATTTTATTACAATTTCATTCATCTCAGCGTATATCCTACCACTCTTTATCATGACCTTAAAATCTATTCCCTTTGCCTTCCCCTTTCCTACTTGCCCAACATCCTTCCCACTATCACGACCTATAGCGATTCATCGCCGCTCATTACCTCTTCCAAGCACCTAATCTCATCTTGAAGTTTCCTTTTATTGCCAACCATTTCAATTACTTTCTCCTTTGTCATCCTTCTCGTCCACCCCAAATTTTCCGTCCTCCTCCACACCTACTTCTCGAACGCCTGCAGCCTTTTCTCATACACTGCTATACTTCATAATGAACTCTTAACCAGCCTCTTCGTTACATTCCTACCCAAGGTCCTCGTCATAAGCTCCTTCCTATTGCTGAATGCTTCTTTCGCTAGCGATATTCGTCATAATGCTTTCGCAACCATACCCATTTTTACTAATGTACTACCCAAGCAATAAAATAGCTCAACTTATTCTAGTTTCTGCCCTCTTACTTTTATGGCCAACCACGCTTTTTTTTCTAAGAGAATCTCATTAATTTTGTCACCTTATAAATTTTCTTCATTCAAAATTTCCTGCAGTGAATTTTTAATGTTTCTACTACAGCTTGCACTCCTAAACTAAGCAACGTCTTGTTGTCCGAGATTCTAATCGGCTTTATAAGCTGGCATCCCACTTTAGTTTCAACATTTAGCTCTTCCAGAGCCTCTGTTACTATTTTTTGAAATAAATGTGAAGCGATGTGCTTGTTTTTTTTAACCTCATAAATATTTTTCTACGTAACTCCTTTTCTGTGTTAAAGTTTAACCAGTTACTTTATACTCCTTGCATTCTGATGCTTTCTTCTTCTCTGGGATAAATACCAGGACTGATTTTTCTAAATCCTATGGCCATAGATATATTCCTCATAGATCCTACGAGAAAACGACAGTCTTCATTTATTGCCTGAATAATTTTTCAACTCTGAAGGTATGTTATGCAAAACCACGACTTTTTTTTCCTTCATCTTTCGTGATGACTTTTCTATTTCGATGTCGAGTATCAACGGGACGAGGTTATTCATCTCTGTCGCTCCCTCATCCTCAATATCTAATTTTAAGTTCATATTTCCCTCACTACTGTCATGAAGCTACTCTAATGATTTTCTCCACCTTTCTTTAATATATTTTTTTTTGTTAATTATCCTAACCTCTGCTCTTAACCGTTGATGTTGCTCGCCCTCACCTACGGCCCGAAAACTGCTTCAATTTAACCTATAGCGCACTCGTTTCTCCATCTCATTGTAGCTTATCCTTGCATTACCCTTTCTACCAGTTGTCCTACTTACGGTTAGTTGTCTTTATAATTTTATTGGTTAATTCCTTATATCTTCTCCTCCCAATTTCAATATTGACGTTTTTCCAAGACGTTCACTACATTATTTTCCTTATCATTTCCATTTGGACTCATTGGTTCCTCATAGTAATCAGTTCTTAATTATTCCTATTATTTTCTCTGCCGCTCTTGCACTGCCTATATTTTTATTCTTTCGTGTGCTTTGCTTCATGTTTCTATCCACTTGCTCGAGGTATTAATTAATAATTTCATTCATTTAATATACATTAATGCATATTTTGTTTTTAGTTGAGGAAGAAATACAAGAAAAACAAATCATTTCCATTCCATTCTAATCCCTCCTTTTCGTACCTCTCAATTCTCCCAAGTTCCACATCTTCTTCCTCCAACATTTACAAAACCTTGTGAATCCAACATCACATTTCATCCTTACTAAATTATCATCTGAGCCTCCGGATATCTTCGCGATTTTTTGACACTGTTTCTATTTGGGATGTGCGTTATATATCGATATACCGGTATGTCATATATATATATATATTTGCCGATATACCGATGTATAAGAGTTCGCGACAAATCAACATTTTAAGATTGAAGCGAAAGGCTATCTCTTTTTAGTGAAAAGTGATTATTTTTTCCGAATAAGAGCAACGACTAGAATGAAAACGATATGAAATAAATCTTCATTCTATATTAAAATTGAATAGAAAAAATAATTTATACTCACATGTAATCACATTAAAACTTATTGTTGCATTGACAATACAAAACACCGTATCACTTTCGATAAGACACGTGATGCCAATGGTGGGAACTTGAAAGGATAGCCATATCAACCTCCATGGCTGTAGTCTCTTTAAATATTCCATGGGTTAGGCTATGACGTTTCATAAGTGTGTTATATAAATTCACTATGGAAAAAATACATGTTAGGTTAAGTATTTGTTTTCATTGCAAATGCGTGGCGTGCGGAAAGCTGCGGATCGTTTGATTGAATGTTATAAAACTGAGTTCATCATCCTAGATATAATTATTACACGCAGGGAAAAAGATTGCTTAACATTTTTTTCATGACTGTAATATTTTTTTTAATTATTAGGTTTTGGATAATTAATTTTGTTTCGCCAAATTCGGATTCAATTCTGTTAAGAAAATTTACATCCTGTTCCGAGCATGGCCGTCTGATGCCCTATTATTAATTCACAGCGCTTTACAGAATACGTAGCAGCAGCGCCGAATAGGAGAAACACTTCATTAGGTGAATTCAAAAACAAGGCAAAAAGAGTTCTTCATACTTTTTGAAATCGTAGTAAAACGGTAAAACCAATGAAATTTAACTTCCCATTTTCCTTTGCTATAGGGAATTGTCAACAACCGCACTTCCTTCTAAAATAATTCCATAACTTAATTACTGAACTTATGTATGAAAATCTTCATTTTGAGCAATTTATCGGGTACCGGTATTTAAAAAACAGCACCGAATATACCGGTATATCGACCTAAAAAAATATACTGGTATATATCGGCATATCGGCAAAAATGTATCGGACATATCGGTATTTCGATATATAACGCACATCCCAAATAGGAACACTGTCAAAAACTCGCGAAGATATCCGGAGGCGGATGCGGACTCAGATGATAATTTAATAAGGATGAAATGTGATGTTGGATGCACAAGGTTTTGTAAATGTTGGAGAAAGAAGATGTGGAACGTGGGAGAATTGAGAGGTACGAAAAGGAGGGATTAGAATAGAGTAGAAATGATATGCTTTTCTTGTACTTCTTCCTCCACTAAAAACAAAATATGCATTGATGTATATTAAATGAATGAATTTATTGATGAATACCTCGAGCAAGTAGATAGAAGCGTGAAAAAAAGCACACGGGAGAATATAAAATAGGCAGAGCAAGAGCGGCAGAGAAAATAATAGGAATAAATAGGAACTGATTACTATGAGGAAGCACTGAATCTTAAAGGAATAGATAAATAAAATAATGTAGTGAACGTCTTGGAAAAACCTCAATATTGAAATTGGGAGGAGAAGATATAAGGAATTAACTAATAAAAATATAAAAACAACTAACCGTAAGTTTGACATCTGGTGGAAAGGGTAATGCGAGGAAGCGCTACAGTGAGGTGGAGAAACGAGTGCGCTTTACGTTAAAATGAGGCAGTTTACGGGCCGTAGTAGAGAGCGAGCAACACCAACTGCTAAGAGCAGAACAGGTTCGATAATAATCAAACAAAAATATATTAAATATGATAAATATAAGTAAAGAAAACATTAGATGTGTGACTTTTCTCATATTTCCCTTATTACATTCTTTGATCACGATATCATATTGATGACATCGAGATCATGCGGAGGTTTCCGAAAAGTGTCAAAAACTCACTCAGCATCCCTTCAGGGTCACTCGTTCTGTTGAATACGGATTCACATCTTATTTTAGTCCTCATGAAATTTGAAGTTAGATTCAAAAGGCTTTGTAAAAGTGAAACATGGACGCATCGATAGGAGCGAGTACGTGGGAATATCGAAAAGGTGAGTGTGACATCACTTTGTTTATAAAACGGGGTTGTTGCGGTAAAACTACTAATTCAATGAATTCATGACTTCAGGTTAGTAGAACACTGAGTTTTTTCTTATAATTTTTATTTCAAAATGCTTTTTTTGGCTTTCACTATGGTAAAGAAAATATAAGAAACTGAAAGAATATAAATGAAAATAATAAAAAGTCGAGCAATGTAATGAGCTTGTGACGGGACGTAAGAACAACTGCATAAGATACAACTGTATATGGAAAATGCATCAAATGATATAATATATACGTATAACCTTATGAAATTATGCATTAACCACATGGTTACCAACAAGTCTCACACTTTGTAGTATAACATAACTCTTTCCCTTCTCTTATCCTTCTAATATAAAACCCCCAACAGCCTATTTTTCCTTTGGTTATAACCTCAGAAGGATAACCATGTCTAAACTAGTTGAAACATTAGCTTGCATCATATGAATAAAGGGAGAGAAGAGCAAGCATGAATGACTTAATCCAACCCATTAAAGTTTTATCTGAAAAAATATTTATCGACTTAGCTTTTTCAATTGTTAAACCTGACAAAACAGAATAATTAAAAGGATACTAATAACTTGAATATTTTTTATACTTATCATTTTCATATTTGTCTAAAAAATAATGATGGTACATACTTACTTAAGGATTACTATTTCAAAATATATGTAAACCAAACTATACTACTTAATATTTCATACCCTTACTTGGATATTCTTGTTATGGACGGCAAATAATGGAATATCTTATGCTGGTTTGACCTAGTAATCAGTATTACAAAATGATGGTTATAAGATTATAATTAAGAATATTTAGTGATAGAACGGGTCAGGAGAAATGTATCATTAAAACAAAAATATGGTAAACGTGATTTGAAATTCGCTTTCTGGAATAAAATGTTTATTCTAGGAAACATATGAGAACTCATGCAGTGCTCTGCTGATTACCCGTGAAAAGGAGAAATTAAGGAGGAAAATAATACTGAGTCATGCAAGTTCACAGTTATCGTGAAATAATAAAGCAAACTAAATTATAATACTGTAAATATATATTTTCCTTTATAGAGGAAACGTATTGTGTTGATACCAATAGTTTTTAATGCTTTTGATATCATTATTAAAAGTATTACTTATGACGAATGGATGGTGAATCTACAATCCAAGAATTTATTTTCTTAGCTTGAGTGCAATGAAAATGCTAAAATTATGATTAAAAGATAACCATTTAAGGAGATATATGGCTCAATAATATCTAAATTTTTTTCAGGAGCCTTCAGAGTCATAAAATATGTACTAAAACTCTAAGACATGAAAATGCCATACAACATCCACTAATTTGGTGCTACAGGGAAAATGGGAACTAGGTGAACAGAAATTGTCGATCAACATTTAAATGAATGAAATTCTCTTGTTTAATATACCTAGCCTGTTTTACAATATTTATCTATTATTATTTTGCCCCTCGAATTGGATTATTCAGTTCTCTAAATGTTAAAGAGGAAATAAAAGAGGAAAACTTCTACGTCTAGAGAAAAATTGGGTCTATGGTATACTTCTATACTTGAGCTGGAAGTTATTGCCATAATGCGAAATCAAGATCGAATTTTGATGGGAATAAATTAATTTCAGTACCAATCACCGCAGTACATTCCTTTCAAATATATTTAATTTAATTATTGCCTTAACTTTGAAGTAATGATCAAATAGTACGTGTCGGTGTACTTAATGAAGTTAAAAAAAATGAAGACGTGGCTCATAAAGAGAGCAATTGCTTCAATGAGTATCACAATATTGTTGACAGAAGGATAGAATATTTTACAACTCAAAAACGATAGGATGGAACATAAATTGCATCTCCTGAATTTATTAGAATTTAACCCGAATCCCTTGCATTTGAGCAATAGCCTTGGTGTAAGAGAATCACCGAGGAGCAAGTGCAGGTTTTTCTTCACAATGTTAAATGTGCTTTGCAGAAACAATCGGACACATTTATTATAATCTCCTCTTCTGCTTCTTCTCCCCGGCGCTACAGTCCCGGGTGGACCTTGGCTTCCTCCACGATCAGCCTCCATTTCATTCTGTCTCTGGCTTTCTGTTTCTGTCTTTCTCTCCAGTATCTCACTCCCATTGTCCTCAAATCCTCCATCGCATCAGCCAGCCATCGCAATCATCGCCTTCGCCTCTGTCTTGAGGCATCCAGCCTCCCTCTCAGTACCTTTTTTCGCCATTGCCGCATCTTGCATCCTTTCCACATGGCCAAGCCACTGGAATCTCATGGATCTTATTAATTTAACAATATGCTCTCCTTTCATTATTGCCTTTGATTGCTAATTACTTTTTATTATTTGCAATCCATTCTAGATGACTCTAGGTACACAAATTCTCCGCATTACTATCCTTTCTAATATTTTAAAATAACTCTCCTTAATGATTGTGACTTCCCAGGTTTCTGCTACATATGTTATTATTTGGCATGATAAGTGATGTGTATTTGTATTTTAGTGTTTCTGTTTATTAACTTGCTCTTAAGCATCCTCTGATTTACGTAGTATGCTTAATTTCCTTGCTGGTATTTTTTCGTTTATGCATGCTCTGCTACTGTTTTCACAATTAATTATAATCTCTAGACGTTTGAACTCTGTCGTCTGCTCCTTCAAATATTATCCGTCCAATTTTCAGGTCATGAATGAATTTAGGCTTTCCAGATGATTTAACAACCATGTATTTAGTTAATTTTGTTAGTGCTGATGTTTAATCAATAATCCTCTTTTCCTTGATACTTTCTCCAACTCTTTGCACATCTGCGCTAATCTTTGTGTAAATCTGGCAATGGGTACTATATCGTCGGCGTATGCACATGTTTTGCTTGATTCATTTAATATTGTTCCTCTTTGACATTTTGTTTCTTTAAATTTACGCAATTCTAAAATAAACTGTGTGTTTGATAGGCCATCTCCTTGCTTCACCCCTGTGCTGGATTAAAATTCATTGGATACTTGATAAGGCACATTAAATTTATCCATCGTCTTATTCAATGGCATTTTAATCAATCTAGTTTATTTATTTGGTATTTCGATGCCTTCCATTGCTTCTAATAATTTAATTCTGTTTATACTGTTGAATGATTGTTTAAAGTCTACTAACAGCATATGAAATTCAATGTCACGGTCGTAATATTATTCCATAATTTCTCTAATTACAAGCTTATAGTCTACAGTACTTCTAATTGGATCTAAATCTTCACTGATATTCTCCAATTTCCTTTGCAATTACTACTTTCAACCTTCCATTAATGATGCTCTATATTATTTGATGCACTAAATTTAACATTTTACAGCATAATCCCTCTATAGTTCTCGCAGACAATTATGTTTCCTATTATATATTAGGCATAAACTCCCCACGCTCCATCCTTCTGACGTTTTTTCTCTTTCCCACGAACACGTATTAGCTTATGTATAGCGTCAGTTATTACTTCGTCTCCATATTTAGCTAACTCTGTAATAATATTGTCTTTCCCTCGGGCTATATTGTTTTTTCAAGTTTTGTGCAATTTCCTGCCTAGAGGGCGTTTCTATGTATGAAGTTTCCATAGTATTTATTTCTTCTCAATCTTCTTTTTCTAGCCTATCTTTTTCGTCTATTGTTACTCTCTCCCTATCTGCTGCGTTGAGGAGTACTTTAAAGTATTCAATTCATCTTTCCAGGACTTAGTTCTCATCTTGGATTATATCGCCTTCCTTGTTTTTTGCATACCTCCATTCTAGGTTTGTATCTTTTTTTCACCCTCTTTGCAGCCCTATAGAACTTTCTTCTTTCGTTTCGTTTGCTGTATTTCTCAGTATCCTCTAGGTCTTTCTTCTTTTTTTCCATTTTTTCTACTTGCTCGCCCTGTTTGCTTTGCTTGTCATTTCTCGGTATCTATCAGTGATCATTCATTTTTTTTTCTACTGTATAATTTGGGTACTCTCGCCATCAAAGCAATCAGCATTCCTTATCCTCACCTTTTCTCCCAAGGTGTTTTTGTAGCTTCGTTTGGAACTTGCTAATATTTTTTGGTAATTTTTCTTGACTTCTGTGTCTTATATTAACTTATCTGTGTTCAATATCCCATTTCCCAGCTTTAGACCTTTCTGTGTTTTCATCCTCCTCTCCTTATTTTAGCTTTTACGAGTTGATGATCGGAGTCACAATTTGGTCCTCTATGGCTTCTTACGTCTACAGCCAATGTGGAGTGTGTCTGAGATAGTCCGTATGGACTTTTTTGTGTGGGATTGTATTAATTGTAATAGATTTTCTATTATATATTACAATCTACTATCCCTTTACCAATTTCGTTACTTTTATTATTAAATTTATGTATACCTGCAACTGTATGTGCCTGCAACTAGATATGTTTCCTTGCCTTTTTTGCATTTAAGTCACCGATTATTTTATCAGCGTCATATTTCTGAAAATTGTTAGATATGTCATCCATTTGGTCATTTAAAATTTCTTTCTCCCCTTCATCTTGATCTTCTGTTAGAACATGTACTGACACTATTGTTTTTATTAAATAATCTTCCTTTCATTCTAATCCTGCATATCCAATTATTTACTGTTTCCAACAAACTCTCTATCATGTTTATTGTCATTATAATCCCTGTTTATAGCTGTCCTGTTCATATTTCTGGTGTTCTATTTATTAGTGTTTAATTTGGTTTGTTAATTATTCCTTGTTCTTGTCATCGTGTTTACTGTAATTTCTATAATCCATATTATATATTTTAGCATTTTTATTATTATCTGCTTCAGTTTTCTCGCCTGTTACATGATTATCACATTCCAGGTGGCATGCATAATATAATTATTCATACTCCGTTTGAAATGCCGTGTCCGCGTCCGTTTTGTACGTCTAACCATCCGAGGCTGTTTTTTTTTGTTTCTTTGAACAATGCCTATTTTACAGGGGGAGGTTTAGGCCCTCGCCTCACCCCAACCTGGAGGACCAGTTCATCTCGTTTTATCTGGCCTCTCCACTTCGTCCCGTTCGCCTTGGCAGGCCCAACCAGTAGCTATGCTACCGCCGGCACGGCGATCAGGATAATTTAGACACGTAAGCTCCCTCACCACGTCAAGGTAGAGACGTCAACTGAGGGTAATTGTTATAAACTTAGTGGATTCTTTCTCCTCCAACCTAAAAAAATAATTAATAGCAATTAATACAATTTTCACCCCATTCACAGCTTCGTTGTGTTTAGGCAACTTCAAGAATAAAACTCTTTGCCCATTAATGAGCTAAGACTAATAAGCCGTAACTTAGTAATCCCGTCTCTTCCTCACTAACTCTGGAAGCACTGCATAAATAAACGAGAGAAAGTCTCTGGCGTCAATTTATGAAAAATCTTTAGCATTTTAATGAGAAGATTTTTGCAACTCCACATAACTTTATTTCACGCACGGTTCAGGTTTCAACGTAGCACGTTATCATCAGGTGACCCGACGTTGACCTGTTACGTTGAAACCACGGTCGTTTGTAAAATAAACTATGGGCAATTACTGAGATACTCTTCTTGTTTTTAAAAAATGGTGAACGTGAGTTTTATATGTATTTAACTAGCTGTGATTGGAAAATCTCTTAAAATTGCCAATATCAGTAATGTGTTTGATCTAGATAAGTGGTCGGCAAACTCATTGGTCTAAAGACCATACCTTTTTCCCCGTCTGCTGAAATTAAGGCAATTTTATCGAGAGGAATATAATGTTTTTCAATGCACTTAATTAGAGCAAATGCTATATTCTCTCCGCGTCCTTGATCTTTTAGTGGCAATAATCCTATAATGTCTTCCTTGAGGACCTGTAGATGAAATAAATCTGGCAAAAAGTGAAACTTGCGATGCTTCATTTATATCACAAGACTCGTCAACTGTTATTGATAAAGCAGAAATCTATTTAAGATCTTTGACCTGATGGCTGGTATTATTCAAAGACATTTTGACTATTCTATCTTTCACTCTTTTAGCAGACAATGGTAACTCTTTAACTATTTTTAGACTATCCGCTTTGTTCTTAAAATCATGAAATAGCTCTTCGGATGTATTTAAAAAATGACTTTTTACGTATTCGCCGTATTTTTATGGTTTCCTCTCCAAGCAATCTCTTGACTAACCACAAAAATTGCAATATTAACATTTTTGGAAGATTGTATCCAGTAATTAAATAGAAAACTAGATTTTTCTCGACTCTTCTGATGTTCAACTGCTTTCTTCCTTGACTCACCGACAGAATATTTTGTACTAAATGACACGGGTTCAGTTGTACAGTGTCTTAGAAAATTTGACTTCTTGTTATGCACCAATTTTGCCAGACCATTAAGACATGTCGGAAGGCCATTTAAGTTTTGAATCAACGCGAAAGTTTACATCCATCTCGGTCCATTAAACTTTAAATTCTCGGTTTTCGACTTCCGTTTTAATTTCCTTCTTCTTTGTAGCCATGCCAAACAGGGCACTTAAAAATAATTCATGGTATAATAATAATGCCAACACAAAATAAAAATAATTCTTAAATTGATGACAAAAATGTCTGTAGGATTTGCAGCTGGTAGGAAAAATACAGGTAACATTATGCTTCGAGTAGGTATTTACTTTTGCCTCCGTCGCAAGATTTGTGGACGCGACTAGCGCTAACCACTGCAAAATGAGACTGCTAGCTGACTGGCTCACTCAACTCGTGCATGCCCACCTCCCTCGTGCTGCGTATCCCGTCGACCGACCGACCCCACACCCCCAGGCGTAAAGGACGATTGAATCATCGTAGCTCTTTAATGCGCCTTCTTCCTTTGGGGAATCTTGTAGGGGAGGCAAAGCGCTTCGGACAGAGGCAGGTGGAATTGCCAACCACAGGGGTGCGGGTTTGAACTACAATTCTAGTCTTTCCCACGGGAACATGCGCTCGGAAGTAAAAAATTGTAGAACGCGATGCAAAGATACCACTTGACGATACGCGTTGACATTTTATCATTCTGGAAATGCATTCTCAATAAATTGCTTCAGAGCACTCACCTAACGATAAAGACACATGAATCTGAAATATATGTGTAAACATTGAAATAATAAAACCAGTCATCACGAAGTTTCAATCGCACTGTGTGAGTTCGCCCGCGTACGGTATTTTGTGGAAGAGCCACACTCAACCGTCAACTCAGGGGGTTTGCCGACCACTGATCTAGATGATCAGTAGTTCAATACAATCTTTTGACAAAGATTTATTCGCATAACTTCTGATTTAACTTGAAACGTTAAATATTCTAGAAAAACCACGAGCTAATAATTTTCTGAATTCTTTTGGTTATATCCCACTAATTCACTTTTTCGGCTTTGCCTAGAGTATTTTGATAGGCCAATATGTTTCCAGCTTCCTTCAATACCTCCACCTGCCATTAATTCTCTTATTTTGTTGACCTTCTTTATTCTTTATATGTATAAACCTTTATTGGTTTTTGTGGTGACAAGGCCAATTTGAACGTAAACCTGAATCAGCATATGTCCCAATTTTTCTGTTTTCCCATGCCATACCTCCATTCTTTCTTACCTCTTCGGCCTCCTTCTACAACTACATTCCAGTCTCCACGAATAATCAGATTTTCATCCCCTTTTCCATTAAATGTCATTTCTTCTATTCCGACGGGCGTCTTCTACTTAAACATCCTAGGTGTCTGATGTAGACATGTATAGCAGTACCACCATTTGCTCCTAAGTTTTAATTTCTAATCTAACCATATTTATATAGGAATTGTATTGATGATTGGTTTTCACTCGCAAACCTCTACTTTTCGTCAGTAATATTCCATCACCTACGATTCCATCCCTGGATCGCAAGTAGATAATCCGGTAACTATCTCATCGAAAGTCCCCGCCGCTTTGCGCTTTCGTCGTTTCTCCCTTCTTTCCCCTACCGCCTCCAAAATATGTATGTATTTTCAGTGCTTTTTAGGATTTCTATATCTATACAACAATAAATTGTACAAATTGAGAAATCCTAAAAAATAATGTTAAATGATAGCTAAACATAAATAAAAGTAAAATTTAATTTGAATTATTAGACAGAATTTTTGTTAAGTATAAGTCATTTAGGTTTTTTTGATAAGTCCATATATCATTTAAAATCTTGGGGACGGTTTCACCTTTACAGTTTTATTCTGACATTAATCTACAGCGAACTACACAACCAGTATTACGCGGTTATCAATTTCCTAAAAACTGCAAGTTATTTCTTTGCTTTGCGGTCAAAAAGTAGGAGCTGTCATTTCACTCGATAGTATCACAAAGGAATCCTTGTATAGATATGAAAGCTGAACGTAGCTTTTCATCTTTAATGTTTTCAGTTCATAGAGCCCTACTGGGCACGTCCTGGACCCGTAACTAGCGTCTTCCGGAGGTTTTTTGTAATCCTTAACCCTTCACGCATGTATCTACGAACGATGTTGGCAAACGAAAGAACAATCCTTTTTCAACCATCTAACCCTTTATAGCGAAAACTCTGGGACTCAAAAAATTCTGGGTTTTTTTCTATTTTGGCGATCCTTAGTCATGTAAGATGCAGTATATATAATTTTTTTTCTTTTATTTTTTAAAGGTGACAAAATACACGGTGGGAAATAAATATCCCAAAGACTCTTTTGCACTACTAAATGTTATGTGTGGGCGCTGGGAGAATAATTTCCCACCTAGAGGGAAATGAGTCTACAGACAAAAGTGGCTAAAAGTAATATTAATTACTAGCTTTTTAAATTTTAGCTACAACCTATGAATCGTTTAAAAAGTAATTACTTAGGATTTTTATAATTTTTTTTAGTGTAGAAATATACAAATATTACAAATACTCAAAAAATACAAATATTACATTCAAATATTATTCTAGGTTTTGATTAACAATCTCTTGCCAAAATTCAAGTCTTTTACAGGTAATACCAATTTATACTTTGTGGAATGGAAAAAAAACTTTTTTTGCACACGGCAACATTACACTTTTCACAGATCATATTACTTCGTTTATCTTTAGCTTTTGTACTGCAGTAAGATAGCGTCGATATTTTTGGACTAATTTTGGTGAATGAACATTCACTAATCTTACTGAATTTTCTGAAGTCAAGTGTCCTGCCGGATTATTCCTTTTTCTACCAAACCCTCTTCCTAGTGCACGGCCTGGGCGTTTTCTGTTAGTGAGTTTCCTAATCAGCTGGTCTACCAAAAGGCTCCTGTATTGCAAATGTGAGAGGTGTTTCTGCTTATTTTTCCTCGATTCTTCTCGGTAGAGAACGTATGAATTCACTACGCAGCAATCTAAGAAATAATAGAAGAGTTTGAGCCACCATTTACTTTTTTTTGGAAGTATCCAATAATGTGACATGTGTTGGTCAACATTGTCTACTCCTCCCATGAATATATTATAATCTGCTATGACTTGAGGACAGTCAACACTCTCCTGCTCACCATTTTTATTTCTTCGTAGAACTTTGGTTTTCATGGAGGGGTTATGCATGCTGCTTATAGCTGATACGGATTTCTTTCCATGGTCTTTCCATTTCGTTACGGAAATATCATGGCACTGGACAAAATCACTTTCGCGCTTTTCTAAGATTTTATCGCTCTTTAGCAGTTCCATAGGGTAATGTTGCCGAGTGGTTCTCAGCGTACCACATGCAAATATTCCCCTTTTTAGTAGTTTCAGCAGCAGGGGTATGTCGCTGAAATAGTTATAAAAAAATAGACAGTGTGATGAGCCTTCAAGCTTTGTAGAGAGTGTGGTTACTACTCTCTCTCCCAGTTTATGCGTTACCTGGCCATTTGCATCTTTTCATGTATATACTTCAAACGCCAGCATATATCCTGTGACTGCACAACATAATACCCAAATTTTGAATCCCCTCTTTACAGGCTTGAGAGGCATATATTGTTTCATAGTAGTACGTCCCTTGAAGGCAACCATGCCTTCGTCAATTGACAAGAAACGTGAAGGTGAAAACAGTCAAGGGAACGTACTCTCGAGTTCACTAATCAAAGGACGAACCTTATATAGGTTGTCAAATTGAGGTGATCCACGGTTTGGCATATTCTCATTATCATTGTAATGCAGATTCCGCAAAATTTAAAAAAATCTTTTTAGGATCATCACTTGTGCCACTCTCTCTACATGGAAGTTCTGATCACTGCTCCAGTAAAGACGCATGCTTGGGAGTTTATGAAATCCCATGAACACTAAAATTGCAAAAAAAAGCTTTCAGTTCGTCCACTGTGAGGTCGAGACTCCTTCCATGCTGTTTTGCATAGAGATTGCTATGATTGACTATTAAATTTACAAAATTATCTTTCAGAAGTTTAGAAAAGATACTCACAGGACTATTCGTATCTAATGCTACTTTTGGGCCAAAGGGCTGCTTGAAAGTTGTAGCGCAATATTTTTCTGGGTCATGAGCTATTCTGGTCCACTCATAGTCCTCTTCAACTTATTCAGCAGTCAGCAGTACTCATGGCTATGTCACCACTAGCAACATCTGGAGATGAATCATTCTCAGAACTTGACTCGCTGCCATCAAAATAAGACTGTCTTCCCTCCAGAGAGTCTGTAGTGTAATCAGGATCTTCGACAGAATTATCTGAAATATCATCATCTGAGTGCTCCAATTTCGGATCCGGTAACCCAGCTTTCCTACAGCACTTTCGTTTGGCTTGCATTCCACTCACTGATGGAAGAGAAATATCAGGCGTTGATGATAACGATCGGAGAGAAGGCTCTCCCGATGATGATGGACTTTCGACTAGTAAGGAAAATAATCGGAGGTTATAGAGACCAATTTTGAAACCACTTCTAAACATGAAATACTTTAGGAAGAGTTAACTACAAAGACCTGCTAGAAATTTGAATATCGTCAGCATCCGAGTCTCCATTGTAATCCGAATCTATTGCCTGCTCATCAGTAATCTCATCTAACCATGCTCTTATCTTTTCCGGTTCCATTTCTGGAAAAAAGTAGTAAAAAATAATGTGACATAATTTTGCTTCTTTCACAATCACATTCCCAATTATATTATGATGATTAGAGACTAGTGTAATTAATTCGAGTTTATGCTGTTACTAAAAGTTTAAAATTTTCAGAACTGTTCTGAGTTGTATTTCCAAGGATACAAAAATGGGAGAGACTATCAATTTTACCAAACATCAATTCATGAGAGAATGCCGTACCTTGCTGACACAACTGTATACTGACGTTGATACGTTACGGTTACACATGTTCAGAGAAAAACGGTAGACCATGCGTGATTCTACCTGGCCTGTAACACATGTAATTATTCAATATCCAAGGTAGATGTAGCCCAAACCTCGATGGAGCGATTCAATGCCTCAGCAAGAATGTTTATAGTCTCTATTTTGAATTCCCTCTTGTGAACCTCATGCATTTTGCTCACAAATCGAACTATTATTTTGGAAAAAGCCGCAATAAAATTAGTTTCATACCCTTACTGGTTCTAGCTCCCACTCAGCTAATTCCTTTGTTCTGGAGCGCAAGGAGTTTACACATAACGCATACTGAAATGAACCAGTACTCAATATATGGTAACCATGTTTTGTTGTTTCTCAAACTCAAAGAGTTAGGTTTTAGCTAACTTGAGACTACAACATTGAAATAATTCCCTTATTCGAATAATATTTTGGTTGTGGCGAGGTAGGAGAATGAAAAGGCGTGAGCAAAGCCAAGCATTATTTTTGCCTAACTCCCTGGGGTTACATGTTCGCACAAAACCTAGTATAACATCTTTTCCGAAACACAGAATCAAACTTTGCACCTCATTTTACAGAGAACAAGAAGCATAAGAAAGGACAGCAATTTGGCCATTACATTCAATTTCGCCAACCGGCATAACAGGGCAAGCAAATATTGTAAACAAAACTTATGAAAAGGTACATATAACAGAAAACTACCTTTGCATTTCTAACACTGTAGTATACTCATGCAAATACGTTCGCACAAAACAAATGAAATACATTAGTACTGCGTACATGCCTCTTATTTTCCAGATGAAGGTAGTTTTTATGAAAAATCCAACATAAACAAACAAAGCAATGTACTGCCATCAACGTCGGCCCTTTGTGAATCGCTGCGATAAATTTTTCCCAATTTCCACGAAGGAGGGCGATTAAAGCAAAAAAAAAAATGTTCATGCGTACCACTACGCCATCTCCACTAGGAACACCAAACTACGTGCATTGCCGCCGATGGGAAGCATATATCCCAAAGAGCGTTCCCTACAGATATGGTGGGTAAATATTTTCCTAGTAACCTATAAAGGGCTAACCTTTCATTTCTGATTCAAGATTATGGCGGGTAGTGAAGCTTGACGTAAGACAATAAAGTTTGTTTTTTTCTCACGTATTCGAAAATTTTAGCCTAGGAGTTTCTAAGCCTCTCGTATATTAAAAAATAAGCGCTAAAATGCTGTAACATGATATACTCTAGCAATAGCACAAAATTAGGTGTCAGATTGCTTATGAAATTTTCTTCCATTCTCTGCTTGGAAGGCGCCTTCTTATGCAAGGAATTGTAAGAAATTCATTTGTGACAAAACTCGAAATAATTACCCTATTTACAAAAGGAACATTGTGTTATTTTCAGTGAAATACATCTACATCTGGAGACTACCCTGCAAGCCACCTCAAGTGTGTGGCAGGGGGTGAGTGGTGTCCAAAATGCATTACACTGTACCTTAAAAAACTATCACAAGCATAATATATAGAAAATTGAGTGCAAAACCGATAAATAACATGTAATTTTTTCGCGAAAGAAGTAGTAATGATAGATCAATTATATGAATGTCCAACTCTCACTAGGCTGAGTTGACTTGTGTTTCATAGAATATCATCATTATTAAGACCAAACTATTCTCGAAATGTTTCTCCAAATACTCAAGCAGTCGTCTTTTGGAAGACATGAAGACTAAAGTAGAAATACTGATGAAGCTGTGGTCAAAAACCAACGATAAAACTACGAAAGACACGGTATTTCTGCCATGACATTCTACAATTAAAGAACATTAGTACCGAAAGCGATACATATTTCGAGTTATGTTTTACTAAAAAGTGTGAGACTTGTTTTTTAAGTGAAAACTTCTTATGTCGCGTTGAGCACTTTTGTAGATGGGTAAAAGACATTGGACTCGCGTCACCGTCACCGCTACTACATATATGTATAATTATGTATATTCTGTATATAAACAGTATACTCGCTATATACACAGTACTTGTGGATGGGTACAAACCATAGGACTCGCATCACCGTCACCGTCACCATCACCGCTACTAAATATATGTGTAATTGTATATTCTGTATATACACTTTTGTGGATGGGTAAAAGCCGTTGGACTCGCGTCACCGTCACCGTCACTGCTGCTCAATATATGTATAATTGTATATTCTGTATATACACAGTATACTCGCTATATACACAGTACTTGTGGATGGGTAAAAACCATTGGACTCGCGTCACCGTCATCGTCAAATAAACTATACTATAATTTTATTCATATTACATTATATATATCTAATATACGGTTTAGTTCATTAAATTTGGGTTGCTACAAATATTGTGCCGGATAATATAATAGTCCATACTCGTGCAGGAGAGTGTACTCGATACAAGAATAGTGAAGGTTAGTACAATATAACTCAATTTCTTTTAATACGTTCAATTTGAGTAGCTTATTCATATATATATAAACATAAACTTTGCAGACGATAAAAATCTACCATTGATTGAATTTTTAAATAGTGAGTTTGATTTAACGATGTATAATGATCGCAATCTTGGCACAACGAAATATAAAACTACTATTGATGCAGTATTTACAAGACATTTAGGTAAATTCGAATCAAAATTATTCGTTTCTTACTTTAGTTACCATAAGCCTATTGTATAAGTTTTAGATATTGCCGATGATGATGGCGGTGATGATGAAAGAGTTGTTGAAATAATGGATGAAAGTTGATTATTCTGAAGTGTACAATTTTTATGTAAGATAATTGTGTACAATAGAGCAATAAATGAATATTTAATTTATTATATACATGAAACTACTTTCTACTGATTAATAAAACACTTCATTAGAAATTATTCCCTACATTCAAAAATGCCCACGTTATTTCAAGTTTTCACTTCTGTCGGCACTCCCGGAGTGCCTCTTTGTTTTTTTTAACCATGTGGTTAATGCATAATTTCATAAGGTTATGCGTATACATTATATCACTTGATGCATTGTCCATATACTTCTATTGACTTTCCAGTAGTTTTCTTGGTGCAGCGGTTATTACGTCCCAACCCAAGAGACAATACTCGACTTTTCATTATTTTAATTTATATTCTTTCAGTTTTTTATTTTTTCGCGTGAAGTGTTCCCATTGCCTTGTCTCCGAGCATTGACTAATTGAGTCTATCATTGAGACTTATCATTATTATTATCATTTATATTCTTTCAGTTCATTATTTTTTCTTAACCTTAGTGAAAAACGTAAAAAGCATTTTGAAAAAGAAATTATGAGAAAAAACTCAAGAGTTGTACTACCCTGAAGTCATGCATTCCTTCAATTAGTAGTTTTACCGCAATAACACCGTTTTATCAAAAAAAAAGGCAATTCACGCTGACTCTTTCGATATTCTCCCATTTTCGCTCCTATCGATACGTCCAAGTTTCACTTTTACAAAACCTTTTGAATCTAACTTCACATTTCATGAGGACTAAAATAAGATGTGAATCCGTATTCTACAGAATGAGTGACCCTGAAGGGTGAGTTTTTGACACTTTTCCGATACTTCCGCCTGATTTCGATGTCATTAATATTATATCGTAAACAAATAATGGAATAATGGAAATATGAGGAAAGTCACACAGCTAATGTCTTATTTACTTATATTAACCCTATATTTCCTCCTCCCCTGTCTTAATTGAGAACTTGTGGTGAACGAACGTGTAGTGTTCCCATTGTCTTGTCTCAGACCTTTGACTGATTGAGTGAGTTTTAAAGGGGTTGTAAAGCGGTGGTCTCCACAATGCCTGCATGTTCTGAGTTTAGTTTGATATTTAAACGTATCCTGAAAACGGTGACCCGCGGCACTTGTAATGGAGTTCTTCGTCTTACTTGTGACGCTCCAGGCGAGGCTGATTTGCAAAATCTGGCGGATACGAATCAAAGCTGGGACTGCCCAACCTGCAATACCAAAAGTCTTTCCACCAGTTGCAATGTTACCCTAATTTTAACTTTAGGAGCTGTATCTCTCAACCAGGCAGTATTCAACCAGGATAAAGGAGTTACGGGATTGTGTCAAGGCGATTCAGGATGACCAAGATGCGCTTACACATTCCAAAATAAAAGAATTGGGTAAACTGCGTAGTGATATGTCGGCTTGGAGAGTTGATCAACGAGAGAAGTATTATTATTGCCATCAATAATGACTCCCTTTCAAGTATCTGTGCTAGATTTGACAGTCTCGTTGCTGAAAACAATGCCTTGTGAGGCGAGCGAATAACCTGCAAGTTGCGAATTGATCTCTGTATAAGTGGATTCTTTAAGCAGTGTTGCAACGGCGCCCCCGGCTTAGCTAGGTCGCAGGTTCCTCAAGGCAAGTACTCACAGCAGTGCAGATAAGGGAAAGGGGATGATACGAATTCCATCTGGACTCGGTGGGGAGAGAGTAACGGGGAGGAGAAAGGGGAACCAGCGCAAGCCGTAGCTGCTGGATTTCCTTACACTGTACAGGGTGCTCAACATTCGGTCACACTGTCATCGTAGTAAATCGGGAGATGGGATAGAATAAGGAAGTAAGGGAATAGGACATAGCTCTCACTGCTAACTCAAAGCTACTTGCACTCACGGCCGAACTCCTCGGCACCGCCGACTACACGTCCCTCCTCCTCCAGGGCCGGTTGACCGGATTTATACAGGCCATCGTCACTATACCTATGCGTATAGTGACCTTGACCCGCTAAGGGGGGTATAGCCAATTTGATATAGGCCGGACGCGAGTGGTGACCCCACTCTAAAACGCGATGAGGCGGGCGCTTCATACAGGAGAACCCCGAAATGTTAGTGTTTTGGAAATTCGAGGAATTTTGGTTGTCTGGGGAAGTGTCGGTGGGCAAAATGTTCCTCTTTTCTAATTAAGAGCAATAATTCAACAGGAGAGTACATGAAATTTGTCCGAAAAAAAGGATGATTCTAGCAGGTAAAATAGTCTAGTTTTTCACGAGTCACCTTGACCTCAGTATCCCTGACACCCCGAGCTACGTCAATGAAGTGCTATGTGCAGATAAGTGAAAAGTTTTTCCTTGGCGCTTAAAAAGCCAGAACGGAGAAACATTATAAATATCTATGGTTACGACATGGTCAAATATTTATGCAAAAAGCAGAGAAAGAACAGGTCATTGCGATAACGCGTATGGATGAATTATATAATTTGTAAAACAAAATGATGTATCTATATAATAGTGAATTTAAGGCGAAATGCCGTTCAATTATTCGCCAAATCATCCGAAGTCTCAGAAGTTATTTCGATCTTTTTTAGCATGTATAATATCAGATGTGCATTCTCCCGAATGATATTATCTTCTGTGAAATATGGATTTACGAAGAAAAAAAATATATGCGGGTAACCAAAAATATGCGCAATTACAAAGGCAATACATCAACTGGCATAATTGAATGTATTATCGATGTAATTTTTTGCATATTTATTTTGTTTTCAGTTCCTTCAGCTGATTTTTTATTTGATTATTTAGAAAATGCAATAAATGATACATATTTGTTTATGATTGCTCTGAGAAGTAAACTTTTCAGTTAAATTATTTTCTGATGAGTGATAAATTGTATTATCTACTGTTTAAAATACTGTTTTTGCAATTGGAGACATGATATTTAACAGTATATCCTCATCAAATGACTCAAATTTGTGTTAAATTAATGAATTCATTCGGTCTGTCAGGCTTGTCAGAAGACCTACCAGAGTTATTGGAATGTCAGCCACCTGTATTGATGACATATTTGCTAGATTGAACAATTATGCTACATTGGATATTGATGCCGACGTTTTAAAACTATCCATCACAGATCACTTCATGACCTTTATTGCACTTTCCCGTAAATTTCAGGAACATATTGCTGGAAAGTATAATGAAACCCTATCGAAAGTTGATTTTAATGCATTCCAGTTTAGAGTTATGGAAACAAACTGGGTTATATTGCTGAATGAAGATGATACTTCAAAAGCTTTCGATCAATTAATGTTTCTTCTTAACGAATGTTTGTCTTCCTCAATGTCCACAGTTTAGACAATTAGGCGAGAAAGGATACTCAAACCATGGGTTGCGACCAATCTGTTGATGCTAATTAGAAGAAAGGAATATCTGTTAAAGAATTCCAGACGATACCCCAACATTAAAAATTTAGAAAATGTTTTTTTTTAATCTCGAAATAGCCTTAGAACTTAAGCCTAACCGCGGTGAGGTGTTAGTAATAATGTGGTATTACGCAAAATTCCATACAACCTAGTGAAAATGGTAGTTTCGTAAAAATTGTCTATTGCGACATTTATGATCCCTTTCTGTTCACGGGAAAAAAAATATAATTGGAATCTATGGGCTCCCCAATCAATTTCCTTTCCCTTATGATTGTGATGTTTTCTACTGTAAGAGCATAATAAAATTTTCTACTCTTAAATCCCTAAAGGTATTGCATCAAATGGTAGTCAAAGAAAGTGGAATAATGAAAAAACATGTTTTTAGCAAGTTAATATTGTTGCGAAGGAGAATAGTTTCCATTGTGGGATGTATTTAAAACCTTGAGTCGTTTTCTTACACTGGTAGTAAAATTGTGTCAAACCTACCTTAGCGTCCATTTTTCAGTAATGTTTGGTGAACTGTGACTTGGCAGCCATAGATATGCTGCCATGACGATGGTACCTTAGTTTCGTATTCTTGATTCTGAAATCGTAAGTTTGTGGTCTAATACATCGTAGTTTATCGGGGATCGAAAAACGTTTATGATAGACAGACAGAAAATGATTAGCTTATAACTTGGTTATATGGAGCGGCTACCCCCTTCTTAAAGACTTGAAAATAAAAAAGTAATACAAATTGCTATTTTTAAGAAATATCGGGGAATACTCATTAGTTGTACATAAAATGGGATTTTCATCTTGACAGGATACTAGTTGTTAAAAGAAACACAAGACGGAAATGTTCTGGTCCAGGTGTTCATGTCCACAAGTAGCCATAGGAAGGAAAAGGTAAATAAGGTTTATGATTGACTAGAAGAGATAATTAGAAAAGCCCCGAGAAAGAAAAATTTGTTAGTAACGGTTGACTGGAATGTAGGGACGGGGAAGGGAGGGATAGATATGAAATGGGAGAGTACGGGCTAGGGGCAAGAAATGATCAGGGTGAGATGGCAGTTGAATTTTGTATTAGAAATTAAATAGTAGTTGCAAACATTAAGTTTAAACATCACTGAAGTACATGGAACTACGTACAAACGGAAAATGCCGGGTAATACAAGGAAGTGACTAATTGACTGTCAATATTTATTATAGTAAGGCAGAGATTTAGGAAATAGAGATAGGTAATATATAAACATCTACCGATATATCAGAATCCGATATTTTTTAAACATACCAGTTAGCATATATTTTGTTTAAAAAAATATATGCTAACGAGTATATCGGTACCATTGATAGAAGATATATATATATATATATATATATATATATATATATATATATATATATATATATATATATATTCGACTCGAATGGGATAAAAAACCGTCAGAAAATGTGTATGCCATTGAGTTTTATGCATAGGAACAAAAAATGTTGCGAGAGATGAAATATTTTTAAGCATATATATATATATATATGTACATAATAATACACCAGTGTCACAAGCTGTGACGCACTAAATAAAATAAAACACTAAGAAAGAACACTCACACGAGAAAAGTTTTTTCCGGAGCTTTCGAAGCCAAAAGCTTCTTTCTCAACGAGAAGATGTCGACTGACTGGTTCAGAATGCCGCAGGAACAAGGGAACGGGAACGGGAGGGGGAGAAGGGGTGATGGGGGAGGGGGTTAGCAGGATACATTAAGTCCAGGGGCGCTGCAAGCATTTAGGCGCCAAATGCACGCTAATTCAAGCATGTGGAGGTTGAGGGCGGAGTCTGAGGGGGGGAGGGAAGCAATAATGGACACCTTGAAACAAGAATTGAAGACCGCGTCGTGGGACAAAGAATGCGTGGCCACTGGGAGGGAAGCATGGGGGGATGACGGGCAGCAGGACGCACGATGATTATTCATTCTGAGGTTAAGGGGGGTGGTACATTGGCCTACATAGAAAGCTGGGCAGAAGTTGCACTGTAAAAGGTAAATTATGTTGGTGGACATACCACCTACCTCACACCAAACGCTCCATCCCTTATTCCCTTTCCGTCCGAGGACACAGGATCTCCAATAACCCTGATGATCTTCAGAAGTTCCTTTCGAAATTACACACTTCTCTTCTTCGCCGCGGATACCCCGAAAAACTTCTAAGAAATAAAATCAGAAAAAAACCTTATGTTCAGAATAAACCCCGCTCAGAAAAACATTGCTCCACTTCTCTTCTCACTACCTTCCCAGGCGCTCATGCATTGCAGGATATCCTAAAAGACCTGTACCCCATTCTTTCTAACCACAAATCCACCTCACAGATTTTTCCTAATATTCCACGGATCACATACGAAAGGCCACCAAATTTTAGCACCATTTTTAAAGCCACCCGCCCACTTCAAAAATCCCTGCGAGTCAGCGCCACTCCACCTTCGCCTTGCAATCGTCCCAGATGCAAGACCTGCATGATTTTTTCTCCACCCCCAGCCTCTTTTCTCCCCAAACTTAAATCCCTCCCGATATTTCCCTCCACCACCTGTATGTCCACCAACATAATTTACCTTTTACAGTGCAACTTCTGCCCAGCTTTCTATGTAGGCCAAAGTACCACCCCCCTTTACCTCAGAATGAATAATCATCATGCGTCCTGCTGCCCGTCATCCCCCCATGCTTCCCTCCCTGTGGCCACGCATTCTTTGTCCCACGACGCGGTCTTCAATTCTTGTTTCAAGGTGTCCATTATTGCTTCCCTCCACCCCTCAGACTCCGCCCTCAACCTCCACATGCTTGAATTAGCGTGCATTTGGTGCCTAAATGCTTGCAGCGCCCCTGGACTTAATGTATCCTGCTAACCCCCTCCTCCATCACCCCTTCTCCCCCTCACGTTCCCGTTCCCTTGTTCCTGCGGCATTCTGACCCAGTCAGTCGACATCTTCTCGTTGAGAAAGAAGCTTTTGGCTTCGAAAGCTCCGGAAAAAACTTTTCTCGTGTGAGTGTTCTTTCTTAGTGTTTTATTTTATTTAGTGCGTCACAGCTTGTGACACTGGTGTATTATTATATTGTGCTACGCGCATCTTTTCCTAAGAAACTGTATATATATATATATATATACACACATTTAAAAAAAAACAATAATACACTAAAAAAAACACAGAAACACACAAAAAGGAGATTCACAAATAAAACTTGGACGTATCGGCGGTCATGCCGCCATCCTCGGCGGTAGAAGAATGATGAAAAGTCCGCTCTGTTCCCTTGGGAAGGAAATGGCAGAGAGGAAGGAGGGGGGGGTAAGTGCGAATGGATAGTGGTGGGGAGTTGGGCAGTTGTGGGGAGAGAGAGGTGGCTATTAGGCTATTAATTTCAATTGGCTAGGTTTAGCCCGGGCTATTCGAATGCCCTTGTTACCCAAATATGGGCGTTTTCTCGGATTTTACGTCAACAAAAACTCCACCTTTTCTTGATCCCATCCCCAAACATACCGCCTCCCACTCTCAACATTTTGACGATTGTTTCTCCCTAGAAATCTTAGAAGCCCTTCCCGAATCCGCCCGCAAATTATTCTGTGAGTGTCCTTTTAATTTTCGTGTGCCTGTGTTTTGAAAAGTATATTTATATTTGTGTATTTATTTGCCGAGTGCGTTTTCTCAGAAGATATTATATATATATATGTATATATAATACTATTTTTGCTGGTATTTGCAATCTACTTTTAGCTTCTTATCAACTATGTTTCGCTAAACGTATTTAGATCTCAGTATACTATACAGCGAAGTAAAATCGCGTTAACTATTAAGATATTTAGGAAACGAGCAATGAATATGCAATTTACATAATATATTAAATTATATATTTATTAGAAAATATTTCCGAGGAAACATTTTTCAATATTTTTGTTCGAATCATTGTTATTCCCAGTCCTAGAATATGCGGAATAAATGCACAACTGGTTTATGCTGAACATGCTTTTATCAGATAAGTACAATTTTTTAATGGTATTTTCAATGCAGAAAGGACATACTCTGATAATTACCAAATGCTATTTTCATCATTGTCATTTAGGGTATAGTTTTTCATGCGCGATAGCTTCCACAAAAAACACAAATATAGGCTAAAAAATCCTAAAATAGCTTCGTCATCTTATCATGACAGATTATGAATACATAAGATGTTATCAAGGTACAGACATACGGTGCTCAGGACTCAAAATGTGTTCAGAATGAAAATATGCCATGCATTGATGCAATATTTCCAAGATTTTCCGGCTTAACACATTCTTAGCTTGGCTGATGATGTAGGGACAAGGCAAATGCGATTGATCTCAAATGGCAATAATTGAAACCAATGTGTATTCTAATTGATCCCAAAAGCGGCCTCGGTGGCGGCGGGGAAACATCCTCGCCTGCCAACCCAAAGGTTGCGGGTTCGAATCCCGCCAGGGGAGGATTTTTCTCCTCTCAGGACATGGCTGTATGTGTTGTCCTTTGTTACAACGCCTGATGTAAAATGGTCCTCGAGGCTGTATTCAGGTTATTGATATAAATAAAAATAAATAAAAATAAAAAGCACCAGCTGGTGAATATGATCACCAGTCAATCTCCGATCATCAGATGCAACATAGTTGACCAATAATACGGTGCACTATTATTGGAACGAAGGATCCCAGAAAAACCATGAGTTTCAGGGCCACTCCGGCTAAAGCAAGGAGAGCCGTTGTACTGTTCTGTCAAAACTTCAGACGGTTCATTGCTCTGAGTGTAACGCCTGGTTGAGATATAATTTCAGCGAATTCGGTATCGAATGTAGCGTGCTATATTCGCTCTCTTGTCCTATTACCCGAGCTATTTCATAATGATTCGCCGAAATGAATGTAGAGGCTTCGTCATAACTTATAACTGGGTTTTCATAAAGACCATGTCGGGTTGATGACATATGACCAAGGTGATGAAGGTCAGCGTTTACTTCTATATTATTATTCTGTGAATTTCTTTGCCTAGATTGAATGTTATGGAAATATATTCTGGTATGTGATACATGATTCATAATAAACGATAAATCTGAATGAGATAAGGAGCGGTACACAGGACCGCTCGTGAAAGGCTTCAGTAAGGAAACCACAGAAGCAAGATGAATAATAATGCGCTGTCTTGCGATACAGATTCACGATATAAAAGCTTTAATTGTGTTCATTGCTTGCGTTTAAACGTGGAGTATTAACACCCCAAACGTTTTTTTTGTAGCAATTAATTCGAGACAAATCAACATTTGAAGATTGAAGCGAAATGCAACCTTTTTTTTAGTGATAAGTGATTATTTTATCCGAGCAAGAGCAACGACTACAAAAAAACGATATGAAATCAATCATCATAATATATTAAAATTGAATAGGAAAATTAATTTATACTCACATGTAATCACATTAATCACATTTAAAGATATTAGTCCTTACGACAATACAAAACACCGTATCACTTTCGATAAGGCACGTGATGCCAATGGTGGGAGCTTGAAATGATAGCCATATCAACCTTTAATAACAGAAATGTAAAAAAAGCTTAAGTTCTCTCAAACTATAACAATATTTTGCGTATAAAGTATTAATGATAGATCAAATTTATGAATCTCCAACTATCACAAGGCTAAGTAGACTTGTGTTTCATAGAATATCATCATTATTGAGATCAAACCATTCTCGAAATGTTTCTCCAAATGCTCCAGCTGTCGTCTTTTGGAAGACATGAAGACTAAAGTAGAAATACTAATGAGGCTGTGGTCAGAAACCGACGATAAGACTTACAAAGACACGATATTTCTGCCATGACATTCCACAGTTAAAGAACCTTCGCACCGAAAGCGATACATATTTCGTTAGCTAGCGTTAATTAAGAGAAATGTAAAAGTTCTCTCAAACTATCACAATTTCTGAAATAAATCTCGCAATAAAGTCACACGGTATAGAAAATATTCGCAACCCAACAACTTATCGCACATTTCTTAATTTGAGTTATGAATAGACGAACCAAAAACTCCAATTATGTGAAGTTTAATTTCAAGCAGCGTATCGCGAACGCACATTGCCGTCAACATTTTTAATTAAGACCATTCGAAATAAAGAGAGGAAGATAAAATATAAAGAGAGCATCAGATCCCGTGTGGGAAGCTAAATGACTAGGCTATGAATCAGGGGAAATATATGACATCACTCTTAAGGACACAACGACGTAATTCTAAAGTGTCAAAAAATAGATCGCTTTAGTAAATGCATCCTTGATTGCCCACCCTTATTCTGACACGATGACCTTCTCTTGCTTATTGATCATTATTTAGTACAAAAAATACGTGGAGTAGAGGGAAATATATACGGCTAGGGCTCCGTTTTACACTTACGGAAAGTATGCTTATCTCTGATCGCTCTGAAAAACCTCAGATGCATTGGGAAATCATGAATTGTACATGGAACGCCTACAATCGTTATGTTTTATCCTCAGCATATTATGTAGATTGCCAAAAAAAATTTCCTTGGCGTTACATCAGGCATTTTCAAATATATGAAGACCTAAGCTAAGACTGCCGAAGCTGAGATCAGAAATACACGTACATAACACACGCGAGTGACAGCACGAGAATGAAAACTCCACAGTTTTGACAAGTTGGAACGTCCTATGCACCGATATGTACACATCGCAATCACAAATTAGCATTAATAAAATGCTTAATTGAAACGCTGATGCAAATTATTTTCAGTCAATAGCAATATTCAGAATAGGAGGACGCTGTGTTATTACATAATGTAAGCAATAACCACAAAACCCAATCTCGTACTAACAATATAAAGAATTTCTGTACTCAACATGTCGACCACATAACTTTCGTAAATAAGCATGATCAACAAAGACCTCCTATAATCCTGTCCAAGAAAGTTATATTTCACGCAGCTTAACATGAGCGAACATTGCAGAGAAGACTTTCAATCTGCATCAACATATTTTGTTATTGTGTTATTTTACGTCAAACTTAAATACATCAAGCTGAACAAAGGTTTAGTTTTATTAAGTACTGAAATAACTGTCCTTGCGATATTGTACTTAACTTCGTCAAAATGATAGATTCATAGAACAAATAAAATAGGATCAATCGGGAGGCTTCGCCTCCTAACAATTATGTACTTAACTATATATATGCTAACAATGTCAGCGGGACCGCTAGTAATTATGTTTTTGACAACTACTTAAACGGAGAGAGATTCAAGAGTTATGCTAATAAAATACTCGACATGCTGTAAGTACTATGTAGAACATAATAATACAAGTATTAGGGAGCACTACTACTAGGTACTAAGAGTTACACTACCTATCGACAAACCTAGTTAAAACTCTCATTGGCAGCTATTAAATTCTCTTATCGTTTGCGGAAAAAATGACATTTTGAATTTGTCCGTTCTACAGTCCAGTCTCCCAACTTTAGTCTCATGAACTGATCTACCATATTATTTCGAATTTTTTTAAATAATTGTAACTTCGTCAGAGAATAATTAGGTTTTGACCTTACATAATAGATTAACTTTAAATTGTTATCGACGGTCTGAAAACGATTCCCATCCAAGTTGCTTCAAAAAGTCAGCAACACTGACGAGGCTAGCATAGCGGACTTTAACGTACTTGTCTTAGCGATCCTCTCTGCACACGTTCCAACTCGGTATTCAAGCCTACCCCATAAGGATCCATAATACTGGCAGGGTATTCCATGTGCGGACTAACAAGGGTTAAGTTGCTGATTTCCTTTACTTTATCGTCGCACTTGCAAAGCACTCTTTTAACAAAAATCCCAAATTACGATTAGCTTGGCCACTATTTTCCCTAATATTTTTCCGATTGATTAAAGATTGAAGTACCGTTTCGTCTTAAATATGTTGGATTATTACTTTTTTATTACACTGCCTTTGACACTTGCTAAGATTATATTTCGCAGTCTAAGGGTTATAATCCTTAATGTTTATGCATAATTATTTTATTCTAACTGCCCTAAGCCTCATATTTATGCCACCAACTTATTTTTCTAACCATCCTTGTCATTGTTAATGAAACGTATAACTTATTTATTCCATATAGATTAAGTTATACCTTATAACTATGTTATATATTTCATTTTAAATGTAAAGCTAATACCACCAACTTGGTTGCACCATGTCACGCCTGAGACAACGGAGTATATCCTTGTCATTAATTAATATAATACTGCATCATGAGAGAACTTTATAGCCAAGCGGATGCTTTTTTTAAAGCTCGGGAAAAAAAGGAATTTTAAGGTAAGATGAAAATTTAAATGATGCGAAATAACCGGCATAATATATGGCTGATCAGGGATCATTGGGTTGGGAGGGTGATCGTATAAAAAGGGACTTCATATTCAAAGTAAATACCGGTGTCGTTAAGCATGAATTTCTTATTTTGTGCTCCGAAGTGTTTCAAAGCATTTGAACGCCGCAACTTTTTTGCCACTTCACGTGACCTCATGATTATTTCACCGGCCGTCTATGCTCCAGCTTTGGATAACGCCATCTACCTATATTCATGAGCCATGTTTGTAACCGATAACCTTCAATATTTAAAATCAAAAAGCCGTAAATGAAATTAAGGAAAGTTGAAAACAGGAATAAAAATGCAAAAATCATAAGCTTAGCTGAGTTAGCAAAACTGTCTGTGAAGAAATATCAGGCATGGATGCTGTACAGTGTAGAAACGACTAAGAAGAAATTAAAGGTGCGTTATTTATTATATAAATATATATTATATATTAATTATCGTTAGGTGAGTGCTCTGAAACAACTTATTGAGAATACATTTCCAGAATGATAAAATTCAACGCGTATCGTCAAGCGGTATCTTTGCATCGCGTTCTACAATCTATTACTTCCGAGCGCGTGTCCTCGTGGGAAAGACTATAATTGCAATTAATATCGTAACGTAAATTGTCGGTACCTTTCAACATATTCAAAAAAATAATTATAACTGTGTATATATTTTGCTGGTTATATATTGAAGTATTCTGTCTCTACATGTCATATCTTTTAAGACATTGTTCAAGTGTTTTCTCTAATTAGTGCATAAATCTTATTCAGAAAATTCAATTACATAAATAATTCATTTTACAAAATTATGCTGCCAAAATCATGTTATTGGACACACTTTTACAATATTTTATTTCGACAGAGTGCATTTTTGGTTTTTCTAAAACCTTATATAACCTCTGAAATATTTCTAGCATATTGACTACCGCAATATATGAAGTGAATAATTATGAATGATAACATTAAAATACGATGTAAACTATGATAGACTAGAATGAAATGGAAAAAAGAAAATATAAATATTTCAAATTTCATTTTAGTTCTTTTACCTTCACTTGTGTCATAAAGAATGTATTATTCCATTTTTTCCTATATATTTCCAATATATTATGCGTATTTTAGAGATATCTATTGCACTCGAGTACGCGTTTCATATAATTTCATTGGTATACGGATAGAAGGGAAAAAGTTTTGTCGAAGTTCTGGATGGGAACAGTGAAACTGATAAAACTGGGCTAATTCTTTGACTCATTATTCTCCTTCAAAAAATATGGAAAGTGATACAAATTAGGGAAAAGATTAAAAACAAAATAATCTTTCGGATATTTATCAGAACATTGAAATGTTTTATGATATTTTTCTGACTGTTCAATGTATGGGAAATATTTATACTTTCCCCACATAAATGTTTTATCACAAGATCTCTCATTAATTCCTACTGACCTCTGTCTAATCTTATTTCGTCGAAAATGTCTATTCCCTTCCTTCTTCCCTTCACGCTTCTCGAGCAATCCCCCGTCGATCACACTCTTCAACCCATCATCACGTCCTCCGTCCACAGTTTCTGCCTTCTCTGAATCTCAACCGTTAAAAATCATTCCCCTTCCGCAATTTGTGGAGTGATCCATACTGCATTCAGTTTCATATTACGATTGGATTCAATACAACTGAGATAATTATGACGAGGATTTAATTAAAATTAAAGAATAATAAGAAATAACTATATGGTAAGCTAAAATACAATAGAGAAAAGAGCATGAAGTAATGAAGCTTTACGGAAACTGGAAGAACTAACTAACTTCGGAAAATGAGACAAGTTAGGCGTCAGAAGCAAATGGTGAATAATATAGATGAAATTTTCTCGGGATTCGAACCGGAAAAGAGTTGGCTCCATGCCGACGTTTCGACAGCTCACTCCGCTGCCGTTCTCAGGTGATGAGTGCTTTGACCAAATCCGATCCTGGTAACACCTCCTCTACCGAACTGATGTATACAGTCAACCGTATTTTTTCAAGACGCTCATCACCCTCTAAAAGACAGCGGAGTCAGATGTCGAAACGTTGGCATGGAGCCATCTCTTACCCGGTTTGAATCGGGGGACAATGTCATCTACACTGTTCACCGGGAAAGTCTAAAGTCATTTATCGGTGATTGTCATGAAAAATATTTATCTCCTAAATTTCAAATAAGTTTTAGATCTCCTATTTGGGGTGTCGAAACAAACCCCAATATAATGAAGTATAAATATTGTAATTTTATAAATATGGAAAATGGGATACCATCTTATATCAGGTGTACGCTATTATAATTATAAATCCATCAACAAAGGCTGGCATGAAGAACATGAATGAAAGGAGAACGTCGTTTCAATAGAAGCATTGACAAACCGTAATGTTAGGTAGCAAAGGTTTGATTATAATTATAATATAGGTAGCTAACAGAATCTAAGCATTTAATTTTTTTAGAGTTTTGAAAAATAGAGAGAATGTAATGATGATTTTCAAGGAAACGCTAAAAAAGTCATAAGGTTAGAAATCGTGAAAATGATTGGTTTCCTAATTTGAATATTGGATCATAATTCTTTAAAGAAACATATTAAGTGGTTAATGAACTGCTCACAGAGAAACTATAAATTGAACGCAGAAACTTGCCTGTGTAAGCTTTTAATCGCTAGAAGGCGTAACAGAACAAGGATTACCATTCCTTACAAACAGGGGATAGATTGTCTTCTACCGATGCGCAATCCCTATTTTTTTCAGGAGAAGAGATTCGATACAGTAAGAAAAACCTTTACGAAATCTTGAGTGGATATTTTGCAATTGAAAACATTTTGTTATTTTTTATTTCAAAACCAAAATAACAGAGCTGGGATGGTTTGTAAATTAACTTTCTCTCAAAACCAGAAGAAATGAACACCAATTTCTTTGTAGTTTAACTTGGAGTGGAAATTTCTGTTTTAATGTAATCCTTTCGTAATTAAATAAATGCGTAAAATCGCAAAACTTAAAAGGACTAAAAACATGGAATAAAATGTATTATATTAGACCACCATTGTCATCTAAAGAAACAAAGTATTTATTTTCAAGATTTTGGTTCAAACGCGGAGATCGACGACCTTTTTTGACTCTACTTTCTATAAAGGCTGAAAAATAATGAGACAGAATTTGGCACCATCTTTTGGAGGCATAGGAACTGTAGAAATTATAACATTTCAAATATCTCTAGCGTTCTCTGAATTTAATAACTTGTCAAGCACGTTCATTAACCCTTAATGTATTTATAAACCTACATTTTTTATTTCTTAATGAACCGGTTACTAGGCCCCAAAACTTTGCGTTAGAAATGAGGTTTAGGGTAGTTTAAATTTTTTTTTGCAATTTCTATACATTTTATCAGAAAAAAACGCCTACCTCCTTTCCATTGGGGAAAGAAAAGAATTCTAATAATTATCAAAATTCTGCTGAAAAATTAAACAAACATTGAGCGGTATCAAGGCTCAAGTAAAAATTAAGGGTATTTCACCACACATTTTCCAAAGAATACCCATGGTAAAAGTATGAAAAAGTTTCGGAGATTAAAGTTCCGATCACTTAATCGTAGTTTTTCGCGGCTTTGTTGCAATATTGCCTGTGTAATAGTATTTTTTTACATTCATTTTCATTTTCATTCAACCTCACATAATAATTATAACGTCACAGAACTCCTTCGTCACCAAACCTTATGTCATGATAAGACGTTAGTTACTTAAACCTCACCATTGATTAAGTATATTCATACTTACTCCATGATATCACAAACGAATTGTGTTTGAATACAAAAAATGTTCTTGATGCTATCCAATACCATTGTATATCGTTCCTAGTCACCATAATAATAAATAGAATTTCCTTCCGTTTAGTGTCACCTTTTGCTGCAACTGACTATCAGAGAAATCTTCCAAAATCTTGAAGAAAGAGTTGATAATTCTGGCTGTTCCCACAGCATGTACTTCCCATCAGGAGCCTGAAAGTGATTTCAACACTTTTTTATTTCCAATGCAAGCTTTGAAAATTCTCCACTGAGCAGTCGAGGCAGAAAAGAATGAGCATTGTATTTTTCTTTATCAGATGATGAGGTAACAAGAAAAGTGAAGGGATAGCATTTGACTTAAGCCAGAGGCCACCGAATCTTTCTTGAACAAAACAATGTCTGGAAAAATACTTCGAACGAAGTTTAGAACAGACCATTGGCACGAATTTATCCATTTTCAAAACAATTATTCACATCCTTATACTTCCTTTTTCTGTAGGAAAATTATTGCACGTGGAAGAGGTAATACATATGTATGAGTCTATTTACGAATGCGTAAAGAGAGAATCCGGCGGGTGATAATAATCAGACAGATGAGCAAGTGAGATGTTTCATGATATCCTCACACCGTGAAGAAATATAACTCTTACTCTCGCGATTTTTCTCAGAAATCTTTTTCATGAAGAAAGGTACACTGTATATAGAAATTTTTAAAATGGATTGGCTTGACTGTGCAAAGATTTTCGGCTTCCTTTTACAAATAATTCTTTGCAACCGTAAGCCCGGCATAAGTGAACCGTGTTTCACCGTCGAGACTTATCGAGATCTGCCACAAAGCACGTGATCTGCCTTATCCCTTCCTCATGTTCACGACTTGATGCTCCTTCTACCTATATTCAAGGTCTATGGTTACAAAGCACATCATTGTCACTCAAATTTCCTCACTGATGCTTCCTCCGAATTACCACCACATTTAATCACTGCCATCTATACTGCATATTACTTCCCTGTCATAAAATGACACTCCTAATCTCTTAAGTCATTCTGTTCCTCTCCACATTGTCTAATTATTTCTCTTGGTCAATGTATTGCGTTTATGTGGACAGCTCTCTTTGCATCCTTCACTCTATGATAAGTATCAGGGCCGACGTATCTTCTATCGTTCCTCTACTTTTCCTGCATCCTACTAACGTTTTATTCTAACCTACCTTTTCCCAAACTCCATCCGTGTAATCCAACTATTCCAATTCTTTGTTTTTAACCTGCCTACTTTCTCATCTGCTGCATTAAAGATCACTTTTCTGAATACTTGCCAAGTGTCTTCGATTGATTTTGTATCGTTTTCAAGCTTTTTGGCTCTGCCTAGATTATTTTTATTAGCCAATACGTTACCAGCTTCCTTCAGTCTCTCCAACTTCCATTGATTCTCCTACTATGCTGAATTTCTTTTTTCTCCAAGTATTTTCAATGTGCATGTACCTTCTTCACGGATATTTGCCAAACAAAATGTATTTGTGGTCACAAGGCCGTTTTGAATAGATACCTCAATGTGTCTGTCCCCTAATATTCCGTTCTCCCAGGCCGTACCTCCATTCATTCTTACCCCATCGGCCTCCTCCTACAATTGCATTCCAGTCTCCACGAATAATCTGATTTTCATACCCTTTTCCAATTAATATAATTTCTTCTATTACGTCGGGCGTCTTCTAATTTCACATTATAGGTATCTTAAGTAGGCATGTATAGCAGTACCACCACTTGCTCCTTAGTTTTAAATCCTAATCTAACCATATTTACCCTGCAATTCCTAAAATGCTGCTTATAAATCTTCACTTATGTCCTCTCTCGAGTACCCTTATCCCGGAGCTCCAAATGCAGTCTAATAAACCATCGAAATATTTCACTCCAGAGAATTCCATCACGTTTATTATTATAAAAAATATTAGAGAAATATTAAATGAGCTGTTTCACGCCGGGACAATAAGCTGGTGGTTTCCTAATGCTTTCTATCTCCCAGTACTACAGCCGTTTCGGTAAATAACTCACCGAGCTGGTATTGCAATAGGTTTTCCTTTACTGACTTAGCGGTATCCACCTTAAATCATACTAAGCTGATCCCTTCCTCGGATTTTTGGCTGCCTATTAGTTGGCGACAGCCATTCACCAAGTAACGGCATCTTTTATCAGATTTTCTTTGATTTTTCGAATGCTCTCACCCAAAGATGGTCCCCTAAACCCTTCAGATACCGCAACGTTGTACCAAAATTACTTATTCAATCAGTAAACTCGCCTCTTTTTAAGATAGTATAGTTATATCAAACGATTGATCCATCATCTGCTACACGGTGGACGCGTTCGTTAGCGGTAAGCTAGCCTCGAGTAATTTAACAAGCCTTCTGGTCGGGCTCAGAAGATAATGTAGAATCAGGTTGGGGAAAAGACTTAAGTACTGGCATCTTTTCCGACGGCCTATTTTAGCATCGCGGCAGTTGCTGTCACATTTCATTTGAATCCTAATTCATTTTAGGGCACCTTTCCTCATGATTGGTATATTTTGCTGACGCCGGCTTTGTCTTCGCCCGTTCTTCACTCCCTTAATGATCCTTCATCTACTGTTCTACTCAGCTTATCTTAACAGCGGTATATGCCATTAGTTTTAGATTGTCTCCATAATTGCCAACCATTTGGCAAGGGAATCTTTATCAGGTGGCGGATTACTAGGTACTGCTGCTTTCAAAGTAATCCACAGGTCAATTTAAGATTTAATGGAAGTCATAAAATCCTTCGAAGTTTTAAATTTGAAAGGCACTATAAACCGATAATATTTCATGACAATGTTTTTCATCTCAGCGTTTATCCTACCACTCTTTACCACCTTAATATCTATTCTTTTTGCCTTTCCCTTTCCTACTTGCCCAACATCCTTCCCTCTATCACGACCTATTTCGATTCATCGCCTCTCATTACCTCTTCCAAACACCTAATATCATCTAGAAGTTTCCTTTTATTACCAACCATTTCAAGTACTTTCTCCTTTGTCATCCTCCTCGTCCACCCAGAATTTTCCGTACTCCTCCAAACCTACTTCTCGAACGCCTGCAGCCTTTTCTCATTCAATGCTATACTTCATATTGAACTCTTAACCAGCCTATTCGTTATATTCCTACCCCAAGGTCCTCGTCATAAGCTCCTTCCTATTGCTGAATGCTTCTTTCACTAGCGGTATTCTTCCAAATGCTTTCGCAACCATACCCATTTTCTAATAATACACTACCCAAGCAATAAAATAGCTCAACTTGTTCTAGTATCGGCCCTACTACTTTTATGGCCAACCTCGCTATTTTGTCAAATAGAATCTCATTAATTTTGTTACCTTATAACTTTTCTTCATTCCAAATTTCCTGCAATGAATTTTTAATATATCTACTGCAGCTTACACTCCTAAACTAAGCAATGTCTGGTCGTCCGCGATTTTAATCGGCTTTATCAGCTAGCATCTCAATTTAGTTTCAACATCTTGCTCTTCCTGAGCCTCTCTTATTATTTTCTTGACTTAAATGTGAAGCGATGTGCTTGTTTTTTTTTAACCTCCTAAGTATTATTCTACGTAAATCTTTTTCTGTTTTATAGTTTACCCAGTTGCTCTATACTCCTTGCATTCTGATGCTTTCTTCTTCTCCGGGATATATTTTAGGATTGTTTTCACGAAATCCTTTTTCTTTGTTTATTATCGTGCCTTTTCTGCTCTTAACCGTTTATGTTGCTCGCCCTCTCCTACGGCCCGAAAACTGCTTCACCTTAACGTATAGCGCACACATTTCTTCATCTCACTGTAGCTTTACCTCGCATTGCCCTTTCCACCAGTTGTCCTTACGGTTAGTTGTTTTTATAACTTTATTAGTTAATTACACATATATCTTCTCCTCCCAATTCCAATATTGACGTTTTTCCAAGACGTTCACTACATTATTTTCCTTGTCATTTCCTTTGAGACACAGTCCTTCCTCATAGTAATCGGTTCCTAATTATTCCTATTATTTTCTCTGCCGCTCTTGCTCTGCCTATTTTTTTAGTCTCCCGTGTACTTTGCTTCACGTTTCTATCCACTTTCCCGAGGGATTCATTTATAATTTCATTCATCTAATATACATTAATGCATATTTAGTTTTTAGTGGAGGAAGAAGTACAAGAAAAGCAAATCATTTCTATTCTATTCTAATCCCTCCTTTTCGTACCTCTCAACTCTCCCACGTTTTACATATTCTTCCTCAAACATTTACAAAACCTTGTGAATCCAACATCACATATCATCCTTACTAAACTATCATCTGAGTCCTCATCCGCCTCTAAACATTTCTAACTAAACATTTCATAACCTTACTTCGATAATCATCTAATGGACGACAATGAATGGAATATCATATGCTGGTTTGACCTTGTAATCAGTATTAGAGAATGATGGTTATAAAATTATAATTAAAAATATTTAGTGATAGAACTAGCCAGGAGAAATGTATCCCTCAAACAATGATATGGTAAACGTGATTTGAAGCTCGCTTCCTGGACTAAAATGTATTATAATTTATGCAGTGCTCTGCTGATTACCCGGAAAACGGAGGTATTAAAGAGCAAATTAATTCTGAGCCATGCAATTTCTAGGTTAACCGCGAAAAAATAACGCAAAATAAATTAAAGACCTGTAAATATTTTTTCCTTAATGAAGGAAACTTATATAGTTGATACCCATCGTTCATAATGCTTTTGAGATCATTATTAAAAGAATTACTTATGACTAATAGATGGTGAATCTACCATCCTAGCATTTATTTTCTTAAATTTAGTTCAATGACACTGGTAAAATTAATGATTAATAGATAACCAATTGGGGAGATATATTCTTTTGTGTAATATACTTAATCTGTGTTACAATCTTTATCTATTATTTTGTCCCTCGAATTCGATTATTCAGTTCTCTGAATGTTTAAGAGGAAATAAAAGAGTAAAACTTCTACGTCTTGAGGAAAATTGGGTCTATGGTATACTTCTCCATCTGAGCTGGAAGTCATTTTATGGAAGGTTCTGAAGGTATGATAAAAGTGTGTCACTCATTCTTGAACGAAACACTACATATTCTTCACAATTTCCTCCCGGGATTCTTTGTAGAACCTAATTTCTCTTAAGGAGGAAAATGTCAGTTCCTAAAGCCAGAACAAATATTTGATTCAACATTTTTTGCTATGTCTTCCAAAATTCTGACCAAGAGCCTCGGAAACACTGACTTTTCCAGTGACCTGCTGGTATGGTGTTTTGTTTTGAATTCCGAAAGAAGTGCTCTCCATTCCTGTTGCAGTTTCATGGGACGGAAGAAGGAGCGTCCAGGGGCTGGCATAAGTCAGTTGTGTTGGTTGGTAACAGCACAAAATTAAATTTTCTGGATCTGCACAACACTGGATCACTTTTACACAAATATTTGTGTTCAGATTGTCACCAATGAGGGATTTTGGTCCTGTCAGCTTCCTTGCCCAAGGTAGGATTGTTTTGGAAAACCACTCTTCAAAGTTAGGACCATCAAACCACCCTGATTTTGTTCGTCCATACTGAGTGTATACAGGCCCTCCTTCAACCCATGATGACCACGTGTGCTCTGACTTGTACACTACATAGCAAGGAAACAGTCATCCTGAAGCAGTTTCTGTAAACAATGATGAGATTATATAGTTGGAACTATTCATATTCCTCTCTACATATTTCACACCTCTTTGGAGAATAATTTTCTTGAAATCTGGATCATCTGTAAGATTGGTTTCGCAGCTTTAAGATTATTATCACCATAGCTGTGGTATGGGCGATGCTCTAATTATCCCTTATATTGGCGAGGAATTTGACGCAATATGTTGCTGAAATAAGACAATACATGTGGTGAATATTATTTGTTTATATAATATCTGCTACCGTCTATCTGCTACATTCTAAATAACATGACACTGTAATAATTAGCCAAAGTCATCCTAAAATTAATATCAATCACCGTGTGACATTGCCAACCAGAGACTTTATCTTGTGAGCTAGACCTTCACGCAGCGCAATTCCAAGAAAATTGGATCTGTCGTGGGAATAACTTATTGCAACTTAGTTCAGAGCTTTGTAAAAAAATCCTAAAACGTCTATATGTCTTCATTTTATGAAAGGTCTCTAAATTTGTGAAAACTGTGAAAAATAGAGAATGTTTGACTAAAAAGGAATCCAAAAAGGACCTCCATGACTGTAATATAACGCAAGGAAGGCGAGCATACTCCACTGTTGACACGCGATGAGGTACTCGAACCAATAGAACCTCAACATGTAACAATCGTGTCATCCGCGCTTACCAATTGCTAGCTACCACACACTATTTTTAATACAACCACGCGTCAAACATGTTTCAAACAAGATATGTGATAGTAATGCAAAATATCCGTATCACTTTCTGGAATATAATGCCCATTCATTTCCGTTGATTACCGCAGGCGTAAAAACATGCGACGCTGTTGGAATAAAAGGATAAACCACTCCCTCGTTACTCATAGCACGCGTGTAAAACCAAATCATTCTCAAGGTAAGCATTTGTATTTTAACGTTTACGTCGTGCCAGGAAGTTGTATTCAAGATAGTTTTTAAAAGATAAGTATCATGCCATTCCACTTGTGTACGTGTGGGTGAAATTAAATAAAAAATTCTGTGAAACTCATTGATGACATACGTCAATGTGGGTAATGTATGTGGTAATGCTTGGCTAGGGATTCTCTCGTGTATATAAGTCCCCGCATCCAGTGGCAGTCCTCACTTCATCTCCTGAACTCGTACCGAGCAGAACTGAACGAACTGAACGCGTACCAAGCAGACCTCGTGATATCCGACATGCTTACCATCAACATTCTCTGTCTGTGGCTGGCTCTCTTGGGAGCTGGTCTGGGCACTTTCGGTAAGTAGTAATGTTTGATATACCTACTAAGATTAATGTAGTATTACGGAACACGAATGTGTTATGTGCTTTGACAATGCTTATTTCGACCTAAGTTACACTTACGTAATAATAAGTATCTAATTTCATTTTTTATATTGACTTAACGAATTATAACTGAATTCTCTTAACTTATTCCGGGGATAAATTGACGGCCTCGCAGAACGAGGAGGTTTTCCCGTAGCCTAAATATATTCAAGTGATTAAATATGCCTTTTTCCATCTTGTATGAGGTGGTGGATTGGTTAATGCCGCTCCTGACAAAGGGGAAGATGTCAAAGGCACAATCGAGGAATACAACCGCATTACAGGATGCATTCGAGAAGCTGTCAACAACATATTGCGAGCTTTCGGTAAAGCTTTTTTTTTCTTTATTTTTCCATATATCCTAGATATATATATATCCTATCCTTTTCCATATATATGATAGAAATATATTATACATTCCAACGGATGACTACAGTATCAGCCATTAATTAGAGAAAATATATTTATATCCATTTAATCTATTTGGGTTGAAACCCAGATGACGTTATTAAATATATTTTTCATAAGTTTAATTGTGTATATTTTTCAAAGTGCATTTTTTTTCTATTACTTCCAATTTAGTACCAATTTCTTTCGTTCTTGTTCTTTTTTGCTTTTATATGACACAATCATATAAACGTCACATTTATATCTCTTATGTATTTTGGAAAAGCTTTGTTTTTGCATTTTGCGGTCGAGTATTTAAATTTGTTTAAAGAAAGATTCTAAAGTATCGGTTTCATTGTGGTTATCCACATCATTCCCATAGAATACCGCCTACTGGCAGGTTATAAAACATTTCTTCAGCGCAAATCATTGCATTCACCGCGCATTGCAACAAATCATATGTGCTTACGTTCGCTGTTGTATTTTGACCTGCACTTTAACTTTGATCGTGATTAAATTAAAAATCGTATTAAAAAGTTAAAAGAAAAATACATTTCAAGGACTTTGGACTCACAGGAGAGCATACTACCTTGTGGTCTTACAGTAGGAATTGACTGGCTGATTGATTTAAGATATTCACATATTCATTTATATATATATATATATGTAAAATAAGACACTTAAAAAGAACACTCACCTGAGAAAAATTGTACGGAGCTATATATATGGCGTTCAAGGGATGAAATGGTTTTATAACTATAGGAAAGTGTATGGAACGGTAGAGTAGTCGTTGAAAAAATAACGAAGGGTATAAACCACAGTATAATTTAAATGACCAATTTCAGAAATTTAGATCAAAAACCTGGGAGCGTTACAAACACAAATCTTGTATTTTTATACAAAATTAAAACCCATCATAATTTCATTATTATTTTTTTCACAGGTGAAAAGGTGGATGACGCCGAAGTTTATGGACAATCAGCAGAAACCGAGAGGGAACCCAATCCCGAAGAAGAGTACTTGAAATCGCTCTCTGACGATGCCATTTTTTCCTCCATATTGAGCAAAATGGACTCTTTGCAACATAAAACTGATAAGGACCCTCAGTCTACAATTGATCCAGCTCTGTTTATCCAACTAAAAGAAGTACAGCGCCGTGCCACGAATCCTACGGGCGTACTATCTAAATTCGTCAATGCGGGAAGTGAATTTTTGAATAAACTACTATGTCACTCAAGCAGTTATGCATCTATTGTCTTGGCCACCGAGAACGAACATTAAATGCAATTTTAAAATAATGTTCATGTGTACAAGAGATCATAACAGTGTGATCGTCATCTGAATAAAAAGTTGCAAAAATTGGCTATTGTTTCTTTGTATTAGTAAAAATTAAAATCTGCATGTAAATTTTAGCTATTAAGTAATGATGGTAAATTTGTAACCTTATGTATTTACTTCATGTACACTCAACATATGGTAAAATTTGAAGGAGAATGAAATTGAAGATATAGGTATATTACAGTCGGCAAATAATTATACGTTGCCCGACGCCATCCTCGGAAATAGATTTTTTCATGGATAGAAATAGGAAATAAAATGTACATGGAACAGAAGCAACCACATTTATAATATTCATCCCTTATTTCGGCATTTTCTAGGTAGAATTAATTTGCTTATTTTGGTAAGTCTTCCGGTTCATAAAATATGCTCATATAAATTATCTGAATAGTTGATAATATATCCCACGTTCACGAAAGAAAATTTTAAATGAAACTTTTCACAATTCATATAATTGTCTCAAGTGTTTGATTAAGCATGTTATTTGAACAATGTTGTAGTATTTTTTTCTTTTCTTCAACTTTTGCATCGTTTTCTTGGTGGAAATTATTACCTAGTAACAAAAAATAGATGTTGATTGATAAAACAAACAATTTTGATGGACTATCTGTGCCTGGCATGCGTTGAAATGCCCCTTTTTTTAAGTAGGCACACAAAGCAGACACATTTGCATTTACAAAATAAATGAAAAAAAATGATTTATTGTGTATTAAATTAAAGCTTAAAACATATTCGAAATTTGAACATTTGCATCTATTTCGTCCAGTCCATCCTATCAAACGCCTTCTCCAAATCTACGAATCAAGCAAAAATATCCTGCCAATACTATTTGTTTCTTTTTACTAGCGCCCTCATCACCAACATAGCGTCTCGCGTTCCCGTCCCTCTCCTTAACCCGAACTGGTCGTCACCTAGGTATTCATTAGTATCTTATTTTGCCTTCTATTTATAATTCTCAACACTACAACAAGTGTCAAATCATAACTACAACGAATACCTGCGTTTACTCCACTATCGGAATGTATGATTTCACACGCGTCAAGGCTTAGTTTGAAGTGAGATGTATTCATATAAAAAATCTAGTCCGAAAGTGCGAAACACGATGTTAGTATAAAGGTCAGGTCACTTTTTATCCTTGCATTATGCCCCATTTACACCACTAGCTTTCTACGCTGTATAAGGCTCACCGAGGTAATGAAATGAAATTTGTTCAAATTTTGAGAAACTGTCATGTGGACAGCCATTACGTTGTTCTTTGTGCGAAAATATTTACTGCTTTCTAAATGTAATATATACGCATGGACTAATTGTAGAATTATTAACTACATACAGCACACTTTACTCTTGTGATGCATGGTCCTTAATGATTTAAAAAAAATTAATTTTATTACAATTAACAATTCATGATTACCTTTCGACTTTGATGAAGGAAATCACACTGAGTCCTGCTGGTGCAATCTCTAGGCTCACAAGAAAAATGTTTCTAATTATGTGTTCTACCCGATGCACTGTAAAAAATTTAAATAAATGGTGAACGGATTCATATATTAATCATACAATAACTACTTTTGAGTAAAGCATACGCAAATTATTAACAGCTGCAGAGAAAATCGCACGCTTAGCCTAAAGAGGAAAAATATGTTCACTAAATAAAGTTGTTAGGGTAAAAAATAAAAATGACAAACTTTTTCCTTGAAAGCTATAAAAATCTTGATAAATGCATTCTAGTTATTTTAAAAATAAAAAATAACATTAACTATAGAGTTAATTAAAAATAACTTAGAAATAATATTAGAAAAATAGTAAAAAATAAGTACAAACATGTATTAATTTAAAAAATTCGTATTCCGTACTCCTATGGTCGATGAGGAAACGAACTTCACCGTACGGAAGGTTGGAACCAACTGGTGGCGGCTGTAAACCCGGAAAGAGGCATGCGCACGACTGGTCACCGATAAACCTATAGAAAACGAAATTCGACGAGCGCGCCATATGCCGCTCTCAGCCACGGGGTAGGGTCAAGGTGAGCGGCACATGCCGCTCTCGACACGGAACGTGTTAAAACTTCAAACAGCAGTTTTATTTTCACCATATTATATGTTTAATTTTTTTAAATATAGTCATATTTCATCATAGTAACAAGCCCTAGACCGAAGCGGCGGTGGGGTCTTGAAGGATGTGAGTGGTTTCAATGAACTAAGGGTGAACAAAGACATGAGGAATCGGCGGTTGTAGGGATTTATAGACTGGTTGGTGACTTCTGCTGGGGTTTTATGAGGTCCTCAGGTGACGGGGGGTCGAGGAGATGTGAAGATTTAATGGCAAGTGAATTTCTCAACCCTCTGTCACCTGAGAAGTGGTATTGTTTATGACATACGAGATAAGATACGATTGTTTAAGACCTGTCATAGATGGGTCGGGAGAGTAGGTTGGGCTGATTCGGGGAGGATGGCTGATTCGGGGATAATTGTATTAAATACTTAGAAATGCTCAAGGTCATACTTTTTCTATTGGTCCAATATCGAGCTAATACTAGTTTCAGCATGGAAGGTTCAGCCTATCTAGATGAATTTGAGACGGCATAGGGCCATCATTGGCATCTGATAAGTTGCGTGAGGAAAAAACACTGGCATCCTTTGCGTTAGTTAAAGATACATATTGTTATATACTCGAAATCTTCTGGATTGGAAGAAGTGACTATTACTGGCTCAATCTTTATACAAAAGGGCAACTTGGAGCGTCCATTAATGCATAAGTATTCACTTTATTACTGCTTGGTCATCACATTTGCAGCACATCAATGATTTAAATGGAACGAGTGTGGAGAACGTATACATATAAACATGCATCTCAATCATTGGGAAAAGACATTGAGATGAAGTAATTTACTAAATCACGTTCATAGATCACAAGGTGTCAGGTGGACATGGGCAGCATGTCTTTCTCAGGTGAATAAATTTCTCCACTTTCCAAGACGACCAGAGGACGTCCACCATCCTTAGTGTCCGTCTGATTTCGTGCATCCACCGGACTATGTGAACTAAACAGCAAGATGACGACATCAAATCATCATATATATTTCCATTCGAAGTTTACGTATTAATAGTTATCCCTAGCAATTTTCTCCCAATACTTGAAAGTAAAACTTTTAATTTTGGAAGAATTAACTTTTAGGAATTGCGGGGGCGGGGGACAAAACCGGCTAGCTAGCGGCGACCGGCTGTAGTATAGGTATCCGTGCACGCGCCTCTCGCCGCGGCCTTTTATTTCGGAGGGGGGCGGGCCCCTGGGACCCCCCCCCATATATACGCCACTGGTCCAGGGCTATAATTAGTACCCCCTGACGTGAGTGGTGATCGTAATCCTTAGTAATTTTTTCTTCTTCTACCGCCAGTATTATTTCCAATGTTGATCTGCCGGCTCCAAACCCATGTTGTGTTAACCCTTTCAACGCTGAGCCTATATTTTTGAACCCTTCACCCTGGCTGCACGTGGTTTTTTATGTTTTTGGTACGTTTTTTTGGCTACAAATATGACCACTTAAATTTCTTCGATCAAAAAATAAAAATTTCATTTTTTATAAAATTTTTAATTTTTTACTGCAAATTTCCAGTCCTCAGTCAGCCACAAATATCTTTTTTGTGATGTGCAGGGTTGCATCGTTTCCCCTTCACATTAATTTTTTTAATATACCTCGAATCCATGTTTTTACCAGTCAAAGATAATTCAAATAAACTTTTGAACGCTTATTGTTAGCATCCTACATATTCATTTATTTTTTTTAACTACATATTTATTTTTAGCTTATTTATTTTTACGCCACTTTTTTTCTCACTCCCTCCTGATAAACATTTTTAACAACCTCATTATAGCATTGTTTTTATTCCACTTAAACTAGAACGCCTCTCATTAAGTGGAGAGAAACATCAATATCTGCTAAGCATGAAAGTAATTGCGGATTCTTTTACCTGTGGCTTAGCAGAAAATAGGACATTTCTAACGTTAACATTAGGAAGCATAAAAAAGGAAATCAATAGTTTTACTTTTATTACATCATATTATTTTATTTCTCAAATTCCAAATGATTTACAAATTTACCAACTCTAATTTACCAATTACGATACTAAAGAAATAATTTTTATCAAAATAAAAAATAAAGTGATGCATAAAATATTTAATATAAGCTCATCTCCTTAGTATAAACAGATGACAAGAAAAGATTTAACATAATTTTCTGCCGGAATGCTTCTTTAATTTTATTACTCCCTTCATATTAGCTCACACTGTCTGTGCACGTACAAACCCATTTGTATGAAAATGAAAGAGCGGAAGATTACCAAGTGCCTTTATTCATTATGAATGCCTATTGTAATTTATCGGTAGCCCAGGGGTAAGGTAGTAGACTATGGAGCGGGAGGTGTGATGTTCGATTCCCTGCTCAGGAAATTATTTATCTTCTTTTTTTCTTAGCCGTTTTCAATTACTTCTTTAGAAATTTTGCTTTCATCATCGCATTACCCTCTATACTTTTTTTCAATATTTTAATCGCTAATTATTTATTAATGACGGCGATCAAAGCTAGCACTCGGCGATCAAAGACCTTGGACGTTGTGGGAGATGGACCATGATGAGCCAACACCTGTGATTATCGCTAATGAAAGTTCAACATTGAATATTATTGTCATATCGAATTACTAATGTTCCAAATGTTTGTCGAATGTCTGAATAATTTGACATATCAGTGAAGATAGAATGGTTTCCTCTCACAAATTAAATTTATTAGCGATGTGGTAATACAATATTTATGGCAAAGATATCATAAAACAATGAGAAAAAAATAATAAAAACAAGAATATGAGACATTAAAACGTGACGCAATGCATGTGAAATTCAGGGATTATAATAAAAACTTTCTTTTATGAGGTTATTCTTTTTTGATATGATAGGTCATGAAGCATTCCGGGAAAGGCCGATGGGCGTCGTAGCCTTTACAGTCAGGGCAGACATTCGCCGTCTCCCTTCTAAGCCCTTGAGAATAACAATTTTTACATCTTTGAAAGGATTTTTTGTCGCATCGAGGGGGACAATTTGTGGGATATGGAATGAAGGTGTGAATGATTTATTCAGGCTTGGGATCGGTTGCAGGCGTGGAGGCTCGGGGGCGCGGGCTTTTCAAACGGGCGTTTATGGGAGACCGCATGTAAAACGAAAAGCTGCGTGCGTGACCTCTAAATATAATCCGATTTCAGAAAATTTTTGCAAACCCAATTTCCTCATAAAATGTCACCAACTGAGACCCTAAGGCCCATTACTTTCGGACACCAATGCAAAATGGGACACCCTTTCTTTGGGATTCATTACAGGGGTTTTAAAATAATATTTAACAAAGATAAGGTCATGATTGGATAAAAATCCGATAGGGTGCTTCCCATTACGTTGCTCATCTCATCCACTATAAATAGATCTAACCAAGTACTACTACAATTTAGATGATGTGTTGCCTGGAGTGAAACCAATGATAGATTTGTCACCATATCCATCAGATATCGACTAAAATAGCTGTTACTTAGTAGGTCAGCATTGAAATCACCACAGTCACCAATATTTTTATAAGTGACAATACTGTTGGATAATACAGGTTCAAATCTTTCGCTCAGGTAGCCGACTTTTGATGGTCTATACACTACTGCAAACAACACTTTTATCGCTAATACCACTTCATTCAATAAAAATGAGTTCCGGTGAACTTTTAGATAGAAGTTATGAGTTCCGTTTCCATGCTTACTTGGTTGTTAATGCAGAGCTCCATCGGATTCACTTAGATATTCTATCTTAAGTCTTCTTCATAAATTTTTCCCCTACGGACCCGGAAACTAACGACAAATGCCGAGTCCATCCGACGGATTTAACCGTGGTCTCTCTTTCGTTTTTTGCAAAAGAAAAATTCAACTGACGCCTTGATTCTATTTATCACTCCACCATTCCCACTCATAGTTTTATTTGTCTCATGAATCTATCATTTTGGCGCAGATAACTATAATATCTCATGTACAGTTATTGCAGTACTGAATAAGACTAAATCTTTAAGAAGCTTGATGAATTTAAGTTTGACGTAAAATAACACAATAACAAAATATGTTGATGGAGATTGAAAGTCTTCTCTGCAATGTTCGCTCATGTTAAGCTGCGTGAAATATAACTTTCTCGGACAGGATTCTAGGAGTTCTTTGTTGATCCTGCTAATTTACGGAAGTTATGTGGTCGACATATTTTGTGCAGAAGTTCTTTATATTGCTTGTACGAGATTAGGTCTTGTGGTTATTGTTAAGATTAATTAATAACACAGCGTCTTCTTATACTAAAAATTGGTATTGACTGAAAAGAATTTGCATTTGCTTTTCAATTAAGCATTTTATTAACGCTAATTTGCGATTGCGATGTGTACATTTTGGTGCATAGGATGTCGCGACCTGTAAAAACTGTGGAGTCTTCATTCTCGTGTTGTCATTCGCGTGTGTTATGTATGTGTATTTCTGACCTCAACTTCGGGAGTCTTAGCTTAGGTCTTCCTTTATTTGAAGATGCCAGAGGTATAGCCGAGGAAACATTTTTTGTCACATAATACGCTGAGGATAAAACGTGACAAGTGCTGGCGTTCCATGTACAATTCATGATTTCCCAATGAATCTTATGTTTTTCAGAGCGATCAGAGATTAGCATACTTTCCGTAAGTGTAAAACGGAACACAAGCCGTATATATTTCCCTCTACTCCACCAATTTGGCATACTAAATAATGATCAATAAGCATGGGAAGGTCATCGCGTCACATTAAGTGTGGGCAATCGAGGATGCATTTACTACCGCGATCTATTCTTTGACACTTTGGAAGTACGTCGTTGTGTCCCTAAGGGTGACGTCATATATTTCCTCTGATTCATTTTGTTTCACGAACGTTTTTATACTATATCTTCCCCTTTTTATTCCGAATGGTCACAATTCAATATTTTATCGGCCACGTGCGTTTGCGATACGCTGCTTGAAATTAAACTTCACATAATTGGAGTTTTTGGTTCCTCTATTCAGAACACAAATTAAGAAATGTGTGATGAGTTTTTTGGTTTCGAATATTGCCTATACCGTGTGACTTTACTGCGTGATTCATTTCCGAAATTGTGATAGTTTGAGAGAACATAAAGCTTTTTTTACAATTCTCTTAATTAACGCTAGCTAACGAAATATGTATCGCTTTCGGTGCGACGGTTCTTTAACTGTAGTATGTCATTGTAGAAATGTCGTATCTATGTCAGTTTCATCGTTGGTTTCTAACCTCAGCTTCATCAGCATTTCTTTTTTAGTCTTCATATCTTCCAAAAGACGACTGCTGGAGGATTTGGAGAAACATTTCGAGCGTGGATTAGTGTAAATAAAGATGATATCCTGTGAAACACAAGTCTACTCAGCCTAAGGAGAGTTTGAGATTCTATAATTGATCTATCATAATTTATTTTTTTTCCACGAAAAAACTACATGTTATTTATTTGTACTGCACTCAATTTCCTATATCTTATGCCTGTGATATTTTTTTAAGGCACAGCGTTTAATGTTGGTGACTACTCACCCCCTGCCAAGCACTTCAGGTTGCTTGCAGGGTAGTCTCTAGTTGTAGATGTATTTCACTGAAAATAACACAATGTTCCTTTTATAAATAGGGTAATTATTTCGAGTTTTGTCACAAATTAATTTCTTACAATTCCTTGCATTAGAAGGCGCCTTCCAAGCAGAGAATCGAAGAAAATTTCATAAGCAATCTGACACCTAATTTTGTGGTATTGCTAGAGTATATCATGTTTCAGCCTGTTAGAGCTTACTTTTTAATATACGAGAAGATAAGGAACTCATATGCTATAGTTTTCGAATACGTGAGAAAAAAACAAACTTTATTGTGTTATGTCAAGCTTCACTACCCGCCATAATCGTGAATCAGAAATAAAAGGCTAGATGGTTAAAAAGGATTTTTTTTCCGTTTGACAACATCGTTCGCAGATACATGCGTGAAGGATTAAAGATTACAAGAACCCTCCGGAAGACGCTAGTGACGGGACCAGGATGAGCCTAGTAGGGCTCTATGAACTGAATATATTAAAGATGAAAAGCTACCTTCAGCTTTCATATTTATGCAAAGATTTCTTTGTGATACTATTGAGTAAAATGACAGCTCTCACTTTTTGACCGCAAAGCATCGAAATAACTTGCCGTTATTAGGAAATTGATTTCCGCGCAAAACTGGTTGTGTTATTCGTTGTAGATTAACGTAAGAACGACCTGTTTAAAATAAACCGCTTTCAAGTCTTCGAATGATATATGAACTTATCAAACAAACCTAAATGACTCATAATTAACAAATATTTTGTCTTATTATGTAAATTAAATTTTACTTTTATTAATGATTTGCTTATCATCTAACATTATTTTATAGTATTTCTCAATTTATACTGTTTATTAATGTATATATAGAGAAATCCTAAAAATCACTGAAAATACATACATATTTTGGAAGCGGTAGCGGAAAAAAGGGAGAAACGACGAAAGCGCAAAGCGGCGTGGAATTCCGATGCGACAGTTACCGATTAATCTACTTGGGATCCAGGGATAGAAGTGTAGGTGTTGCAATATCACTACGGAAAAGTAGAGTAAATCCTTGTCAACATCAATAGAGCGGAGTAAATTTTTGTCATTATTTAACGTAATACTGCATCATGAGACGAGTTTATAGCTAAGCGGATGCATTTTTTAATCTCGGGAAAAAATACGAATTTTAAGGAAAAAAGAAAAGTTAAATGATGCGAAATAACCGGCATAATATATGGCTGATCATGGATTAGTGGATAGGAAGGGTAATCGTAAAAATAGCGACTTCATACTCAAAATATATACAGGTGTCGTTCAGCATGAATTTCTTATTTTGTGCTCCGAAGTGATTCAAAGCCTTTGAACGCCGCCACTTCTTTGACACATAGCACGTGACCTCATGCTTACTTCACCGGCCACCTATTCTCCAGCATTGGAAAAAGCCATCTACCTATATTCAAAATCCATGTTTGTATCTGATAACCTTCAATATTTAAAATCTATTTGCCGTAAAAGAAATTAAGGAAAAGTTGAAAACAGGAATAAAAATGGAAATGGAAAAAATCAGCATATTACGCTTCGCTGATTTATCAATCCTGGCAGAGAAGGAAAAACTGGGAAGAAAAAAAGTTGATCACCGTGAAACTTGGGAAGAAAAAAAGTTGAGTTGAAAAACCGAGCTGCAAAGGCTGCAAGTAATTCAGTCAGTCTAAGGCTATAACAGTGATTTCACTTCTGTAACGTCATCGTAAAACTAGATCATCTTGTGACTATTGATTGTCATTCATTTCCAAATCCAGGAAAGAATATTGCCTAGTAATCCAGGGGAGGGAAAAATGGAATTAAAGATTCTCCCAAGCCTTTGAATTATTGACATTTTTGTCTGTAGATATAACCAAAAGAATTCAGGAAATTTTATGCTCGTGGTTTTCTAGAATCTTTAAAGACGTTTCAAGTTAAATCAGAAGGTATACGAATAAGCCTTTGTCAAAAGATTGTATTGAGTTACTGATCATCTAAATCAGTGATCAACTTCGTGATGACTGGTTTTATTAATTCTTTTTTTAAATACTTATTTGGGATTCATGTGTATTTATAGTTTGGGAAGTGCTCTGAAGCAATTAATTGAGAATGCATATCCAGTATGATAAAATGTCAACGCGTATCGTCAAGTGGTACCTTTGCCTCGAGTTCTACAATGTATTACTTCCGAGCGCATATCCCCGAGGGAATGACCAGAATTGTAGTTAAAATCCGCACCCCTGCTGTTGGCAATTCCACCTGCCTCTGTCCGAAGCGCTTTGCCTCCCGTACAAGTTTCCCTAAGGGAAGAAGGCGTTACGGGGGATACGATGATTCAATCGTCCTTTACGCCTGGGGGTGTGGGGTCGGTCGGTCGACGGGATACGCAGCACGGGGGAGGTGGGCATGCACGAGTTGAGTGAGCCAGTCAGTTAGCTGTCTCATTTTGCAGTGGTTAGTGCTAGTCGCGTCCGCAAATCGTGCGACGGAGGCAAAAGTAAAGTACCTACACGAAGCATAATGTTACCTGTATTTTTCCTACCAGCTGCAAATCCTACAGGTATTTTTGTCATCAATTTAAGAATTGCTTTTACTTTGTTATGGCATTATTATTATAAATTTTATCGCTGTTTAGCAGTTCCCTAGGGTAATGTTGCCGAGTGGTTCTAAGCGTACCACATGCAAATATATCCCTTTTTAGTAGTTTCTGCAGCAGGGGTATGTCGCTGAAATAGTTATAAAAAAATAGACATTGTGATGATCCTTCAAGCTTTGTAGAGAGTGTGGTTACTACTCTCTCTCCCAGTTTATGCGTTACCTGGCCATTTGCATATTTTCCTGTATATACTTCAAACGCCAGCATATATCCTGTGACTGCACAATATAATACCCAAATTTTGAATCCCCTCTTTACAGGCTTGAGAGGCATATATTGTTTCATAGTAGTACGTCCCTTGAAGGCAACCATGCTTTCGTCAATTGACAAGAAACGTGAAGGTGAAAACAGTGAAGGGAACGTACTCTCGAGTTCACTAATCAAAGGACGAACCTTATATAGCTTGTCAAATTGAGGTGATCCACGGTTTGGCATATTCTCATTATCATTGAGATGCAGATTCCGCAAAATTTAAAAAAATCTTTTAAGGCTCATCACTTGTGCCACTCTCTCTACATGGAAGTTCTGATAACTGCTCCAGTAAAGACGCATATTTGGGAGTTTATGAAATCCCATGAACACTAAAATTGCAAAAAAAGCTTTCAGTTCGTCCACTGTGAGGTCGAGACTCCTTCCATGTTGTTTTCCATAGAGATTGCTATGATTGACTATTAAATTTACAAAATTATCTTTCAGAAGTTTAGAAAAGATACTCACAGGACTATTCGTATCTAATACTACTTTTGGGCCAAAGGGCTGCTTGAAAGTTGTAGCGCAATATTTTTCTGGGTCATGAGCTATTCTGGTCCACTCATAGTCCTCTTCAACTTCGTCAGCAATATTCATGGCTATGTTACCACTAGGACCATCTGGAGATGAATCATTTTCAGAAGTTGACTCGCTGCTATCAAAATAAGACTGTCTTCCCTCCAGAGAATCTGGAGTGTAATCAGGATCTTCGACAGAATTATCTGAAATATTGTCATCAGGGTGCTCCAATTTCGGATCCATTAACCCAGCTTTCTTACAGCACTTTCGCTTGGCTTGCATTCCACTCACTGATGGAAGAGAAATATCAGGCGTTGATGATGACGATCGGAGAGAAGGCTCTCCCGATGATGATGGACTTTCGACTAGTAAGGAAAATAATCGGAGGTTATAAAGACCAATTTTGTTACCACTTCTAAACATGAAATACTTAAGGAAGAGTTAACTACAAAGACCTACTAGAAATCTGAACTGCTATATTCGCTCTCTTGTCCCATTACCCAAGCTATTTCATAATCATTCGCCGAAATTGATGTAGAGGCTTCGTCATAACTTATAACTGGGTTTACATAAAGACCATGTGGGGTTGATGACATATGACCAAGGTGATGAAGGTCAGCGTTTACTTCTATACTTATGTTAGTTATGGCCTTATATGCTCCTGAAGGAATGAAGAAGTAAATACAATATATTATTATTCTGTGAATTTCATTGCCTAGATTGAATGTTAAGGAAATATATTCTGGTATGTGATACATGATTCATAATCAACGATAAATCTGAATAAGATAAGGAGCGGTACACAGGACCGCTCGTGAAAGGCTTCAGTAAGGAAAACCACAGAAGCAAGATGAATAATAATGCGCTGTCTTGCAATACAGATTCGCGATATAAAAGCTTTAATTGTATTCATTGCTTGCGTTTAAACGTGGAGTATTAACACCCCAAACGTTGTTTTTCTAGCAATTAATTCGCGACAAATCAACATTTGAAGATTGAAGCGAAAGGCAACCTTTTTTTTAGTGATAAGTGATTATTTTATCAGAGCAAGAGCAACGACTACAAATAAACGATATGAAACAAAAATCACAATATATTAAAATTGAATAGGAAAAATAATTTATACTCACATGTAATCACATTAATCACATTTAAAGTTATTGGTCCTTACGACAATACTAAACACCGTATCACTTTCGATAAGGCACGTGATGCCAATGGTGGGAGCTTGAAATGATAGCCATATCAACCTTTAATAACTGAAATGCAAAAAAAGCTTAAGTTCCCTCAAACTATAACAATTTTTTGCGTAAAAAGTATTAATCATAGATCAATTATATGAATCTCCAACTATCACTAGGCTGAGTAGACTTGTGTTTCATAGAATATCATCATTATTAAGACCAAATCACTCTCGAAATGTTTCTCCAAATGCTCCAGCAGTCGTCTTTTGGAAGACATGAAGACTAAAGTAGAAATACTAATGAAGCTGTAGTCAGAAACCAACGATAAAACTTACAAAGACACGATATTTCTGCCATGACATTCCACAGTTAAAGAACCTTCGCACCGAAAGCGATACATATTTCGTAAGCTAGCGTTAATTAAGAGAAATGTAAAAGTTCTCTCAAACTATCACAATTTCTGAAATAAATCACGCAGTAAAGTCACACGGTATTGACAATATTCGCAACCCAACAACTCATCGCACATTTCTTAATTTGAGTTCTGAATAGACGAACCAAAAACTCCAATTATGTGAAGTTTAATTTCAAGCTGCGTATCGCGAACACACATTGCGGTCAAAATTTTTAATTAAGACCATTCGAAATAAAGAGAGGAAGATAAAATATAAAGAGAGCATCAGTTCACGAGAGGGAAGCAAAATGACTAGGCTATGAATCAGGGGAAATATATGACATCACTCTTAGGGACACAACGACGTAAATCTAAAGTGTCAAACAATAGGTCGCTTTAGTAAATGCATCCTTGATTGCCCACCCGTAATCTGACACGATGACCTTCTCATGCTTATTGATCATTATTTAGTACAAAAAATACGTGGAGTAGAGGGAAATATATACGGCTAGGTTTCCGTTTTACACTTACGGAAAGTATGCTTATCTCTGATCGCTCTGATAAACTTCAGATGCATTGGGAAATCATGAATTGTACATGGAACGCCTACAATCGTTATGTTTTATCCAAAGCATATTATGTAGATTGCCAAAACTTTTTCCTCGGCGTTACATCAGGCATTTTCAAATATAGGAAGACCTAAGCTAAGACTGCCGAAGCTGAGGTCAGAAATACACGTACATAACATACGCGATTGACAGCACGAGAATGAAAACTCCACAGTTTTGACAAGTTGGAACGTCCTATGCACCGATATGTACACATCGCAATCACAAATTAGCATTAATAAAATGCTTAATTGAAACGCAGATGCAAATTCTTTTCAGTCAATAGCAATATTCAGAATAGGAAGACGCTGTGTTATTACATAATGTAAGCAATAACCACAAGACCCAATCTCGTACTAACAATATAAAGAATTTCTGTACTCAACATGTAGACCACATAACTTTCGTAAATAAGCATGATCAACAAAGACCTCCTAGAATCCTTTCCAAGAAAGTTATATTTCACGCAGCTTAACATGAGCGAACATTGCAGAGAAGACTTTCAATCTGCATCAACATATTTTGTTATTGTGTTATTTTACGTCAAACTTAAATACATCAAGCTGAACAAAGGTTTAGTTTTATTAAGTACTGAAATAACTGTCCTTGCGATATTTTAATTAACTTCGCCAAAATGATAGATTCATAGGACAAATAAAATAGGATCAATCGGGAGGCTTCGCCTCCTAACAATTATGCACTTCACTATATATATGCTAACAATGTCAGCGGGACCGCTGGTAATTATGTTTTTGACAACTACTTAAACGGAGAGAGATTCAAGAGTTATGCTAATAAAATACTCGACATGCTGTAAGTACTAGGTAGAACATAATGATACAAGTATTAGGGAGAACTACTACTAGGTACTAAGAGTTAACCACAGAAAGTCTGCGAGTTATCATTATAAAATTATTAAGGCAACAGAGAGCGTGCCATGCTAAGAGTAAAAAACCAGTCATGATTTATCTGCTAGTGATCGAGAGTTAACAATAGCTAGATGATATCAGTTACGGGATAACCCAAAACCATCTTGGTCTTATGTTAGATATCTACCGTTTGTACGCAACGATACGAAAACGCAGTACTGTTAACAAAAAGTTCAGATAAAGTCAATTTATTAAATTCATACTTCCAGAGCGTGTACACCGAGTCATCTGAGAAGTCATCCGTGATCGTTTATAATCACTGCATACGAAAAATGCCTCCTCTTGATATTAGTGCTCATGGAATAGAAATTTTATTGAAATCGCTCAGTCAAAATAAATCACCTGGTCCAGATGAAATCCCTTCCCGCGTGTATAAAGAACTAGCCTCAGAAATTGCCTCCAACTTGCAGCTGATATTCAAAAAATCTATCACGCAACACGAAGTACCTAATGACTGGAAAATTGCACAATATAACGCACATATTCAAAAGTGGAGACAAGAAAAAGCCATGTAATTACAGACCGATATCAATATCGTCCATCTCAAGCATAGTCCTTGAAAACATTGTTGTCAGGTCAGTAATGAAACACCTAGACACGCAAAACTTGTTAATGTATGTTCTCTTTAATCCTTAATGTATGTTTATGTATTATCCTGGTATTTCTAACAGCATGTTTTGCATGTACTACTGTCACAGGCATATTGCCTTTAAGAGTAGTATATAGTAGATTATGTGTCATAAGTACTTGTGTGATGTGCATGTGGGTATCCTCTTGCATGCTGCACGCTGATGATTCATCGCCCCCTGCCAAACACCCTAGACGTGGCTCGTAGGGTATTATGTGGATATAGTGGAATAAACATATTCGGGAAATAACCGATCAGGCTGATCGAAAATTGTCCGTCGTCACCAGGGTGAATGTGACGGTTAGAGGAGGTTGGTGCACGACTGAATAATTCATTAGTCATTACATATACTTTTCGCATGTACGGTTGAGAAAATGTTTTGCTATCATAGATGAAATCCATCGATTTTAAATAGCAAAAAATAGTGCGCACTGAATTTGGAAAGTTCACTGTTCATTTGTGCAACGGTGCAATGTGCATGGAATGTTTTCGTTCTTTATTCAATGTCGTGCACCTGTTCCGTTCTACATGTTGGCGAGCACTCGCCTCCTGCCAAATACTTTCATACCATACTGCCATATTTTCAGATCGCCAACGTACTATGGTAGATTAGACCATAAAAATAAAATAAGAGAGATAGACTGTAGAACAGATAGATTCAGAATTTCGTTTTTTCCCCGATCGATAAGAAACTATAACGACTGCGTCAGGATTTATAATTAGAAATAGTTTAGTCAACTGGTAGAGTAGCTTACTAACTTATGTTATCCCTAATGTATGTTTATGTCTCCTGGTATTTCTAACAGCATGTTTTGCATGCTCTACCGGCACAGGCATATTGCCTTTAAGAGTGATCGATTACCCCCTGCCCAAAATCCTTTAGGTGGACGGCAGGGTATTATGCAGAGGATTTCTAACAGCTTTCATAAGGCTAATGCACGAAGAGTCAGCCTCAAAACCTTTGAAATCCCGCCACAAAATGCCCCATCTGACCCTCTGCGCCACAACTTTGCCATGTGTCATAGGCGCATTTTCTATGCTGACACTAAAATCCTTAATTTTCATCCTAGAGAGTCAATCAAAAGACGCTCGTAAACGTATTGAGACAAGGGATTCGATAGCGATGCGAAAAAGTTACAAAATTGCAAAATTTATAAACTTTATCATTGTTCTGCACGGGGTCACTTTCTACCTGCCGGGAAGGTCGACCCTCGTGCGTCCCCAACCTCGAGAGAGGATCCGGATTAGCTCGAAAGCCAGCGAGGGCCTTCCTAATGAGGGTGTTCTAGAGACTACCTGGGTCCATCCGCCATGCAGTCCCCCTGAAATCGATACTACCCCGGATTGCTGGCACCTTGAATGCTTTTGAGTGTTATTCGCAGTGGCCTCCAAACTGAGGCATATTAGATATGCCTTGCATGCATTTGAAACGTTTCATTTAAGTCTCTCGCTCTCGCAAATGTTTCCTGTGCATTCTTTCCATTCCCTTCCGTACTCCTCTAAGCCTCGCTCTTCCTCTCGCACTCTGTCAAAGTCCTGGTATTCAGCCGTTACAATTGCTCTCACTGTAACCTGCGATGCTTGACAAGACACCACCAATAAAGAGGGTATCCTTTTTTGATCGTGAAAACAACGTAGGTTCAATGCATTTTTCAAGGCTGAAGGAAGAATGTCAATGATTACGCAACTTAATAAGCCGTAAATGCGCAAATACTTATGTGTTAATAACTACGCAAAAATTGCCAAAAACAGAAAGTAAGAAGAATATTTTAGCTTTCTTATGACCGATTGCTTTTTTTGAATTGTTGACTTATTATGCTCCTAAGTAGAGAAGGTAGCCGCTTTGAATAATTTTACTTGGGGTATCATGCATTCCAGCAGCCATAAAAACGTTTAGTTGAAGATATTTACTGAAGATGGATGTTTTTTTTTCAAAATTATTAATTTTAACTAGAAGCAAAGAGAGTAAATATTTATATTCACCATTTCTCGACCAAAAACTCGCAAAAGTTTTGTATTAGATTCGGGTCCGGTGTGTTCAATGCTTCTAAGTTTTATCATCGATAAAAGCTACGATATTGCTATATTAGTGGTTTATATCCCGATTCGAATGAGTAAAATAAAACAACACAGTTTAATTAGGTAGTTTCGTTTATTGTTTTTCTTGCCGGTCTGATATTTCTCAAACTGACTTCATGGAGTGGGTTTTTCACTGTGCGGGTGCTGTAATTTAAGTTTTATGTCCTCTTCATTACAGCCGCCCCGCCAACAGTAAGAGAATTTCCATTAGGGTGTTAACGAGTGCTGATGTCATCATCTGGAGACGTGGATCTTGGTATCCGCTTATTTGTCGTGTTGCCATCGTCTCATCTCCCTCCCTGGAGCATTTAAGCCAGCAATGATCTGTGCTTCAGTTCAAATTCATTGCCCTAGATCTCTGAGTGACAGTTGAGCATGTCTTAAATATCCCATCGATGTATTCCCTCCCTCCTAGACTTCATGGAATATTGAGAATATCCACGGAAATTCTCACAGAGAAATAATTAAAGTTCCTTTAAATGCAATTGCATTCAAATTCGCATTCTATCTAACCTACCGGTGAACTGCCATGAGTGTCTTTGAGAGAAGATGCCTTTTGCCTTACCTGCGGAGTTGTGCATAAGGAAAACTATTCATTATTTCCTGGTTTCGGTTGATGCGTACGGGAGAGTTAAATAGAACGTTTCAAATGCATACAAGGTTATCTAATGTGCCTCCGTTCTCGTGGCCGGCACGAAAACGAAAAATTATTACGTCATCAGAAAGGAAAGAGATTTTCCCTGAGAGCGATTGTAGCGGCGCTCAGTTTGTTGGGAAAGTTTATTCCCCCATAATACCTAGAGGTAAATTTGTAGGTCACCTTAAAGTTTCCAAGTCATCTCTGTAAACGAACAACCGTGCAAGCGCTGCGTACTGACTCTCAGCGTAGTATATCGATATATATACTTTAACTTGGTATATTTTTTGCAATTTGCGGTATTGGAAGAAAAGTTAATGCAAAGCAGAAAACTGTCATTGTGAATTTATGGGAGCACTTGCCATGGCCCACCGCAATAATTGTCAGGTAGTCGAAGAAGGTGAAGCAAAGACAATGAAAGTGTTAAATGTTAATATTTCCTGGGTAATTTGTCTTTAATGCTCAGACATGATGGTAGGAATCAGTTAATCATCATCAACAGTTGTTCTGCTGACTAGTAGATTCCATCCACCTTCGTTGTCTCCATTCACTTCTGTCCCCCGCCTGTTCCTTGGTCTCCTTGTATCCTCCTTTCTCAACCTCATCTATCAGTTTCCGCCTTCCCATTCCTTTCCACTTCTCCCACTCCACCCATCCTTAAGCTGCAATAAGTATCGCCTTTCCTCTCAATACATGCCCGATCTATTGCTTGTGTCTCTTCCGAATAGTTTTTAGGAGTTTTATATCCTCTCCAATCCATTTCAGCTACCCTTCATTCCTTTTTCTGTCTGTCCATCGTATCTTCTCTAATCTCTTCCACGTCCACATTTCAAGGGCCACAACCTTATGCTTCTCTCTTTTTCCAAGGCCTATGTTTCACAGCCATACATCATGAGGCTCCATACATAGCACTTGACTAGTCAATTCCTCAACTCCAGTCCCAAGTTGCTGTATAATATACTTTTCTTCTACTGAAGGGCGTTTTTGCCATGGCTCTCCTGGTATTAATATCTTATTCACTTTCTTATTTCTCAGTTAGCATCCTCCCTATAGAATTGCACTTTAAATTTGTTCAATTCGCTGCCATTTTTCGGCCTATGATGACTGACTGCGAGTGGAAAAGACGGATGTTTCTCACCTTGATGTGCGTACCTTTCCTAAGAGTCACTAGTATGCCGGCGGTATGAATATTTTTATTTTTGTTACATGAGGAAGCTATTGCCATTGAGAGTTTTTCCTTCGTTGGAAATGGTTATGTCCAACGTTCCAAATTAAGGACAATTAGACAGCAATCATTTCCCAGATGAGATCCATTTTTCAAGTGCAAAGTGATCAAAGTTTTATTTGTGCGGATGAGTGCAAATTCCATCCACAGAAGTTAATACTGTTGAAGTAGTCAGTACTATGCAAATACCTTATACATGTGTCAATAGAGTTCATCCCAATAGTCTCATAGCCAGGTTATTTTGCATGTCTATGAAAAGCGTAACTGAGTGACTGAAGATCCCTAGGTCTGAAAAATATGTGATCCTGGCCTTTCATTTCGTCACAAGTATTGGGATGTGATAACATTTTCTCGTGTCATGTTACATTTTAAAAAGGGTCAATAAACGTGTTCAGATATAAATTAGAGAAAAAAAACTGGCATGATATTGCAAGCAGTCGGTCGTCTAGGCATCAGCATACGGTCATGGATTCGTTTGGATCCCAAGGAACACATTTAGTTCTCATAAATCAGTTATAAATAAGTTTTATGTTTAATGGAAAATTCCGGTTATGCCCGTAAGATATCGAACTTCATGTTACATTTTAAAAAGGGTCAAAGATAAACAAATCAATCATTCACGGAGCATCATTCACTTTTAAAGAGATTCTTAATTTCTCGCACTGTTCTTCAATCGGCAGAGCACACTAAGCATTCTGATTGTTTATAAATTTAGAAAACTGGTATTGGGCTTGTATTACAGCACCAGACTTAGCATACCGTTGGAGGATCCGGAGGAAATTTTAAATAATACTATTAAATTTGGTCCGAAATGATTGCCACTTTGGCTTATAACTCCATTTTAACTGATTTCTCTTGGATTAACGATAAAAAGAAAAGCCAGAAAGGTTCGAGTCGGAAAGTGATTGTGAAGCTAGTGTTTAAAAGAGCTGTTTTCTGAAATGGCACAGGGAATAATAGAAGATCATTATGACGACCACGTAGATCTCGTAATATAAAGGAATATTACTGAGAGCGTTACCGTTTAATATATTAACTATGTGATCCTCCAGATCCTGTCCTCTACGGTCATATGCAATAGCGAGAAATTTACCGAGATATAGGAACGTTCCGTGAATTTTTCCGAGAATATTTTAGTGTGTTTCGCAGAAATACGATGTTGAATTTAAATACAAATGGGATGTACACCTGATGAATTTCTATCCTGCAACACTTTTCCGGCTCGAAGGTCCAAAAAAGCTTTTTTCTGCCTGCGGTTTTTCACAGGAAGCATTGCGAAAACGTCGGATTCTCATGATTAAAATAGTTTCTCAATTTCATGAGTATAAAAAAGTCCTCCGTGTGTCGGAAGTATCTTAATATCTGACCAAATATACTTACTCAAAATATGCCAAGAAAATAAATGAGGTAAAAGTCCAGCAAAATTGGCTTTAGTGAGTGCTGAAATTTCGAATTCTAGATGGTTTCCTACTGCTGATTCCATTCTTCGTGTGTGCATATCACCAGAATCCCTCTGAAAGGTTAACAATACTGTCAAAATACTTGGTGAACCCGGTTTATGTCACCATTGTATCTCACTCTACATGGAGCTGAGGATTTCTTCATTTTTATATTTTTCTTTGCACATTTGGGGCAAGAGCATATTGTATTTAATGGACACTCATATTCAACGGAATGGATATTTCGGTCCCCCAAAAGATCATCCTTGAAGAGAATTTGAAGTACGAACTTTAAATTGTCTCTGTTTAAAAATTCATGGCTGAGAGAAGGGCAATAGTAATCACAGCAGCAGTTAATTTGTTTAACCCGGCGTTGTGCGCTTTAGCTCTTGCAACAATTAAGGGAATATTGTATCTTTGCGATAATTAATAAATCATTTTGTCGAGAGTTTTTGCATTTGTTCACTTTCAAATGTAAATATGTAAGCATTTCTTTTGCCTTTTTAAAATAGAAATGTTTTTTTTTTATTTTTTAACGAACATAACTGAATATCCAGAAGTAGTTTACTATTAACATGCTAACTTTAGAGTGTAATATTAATTGCAAAAGCATAGTTACGTTGAAGCAGAAAATTCATACAAACGGGTGAATTTTATCTGTGGAATAAAGCCATGAAAAAAAGGGACAAGCTTGCTTTCTTTCAAAGTCGACCTGACACTGACCAGTGAAACAATACGGAGGGTTAAATTCAGTTGTGGTAGAACAAATGAGGTAGTGCATTTAATAATGTCAACATCCTTAATGCAACGTCGTATCTTAAGTGGACACTATTCGGCTTGTTTCCCACCACCCCGGCAAGAATTTATTTTTCCTCCATTCACGTCTCTTCCACAAAAACCCCCTCAGCACACTAACGCTATTATAACGTTTGAACCAACAACCATTTCCTTAACCATTCCAACGGTAAATTTCGAGGCCGCGTCTAGTAGTTCGATAAAAACGCAAAAATAACGTTCGTTGCGAACCTCCGTCTAGTCACGGAGATGCCCAGTTCCCGTCCTTGTACCTCTTCGGCTGACTTCGGCCACCTTCGGTCTGAATCACCACTCATCGCAGCTTGGATTTTGCAGGAGAGCAACATTTGCAGAATATTTTATTTTGGTGTTAAGCTGTCGTGAAACGTCTTCGGAAAGCGTTGATGCAAATGGTGAAGACCCGTTGGTTTTTCGATTTGAAGCCCGAGGAAATGTCTTGGATGCTCTTTGAGCTAATAATCGTGTTGCGTATGAGACGAGGTGCGAGGTGCGTATGAGACGAGGTGCGGTTTCCTAATTCATAGGTCTATATTGTTCATGAATAATCTCATCCCGGTTATTTATAAAGTCAATGAAAAGTGTTAAACAAACTTCACATCCAAAGATCTACGTTAGCAATATTTTACCCTAAAATAAATCTGAAAGTGATGCAAGGTCCGTGAAATCTGATATAATTCATGAATTTTCATTAGTTTTTAATTAATTTTAGCCGCGGATAGTGCAATCTAATGAATTAGAAAGAGGATTGCACGAAGTAAACATACTTTGAACTTAATCTCTTTCATGATATTATCACATAACTCATTATTAATTTTGGAATCAAGGCATCTGTTAAAATATTAAACTGTCAGGATTTACAAAAGCACTTATCAGGGATTATCTCTTGAAAATGAATTTACGGATCGCTCTATTAAATTTTAAAATCAGCTTGTGTTAGATTCTTTGACGTGTTAATTGGCGCACTCGATGTCGTACACCGAAGTTATACACCCCGCTGAAGTTCGCCGAGAAATGAGATGGCTTGGTGGTGCGACTGGCTAACACATTTGAACGGCAATTGGGAGATCTGGGTTCGATTCCCGGTCAAGTCAAATGATTTCTTCATGGCTAATTTCAGTCTTCGGTGAATAACCCGTGCACCCGTGAGCGTGACTGCGCACCACTTCATTTAGGTAAATGCAATGATTGGAAATATATCAGTTAGTCGTCCTAACGCAGGGGCCCTCAAACATTTTAATCCGTTAACCCCTTCATAGAATATTTGCCATCTTATCGACCCCCAGATGAAGTATTTAACAAAAATATTATATACTTTTTACATTTCTGATGTAAAAACTTAGGTTAACTCGCATAGCAGTATAACGAAAGAATTTATAGTTCCTATATCTTATAAAAGCCACCCATTAACATTACCCCGACCCGACATTATTCGACCCCCCTTCGACCCTCTTGTATCAATCGACCCCTGGAGAACTCCTCATCGACCCCTTGAGGTCGATATAGACCACTTTGAAGACCCCTGTTCGAAAGCGACAATGTTGGGTTTATTCTCCGCAACTGTGGCATATCATGCACGACCACGCCTCCTGTGCTGCTATGTAGACGGGTGACGAGAACCTCTTGTTCGCATAAACCCCCGCTGAAGTTCACCTTGAATGAAGATGGCTTGGTGATGTGACTGGCTAATACACCTGACCGGCGATTGAGAGATCAGTTCGAATCCTGGTCAAGTTAAATGATTTATTCATGAAGAATTTCTGTCTTCGGTGTATGACTCCACACCCGTGCGCGTGACTGCGTACCACATCATTTGTAAACGCAATGAATGGAAACAATGTTTAATGGATGCTGAGATGTGCTGATATGTGCTAACATGGATCGTCTTAACACGGCAACTTAATAAGTGAGGAAACCATATTATATCCCAGCTCCACAAGGGATGGTTCAACCCTCGCGCAACACCAGTCTGTATGAGGACACTCACCCCCTGTATGTACGGAGTGATCTTGGAATGTATTTCATGGTTACAGAATAAATAGAGATCTGCAAAGTACTTGCTGCGCCCGAATAGTACTCTTAAGGCGTCATTTTAAATTAAAGGTGGATATCTGTTTACTATTTACAATTAGCCCGTTGCTGTAACTTGGGTGAAAGAAATTCCAAAGTCACATTATTTACGGCCCCGTGTGTACAGGTATAGTTCAGGATCTTTTTTTTTAAACTTGCAGGGAAAAGCATCAATTGCCTAGTTCCTCAACTCGTATAAGTTATAGCCTATTGTGACTTGAAAGCTACTAGATATATTTTTTCGCAAAACGAAAGTGTAGACACACGGAACTATAACTGCGCTGTGTAAAAACGTGACGAGAAGAAAACTAGCTAAGATGAATCCTAATACTAATTTGATTATTGCTCATTCTCCACGGTTGCCGAATGTAACTTAAAAATGCATCAATTACGTTCAATGTGAATTTACACAGCTTCTTATATTTTTTCAGTGCGATCATTGGAGACATAGAGGGCGAAGTGACTGGAGACTGGACTGCTGCACAAGGCAAGAGACTGAGAGCAGGCGCAAAAGAGCAAGATTATTTGGTCATGCGATGGAAGGTAAATATTCTTTCGTCCATTTCTATTTTAGATATGCGCCTCGATCGAGGTATTAACGAGTCATTTTCCCCTGTCATTATGCAAACTTATTGCCCCTCCTCTAAGACTTCGTGTGCGTTTTTCAGTAATGTTATGGAATCGTCTAACTCGCACAATCAACTGGAATCATTGATTATTTCCATAAAAAACTTTTTCCTTTTAATAATACTCACTACTCAAGAAGCAGAATTTATGACTACGGAGTTTTCATTTAAAGCAATAAGGTTTCCCCAAAACTTCGCTAATGTAATCAAATCTTCACCTTAGTGAAATCAAATGTTAATTTAACGCCGGCCCTGGTGGCGGCGGGGTAATATCCTCTCCTAATAATAAGAGGGTCGCGGGTTTGAGCCCCGCATGGATCGGTTTTTCGCCTACCCAGGGCATAGGTGTTTCTGTTGCACAGGGAATGGGTGCTGCAAGCTCTGGTGGTTCGGCTCCTGCGAAACCTGACAGGACAATGGCTTATCGGGATCGCAGGGGCATGCGGACCACCAGAATCGTCAAAATGCAAAAAAATTATTACTATGCACTATGAATTAAATGTGAGTTAAGTGCTTCGTATGCTATGGGAAAATTTGCGAATTACATTTACTTGAGGTTTCATATTTCGAGGTCTTATCTCCTCTAGCGGACCTTCCCTTTAATTTCCACTTTTGTATGTCCCTCACAAGTAAATGTCGTCTCGAGGCTTGGCCTACTCATCTCAAATTTGTCTGCCTAAAAGTGCTTCTAGAGATGATCGGTATTTGCATGACCTTTCTTCCTGCTTTCCAAGTGTCCATTTCTGCAAGCCATAATGCAATACACTTGACACAGTTTTGCAAGTGTACATCTACCATCCTAATTAATAATTTTATTTAACAGAGTAAAACTGCTGTTTTTTTCTTTTCTACTATTCATTTTTGGTCCTTTATTACTAAATACACAATTTCTCATTGCTTTCCTCATGATTTAGTCTTAATGGCCCAAAAAAGAGAAAATAATAGATTTTAGGGCTGTAATTAAGGAATGGATGGGACCTGTTTTACGTAGTAGGAGGGGGGTAGGGATGAAAGGAGATCCCCCAGTATATTTGAAACTCTAAATTCGGTGTCATTTCGGAGCTACGTGCGTCCAAAGTTAGCCAAAACCAGTTTCCTAAATCTATAAGTCAATATGAGATTTTTAGAGAATTGATGGCATAGGATATATTTGTAGGTAATTTATAGACCACTAATATTAGCCTTGGTAAGTAAAATTTTATTAATTTGTTATTGCAAAATTAACAAAAAACCGTCCAATAACTGACATTTTTTAGATAAAATTATTTATCACGAAAGCAATTTAAGAAAGCGTTTCGATCATTTTAAAAGGAAAAGTTTCCAAATTTTAAAAGGAAACTTTTTTGTACATAATTTTCCGGGACAATTCAAAATGTATTCTCTTCCAAAAGTTGTTTTGACTTGTTAATAAAACTCGATAAAATCATTAAATAATTAATTATTTCTTGCTGCAAAGGTCTTTTTAAAAATGTACATTTAGAGCCACTACATAGATCGTACATTGTTAGTTTGTAACTAAAATAAAAATCAAATGCTGGCTTTTAAATAAATATCAAAAACAAAGAAGTGCCCTACGACCCATAGAGCGCGTTAGAAATTTATTTTTTTTAATTCAAATCCGCTTAGTACAAAACAATTAAGAAATATACCCAACGGTAGATATTAAGTAGTCTACGACGTATTTTCAAAAGACCATTTTTGTCAAGAAAAGAGCCATTTTTTGGTTATTTAAAATGGGATATAAACTGTAGCGTTCTCAAAGCGACCACAGCGTGAGTGGTAGTGGAGATAGCCGGACGAGAGACTCGCGTGAGACTAGAATTTCATGAAATGTCTATATTCGATGCCTTAAATACTGCACTTAACATCCATTCCTATTTTCTTTCTCGTCTCTATCCATTGTCATGCATCACAATGTACCCATATCCTTGTAAAACTTAAACATTTTTAGTTTAGTGAAGCAATTCATGGAATGAACAAGGAGAAAGAAGCATGCCGACTTGTCAATGTTTAAGAAAAAATCTCCAGCCTTTTTACTCGGTTAATATTAGCTCACACTGTTCGTCTGTGAACGTAAAAACACATTGAAGTCAAAGGTGTGGTGTCCGATTCCCTGCTGGGGGAATTATTTTCTTCTTTTTTTCATACCAGTTATTCCGTATTCACAAATGTTGTTTTCATCATCTCATTACCCACTAAACATGGTTTTGCAATATTTTACTCGCTAATTATTCATTTACGACGGCGATCAAAGCTAGTCCATGGACGTTGTGGGAGATGGAACGTGGTGAGCCAACAATTGTGATTTTCGCTATTGAATGTTCAACAATAAATATAAATGTCATATCGAATAAATAATGTTACTAATGGTTGTCGATTGTCGGGATAATTTGACATATCAGTGAAGATAAAATAATTTTCTTTCACTAATTAAATTTATTAGCAATGTGATAGTACAATATTTAATGGTAAATATACCATAAAACTGAAAAATATAATAAAATACACTGAGAATACGAGAGACTGAAACGTGACGTAGGGCATATGAAATTTATGGGAGTATAATAAAAACTTTTTTTAAGAGGTTATATTATTCATTAATATTTGCTCAAGGACAATTGTATTAGAAAGGACATCACAAGCACAATGTGCATTGATTTAGTCTTGGAAAATCTCCTATCTAACTAATACCATAATACAGCGTTGAGGTAAATTGAGTTCAAATCCAATCCCCTTGCCAACTTTTTACCCAAAACCAGACTTAACTATTCAGAAGTGCTTCAAACCTAAAACCACCAAGATATTATGTTTCATTGAAGTAGATTGAGCAGTTTTAGAGTTGTCTCATTGTGTGTATGTAATTATTTCTTCAATGGAAATTTTTTTTTTTTCAGAGGTAAAACTGACTAAAGCTTCCAACAAAAAATTCAGTTATGAATTACTTTTTCTTTGATTTATAAATCCAGCCACTTAGAATATATTCTTCATTAAATTCATAATTTCCTCACACTACCAAACATTTGAACAGCTGTTGACATAAACTTCTGGCATCTCAAGCCATCTATTGCACCAGTGCCAATAGGGCGTGCCTACGACATGTGGTTAGATGCTCCACTGGAGGGGATCAAGGAAGGGTCCTTCAGTCCTTGCACGATGTCAAAGAGGTTCTCTGCTTCGGTCAGTCACCAGTCTACGGCGTGAATCTTTTCATGCAATTTAATAATCTGGTTTATACACCTTCAGTAATGCGAAATTGAAGACCCTGTGAAGCAATTCATTATTTAATTAAGATTCATGATAAATAGTTTCCATCTAACATATCAATACGTGGATGGTCATTGTTGGAACACTATTACCAATTATTGAAATTATTAAGGGAAAATTCAACAAGGTCCTCCGCTTGAGTACAAAGGTATTTTTAATTGCTTACAATCATATTTGCACTTAATTTCATTATTGCCGTGGGAATATATTTTTGGGTTCAAATTTGATCACTTAACGAATATTTCCGAAGGTTGATTTACCCTTAAATGAATGTTTCGTGTCAAGAACTATCAATATATATTGGTTCATCATTGATGTAAGGGATGTTTTCGAGAATTGTTTGAAAAACGCTGAAGATGTAATTGATCACATAATTCATTTTGACAATTTTTTAAGTAAAGATAATATTGAATCAAACACTACTTCACTATTCTTGCTTCTTCATGAAATTAGCAAAATATCAATTATGTTTTAATAACTTAAAAAGTGTAATGATTGAGATAATTTTGGGTACCATTATTACTAAGCTTACACATTATACACTTCCTTTCAATATTTAACCCCAACCCTGACCAGTTGCAATCTTAATTTATCACTAAAGTTCATTTATGCAAGTTCAGCTATTTCTTCCGCTTTTTTTCAAGGTAAATGTTATAAATGAAAATAAACAAGCATTAGGAGGCACTTTTCTGCAGAAAAAAGCTCTAGAATAGCATTTAATGTTAAAAAACACTCGCATAACTGTATTGTTCTTGAACTTTCACATTAAACCTACCAGAAATAGGGAAAGACTCAAGGAAACATTTAACTACTGCCTGCGCTAACTTTCTTTTCTTCTCCTGTCTTGCAGCCATCATTTGTGTAGGACCACCGATATCATACCAGAGGGAGAGGACTGGAAGGCGGTGAGTTCGTGTGGACACGTGGCAGTTTGTCTCGGTGGCACAACCTTTTTCAGCTCCGGTGCATCAGTGCCGTCTGAGGTTACCTCAGTCATGTGGTTGGACACTCCAGTGGAGAAGAGCGAGGCAGAGTTGTTCGGTCCTTAGAGATCCTCTGCTTCGGGCAGTGCTGGAAGTGAGGAGGATGATGGAGGCAGTCGGCTAGGCAGTCCTTGGAACGAGTGGCTGCATTAGTTTTGCAAGCTTATTTAGAACTAAGATTAAATGAATTTCTAAACTGTAAAGAGAACATTTAAGTACTAAATAACTAATAGCATCCATTTTTCTTAATTTTCTCCCGCACAAAAAATTGAGAAAATGAGAAAAAATCAGTCCACTGCGTCACATTTCTGTGGAATGGTTATTGGCTGAGGTTAACCACTATTTTCTGGGACTAAGCCGTGTGCATGGTAAATTTAATACCTACACCAAGGTAGAAATAGTTTCCTATTTAGTGTTTCTAAATTAAAGCTACCCAATAGTACATGTATCTCTGCTAAGAGAATATTATTAATTCTTCCGAATAAGTTCATTGTCTGCCACTTGGAAGTATTAATTACAGGTAGTTGTTAAAAGTAGTCAAACGCAATTTGTTTAGGCCTTCTTGCAATGCTGTATTAATGGCACCAATGAAAGTTTTTAAGTCGATTCAGTTGCAAGGTCGTGTGTATGTTAATGGGTTTTATCCTTTCACTGAAAACTTGTATGTACATGAAATTCTGCCTTGCGTTTTGAAATTACGGAGCCCATGAAAAATGTGTACTATTAATTATTATTCCAGTCAAGATAATTAAACGTCCATGGTTGATAAAAATCATGATACTGTTGGGTTTTGATGTTAATCTGATCGTTCTGCATTACTGGAGGTGCGGACCACTCGAAAGTTCTAAAGAGATATCCGTAACGTGTAAGGAGCTCTGCAGCTTTTCACTTTAATATGTTAAATATGACCAGATTGCTTTGGCGCAGTCCGGTTGTAAGCAAAGGTTTATGTACTGGCCCAGTATCAGGCTCACGATACGTTGTAAGGCTAGTTGCTAGTTTCTTAAGGCAAGGGTCTACTAACATAGCATACACGTGATGAGAGTATTAAGGAATTATGTTTAACTCTTAAATAAATAAAGCAATAAAAGCTTCACTACTGCCAAAAAGAATATATAAGCCAGTTACTGTTGTCAAAGTATAGGAAATATCTCGAAATTAAACTTAGCAAGAAGGGTAGTGTAGTCATGGTGGTTAAATGAATTTATTTTCTGCATATTTAATAGGTTTGGCACATAACAGAACACAATGGCATAATTACGGGCGAGGTTCCTTCATTTAGGATTTTTTCCTCTGAATACATGAAAAGTGACTTAAATGTTATACAGAAAACATGCGAGACGTAATTGTAGTACTACCTAGCACATGAAGAAAAAAGCATTGGGTAGAAAATCAACTGATTCGCTACACTACATATCGATGAACTTTATTATACCGTCTCATTGACAGCTATTAAGTACTCTTATCGTTCGCGGGAGAAATGAAAATTTAAACCCGTTTTTTTTGCTTTCATTTTCCATAATTTTTTCTCATCTAATTTAGTGTAGAATGTTGCGATTTGTTAAATTCTTTGTTAGCAATCTTTCGTCGCAGTTTTGTCCATGCAGTTCAGCATCATCGTCAGATCTTCCTTCTCCTCATCAATAATTGCTACGTTATCAGTAAAGCGTTCTCTCCCTTCGTTTCATCTATGACTTTTGAATGTACCTATATATGCTGGTAATGGAATAGTATATATGGTGATGATGACGTGCCACGTCGAAACGTAGGTCATACATTAAATATTTAAGTGGAATTACAAAGTTTTCTTTAATTTTCATTATATAAGAATACCCATGGCAAAAAAGGCCTTCGCTAGAAGAAAAGCTTATTATGCAGCAACTTGGGACTGGAGTTGAGGAATAGACTAGTCAAATGCTCTGTTTGGAGTGTCATGATGTATGGGTATGAAACATAGGCCTTGGGAAGAGAGAGAAGCATAAGCTTGTGGCCCTTGAAATGTGGACGTGGAAGAGATTAAAGAAGATACGATGGACAGACAGAATAAGGAATGAAGGGTAGCTGAAATAGATTGGAGAGGATAGAGAACTCATAAAAACTATTCGAAAGAGACACAAACAATAGATCGAGCATGTATTGAGAGAAAAGGGGATACTAATTGCAGCTAAAGGATGGGTAGAGTGGGAGAAGTGGAAAGGAATGAGAAGGCTGAAACAGATAGATGAGGTTGAGAGAGGAGGATACAAGGAGACCAAGGAACAGGCGGGGGACAGAAGTGAATGGAGACAACGAAGGTGGATGGAATCTACTAGTCGGCAGAACAACTGTTGATGATGATTAACTGATTCATACCATAATGTCTGAGCATTAAAGACAAATTACCCAGGGAATATTAACATATAGCACTTCCATTGTCTTTGCTTCACCTTCTTCGACTACCAGAGACTTATTGTGGTGGGTCATGGCAAGTCCTCCGATAAATTCACAATAACTGTTTTCTGATTTGTATTACCTTTTCTTCCAATACCGCAAATTGAAAAATAATCTACCAAAAATTAATTTATATACATCTAAATACTACGCTGAGAGTCAGTACGCAGCGCTTGCACGGTTCTTCGTTTACAGAGATGACTTGGAAACTTTAGGTGACCTACAAATTTACCTCTAGGTATTATGGAGGAATGAACTTTCCCAACAAACTGAGCGCCGCTACAATCGCTCTCAGGGAAAATCTCTTTCCTTTCTGATGACGTAATAATTTTAAGTCTCCGTCACGACGATGAAAATTCAAACGCGCTAAAGTGATGGACTAATCGTCCGGATCGGTGATGAACTCCCGATCGCAAGTTTGCTCCGAGCGCTTTTCGTGCCGGCCACAAGAACGGAGGCACATTAGATAACCTTGTATGCATTTGAAACGTTCTATTTAACTCTCCCGTACGCATCAACCGAAACCAGGAAATAATAAATAGTTTTCCTGATGCACAACTCCACAGGTAAGGCAAAATGCAGCTCATCGCAAAGACACTCATGGCAGTTCACCGGTAGGTTATATAGAATGAGAATTTGAATGCAATTTCATTTGCAGGAACTTTAATTATTTCTCTGTGAGAATTTCCGGCTGTGATGAAGAGGACATAAAACTTAAATTACAGCACCCGCACAATGAAAAACCGCCTCCATGAAGCCAGTTTGAGAAATTCCAGACCGGCAAGAAAAACAATAAACGAAACTACCTAATTAAACGGTGGCGTTAGATTTTACTCATTCGAATCTGGATATAAACCAATACTATTGCAGTATCGTAGCTTTTATCGTTGATAAAACTTTAAGAAGCGTTGAACTCACCGGACCCGAATCTAATACAAAACTAATGCGAGTTATTGGTCGAGAAATGGTGAATATAAATATTTACTCTCTCTGCTTCTAGTTAAAATTAATAATTTTCTAAAAAAAATTAACTTCCATCCTTCAGTAAATATCTTCAACTTAACTTTTTTATGGCTGCTGGAATGCATGATACCCCAAGTAAAATTGTTTAAAGCGGTTACCTTCTCTACTTAGGAGCATAATAAGTCAACAATTCAAAAAAAGAAATCGCTCAAAAGAAAGCTAAAATATTATTCTTACTTTCTGTTTTTGGCTATTTTTGCGTAGTAAATAATTCATTAGTATTTGCGCATTTACGGCTTATTAAGTTGCGTAATCATTGAAATTCTACCTCCATCCTTGAAAAATGCATTGAACCTACGTTGTTTTCACGATCAAAAAAGGAAACCCTCTTTATTGGTGGTATCTTGTCGAGCATCGCAGGTTACAGTGAGAGCAATGGTCAACGGTTGAATACCAGGACCTTGACAGAGTGCGAGAGGAAGAGCGAGGCTTAGAGGAGTAAGGAAGGGAATGGAAAGAATGCAGAGGAAACATTTGCGAGAGCGAGAGAGTTCAATGAAACGTTTCAAATGCATGCAAGGCATATCTAATATGCCTCAGTTTGGAGGCCAGTGCGAATAACTCTCATTAGCATTCAAGCGGCCATCAATCCGTCAGTGATTTCGACGATGAGTTCATCACCTTGCTGTGTTCGAATTTCCCTCGTCGTTGCCGACACCTAGGAATAATATGCCATCAGGAAAGAAGCCCATTTTTCTACGGAGAGATTTAGCGGTTCTTCGTTTGTTGGCAAAATATTTATTTCCCCCCAAGTACAACAATTACAACAATTTACAACAATTGTTCTACTATTATTACAAATTCATATTTCCCAACAATTGTCGCAAATTTAAAGAGCAAAATACTTATTTCTTTTTGTGGATTGATTTAATTATGATTTATCAAGTGGTCTTAAGGAAATTTTTCGTTGAATTCATGCATCAAAATCTGTAAAGAAAACCAGTTATCAGCAGCTAACGTGTACCCTAAGTCGGTAATAAGGCTTCATTATCTGTAGCACTATTGACTGATTATAAGGAACTTCACATGCTGCTTCTATTTTCTTACCAGTATGAATTGCAATCTGCATGCAATTATCCTAGGACCTTTTACAGTGGTATTTAAACTTTTATGCCAAAACGAGCTCCCTTGTCAATATTTTACTGACTGAAACTTAGTCTCCCAAGAAGCTTCATTACGCTTTAATCTACGGCATGATTTTGTGGAGGATTATATATGGACTGAAATATTTTATTCACGTGATGAACTATGGGAGATATCTTTCTTAGAATGTCACATTCATCAAGATTTGCTCTGGACTTAGAGAAACCCTTCGAAAACTTTGAGTGGAACAAGATATTAGGGCTTTTGGAAAAACTCTGAATGGATTCTGCTATTTCAGCTATTCAGCAACAAGAAATGGGAATGAATGGAAATAAAATGAATAGAGAAGATATAAACATGCTCCGCTTTGCAGATAATATCGCAGTTATAGCAGGAAATCGTGACGATCTTCAGAGATCAGTGAACAAATGGATCAAGTTCTTCAAGATAAATAAATTACAAGAAGAACAAAATCCTAGTATGTAGAAGAGAGAAGGTGAAAGCAGAAGTCTCGCTAAGAGGAGATAAATTAGAGCAAGTGTAATCCTTCACCTACCTCAGAAGCACCATCATGTGGGACGGAAGAAGTACAACTGACATCAAGTGCAGAATAGCCCAAGCTAAGAAAGTATTTATGATGAAAAGACAACTACTGTATTCAAAAACAAAAGGACTAGAAACAAGGAGCATGGCACTCTATGGATAGGAGGTATGGACCATTGGAAATGGAGACCAGGAAAGAATAGAAGAAGTTATTCAAACCGCATTGCCAGGTGCCAGGCCATAAGCCAGGTATAAAATATGAATGGTACCACCACAAAAACATCACCTATGTGAATTATGAAATCATATATCTTAGATACATATCCCAATAGATACATATATAGAATACATCCTCTAATGCATTCCACTTGTATTAAAAGTAGGACAGATAGCAGTATTCAATCTTCCCTGAATTAATATTGAACACTTTATTTTATCCTTCCACAATTCCCAATGAATATATGTACATTGTACTGAGGATTCTTAAATTAATACATAGGTACATTATAATAGCAGTTTATATATAGTATCACTTTAAAACATTCAAATTTAGAGGCAGTCACCTAAAATAATACCTTAACTCTTTGTGCCGATATTTTCATACAAAGTTAAATTTCATAATTATTGCCCTTGGTCAAATAAACTCAGTAAGTCGACTCAAACTCACACTGGAATTTACCTCCTCACCACTGGCAATGTCCGTGGCATGGTGAAGTCTTCGCTTTATTTTATCCTAGGTCCATGGGTGGATGAAGGTGGTTGTCTTGGGGGCAGATTGCTATTTTGCGAGGTTCAGGGATATAGAATTGTTACAATTATCCCTATTTCACTAGGAATTACAGGGGGGAAAACCATCACCCCTGCACCATGCCTTGGTCTGCCAATGGCTAGATCTCCCTAAAATGTTTTCATATTAATTTCCAATCAGCCAATAGTATCTTAAGATGGTAAGCCAAACAGTAGAGTGAAAATCAAAATAATTTTTAATTTGCACTTTGAAATTGTCAATGGCTTCTGCATATAAATTGTAGATCATGTTACATCAAACCTTAGCAACAGCCAGGATCAGCTTAAAAAAATTTTGTAATTTGGGTGCTCATTTGATCAAATTCCTGAAGTGATTTGAAATAACAAATATCATTAATACTGTGACAAATGCATCAAAAATTAATTATTGGTAAATCTTCTAGAATGCTTATAAATACAATCCTGACGTAGTTTAGCCATATTTTTTCATCTCATGTATCACCTGAACTAATTAAGTACAGACTAGTGAAGACATGGTTCACTGCAGTAGCATATGCAGGATTGACTTCTGGGAGGGGTTTCATTAATATTTATGTGCATCATCATAAAATGATATTTAGATTAAAATACACTAAAAAAATAATTAAATTAACATTCCCTTTCATGAAGACAATTCAACTATATATTTTTCAGCTCAATAAGCAAAATTGGAAATGCTAGTTCAGGTAAACGAATGAAAACAAATTCAGGTAAACATGTTTTGGGGGGTTTAAACTTTAAACCCCCCCTCCGTACACCACTGCAGTGGTGTACGGAGGGCGGGTGAAGGCATTGTATTAACCCCTGTTATTCAGCTAAAGGGAAATCAGATAAAGATGTTATCAGCTCACTGGGTTTCCATGAATACCATGTTGTACTATGTTGCTTGCCACCTATCAGTGTTCACATTGCGTGCACCCTCCCCATCTAACCATGACATGCATAATATCTCCTCTGGATACTTTATTTTAAGCATGCAGCAAGCTTTAAATTTTCATATAGGCATATGATAGCACTGGAAAGGATATATAGGCTATATAAGAAAAGCCCCCCCAAAGTGGGCCCTCCAGGCAGTGGCAGATTAAGATGGGGTGTGGGAGGGGAGGGGGCAGGGGTTGGTGGGGAGAGGGGGTGCCCCCGAATGGTGCCCCCAGAGTTCCTGGTACAACAGAAAAATGGTGGCCATAAGGGTATTCCATAGTCTCAGACTTCCAGGAAGGAGCATTCTGCCCACCCCAAAATAACGACCCTAATCCACCAATGCCTCTGGGTGTCATAGAATGTTGCTTTACTAGAATTCTCCACAGTTTTGAAGCTTTGTGCATGTAAGATTTCTAAATCAAAACCCCAACTAAAAGAGTTGGGTCCTGATAAGCCTTGGGGCCTATTCAAAAGTTTTTCCTAAAGGTAGTTGTTGCTATCAAACACCTTTAAACCTCCAATGGGGCTAGATGGTCCTTGCCTTTCATTCCCATGGGTAGAGGAGTTATCACAAATTCATCAAATTTCACAACTGCTATAAATTCAAATTATTATTTTTTATGTTTTTTTTCCCATCTGTCAATGTGTGGGTACCTACTCTCGACCACAAATTCATCAAATTTGAATCGGCGATTAAGCACGAAAAAAACATAAATATGTGATAAAACAAAATAACAGCTATGTATTTGCGATTTTACGTGATTCTGAGCATGTAATGGGTAAATTATTACCTTAAAACAATTAAACAATAAAATAGTACTAAATAAAATAATAAAAATAAAATAATATCTACAAAATAAAATCAAGGCCCTGATGAAATATTTTGATGAAATGTCAAAATAAATTGCGCTGTAGTACATTGTTACAAATCTTCCCTTTCACAAAGAGCACTGGTGCACAATGAAATTGCCGTGAGGGTACGCAGCGCTTGGTAACACTGTACGTAATGTTGAGTTATCCTAAATCTTACCGTCTGAGCGGAGCAGTAGTAGCCCTGGAAAAACACACAAACAAAAAAATCCCTCAATTCTCGGGGTGACTTTTGCAGTATACCAGTAACAAGGTTGGTAGTTCTCTTAGACCATGTATACAAGTAGACCTGCTCCCCTGCCAGCACGTGTTACTCATATTTACAAGTAGACCCGCTATGGCATTACTCCCATTTGCTACAATGATAAGGCAATCATTCCTCTGCACAAGGTAGACCATTCAGCAGTATGTGAGTATCTTGAAAAGTAAGTGAAAGGCCACAATCCAACCTAGACCCTACACCTACTCTAGTTTCCAAGATAGGTGGACACTAGGGTTCCTCCTTTTTCCACTTTTTTCTTGGAGTAAATTGTAATACCTAGAAAAAGTTGTTAACTCGTATCGATATTAGAAGTGTGATTCTTTTTCGAAATCCGTTAATATCTTCTGTCAGCATTTTTACCTCAAAGTTTCAAAATTTAAACAAAAACAACAAAATTGTCATTGATTGTTTTTGGTCAGAGTGACAACATTTCTATGTAAAAATATATCAGTCATAATGAAAATTGGCATTAAAACCTCAAAATGCCAGTTATATGCCCATTTTTCATCGAATAGATGACCTTCTACATTGCCCCCAGAGGTCATCTTTGTATGTAATAATAGGCCACCCGCAACACACGTTTACCTTTTTTCTCTATTTCTGCAGTAAATGACTCGATGAAGGCATTTTTTCCAGTGGATACCGTTAAAGTCATGAAAATAAATTGTTGAGGCAAATTAAAGAGATGGGAGAAGTTAGTTGATTCGGATTGATTACGTGACTGGGAAAAATGCATTCACCGGATCTTTTCTGCAGAAATAGAGAAAAAGGCAAACGTGCTGCGCGTTGCCAACTGCATACAAAGATATGCCATCTGTGTGATATGCCAGCCATTCATAGATTTGATTTTAACATTAAAAGGATCAAAGTACGCGTTTGCCCACCTGCCTTGGTATAAGTTGAAGTCATTCAGCTGGTCACTCAAGCAGTATGCCAATAGCTCCTTTCCAGAAAAAAACAACTTGGATTTTGGCTGAATTTAAGAATGCCAACAAAAATGCATTCACAGCCAGGAGCCTAACATAAGCATCTGAAAAAGGCTTACAAAAATTGATTCACCATATGAAGCCATGTGATGCAAATTAACTTTACAAAGACGCAGGGGCCCAATTTTAATCCGACAAATGCAGAATAGATTCTTCTGGTAAGTTTGATTTTTCATCTGTATGTAACTTGTATGTAGGCAGGTTACTGGGTCAATATCAAAAATACTAAAATTTAATTGTTTTTCCTGGTGGATGAGGCAGCAGGTAAAAGTACAATGCCAAGTTTCCCTGCATTTAAGGTCTTGAGCATGGATTGCTTCATACATGGCTACAGATACTTACACCGCCATCTACTTTGACAAGTAAAAGAAGACACCTGTGACATCAAACAGATTCTGCTCGCTACAAAATTGGTAAACCCAAAATTTTTTAATACTGCTCTGCGTACAATATGGGCTCCCGTAGGCAGTGTTGATGCTGGGCGTGTTTTCAGCCAGTATAACCTGGTCTTAACCGACCGCTGAAATCTGCTAAAGGATTCCTATGTTGAGACATACTTGATGCTAATGTTTGAAAACAACAATTTGGACTGAGCCCTCCACCTTAAGTTAAAGTAAACAATATACTGTAAGCTACTTAACCCTTTCACTGCGTGGCATTTTTTTTTAAATTATCTCATATTGGCGGAGAATTTTTTTTAACTTTATTTGAATTGTTTTACGATAATATGAACTCATTTTGGATTTCAAAAGTATTTGCGGATAAATTCTTTCATTAATTGTGGAATTTGTGGATGGCATCACAGTGATGGCATCCGCACCAGTACGATGAATGCTACGGGTACGTATGCAACCCGCCGCACAAACGTTTTATGTTTGAAATGCATTTTTTAATTAATTTTCTCCAACAACACATTAGTCACTTATGCAACCAAGAAGCTATGAACAATTTCAAAGAAATTTTGACGGAATGCTATATATAACTGAATTATAATATAAGGTAAAATATACTTGTGGATGTCATCGATTACACATACGGTAAATTTTGGGAAAATAAAAGCTTGCGAATTTCAATTTACATACTGAAATTTTTTACTAGTAGCATTAATGTGTGCACAAGCATATTAAAATAATTTTAACTTTTTTAGGTTTTTTAAGCATTGTTACATCCAGAACAATTGATCAATAATTATGAAATTCCTTGAAACAAGGGTTCAAGCACAACCCTGGAACTTCTGCACAACTTGGGCAAACAGTTCTAACCATCTTCCTTATTCCTTTACCATATCAAACCCTACACCTTTTTTGTTTAGCACCTTCTTTGCTCATGTTGCCAGGAAGGTGAACAGTGGATCTTGGGATGCTTGGTTTTGGTGGCTGAATCTTTTTATTTCTTGAAATTAACGTTCTAATGACCGAAATTCTGAAATCTTTTAAAGACATTTTTTTCTCTGAATAGTTATTGTACACGAGATAACTATTGACATGAATTTTATGGAAAATATCTAAGGCAACTTTCAAGTACCATCTCAGAGATTTTCTTTCTAAAGGATAATATGACATTAGTTGGTCAGCCCTATCCACTCCCCCCATGTACGTGGTGTACTTGATAACCATTTGTGGTCTGCTGGTGGTTTTTCCTCCTCAAATTGACATGGAATGGATCACCATTAAATTCCGATGACACCATGAGGACATCTCATGTGTCAGTCCACTTAAGCACACATACACCATCAAACGTATATTGGAGTACTGATTCGCCCCTCTTTAGTTTCTTACTTAGCACATGAGGAGGATTATTTCTTCTGTTTCACCTTAGTGTTCCAGTGGTGTAAGTGGCTTTTTTGAGTAACCCACTAGATAATTCCACAGTACTATAATAATTGTCCATGCATAGACTGTACCCACAGAAAAGAAATCTATTAATTTTTCCAATGACTTTGCTTGCATGTCCCCTCCCTCCTACACCAGGATCCTTTGCCCCAGTGACCCTTTTCGCATAGCTTACCACTTGGGAAAGGGAGCGACAATGTAATAAATCAACTGCTTCCAGGCAAATGCCATTGGAAGAGGTTTCGAGAATGCATATGACTAAAAGTAAAAATCTGCCAATATGCTTCCTATAGCCACAGTCTAAGCCCTATATAAAATCCCTCTCAAGGGCCCCACCCTACTGGAGGCAGTGTTGCAGTCACACCAACGTTGGGGTTGCAAGGGTTGCTGAAGGCGACAAGTACCGTTGTTGCTCAGCGTCTCCTGCCTTCTACAGGTCGAAAGATTCACTACATCAGTTACGTACAAGTCTAAATATTTATTACTGCACTGTAACATTCTTTAAAGAGAAGACCAACTAAGTCTCAGAAATGAGGGTTCCGAAATTTGATAAACTACTGCAACATTTTTTTCAATTCCAATTTTTCATCCAAAAAGGACTAATAGGAAGGCTTTCCTCGCTACTCAACCATTATAACCCGTTGATAGGGAAATGGTGGTCATTATTAGTCCTCCCTTGTTACATTTACAACAACCTACACTATAAATGAGAAAAATGTGAATAAATGTTTATCCCCTTCTATAAACATTAAAAACATTCCCCTGCAGAGAAAAGATGCTGGGAATGGCTTCGAAAATGTGCTGCAAAAATATTCTGGAAATGTTTTCTAAGATATAACAACGTAATGTAAATATGGAGTTGAAAAACCAACTAGAAAATACTTGGGTTAAGAAATAGGTTGTTCAAATACCAATGCCTAACGTGTATATAGTAACGTATTTTGTAATACGAAAATATTTTTCGTCGCAGAAAGAGGATAAAGATTTTGACAAAATATTGATTTAAAGAATAAGAATAGATAGAAAACCGAATGAATAACTTTCAAATAAAATAAAATTTAATGGAGATATTTGATAGAATAAAAGAAGAAATCACAGTGAATACATTTTGATAAGGCTAAAAATAATTCAAATAAAAAAGTTATCTATAAATGTACAATATTACGAAAAATATAAACGGTGCATTCAAAAACGGAGAGCATGTCAAGGTCGCTAAATCCCGTGCATATGCAGGAAACCATCACAAGAGAAGACGGGACTGAGCAGAGTTACATCGGAAGTAATTGAAAGACAGGCCGGCAAACCATATTGTTCCTCTAATTACTGTATTCCTCTACTTATTGTATAATAAGATACTTGTAGGATATAATTTTGTGTTTTTATATTATATAATTTTGAAAAACCGCACGATTTTTCCAATTTACTGCCGCCTAATTATTGAAATTGGCTAAAAAATAATAGACCCTACAAAGTGAGATAAAATAAAATTGAAAGTGCTATATACTAGTATCTTTAATAATAAGGCGTGAAGTATAGTGGTAGTGGAACTTGGTTCCAATCGTCACCTCAATTCCGGATGCTAAGGAAGGGAAGTCTCCCGTGGAAGCGGCCGTATAAGTTACGGAGGGAAGAGGACAGATCATAGTTAAGACAAAACCCTGCCAACATAACAATTTAACCCAAAAGAGCGGCTAAATGTCAGTGGCATGTTAGAAGGCAATATTTACGATCCATACAAAGCTGCAGGAAAATACTCTGAAACAGTTTGCAACCCATCGGATAAGCCAATTTAAGTAATTGGATTTAAAGCCATGGAGACCTTGAGAGTTGAAATGAATAAAAGATTGAGCATTTAGAAGTTGGTGTTGAAGGTTTGTGACCTTGGGAAAAGTGGTTGTTAAACGAAGAGACTACCTTTATACTCCCCCTTTCAGAGCTATCTAGTATACTACTCTTCCACTGTTTAGGGTCTTCTGTACACCTGTCACCATGTTTTGCTAGCACTATTCCGGTGATACTGATTGGTTACAAATGTACGATGCCTAATTTGAATATAGTGTTTGGTTATATTTTAGTCATTTTTCTTGGCTGTTGACCACGCTAGAAACTTCAAACCTCCAACAGTCATCGAAAAAAAGCTCAAGCGAAAGTGCTTGTTATTGCTATCATTGGGTATAGTTGCTAGTAAGTCTTGTTTTGATAGTGAAGCACTACTGAATGCCACGACTGACTAATACTAAAAAAGAGATGTAATCATCATCTAGTTACAGCTTTTCGTTCATTACCTTTACTAATTTCTTTCATGGCTAGCACCCTAAAACCTGCTAATATGTGCCCTTACAGCCACTCACTGGTTAGTATGTAGTCGTACATGTTTATCACGGCATTTTCTAGTAAGATTATTCAATGTCCTGATTATTCAAGGCATGAATTCTTCCTCCACCTACCTATTCCATTCAAATAGGTGACCAGATTTAAGATCTGCTACACAGGAAAAGTTTTAATGATATCCTGTAGCATAGGCAATGTTTCATACATGTTTGGAAAACACTTCACGCTGGAATCCTATACAACTCATGTCTGTCTGTCTGTCAACTGATCTGACCATACTATATGTCAAATACCTGACCTACAGAACAATAAACTCGTTTATCGAAACCTCAAACAGTGGGATTTCTTTAAGATCAATCACCCATTCGGATTCTGCTGAAATGTATCTGCCACAGAAAAGAAGGGAATTCAGTCCCCCAAGATGAGAAACCAGTTTTTAGTCAGTCCAATCCATGGGCATAGTGTAAAATGTAACCTTTAAATGTAAATAAATCTTTGATTTTTTAGCAAAACTCCCAGGTCATTTTAATGCCTGTGGAAGCAATTGCTCATAGAAAATATGCAAACACCCATAAACTCCTCGCATCCCCTGTGCAGGAATGGGTAACAAATTACGCATCTCAGCCATGTATCATTTATTTAGTGGGATCATTCAAGGTTGGTGTGAATTCCATTTAACTCCAAGGGACTGTGATTCATGATTTGTTAGTTTGTTTCATTGATTACTTGGGGAGGTGACTGGCTAGAGAGTTCATGTGCACCTTCAAGGATTATTTGGGAACAGAGAAATAGTGAAGGAAAACTGTATTATCATCAGTCTACTCTTAATGAAATGCACCAAAGAGTTTCCACTTGAATCCCTCGTGTGGTAAATTAATGTACTGCACTAGAAGTACTCTTCTCCATGGCACTTGAGTAGGAATCTGCATTTCCTCTATAATAGTTTTCACCACTTACTTCGAGAATCGACTCCAGGCCCTCGGGAAGAGTTCAGTAATTACTCCATTCACCGCAACAAGCTGATGACCATTCTTGATTTCACCTATAATTTTTAGCTATGTGCAAACAAAAATAAGCAATTATATCTCACGTCAGACTCCCAATCTCAATTCATAAATTTTACACCACTGCACATAATTTCCTCTCATTTGAAGTCTACATTCGTGTGCTAGATATGGATTCCCAATTTATTGTATTCAGAATCAAACAAGTACGTTAACATTTCATTTTAATGTTTCTTTAAGTGACAATTCATGGCAGGAAATTCACTGCAAATAAACGAAGGCTCCTCATAATGCATTCAAGTTTCCCAAACAGATTACTTATTATGCTACTGAAGTTATTTTCCTGTACTAACAAAACCAGTAATTTCATTTTCAATTATCATCTATTTAATCTAACTGGAGGCAAATGTAGCTTGGTAACTTTTATTTATATTGTTGGAAATGCAAAAACTATTTTGTAAACTTATTTTGAGACCAGGATAAATATACATAATTATTTTTTAACTCAGGAGATTTAGATCCATTAACAATTATTCCTTCCCCATCAAAAGAGAATAAATAAAACCATTATGATATTCTGGTAGAAAAACTATTCAAAATGCATTTTTGCAGAAAAAGCATGAAATGATTTTGTCTCTATTGTAAGGAATTTTCCGAGGTAAAACTATCTGCCATTCAAAGTTTGAAATTCTCAATTCAGCCATAATCAATGTAATTATGTATTAAATAGAGAGGCATCATATAGATAATCACTGATAACAAAGTTTACTCATGTAATGACAAATAAGTACCAAAAGTTAATTATAATGTTTGGCTGAGGAATTTGATGGGCTTTTGCATTTCACAGAGCACTCTGAATGACTTACAAATGAAATTAAGGGCATTTTTATTTTTCACCCTTTTCCCAGCATGGCCAGCATTTAGTATGAAATGTAGGCAACTTTTTTATACATTGGTGAAAACCATGTGGGCATTACTTGAAAGTGTGGAGGGCCACAAAAAATTTAATATATTATCATAAGGCTAGTTATACAATGTTTTCAAGGGTAAGTGGACAGGGAACAAAAAAACCATATCTGAATGACTACTCTGTCCCTAGGTACCAAATAAATTTACTTTTTCATTTTTTATAACAATCTTAAAATTTTTCCTGATAGATTCTTCCTGCTCAGAAAATGTCCACCAGAATATTTCTACACAAACTTTTCCACATGGTTAATATACACGTTGATACTTTTCAAATGAAATATGAATAACTTAAATACAGGGCATTCCCACGTGAACATCAACGAAGAAAGAAAATCAAGACAGTCACTACCCAAAAATGGATGTGATATATTCCCCATTTAAAATTGGTTCTCTGAAATCTTGGAATACCGATTTTTATTATGCTAGAGTGAAGAGAATGTGCCAACATAAAAATTCATAGCTAATAATAATGAGAGGAATATGTCATAGGAGAGAACTGGAAAAACCTGACATGATTAAAAAATATTTAATTGATAAGTATATCATTACATTCAGACATTCAGCCACTTTACATTTTTTTTTATTTGTACACACCTTTTTATAGGCTTTATGCTCTGGATGAGCATTAAGGGGAGCTCTTGTCAAATAAAGCCACCATTTTAAAAGAGGAAATGTCCCTGCTGCTTTGGTAACATCGTTATATCTAACAAGTCTGCAAAATGTCCATCCTGTAATGAAAATCAGGAAAAGAATGAGAAGTAACAACAGGCAATGATGGCATCATCAAAGGTCCAAGCCTATCGTAGTCTATACAAATTGAGCACATGGATTAGTTTAAACCATGAATACTTTAAGCAAATTCTAAACTCTCATCTAAATTACATTACTCCGAGGTACCTATGCGTTCATGGTGGCATTGCCTCAGACATAACATAAGTAAAAATTTTCAATCACAATTTGAAGCATAACAGATTTTAAAAAATTAATGAACTGCAAATTTACCATCTAAATATCAAAACCAAAATCATGGGAATTCACATTGGCAAGGGAAAAATATTCAGGACTTTCCATTGACTCTGCATCCCGAAATAAAAAATATTATCCAGTGACTATCAATCTTGTAAACACTTGGGCCACAATATGTGCATAGATTTTCGTCTCACGAAAACGTACCTAACCATAAAATAACTTTATTGTCAGACTTAATAATTCATCAAGAAACAAATATTTGACGTCAAAATTAGGTAAAATGTAGTAACCACGATTAAAAGACACACAAGCTTTGATAATTATTCATTTAATTTCATAAAACATATGGCATCGTATAAATAACACCTATTAAAAATTCATTTTTGTGTGAAATACGTGTGACAGGGTAAAACATTGAATGTCATTAACGAAGCTAAAGATGTTCTAATATTCTTAGCTTACTATTCTGTTTTGATTGCATCATCTGTGGAACCATCCATTTGCAAGCCTTTTTTGTCACGCACACAAATAACAACTTTACCGAGAATTGCAAATTATTGAAGCAGGCTCCTTCTGTAATGCACTTATCATACTTGTGTAACTTGCGTAGTGCATTTTTCCATAATATGCTGATTATATTTCTGCTGTGCATATTTTCCTCAAAACACTCTTCGAACACCCTAAGCGCCTTTTTTCCTATTTTTTAAAATTCTTCTGAAGGATAGAGAAATCCCGAATGACCATCCTTTAAATTTGGAAATGTTTTATTGAGAATAAGTAACTGAGTTTTATCAGTTAAGGATCGCTTCCCAAAAAATCTGTCCCTGCATTTAAAACTCCTGGATTTCTCCCAGAGCCTCTTTAGTAAATATCCTAGAAAATATGTTTCAGAACACTGCTGGAGACTCACTGTCTCAGGCTCCTTTACCGAGAGGCCAAAAACTTCATCTTCAGATGATGAACCTAAATAGTCATCTTCTGTGCATTAATTGAAATTCGTAATGCAGAATTTGCCCTCACCATCATCTCCCACCTTATCTTCTCCTTCTAACTGAAGAATAGAGTCCTCATCTATGGAGTAGCTTCCAGTTTGGGGGGGGGGGGGTTTAATAAGTTTTGCAAAGTCACTTGCCTGTAGCTAGTATTGCCCGTACTTTATGCTATTTTCCCCGGAAAAAACATCATGTGATCGCGTTGGTGATATTCGGGGATTTAGTTTCAATTCAAAAGCGTCTGCAACTGTAGGGATTTCTTCTAACGGTGTTTTATCCGGAGTAGCCAGTCGAGGAACAGCACATTTCTTTTGGCGTCCACTCGGCAGTAAATCACATTTGGTAAAATGCAGTTCACATACTGATTTTAGAGTGAGTTCTTTTTCCGATAGGTCCAATAAATCAGGGTTCTCTGTTATAAAAAAATAATAAATATTTACAAAACGCCATTTAAGATTAGATAACCTTCAAAGTTATTGAAGAAAGAGTTAATTAGTTTAATTTAGGCAAGTCTGGTAATGGTATGCTGGGTTACTTTCATCAACTTAAACTGCCACCGTGGTTTTTTTGGGGGAGACCTTTCCAAATTTGTTTTCAATTACAGATCCCAGATGAAGAAGTCCACCAGTAACTTTCATATCGTGCAATACAAGAGAGAAGCCGAAGAAAATTCTTATTTTCCTTTCAACACAGCACGCCGATAAAAGGGTAAGAGGTTGTCCAATAAGTAAATCTGATGTGAATTTAATGTACAACATCACCAAAAGAGAAGTGGACATTATTGATCAAATGGCACGAAAGTATTCAACAAAAAGATCAACCAGAAGGTGGCCTATGTCTGTTTTCTATCCCCTGATTGACATTGCTGCCCTAAATGGGTTCTCTCTGTTCACACTAAATTTTCCTCAGTGGACTATCGGAAAAAAATCTGCGACGACTGCATTTGCAGGCGCTTGTCCTTGAAATCGTGCGGCCACACATTGAACATCGGTTGCATAACACTAGTGGTTTCCAGTGCCACATTTTAAAGGCAACAGAAGGGGTGTTGGATAGAAAAATGTTACCACCGAAAAAGCCAAATATACGTGTAAAGATAAATGGTAAGGGCAAGTGCTACATGTGCGGTGACGCATCGGCTTCAAAGAGAGAAAAATTCAACAAATTATCTAAAACCACAATTGTATGCACTAAATGTATCAGGTATGTTTGCGGAAAGCTCAGTATCAAAACTAATTTATGCACTACTTACAAGTGTGCAAAGCTTTTAGAAGAATGACATTGACATGACATGGGTATGAAGATCGACGTATACCTCGTCAATATGGCGACAACAATGCGTTCTCTTTCTGTTTCGCTGTAAAATGTACCTCTATAGATATGATCCCAAAACCAACCCAACAACTAATGCATCAACCAGGACTATGTTTTAGAATTGAGCATGCCGTGTGCTCATGATCGCGCTATAGCCTGTAAAGAGTAGGAGGCCAAGACTTAACCAATAGGCCCTCCACACCCTCTCCCCTTGTTCCTCCCAGAGAGCTAGGTAACTCGAATTCGCGAATTCTATTGGAATAGATCTTTAGCTAGGACCAACATTACAAGTATTCCCTCTTATATTTAAAAAATAAATATATCATTTTATTTAACTTTATTTTAGGAAGATTTAGGAAAAATAAGATGTTAGTTGAAAGGTTTCGTACCGCTGAGAAAAAGGTCCAAATATATATAATTGTTTCGCCCGTTCATTGCCTCCTAACTTTCTTGTAACTGTCGTTGAATGTACTTTCGGCTGAGAATTGTTATGTTAATCATTGAATCCTCACTACTCATCGCTATCAGTCACTTACAGTCTCAATCACTCACCCCCGAAAGGAACTCATCGCAGCTCACATCTAGAGGACTCGGTAAAGATCGTACCAATTGTATCACGGAATTTCGCCTATTGGCATTTTTTCTTGTTGTAATCTTTTCTAAAATATCTACATAATATACTGTCTGAAGTTATCCAGTGCAAAAGCTGAGCATGTGCTAATTAATTTGCAGCCGACCCCTTGTTGTCTCGTTCCAGTTCAATTTAGTGATAACGAATCCAAATTGGCAGGTCTCACAATGGAAGCTCACATTTGCGAATCCCATTAACGAGTCCTACAGCTTGAATCTAGTTGGATGGTTTTTATCAAATTATTTTTTTAAAATATTCATTGTTTGTTGCTTACACCAACGTATATTGGTATAAACATTGAAAACAATGAGATTAAGGAATGACATTACAAGACGGAGATATATAATTTCTTTTTTTCCGTGGGTAAAGAGAGACATTAATAATTGCAATAGATATTTTCTATGAATTGCTGCTCTCGCTTGTTGAATTATACTGGGTGCCTGTATTCGTTAATGTCTTATATTAGTGCTACCACCCCATCCAACATTATATTGCTTTCCGTTTGAATTAAACTCCGTAATTAATAAATAATAATCCATTAATTCTTAAGCAATCGCGTGCAAAGTGTTGTATTAAGGCCGCTTTACCCGATGAAAGATTTGGTACAAACGAATGTACGTGAGAATGTACGTTTGTCTCAACGAAATTTGAACAGGTTCTATTTCCAGGCATTGAGATATTCGCACAAGCGTTCATACAATTTGCCGCTTTACACGATACATTTTGCCTCATGCAAGAGTTCACGGAAGAGTTTGTACAAACAAATGTACCGTGTAAAACGGCCTTCAGACTGTGCTTTCTCTACAATAACAACATACACATCACAATAAAGGAAATACGCCGACGAATTCCGTTGGTGTGAACTCTCGTGCTGATCTGAAGTCTCTGAGAGACCCAACCAACTTCTTTGTAATATAAGGCAGTAGTAATTTTACCTTCTGTTTTGTCTTGTAAATGACGCTTTAGTCGTCGAAACCGTTTGACAGCAATAAAATAATTAGTGGAATTTTGTACCGTGTTTTTGTGACAGTGATTTATATTCGTAGATACGATTAATTCACGAGTTTGTGAATGCAAAGTCACACCGTGACCACGTTTCTTCCCACTCATCCTAACAGACGAAGCGAACAGAGAAAATGACTTCGATAAACGAAGAAACAGCAGCAGAACAACACAAAACACTCTCGGAAGCTTTCTACAAGCACTTCAGTAAAATACTCCCGTTGAAAGCGCCTTGAAGTTTTACAGAAAACGTAGGAAAAGGCACCAGGAAGTTTCAAAACACCACTGCAGCTGAACGAACACACGCAAAAGAACTCAAAGAGATATGAATGAAAAGGGTTGTTTTGGTGGTTCATATGCATGTGACAACGTTGTATGATAAAGCGAGGGTGTGGGGTGCATTTGGGGGACAGCGATTGGCTGCGCGTCAGCGTTTTCCGCCCTTCCCAACTTTCTCTTTCTCGCCGTCATCGGACAACTCTCGCCGGCTCAACTGTACTTACTGCTCGTTCCTATGGTCATAAACCGTGTCATTGTCACAAACCAGAACTAGGGAAATCTATATTAGTGGACATCATCTTTCTGAGACAGACAAAATCAAAATTAAACTTAGCATACTTACATGCACTGCATTAGTCAATTCTAATGATATTGATGGTTTTACGCGTCACTTTGTGGAAGGATAGCATGATGTACTATCAATGAGTAAACTTTGTTGCCTCCACAAGATTTTCTATTAGTTTGTACCTAAGGATGCTTTTACGGGCGAAACCGATTGCACGAATAAATAATAAAAAAATCTTATGGAAGCAACAAGGTTTTCTCATTGATATCTCATTATTCTGATGAGGTCAACATAAGAGAACAGAACATACGCGACTAATTTTTTTATACAAGTATGGACATCAAAGGGTGTTATAATAGGTATTTGGAAAGCACATGAGATCAATGAAACATTTACAAAAACTTTATGCCAAAAATGTATTTTAGTGACTTACAAATCTTGATGTTCTTCTTTTCTTTTGAATATTCTATTACATCTAACCAATAGAATGTCGTTGACGATTTTTGAACGTAATCTGCTTATTATTGATTGCAGTATAAACTTTGTGTGTGAAAAAAGCCCTTCAACGCTTACTTGCGTGGTAGGAGCTGCAAGGACGGCACTGGCTAGTTCATATAGTTCTGGATCACTATATTTTCTTTGGCACCAAATTGGCACTAAAATTCAAACTACCAGTAAAAAATTAAACTAACTTACGTATTTGGTAGAATATTCTTCTCAAGATCTGCAATAAGTGGCCTGAATGAACCCTGTCAATCTAACTAAAATTTGTTTTCTGCTTCAGTTCGGAAGCGAGTAATGACAAACCTCACCCCTAACACCCATTTTTATGACATACCGAAGGCACTTCCTAGAAATCTGTCCTCAATGTACATACAAAAGTACCGACTAAATTTTGCCACTTACAGCATGCTATTATACTTCCTCACCCTCTTACCTCTTCTTCGCCCCCCCCCCCTCCGACCTTAGCGAAGCCGGCCTGGGTGGTGCACACCAAGGGACAACCTAATCCACCATCGTAAATAAACAAAGAGAAATCTTGAAATGGGAATACCGCCCAACACATGCAGCTGTAGCAAAATCGCCGATGCTATGTGGAACCCTTAGTTGTTTTGTTTCTAACGCTTACGAGTGGTCGTCTTAGAGGAAAAGTTTCGGACGGAGCGGAAAATACGAAAGGAGTAAAACACCCAACGAACAAAATAGTGGGTTGAGAAGGAAAATAACAAATATTATTCAATACTCTAGGATAGCACCCTTACACTCGAACGCAGCAGCGAGCAGCAGCATTTACGTGTCATATTATATATCTCAGTTTTCACAGTCCCTGCCAAAGTGATTGCTCCCCTTCCCCTTGCGCCCCTGTACCGCCACTGGACCGAAAAAAACCGTTCCAAAAGCAGTTCAAATTGTTACGGCCGGTTCCGCTTCAGCTTGAACCGAAACTCTTCTCTTACGCAGACACGGTTCGGTTCGGACCGAACCGCTCTCTTACCGAGAAAACAGTTCGGTTTCACGTGGAACCGTACCGCTTCAGGGGTTCGGTTACGTTTCACATCCCTGCTGGAGACCAAGGGCGTATTACGTGATTCGCACCTTCGATAAACAGTTCTACGGAACTCGAAGCCAAGAAGCAAAAAGGTAAGCGAGAAGATTGGTACGGAACATTGAGCCATAGGATCAGTCGCGGGGGCACGGGAACCTGCGACGGTGATGGAAATCTCGGCTCAACTGGCCATTTTTTAGGCGGAGTCGTTTTCCTAGTGATGATGACTGACAGTAAGGGAAAAGGACGGATTTTATTCACCTTGAAGTGCATTCCATGCCTTCGAGTCACTTGTATACCAGAGATATGAAGGTTTTTGTTTATGATGCAGGAAGAAGCTATTGCATTTGAGAGTTTTTTCCGTCGTTGGCAATGGTTAATGTCCAAAGTTCCAAATTAAGTAAAACTACACAGCAATCACTTCTCAGACGATATACAAAACTTTCAGGTGAGCGTTGATCAATGTTTTATATGCGCGGATAAGTGTAAATACCACATGGGTACATAAAGTCAGTATTTCTGAAGTAGTTTTTACTATGCAAATAAAAACCTCATGTATAAATCAATACTGTTGATGAATTATCTCATACCCCAGTTATTTTGAAAGTCTATGAAAAGTGTAATTGAGTTACTGAAGATCCCTACGTAAGTGAATTTCTGCGCTGAAATAAACCCGGCAGTGACGCCATTTCCATTAAAGCGGATAGAACCCTTTTTATTTTGATCAGTTTTCGTTGAATTTCATGTATTTGCGCTTCAATAACCTCGCAGGTTTTCTTGCAGAATAGCCAGGTGAGGGTATATCCTGGAATGAATTTCACGAATTGTACTGACTCTCCGTTCGCAGCTGCCTTTAACAGGTTTCACGTGGAATCGTTAACCTTAATGAATACTCTTATAATATCCCACATCCACACAAAAGATGAAACTATCTTGCAAGTCCAGTGCATACGAGGAGAATTACCTCCCATTTGTAACGAGTGACTTTGGCACGCATTTCAAGATAACAGAATAAATCGATGCATGCCACATACTTGCTACACCCGCATAGTACTTTAAGGTGTCATTTTAAAAACAAGTTAAACTTTTACTGTACCATTTAACATGTCCTGCATAAAAAATGAATTTTGAATTATGGGTAAAATATATACAATGCATTACTTTTTTCTTAGCTTAAACGTCCTGCTCAACTCAACCACTTGTGCATATCGTACACCATGGATGAGTCTATGGTGGATGTTGGGCTGTTAACGAACTAAAAAAATTGCCTCAATTTGGAAATGATTCATCGTCATGAAAATACAGCCATTGCCATTAAAACTTGTGGTGAAGACACCTGTTGACTGGAATGACGACATATTTAGCCTAACGAGGCACAGATCGTGAAAATTAGCACCTATTCCGTTTTTTTTTACATTAGTGTCACATTTACTTAATTTGATGATTTACTGCACTTGTGTGTTAACAGCATATCCAGTTTGATTTACATGCATTGTCACACCTATTTTTCGTAGGTTGATGAGAGTGCAGTTAGTCCACATATTTAAATGCAAGAATCCCACTTATTGCAAGGGTATTTTTTCACATTATATCGTGCAGATAAATGATGTTTGATAATCTGGAAGATTGGGTTCGGTGTCGATTATAGTTTAATGGCTGGGTCAAAAGACGTTGGAAATTATCTTCCTGGAGGTCGCTCCTGGTGGCATGAAATGACGGGAAAAGTTAAAATCCAATACAATTCTGGTTAACTTACGTGATAAGGTTGAGAAAGTTAAAATAATCTCCCGTGTGGCCACTTCAGTCGTTACATCCTGGAAAATACATCTGAGCGGGGAAGAAGAGTTTAAATTAAAGACTTAGGCTCGTAGCATTTATTTCACAGTTGGTGCTGAGAAGTGGTCTCTAGCGTAGAAAGAAGATAATTCTTTCATGATTTAATCACAAAGATCGGTACTGCTTCGTGAATATTGGTATACCAGGCAAATTGATGAAAGCTAATTTTTGTGATGTTTTGCATTAAGAGACCTTCCAGCATGAGCGAAAGACAACGCAAAAACAAAACCCGCTGTGATGTAATATAACCCATTCGGAGGTAATCTACCTAATTAAATTCAAAGATCACGAGGATGATGAAACCTCCGAAGATCAGAAACAAACAGAAAGGGAGGCGCTGCACAGTGGGCTCAAATCGAATATCGCCAGACAAAAGTCCAAAATTGCTTCTTTTGAGATAGCATATTGAAACTTGGCACATATACACACAAATAATTGTGGATTTATCGAATGGTAATATATTTCTCATAGGTCATACCCGTTACTTAGATATAGAGGTTCAAACACGACCAAATATCCAAAAAAGCGCCCGCTCTCATTTTTCTTCGAAAATCTTAAACGTTGAGCATATATAGGAGTAATGGAAGGACTTTTATGAACTAAAATCATTACCATTTGTGAACAGGGTACTTTATGTATACTATGCATAAATTTGAGACATTTTTGCTCATATTTGAGTGCTATAACGTCACGAAATGGCGGACCATTTTTTAAGACAACATTTTACATAAAGTATACAATATAATCCTTATTCGGAAAATGGTCTCCGGGAATTCTTCATCAGAGTATAAATTAAACATATTTCTAGATTTTTCCGTAAAAATATTTTTTTAAAGTTTGCGAAGCCGAGAATAAACTCGATTTTTCGATCGCGCGTTGCGGCCCGGCTCCGCTCAGTAGGACCCGGAAATACAGTGACTCCGTTGGATTTTTCAAGTTGTGTGGACATTAACTCCTCGAATTCAATTTTTTAAGGCTATAAACGTTGTCACTGATTTCTAAAGATTCTAAGCTGAAGATTCTGCGAGGATATTGGACCGAGAGAATTGATCAGTGCACGCGTAATTGCGGTACATTTGTTTTTCTTCTTATAATTTTCGGATTCATGCAGCAAATAATGAACGTCTTTCAACTCTTGAGAGAGAATACGGGTTCTCCGGGTACCATGCAAGTTTTCCATAAAAAAGCAACATTTGGGATTCCCTTCTTTCCCTTCACCCTTTCCTTCCCCACCCCGAACAACACCCTCCGCCTTTACTCCCCGAGGAGGGTGGCGCGAAAAGGAACGATTTATGACAATGTGCAGCCTTAAAAAAAACATGCGTCCTTGGCAAATTACAACTTGTTGTCACTCTTCGTTATCTGACTCTTTGATGCACCAGAAATAACAATAGTAGATACTCTCTTACAAATAACTTGGAACTGATAATCTATGAATATTAATATTTAACTTTAGGGAATTACCTAAAGGGAATCATTTGCACAATATAATTCTTTATAACTTCTTACAATGAAATTTTAAGCTTGAGACTAAAGTCAGCATGATTTCATGAGTTTTTACAAAAAGCTCTGTTGTGCGCAATATCATATCTTTGCATTGAGTGGCATACTGGATCATTATGTTTGGGGGATGGATTAATTTAAATTTGATTCTCCAGTGGTTTTGCACTTTTATTTCGCAATACTGAGCACACAATGTAATTATGACAATTTATAATGCTCTCGACGAAAAGAAAAGGATTATACATATATGAAAACACAATTAGATTCATCGATAATATATTAAACAAAACTGGAAAACTGATTTTGTTTTTCATAGAATTTGCTGCGCCAAATCTTACGCGGAATATGGTAAAAAAAGAGAGTATTTTGAAAATGGGATGGCAATAAACGAGAATGGCTTAAATTCGTTTTGATGTTGTCAGTACCGGAAAATATCAATTCAATAACATAAATGAAATGCCATTACTTTTAAGGTACTGAAAAGAAAAGAGATGGCATTTTCCCAAATGATTTTAAACCTCAGAAAATCCTTAGTTTTCACTCACTGAGTTATGTTCAGGTATTTGACAAATTTCTAAAAGGACACACCATGTTCATATTTAGGAATGGTTAGGAAGGTGAAGAAACAGCTGTAGTGGATGAGCTGGTCGCACGTGTACCGACGCACTCCATGAGAGAGAGATGAATGTGAGAGGAGGTCTTTTTGAGTTAATGAAGGGAAAAACCCAAGCAGGGAATACCCGGAGAAAATGAAAGGAGAGGAAGTTGGGTCGGCAGTGTTCTAATAAGGGATTAGCAAGGGTGGGTATGGGAGCGCTTTAGCAAAGGGTGGTGGGTAGCGGGATCCTGACAATGCGATCGCCTTTTCAGTATCCTTTCCTTAACCACGTTAACCACTCACCCATCCCCGCGATTCCATCACTACAGCACCGTTGTCCCAACCGCCTTTGCCGATTGTTCGTTTCAAGCTAAATTCTTAGTCCTCGGACGAATCGTAATTACTACTCATTCTCGCTGTTTGATACAATTGCATATTCTTTGTCTTCTATTAGTAATAGTTCCCGTAATTCCTTCGGAAGCCTTCGCAGTCAAACATATGGTGGAGGATAGCAATGAATCAGACGTGATCAAAAGTCTTTTGAATAGGTCCACATTGGTGTCCATCCTGGAGTGTTTCCTGGTGAAACTTTCTCGGAATATCGTGGCGTCCTTATTGTGAGCCTCCATCGCCCCTTCGGATAGCTGGCCTAAGGGAAGAATTGCCCCTTTCGAAATTTCCGTGCCATGTATGAGCACTTTATGGACACATCTAAACTATTTCTTTGAAAGCGTATAAACGTAGATCGATATCAAGAATTACGATGATATCCATAACATTAGTGAACCGATAAATGTTTCTTGTATCGTCAGCAATAAAAACATCTCCTAAAACAGCACGACCTACCGAAAATGAGAAAATATGAAAACCATATCGGATTCTATTTCGACAATATTCTAAACTTAAGGGAAATGAATAAGCGATTCAACGCGTCAAAATTGGATTTCTAGACAGTATTTGACAATATTTCTCATAAAAAACGATATTGTACAAAAGTTACTGCATACACTACTGCTGAAATAAATAAAAAAATTATTCGTTGGGAAATGAAAAATATTGTGGAAATTATTAAAATTCTTAGAAGAATAATTATCAGTAATGCGGGAAATTTATACAACTTTTAGGTTTACGTAGACTTTTTTTCAAGCTCACGTTGGCACATGATTCTAAGAAAATTCTTTTAATGTCCGTCTTTTGATACGTGTAGAGTTCTTATTTTAATTTTAAATTAGAAACACGAAGGATAGTAAATTAGATATGAAAACGGCGTAATCGGTTTTCAGTTGGAAAGGTAATCTATAGCAGATCGCAAAAAGTGGGAGTGGATGCATAACAATGGAAAAATGTGCTTAATGTGCTTTGGACATAGAAAAATAATGCGCAAATTAAATACTGTCCGATTAAATGAAATATCTTCGAGCATTACTTACATTCATGAGTGATATTTAAGATTGATATTTTAGCTGGGCTCACGTTAGCTACCTTTGTCAACAGATTAATAAATAGAGATCTGCTGACCAATATAGTTTCATTACACATTCATTTTCAGTAATACGGACCAGCAACTTATATCGCACCCACACTCTTTATGCCTTTTACGTAGTCGCGACACTTCGACGAATTTAAACCGCGTGATAGTTAGGCTTCACCACGCAAACACAGTGCCTGAAAGGTAGTACTTCCGAAGCCAAGTACGGCAATAACGAAAGAGTATGAGTTAAGACGGGCGTTGAGTTTCGCCGAGACGACTGAGCGGTGGGTCTTAAAGTATCCCATTCGAACCTCGATCCGGTGTTCCAACTCCGGGGGCCAATCCCTCCCCTTATTTCCTCTTATCTCGCCCTCCATCGCACGTATTCACTGTCTAAAGGCCGTTTTACACGGGGCACGTCATTGCGCAGGTTAGAGCTGCATTAATTTCTAATATGGTGGGCAATTGCGCGAATGCATGAACGAAATTAGAACAGGGGCTATTTTGCCATCTCGCATCCATGCATTCTCGCATGCGTTCTCGCAATTCACCGCTTTACACGACGCAATTTTGACTGCGCCTTCGGACATACGTCAGATTGCGCAATGACGTGCCCCGTGTAAAACGGCCTTTAAAGGTGCACATTCCCCCTCCTACCTCTCTTCTTTTCGGATAAACTACCTTTTTGACCTCCTCTCCATACATCCTCTGAATACGTGCGAAGCTGACTTTGCCTGAAAACCCCGAACCTCCACAAAGCCCTCCTCACTCTCCCCGTTTCATCGAATGCTCGTCGTCGTTATTTCATCTATGCTAGTAGACTCATGTTGACGAGGACGTAACGTATGGTTTGAATTAGGGAAGGTGAATTCCGCGATTTAAAGTGTAATCGGAAGCCGTGAGCGAGGAACAGCAGCTGTCATCCGCCGTTGAAAAGGTGAGTGTATCGAATGGCGATAATAGTGTGGTAATTTTGAAACATGCCTGCCTTTTTGAATTGCTAATTGAATAAGTCTCCCGACCAGCTACCGTTTTGAGTTCTTCAGGAATGTCTTTTCTATTTTTCTGCAAAGTTCCTACCACAGTCAATCCACAATCATGATAAAGTTCTTCTGCTAGTTCCACAGACGTCTAGTACCTGTCCATTGTCACGTTTCACCCAGAATTCTTGATTAAGGCCACCAGGCGTTTCACAATTTCTTTGGGACCTCTGTTCGGAGATGGTTCATTTTTTTTCCCGGCGTAGACTTCCATTCTGAGCACATATACCTCTGTGCAGTCTGTATGCATCCTTTTAAGAATGCCATACTTTACTGGTTTTTCTTTCATGGACACTTTGAGTGGGCACCTGCCACTAAACAAAGATAACATTTCATAAACCACAATGTTTGGTCTACAAGTGTAATATTCGGGGAATATCTCATTAACCAGTTGGAATACTAAACGAATAGTTGTAAACTTATCTTTTTCTCTGACTTTTCCCAGTTGACTCGTCATCGAATCGAATAATAGTAATCAGTTCTCTACATCTGTTTCGACTCATCGATGCAATGTATGAGGGCCTTCCGAGTTTATGTGACAACTAATCATGATAATCTAACTTGCTATCTTCATAAGCACCGATCAAAATTAAACTCCAATGAAGGCTTTTAGTTCTTCAAAATCATTTTTGGACTTTTGAGCTCGTTCTTCTTCTTCATTTGCATGCCGTAAAATAATGACAAGAACTTCAGGAGTTTAACATTTTTCAAAAGACTCACGCTTATCCATTACTTTTCCAGCATTTAGTAATCCTTACTTTTCCAGCAGTATATTCTGAATGGTTTGCCTAGCCACACGAGGAGGTTTACTTGTGTATTCTCTTCCTGTTTTCTCAATGTACTCAATATTTTCAGTGTTGTTCTTTCCCCTACCAAAATCACTTTCATCATTTGAGCTGATTTCACTGAAATTGTCTTCAGTTTCACTCACTTCTTCACTACTCTTTCCTTCAGTATCACTAGTGGTTCCCAACTGTCGCTCAACGTCACTCTCAGTCAAATTTTTCAAATTCAAAGGGGTGAACGGTAAGAATCAAGTCAAAATCTTGACCGATACTGTGGAAAAGATTTAGAGGGAAAGAACTGAAGAAGACTTCAATACAGGAAAACACGGTCCATAAGTATTTTAAATTGTGTTTATTATAGCTTTAAATGAAATTACTTAGAAAAATATCCCAAGAATACTATTTCTGTCAAACATAAAAGGACGATTCCAGCATATTATGAGTGTTTAGTTCGTGAAGGAGGGACGTCAGTGTTGGTAAGAGGTTATTCTGAAAAATCAGTTATTCACATTGCGGAGTATAGAATTGGAAGGTAGAAAGCGATACGACTGAAAACTCCATGTTTTTCTCAACGTGATTTACTTGCAAGTAAAATACCGATTTTAGGACCTAAATCAATAATTTCGGGAGCATAAGGTATGTAAATTATCTTTAGGGTGGCAATAACTGATTGATTTGAAACGGATTTAGTTAAATGAGAAAATAAAATAAAGCATTAGTATATAATTAACATAAGAAGAAAGCGGAATCAAAAGCAACCTTCAAAATTCGCGACGATGCACGCAAACATCTACATCTACATATTACCCCGCAAGCCGCCTCAATAGGCGTGTGGCGGGGGGTGTTAGGACACCAGCCGCTTGAAGATAACAAGGAAACGCTCTAATGAAATTACGCCTAGCATTTATTTAAGTCCCTTATTGTTCGGGGGAAAAACGAATTCCCATACCTATCCGTTCGGCAAAATATCTCTCTTAATTTATCGTTTCTGTCGGACCTGGAAATATAGTGGGGTTCTAATATGATGTTCTCCGTGTCGCTCTGAAAGATATCTATTCTCAATTGTTCAAGCAATCTAAGCCTAGCGCGCAGCCTCCGAGTCTCTAGCGGTTCCCAGCCTAATTCGTTTAACATCTGTGTAACGCTGTCAGTACGCCCGTAGCTGTTTTTGACGAATCGCGCAGCTTTCCTTTGTATTTTATTAAGTTCCCGGACTAAGTCTTTCTGCACCGGATCCCATATGCTCGCTGCATATTCAAGGTGTGGCCGGACGAGTGCGAAATAGCACCTCTCTTTTACTTTTTCATCCGAAAATCTTCCCACAATACGCTTGACGAATCCTAGCAAAGGGGCGAGCGATGATCGCGAGACTGCGTAGCAAATCGCTAATTAAAATCACAGGTCCCGCTGAACGCTCGTTGCATTATCCGTAAAACCCAAATATCCTGGGATTCTCTGAATATGTTATAGTTAAAAGAAAAATGTCGGCTTCAACTCAAATAATAAGATTGATTCTCAGAGTGATTCCTTTCTTCATTCCTTCCATGCTGATGAGCCATTAAAGGCTCTCAAGTCTTCCATATCAGCGTAATACCGTTTACTCTTACTCATGAACATTTTGCACGTGAAAAAATAGATTAATTTACTCATCGATACCCCGTTACAGTTAATTTTTGGCTCTCTACCTAATATAACTTAGAATGTAACAAATATAAGATGATCGATTTTTGTCATCACTGACTCTACTTCGTGGGTGGGTACCAGGAGTTAAGTTCACTATATTTCATGATAAAAATAATGAAAACGCTTGTGATGCACACATATGGCACTTATAACATAGCGCCATGTAGATTATTTTGCTTTCGGATTTGCGATTCCCCGCTGCCAGAGGCCTGCATATGGACAGGGAGCTCGCTCGTGCACACAGCACATGACATCATGGCAAGGAGGCATGACTCGAGCATACAAACTCGAGGATTATTTTCGGTTCCTTACTGCGAAGCGCTTGAGAAACCCGCCCCATTTTACTTTCACATAAAGAAACTAGGAGTTTAACTCATCATCTCTCCGAACTCAGCGACGGTCTGTGGCAGTATATGGGTGAACGCATTCTCCAAAGAGCAACGCAATGCAACTCCTAATGCAACGAAAGTCAGGGAAAATTTTTAACATGTGGCGAAGAACTGGGAGAAAATCCCCAGGATATGAATTGCCGTTACCATATCTAGCTTTCTTGTATAACAAGGAGCGTAATGCTCATTAAAGGTATTCATTCATTTACATTTCCGATGTCGATAACTTTCGAAGAAAAGGAAAGCTAACGCATATAACTCGGAAGTTAACTATGTTTACCAGAATTTACTACAACAATGACAGCCAACAGATTTTCTCGGTACAAGTATATTAGCAGATCCTCAAGGCATTCCGTCGTAGATTACGAACGCGATCGGTGAGTGTTTATTGATATACATTAGGAACTTAAGAGTCAATAGACGCAGGGAAATTTGTACTTTGGAATCCACATGGAGGAGGGAAGGAGGTAGGGGACTGTATAATATGATGAATAAGAATTCGCCGCGAAAGACAGAAATTAATTTTTGAACTGCAGGCGAGTGATTCCGAATCCGTTTCTCGAAGACGCAGAAAAGGTAACTTTTTAAAAGTCGGAAATTGGGGACAACAAATGTGTTTACTTTTAATATTCAAACTGACTTGATGTTTAAAAGTATATGATTACATGCATAAAAATGGTAGTACAAAAAAAAAGCAGAATATTTTTTTTACCCTCAACTCTCGAACCTGCGACCTTCGTGCCTTCGATCTTTCACTCTACCAAACAGATCAAAGCCTCCATTTGAACGGTGAATGAAAACATAGCTAGAAGTGGTAAGCTAATGGCTTAAGTACGAGTGCGAGACGTCGGTGTGAATAGATTTCGCGCATATTATTCACTTTATTCATCCTAAGGATCTTGTTTTTCCATGAAATCTACCACTATTTACTAAACTCCAGTCAGGATTCATGCAGGAGGAGTCAGGAAAGCAGCTAGCGTGGAGGTAGAGAATTTTGATCGTTACTTACAAGATGATCTATTCTCGCAAGGAAATAAAGGGTATTTTGTCCAATGGTTCTTAATTTCCGAATGCTTGACGCTTGATATATATGAAGCACGGTGTCATTGATTGATATATATTACCATTTTGCGCCGAAATGCCTCATTGAAAATTATTTTGATAATTTGAGTGAGGGCTCTACCTTTCGTCGTTAGAAATAATTTATCATTAATTTCTACCACAACATTGTTCGACCATTCAACATACTCCTTTCTCATTGTAAAGAAAAATGGTACCATAATGTCCAAAAGTGTATTTATCGGATCAAAAAACTAATTGATTATTAATTAGCTGCATAAAATACGAGAAGCGTTGTAGACTGCAGTGACACGGCCTCGAAACTAGACCAGGTGATATTTTTACGAATTGTTTTTACGAGCGCCGTCAATTTCCCGTCCTTACCATTTTCGTTGATTCTCAGTTGTCTTAGGAAATATTTTGCTTCAATTGACCCTGGAATTTGATCATTTCCAGCATTTACATATTTTTTTTAAAACCCGCCCTGTTAAAATCAAGTGTGACTTCTTACACCCCATTGGTCCATACCCTGCGATCCGTTCCATTCCTTCACATATTAACGTGAAATTTTCCCCAACTGTCACATACCTTTCAAGTCTCTGTCAGTCGGGTGGAGCCAACATAAATTTTAACTTCACTACTTTGCCGAAAGAGGGGCTGCGGATTTTCCCCACAGACTTTTACAAATGACTGTACTTCAACCTCACAAAATTCATCTGAATCCCATGTATTGAAATAAATGATCTATTTTCAAATTTGTGCATTTAATTATAATACGATTACAAATGGGTTATTATTTTTTTATTGCTCTTTAGGATGATTATTGCGATTTGAACTCTCAAGGCTCATGTTTTGGATAACATGCATTTTTTGGGTTAAGGGTTACATTCTCATTCCACATTTCACAATATTATATATAGATAACTATAATTAGTGACGTGCCGCGTAATGTTTAAGCTTAAGTGAAATGATCTACACACACGAATTCCACAGTTTATCTTTATATTTTCCCGGGATTTTTTCTCATAGCTTTCAACTACAACTCCGTATTTGTCTCTCGTTTGGTAAACAAAGTAATATTTTTTGGTGCTGTATACGTAGTACTTCAACAACCTGGTACCAGGCAATATTCGTACTGACGGTACCTCATGCCGGAAAAATAGCATATCTATTTGCGATGACTGGATTAGAAATAAACAACAACAATGGCCATGTAAGGCCACCAGCAATCGATTTTATTATTTATCGATGCATAAAATATTATTGTGTTGACTAAATTCATCTCAGCAAATCCATCTTCGCGTCATGAAAGCACCAATAGCTTGAAGAACATTTGATACTTGCAATATAAAGTTGTATTTAGGCATGTAAATAATATTCGGCTAATCGTGGTTTTCACAGGAAATTTGAAAGGTTCTCCCGACCATTGGGAGAAAACGTTTGCATTTCCTGTCTATCCACTGATACTTCTTTTTATAAGGAAAATAGTAATTTTTTCCTCGTAGGTCTACAAATAAATATTTCTCTATTTCATTTTTCACTCTATAAACATCCATGAATCAATTGTATATTCCCATTTTGCAGTTCTCCAAGAATGCCCCCGGGATTACCCGAGCCCATCGGGACGGAGAAGACGGCTGGCTCTCGACAGCAGTTGTGACGTCAGACGGACCCTTAATAGGCCGTTTTTTGCGACGTTCAAATTTCGACTATTTTGTGAATTTTTGTCTCCGAAACTAGACTTAACTTTGACCTCGGATTTTCCGCATTGTGCTGTACTCAAAATCCTCTATCACCTCAATTTTTTCCAAAACATCGGAAAGTTCCTCATTCGCCCCGAGTCTTCAGATGATGCTCACGGCCGGAGGATTCTGCTTCAGAGTTGGAGGATGCAGTTCTTGTAAGCCATCTCCATGTTGCACCGGCCTCATTGCAGACGGCTAATTTGGGTACTTTACTGTGTGTTTCGATTCATTACTTATATCTCTTACCTTTGTAATGCATAAATAACAGTCCGACATATGGTCTTGTGGTTCACGCCACACCATCGGTATGGCAAAGCTAATGTGACGATAACCCTAAGCCCAGTCCGTCAGACGTTTCACGCAGGTCGAACAGCAGATGTAAGGGGCTTATCTCGATCCCATAGTTTACAGCCAAAATATAAATAATAAATTGTTTAATTATATGTAGTCAAATTTCGTCGTTCCTTAAGGTGGCTTGAGCGAGATAGTTCTCTAGTCATATTGGAGACCAAATTCGAATGTTATTTTTTCATTTCAACGTCTATGAGAGGTTCAAGGTATGAAGTAAATATTGTAATATTAATGGCGCAAAAATATAGTTATATATGACCACAATTCTCTGTAGTTAAATATATCTACTTTAGTATCTAACTTGGCTCATTTTGTCACGCCGTACGGCTAAAAAAATTCTTCAAAACAGCAGGTTTGTTTGTGATTCTGTAAAAATTACTGCGGTGAGTAATTGATTAATTTTTATAAATAAGCGATAAAACATATAAACTACCCGCCGTTAGCTTTTTGACGAAATCTAGGTGTAATAAATTCTTAATTTTTTCAATATTCTCCCTCCGTATCGCACAGCCGTAATGTATCCAATGTAAAACAGCTTGTATATTCAGGCAAATTTCTCGAAAATAAGTTCGATAAGGGGTTAATATTTTGATATAATTGGAAAGATGGGAGTTTTTTTTTAAAACGAGGCCAAATTCTAGGTGAAATGATTTTTTGCTCTAACTACCTTAAACGTGGAATCCCCGCATGTAACAGAATTTACCCGGATCATTAACAAACTTCCTTGGCATATTTATTCACTAACACAACTGGCACAGTAATTGTACATCACAAAACAGAAGTGCTTTCACAGCGAGCGTCAAACAATACTGGTATGGTGTCCATCAGGAAATCAAATAACATAGTATACTTCCACACAATATATAATGTTATTGGCACGTCGCGTTTCATTACACTGTGGCAATCATATGCTCGTGATTATGCTACAGTGTAACGTTTCGTATATGTTACGTTGGCACAGTAGCCAATAGTTAGTGCAGCAAAACACGTGCCAATAAATATATATTGAGAGGAAGTTTACTAAGTTATTTCATGATGGATGCGCATCGCTTCCACGGAGTCACACCGGAATCAATGATTCTGGTGTGTTCATTGTAGGCCTGTTTGAGAAGACTGCTCTGTGCTGATATATCTGAACCTGCAATAAATGAATCATGTACACACAGCTGTTATAAATAATTTAACTTATAACTGTAGATGTCTTACTTCGAAATAATAGTATTACTGCTCACGTTTTCACTCTACACTCTGTTAGGCATTATTTAATACTTTTATCAATTGACCCTAAAAATACACCGATTTCGAAGAAATCAATACTTGGGAAATGTTATTGCACAAATATGTGGGGCGCTGCGCGCTGAAATCGAGCATATATTTCAGGACGCAGACGTGGTCATAGGAACGGAGAGCTGGCTTACTGAGGATTTAAGCGACAGCGAAGTTTTTCCTCCAGGATATAAAATCTACAGATGCGATCGAAGCGATAGGGCAGGTGGCGGAGTTTTTCTAGCAGTTAAATCACATTTACACAGCACCGCCCACGAAATAACTGACAATGAAATAGAAAGCGTGTGGTGTACAATTAAACAACGAAACAAAAGGAGTATACATGTTTGCTCTTTCTATAGACCTCCAAACTCCAAAATTGATGTTATTTACCAATTAGATAATCAAATATCCGCATTTACTGTGAGAGACAGTAAAAGTGTAATAATTATTGGGGGAGATTTTAATCTGCCATATATAAATTGGGATTCTTACACTGTAAAACCGAATTCTAGGAAAAGGGAAATCAGCGAGATCTTACTCAACACACTTGCTAATCACTCACTTTCCCAAGTAGTTGACAAGCCTACGAGAGGAAATAAAATATTAGACCTTTTTGCAGTAAGCCATCCTAAGTTGATAAAACAGCTCGATATTATTGACGGCATAAGTGATCACAGAGTAATTTTTGCAACCTTAAAAATTGAAGTAGAGTCAGCTGTAAAACCGAAACGCAATATTTATTTATTTGATAAATGCAACTTCATCAAATTTGGCGAGATGCTTAATGATTCGTACACGGATTTCGTAGCTAAAAATGAGGATAAAAGCACTGATGAATCATGGAAATATTTCTTAAAAATTCTACGACGGGGAATCAACGAATATATTCCGCAAAAATTGAAATGCGACAGTAAAGAACCTCGCTGGTATAACAACGATGTTAGGAGGGACCTTAAGAGACAGAGAAAATTGTACAACTTGGTTAAAAAGTTCACTACGGTAGGTGACAAATCGAAGGAACTTAAAGCAAAAGAAAGTTACGCTGCGCAACGCTCAAAAACCAAGAAATCAATGCGTACTGCATTGCGAAATTTCAAGAAAAAAGTACTTGGTGAATTACTCGAAGAAAATCCGAAATCTTTTTGGTCATATGCGAGAGAGCTTCAGGGAAAATCTTCAACCGTAGATTCGTTATTTGATAATGATGGCAAACTTGTCACCGAAAATATTGACAAAGCTAACACGTTAAATTCCCACTTCAAAAGTGTATTCAACACAGACGATACTGCATGTAATTTTGAAATACAATTCACTGAGGAACCGATGAAAGAAATCACTATTCAACGTTATGGGATAACTAAACAGCTACAGTCGATAAAAAATAGTAAATCTCCGGGTCCGGAGGGAATACCCGCGCGTGTCCTCAAGGAGTTAGCGCCACAGATCGCACCGTTCTTAGACATAATATTCAAGAAGTCAATGTCTGAAGGAAAGATACCATTAGACTGGAAAATTGCAAACGTTACACCGATATTCAAAAAGGGAAACAGACACGACCCAGGGAACTATCGACCAATTTCATTAACGTCGATTATAGGCAAGATACTCGAACATATCGTCGTTAGCAATATCATGACGTTCCTGGACAGTCGTAACGTCCTCCATGGCTGTCAGCACGGCTTCCGGAAAGGTAGATCATGTGAAACACAACTCGCGCTCTTTCTTCATGACGTTCTCAAATCTGGCGAATCGAAAAGACAAGTTGACGCATTATTTCTAGATTTTAAGAAAGCTTTCGACACGGTACCTCATAACAAACTTTTATACAAATTACAGTCATGCGGCCTAAACGAAACAGTAGTAAACTGGATACGCGACTTTCTGAGTGATCGTAAGCAAAAGGTAGTTCTTGACGGAATTAGCTCTGATGTCGTTAAAGTGACATCAGGTGTCCCGCAAGGAAGCGTGATCGGACCCCTTTTGTTCATTATATACATAAATGATCTATGCTCTCGAATTAGCAGTAAAATACGTCTATTCGCCGACGACGCTGTCATCTATCGTGAAATTAGTGATCACTCTGACTTTGAAACTCTATCATCGGATTTAAACAACGTTCATGTGTGGAGCCAAGAGTGGGGACTCGAACTTAATCTGAGCAAATGCACGGCGGCACATTTCTTGCGGAAGTCGTCCAACTATTCCCATGTATATGCTGTGGATGGTGTTAACATAAAGGCGACAGATGAAGTGAAGTATCTAGGAGTTACGATAACTTCGGACTTATCGTGGGGAGCACATATAAGAAATATTTGTGGCAGAGCTCTGAAGAAGCTAGGATTCGTCAAGCGTATTGTGGGAAGATTTTCGGATGAAAAAGTAAAAGAGAGGTGCTATTTCGCACTCGTCCGGCCACACCTTGAATATGCAGCGAGCATATGGGATCCGGTGCAGAAAGACTTAGTCCGGGAACTTAATAAAATACAAAGGAAAGCTGCGCGATTCTACAGCTACGGGCGTACTGACAGCGTTACACAGATGTTAAACGAATTAGGCTGGGAACCGCTAGAGACTCGGAGGCTGCGCGCTAGGCTTAGATTGCTTGAACAATTGAGAATAGATATCTTTCAGAGCGACACGGAGAACATCATATTAGAACCCCACTATATTTCCAGGTCCGATAGAAACGATAAATTAAGAGAGATATTTTGCCGAACGGATAGGTATGGGAATTCGTTTTTCCCCCGAACAATAAGGGACTTCAATAAATGCTAGGCGTAATTTCATTAGAGCGTTTCCTTTTTATCTTTAAGCGGCTGGTGTCCTAACACCCCCCGCCACACGCCTATTGAGGTGGCTTGCGGGGTAATATGTAGATGTAGATGTATGTGGGTAATGGAAATATTCTGATTGCATTTTCCAGTTCATCGTAAAAAGTTACACAAGGGAACATAAAACCGTCATGTACCAAAAACTGTTTATCAGTGTATTTTAACACTGGTTGTTTGCCGCACAATTTGAAGAGGAAATTGTGCAGTGGCAATCCTTTCTCTCTCGTCACTTGGTGCATACAGTCTGCGTAGCGGACCCCTTAGTCGTTATTTTCAAATGCATGCAGCGCTGTTATGCAAGCTCAGCATTTCTTCGTTTGCTATTGGATACGTCGCGCACCATAGTAAATCCAGTCCGTCACTGTTATCACTTGACTATTTATATTCACATTCTATATACTTGAATAGTTAAATTTGTTTATATGTAAACTCGTTTCCGATGACGAGACACTATAGCACTGAGAAATTGCAGAGCATACTGCAGAAGCTGATTGCTAATTGATGTTATTAATATGATTGAAAACAGAATAATTACAGTTTTAACAAAAATACTCTTCCAGCTCACATATACGTTCCATTCAAAACTTATCTTAAATGAATTACTAGTATGTTGACTCAGATTAAGTTAATTTTATTTGTTTCTTATCAGTTGAAGGTTAAAGTGTAAACATACTTCAAAGGTAAACCCTTCCCTGCCCATCAATCTCTAAAAGACCGTGACGAGCCTTGCTTCCGCCACCAGACACCAGCCAGAAAATCTCTCTCTCTAGTTCATGAAGGTAATCGGTGGACTACTTTTATAAAATTATGTAACGAGATATCAAGCTACATGATGCTTGAACTAGAGCTAACAAAAGTCACTTTGAAATTTATTTCTCAAGAATGAGTTCCTTACTTTTATTTGTTCGCACTTATTCCCTCTTGGCCAATGCACTAGAAATCTTTAAAAATTATCCAGGATATCAGATTTTTGCATGAAGTGCTGCTCGATTAGCTGGAGTCGAGAATAAGTTGCGTGCTCTTATTGAAATCTGGAACGATGCGGAAAGTTCACGAAATTTGCAAACTTATACTGTAAAATATCACATTTATAAACATTTACAAATACTTTTTTTCTTAATCATTTTACAAGGATGAATAGACGAGGGCAAATGCTCATTCGGTGACGGCTAGAACCACGTGTTTCTACGGAACCCCTGGATGGAATATTCCCATCATTACCAATGAAACAATAGTTTGTCGATGAGCTCGTTAGTGTGATCGTTCGAGTGAAGAGTTTGATTCCCGAGGGTGCGGATTCGAATCCCAAAAGGGAAGGAGATTATTCAATGTAATCCTTGAGACTTAGCGGGGCCTAAATTGTAGTGTAAATGGCATTAATATGTATTAAATGTAATATATTAAATGTAAGTATTAAAGAAAAACAATTACTCTCAAAAAAAAAATTCCTACTTGGGCATGATGTGGGGAGTGCTTTACGGATAATTCCTTTCGTCACCTTCCCAAATACCTCATTGGCTTTGTGGCGATAAGATCTGAATGAGACGACATAAGGAACGTATCGAAGGGGTATGACAGAAATGGGCAAGAAAAGGAAAGAACTATAACGAGAATATTAAAAATGCGCCAACATTAGCATTTGCTAAAGTAGTCTTATCAGGAAAATAACGCTCTCTCCTATCTCGACGCTCAGCCATGAGGGCAACTTTGTTTATCTTTCATGTCCATAATGACTATTTTTTCGAACTCAAGTTGACTCACTTAGCTATTTGATTACTGTAGGTCCCCTTCATACGATTAGGCCTGCCCACAAGAAAGCCTTTTCTTTCAAACTCTCATATAGTAACCTGGCAATGGTAATTTTCCTCCAATTTTTTGACATGGAAAGAGTTTCGTCAGCATAACCCACTGAAACGGCAAGAGAGTTGGGGATGGTCCGCTCCGTAAAAGCGCGTGAAAGTTAGTATTTCGGCACAGTCAACTACGGCCGTACGAGCAGGGGATATGTTGAGGCGGGTGGTGAGTTTCGTCCAGGCGACTGAATCGTGGGACTCGAAGTCGCCCATTCGAACCTCGTCTGTCTTTTGAATACGGGGGCCATTCACTCCCCGTATCTCCAGTTATTATACCCTCATCCCCTATCGCACTGACTCACAGTACAAAACTTGCACTGTTCCCCTCCTATCTCTCGACTTTTCGGAAAAATATCCTTGGTGACCTTCGCTCCCGTTCCCCTCTTCTCACACGCAAAGGAGACCTTGCCTACAACCCCTCATCCCCTGCTAGCAGCCCAACCCTCATTCTCCCCAATTGTCCGTGCATAATGCGAATGCTCCTTTGCGACTCTTCTCACGCTGCTAATGGCATCCCTACGCCGTGGACAGTCGTGATCATGAATATAGATACTTCTATACCACCGATACTATTCTATATTTATGGTCGTGATATCCCGTAATGCTCGAAGTTATATCCGGGTTGCATTTGGTATTCGAAAGCTCTTACAGAAGAAGATCGGGTGTCATCCGCCATAGAAGAGGTTGGCCTATCAAGCGTTCTTTTTTCTGTGTAAACTAATTATGAATATTTCTAACTAAAAAATCCAATACATATTGACGCATCATTTGCACGTGGAACTGAGTGCAATAATGTTATTGCTTGGGAACCTCAACGCGTTTAATCGCAAGAAGTTGCCCAAATAGGCTTTATACTTTCATTTCTTTGGGTGATTGCTGACTACGCCTTCGAAAAGAATCGCTTGATTTCTTATCTTTTTCAGTGGTAAATATTCCCACATGATTCATTACACTTGACTATTCTCACCGATAGTAGTTGCAGGAAGCGTATCGTTTTCTTTGATCCTCTTTAATTCTGGCTGAACTATAAATTCTTCTCTCATTGCTATTAACTTCACGACGGTCGACCACTACTAATTTCTATGAAAGGGATGGCATTCCGCAAGAGCATATGAAAAAGTGAGCGTGGTTTAAAAGGTGCATGGTCATTCCAGTGATGTGTGCATTAGTGCTTAGTGTATCAATTTCCTGAACGTCGAGGGATCGGCGATGGGGAGCCAGTAAGTGCGGCCACCGGTGGACCTAGGAGTTAAAACTCAAGGTGACCTTACGACTCCTCTCCATACGCATGAAGGTTGATAAAGGGATCGTGCTATCCAACCGTGCCAATCCACCTACAATGTGTACCTAGGGAAAGAGTGCAGGGATCCGCGTTAGTTCTAGATAAGGCTTCCTTCGCGGTATGACCTTCGAAGAGGTTTAAGGTGTAAGGTAATGATTTGTAAACACAACCATACAGTATAACATTTCTTTACTTCACCTATATATTCTTGTCATAGACAAGAATGAATGGAATATCCTATGTTTGTTTGATCTAGTAGGGTCATTCCACGTCAATTCGACCAGAAAATCGACAAATATGACCGCTAGGGTGACCGATGTAGACCAAATTTGGCATCTCGTCCTCATTTGATAGCATATTGAAAATCCCGAAGCCATTTTGTAATATATTCAAACGTTTACGAGATATTGTAACGTCGCAAAATTCGAATTTTACAAAATTGTCTACACATTTCACCGTATATCTCCGAGAATATTGAAGCTACATATGTACAAAAGAGCTTATGTTAAAGGTCATGAAATAAGAAAGTATAATAACGGTTTATATTTCATAATGTAAACAATTTAATTAATTTAATAACAATATTAATATTTCCAATCGAATTTTGACGATGTACTGATGCCTTCGAATTTGCTAATATTTTATTTATTGAAGATACAACTCTCCTTTACAAATTAAAAAAAGTTTGGTAGGGGTAAAATTTCATTTAAGAAAGAAAAAAAAATCAGTGTAGGCGTAACGCTGTGCTGGCTGGCGCTAGAATGAAATTCAGTGTACCGCTAAAAAGAGATTCAAGCTCCAGCATGACGTCTCTTTTTCTTGATGCAAAAGGTTTATTATGATAAAACTATTAATTGAATTAATGCATGATTCCAGAGTAGTACAATTAGATAGTAGACTCCAGGGACAACAGGAATTATCTCATATTTTTTATTTTAAACTCCCGTTTTCAGCGTTCACTATGATAAAGAAAAAATATAATAATGAAATAATAAAAACTGAAAAAATAAAAAAGAAAAGTATGAATAGTCGAGGATTGTCTCTTGGGATGGGATGTAAGAACCACCACATCGGTAAAATATCTGGAAAATCAAAAGAAGTCAAGGGACAATCCATCAAATGATCTTATTTATACGTATAACCTTAAAAAATTGCGTATTTTCAGAATGGTAATCGACAAGTCGCACACCTAGTAGCACAGCGGTCCTCTTTTCCTTCTCTTAGCCCTCAAATATTAAAAACCTCAACAGATGGCGCCACTAATTTTTATTTTTGCTATCACCTCAGGAATTGAAGCATGTCCATATTACTCAAACTCTGGCTTGCTTCATATGAAAAAAAAGGAAATGGACACTAAGCATTAATCACTCATGCCGACTTACAAATATTTTAAATGAAAATATAATGACCAACTTAGGTTATTACAATTGTTACACCTTGTATACATAGATAAAAAATGTGAAATTAGATAGAATATTTCCTATACTATTTATGTTTACAATCCACTAAAGGACAAATATAGTACTTCGATACTAAATATTTCTATTTTGAATTATATGTAATCCAAACTATACTATAAAATATGGTTTTACTTTACTTGGATATTTTTTAAACGAATTTCTATTCGAAAACGAATGGAATATCCTTTATCGGTTTGAAATGGTGGTATTGTTTTAGAGAGTGATGGTTATTAAATTATGGCGAAGAATATTTAGAAATAGAATGACCCATGAGAAATGTATCAATCATCCAATTCAAGGGTAAACGTGATTTGAAAGACTGGCTTTCTCGAATAAAGTAAGCTGAGGACATTGCCTAAAACGCCTATTTTTTCTATTATTTAGGAAACCAATTTTATGAAGTTATATGTTTATTTAGGATTATTTATGGCAAAATTATGCCAGTTTTTTACTGCCTAAAAATGCCTATTTTATCTGTTTATGCCTTTTCTGCTGATATTGCCTATTTAAGGGCCTAAAAAGCAATATTCTTCTCAACGTACAAAACTTGTGTTTAGTGCAGAGCTAGTCTCTTATTTCAGTTTTTTTTTGAATCTATCAAGGTTCAAATAATATTATTAAACATGCATAAAGAAAAATAATTCATATTATTATATGAAGAGTAGAATAACATATATGGTAGTTCTACGTGATGCGTACATGCGATGGTTTCAATTGCCAAAAACTTGTATTTGAAGGTACCACCCAGTATTGATGGGTTTATAGAGATACTGCCCGAAGTTGCTCTGCCTTTACAGCCAATATTGATATTGTGGGGAACATGGCTAAATACTGCATTGTTATCTGCAGATATAATTATTGAAATACGTGAGGTATGTGACAGGAATAATGTGCGCCTCCGATACATCAGTTCGAACGTCTTTTTCACCCACTTAAGGTACGCTATTGTAACCGATTTCGCTCATAGATATTTTATGCTACGTAACAATTCTGTCTATAAGAAATTTAAGCCATCATGGTGCTTGAGTAGGAGAATATATGGATGAAGAAGAAGCAAACAACATTCTCAAATACAAAGCAGAGTTGAATCTCGATGTCAACGCAGATCCTACGTATATCAGATGCAATTTTGGTTGACTACCATCAACCATGTCAACGCTGGAGGCAAGAGGCAACTACTCCTTGTGGCAGTTGTGGAAAAAATGCTTAAGGTGGAAAGTGAACTTATTAATATAACAATTGATGAGAGAGAAGCCTTAATTTCAAAATTGAAGAAAGTTTTGCAAAGGAACCCTGGTTGGAAAGATGTCCAGAAATTTGAAAACATTTTATCAGGGACTTCGGTTACACCAGGACCAAAGAAGACAGCAGAATAGCTTGCATGATTTAAGTATTGCCCTATCGCCTCATGCGAGCGTGAGAGGTCATTTTTATACTATAGAAATATCCAGACTGACTCTCGGAATCATGGTACAAGAGAACATTTAGAGATATATGTTGTTGTAAATGGTGTAATGTAACTTGAAATAAGTAAACCTTTTGTATTTTATGCTTCTTCAGTTTATAAGCTAATTTTAAATGAAGTTTAATCCTCTATCCTTTCCATCAGTTTCAACCAAAAAGTAACCGAGTATTTTAGCCCAAGCTTTAAATTTCAGATGCTTCTTTGTGGCAATAAGTTGCATTACGTATCTAGCCGGTCACGGAGGCGGCGGGGTAAAGTCGTCGCCTGCTAATGTTGGGATTACGAGTTCGAATACCTCCTGGGTGGGTATTTTACCACCAAAGGCATAGTTGTATGTCAAGTTCTATTTGTCTGGTCCCTGGAAAACCTGATTACAGGCTTACACTTTCGGGATTCCAGGACCGACAGAATCATCCGATATGCAACAAATATTTTAAGCACCTATTTTAAGTGCCTATTTTGAAATGTTTAGTGCCTATTTCTTCATTTTTAGAGTCTCATGTCCTCAATATCCTCACCTTAATCACGAGAATTAGGATAGTACGTATGAGGTTTAATGCAGTGTTCTGCTTATACCCTGGAAAATGGAGGTATTAAGAAGGGAAATAATAATAAGACATGCAATGTCACGGATAACACGGAAATATGTGGCTCGATCATTTCTTTATTTTTCTTTAGCACCTTCAGAGTCATAAAATATGTACTAAAACACAAATAGGTAAAAGTTTCGTTCAACATATATTAACTAGGTGCTACAGTAGAAATGAGAGTTATGTGACAAACAAGAATAGGAATAGGATTAAGGTAATAAATGAATTTCAAAAGAAAAATAAATGCTGTTCAATCAATATTTACATCAATCATATTCTCTTGTGAAATTAGCTTTGCACGTTCCATGCTCATGACGTAACATCTACGTCACGGCAGTCCCTTGCGAGTGACTGATGACGTAGTCACCCGACGACCCGACCTTTTTTTCAGATTTTCTTTGAATTTGCTAATGCTCCCAACCAATGATAGTCTCCTACACCCTTCAGATACCGCCTCGTCACTTTTAACTACGACTACATATTCAACCAGTAAACTCGCATCTTTAGCAGATAACCTCTTTAAATCATAAGATTTTCCTAATATCTGTAACCCGGAAGACAGGCTCGTGAGTGGCAAGCTAGCCTAGAGTAGGTTCGCAAGCCTACAGAACGGGCTCGAAAGGGAATAAGAAATCATTTTGTGAGAAGACTGGAGTAATGTCTTCCTATCCGACGGCCTAGAATATCATCGCCCCAGTTGCTGTGATATTTCATTTGAATCGTAGTCCATTTAAGAGCACAGTGCGTACCTAATTCGTACATCGTATATTATGTTTAGCTGTAGGCTCCTTGGCTCCTTTCCACTTCATTGGTGTAATGCTGACGCCATATTTATCTCCGCCCGTCCTTCACTCCCTTAATGATCCATCAACTAGTATTCTACCCAGCCAATCATAAAAGGTGCATATGGCCTTAGTTGGCTGTCAACTCCACAAATTAACAACTATTTGGCAAGGGAATATTTATTAGATTACGGATTACTACTCACACGATTGAGTGAAGTATACAATGAAGCCACAGCCATTTCATTCCACATGGGGTGACTACCTCCAACGTTAATGCTGCAACTTACCCCAAAGTACTGAGTTGTATTGGTTGCATTACATTATTTTCAAAATAATCCAAAGGATGAAGTAGGTTATAATGGAAGTTTCCTACAGATGTTTACACAAAAAAGGCCCTATCTACCTATAGTATTACATTATGACCTTTCATCTCAGCGTGTATCCTACCATCCTCTATCCTGTCCTTAAAATCTATTATTTTTTTCTTTCTCTTCCCTACTAGCCCTACATTCTTTCATCTACCACGGCCATAAGCGATTCATCGCCGCTCATCTTCTAAACACCTACTCCTCCAACTAATCTCATCCAGAACTTACCTTTCATTGCCAAATATATCAATTATTTCCTCATTTGTCATCCTCTACGTTCACCGCAAAATTTTTCATCCTCCTCCACACCTACATCTCGAACGCCTGCAGCATTTTCTCATGCAATGCTAACTCCATGTTGAACTCTTAGCTATATTCCTACCCAGGGCTTCCTATTGCTGAATGCTTCCTTCGCTAGCAATATTCTCATCCCAGTGCCTTTGCTACCATACCCATTTTCTACAAACGTACTACCCAAGCAATGAAATTGCTCTACTTGTTCTAGTTTCTGCTCTCCTAAGTTTATGGCCAACCTCGCTTTCTTTCTAAACGAGAATCTCTTTAATTTTGTTCACCTTATGGCTTATCTTTATTTTATATTTCTTGAAATGAAGTTTTAATTCATCTGCTAAAGCTTGCATCTACTTTTAATGCGTCTACTAAAACTCCCTTGGATGATAAAATAACCAAAGCCTGGTCGTCCGCGAATCTAATCGACTTTATCAGCTGGACTCACACTGCCATTTCAACATCTATCTCTTCCAGAGCCTCTCTCACTGCTTTCATGACATAATTGAGAATCAATTTGCTCATATTTTAACCTCCTAAGTATTAATCTAAGTAACGCTCTTTTTTCGTGAAAATTTAACTAATTGCTCAACAGGCCTCGCATTCAGGACTGTTTTCATGAAATCCTCTGGCCATAACCCTTCCTCGTAGATCGTACGTGAACGTTCGGTAAAAGTTTGCCCTCTCTTTTTGCCTAAATAATTTTTTAACTCTCAAGGCATGGTATCTACCACCACGACTTTTCTTGCCTTCATCTCTCGTGATGCCTTACCTATTTCGTTGTCGATTATCTCCGGGCCGAGGTTATTCCTCTCCGTCACTCCCTCGCCCTCTATATCAAAGTTCACGTTTCCCTTTCCGCAGCTATGAAGCTCCTTTACTGCTTCTCTCCACCTATCTTCAATATTTTCTTGTTTGATTAATATCTTACCTGTTCTGCCCTTATCCGTTGCTCTTACGGCTCGAAAACACCTTAACTTTAACTTATAGCGCACCCGTTTCCCCATCTCTCTGTTACTTTTCCATTTCTTTGCATCGTCTTTTCCATCATTTGTCCTTCATAAGGAATGTTATTAGCCTAACTTTATTATTTAATTCATTAATATATATATAACATCCATTTCCTGCCAATTTAAATTTTGAAGTTCTCTTCTCTATTTCCTTAATCATTTCCTTTGTGAATCATTGCTCCCTCGTACTATTTGGTTCCATTAATCCTATTTGTTTCCCTGCCGCTCTTGCTCTGCCTGTTTTTTACTCTCCCATGTTTTTTGCTTCGTTTCTTTCCAATGACTCATCATATTCCTTCCTTTTCGTCACTATCAATTCACCCAATTTCCACCTCTTCATCCTCCACATTTACAAAGCCTTGTGAATATAACATCACATTTCCTCTTAACTAAATTATCACATGAGTCCGCATCCGCCTCCGAATATTTTCGCGAGTTTTGGCACTGTTCCTAAATCTCTGCCTTACCATAATAAGTCATGAAACATTATGGTTTGATATCTTTCTGTATCACCCGGTATTTTCTGTGAGGACTATTTTCCATGTCCTTAGGTTATTTTTAAACCAAATGTTTGAAATAACTAATGAACTACTATTAATAAATTCAACTGCCATCTCACCCCGGTCATTTCTAGCCCCTAACTAATACTCTCCGACTTCATATCTATCCCTCCCCTCCTCCAACCCTGCAGTCCAATTGCCAATTATTAACAGGTTTTTCTTTCCCGTGACTTCTCTAATAATATCTTCATCTCAATCGTAAACCCCATATACTTACATCTTCCTCCCTATGGCTACTTGTAGGCATGTACACCTGGACCAATAAAATTTCGTCTGGTTTTCTTTAATTTTAACAACTACTATGCTGTCAAGTTGAAATTCCCTTGCAATGCACAACTAACGAGTATTCCCCGGTATTTCTTTAAATAGCACTTTATATTAATTTTTTTTGTTTTCATGTTTTTTCAGAGTGGGGTGGCCGTCCATTTAACCAAGTTCGAAACTTATCTTTTTTCTGACTAAGCCTGAAACGTTTTTCGATCCCCAATAAACTGTTAGACCACAAATTTACGATTTCGGCATCATCGTTATGGCAACATATCCTTGGCTGCCAAGTCACAGTGCACTAAACATTAACTGAACAATGGATGCTGAGGTAGGTTTGAACCCAATCCTACTACGAGTGGAAGAATACTATTCAACATTTGATATATTTACGACAATGGAATTTATATTCAATATAAAGAATTTTAACCTGCGAAAAACATGTTTTCCCATTATTCCACTTTCTTCGACTTCTTGTTGAGTACATTTTAGGCACCTTAGAGCAAGGATATAAATACGAAATAGTCACGAAACGAGTAAAAGTCAGAAGATTCTTTTCATTCTCTTGGATTCTCTTAATTAACCAGAGCATCATACTTTGCCATATAAGAATCCGAGAAAATCAAAAAGAAATTCTCTCGATACCTACGTCAAAGCGAAAATGGATTCCCAGTTATTTATTTGAGGACGGATATGAATAAGTGTAGCTGGTTTTCAAGAATTAAAGAGGAGGGGTGGCAATCCCCAAATATTGAAGTTTGAATATCTTGAAGTTTGAGGAAATTCGAATAAATTCAAAAGAAAACGTCAAAACATTTTCTCCGGCCGTATTAACCGGCGAACCATTACACAGCAAGCATGCGGTTACTGAATGAATGCAGCCTTGCTAATTGATGTTAGAAAACCAGTGAGTGTAGACTCGAAACAGTCACAATTGGTTTCCAACAACTTGGAAGTCTATAAACTGCTACCTCGATAATTTTCTCAGAAGTACCAGGTATTTAAAAAAAAAGCGTGCTTACAGCTGTCATGGGAACAACATAGTTACTTGTAATGAAAACATTTTAATAATCCACCACCACAACTGAGAAATATATATTTGCGTATCAATAAATGATTTTCCAAGCTCTCGAAAGGAACAGAGCGTCCAACCAAGACTCAGAGATCTCAAATACATGATATTGACCACGAAGAAATAAATGGCGAAATTCATCGATGTAGGCTGGCCGTGACTGAGCGTTGATGTGAAATCTGTTTAAGGTGGGACACAGAATGCCGTTTTGGAAAAATTGAATTCCCGTTCCCCGGTGAGTTCAATAGGTTTATTTCATACGCGTCTCCTACCACTTGAATATTCTAGCTCGTGTAATTGGAAAACAAGGAGATAATTTTGGTGCGTAGTTAGTGTCAGAAATAGCACGAATGCAGCGGAGAGCAGCAAGATTTGTAAAAAGATGTCACGACAAAAACTTAGCAGTGGTACGGAATCGTCAAATGAAATAGGGTGGGAATCTCTAACTGATGAAAAGGAATAATATATATTTTCCGCATATTCGAAGCAGGCACGTTTTAGTGGACTTTCAACATATATTGCTAGACCCACCGTATTACTGTAAAAATATCACAATAATAAGGAAAAGGAAATTGACTGCAGAACCCATTGATTTCAAATGTCATTTTTCTCACACACAATAAGAAGTTATTTATTTGAGGACGGATATGAATAAGTGTAGCTGGTTTTCAAGAATTAAAGAGGAGGGGTGGCAATCCCCAAATATTGAAGTTTGAATATCTTGAAGTTTGAGGAAATTCGAATAAAGTCAAAAGAAAACGTCAAAACATTTTCTCCGGCCCTGATAACCTGCGCAGGATTACACCGCAAGCATGCGGTTACTGAACGATTACAGCCTTGCTAATTGATGTTAGAAAACCAGTGAGTGTAGACTCGAAACAGTCACAATTGGTTGCCAACAATTTGAAGGTGTATATGTACTGCTGCCTCGATAATCATCTCGGAAGTACCAGGTATTTAAAAAAAACAAGCTTATAGCATTCATGGGAACAAGAAAGTTACTTGTTATGAAAACATTTTTTATATATAAACATATTCCAACACCACATCTCAGCAATGCATCATTGCGAACCATAATTTTCCAAGCTCTCGGAAGGAACAGAGGGTCCAACAATACTCAGAGATCGCAATCACAAGGTATTGAACACGAAGAAAAAAATGGCGAAATTCATCGATGTAGGCTGGCCGTGACTGGGCGTCGACGTGAAATATGTTTGAGGTGGGACACAGAATGCCGTTTTGGAAAATTTGAATTCCCGTTCCCCGGTGAGTTTAATAGTTTAATTTCATGCGCGTCTCCTCCCACTTGAATATTCTAGCTCGTGTAATTGGAAAACAAGGAGATAAATTTCGGTGCGTAGTTAGTCTCAGAAATAGATCGAATGCAGCGGAGAGCAGCAGGATTTGTAAAAAGTTGTCACGATAAACTTAGCAGCGTTACGGAATCGTCAAATGAAATAGGGTGGGAATCTCTTAACTGATGAAAGGGAAATATATATATTTTCCGCATATTCGAAGCCGGCACTTTTTTAGCGGACGTTCAACATATTTTTCTAGAGCCAACTTATTATTGTAGAAAATATCACAATCACAAGGTAAAGGAAATTGACTTCAGAAGCCATAGATTTCAAATTTCATTTTTCCCGCTTACAAAAAGGGATTACAAATGCGGCGATCGATCAATTCTATGAAACTTCCACCCTCAGGTAGAGTATACTTTTTACTAGTGTATTACAATATCATTTTTATACACTAGTAAACAGTGTTGATGCTGGCCTGGGTGGTAGCGGGTCAACGTTCTCGCCTACCAACACAACCCGCCGGGGTGGTTTTTCCCAATCCAGGGCATGGTTACGTGTGTTGTCTAAATATGTATAATTAATAGGTTGTAATTAGTAAAAATTTGTTACCTAAATAGAAAATATTATTATTATTATTACTAACACCTCACCGCGATTAAATTGTCCGGCATTATTTTGTTTTCTGGATGGAGCAGTATCTCCTATCATTCATAAATTAGTAGTTGTCTTTTGTCAACGTAGCACTCTCCCTGTTTCTGGTGTCACTGCAAACTGTTCTCTTCACTGATTTATGGTCTGTGCCTAGTGGCCGGGGGAACGTACAAGGTTCTGATTCGAGCTAGGACTAGTACTGCATGCGTGGTTCTGTATAGGAATTCTAGATTTAGATCCAGAATCGATTTTCGATTAATCGACTTTCGATTTTGGTTTTTAAAATCTAAAATTTTTTCTAAAATTCGATTTTCTAAAAATTCAATTTTTTGTCCAAAATAATCGATAAATCGAAATCGATATTTGTAAATAGTAAAGTAATTGTCTGCTGAAATAATGATGTGCTGTTCTAAAAAAAAGCAAGGAATGGGATTAATGGAAGCACTAGGGATAAGAACCGAATACAGTTAAATTTATTTATCCAAATATTATTTTTAAGATAATAATATGATATGCAGGAAAGTAATAATCCATAACAGATACTTATAAACATATAGGTAATATAAAAAGCAAATTGCATATAGTTTAGTAGCAATAAGAATTGTGTATTGAAAAGTGGGCATACCACAAAATGAAAAACAGAATTTTATTTATTTTTTGTTTGCAAAGCCGTGGAACCAGTGTTCCTCAGGAATGGACCTTAAAAAACTAACATATTTAAATTTCTCCGGATAATCGATTTCGTACCTGAGTTGCAATTAACCCGGCGTGAGAAATTAGTCGTTCACACGGCACGGTAGAGGCAACTATAGATACAATCCTGCTGGCTGATTTGTATACGTGGGGATATTCTCCCTCAATCTCCTTCCAAGCTTGTAGTGGATTGGAGTTCGTCTTGCAGTCGGTTTAAGAACTGGCGCAGCTCGATTGGCAAACCCAGTGGTGAATTAATTGTCCAAAGATGTTCAAAGAACGTTCAGTAAAGACTATTTAAACGTTCAAAGATTATTCAAGAAGGACATTCTATGAACGTTCAATTGGAACACACAAATAGTGCAAAGAACATTCATTGGAATACTTCATAGAACGTTCAAAAAATGTTCAACGTTGATGAATTGCGGCTGCTGTGTTTTTGAATTAATGACATATGAACCATGAAGGAATGTATATAAATCGTTCTCGTGAAATAAATCTCGATTCATATCGTATTACCTCTCCTCTGATTTCCATGCTCTCTCAAATTAAAATAAAATTATAATTTGCAATTTAACATTATAAATTTGCAATTACGCGTATGTACTGTTCGTACGTTATAACATCCTATCTTGTATCTTCCCTATCTTCCTAACATCATTGTACCGATTTCGCATGGCTAGGTGCCGTACGAACCTACGCGCATTATTTGCACACGATGTTGAAGTATCGTTGTATAGAAAGTCGTATATACTTAGTCACTTCCGTGGATAAATGTAACTTCGAGACCTATAATTATTAAATAGCAATTCCGTGATAGTTAGAATAAATACCATCACATCTCCATTACAGTTATTTGGCATTAATTAATTGAAACCGATATTGCCACATAGTACGAATATAAATGCAATATTACAGCGAATTAACAAGAGTTAGACGCATGTTAGCGGACAGTTAAGTGTTCATCCGTTAAAAACAACAGTTTAACTCATTACTTACACAATGCGAAATCACATTAATTTAAGGAATAAAATCGAATATAGTATGTAGGAATATTCCCTAGAATGTATAATTAATGAATATATTTAAATATACATGGTTTAAATATGTTCTTTAAATATTCAAGCAGGGAGCATTTTTTAATAATACTTCGTGGACTGGATATGAAAGATATATTAACAGTCTCAAATGAATAGTTCACAGATGAACATTAAATGAACGATCTATAAACAGTCTCGAATGAATAGTTCACACTTGAACATTCAATGAACGTTTTATGGATGTATGCTCAGGATAATTCAGTGGTGGACTACTATTGAATTAGTTCATGTCTTCTGCATGGTCACTCCCCACTGGGAAATTCAAACGCTGTAGCGAGCTAAAAATTGAAAATCAATCGGCTCGAATCGATTTTAATCGGTTTTTCAAAACGTAAAGTCAACTTCGATAAAATCGAAAATCGGAGTGTGTTAATCGATTTTCGATTAAAATCGAAATCGATTTTCCAAATCACTAGTGCTGTATCACTCCGAGCCACACACCTTAGTGGTGCTTTCACGGTACTTCGTAGCTGTAGATGTAAGTGTAGTTCACTTCCATCATGCTCCCTAGTGAATATTTTCCCATTTTCATCCATAAGTCTTCAGTTTTTTTTAAGCGCACTTAAGTCTACAACTTTTCTTTAGCTCTCCTGCCTTCGCGTACACTTCACGTACAAAGGGAGTCATTCTTGAGAGCAATAGTTTTACTGTTTTCGTTGATTAAGCACTCCATGCCGACATATCATTCCGTGGATCACTCAATTTTTTATTGTGGAATGTATAAGCGAACCGTGGTCATCAAAAATCACCTTTATATGATCCCGTAACTCCTTTAAAATTGGGCTTAAGCTCTCTGGTTGAGTATTGCCTCGCAGAGATACAGCTCCAAAGGGTTTAATTGGAGTATCATCGCAATGGGTAGAAAGACTCCTCGCCATGCTGGTTGCGCAGTCCCAGGATTGATTTGTATCCTCCAGTTGAAAATCAGCCTCGCTTAGAGCGTCACATGTACGATGAAGGACTTCATCACAAGTTCCGCGGTTACCGTTTTCTGGATAGCTTTAGTGATCAAACCGCTCTGATAACATGAAGATATTGGATACCAATACACTAAACTACCAAAGTTACTCAATCAGCCAAAGCTCAGAGACAAAACAAGCAGAACGATACACGTCCATTGACCACCAGAGCTCGATAATGACAGGAGAGGAGGAAATATAGAATATAGATGAGTCCATCGAAACAAAACGTTAGGTTTTGTCACTTTCCTATCCCATTTCCTTTTTTCTATTCAGTGATCACAATATCACATTGGTTTAATCAAGATCAGGAAGAGAATTCGGAAATGTATCGAAAAGTAAATCAGCACTCGGATTCACGCATTCTGCTGAATGCGGATTCACGTCTTATTTTAGTTCTCATGAAATCTGAAGTTCGATTCAAAAGGCTTTGTAAAAGTGAAACATGGACGCATTAATTGCGGCAAAAAGGTGTGAATTGCAGAAACAAGAATATGTCTTGAATCAATGAAAAGTAAACGAATAAGGAAGGATGGGATAGTAATAAAAATAGGGATGGGAAAGCGGCAGAGAAAAAATAGAAGCAATGGAAACGATAAGCATAAAAAAGCATTGGATCGCCGAGGAATTGATAAGGAAAAGAGAGGAGAGAAGAAAATTAAATTATGTCATCACCAAGCTAAACAGGAAGAGGTATTAGGAATTAAATTATAAACTTCGGCGAGTAACAAATCGGGAGAAGGAAAACTGATGGAAAGGACAATGCGAGGAAATGGGAAGCTTCAGGAAAATCAGGAAATTTGTTGGTTATACTATAAAGTATAAATACTTACGGGCGTTTGGGTCTTCAGCACAAAGAATAATTCTCATGCAATAGTGCATTTCATGAAAAAAAAACACGAAAAGATGAAAAACAACTCTTCCACTCTTTACCCTATTTCTCCCCATATCATGGCTAGTGTCCTAACATCCCCTACCATACGCTTCTACGGTGGCTTGCATGTTTGTATGTAGATTGTACGAAGACGCTCAAATCATCTCCCTTTCCAACTCCTGAAGATTGCGGGCAGGTGCGTGAATCACGCAATACACGTATGTGCGGCTTCGTGTACAATACGATAAGGTTAATTAGGGCAAACTTAATCATCAGCACAAGGACAGGTTTTTGTTGAATGAAAAAACTTTTAGAATAAATGCATATTTCCGTGAAAATTAAAGAAAATGATATACATTTTTCCATAATCTAAAATCGATACTTCTATATAAATACCTACCAAGGATCTTCTCTTGCATAAAATTTATTAATAAATGTGGTTCGCGTGAATTGAGCAATCTTTTAATTTGTAACCTACATACTGGTATTCTGTGTCCACCATTGTCAGATGAGACCCACGTTAGTACTCTGAGAGCTAACGGACGTAATAAGTCATTCATTCAAAAAGGGTCCTGCAGCAAAAGAGCTATTTTTCCCTTATTAATTAGAAATAGCCTCCAAGCAGGTAGACAGATGATTCACAGTAGAGGTAAATTTTATCAGCGCTTCTAAGGGATGATTTAACGGAAAAATTGACGCAGATGGTTGTGAGGCATGATCTGTGAATATATACAGCGGTTAAAACCCATAGAATGTGATCTATGGAACTCGAGATGAAATGGTGCATCATTTGCGACATCATACGCAGGACAATTACCATAGCGACGGCATAGGGAGTTGCGTCAAATAAGCGAATTGCCCCATCCTCGGCAATTGGTCGGAGCATCAACGAGGGAGCGACCTTACTTAAATGATTACCTTTCGGCAGACATTGTGATATAACACCGTGTGAAAGAATAGTTTGTCTTGTCATAGTAAATTTCTCATGAAAATTATCTATCATAAAATGTCTCGGAAATAGACGGGAAAGAAGTGTCATCTCCTAGCTAAATAAGCCGATGTTCAAATCTTCGACAGATTGCAACGCAAGCTGAAGACGAAACCATGTTGTTTCAATCATTTCTTTCATAATCTAGGCACGTACCCAGAGGACTATTCAATGGACCCATTTGTTTTTTTTCTTTTTAAGTCTACCAGCTCAAACTGCCGTACAGAAAGTTTTGCAAATTTAAATGGCAGCGTCGTATACCATGGTGAATCATAACGAGGTCTGTCGCTATTGAAGAAATTGGCTTGCCCCTTCACGCAATGTTTTATATACTCAATTGATAGACAAAATTTTTCATTATAAATCTTTGTGCTAAGAATTTAGACCTTAAAGGAAATTGGTCAGAAAAATACGCAGCAGTTACTACTCGAACCAAAAAGTGCTCTGATCTCCCGCCTTCGGGCCACGAATTCTTCAAGCAATAACAAGCAAGGACTCATAGCTGAGTTACACCGTCACTCGCGCATCTAACCTGCCGCCAGGTATACGCTTTCTGAGGGAGAATGCAGATACACAGATTTATATTAGGCCGCTTATGGAAGAAAACAGTTGGCGTGGAGGGAGATAATAACGCTGAAGGGGACAGGGTACTCCTTGCTGACTGAGAGAGCCTCGGATTACCGGACAAGCGGGTTATCGAGCGTCAAATAATCGGCGGTCAAGTCACAATCACTTATCACACAGTAGCAATTAAATTGGGATTTTTATTAACGTCCAGCTAAAAAGGGATTTAAGCTCCAGCGTGATATTCCTTTTTCTTGTTAAAACGGGATTTTTTTGGTAAAACTACTAATTGAATAAATGAAACTACTAATTGCATGAATTTAGGGAAGTACAACGCGAAATCTCATATATTTTTTATTTCAAACTCCATTTTTCGGCTTTCGCTACGATAAAGAAAGAATAAAAAATGAAATAATAAAAACTGTGAGTATAAAAAAAGAAGGAAAAGTCGAGCATTGTCTCTTGAGATGGGTTTTTAGAACCTTCACACTGGGAAAACAACTGGAAAATCAATGGAAGTAGATGGAGGATGCATCAAATGATGTGGTATTTTCGCATAACCTTAACAAATTATGAATTCATCACATGGTTATCAACACGTCTCACATTTACTATTATAACGCTACTCTTTCATTTTTCTTGGCCTTTAACTATTAAAACTATTAAACGATGGCGCCACCTATTTTTATTTTTCATATCACCTTAGGAATTGAACCATATCCAAACTAGTCGAAACTTAGGCTTCAATCATATGAAAAATGAAAATGGAGACCAAGTATTAATCACTTAATTCGACCCAAAAAATCTTTATCTGAAAATTTAATGATCGACTTAGGTTTTTACAATTTTTATACGTTACATAAATAGAAAAATACAGTGAATATAAATCAAAAATTTCAATACATGTTATGTTCACAACCCATTGCAACAAACAAAAAGAATAACAACTAAATGATTGCTATTTTGAATTATATGTAAACCAAACCGTGCAGTATAACATTTCATCACTTTACTTTGATATCCTTGTCATAGACAAAAATGAGTGGTATACTATATGTTGGTTTGATCTATGTTGGTTGGCATAGGTGATGTTTAAACCAAATGTGTGTAATTACTAATTAATTTCTACTAAAAAATTCAACTGCCATCTCGACCCGTTCATTTCCACTCCCTAACCCAAACTCTCCGACTTCAAATCTCCCACTCCCCCTCCCCTGCATTCCAGTTGCCAAAAATTAACTATTATTTATTTCTCGTGACTTCTCTAATAATATCTTCAGCTCAATCGTAAACCTCCTCCTCCCTATGGCTACTTGTAGGCATGTACGCCTGGACCAATAGGGCTTCCTATTGCTGAATGCTTCTTTCGCTAGCGATATTCTCATCCCAGTGCTTTTGCTACCATACTTATTTTCTACAAACGTACTACCCAAGCAATGAAATTGCTCTACTTGTTCTAGTTTCTGCTCTCCTAAGTTTATGGCCAACCTCGCTTTCTTTCTCCATTAGAATCTCATTAATTTTATTACCTTATGGCTTATCTTTATTTCATATTTCCTGAAATGAATTTTTAATGCATCTACTAAAGCTTGCATCTACTTTTAATGCATCCACTAAAAGTCCCTTGGATGATAAAATAACCAAAGCTTGGTCGTCCGCGAATCTAATCGACTTTATCAGCTGCCCTCTCACTGTCATTTCAACATCTATCTCTTCCAGAGCCTCTCTCACTGTTTTCATGACATAATGTTTTAACCTCCTAAGTATTATTTTAAGTAACGCGCTCACTGCGGGGAAATTTAACTAATTGCTCTACAGGCCTCGCAATCATGACTGTTTTCACGAAATCCTCTGGCCATAACCCTTCATCGTAGATCTTACGTGAACGTTCGGTAAAAGTTAGCCCTCTCTTATTGTCTAAATAAATTTTTTAACTCTCAAGGCATGGTATCTACCACCACGACTTTTCTTGCCTTCATCTCTCGTGATGTCTTTCCTATTTCGTTGTCGATTATCTCCGGGCCGAGGTTATTCCTCTGTCGCTCCCTCGCCCTCTACATCTAAGTTCACGTTTCCCTTTCCGCTGTCATGAAGCTTCTTTACTGCTTCTCTCCACCTATCTTCAATATCTTCTTGTTTGATTAATATCTTACCTGTTATGCCATTATCCGTTGCTCTTACGGCTTGAAAACACCTTCACTTTAACATATAGCGCACCCGCTTTCCCTTCTCACTGTTACTTTTCCATTTCTTTGCATTATCCTTTCAACCATTTGTCCTTCATAATGTTAGTTGTTAGCCGAACTTTATTATTTAATTCCTTATACCTTTTCCTGTTAATATAAATATTGAAGTTATTCCAATGCGTTCTCTACTCAATTTTCCTATTCATTTCCTTTGTGACTCATTGCTCCCTCATACTATTTGGTTCCATTAATCCTAATTGTTTCCCTGCCGCTGTTGCTCTGCCTGACTTTTTACTCTCACATGCATTTTGCAACGTTTCTTTCCAATTTCTCGTGGTATTCCCTCCTTTTCGTCCCTATTATTTCACCCACGTGCCACCTCTTCATCCTCCACATTTACATAGCCTTGTGAATATAACATAACATTGAGTGGTTGTGTGCGTGACCATTTAGGTTTCTGAATTATAAAAATGGCAATTTTTGGGTTATTATTACCCCAATATTGTTAACATTAACTCCCATAAGAAAAGCATTGAATTTGGTGCAGGTTTTTTCTTTAATTGATTTTTCTAATTACTTTCTCTAAAGGTATTGGATGTTAATTTGTATCATAGAATGCATTAAAGAATTCAGTATTTAATTCTTTCATTCAATTTTCTCATACACTTCGTTTTAGTCCAAGTATTGCGTTTTTATCTCGAAATTCATCAATTTTTCTTCCATTTCAACAATACAAAATTTCCTCGACAACCAGGCGTGAATATCCTGCAGCTCCTGCAGCATTTAAAGGCCAAGTTCAGTGACTAATTTGATAGTTGTAGCCAAACGAATACAGTTCCCCGTTCTCCTTGCCATCTCAATGGCCATCAAAAAGGTACAAAGTCAATCGCTTCAAGTGCGTGTGGATTTAATTTGAAACATCCAAGCTTTTTACGTCTTCAATTATATGTTGCATGCTCACGTTTGGGACAGTCTAGTAATACCAAATTCAACATCATCTGATGAAGTCAACGCTTGCCTCAAAGCGTCGCATCTTTGAATAGATGTGCAGAAACTCACGTTAACGACCAACATGCGCGTAAATCTGCAGCGCAATGTGTCAACCATATTTTCAAAACAGCTTTTGGGCATTGGTAATAAAAAATTACCAGTTGATGCCGACACAAAATATATTTAAATTCTATTGAACTTATAAGTTCAATAGAATTTAAATGTATTTTGTGTCGTTCATTGTTGTGTCGTGTGTAACATTGTTCCGTCGATCTAATAATTAATTCAAAAATAAATCGTTGTCTCGGTCGTCACTTCATGGAATAGACTTAACATTATGAAAAGTAAAGAAAACCTTGTGATTCCAATTTAATATTTAATGTACGACCTAGGTTTCGACGTGACATTACATTTTTCCACAAATTGGTACAGATACATAAATGACCAATATATTTGCGAACGTGCTATTTTGGCAAGAAAAAACACCGACGTCAGTGCTAACAACTACACCAGCCACAAAAAATGTTTCAGGCAGGTCTGTTTCCTACAAATCGAATTAAAGTGTCATGAATGCGAACGAGATTTTTAATTTCCTATTAAGATTTTAAATTCGACGGATCCTACTGGTGGACCACCGCACAAATTGTCACTCAAACTCGGTGTTTAAATAATGCTGGCGTGTATAAACTCCCTTTTATTCTTCTTGATGGATCTTCTTATTGGTTATCTCCCTTTCCGAGACATCCTGGGCATGATTCCCGCATCAACAGACACTAGACAAAGATATTCTATAGGAGAGAAAAAACAGCAGCGGACGTTAGGAATACAAAAGCTCTTGATTCTCTATATTACCCCGAGCATCATACTGTGCCATATAAGAATCCGAGAAAATCAAAAAGGAAAATCTCTCATTACCTACGTCAAAGCAAAAATAGATCCCCAGTTATTTATTTGAGGACGGATTTGAGTAAGTGTAGCTGGTTTTAAAGGTTAAAAAGGAGGGGTGGCAATCCCCAAATATTGAAGTTTGAAAATCTTGAAGTTTGAGGAAATTCGAATAAATTCAAAAGAAAACGTCAAAACATTTTCTCCGGCCGTAATAACCTGCGAACCATTACACAGCAAGTATGCGGTTACTGAATGAATGCAGCCTTGCTAATTCATGTTAGAAAACCAGTGAGTGTAGACTCGAAACAGTCACAATTGGTTTCCAACAACTTGGAAGTCTATAAACTGCTTCCTCGATAATTTTCTCAGAAGTACCAGGTATTTAAAAAAAAACGTGCTTACAGTTGTCATGGGAACAACATAGTTACTTGTAATGAAAACATTTTAATACTCCACCACCACAACTGAGAAATATATATTTGCGTATCAAAAAATCATTTTCCAAGCTCTCGAAAGGAACAGAGCGTCCAACCAAGACTCAGAGAACTCAAATACATGATATTGACCACGAAGAAAAAAATGGCGAAATTCATCGATGTAGGCTGGCCGTGACTGAGCGTTGACGTGAAATCTGTTTAAGGTGGGACACAGAATGCCGTTTTGGAAAAATTGAATTCCCGTTCCCCGGTGAGTTCAATAGGTTTATTTCATGCTCGTCTCCTACCACTTGAATATTCTAGCTCGTGTAATTGGAAAACAAGGAGATAATTTTGGTGCGTAGTTAGTGTCAGAAATAGCACGAATGCAGCGGAGAGCAGCAAGATTTGTAAAAAGAGGTCACGACAAAAACTTAGCAGTGTTACGGAATCGTCAAATGAAATAGGGTGGGAATCTCTAACTGATGAAAGGGAATAATATATATTTTCCGCATATTCGAAGCAGGCACGTTTTAGTGGACTTTCAACATATATTGCTAGACCCACCGTATTACTGTAAAAATATCACAATCATAAGGTAAAGGAAATTGACTGCAGAACCCATTGACTTCAAATGTCATTTTTCTCGCACACAATAATAAATTATAAATGCGGCGATCGATCAATTCTATGAAACTTCCACCCTAGGGTAGAGTATACTTTTACTAGTGTATAACAACATCATTTTTATACACTAGTAAACAGTATTTATTCTGGCCTGGGTGGAGGCGGGGTAACGTTCTCGCCTACCAACCCAAAGGTCACGGGTTCGAGTCCCGCCTGGGTGGTTTTTCCCAATCCAGGGCTTAGATATGTGTGTTGTCTTAATATGTATAATAAATAAGTAGTAATTAGTGAAAATCTGTTACTTATTAATATCATTACCAACATCTCACCGCGTTTCATTTGTCCTGCATTATTTTTTTTCTGCATGGAGCACTATCTCCTATCATTCATAAATTAGTAGTTGTCTTTTATCTACGTAGCACTCTCCAGTTTCTGTTGTCACTGCAAACTGTTCTCTTCACTGCATTATGGTCTGTGCCTATTGGCCATGGGAAGGTACGAGGTACTGATTCGAGCTCGGACGAGTACTGCATGCGTGGTGCTGTATCACTCCGAGCCACACGCCCTAATGGTGCTTACACGGTACCTCGTAGCTGTAGATGTAAGTGTCGTTCACTTCCATCATGCTCCCTAGTGAATATTTTCCCACTTTTGATTCATAAGTCTGCTATTTTCTTTAAGCGCACTTAAGTCTACAACTTTTCTTTAGCTCTCCTGCCTTCGCGTACACTTCACGTACAAAGGGAGTCATTCTTGAGAGCAATAGTTTTGCTGTTTTCGTTGATTAAGCACTCCATGCCGACATATCATTCCGTGGATCACTCAATTTTTTATTGTGGAATGTGTAAGCGCACCTTGGTCATCATGAATCACCTTTACATGATTCCGTTACTCATTTTAAATTGTACTTGAACTCTCTCGTTGAGTTTTGCCTCGCAGAGATACAGCTCCCAAGGGTTTAATTGGAGTAACATCGCAATGGTTAGAAAGACTCCTCGTAATGCTGGTTGCGCAGTTCCAGGATTGATTTGTATCCTCCAGTTGAAAATCAGCCTCGCTTAGAGCGTCACATGTACGATGAAGGACTTCATCACAAGCGCCGCGGGTCACCGTTTTCTGGATACGTTTGGTGATTAAACCGCACTGAGAACATGAAGATATTGGATATCTCTACACTACACTACTAAAGTCACTCAATCAGCCAAAGCTCGGAGACAAAACAAGCAGAACGATACACGTCTATTGACCACCAGAGCTCGATAATGACAGGAAAGGAAGAAGTATAGAATACAGATGAGTCCATCAAAACAAAACGTTAGGTTTTGTCGCTTTCCTATCCCATTTCCTTTTTTCTATTCACTGATCTCAATATAACATTGGTTAAATCAAGATCTGGAAGAGGATTTGGAAATGTATCGAAAAGTAAATCAGCACCCCTGCGGATTCACTCATTCTGCTGAAATCGGATTCACATCTTATTTTAGTTCTCATGAATTGTGAACTTAGATTCAAAAGGCTTTGTTAAAGTGAAACATTAACGCATTAATAGTGGCAAAAAGATGTGAATTGCAGGAGCAAGAATATTTCTTGAATCAATGAAAAGTAAACGAATAAGAAAAGATGGGGTAGTAACAAAAATAGGGAAGGGAAAGCGGCAGAGAAAAATAGAAGCAATGGAAAGGATAAGCATAAAAAAGCAATGTGTCACCGAGGAACTGATAAGGATATGAGATGAGAGAAGAAAATTAAAAAATGTCATCACCAAGCTATACATGAATAGGTATTAGGAATTAAATAATAAACTTCGGCGAGTATCAAATCGGGAGATAGAAAACTGGTGGAAAGGACAATGCGAGGAAATGGGAAGCTTCAGGAAGATCAGGATATTTTTTGGTTATACGCTAAAGTAAAAATACTTACGGGCGTTTGGATCTTCAACACAAAGAATAATTCTCATGCAATAGTGCATTTCATGAAAAAAAACACGAAAAGATGATAAACAACTCTCCCACTCTTTACCCTATTTCTCCCCATATCATGGCTGGTGTCTTAACACCCCCTAAAATACGCTTCTGCGGTGCAAGTTTGTATGTAGATTGTACGAAGACGCTCAAATCACTCCCTTTCCAACTCCTGGAGAATGCGGGCAGGTGCGTAAATCACGCAATACACATATATACGGCTTCGTGAAGAATACGATAAGGTTAATTATGGCAAACTTAGCCATCTCCATATATGGAAAGGTTTTCGTTCAAAGAAAAAAAATCTAGAAGAAATACATATTTCCGTGAAAATTAACGTAAATGATACATATTTTTCCCCAATCTCAAATCGAGACTTCTATATAAATACCTACAAATTATCTTCTTTGGCATAAAATCTATTTATTAAATGTGATTCGCGTGAATTGAGCAATCATTTAATTTGAACTTACATACGGGTATTCTGTGTCCACCATTGTTAGCTGAGACCCGCCTTAGTACTCCGAGAGCTAACGGACATGGTGAGTTCTTCATTCAAAAAAAGGGTCCTGCACCAAAAGAGCCACCTTTTCCCTTATTGTTTAGAAAATAACCTCCAAGCAGGGAGAAAGATTATTCACAGTAGAGGTAAATTTTATCAGCGCTTCTCAGGGATGATTTTACGGAAAAATTGACGCAGATGATTGTGTGGCATGATCTGTGAATGCAAACAGCGGTTATAACACCTAGAATGTGATGCACGGAACTGGAGATGAAATGGTCCAGCATTTGCGACATCATACGCAGTACAGTTACAATAGCGACGGCATAGGGAGTTGCGTCAAATAAGCGAATTGCCCCAACCTCGGCAATAGGTCGAAGCGTAAACGAGGGAGCGACCTTACTTAAAGAATTACCATGCGGCAGACATTGTAATATAATACCGTGTTAGAGAATAGTTAGTCTTGTCATAGTAAATTTCTCGAGAAAATTATCTATCATAAAATATCTCAGAAATAAACGGGAGAAGTGTCATCTCCTAGCTAAATAAGTCGATGTTCAATTCTTCGACAGATTTCAATGTAAGCTGAAGACGAAACCATGTTGTTTCAATCCTTTCTTTCATAATCTAGGCACGTACCCAGTGGTCTATCCAATGGACCCATTTTTTTTTTAAGCTCACCAGCACAAACTGCCGTAAAGAAAGTTTTGCAATTTAAATGGAAGTGTCGTATGCCATGGTGAATCAAAATGAAATATGTCGCTATTGAAGAAATGGGCTTGCTCCTAATCTTAATCTGCCATTATCAATCTTCGTGCAAAGAATTTAGCACTTAAAGGAAATTGGTCGGAAAAAAACGCAGCGGTTACTACTCGAACCAAAATTTGCTCTGATCTCCCGCCTTCGGGCTGCGAATTCTTCAAGCAATAACAAGCATGGACTCATAGATGAGTTACACCGTCACTCGCGCAACTAACCTGCAGCAAGGTACACGTTTCTGAGGAAGAATGCAGATACACAGATTAACATTTGGCCGCTTATGGAAGAAAATAGTCGGCGTGGAGGGAGCAAGTAACGCTGAAGGGGACAGGGTACTCCTTGCTGATTGAGAGAGCATCGGATAATCGGACAATCGGGTAGTCGAGCGTCAAATAATCGGCGATCAAGTCACAGTAACTTGTAACACAATAGCATTAAAACTGGGATTAATATGAACGTCCCGCTAAAAAGGGATTTAAGCTCCAGCGTGATATTCTAAATATAAAAACCCTCAACACATGGCGCCACCTATTTTTATTTTTTCCTATCACCTTAGGAATTGAACCATATCCAAACTAGTCGATACTTTGGCTTCAATCATATGAAAAAAGGAAATGGAGACCAAGCCTTACCAACTTAATCCGACCCAAAAACGTTTTATCTGAAAATTTAACGATCGACTTAGGTTTTTACAATTTTTATACGACATAAATAGGATAATACAGTGAATATAAATCAAAAATTCAATATATGTTATGTTCACAATCAATTTAATCAAATAAAAATGCACAACTAAATGATTACTATTTTGAATTATATGTAAACGCAACCATACTGGATAACATTTCCTCATTTGACTTTGATATCCTTATCATAGACAAAAATTAATGGAATATCCAATGTTGGTTTGATCTAGTAGGGTCATTCCACGTCAAATCGACCAGAAAATCGACAAAAATGACGGTTAGGATGACCGATTTTTACCAAATTAGGCATTTCGTTCTCAATTGATAGCATATTGAAATACCGAAGCCATTTTGTAATACATGCAAACGTTTACGAGATAATAATATAATTACGAGATAAATTAAAATAAAACCAATTACGTCTAAATTGATGTCCACGAATTTGAATACAAAAAATTACGAACTTCCTTATATCCCAATCCATTTCTCTCATCATTAGCAAATAAGCCAATAACATATTAAAATTTAATCCATTGCCCCGGAAAAATAAAAAAATAAAACACTTATCAACACATTGCAATTTAAATGGTTAACAGCAGAGCAACTCCTGTGAATAAAGGGGCCATGTAAGGACAGTTCTTCCACTCCTTTGGCCAATAAGTCTATGAAATCCACGGCGCGGCATCGATAGGTATCGAGCCACTGTCGCCGTAGACAAACCCAGCACCCGTTCCGCTTGCACCTGTACAGCAACAGGCAGGGCACACAGTTGAATAAAGAGGTGCATACCGGGTTGCCTTTATTCCGCTGGTACATGACGTCTTTGGGCCTCCGACATGATGGAAAGGTTTGTCTTGATAAATGAAACACAGTACCTGAAATTCACATATGTATTTCTAAACTCCTTCCGGCAAATACAATTTCAAATACATAAGAAACTTTATATCTGACTGATACCTTAACAAAACTAGATGCATTTAGTGCATCAATGTTATCGGGTGGCAAACAAGCAATACATAAATTTGGAACACATCTAACTGAATTTGCGTCAACTAACATTTTCGGTATTTTATTATAATTACTATTATCTAACCAATAATCTTTACATAGTAGATATTTACGACAACATGGATAAATTTTTAACTTATGATATATTCTTTTAACATATCGACTATTATCGACTTCATCATATTTCCCAATGTCAATACCAGGAGGTACCGTATTATCTTGTAAGTCTTTTGCACTGTAATCCCTTGAAACATATTTGGTGAACACAGCTTTCGAATCTTTCTCTGTAAGTTGTATAGTAACATCCTAAGAGGTATCGGAATTTTATTACCTGCCGCCAACGCATTGACATATGCTTTACAGGCAACATCAGAACCCTTCCCATAAAAATCAAATTCTTCAACAGACGAACTTAAATGTTTAAGATAAATAGAAATTTTACGAATCATAAATTTAGAATAATTTTAACATAAACCTTTAAGAAAATCACTTGGCCCGATAAACAATTTAACCCAATCTAGCCGACGGAAAGAAGTATCCCATGTATCACCAACTAAGTAATAATAAAAATTGTCCTGAATATAATCATGACCAATATGCTTCAAACAAGACACTTTCTTAGGTGAAATGGTCTGAATTGTACGTCTGCTCAAACGCTGTCTCTTCATCCGACGAAATCGTAACGAGTGACGTTGATAAGTCTTTCTCTTCATTAGAAACTTCCTCCTTCGGAATGAGACAAGCCTCCGCCTCCCAAAACGGCGTTTCAGCCTCGACGAATAGAAGCATGTTGCGTAACGCCTCATCCTCTATAGTATTAAAATTTGACACAAAAATAATGAAACCAGTGAATTATATTATTCTACCAGCTTCACATTTAACAGGGGCCAAAAATTCTTTACCTTCCAACAATCTTTTTAACATACTGGATACATTGAATTTATTATCAAATTCCTCAAACAAGATAACTTTATGAAACGACGGGTAGAGACCTTGATAAGCAAACTTGCCTACGTCTGGGTAATAAACATTAGACATCATATTTTTACCGATCAAAGACTCAATAAATGTACTTTTACCTGCATTACCGTTTCCCCAAAGATATAACTGTTTCTTCTTATGAGTACAATTATTAATACTTCTATTAAACCACAAGGAAGCTTCCAAAGGCCAGCCGAAATACGATCTATCAACCTTTTTCAAAACTTTTGAAATATCGGTTTTTTCTCTTATACTCTTCCAAATAACTTTTAAGGTAACGATTTACATTTTTATGCTCTACCACAAACGAATCCATAAAAGAAAATTCAGAAGTGACAGTGGCCCACTTATATAGTCTATCATTAATGTTTAACTTACTTGAAGATATGTTTGTCAGCAAAAATAGATCCTCCTTTGAAATATATTTTAAACAACTTCTTTCCGAACGGCAAGATTGGATATCTAATTTCACAGATGGAAATAGACACTCACAGTATTCACGTAAATCAGTTAACAACCAAGCACTTATAAATTTCAAAAAAGCGTGAATATGTTTCTCAACATTCAAAGACGTTACACTACACTCCAAAGCAATGCAGTAACTGACAAGTTCAAACTCGAAAGCATCTTTTATATCCTCCCGTTCAAGTGCACCAGCGGGGTCAGAAAAGGTCAAAAAGAAGATATGACCGGGCTAGGCGCGGCTCCTTATCGCCTGACTCGACCTTTGAACTCCGGACTCTGAAACGGATAAGAAAAGTGGTTATCCCGTACGCGTATAGGTTATTCCAGTATACGCGTAAGGGAACATTTTTCTAAGTCCTACATTACGTCATCATGTATATCGCAACGCACAGAGGTCGCGCTGCGCCATTGAACTTTCGGTTCATAATTATCATCAACCTTGTGGCAGTTGTGGAAAAAAATCTAAAGGTGGAAAGTGAACTTATTAATTTACCAACTGATGTGGGAGAAGCCTTGATTTGAAAATTCAAGAAAGTTATGCAAAGGAACCCTGGTCGGAAAGATGTCCAGAAAATTGCAAACATTTTACCAGGGACTTCGGTTGCTCCAGGACCAAAGAGCAGAATAGCTTACATCATTTAGGTATTGCCCTATCACCTCATGCGAGGTTGGACGTAATTTTCATAATATAGAAATATCCAGACTAGGAGTGCGCCAAAATGTATTCAATCATAGGTATTTGAGTACCCGAATGAATACATGGGTACTCGACGAATGCATGAGTAGCTAAATGAGTACATGAGTACCTCGATGAGTAGATGAGTACCAGAATGAATACATGAATACCTCGATGAGTAGATGAGTACCCAAACGAGTACTTGAATACCTCGACGAGTGGATGAGTACCCGAATGAATACAAGGACAACAACCTCAGCGCCTCATCGAATGCTTGAATACCTGGTTGAATACTCCTGAATACGACAACCTCGGCTAGGCGAGTATCCGAGTACCCACCTCGATGACTACAGCTGTTCATTCGACGGCTAAGGTACGCACGACTCACATGGTTAACACTACCCGCTGTGCCTTGAGTATTGGGATTTTAGAGGGAGTTCGATGAATGCCAAGCTGGTCATTTGACCACCGGGAATGACTTATGCCTTGGAAATTCTCAAATACACATGAAAGGCCAAAGTCTCCTTTCTGCCACGCCATCGGGGTTGCAGGATTTATAGCATGAGCAGATACTCGTATTTGGACGATATGCGCTATACTACTTCTGGGAAAGCTACTTTATAAAGTATTTTTAGTCAAAGTAAAGAATTTTTGTCGTTAACTTTATTTTTCAACAATATCAACCACAGTTTCCGGAAAGCAAAATTAGTAAATACATTTCCAAATTTCTCTGCATAAAAAGTTAAATATGTTATTCTGAAATTGCGTAAAATAAACAAAAATTGGATTTCATGCTGAGGAAAGCATTACTGTTAGTTTTTCTCTTGGTAAAATAATGAAAATAAATGTTTATAGTAAAATGGAACATTAAGAAATTAAATTTTATGAGAACCACATAAAAACATCACTAGTGTTTAAATGGAGATATATTTAGAATTCATCGATAGAAAAATAAGTTGTTTCCCATGCTCCGGCGTCAGCATGGCCCGGTGATTAGTTATTATATTTCCGCCGCAGCTGAAGACCCGCTCTGATAGAACGCTAGTAGCAGGGCAGGCTAAATATTTCTTTGCCAATTGAGTAAGTATGGGGAGATTACGCTCATGACATTTCCACCATCGTAGAGGGTTTTCATTTATTATGGGGTAACTTAAATATGCCGAAACCTCATCCAGTTTCTCCTGCTCTAAGGTTTGAACTATGTCATCTCGAATAAATGCCAATAATTTGCATTTTTTTCTTTTTAGGGCATTCATCATTCTGATCACAAGTAGAAGTACTTGCATTCATTGCTTCCTCATCTTCTTTCAACATCATTCTAATTATTTCCTCGGTCAACGTACTCTCTTCCTCATTGAGATATTTATTTTTAAACCTAGGATCCAAAAATATTACCAACAGCAAGAAGTCGGCCTTTTCATACCACTTATTAAATGGTTTCCTCAATGCTTGACGCATGAAGTATTTTATGTTCCTTCACTCTTTTTTTTAATATCATTTCCTCTTCATAATCCACCAGCACCTCTTCTGCCATATCACTGGGCGGAAACTCTTTAGCGAAGAAATTGGCCAGTCTTTCCTCCTCAATTTTCAGATCTTCCTTCGTCAAACAAGTAGAGTATGTAGAGCTAATGAGATCATGCTGCTGATTGTTGGTGAGCCTGTAGGTTATCGGTATGATACCTGACGCCGTCACGTACTCTTCACCGCACATTTCCTCTGTGATATCATGAAGAGGTCTCAAGACTTCTAGAATTGTTTCTAGCAATTTCTATTCCCTTGGAAGTAATTCTAATTCCTCTCTTTTGCTTTCTCCTAGGGCTTTGTTGACAGGAGTTGCATTTTTTACAAAAAAGCATATTTGCTTAAAATCTGACCATCACCTGGTGGGACAAACAGACGGAATTTCAATTTGCGGCATGTTTAAGACCTCTTGCGCCGACTTTAAAATGCGTTTAAATTTCCTGCATTATCGCTAAGCCCGAATTCCCCTTAGCTTATCAAGTACATTCCTAATCGGTGTCAAGTTTAACAATGATTGGCAGCTTAAGTTCATAACGTGCCCGAACCAAGAAACCTTTTCCACTTCCATGTTTTTCGAGGCTTTCTGAAAAGTTGCTCCATTTTCTGAAACAAAACAAGTGACATTTCGATGCAGAGATATTCCCCACTCCTCCAAAGTTTCCGCAATTGCTATTTCCAAATTCAAAGCTGTGTGCTCCTTATCCAAGTGAGTGCACTCTAAAACAAAATTCTTCATTGTGAAGTCTTCACTTATTAGGTGAGCAGTTAGGGAAACATACGGGTCCATCGTGATACTCGTCCAGGAATCTGTGGTGAAACAAATATTCATGCTAGGCAGCAACTCGCCTTTAACTCTACCCTTTGTTTCCTCATACATATTTCTTATTAATTTCTCTGTGAGGTACTTCAGGGATGGCAACTCGTACGAGGGTATGTTAACTTCGCAAAATTTTTGGAAGCCACGCTTCTCAACTAAGTTGAAAGGTTGCATATCAACAGCTATATAATATGCAAGAGCATTATTTCTTTGTTGCTGCCTCTTTGCGAAATTGATTGTTTCAAGAACATGATCTTTGAAATAAAAGTAACATCAATGTTAACCCTTAATTAGTCGCACCCCTATACTAACGTCATTGGTCGCGTCGGGTCATTATGACCCGAGTTGAATTTATTGCAATTTACGAAACTTCTGTTGGTTAATTTGGGACGTTTCTACTTCTTTAAACTAAATAAGGTCTATTCATACGGTTTTTACATTTTTTATTGCAAAAATCAGTTAGATACTAAAAAACAACGCATACTTATGTCTGATTCAGAAAAAATGGTATTGACATTTTATGCAGTAAACCATGTCATCATACATTTTTAAAATGTTAAACATAAGTGAAGTTTACAGAATTTGAAGAAATAAACCCTTTATAAATTAGTTATATACATATAAAACACACTCGTATGGAGATAAATGACAAATACTTCAGACTCAAACTATAGGCAACCTTTGATATCGAAACTTGTCCCTCAGAAAACTTCAGATACGAAAAAGGGATAATATTTATAAAATGCATGCTTTTTTAAGCAGTAATACGCTTCTCTTGACAAGCATAACACAAGCTTATAGAAAGATTTTTACAGATGCAGTCAAGTCACACAAATTTGGTGGTATTTGTTGTCTTTGATACTTGGGCAAATATAACATCTTCTTCTCTCACGTGCTCCTCCATGCAATGGTATCTGCTCTTCATCATCTAAGTGCGGCAAGTTTATTCCTTCTTCTCCCAAAAACATTTTTATTTTTACCCTCAAATCTCTATTGATGTTCTTATTTACGGAACGCATTACTAATACATTTTTTGTGAGTTCATTCCCTAAAATTTTCTGAAACTGTCGGCGTGAAATGTTAGCATTTGTGGTTTCCTCTCTTTTGGTGTGTTTATACAATATGAAGGAATTTATTCCCGTCACATTTATAATATGATAAAAAATTGCAAGTGGCCACCTTCTCGTTCTTCGACCAACACTGTAATTAGAGCAAAGCTGATCATTTGAGTCGACACCCCCTTTGGTGGAATTATAGAAAGATATTATATCTGGAAGCATTTTGTCACCACTTGAAGCATCAATACTTGAGTCATGGTGAAATGTAGAAATAAGTACCACAGCCCTTGATTTTGCAGGAACGTATGACACTATGGAAACGTCGGGAGTAAAGCCGAAAAGGGATGTGAGCACGGTCCTATTTCTGTTTGGAAGAAATTCAGGAGGAATATCTGCTTTATTCTTACGCATAGTCCCTACTAGCGTCAATCTTTTTTGTAGAAGGTATTTAGCTAAAGGAATGCTGGTATGCCAGTTGTCAGTGGTAACATTTCTTCTACTACCTTCAATATGTTGAACTAAACGTATGACTATATCATGAGGAGAATTGGATACTTTGAAGGGGCCATCCGCCTGTTTACCCACATAAATTTCAAAATTCTTCAGCTAAAAGGTCCTAGCGTCCACCATAGCAAAGACTTTGATCCCGTATTTCTTTGGTTTATTGGGTAGGTACTGTCTAAAGGGACATCGAACACGAACTGGTATTAGTTGCTCATTGACTGTGACGTACTCTGAGTTAGTATGGGCCTGTTCAAATTTGTTGCCAATTATTGTGATGAACTCCCTAATTGCGGCCAACTTGTCACTTTTCTTCCTTTCCAGTCGAGTGTTGAGGTCATCAAAACGAAGGCACCGTAGCAAAAATAGGAACCTCCGATGACTCAGTGTAAGGGAAAAAGTTTGAAGGCCATCTTTGCTCCAAAGTTCCCTATAATCAACATGGGAAGCTTCATAGACACCCGAGAGAAAAAGGAGGCCTATAAGAGCCAGAACTTCATCTTCACTCGTTTTTTTAGCATCACGATCTCTGGCATACTTTACAGCAACTGAATCAATGTAGAGATTTGTATTTTCCACTATTACCTCTAATACTTCTACACAAAAAAAGAGACGGAATGCCGATAGTTCATTTTGTACACTTTTTGCGCAAGGGCGTATTCCAGGGAGATGAGTCATAATGTTTCTTTCCTAATACGTCTCCTCCTAATAAATGGACGAGTACTCCACTTGGTATTATTTTCACTGGTGAAAAAAGAGTCATTCTCACTTGCTCGATGATCGTCTTCTTCACTGGACGTGGAAATTTCTGAATCGGAGTCGTGATCACTTTCCTCTTCCAAATCCTCATCATCATCATCTTCTTCTGAGAGGCTATCATCCTCGTCACCCAACTCATCATCCTCTTCACCATCAAGCGCTTCTAGAAGCTCCTTTTCTGTAACAAAGGGATGCTTGGCAATTCTAGAAGTACTAAAGGGAAAATGAACACAATATAACATGAAGTATCTGAATATGCAACAAACTGTTCAAAATCCTAATTATCAATGGTATTTTTACTTAGTTATCAGAAGATTACTTTGAATAAATAACCATAGATGAAAATAGTCATCATAAATAAAAACTCAGCAATAACAAATAATACATGTTTTCATGCATATATTACTTTACCTGCTCTTTTCTCTGGATTTCACTCTTCGCTATATAAATTTTGGTGTATTAGCCTGAATGGCTCTGCTGAATGTTGATCTGGTACGTGTTTCCGCAGAGTCTGAAGCAAAATTATGTCAAGCATCGGTGACACCGGCAAGCCAAAAGCGAGAACGAATACATTTTAATCGTAGTCACGGCGGATAGGAAGCAAGAATACACTTACGGTCGCGTCGGGTCAAAAGCGGGATAGTATTATTACGCCTACGGTCGCGTCGGGTCAAAACATCAGTTTCCGTGAAACAAAGTAACATTTCGCAAATTAAACGCTACTTAGCGGTAGAGTGACAAGAAATAGGAGACTAGAGTGAATAACAACTTCTTTCGACATCGTTCAAATAAAAAAATCATCGAAGCAAATCCAATCGGGTCAATGTGACCCGACGCGACCAATTAAGGGTTAAAATTACTAAGCAACATTTGACTTAATGGAAGTTTCATCAGTACGTGCATAATTTAAAGTGAAGTTAAGAAGTAAAATTCATGCTCCAAGAAAAGTATATTGATTGTCAATAAATCAAAAAGCGTGGAATAGTTTAATCAAACCTGTTACTTACCTTCATCATAAATTGTCTTTATTCTCAATGTAATGCGTCAGTCGGGAAAATAGCAGTTTAAGAGGGGGCCACGATGTATTTTGATCAATAAAATTTCATTCACACCTAAGATCAATACTTAATATGCGTCTTACATAAAGTGCATTTTGAGCTAGTGGACGACTGTTGAAAGTTGTAATTCAGATCCTATCATGGGTTTAGCGAGAGGGGATGTGATTTTGAGTGACTAATATAGACTAAAGCCGGACGTAATATTGGGATAAGTAATTTACCTACAGCTGTAATTATTTTCAATTCATGAGGATGTAATAACCGTATGAATCGATGCAGTAAATGTTTGTGTAACGTGTTCATGTTTGAGGTATCAATGTGCCATCACCATATTAGTCATCAATAATCAAATTGGTTCGAAGCAGCTCTCCACTGAGTTCTTCTATTGACTAATTTCTTCATTTGTACGTATTTCTTCTCTTTCACATCCTTCATTACTTGTTCAATATATCTCACACGAGGCCTTCCTTTGTAATTTTTCCCGTTCACTTGTCCATCAACGATTGTTTTCAACAGGCCATTATGTCTCATGATGTGGCCGATTAGGTTGTCCCGGTTTCTTCTTAAGGTATTCAAATGACTTCCCTTTCCTCCACTCTTCTTAGGACTTCCTCGTTACTACTCAGTCGATCCATTTTATCTTCATCATTCTTCTGTAACACCACATGTGGAATGCTTCCACCCTTTTCTTTTCCGCTACTGTCATTGTCCATGCCTCACTGCCATGTAGAAACACGCTCCAGATGTACGTTCTGATGAATTGTTGCCTTACTTCTACGCTTGTATTTCCAGCGTTAAGTAGATTCTTCTTTTGATAGAACGCCCTCTTTGCCTGGGCTATTCTGTTATTCCTTTCTTTCACCGTCCATCGTTGGTTACTCGGCTTCCAAGGTAACAGAACTCTTTCCCCACTTCCAGTGTTTGTTTTCCCAGTTTAACGTTGGTTTTGGCCAGTTTCTCTCTTGCTTCACACCAGTATCTTAGTCTTCATTCTATTGATCTTCAGATTATATCTGGCTAATGCCTTTCCTGTGGTTATTGCAATCATATTCAGATCCCTCTCTGTCTCTGCTATGAGTGCTATGTCGTCAGCGAATCGCAGCATGCTATTTTTTTTCTCCATGGATATTCACCCCAGAAGCACTCTTGGATTTCATTGACGGCTCTCTTAATTTAAAAATTAAAAATTGCAGGAGACAGTGCACCGTCTTGTCTCACTCCTTTCCTTATTCTTGCTTCTCCACAGCTGGGTCCAGATTTAATGACAGCTACTTGGTTTTTATATAAACTGTGGATAATTCTTCGATCATTGTAGGACACTCCAATTCCTTTCAGAATTCCAAGCATTGAATTCCAATCCACGTTGTCAAAAGCCTTCTCTGAATTAAAAAATTCAATGGACGTCGGTTTGTTCTTCATTCTCTTCTCTATGAGCAGCCTAACGGCCGGTATTGCTTCTCTTGTGCTCTTACTTTACTTGAATCCAAATTAATCTTCAGCCAGGAATTCCTCTGCTTTTAGCTCCATTCTTCTGTAGATGCTCCTTTTCAATATCTTCGATGCATGTCTTCGTTTCGATGCCAGTCTTATAGTCCTAATATTTTCGCATTTCTCATCTCTCTTCTTATAGGGAATAGGAATGATTATGTTTTTCTCGAAGTCCCTGGGTATTTCACCTGTTAGACATGTCGCAGATGGTTTTGTAAAGAACGGTTAGTGTCTTCTCTACTGCTTTTTTAATTACTTCTGCAGGAATGTCATAAATTCCAGAAGCCTTATTGATGCGAAGGTCCCTTACTACAGCGTCAAATTCCGATCTTAATATTGATGCTCCCATATCATCTTCTTCAACTTCGCTTTCCTCTTCGATCACTGTCGTGCTGAGATTGTTTCCATTGTATAACTCTTCCAGATATTATTTCCATCTCTTCACTTTGTCCTCATTTTCAATCAAAAGTTCTCCATTTTTGTCCCTTATGGCATTGCATCCCGCGCTCCGTTCCTTGAAGTGGTTCCTCGCTATCCTATAGGCAGCTTCCACCTTTCCAAGTGCAAGGCTGTTTTGTACATCTTCGCATAGGTTCTTCATCCACTTTCTCTATCTTTTTTGGCTTTGCGACTTATTTTGTTCCTTATACTTTTGTGAAAAAGCTGCCCTTCTTCAGTTTTCTCATTCTTGTACTTTCTTCTTTCTTCAATTAGGTCTAAGAATTCTTTCGTGATCCATGGCTTCTTCTTGCCATCTTTTCTTTTTCAAAGATCTTCCTTTGCGGCTTCCTGTAGTCCACATGTAATGTTCTCCCATTGCTCTTCCACTGATTTCTCAGTCAGGTCCTCACCTATGTTGTTCCCTACTGCTTTTTTAAATGCCTGATGATGCTGAGCCTCCTTCAGTTTTTCTACTCGCCATGTGTTCTGCAATGTTCTCTTCAATTTCTTCATTTTTAGATGGCATTTAATCATCAGTAAACACATTACTAAATGAAAATACCAGCCATTATGAAAAATTGAGTTTAAGAGTAGTAACTTAGGGGTTAAAGAAAGATTTTCTAACTACTCCCCGTCAACTTTAAAGGCAATGATAAAGATTCCCTGTGATGGTTTAATTTAATCTCCCATTGGACATCACTTACATTGGTCAAAATTACCACAGCTTTTTCCTTCAGAGGCCTGTGATTACTTAAACCACTACCTCCAGATAAATAATAAGCAATATGCCAGTGAAACTAGAAATATCTCTTACTTTATTCACGGAAGTGGTGAGGATATACCAGCGATGCCCTAATTACGTTAATAGGCGTGATAGTTTTCCTTGTTTGCTCCAACCAGTGACAAAATGACCACACGTTCGATTAGTTCTTGAACCTATGTGAAGCCTTCTACAGTAATATATGGTAAGCGTAAAAATAATAGGGTGCGAAATAGTTGCACGTGAATATGACATTTAAGTTCTGAATAACTGCTACACTCGAGGCAAATTATGTCAAATATAGGTTAGAAGTAAAGGTTGCGCATACTCAGTCCCTTGTTTTCTTTTCTCCAAAGTGTCTTCTTGAGTCTGTGATGAATTTTCTCCCATACGGGCATCTTTAGGAGCTGCAATCGATTGAGTATTACTTCATAAAAAAATAAATAAATGCATATGAAAACATTGGAAACTAAACATTGATGATCTGAAACAAATGCATACATTAAATTAAAATAGATACGAGAGGAAATCAATTCCGTATGTGAATTACATAATGAAAAACAAATATTTACATTGAAAGTAACTTACCTGATTTCACTCTGAGCCTGGGCTTCGAAATCGTTCGTAGAATTAGACGAAGAACCTTCTCGTAGTCTTTCTTTTGCGGTTGATTTTTTGTGAATGCGCCAATGCGTCCATAAGTTGCTTGTTGACCTTAAGTAACAGGAAATAACTTTATGACAGGATTTGCATGATACTTTGTCTGTAACTTCCGTTTTATCGAATGTACTTCAAATTTTGGACGACATCCTTCAGATTTCGCAGCTGGTAGAAAAACAGTGACAAATTTGCAGCTTAAGAACCAGCTGAAACTGAGGGTTTCGCTGGATTTCGTATTGCATGACTATCGTACTGAGAAACGACGATGGTGTGGCTTGCTTGGCTTGGGAAGGAGACCTTGACCTTTCATGTGTATTTGAGAATTTCCAAGGCATAAGTCATTCCTGGTGGTCAAATGGCCAGCTTGGCATTCATCGAACTCCCTCTAAAATCCCAATACTCAAGGCACAGCGGGTAGTGTTAACCATGTGAGTCGTGCGTACCTTAGCCGTCGAATGAACAGCTGTAGTCATCGAGGTGGGTACTCGGATACTCGCCTAGCCGAGGTTGTCGTATTCAAGAGTATTCAACCAGGTATTCAAGCATTCGATGAGGCGCTGAGGTTGTTGTCCTTGTATTCATTCGGGTACTCATCCACTCGTCGAGGTATTCAAGTACTCGTTTGGGTACTCATCTACTCATCGAGGTATTCATGTATTCATTCTGGTACTCATCTACTCATCGAGGTACTCATGTACTCATTCAGCTACTCATGTATTCATTCGGGTATTCATCTACTCATCGAGGTACTCATGTACTCATTCAGCTACTCATGCATTCGTCGAGTACCCATGTATTCATTCGGGTACTCAAATACCTATGATTGAATACATTTGGCGCACTCCTAGACTCTGGATATTGGAGGGGCTCGGGCTCCTATTGGCCTGACGTCACTGAAGACCCAAAGCCCCGCGCTCTTTGAATATCTCCGTTCCGTTGCTTACACGCCGCGGTGTGATCGACTCTTATCCGAAATGCATTCCAAATTTCAGAGCACTTTTTTCCTTTTAAATGCATTACGTATTCGTGACATAGGTTAATTAGTCCAAAATTTGAATCATGTATATATTGATAGCGATCAGTTAATCGAAAAACGGTCGAACGAATGAATGAGCTCCAAGATTCCATATTTATAGGGATGAATAGTGCAGATTTTACTCCTTGTGACATAAATGGCATTCAAGTGAAAGAGAAAATTAACTTTTATTTGAAAAGGACATAAGGACAAAGATAGCCAATTAAAATCTCTTGCTAGACATGTTGTGCGCGCCGCGAACGACGCCTGTAAGTCGGCGACGCGCGGTACACTTCGAAAGAGTAGGTACACGACCGGGCGAGCGATAGTAACCACCGGATCACCCTTGACCACGGCCAGGCGCCTGCTTAGAGCTTATAAACACAACACAAGCGTACAGTTGTTCACGGGGAGTGAGAGATGAATCGGGAGGGAGAGTTCTTATCTTGCACCACCGATTTCCGTGTCACAACAGACATAAACGTGGGATACGAAAATTTCGGCTCAGACGGAAAATAATAAGTTTAAGAAGCCACCTAACCCGTATTTAAGACAGGTTCTAGTCCTCGAAAGCTTTCATTAATTTTTACATCAAAATTACCAAACAAACAAAATGTTTAAAATGACCAAACAAAAAAAAATCCTTTCATACCAGTCTATTACCTACCAGATTCACATTCTCTCATGACCTAATCACTCCTCTCCTTTTCCCTCAACTCCGCCATTGACTTATACTCACAATATTCTGACAAAATTTATACTTATCCTGGAAAAACATATTCTACTTCCTAAGTAGTATGATTACCCAAAATACCACACTATATATGAATGTTAACAGTACATGGTAAGCCGTATATTTAATAAATAAATCAAATATTTGCATAGAAATAAATGTATACACTTCGTTGAAACAGAATCTGGTTTAGCAGCTAAGGATGATTTCCTTCTTTCAAGTTCCTAGAAAAAAATGGAATGAGTGACAAGCAAATGACCAGTAAAATTTCTTTATTTAACAATTTTTCTCATTTTATTGCAGGGACGTCTCAGTATTTTGTTTTTTTCTCTTAAGCATCTTTCATTTAAATACTTAATCCTTATAAAGATTCTCTGCTTAACAAAAGCTTTAATAATTATCTTATCAATTTTTGAATAACTGCATAAACGTTCTACTATTTTTTGGACAAGCCCCCTTCCTTTTGGCAAGACACCCTCAGTAAGCAAATTAAATGCACCCTCCAAAACACCCAATTCTGATATGAACCCATGAGATGGCTGCACTAGACCACCATAAGATAGATGAATTACCCATGGTAACAGAGAAGGCATTCTTTGAATGCCACTGGAAATTTCACGAGTGTAATTTCCAAGATTTGGATGAGTTATCATTAATTTTTTGGCTATCCAGCCACCTAAGTAACTCAGGGCATCAGCAGAGACCTCAGGTAAATCACACACTGAAATTTCAGGTGAGGATGAATTAAGCAAAGAATCGCCATTATATTCAATTCCCCTGGAAAGTTCCACTAAGGGTGGTTCAAAATAACCCCTATCACCTTCAACTTTCCTGTTCACTTTAGTTTTCTCTAGGGATTTTGCCAAAATGTACTCCTCATCACACCCTGCACTGCTGTTTGCACCACACTGCACTGCTCCTTCATTTCTTCCTAAAATAATCAGGCGTAGGCGGTGTAGAGCCTGCAATGGTGAGGGATGGTCATTCAACCCTCCTCTGGTCCTCAGCTGGGAAAAGAGATTTTCCAGGCTATCCTGGTTGCATTTTGCAGTTATAATGTACTCAACATTATATTTCTTTACATCCAGCAAAAGCAACCGAAGGGAGGTAATGGACATGAGGATACCTTTTTGAAACACTTGAAGTGTCGTCTTTCCAGAGCACCTCATATTAACAATGACATCATAAACTTCGCTTAAAAGGTCATTTTGCAAAATTAAGTGTTTTCCATAAGCAGCCTTAAAATAGATAACATTATTTGGTACATAACTGTTCATGAGGTCGAACTATCGATTAATAAGATCTAAAAAATCCGCAGTATCCTCTGCCAACTTTGAATCAATACCTAGTTTGTATCTCCTGAGGGCAGTGGCTACAGTATGAGAAAGAAGCTCTGAGGCTAACCTTACTTTTTGCCTTTGAACACCAGTGCAATGGACATGGTGGATGGATAGCTTGTGGCAAACACTCAGTTCAGAGTTAGTAAGTTCAACTAAGCTGAGTAGGGGATCTTTACTTATTTTCACTCCACTTCCTAGCACAAATCCTGAATCTAAAAGCCAATTTCGAATCAGTTTCAATAGATGTGGAGCATCTGGAAAAAAATAAATATTCGCTCCGGTCTCAGGGTGAGTAAATGAATTGCATAGGGCAGTGTTATTGTGAAAGGATAGCCCTAGCTCCTTCCATAAACCCTGGTTGCCACTTCCACAGTCACTCACACACGCCACAACTACATAGCCAGCATAATACAATTTGCTCAAAACTGAATTTAGCAGCTGTTTGCACATTTTTTTGTCAAAGTCAACAAATATGGGCTGCTTCCATGGAGCACACAGCCCACGAACCATCACCACTTGCATTTGGTTGTGCCTCCCTAAGACTTCATCATGGTGGGTGTCGTATTCATATTTGCTGCAGATTTTCATTTCGTCAAACTGAAGCCCTGCTAATCTGTCTCTATCTCCCAAATCTTTTGCAGCAATTTCCATTATATTTAGCACATCAGTCAGCATGCCATTTCTCATTTCAATAGCAGAAGCCCATCGCTGAAAAGTTGACAAACCTGGCAAGGGAATAAAACCTTTTATTTTAGTAGATGACAAATAAATATTGAAATGAAATTAGGGTTAAAAGCAGAAGCAAGTTTCAAAAATGCCTGGCCTAAGTAACTTCTTGTGAAGTAAATTAGCATTTCATCAATTTCAAGTTCTCACCTGGAAGTGGATAATGAAGTTTCTGTTTCAGGAATAAATAAGCTCGTTTACTTAAATACCTCAAAGTAAAGGCTAAACCCATTTCCTTATTTGTCCATTTCACCATGGACCTTTTCTTAAGAATCAGATTTATTTGGTTGGCCGTGAAAACTTTCCCTAAAATCTCTTGGACCCTAAGGTCAACGATTTTTTGACCATATTTTTCAGAGCGTATACGTCTGACATCCTTTTCAAGGATGAAAAGGATGTCAGACGGATCAAGGAAAGGACAGTTTCTTTTAGCTATTTTATTTCTGCTTGATATGCCAAATTTTGCTGGACACATTCTTTGTGCAGCTCCTTATAATCAATGACCAGTGATATCTCTGCACTGTTCTCACTAGAACCGTGATCGATTTCACTTTCCTCCCTTACTGATGCCTCAATTATTTCAATATGCTCAGTTCTTTTTTGTTTATCCTGCATCCTGGATGTTCTAGCAGCACCGGATGCTGTGGGAGCAGAAGATGAGGTAAGATTTTTTGAAGGAACTGTATTTGCTTTCAAAATTTTCTTTGGTTGTGTCCCAAGCAGTTCAGCAGAAAGATCAAATTTATTTTTACGAATCATCGGTAAGACATTGTGTGTCCAAAAAAAAGAGAGGAGAGTATTGGTCTCGTTGACCAATAAAACTCAGTATCTGGCTTTCGCACTCTGCTCTGTAGCATTACAAGGGCAAAAAACACGAATTTCTGAGCTTGTCATAGCTCGCCACTGATTTACGCTACCACTGCTCGGCCCCGCTTTTTCACGCAAAGTGTTACTGGCGCAGTGATTAGTTTCCCAAGTTATAAAGTCAACATTTTCATCGGAAAAAATGTTTTTTTAGGGAATCTCATTCGGAAACCAGGTCGAAGTTCATCAAAGAATTACCTTCAAAAAGAAACCTAGGTGGTGCCGGAGGAGGATTCGTTGTAAGCATTTCCTCCCACTCCGCTTCCCACGAATGTTCCGCTGCGCATTCTGATTCGGAGCTTGTTTCTCCGGAGAGAGTCGACTAGGAGCCAGGAACGTCAATGTCCATAACCTCCGAATCACTGCTGGTCAACACTGATTCCTCTCCAGAATCCATTTCTGATTACTAAATGTTACTGCGCGAAAACAAATAATTTTCCGTAGAGTTCACTCCTACTACACCGCTCGTATTAGAACGAAAATGTTAGAACTAAAAATGGAAAGTTAGTATCGGTGGAATTTCAGCGAAAAAGTGCATGCGCTCTGAAAATCAAGGATGCGTATTCTCTGAAACTCAACGAAAGACTGTCACTATCGTCCTTCCGACAAAGTACTCGTGGAAACAATCACGATATGCAAAGGATCTCGCCCCTAAGTGTGAAAAGCCCATCCCATGCTCATCATAAAATTTTTCTTTTCCGTTCCTACCATTTCCTGGAAAATAAACACACGTGTGCGTACCGCAACAGCATGAATTTTCCAACTAACGGTAAATTTATATCGAGAAAAGCCCATTAGTAAAGGGTTGGCTGGTGGGAAAGTAGCTCGGGGAGCAAAGGGTGGTATATTAGCATGACATGATACCGGGCGCCAGGTTGCTCAGCGGGCCATCGGCTCTCGAGCGGGTGTTTTCTGACCTCAGGAAAGTGTCAAGCATGACAATAGAAGGCATTACACATGTTTGGGATTTATCTCTATCTTTCCTATTTTCTCGTACTCATGTGGGTTAGGGTAGCACATACACAGGGCACTTGTGTTGATTTCTATTGAGAACGTACGACCTTCAGACGTCTTCATCGTAAAGCTGTTTCCATAAATATGTTTCACAACTTCCGCCAGTATTCAAAGTAGAAAAATGAAAGGGGCTGATGAAATAACATTCGCAACATATCTAAACATTTACGCTCACGCCATTTTATCTAAAGAGAACGGTACAATAGACATTTCCTACATATATAAAAATTACCGTAAGAAAAATTTGCGGACGAATAATATAGAATTACATAATATGTATAGTAACAAATATATATTGTAACAAATATATATAGTAACAAACATATATGGTAACAAATATATATCTATAGTAAAAAATAAGGCAAGGAAAGATTCATGTTCTGTTGCTAGAGAAATATTGTATTCCAATTACTGTGGAACTCATCGTAGCAGTGAAAATTAGCGCAAAATTGAAATTGCAAATTTTATAATGACCGCTAAAATGTTGAAGAAAAATGTAAGTGAATGCTCATGTAGTAAATGACGAAATAAATGAAAATAACTAATTTAAAAATTATTTACATATTTAGAAAGTTTTTGTCATGTAAAACGGAAGTTTTACATCATAAATTTGCAATAATTATCTATAAATAACAAAAATTGAAGTTTTAAATTTCGTAAAAAGTTCGCAAAAGAAACTCCATGCATGAAGTAAATAGACGGATAGTTACGAATGACAATGTAGGTGATTGAAATTTCGTATGGGGATAACTTTTCAGTGCGTAAAAAATTATAACCCTCGAATTTCTAGAAATATTACCAAAAATGACCATTGTTTTAACATTAGAAATCACTGTTTGAAAAGAGCGCCGCTTGCCGCATCGGTGGCTCTGGACCTTCAACAGCATGGGAGGCGGCAGGAACGCAAACTACTAGCATCGGCCGACTATATGCGGGCGTAAAGAAAAATATACGGACATCGCGGACTTGCCCGAATATATGCGGGCTTGTCAGGGAAGTGGTTAAAGTAATTCTGAATAGAAACATAAGTGGAGTTGGTGAGTTTGATTCACGAAACGGGAGAAAGCATATGATGAAAGTAAAAATTTATTTTGTATAAAAGCCAACATAATATTCTCTTTCAGAGTTACTTTTAAATGTAATCAAATACATGGCATTTGGGAAAAAGCAGCCCGGATCAATTAAATTGAAAGAGATAGGCAGGACTAGGGATGAGTATATATTTCACCAATAATTCCTGATTAAAATGAGCAGTATTAGTCATTTTAATCATTGATATGGTGAAGGAGACAACTTGCACTGATCTTATTATTATTTATTTTTTAAAGTAAACAACTAAGAAGCCACATTTTTGCTGAAGTGGATAATGCATACTCACCACTTGTGTCTTTATAAAATATTTCCTTCAACTTAGTCACATAAGAGCGAAGTACGAAAATTCCAGGGCGTGATCGGACTTGATTGGGACTCGAACCCGGATCCCTCAATATAATTGCGAGTGCTTTAGTCAGTTAAGCTTCCGTTGAATGATTTTTTCTCAGTGGAATTTGTGCGCTTATTTCCACTTGCATGTGACCCCGTAATAGTATTACCATAAAGAATTCAACAAGATATGGTACTTTTTTCACAGATTTTTATTTCAAGTCGACCGGTTTCGTCGCATAGGCGACATCATCAGGTACATGAATATGGCAAGTGGCAGAATATATACAATTTTTAAGAGGGGGGGGAAAAGGAGGGAGAGGGTGGGGGGTGCAAGAGGCAGTGGTAAGGGCTGGAGTTTGGTGTGTGAGGGAACGTGGATGACTCGATGGGAGGGGGGAGGGGTGGTGGTGGTGGATGTAGGCTAAGTGGACGCTTGGTCAGGTACGCTGTTCACAGCGGGGGTTGGGGCGTCAGGTATTCAGAGTCACGGGAATATCCAAGAGGGGGGAATGGCTCACAAAAATGTTTTCGTTAGCAATTTTTCCTGCCTATAATTGCTTCATAATCTCCAGCTCCTCCAAGCAGTCCATTCTTCTTCCCTTTTTCTCTAGGTGAAGAATCTCCGGGACAAAGTCGCTCTTGTGGTCACTTTCCCATAGATGCTTGGCAAAATGGGATCTGTTTAACTCACCGTTTCGTAGATGTCTTCTGTGTTCGTCTGCTCTCACTCTGAACGACCGCCCAGTCTGGCCAACGTAACATATTTCACAGTCACCACATTTGAGCTTATAAATACCACTTCTATCATTAATGTCAATATTGTCCTTGGTTTTGTTTAACACAGCCCTCAAGTTACACTTGTTGTAATATGCGATTTTGAATTCAGTCTTTGGAAAAAAGTTGGCAATTGACTGTGTAATCTGTCCGTAGTAACTTAGTTTGCACCATCGTTTTTTCTTTTCACTAAGGACGGATGATTGAAAATTGAGTTTCTGAGCTCTGAGGGAGCGTTTTTTCTCGATCATTTTACTAATGACACTTTCTTCGTAACCATTTTTCACTGCAATGTTTTTGATTACTTTGATTTCCTTGGCAAAGTTCTCGGATGACAGGGGGATGTTGAGAGATCTGTTTAGCATGAAATAGAAAGCGGCCATCTTTTGGGAGGGATGGTGGCGGGAGTCGGAGGGGATGACATGGTCTGTGGTAGTTTCCTTCCTGTAGATTGCGAAGTCGTAGCCTTTTTCCGTGGTTGTAATTGTTATGTCCAAAAAGTTTATTCTATGATTGGTTTCTTTTTCACAAGAGAACTTTATATTTTTGGATTGGGAATTTAACTTATTCACAAATATGTCCAGTTGACTCATTGTGCCTGTCCATACTGCAAACACGTCGTCAACATATCTGTACCAACAGTGGATAAAACTGGTGTTCACTGAATCATCACTGAATAACCTTTCTTCAAAGTCGTTCATGTATAAGTCCGCCAAAAGTGGTGATAGAGGTGATCCCATTGCTAAGCCGTCCTTTTGTTGAAAGAATTTGCCATTGAATTTAAAGTAATTTTCTTCTACACACACTCTCAGCAGTGCCAAAAACTCGTCGAGGAAGGGTGGTTCAGCTCCGGCTTTCTTCAGTGTTTCTTCGGCTACTTTAATGGCTTCGGAAATCGGAATGTTGGTAAAAAGGTCTTTCACGTCAAAGGACACTAGGGTATGCTTGGAAGACGGGAGCTCCCTCTGGGTAAGATGTTGGCACAATTCCGTTGAGTTCTTTACCCCGTATCTGGGCTTGAAACCTGTGTATTCTCTGAAGAGTGAATTTAGGTGGGAGGCTATTTTTGTTGATGGTGCAGCGACACTGGAGACTACTGGTCTGATTGGCACATTTGGTTTGTGTATCTTTGGGAGACCAAAGAATCGTGGAGCTTGCGGGTTCATCACTGTCACCGTGTATTTCTCCCTTGGTTTAATAATACTCGGGGCAGAAGTGAGGGCCTTTTTCACTAATTTCTGAAATTTGTTTGTGGGGTCCCTGGGTAGCTCCACTACTGGGTTCTTTTCAATTAATACGTTGCACTTTTAAACATACTCGGTCTTGTCCATCACAACCACTGCATTGCCTTTGTCCGCTTTTTCTAGGATTAAATTTTCTTCCTTTAACAGTTTCTTAACGGACTTCAAGGATTTTAAATCGTCCGAAAAATGTTTTGCTTTGAGGCTACTTCGCTTAATTACATTGGAAATATTATGGGAGAACACCGTTTTTAATTTTCTATCACTGTTCAATAGGGCTGCGTCACAGTCCACGATTAAATTTTCCAGTTCTTTTGTGCCCAAGGGAAGGTTGGGGACGTATTTTAACCCTTTCTCCAAGAATTGGATGTCTTTTTCTTTAAATTCAATATTGGATAAGTTCACAACTCTATTGTAAAAACTGTTGGCTGGTACGTCCGTGCGGGGCTTTTGCGGTGAAACTACGGCATCTTTGGTGAGATTTTCCAATTTTTTCACTATCACTAACCTCTTTTTGTGTGCGATTTCGCTGCTACGTTGGCGTACGTAGTCGTCGAGGATTATCCATTCCGTCCAACTCATCTCACTGCAGAGGTCCAGGTGTAGGCGGAATCTGTACTGAGCGATGCTGTCCCTCCTCATGTACCAGGTCTGGAGTTCCTTCTTGATCCATACTCTGCGTGCAGTCTCAACTGCTATTCTGGCCGCCCCTTACCACTCTCCTCCACACCTAACCTCCACCCCTTACCACTGCCTCTTCCACCCCCCCCCCTCTCCCTCCTTTTCACCCCCTCTTAAAAATTGTATATATTCTGCCACTTGCCATATTCATGTACCTGATGATGTCGCCTATGCGACGAAACCGGTCGACTTGAAATAAAAATCTGTGAAAAAAGTACCATATCTTTTTGAATTCTTTAGAATGGATTTTCACAAAGTTAAGCCTGAAACCATCGAGTTTAGTATTACCATAGCTATTAAGTCCCAGTGTCCTCAAATTTGTTATTCTCCTCCTGTACTTAACGTATTGATAAAATGGGAAAACCGTGTTTTTTTCTAAAATCTATTTCTTCTTCACTAACAGAAGTAATTTTTGTTTCTGCCTATTTTAAAATTTAAAATATTAATTGGTGAAACCAACTCATATGAATGAAAAGATTTTTTTATTTACTGTACAAAGGGAATTTTAACGATATTTTCCAAGTGTTTCAAAATCACGAAAGTGGAAGCCTAGGACGGATTTGATTGACCGTAGTTTGAACAGAAAAAATGTTGGAACGTATCATTCCCATACCCACAAACTGGGATATCAAATTTGCTTGAGGCCATCCGAAATTAGTAAAATCTTCATCTGAATTACGGCGATTCGATAGAACAAAATAACATACAAAGGTCATAATTACCATGAAGTAGATTAACCATTAGACATACCTGTGATACGAAATATCCTTGTCCAATTGTCTTGTTTTTAATCGACTGTTGGCGCATGTGGCCACGGTACATCCGGTCCCCGGCATTTCCTAAGCCGATGTTCAAATCTTCGACAGATTGAAACGCAAGCTGAAGACGAAACCATATTGTTTCAAAACTTTCATTCAAAATATAGGCACGTACCCAGTGGTCTATCCAATGGACCATTTTTTTTCTTTTAAGCTCACCAGAACAAACTGCTGTTAAGTAAGTTTTGCAATTTAAATGGGAGCCTCGCATACGATGGTGAATCGAAATCAAGTTTTTTGCTTCTGCAGAAATTGGCTTGCTCCTTCACGCAAATTTTTATATACTCGATTGATAGATATAATCTGTCATTATAAATCTTCGTGCTGAGAATTTAGCACTTAAGGGAAATTGGTCAGAAAAAAACGCAGCAGTTACTACTCGAACCAAAAAGTGCTCTGATCTCCCGCCTGCGGGCCACGAATTCTTCAAGCAATAACAAGCAAGGACTCATAGCTGAGTTACACCGTCACTCGCGCAACTAACCTGCAGCAAGGTACACGCTTTCTCACGGAGAATGCAGATACACAGATTTACATTTGGCCGCTTATGGAGGAAACCAGTCGGCGTGGAGGGAGCAAGTAGCGTTGAAGGGGATAGGGTACTCCTTGCTGACTGAGAGAGCATCGGACAATCGGACAATCGGGTAATCGATTGACAAATAATCGGCGGTCGAGTCACAATCGCTTATCACACAATACCATTAAAATCGGGATTAATATTATCGTCCCGCTAAAAAGGGATTTAAGATCTAGCGTGATATTCCATTTTCTTCATAAAACGGGATTATTATGGTAAAACTACTAATTGAATAAATTAAGTACTAATTGCATGACTTTGGGGAGGTAACACGCGAACTCTATTACATTATTTATTTCAAACTCCATTTTTCGGCTTTCGCTACGATAAAGAAAAAAATGAAATAATAAACACTGAATGTATAAAAAAAGAAGGAAAAGTCGTGCATTGTCTCGTGGGATGGAATGTAAGAATATCCACAACGGGAAAACAACTGGAAAATCAATAGAAGTAGATGGAGAATGCATCAAATGATATTGTACATACGCATAACATTAACAAATTATATATTCATCACATTTGTTTCAACAGTTTACACACTTAGTACTATAACGCTACTTTTTCCTTTCTCTTAGCCTTTTAAGTGTTAAAACCCCCAACAGATGGCGCCACCTATTTTTATTTTTCCTATCACTTTAGGAATTGAACTATATCCAAACTAGTCGAAACTTTGGCTTCAGTCATATGAAATAAGGAAATGGAGTCAGAGCATTAATCAATTATTCCGACCCAAAAAATTTTTGTCTGAAAATGTAATGATCGACTTAGGTTTTTACAATTTTTATACCTTACATGAATAGGATTATACAGTGAATATAAATCAAAAATTTCAATACATGTTATGTTCACAATCCATTAAAAAAAATCACTAAGCACAACAACTAATTAATTACTATTTTGAGTTATATGTAAGCACAACCATACAGTATAACATTTCCTCATTTTACTTGAAATCCTTATCATAGACAAAAATGAATGGAATATCCAATTTTGGTTTGTTCTAGAAGGGTTATTCCACGTCAAATCGATCAGAAATTCGACAAGTATTACCGTTAGGGTGACCGATTATAAACAAAATTGTCATTTCGTCCTCATTTAATAGCATATTGAAAATCCCGAAGCCATTTTGTAATTCATGCAAACGTTGACGAGATATTGCAACGTCGCAAATTTTGAATTTTACAAAATTGTCTACACCATTCACCGTATATCCCTAAAAATATTGAAGCTACATATATACAAAAGGGCTTTTTTTAAAGATCATGAAAAGGAAAAGTATAATAACGGATTATATTTCAAAATGTAAACAATTTAGTTAAGTTTATAACAATATTAATATTTCAAATTGATTTTTAACAATGTACTGATGCCTTCGAATTTGCTTTTTTTTAATTATTGTAGATACAACTCTCTTTTAAAAATTAAAAAAGTTTGATATGGGTAAAATTTAATTTAAGAAAGAAAAGATTTTCAGTGAAAGTGTTCCACTGCGCTGGCTGGGGCTAAATTGAAAATCAGTGTACCACTAAAAAGTGATTCAAGCTCCAGCATGACATCCTTTCTTCTTGATACAACGACGTTATTATGCTCAAACTATTATTTGAATAAATGCATGATTCCAGGGTGGTACAATTACAAAGTAGACTCCAGGGACAACAGGAATTATCTCGTATTTTTTATTTTAAACTCCCGTTTTCGGCGTTCACTATGATAAAGGAAAAATATAATAATGAAATAATAAAAACTGTTAAACTAAAAAAGAAAAGAATGAATAGTCGAGGATTGTCTCTTGGGATGGGATTTAAGAACCACCACACCGGTAAATTATGTGGAAAATCAATAGAAGTCGAGGGACAATGCATCAAATGATCTTGTTTATACGTATAACCTTAAAAAATTGTGTATTTTCAGAATGGTAATCGACAAGTCTCACACCTAGTAGTACAACGGTACTCTCTTCCTTATCTTAGCCCTCAAATATTAAAACCACCAACAGATGGAGAAACTAATTTTTATTTTTGCTTTCACCTCAGGAATCGAACTATGTCCATATTACTCAAAACTTTGGCTTGCATCATATGAAAAAAAGTAAATGGACCGTAAGCATTAATCACCCAATTCGACATACAAATATTTAAAATGAAAATATAATGACCAACTTAGGTTATTACAATTGTTTCACCTTACATATAAAGATAATAGAGTGAATTTAAATAGAAAATTTCTTACACTATTTATGTTCACAATCCAGTACAGGAAATATATTACACATTTTTCCTAATTATTACCATTTTTAATTATATGTAAACCAAACTATACTATCAAATATTTTTTTACTTGCATATATTTAAAACGAACTTCTATTCGAAAACGAATGGAATATCCTTTGTTGGTTTGACATGGTGGTACAGTTTTAGAGAGTGATGGTTATTAAATTATGGCGAAGAATATTTAGAAATAGAATGATCCAGGAGAAATGTATCAATCAACCAATTCAATAGTATACGTGATTTGAAAGACTCGCTTTCTAGAATCAAGTTTTTATCATGAGTAAGCTGAGGACATTGCCTAAAATGCCTATTTTTTCTTTTACTCAGGCAACCAATTTTATGAAGTTATTAGTTTATTTAGGATCATTTATGGTGACATTAAGGTAGTTTGTTACTGCTTAAAAAGCCCTCTTTACCTGTTTATGCCTTTTCTGCTGATATTGCCTATTTAAGGGCCTATAAAAGCAATATTCTTCTCAACGTACAAAACTTGTCTTTAGTGCAGAGCTAGTCTCTTATTTCAGTTTCTTTTTGAATTTATCAAGGTTAAAATAATTTTAATTAACATGCATGAAAAAATCATCCATATTATTATATAAAGAGTAGAAAAACAGCTATGGTAGTTTTACTTTATGCGTACACGCGATGGTTTCAATTGCCAAAAACTTCTATTTGAAGGTATTGATGAGTTTAAAGAGATACTGCCCGAAGTTGCTCTGCCTTCACAGCCAGTATTGATATTGTGGGGAACATGGATAAATACTGCGTTGTACTCTGCAAAAAAAATTATTGAAATACGTGAGGTATGTGACAGGAATAATGTTCGCCTCCGATACATAAGTTCGAACGTCTTTTTCACCCACTTAAGGTACGCTATTGTAACCGATTTCGCTCATATTTTATTCTACGTAACAATTCTGTCTATAAGAAATTTAAGCCATCATGGTGCTTGAGTAGGAGAATATATGGATGAAGAAGAAGCAAACAACATTCTCAAATACAAAGCAGAGTTGAATCTCGATGTCAACGCAGATCCTACGTATATCAGGTGTAATTTTGATTGACTACCATCAACCATGTCATAGCTGGAGGCAATAGAACTACTCCTTGTGGCAGTTGAGGAAAAAATTCTAAAGGTGGAAAGTGAACTTATTAATATACCAATTGATGTGGGAGAAGCCTTGATTCCAACATTCAAGAAAGTTATGCAAAGGAACCCTGGGTGGAAAGATGTACAGAAAATTGCTTACATTTTATCAGGGACTTCGGTTGCTCCAGGACCAAAGAAGACAGCAGAATAGCTTGCATCATTTAAGTATTGCCCTATAACCTCATGAAAGGTTGAGAGGTCATTTTCATAATAAAGAAATATCCAGACTGACTCGGAATTAGTTTACAGGCGAACATTTAGAGAAATATGTTGTTGTAAATGATGTAATGTAACTTGAAATAAGTAAACATTTTGTATTTTATTCTTCTTCAGTTTATAAGCTAATTTAAAATGAAGTTTTATCCATATCCTCTCCATCAGTTTCACCAAAAAGTAACCGAGTATTTTAGCCCAAGCTTTAAATTTCAGATGCTTCTTTGTGGCAATAAGTCGCATTACGTATCTAGCCGGTCACGGAGGCGGCGGGGTAAAGTCGTCGCCTGCTAATCTTGGGATTAGGAGTTCGAATCCCGCCTGGGTGGGTATTCCACTACCCAAGGCATAAATGTATGTCATGTTCAGTTTGTCTGGTCCCTGGAAAACCTGATTACAGGCTTAGACTTTCGGGATTCGAGAACCGACAGAATCGTCCGAAATGCAACAAATATTTTAAGCGCCTATTTTAAGTGTCTATTTTGAAATGTTTATTGCCAATTTCCTCATTTTTATTGCCTAAATGTCCTAAGCTTAATCTCGAGAAACAGGATAGTACGTGAGAGGTTTAATCCAGTGTTCTGCTTATTCCCCGGAAATGGATGTATTAAGAAGGAAAATAATAATGAGACATGCGATTTCACGGATAACTGAAAATAAATAAAATATTAATTTATGAATAATAATTAATTAATTAATAATAATAATTGAAATTATTATTATTAATTAATTAATAATAATAATTTCAATAAAAATTCGAAATTTCGATCGCACGTCGCGGCCCATTTCCGCGCAGCGGGACCTGGAAATACCCGTCACTCTGATGGATTGTTCAAGTTGTGTGGACCCTAATTCCTCGAATTTTGACTTCCAAAGATTCTCTATTGAAGATACTGCGAGGATATTGATCTAAGAGCACGTGTAACTGTGTTATATTACTTTTTCTTTGGATACTTTATCAAATTATGCTGCAAATGTCTTTCAACTCTTGATAAAGCATGCTTAATACTGGGGTACCATGCATGGATTCCAGAAAAATCATCTTCTGGGATTCTAATCCCAGACGATGCGTTGCCCCCCCCCCCCCTCCCCAAACCTCCACCCTCCCCGAGGAGGGAGCTCAGGTGAAGTGGTATTTCATAGAACCGATTTTATTCAAGATGTCGACGTTTACCTCTGTTATTTCCCCATTAATTCTCAGAGAATTGAATAATCGAATCCGGGGGACAAAATTATATACATAGATTGTAAAACAGGTTAAGTAAATTACAAAAGATAATACGATTGATGTAAATATTGATTGAAAAATATTTAATTTTCTTTTGAAATTCATTTAATTTCCTTAATCCTATTCCTATTCTTGTTTGGTCACATAACTCCCATTTCTGCTGTAGCACCTAGTTAATGGATGTTGAATGAAATTTTCCTATTAGTGTTTTAGTACATATTTTATGAATCTGAAGGCTACGAAAGAAAAATAAAGATATGATTGAGCCACATATATCCTTCATTGGTTATGTATTAGCCATAATATTTGTCTAGTCATTGAACTATAATTAAGTAAATAAATGCTAGCACTGTAGGTTTACCGTCCCTTAGTCATAAGCAAATTTTTTAATAATAGTCTCTAAAGCGTTAAGTACGATGGGTATCAAAAAACAAGTTTCCCCCATCAAGGAAAAAAAATATTAACAGTATAATATTTACCTTCGTATATGTTATTTATTTACAGTTAACCGTGAAATTGCATGTTTCATTATTATTTCCCTCCTTAATTCCTTAATATGCAATTAGTAGTTTCATTTATTCAATTAGTAGTTTTACCGTAATAATCCCGTTTTATCAAGAAAATGGAATATCGAGCTGGAGCTTAAATCCCTTTTTAGCGGGACGTTAATATTAATCCCAATGTTAATGCTATTGTGTGATATGAGATTTGACCGCCGATTATTTGACGCTCGATTACCCGATTGTCCGATTATCCGATGCTCCCTCAGTCAGCAAGTTGTACCCCATCCCCTTCAGCGCTACTTGCCCCCTCCACGCCTATTGCTTTCTTCTATAAGCTGCCAAATGTAAATATGTGTACCTGCATTCTCCCTCAGCGAGCATCTACCATGTTGCAGGTTATTTGCACAAATTACGTTGTTACTCAATCATGAGCCCTTAGGGTTTATTGATCGTATAAGTCGCAGCCTGAAGGCGGGAGATCAGAGCACTTATTGGTACGAGTAGCATTTCCTGCGTATTTTCTGACCAATTTCCTTTAAGTGCTAAATTCTAAGCATTGAGATGTATTGTGACCGATTAGTTCTAGCAATCGAGTACATATATTAGAATTTGCGTGAAGGAGAAAGCCAATTGGTTCAGTAGTGGCAGCATTTGGATTCATCGTGGTATGCGACGATTCCATTTAAATTGAAAAAAATTATCCACAGCACTTTGTGCTTGTGAGATTAAAAAGCAATTAAAAAACAAACGGGTTTGTTAGATAAACCACTGTGTATGTACCTAAATGGTTTAAGAAAGGGTTGAAACAACATGGTTTCGTCTTCAGCTTACGCTGCAATCTGTCGAGGAGTTGATCATCGGCTAATTTAACAAGAAGATGACACTTCTTTCCCGTCTATTTCCGAGAGATTTAGTTACATATAACTTTCATGAGAAATTTACTATAACAAGACAAACTATTCTATCACTCGGTATTGTTATAGTCTCCAACGTCAGCCGCAAGGTAATCCTCTTTGCAAGGTCACTCCCTCGTCGATGTTTCAACCAGTTGTCGTGGTTGGGGCAATTCGCATATTTGACGCAACTCCCTATGCCGTCACTAATGTAACTGTCTTGTGTATGATGTCGCAAATGTTGCACCATTTCATCTCGAGTTCCATACATCTCATTCTAGGGATCAAAACCGCTGCAAAAATTTACAGATCGTACTTCATAATCAACTTCGTCAATTTTTCCGTGAATTCAATCCTGAGAATCGCTGATACCATTTTTTCTCTCCTGCGAATCTTCTTTCTCTCTGCTTGGAGGCTATTTTGTAAAGATTGAAGTCAGAGCTCTTGTGGCAAAGGATCCTTATTGAATGAACGACTCACAATGTCCTTTAGCATTCGCAGTACGGAGTTGGATTACAGCTAACGATTGTGGGCACAGACTACTAGATTGTAGGCTCCAAATTGAAAATTGGTCAATTTACGCCAACCACATTTGATTACTAGATTTTATGTCAAAGAAGATGCTTGGTAAGTATTTACATAGAGATAGAAGTCTCGATTTTAACTTAGGGAATATATGTACTATTTACTTCAATTATCATGGAAATAAGCATTTCTTCTATTCTTTTTTCTTTCATCAAAAACTTGTCCTAGTGTTGACGAGTATGTTGGCTCTTATTGACATTATAGTATTTCACACAAAACCGTACACACGTGTATAACGTGATTCACGAAGACCTTGCAATTCTTCAGGAGTTAGTAGGGGAGGTGATTTTGAGGGTCTTCGTACTATCTAAATCTTCATACTACCCTGAAAACCACCGTAGAGGCGTATAGCAGGGGGTGTTAGGGCACCAGATATGATATGGGGAGGAATAGGGTAAAGAGTGGGAGGGTTTATTTGCATCTTTTTGGGTCTTTATTTCTCATAAGATGTACAATTACCTCTCCTTTGTGCTGAATATCCAAACGCCCGTAAGTATTTTTACTCTAGCGTATAACCCACCAACTTCCCGATCTTTCTGAAGCTTTCCATTTCCTCGCATTGTTCTTTCGACCAGTTTTTCTTCCCCCGAGTTATTACTCACCTAATTTTATGATTTAATTCCTAACACCTCTTACTATATAGCTTCTTGATGACGTTCTTCTGTCCTTTCTTTTCTTCATCAACTCCTCTGTGACCCATTGCTTCTTTATAATTCTCGTTTCCATTGCTTCTATTTCTTCTCTGCCGCTTTTCCTTCCCTATTTTTTACTATCCAACCTTCCCTTAATTATTTTTATTAACCTTGATTCGACGATATTCTTTTTAATTTGCTCCTGGTATTCCTACCTCTTCGCTCCTTTTAACTCCCACCCAGACCATCACACTCTTCACAACATGCTCACTTGTATTCACCCTCCTGATATCATTAGTTCCCACGTGTACGAAGACCACATCTTCATTTATCTCCCATTCCATCCTCTTTGCTCTCCTACCCAATTCCTCAGCTCTAATTCTCGGAAAAATTTCCACCATGTGTCCTTACCCTTCGCGTAGATGAGTCGCAGCCGCGCCGCTGCTACGACTCGCCCATTTATTCTCCCTCGAAGTGATCCCGAGTCGGGATTCCCGACTCACTCCTTCGTTGTTAGCCCTTAGCCCTTCTCCCCACTCTCCTCGTTCTACCCACGGCTGGCAGTCCTCCAGACCTCCGGAATGCTCACCATGGGTTGCAGAAGGGTCAACGCTAATCCTCACCCCCTCTCTACGTCCAATATTCTTTTTTTCCTCGGTGCTGCCCACCTTTGTTACTGGTCCCATATTCGCCGACCTTGGTTCCTCCATTTGGAACTTCTTTGGACCCATGGCCGGGTTTCCCCGGCCTCTTACCGGTTCTGTTCTTCCTCCACTATCCACATGCCCACGAACCTCTTCCGAACTACATATTTCCCGGTGCGGTTCTCTCCTCGTCTTCGATGATTGGAGTCCCTGAACTACATTTCCGTCCCACTCTGCGTTTCCGCAGGATGCTCGGCTAATTAGAATAATATATGTAAAAAGGTTAAAGGCTTATGCGGATGTGGAGGAGAACGGGGAAAGTGCAACGGACGGAATGGAAGTCGAACACGAAATTTCTGGGAATGGTGGGTGATGAGAGTTGCTCTTGCTGGAGTTTATCATAATAGGAGGCAAAGAAGTTGGTTAGAATGGATAATGTTGGGCGGGGGAAGACTGTAGAATGAGAGAGATGTGAGATAGGGGATGCTAATAATGATAATGGCGCCTTTATTCAGAGCAAAATTAGGGCAATGTAGTCATCTCATACATTTAACCCCGTCACATGACATTAAGGAGGTTCCGCCGCGACTGTGTGAGTCGAAACATATGCTAAATTCCACATTTTTTTTATTTTGTCCAAAAAATCCAGCTTTCGCTTATGAAATGCGTAATCTATAGAAAAACAAAAGTAAGGAACAAAATATGCAGATTGTTCAACGAATTTATTTTAAATGAGCACTTTTTTCCAACCATAGGAGCCGACTGTAGCGCCATTTCCTACGAGTTACCGCATTTTGACTTCAATTACTGCAGTAATTCTTCAATAACTAGAAAAATAAGGTGGTAAGATGCCTGTATTTTATTTTTATTCAATTTCTCTGGATTATTTACTTCTCGTAAACAGTTTTCCACGAAAATGGCATTTGTATTTTATGGAAAAATACTATTTTTCCCCGTGTTTCTCTCATTCCCCCAATGAACACCATGTAATTTCAAGTTCAATTATAGAGTAATATAGCTTGGAAAGGTATTATTTTGTTGTTCATGTCAGATAGAGGACAACTTTTTCTACAAATAGACAGAATATGAATAAAATGACATTTCACGGTGGAACCACCTTAACTCCCATGCCCTGAGTGAAAGAAAACCTACCCAGGCGGGACTCAAACCCGCGACCTTCGGATAAGCAGGCGAGGACTCTACCAAGCCGCCGCACGTAGGAGTATTTGCACTCAAAAACCGGTCAAAATTATTTTATGCTTTCTTTCGCAAGGTGATCAAAGGAAAAACAAGTGTTGACCTTAATTAGATGTTTATTTACAAAATATACTAACTTGACACGAAAACTATTACACTATAAATAATATTATTTATTTATTTCTGTTCTAAGGCAAAGCCACCTACGAACGACAATGGTCATTTAATTGCGATTTGTCGCAGAGAGAACATGCAGAGAGAATAACAGATAAAGAAAAATACCAAACAAGAAATAGCTCATCAATTTTGATAAATACGTGTACGGGAAGAAACTTAAAGCAGAAATTAAATTGAAACAAATCAAGGATGAGACATACATGAAAATACATATCATCGTATCATATCATACAAAAAGTGTGAAATTCCTTGGTAATACTTATATTAATATACACTTATTCATACATATACAAACACTTATACATAAAATGATACACAAATGAGATAATATAAAGCAAAACAGTAACATGGGTAACAATACATGCATAAAAAAGTAACTATGTTTCTCCAGAACTGTATTGTATGGAATACCATTGGAAACTGAATACAGAAAATATGAATAGTTTGGTAAAAAATGAATATCAGTTTGGTATAATATGAATATAAATATATATTTATTCAGTATCAAACTATTGGTCATCGTCTTCTTCGTCGTCATCTTCGCCTTTCTCTACAGTTTCGTCGCTATCATTCTCATAAAGATAAAGACGGTGTGCTTGCGACCATTAAACTGATTGCCTCTTGCGAAAATGGGACACTTTTCTTATGATACCTTGGTCGGCTACAGCTTAAATATGGGTCTGAACTTAGTAAAAGTATGTATAGTATATCTCGGTTACAATCCGCACGTGAAAATTTACGAGCAAAATTTAGTCTGTATTGCCGTATGTGCTTGTTGCGAGCCTCGGCTGCCTCCTCCGACAACTGGTCTATAGATATAATTGCATTAGATATGACTTCGGCGCCATGCATTAAAACTTTGTGAATAGTTAATGACATAGGATGCCAGCCATACAAATGTGTGTACATTTTTGCAGTTTCACGGGCAAATGCATCAAATTTCTCAGTGTCAATGCTGTTGCCACTCGAAATCACTTCCAGAATTACTTTAAATCTTTTAATTAAATCCACATTGACGCCAGTGATTCGAGAAGAGCATGCTGGGTCGGCAAAAAATCTTCTGGATGTGTTTCCGTCATTTGTATTCCCAAATCCCTGCTTGGGAAAGTCTACGAAGAGACCCATTTCTTCTTTAAATGCCTTTTGAATTTTTTCTTTTGTTTCTTTAACAATTTTTTTGTCTTCGGCAGTACGCGCTTGCCACCTTTTCAGTGGTAGTTTATATGCTAAATGCAATAGCGATTCAAAAAAGCGTATTCTTGAATGAAGAATAGAGAGTCCAAACTTCACTGCTTCGACACTGACTTCCTCTGCTTCAACCAATTTATTGAAATCTTTGGATGTCTGTCCGCAAATATAGCATCGCATGGTGGATGCAGTATCAGTCGCAGCATTGCAAACTTTCCCATCTCTCATTGTGAGCATCATATTATGCTTTATTTTGCATATTCCATTCGGAGTGGACACTTCTGTAACTCTCAGAATTGCAGCTTGATTTTCGATATATGCGATTTCATTTTTTGTTACATCTTTTGATTCGTTGATAAAGCGTATACGAATGGGTCTACAGAATCTGACAGAGGAAGGGACTGGGTTTTGCCATACTTATAATTGTCTTCTGTTCTCCATGAATCACAACAACAAATCTTAAAGGAAAAAAGGAGCTTTGAAAAATATTTGCGTCACTGTCGGTGCTACTTAGAAATTTTTGTTTAAATTGAGTCTGTATCTATCCGTCACAGCCCTATTTGGATATTAACACCATGTTTTGTTGTTCCTTCTCTGAACAAGTTTCTACAACTTCTGCCACATATTTATACAGGCGCAATGCAGTATGGTCAAGTAATGCTTGTAGTTGAATTTCAGAGCAGGTTTCAGTCACTTGTATCGATTCCTCATTGGGATAATATTCCTTCTTTGCCTTTTTAATAAGGGAATAGCAAGGGTAGATGCTCTTGTTAGCCCCATGTAGTACTTCCCACTGTCTTCGGCTAAAATCGCCTTCTACAAAAATTGCCAGTACCTCTTGGGGTGTATGTTTTTTGACAATGGTTTGCTTTCGAGCAGAAGTAATAACTTTGCGCAATTTCGTAGCTCTGGTTGGCGAGGAAACCATTTCTTCAATTAATCTTGACGCGTCATTGTTACCCGAAGTGCGCTGACTCACGCCAGCTGCATACGTCAACTCCTCAACAGATACCTGCTCTCGTATTTCCTTAGTTTTTCGAAGCTTACTGCGGTCACTTAAATCTAGGAATGTTTTAGGAGGTCGCCCCGGTTTTTTTGTGTGTTCCGCAAGACAGCAAGGCAATTCAATCGAAGTCTTAAGCCATTTTTCATTGATTTGCAAGAAACGTTCATGTTTGTAACTAGCGGCTGTCCATTTTTTCTTGAAATCACTTTTAAAATACCTCAAAGCACGACTTAAAACACTTTTTTGATCAGCTGGACATTTTGTCATTTCTGCAAGTTTTTCTTCCATGAACGAAAACTTTTCATCTAGTTTCTTCCCTTTGAACTGCTCCAGAATGTCATACAATGCTCTTCTGGTAAATTCCTTGACATTTTCCAAAGAATCTACAAGAGAAAAAACGAAAAATTTCTATGGTGCAATAGTTTAACTAATTTAACATTTAATCCGCCGTGACTCGCGTGGGGTGTCCCATACACCCCAGCGTTTTTTTTTGATGGGATATCGACATATTCTGCAAAAGTAAACTTGTAAGGCATGATGGTGCTCTCACCAGAAAGTATTACATTGTTATGGACAATCTTAAATTATTTAAATCCAGATGGTATCGACTACTGAACACGTATGATATTAATAATGTAGCTGTTTGTGAAAGCATAATGAATTAATGAGTTTAATAGGCATCCTTAACAATGAACTTAAATACGCACGGTCAACAATCAATGGCTTCGTGGAGTTCATCCCAATTTAGCAACTTTATTGCCACTTAATTGTTAACTCGCTTATGCCAGCAAAAAGACTTCCATCCATGTTTTTTCGAGAGATTAACCTTTTAAATACAATTATAAAGGGATATTTAAGTTAAAGTTGGTGAGATTGACTATTTTCTCCGATAAATAAATGCCATTGGCGAGAGCCATTAATGACGAGCCCATGTAACATACCTCTTAACATATAATATCTTTACTAAATAATGAGATAAGTATAAAAATAATGATAGCAATATCAAAAAAAACTACAGAATTGTCGAAAATTCTTAACTAAAGAAATATTTTCATATCTTTGAAAATGAAAAAGGTATTTTAAAAATACTTTTTTTAATTTAGAAATATATTCACAATTTCGGTTACTATCTTAAAATTTGCAATCAATAAGTAAACATTTGGGCTGGAAATGAAAGATAATAATCTTATTTACGAATTAAACGAGTTTTAATTCATATATCTTGCTAAATATCTCTTATTTTTGACGTTTTCATGGTGTCTGCAGAATACATATGAGAAAATGTTTGTGTTGCGTTAAGTTTGAATGAATAAATAACAAAATGGCGGACGAAGGCGGACAATTTTATTGAGTTAAACAATTGTCATTAGTCTAAATTTTATGTCTGTAAACGAAATTTAGCGCGACAAGACCCGACACGTAGATAAGAACATTGATCTCTCATTATTTTGAGGTAAAAAAAAATACCCATATAATTACCGTCTATAAACCTACAATTTAAACAATGAAACAATAAAATTAAATAGTAAGATAAAGTACATACCTGCCGCTTCCATATTCAATAGATGTTTTTTATCTGAACTTAACCACAATAGCGAGATAAACAAATTTCACACACGAGAGCGCACGAACAAGTACATTTGTTTCCGACTATGTCTGGGTTCCGACTGACTGTGCAACAATAGGCGTGAGCGGAGGGGAAGGTATTGGCTGCCAATAGACGGACTGGTTATTGAACATGAAGAATAAAACGTTTGAAATGATTTTAACTTAATTTGGAAATTTTGACTTTTGACCGGTTATTGAGTGCAAATACTCCTACGTGCGCCGCCGGGATCGATGTTGGGTAAGCGGAGAAGGAGAGGATAGTGAAAACGGTGATAGATGGGATGACGCGATGCAGGATGCATATCGAGCTGAAGATTGTAATCATGTTAGCAGATTGGGGTCTGTGAATGTGGTACTTTTGTTGAGGTGAACTTATCTCAATGTTAATCTGCCTTAATGATTAGACTGTCATAGGTTTCGAATAATAATAAAGGAGCCCGACAGTGACAAATTCATACCGAAATTATGTTCAGAGAGTAATGCTAGATCACTTATTATTGTTAAATCCAGAGTCAAGAGCGAAATCGGTTTTGTCACAAAACGCACCGCCATAAAAGCGGACACTGGCGAAATATATCCCTTTTACTCCACCAGAAAATGATTCAGAGTCCACGGGCTTCGCGATACGCATTCGTGGGAGGCTAAAATTTCCTCTCCTCCTAATCCCCGTCCGAATCTCCTCCAGAAGTTTCCTCTCGCCCTCCATGTCGAGCAACTCCTCGTCCACCGCACTTTCTCCATTTTCCTCCACACCCACACCTCGAACACCTTCAGCCTATTTCGTCCTCTTTTCTAAGAGTTCAATTTTTTCAACAATACAACGCTACACGTCATATGGAACTCTTCGCTGGCATTTTCTTTAAATTCCTACCCATGGTCTCTAGCATTAGCTCCCTGCCATTACTGAGTGCCTCCTTCGCAAGCGTAATTTTCAATAAATGTCCCTGCTTTTACGTTCATTTTTCTCCAATTAACTACCCAAATAATTTAACCGAATGAGTCTCCTATAACTCCAATCTAATCCTATTTTCATTAATATCTTCATCAGTTTTTCATCGTTAATTCTGTCAAACGCCCATTCTAAATCAACTATACAAGCAAAAACATCCTGATAATATTCAAGGTCACTTTCTAAATGTGTTCTCATCACCGAAAATGCATCCCGAGTTGCCCTCCCCTTCCTGAATCCAAACTGGTCATCGCCGAAGTCTCCAACTTTTTATGAAGGATTCTAAGTGACACTTTTCCCACTTGTGATATTATACTAATTTCTCTACAACCTTCGCATTCTGAGGCATTCTTTTTTTGGGCTAGTGAATTTTACAGTTTTCACGGTATCCTCTGGCCATATTCTAACCTCGTTGATCCTACAAATTACTATAAAAATCTTCACCTCTCGTTATTTCCTAAATTCGACCGTAATTCTGAAGGGTTATTGTCCACTCCCAAAGCGTTTCTTGCATTCACATCGCGTATTATCTCAATTACAACGTAATATCGTCCTTATGCAAGGCAACCTCCCTGCATTGACTTTAAGCCAATATTATCACCATGAAATTTGAACATCAAACAGGACTCCTGGTGAGGCTGCCATATGTATTTAAACGGATCGGACTTTTCCAAGTGCTCGACCGTGTTGAAAAATTGAAGCGTGAGTGATAAGAATTGCTGGAAAGTTTCCCCGCGATGAGAGAAAGAGTGACAATTGGAAGTTTTCCCATGAATATGTATCGAAATTTGACATTGGCGATGCTCTCCCATTGTTGTTTTTTTCTGTTCATTTTCCAAAGCCTTCTCCTATTCCACTCCTATCTTTTCTCTCCCCGGGAGCCTTCCAGTGGCTTATTTGGGGGAGGGGGGGGGGACCCCGGGTGACACTTATATCGGAGCGGCATTTTTGTAGATAAAATTTTTTAAACCCTTTTTTAATGTTGAGAAGAGGAAAATAAGCAACTTATTGACGGTTGACAACTATAAAATATATATGACTGAAAGTAAGAAATGTTGCCCATGGTCCCAATTTCGATGGAACAAAATACCATATTTAGTTGTTATTTTAGCCACTCAGTGATTACAAGAGTGATTCTTTATTCGTTAATGTGTTTCATTTATAAATAAAAGGAATGACTTTTTTCAATTTACAACATTTTTCTGAACAGGTTACATGTGTATTACGTGTGTATTACTGGTTACATGCGCTTCCCAACGATAGAATGAGTAGATAAAATAATAATTACTCGTAAATCAAACGCCCAGAAAGTTGTCAAAAGTTGTTAACCAGCTGCTAACATCATTGACCTACATTCTAGAGGCACAGCAACCATTTACATACCACATAGTTTTAAAGTTTTGTTCACCTCAAATCATTTGCCATCAACAGAAAAAACGACAGGAGTAAATCCTTAACGTGTCATAATTTGATTTTTGATGGCTAAGGTGATGATGATACCTTCCTATAGATAACCTAACCTAGATTGTATGTTCAATTGCTTACATCCACAAGGTTGGGCCACTTGAGAAACATAGGTACGAGAGCCCTCTCCACCTGGAATACATTCATCCGGAAAAATAAAAGCAAAAAGAGATATATTTTACTAGAAAACAGATAATCTTCTGGGAAATACATATGGGACCCTTACGAAGTAGGACTAATCTCTGAAATAGATAGAATACAACGGAGAGCAGCAAGATTTGTGAAAGGTTGTTACGATAAACTTAGCAGTGTTACCGAATTGTTGAAGGAATTAGGGTGGGAATCTCTTACTGATCGAAGGGAGAAATACAGGTTAAATTTTTTGCGCAAACTCGGAGCAGACAGTTTTTTGCCGGACGTTCAACACATACTGCTAGAGCCAACGTACTACGGTAGAAGCGATCACAGGAATAAAATAAAGGAAATTGACTGCAGAACCGATAGATTTAAAATGTCATTTTTCCCACGCACAATAAGGGATCATAATAGTTGCGATAGATCAATCACTTGAAACTCCCACCCTCAATAGGTAGAGTAGAATTTTCACTTGTGCTTAATAACACCACATAATTACTAACTCTTCACACCGGTCGATTAGTCCGGCATTATTTTATTTTGTTCTTTGCATGAGGTAGCATCTCGTAGTATTCATAAATTAACAGTATCAGTAATATTAACCACTAGATGTGTCTATAGCATTTTTCTGCATGTTTGTATATTCTTTTACGTATCACTCTCCCAGTTTCCGGTTGGACTGCGCACTGTTCTCCTGACTGCTTTTGGCCTGCGTCTAGAGCCAGGGGGAGCGTGCGAGGTTCGGATTTGTTTTGGGACGAGTGCTGCATGCCTGGTGTGGAATCACCCCATGCCACACACCCCAGTGGTGGCTTGCACGGTACATCGTAGATGTCGTAGATGTAGATGAAATACGTCACAAGGAGCTCTCGGAATTAAAAAGTAGGAACGTTCCAAACATTATTTCTGGGTGCGTGGTTACAATATTGGAGCATGGGTGTGGTAATGTAATCATGCACATAAGTTTTGCGATGAAAGTTGAAATTAACAGTGAACTGAATGACGTGATGACCCAAATTTCTTAATTATATTTAGGAAGACATGAAAGATAAATAATATTAATTTAGGGCTGATGTGGTGGAACTGTTCCATTATGGCAGGGAAATGTTTCAATTTTTGAACTTTTTATTTGAACAATTTTATAATATATATGTTCTTGTTACTACTCTTAAAGCATAATTTTCGGTCGTAATAATTAGCCTTGTTCATACCAGAATATGTACTTCTTTGGGTTATTGAGTGGATGGAGAAGGTTGAGGCTTGAGGGACCATTCAAGTCGCTAATTAGCGTGAACTGGGTTGGTGAGGGGATAAATAGAGTTTATGAAATTCCAGGGGGAACCCCAATGTGAAAGTCTTGGAGCAGGGAGAGGTGGGAGAAGGAGAGGGAGAAGTGGGGGGGGGGGAAGAGGGAGAAGGATGGGTCAGGATTCGGGGCAGAATACACAGCCCCAGCGGCCGGCCGAGGCCCTGTATATGTCGGTGGTCATGTCTCTGGTTCGGTCTTCTTCCAATCCGTCGTCTTTTTTAGTGCTGTCCTTTTTATCCTTGCAAGACGCCCATCGGAGGGAGAGGGAGGGAGTTAAGCACCCCAACCATGGTGCTCCTTGTCTGGTACCACCCGGAGTGTGTGGGGAGTGGGGACCTCTACGAGAGGTGGGAATGGGTGCGACGCAGGATGGGGTGTTACGGCAGGGGGTAATGGCAGGGTGTGAGGGCAGCAGAGTGAAGGTTGTTGATGTGAAAACGTGCACGTGTCTCTTATTTGTCTTCACCCTTGACCATTAGTAAGTTGGGGGTGGAAAAGGGATGGTGCGGGTGTTGGTGGGGGCGGAGGCGTCGTGTCGGCTGCGGAGGTGGGGTGGACGGGGAACAATAGCGCGAGTTTTTTAGCAATGCCCGAGTCATATGAAAAGTAACGGGGAACAAGTTATCGTGCAAGCAATGGATGTTTACGAATATCTACTGAATTGTCTTTTACATACTTTCCAGCGAGTAGCCACAGGGGTATTAGGACACTATCCAGGGAATGGCAGGGAAGAGGGAAAAGGATGGTGGAGGGGACAGAGGTGCATTGCATGCAAACGATGGGTTTTATGTCAGTGTCACGCTGTTTATTTTATAATCCCTAATTGTGTGAGGAACCTAAGAGTCGTTCTTCAACCGGCTCAGAAAAATACAATTTATATTGGAAGGGATTTGTTATAATTTTCTCCAACAATTTAGAAATAAAATATTCTACTTTAGAAATTCAAAACCGATATCAATTAGTTTAAAAGTTTAATTAATGAAGATTTTTCAGTTTACTAGCATTAGGTAAGATATCATTCGATTTTTTTCTTTCTAACATTACGTTAGGTATCATTCAACGAAAGTGCATTTGACTTTCAATTCCACCATTAAAATTTAAATCAGCTACAACCACTGACATCGTGTGCATATTTTCCAGATAAATTAATGAAAGATGCTTACAATTTATGTCGCTCAAAAAAAGAGAAGCAGGGATATATTCTCTGGCATAACTCACAAACGGTCCGCGGGGTCGAGGGCGGAGCAGCAATAAGACCCCAGCTGCTGGCTGGTACCGTTCAAAATAAGTTTTCGAGTTTCTTAGATGGTATGAATTAGCTTTATAAAGCTGCTATATTCTTTCAAAGGCGAAAATAACCGCGTGAAATGCCAATATTAGAGCCTGTATTTCATCCGAGGAAAGCGGGCTAAATACTTACTTGGCTAACAGTAGAAACCGTAAAATGAGATTGATTTCCCCGGATTAACATAATTTTAACGGACATAGAAGTCCTTTTCAATTGATATGGCTTGAAAATAGCCGTAACGAAGGTTTTGAAAAAATAGCGCTTCTCAACACACACCGCATTCCCCGTTGCCGGACGGCAGATCCGGACTGGCCCGCACGATCGAAAAATCGATTTTATTTTCGGGCGGACAGTCGCAGATGATTTCTTCGGATTCACAATCTAAAAGCTTTTTTACTATCGTGATGTAAGCATCTCAGTGCCTGTCGATGTCCATTTTTTTATTTTGCTATATAAATGTGAAAAATTGCCGAAAAACAGGGTCAGACATTTTGTCCTGTAACGATGACAAATATGACAACTTTTCCCGAAAACTAAGTAATATTTAATGTAAAAAAGCCGTTATACCATAAAATTTCAGTTTTTATTTCTCAGCTTTACTACAAAAGGTTCAGAATCAGTTTGAATTCGGTGATTTTCGTAAAAAAGTAAGGCGGGCGATTTTTGCGAAATTTGTCCAACTTTGAGCCAATGTACAATGTTAACACGTATGAATTGTGAAACGGCTGCAACATCATATGTACCAATCTACGAAAAATGACTGTGCAAAGTTTTAACTTCCGGAATGAAAAAACCTGTTTTAGGGTTTTGGCGAGCTTTTTTCGATTTCAGCCCACTTTGAGTGGCACAGTGGTCGGAAATCGGAAAAAGCTGGCAAAAATTCCAAAATGGCGTTCTTTGATATATGAAATTGAAACTTCGCATGAAAACTCAAAATTGATTCATGTATCTGGAATAGCACTTTATTTGGCTTATTTTTTACTCGTTTCTGAGATAAAGAGGCTCAAACATAAGCAAATTTCCAGAAAAATGCCCGTCGTCAGTCTTCTCGGAAAATCTTCTGACTTAAGTTGATGGTGAAGTTAAAGGAAGCATTTTATAAAATAAAAAATGATATTAAAATGGTGAACTCAGCATTCACCGTTTTTTTACGCTGTGCTTGTGGGCACCGATCCCCAAGGAGTCTATAATGAAGTAACGGAAGGATTTTCAGTCGAGGTAAGTGCACGCGTAATCGAAGTTAAGTTAGTTTTCTTTGGATACGTTCGGGGACCATGCCTTATATTCAAAGCGTTCGAACCTTGAAAAAGTGACTAGTGTTCCTGAGAGCCATACAGATAAACCTTTCAGAAAGACAACAGCTGGGATACTTATACCTTCCCTCCTCCCCCATCCTGAAACCCCAGGATTCTAGTGCGAAAATAGTCGTTTTATGGCATCACGGATCCTTTAACGGTCTTAACCGGGCATTTCCAGGAAAACTTCCCCTAATGTTTTAAGATATGCATCCTACACTTAGTTCTAGCCTGAATGTGGTGAGGGAAAGTTGAGTTCTCGTGAGTTCCCTGGCTTTGTGAATGTGGTTTGAGTCGGTTTGAGAAGAATGTAATCACTTTCGCCTTCATTGCCTGGTAACCGTCAGAGGTGTTTTTCTTTTGTCTCGAAAGCCTCGAATACTTTAACTGTACCGTCCGCTATTTTTTTCTTACTACTTCGTTACGTGTTTTGAAACATTTTCCTTATATTACTCATTTATGTGATACATTAACCACGCGTTCGTCCTTCTGAACGAATTAGGCTTAGTAATCGGCTAACCTCTGGTACTATCAATGTTAAATCTATTTTTCGAACTTTTACGCAGGCTTCTTCCGTCATTCAATGGGAATTGCCTCCTCACGATGTTAAAAGACTAGACATCCATAAAACAATAATGGAATCGGGGAAAAAATCAGTGACACACGGAATGTATTCATTTTCTAGAACATTTTATTTGGCACTTGCCCGGTACTTCTACGAGGGCCAGTTTGTATTTTTGTATAAATGAATCCTTTCCCAAGAGTTTAGCTCAATAATTGTCCAAACTTTAGCCTTGTGTGACAAAATTTCATAATTAATTTTCCAGGCACTCCCGGGTGGCCAGAAAAATAATTTCACACTTCAAGTGACAGATCACGAAGAAGAAAAATTCAAACCTTTAAAGCTTCCTCCACTACTGCTGAGATTGCTATCGAAGCATCTATGAGTTTGAGAAAGGAGGGAGATACTGCAGCAGCTAAGCTAGTTACGGAAATAACAACAAGGACACCTATTCGGGCGAAGAGAGTTCTTTTCAAGTGGAGGAAATTGAAAATGTCCAAACTGAGATGACATTTGAGGAGGCACTGTCATTGATAAGTCATTGTCAATTTTTTCTGAGTTGACTAAGAGTCAACATAGATCTCTCCGTAGCACAGCTCTGAGCCATGGCCACGAATTATATCCCAGCTATGACAGGATAGTGCAAGCAAAGATGGCGGCTTACTCTGAAGGAGTAACAACAACTGAGACTGTGTACGAAGTCAACTTTCAAGCTCTTTTGAATCACACGGCATCGCGCATCCTGGCCTGAGTATCCACCACTCAAGTATTTAAAGATGCGATAAAATGCACATTAGTATGTAAGTTCGGCTTTGACGGAAGTTCGGGCCATTCTCAAAATAAACAACTGTGGCAAGAGCTCCCTGGTACCTCTACGTTTCATTAATGTCGCTGCAGGTAAAGACTCAAGTTTTTCTAGTTTTCTCTTGGTTAGTTAGATTTATCTCGAACCTATTGATAAAGAATTTAACATGTCTCACTGGAACTTTTCATATCTAGGCTTATTAACTTTAGGTGAAATTATCTGGGAAAATCCTCGGCCGTCGTTTACATTTAAGGGACATGAAAGGTCGTACAGCTGATGTACATACAAACATATTCTTTTGGTTTGTTACGCTGCACTACCACATAAGATTTTAAAAACGTATATTACCATAGAGTAAAGATACATTATTATTAATATATGGTATTACATGTATCGTATCAGCTGGATTTTAAACAGTGGCAGGTGAGAAATAGTCAGAATTTAAGTTAAAACATTTATTATTTTGAAAAAGATATTCAGTAAATAATTCAAAAACATCCTGACAGGCACGTGGGAGTTTAAATTACCACCTTATTAGAAAAAGGCATGGGTGCAGAAATTATTAAGAGAAACGATGGGCTTAATTGTTGATGTTCCCCGGCCTGGCTCGGGTTATACTAATGATGGAAATACGGCTCGACATTTTTTCGATTAGCAAATTGGCAGCAAGTCTCACAGGTAATGTTCCATTTCTCATTATCAGCGCAGTGGAAGCAGTGTTCGAATGTATTTCCCATGAATTGCGTCATACGAGCATTTTTCAAAACTCGATATGGAGTTGGTTCATTATATAAATAGCACCTGTATCGTAGTTAATTTAATTGTTTTAATTTTGCATTCTAGGAATTAACGACAATCTCAAAAATAGATTCTCAATTATCTTGAAAGCAATATCTAGCGGCCTACAACTCAACGATGTGGCATTAGCTCAGTATTGCCTGAGGACTGCCGAACTTCACGCGGATCTGTATCCCTGGTACAACATGCCTCCCACGGTCCTACTTCATGGAAGTGAGATTTCAAAAGATGTGACACTTCCGTTAGGTGAGCTTTCGGAAGAGGCACTGGAGGCCAGAAATAAACAACACTGGAAAATTCCGCGAGCGATTTACTAAGAAGCACTTCAGGGTGGCCACCAAAGAAGACTTTTTCAAGAGGCTATAACTTACATCCGATCCTTTACTTTCCTCCTCGATGCATTTAACGTCGAAGAAAATGAGAATTTCAAAAGAGTTGGAAGACTTACTGAAAGTGGACGAAAAAGAAAAAGAATTATTCGCTTCAAAGAGTAGTAGTGATGAACATTCGTCGGCTCCGTCATGTCACAAAACGACCATTTTCGCACCAGAATCCTGGGGTTTCAGGATGGGGGAGGAGGGAAGATATGATTATCCCAGCTGGTGTCTTTCTGAAAGGTTTATCTGTATGGCTCTCAGGAACACTGCTCACTTTTTCAAGGTTCGAACGCTTTGAATATAAGGCATGGTTCCCGAACGTTTCCAAAGAAAACTAACTTAGCTTCGATTACGCGTGCACTTACCTCAACTGAAAATCCTCCCGTGTCTTCATCATAGACTCCTTGGGGATCGGTGCCCACAAGTGCAGCTTGAAAAACGGTGAATGCTGAGCGTTAAAATCCATACCACTTCAATAACCTTTCCGCATCGCGGCAAATCCAGCTCCCGGCGCGCGGAGCCGAGCCCCGACGCGCGATCGAAAAATCAAATTTATTTCCGGCGTCGCAAACGTATTTCAAAGTTAACTGCATATAAACCTTAAGAAGTCTTCAATTAGTGCTCTGATGTAAGACACTTTGCGTGACTTTGCCAAAAACACATTTGAATCTCCTACATAATGTAAAATTTGCTCTAAAAACAGCGTCCGCCATTTTGTAACGGCACAGCAAGATTGTATCGAAGCTATTCTTTAAAGCTAAGGAATTGTAAAGCAAAAGTACCATGCTAACACATAATATCTTTTTTTATTCCATAAAAATCCTCCTTAAACTTCACCATCAACTTAAGTCGGAAGATTTTCCGAGAAAACTGAAGACGGGCATTTTTCTGGAAATTTGCTAATGTTTGAGCCTTTGTATCTCAAAAAAAGGTACGAACTAAGCCAAATAAAGTCCTATTTCAGATACATGAATCAATTTTGAGTTTTCATGCGAAGTTTCTAGTTCATATCTAAAAGAACGCCATTTTGGAATTTTGGCCAGCTTTTTCCGATTTCCGACCACTGTGCGTCGGTCTGAAAGTGATTCCCATCCCAATTGTTGCAACACTAACGAAATCATCATAACGGCCTTTGACGTTTCTTGCCGATATTCTCTGCAGGCGTTCTAACCCGGTTTTTAAGCCTGCCTCATAAGGATCCCAAATACTAGCAGCGTATTCCAAGTGGGGTCTAACAAGGGAGAAGTAGCTCATTTCACGAACTTTATCGTCGCACTTACCAAGTACTCTTTTAACGGAGTATACCAAGAAAGGATAGCATAGGTACCATTGTGTACAGTTACATAGGAAATGTAAAAACAGATATACAGTTCTAATGCCTAATACTGTAGGCAGTACAGGATGCACTAAAAATGGTTAGGCTTAAATTCGCATATTAACTTTTTCCCCTATTTGAGTCCCCAAAAACGGTATGCGGCTTATATTCGAGTGCGGGTTAAATTCGGAGAAATATGGAAGATTGGATTCGGAGTGATACTCGCAAGAAACACGTGGATAATGAAACGTACAGACGCAAAAAAGAAATTTTCCAGGAGAAACAGAATGGGCCTGCTACGAGGAAAATTTCTAATGCCGAATCCATCGCCAAAGGAAGTAAAACACGCATCGAAAAGGAACAGGTTGCTCGTGATTTTACAAATACACTATTGCAAGCAAACATTCCCTTGGAGAAAGCTGATGACTCAAAGCTCAAGCAATTCCTGAACGAATACATGGAAGGTAGGTGTAAACATGGTGTAACCATTTATATGCTATAATAATCATCAATGGTGTATATATATATATATATGTCAGTAACTTTCACACAAGCTATACACGTGAATCTCAATCTTTATTTGGCTGTAGACCTTTTTTTATTTTAAAAATTAAATTAGAAATAGTGGTTTTCTGTTATTCGGAAAAATACCAATAGAAAGAAAATAAAATAAATATTCTTATTTTTTCAATCTGATTTTGTATTCCTGTTGAAATACCAACATTTTTGCTAAAACAAGGATTTTTTGCTATATTTTAGTGTTTTTGAGGCATCGCCCCCGTAACAAGCAGTCGAGATTCCGTGTTTGACGTTGTGTAGGGTAGCCTAAACTTCTTTATTGGATCTCAAATATACCATTATACTGTTTGTTCACATTGGTATGAAGTCTTTATTGAAAATATATAAAAAACCTTCCTTTTAGACTTTTTTCCCGACATTAAACACAGCTGTTACCTTTTTACAATGATTTTATTTACCGTATTTGTCATATTTAAACACAGCTTGTGATGATTTTATTTACCATTATTCGGTGTCCCTACCTAAACGTAAACGATAGGGTGATTTGAATACATATCTGAATTTAGCAATAAATGGCACAATAAAGTTTAAAACTGTGACTCCAATTTGAGCTTAAGGTCGGATTTCTAATGTAATGATGAGATAAAGAAACGAAAATTTCACTTTTTTTTCAATGTTTGGTCACATAAGCATCCATTCCAGTCTTTCAGCAGTTTAATTTGCCCATTTTTTTCTATTAAATCCATGTTCAGAACCCAACAATTCCTTTATTATTGCTTAAAAATCACCAGGCTCAATTTAACTACAGTAATGACGTAGGACTCTGCTTAAAATGCATGGTATTATATTTGCAAAAGCATGGCATGATACCAGTGGTGCAACAAAATTGATTAGGTAAAAATTATGCAACATCTACGGCATGAAAGAAGTGATGGTTGACAAGGCGTTCTAGGATAGCTGTATATTTTTCTTCAGCTAAAAACTTAGTTTTTCGAAGACATTCGCATAGCTGTGCAAAATTCCGCATGAGCCAAAACATTTTCTTTTCTTTTGGCAATAGCTTCTAGTTTATTACACCCATTTTTTATGAAACACCATTTTCCCCCAACAAATTTGTCGGAAAAATAACTTTCTGAGAAGATCAGAACAAAATCTGAAAGAAATTGTCAAGAAACAATACAAATTGTCAAAATAATTCTCAAAAAAAAATAATCCAGCACTAAGAATAGATCCTGTTATCCCTTCGGTACTTGGGACGACGACATTAACCTCTACGCCATCCTAAACTGTCAGAAAACGAGCGTTCTCATGAATTTAGATTCGGCATGCTAAGCGGGGTCCCGGAAAGAAGAATCTGACTGTACGCGACGCGAGTTTGCTCTTTTTCCCCCATGCTAAAAGTGCCCAGCGGGCCAAAAGAAGTTTACACTTCAATAAAAATATTCATACCGCCGGCACACGAGTGACTCTTAGGAAAGGTACGCACATCAAGGTGAGCAACATCCGTCCTTTCCAATCGCTGTCAGTCATCGTAGGCCGAAAAAAGGCTCCACTAAAAATATGGTCACTTGAGCCATGACTCCCGCCACCGTCGTATGATCCTGTGCCCTCGAAACATGTCGATGGTTGAATGCTCCATTCCAATCACATGGCTTTCCCTTTTCCTGCTGGGCTCCGTGCTCCGAAGAACTGCTCAGCGAAGGTGTGGATCACCTCATACGCCCTCCTGCATGCGAAGCCTCTCCCCTCCCCTCTTATCGCCCCCTCCTATCCCCCATGAGAACAACGCCCACCCTCCAGGGCAACGATCGCCTTCCTTAAACCCCCAACCCCTACATTGCGAGTCGTCATCGGCGAAAATATTAAAGATTATTCAGGTAATTATCGGTAAAGGTAAATTTGGAATGAGATGTAATGAGAAATAGATGGCGCTTGTCTCTAAATAAATGAAGCAAATTTATGTCTGTTGTCAACTGCTCTCTTCCTGTTAATCCTCACTGGTGTCATCATCCTCATCATTGACTTGGAGGGATACTGCCTCCGCTGGGAGGAAGGCTGACAGCCCAAAGACCTATCACTTCATTTCTTCTGGGTGGATTACTAGTAGCATGGGTTATAGAAAGGCTTGCAAGCGTATTGAATTTTACTTGACTAGGGCATCGATTTATTGATTTTAAAAAAATCTAGGTGCCCCAGTTAAAAGAACGAAGATTTAAATCGTATCTGATTTCACTATATTGTGCCCTTTGTGTCTTCTTACATGAATGTCGAAATTTAAGTTTCAAGTTGGAGTGTACTTTCCTTGTCACATTCGGGCGGTCTTTAAAGTGAAAACATTTGCTCCTTCGAACACCTTTAGGTGCTTTATTCCATGGCACTTCCGACAATGTCTAATTAATTATCATTGGATGTATTGGCAGTGCTTTTTTAAAGTCATTTCATTATTGCAAACACTCCATCCGACCTGTTAAATCTCTTGTTTTCGTGCCCTGGAGAAAAAATTCACTATTTACTGGATACTCAGTAAAGTAGCTCCCTGTATCTACTAACATACCTGCGTTTTAAAATGTTAAACATCAAGAATTAAAACAGCCAAAGAAAACATAGCACGCAGGATGTAACTGACTGCAACTGAATACCATTCTCGGTTTTGGCTTGACAAGCCCATGGTCGCGGGATTTAATCCCGTCTCGCGCACGCATTTTGTGCTGTGGAACGTAAATCGAAAGGTGACAAGTGTGTCTGAAAAGTGTGTGTGAGAAGTGGGTCTGTCACTCTGAGCATTGAAAAATGATCCTAATCACTAGTGTGACGTAGTTGGGGGGAAATATATATTTTGCCAACAAACGAAGAACCGCTAAATCTCTCCGTAGAAAAATGAGCTTCTTTCCTGATGGAATATTATTCCTAGGTCTCGGCAACGACGAGGGAAATTCAAACACAGTAAGGTCGTCGAAATCATTGACGGATTACGGGCCGCTTGCATGCTTTTGAGTGTTATTCGCACTGGCCTCAAAACTGAGGCATATTAGATATGCCTTGCATGCATTTGAAACGTTTCATTGAACTCTCTCGCTCTCGCAAATGTTTCCTCTGCATTCTTTCCATTCCCTTCCTTACTCCTCTAAGCCACGCTCTTCCTCTCGCACTCTGTCAAGGTCCTGGTATTCAACCGTTGACCATTGCTCTCACTGTAACCTGCGATGCTTGACAAGACACCACCAATAAAGAGGGTTTCCTTTTTTGATCGTGAAAACAACGTAGGTTCAATGCATTTTTCAAGGATGGAGGTAGAATTTCAATGATTACGCAACTTAATAAGCCGTGAATGCGCAAATACTAATGAGTTAATAACTACGCATAAATAGCCAAAAACAGAAAGTAAGAATAATATTTTAGCTGTCTTAACACCGATTGCTTTTTTTGAATTGTTGATTTTTTATGCTCTTAAGTAGAGAACGTATCCGCTTTAAATAATTTTACTTGGGGTATCATGCATTCCAGCAGCCATAAAAAAGTTTAGTTAAAGATATTTACTGAAGATGGAAGCTAATTTTTTTACAAAATCATTAATTTTAACTGGAAGCAAAGAGAGTAAATATTTATATTCACCATTTCTCGACCAATAACTCGCAAAAGTTTTGTAATAGATTCGGGTTCAGTGAGTTCAACGCTTCTTAAGTTTCTTCATCGATAAAGGCTACGATACTGCAATATTATAAGTTTATATCCAGATTCGAATGAGTAATATCTAACGCCACCGTTGAATTAGGTAGTTTCGTTTATTGTTTTTCTTGCCGGTCTGGAATTTCTCAAACTGGCTTCATGGAGGCGGTTTTTCATTGTGCGGGTGCTGTAATTTAAGTTTTATATCCTCTTCATCACAGCCACCCCGCCAACAGTAAGAGAATTGCCATTAGGGTGTTCACGAGTGCTGCTGTCATCATTTGGAGACGTGCATTTTGGTCTCCGCTTCTTTGTCGTGTTGCCATCGTCTTATCTCCCTCCCTGGAGCATTTAAGCCAGCAATGTACTGTGCATCAGTTTAAATTCATATCCCTAGTTATCTGAGTGACAGTTGAGCATGTCTTAAATACCCCATCGATGTATTCCCTCCCTCCTGGACTTCATGGAATATTGAGAATATCCATGGAAATTCTCACAGAGAAATAATTAAAGTTCCTGCAAATGCAATTGCATTCAAATTCGCATTCTATATAACCTACCGGTGAACTGCCATGAGTGTCTTTGAGAGAAGATGCCTTTTGCCTTACCTGCGGAGTTGTGCATAAGAAAAACTATTCATTATTTCCTGGTTTCGGTTGATGCATACGTGAGAGTTAAATAGAACGTTTCAAATGCATACAAGGTTAACTAATGTGCTTCCGTTCTCGTGGCCGGCACGAAACGCGCTCGGAGCAGACTTGCGAACGGGAGTTTGCGAACATTACTTTAGCGCGTTTGAATTTCCATCGTTGTGACCGAGACTTAAAAATTATTGAGTCATCAGAAAGGAAAGATAAAATCCCTGAGAGCGATTGTAGCGGCGCTCAGTTTGTTGGGAAAGTTTACTCCCCCATAATACCTAGATGTAAATTTGTAGGTCACCTTAAAGTTTTCAAGTCACCTTTGTAAACGAACAGCCGCGCAAGCGCTGCGTACTTACTCTCAGCGTAGTATGTAGATGTATATAATTTAACTTGGTAGATACTTTACAATTTGCGGTTTTGGAAGAAAAGGTAATACAAAGCAGAAAACTGTTATTGTGAATTTATCGGAGCACTTACCATGGCCCACCACAATAAGTGTCAGGTAGTCGAAAAAGGTGAAGCAAAGACAATGAAAGTGTTATATGTTAATATTCCCTGGGTAATTACTTTTTAATGCTCAGACATGATGGTAGGAATCAGTTAATCATCATCAACAGTTGTTCTGCCGACTAGTAGATTCCATCCACCTTCGTTGTCTCCATTCACTTCTGTCCCCCGCCTGTTCCTTGGTCTCCTTGTATCCTCCTCTCTCAACCTTATCTATCTGTTTCAGCCTTCTCATTCCTTTCCACTTCTCCCACTCCACCCATCCTTTAGCTGCAATTAGTATCCCCTTTCCTCTCAATACATGCCCGATCTATTGTTTGTGTCTATTCCGAATAGTTTTTAGGAGTTCTCCATCCTCTCCAATCCAAATCAGCCACTCTTCATTCCTTATTTTGTCTGTCCATCGTATCTTCTTTAATCTCTTCCACGTCCACATTTCAAGGGCCACAGCCTTATGCTTCTCTCTTTTTCCAAAGCCTATGTTTTACAGCCATACATCATGAGACTCCATACACAGCACTTGACTAGTCTATTCCTCAACTCCAGTCGCAAGTTGCTGCATAATATACTTTTCTTCTACTGAAGGGCTTTTTTGTCATGGGTATTCTTGTTTTAATCTCTTATTCACTTTCTTAGTTCTCAGTTAGCATCCTCCCTATAGAAGTGCACTTTAAACTTGTCCAATTCGTTGCCATTTTTCGGCCTATGATGACTGACAGCGAGTGGAAAGGACGGATGTTTCTCACCTTGATGTGCGTACCTTTCCTAAGAGTCACTCGTATGCCGGCGGTATGAATATTTTTATTTTTTTTACAGGAGGAAGCTATTGCCTTTGAGAGTTTTTCCGTCTTTGGAAATGGTTAAGTCCAACGTTCCAAATTAAGGACAATTAGACAGCTATCATGTCCCAGAAGAGATCCATTTTTCAAGCGCAAAGTGATCAAAGTTTTATTTGCGCGGATGAGTGCAAATTCCATCCACAGAAGTTAATACTGTTGAAGTAGTCAGTACTATGCGAATACCTTATACATGAGTCAATAGAGTTCATCACTATAATCTCATACCCAGGTTATTTTGCATGTCTATGAAAAGCGTAACTGAGTGACTGAATATCCCTAGGTCTGAAAAATATGTGATCCTGGCCTTTCATTTTGTCACAAGTATTGGGATGTGATAACATTTTCCGAAATCTCCGATTATTAGCTCAAAGAGCATCCAAGACATTTCCTCGGGCATCAAATCGAAAAACCAACGGGTCTTCACCATTTGCATCAACGCTTTCCGAAGACGTTTCACGACAGATTAACACCAAAATAAAAGATTCTGCAAGTGTTGCTCACCTTCAAAATCCAAGCTGCGATGAGTGGTGATTCAGACCGAAGGTGGCCGAAGTCAGCCGAAGAGGTACGAGGACGGGAACTGGGCCTCTCCGCGACTAGACGGAGGTTCGCAACGAACGTTATTTTTGCGTTTTGATCGAACTACTAGATGCGGCCTCGAAAGGTACCGTTGGAATGGTTAAGGAAAGCAAGCTTGAATGGTACACGCCAACCAAATAATGTTGCACTAACGTAAAACTAACGTTAATGTGCTGGTTGGGTATTATATTTGGCGGACCATGTATGACATTGCATGGCCTAGTTACTCGGGTGTTGAAAATTGGAGGTAGTAAACTAAAATATGGAAATTAATATAGTGAAAGAATATATTTATACATATTTGCGACCTTGGTTAACTGTAAATTTAGGTGAGAAATCGTGTGACTACTCTTGAGCATCCCCTGGATTTTCATTCCCAGACGCCTACGTAAGGAACCAGATGATGAGTTGGTCCATGGATGCCGTAAGTAAAGAGTTACATTCACGTTTTTCAACGGCGTTATTTTAACGTTATCTCCAAATGATATCGTCCAAACGAGAAGAAATGGTTCTGATGGTTTGGCACTAGAATGCATTCCAAACCTTGTTGGTTCAAACGTTATAATAGCGTTAGTGTGCTGAGGGGTTTTTGTGGAAGAGACGTGAATGGAGGAAAAATAAATTCTTGCCGGGGTGGTGGGAAACAAGCCGAATAGTATCCACTTAAGATACGACGTTGCGTTAAGGATGTTGACATTATTAAATGCACTACCTCATTTGTTCTACCACAACTGAATTTAACCCTCCGTATTGTTTCACTGGTCAGTGTCAGGTCGACTTTGAAAGAAAGCAAGCTTGTCCCTTTTTTACATGGCTTTATTCCACAGATAAAATTCACCCGTTTGTATGACTTTTCTGCTTCAACGTTACTTTGCTTTTGAAAATGATATTACACTCTAAAGTTAGCATGTTAATAGTAAACTACTTCTGCATATTCAGTTATGTTCGTTAAAAAATAAAAAAAATCATTTCTATTTTAAAAAGGCAAAAGAAATGCTTACATATTTACATTTGAAAGTGAACAAATGCAAAAACTCTCGATAAGATGATTTATTAATTATCGCAAAGATACAATATTCCCTTAATTGTCGCAAGAGCTAAAGCGCACAACGCCGGGTTAAACAAATTAACTGCTGCTGTGATTACTATTGCCCTTCTCTCAGCGATGAAATTTTAAACAGAGAAAATTTAAAGTTCGTACTTCAAATCCTCTTCAAGGATGATCATCGGATCATCTTTTGGAGGACCGAAATATCCATTCCGTTGAATATGAGTGTCCATTAAATACAATATGTTCTTGCCCCAAATGTGCAAAGAAAAATATAAAAATGAAGAAATCCTCAGCTCCATGTAGAGTGAGATACAATGGTGACATAAACTGGGTTCACCAAGTATTTTGACAGTATTTTAAAACTTTCCGAGGGATTCTGGTGATATGCACACACGAAGAATGGAATCAGCAGTAGGAAACCATCTAGAATTCGAAATTTCAGCACTCACTAAAGCCAAATTTGCTGGACATTTACCTCATTTATTTTCTTGGCATATTTTGAGTAAGTATATTTGGTCAGATATTATGATACTTTCGATACACGGACGACTTTTTTATACTCATGAAATTGAAAAACTATTATAATCATGAGAATCCGACGTTTTCGCAATGCTTCCTGTGAAAAACCGCCGGCAGAATGTATGTTCAACAGTTGGGACACGTTTCTTCGTCATAAACGAGTGACTCCTATTGTTAAATGTAAATTAGCTGTGGTCCCATCAAAACACAATGATTCCAGACTTTTCATATTAATTTCAAAATTTAAATAATCCACATTCACACATGATATAGCCACAGCGTTTCCACTTTCCGGAGCTTTATAGTCAACATACTCAGAATTTGGTTCAATGATAAGAACAATGTTCTCTTTAGTAGGAATCCCCGGAAAATTAACTTTGATCCTACGCTGAAGACGTTTCTTTCATCGAAACAGAGGGTTTTCACATTCATTTTGTTTAATTCTGTTTGAATCCCTATCTTGGAAAAGAGAACAGTTGGTTCCACGATCCTTGAAATCCAAAAAATATTGGTCAAAGAACTCACATTTCTTATTGATCAAAACCCTTTGAATATACTTTTTATTGATTTTGCAGCAGATGGTAATTCCAAATTAATCTAACAAAGTAGGAAGGGAAGGATATAAAAAAATGATGTCTTCTTCTAGAGAGATATTTTGAATATTTAGTGGGATAGAAATATTTTGACTATTTTGTATCAAACCTGAAGGGGAACACAAATTATTCTGCATCAGCCTTTATCCTATTTTAAAAGGTTTCGCAGAACAAATCATATCACTTTCTTGAAGTAAATGATATCGCCACATAACAATCACCGCAGTTCTCGCGAATTTTGAGTGGGAAAATTTTTCAGCACATATTCATGAGTATTCTCTTTGGGATTTGGAACAGGCAAGGACTTATAACCACATTTTTTTCTATTTCTTCTTTACTACATTGATTCTCAGCTACCATTCAACTCAAAATAGATCAAGTTTCCTCATAAATTCAAAATTGAAAATCAAATAAGATAGTGCATTGAGCTCGACGACCCTGAAAGAAAAGAGAATAGGCATATCATTGGATGAAAACAAATATCATGCCTACCCTACGCTAGGGAACTTCAGAGTAAATAGTCAACAGTAGTCATTGAAAGAGGAATATAGTTAAGTCTCCATTAATAGTAGCAACAAAGCTGACACTTTAAGCTATTTCTTTGAAAGCGTATAAACGAAGGACGCTATCAACCATGACTCATATATCCTTATCATTAAGTAGTGAAACAAAATTTAAGTAGTATCCTGAGCAATAAAAACATCTCCGTAAGCAGGCCTACGGAGAACGACAAAATGCGAAAACTATATTGGTTTGTTTTTCTGCAATATTCTGAACTAAAACGAAATGAAAAAGTGGGAGCAACGCGTCAATTTTAGGTTTCAAGCCAGCTTTTCACAACTTTCCTCACATAAAATAAACATATTTTTATTGCTATCATGCGATGTAAACGAAAATCAGAGAATTATATCCATGATTTTCTAACAGGCGGATAAAAATAATTTTGGTTAAAATCGCAAAAATCAAAAATTATGCAATTGAAAGTGAGAAATATGGTAAAATTATTGAAATTTCTTACGTGAAATTTTATCAATCAAGCGGAAAATTTTACTTACATACAGTTAAGTCAACGTAAAATAAAGTTTTACGTTGTAAAATTCTATAAAAGTCAACGTAAAACTTATAGTTTGACGTTGACGTTTTTCAAGCCCACGTTGGCGCACGTTTTTAAGATAATTAATTTAGTGTCCGTCTTGCGATTAGGACAGTAACAATTACTCTTTATATTTTCCATTATAAATAAAAAACATAGTGATTTAGATACGAAAACGGAATAATCGGAAAGATGAGTTGGAAACGTGATTTTCTAAGAGATCGCAAAAAAGATGGGATTGGATACATAACATTGAAAAAATGTGCATTGTATATTGAGAAATAATGCGATAATGAAATATTGTCCGATGTTAAAAAAGTTTCTAAAATTACATTCATTCACAAGTGAAATATTTTTATTCAGATCCTAATAGATATTTTTGTTGGGCTCACGTTGGCTACTTTAGCTAACTAATTATTTAATAGAAGTCTGCTGGCCAGTTGACTTATCATATACGTTCACTTACACGAATATGGCCCATCGACTTTCTTCGCATTCACACTTTCTTAGCCATTGACGTGGTTGCGTCACCTTGACGATTTAAGCCGCGCGAGAGTTGGGCTTCGCCACGCCGAAACAGTACCAGACAGTTTGTATTTCCGCAGTCAACCACGGCCTTATGAAAAGTGGATGAGTTAAGACGGGCGGTGAGTTTCGTCGGGACGACTGAGCGGTGGGCCTTAAAGTACCCCATTCGAACCTCGGTGCGGGTCTACACCCCTGGGGGCCATTCCCTGCCCGTATCTCCTCTTATCTCACCCTCCATCACTCATTCACTGTCTACAAAGTTCACTGTTCCCCTCCTACCTCTCTTCTTTTCCGATAAACAACCTTTTTGACCTCCTCACCTTACGCCCTCTGAATACGTGCAAAGCAGACCTTGCCTGAAAATGCCAAACCCCTACTACGACCCCCTCCCCCCCTCCTCTTTCTCACCGTTTCATCGTATATAAGGTGAATCGTCGTCGTCAACAATTCTTTCTGTTCCGGGGTTCACTATGAAGAGGACGTGATAGATATTTAGGGCTGCGGTGCGTGAAATTCGTGAAATAGTCTGCGATCGGAAGTCAAGAGCTAGGAACAGCAGCGGCCTTCCGGCGTTGAAGAGGTGAGTGTAACAAATGTCAAATATAGTGTGATAATGTTAAGCTAAGTGTGTGCCTTATGAATAGTTAATTGAAAGTCGCAGTATTCACGCGTGGAACATTATGATTCTATGCATGGTGACTTCAACGTGCGAAATTCGCAAAAAGACTCTTCATCAAGCACCACCATATTTTAACTTGTAACTTTCGTGTCATAGTTGAATACACTTGAATGATTTCATTTCTCTCTTTCAGAGGTAAACTGTTTCCACTGGCTGATTTCCAAGAAACCAATTACACTCATAACGAATGCAGGTTGTAACTAGTTTCCTTTGATTCTCGATAATTTCTTCCTGGGATTTCATTTCTGAACTCTCTCTACTTATCACGTGGGTCACCCAGTGCTTGGCTCCTTATACAGAACTGGCTCTCAGCGAAGGATCATCACTAACCTCACATTTAGTCACATATCTTGTCTTCTTTGGTGCTATTTTTAGCTCAACATTCCCTCTCAAAGTTTCCTAGTGTTTTTTTCTTGGCGTATGCATTCAGAGAAGTTTCTTTTGTTGCTGATCTTTCTTCCCTACTGTAATTAGGGAAGTAAAAATTTTAATATACAAATTATTTGAAACCAAATGATGCCGATTCGCATTTTCCAGAGCTGTAAATTTACTGGCACCCTTGGTAACAGTAAGACATTGTCTTAGTGTTGCACCCTTGGCTGTTTGTTAATTTGCAGGGAAATCAAGGCTTCACAATCATCATCAGTGAGTTTAACTTATTCAAATTCCTATAATCCCATAATATTTCAGCCTAGGGTTTAAAAATCGAGCTGAAATATTCACACTTTCCTCGACTACACCAGTCCTCTGGATGTTTCTTCTCGGATGGTACTCGCAATCTCATCCCATGGTGTACAGGCTCGTAATGTGGTCTTCGAGGTACCTGTTTAACGTAACTCTAATAGGAAGTCGTTAAATGATTCGTATTATTATGCCTATGAGCCTAATATCTTCATTTGCCTATTTCCCCTAAATTTCCTTAACTAAAATATTCTGCTCATAACATTCATCATCTCTTATTCGTGACCCGGTATCTTGTCCTATTCTTTCAACATCTCCATTCCTTCGCGACTCTTCACATGTCTCATTTCAAACTTTTGTTGCCATGCCTAAAATAGGCCGTAATGTTAATGTTCATCCGTTAACGGATACTCATTTTAAAAATATAGTTCTCCTTGCGCCCCTTTCATTGCTGAGTTGCCACCATATTGCTATAAGAATAACCACAATAATTCTCAAATGTTAAAAACATTACGTGAACTGAACACTCATCGCCACCATTACTGCTGAAGGAGACGGCCGTTTCCTTAGAAGAAAGAAGATCCTTCGCTCCAGCATTGGTGTGTGAAGTGTAACGAAGAAAGTGTTACTGTGATTTCTTTATAGTGCATGGCCATTCTAGTGATTGTGAATTGGTGCAAAGTGTTTGATATTCGTGTGCACCGAGGGATCGGCGATGGAAAGCTACGCAGTGCTGCCACCGGTGGACCTTGCTGTAAATACCCAGGTAGGGATTCGACTCCTCTCCGTGCGCATGAAGTTGGATAGAGGGCTCTTTCGCGCAATCTCCCATCTATCCATCTATTTTGCGCACACAGGTGAAGTGTGTAGGGTTCTGCGTTAGTTTCAGACAAGGCATCCTTCGCGGTAGGGCCACCGTCGTGGCTTAAGAGGCACTAACTTCACTTAGAGAATTGGAGGGAGAAATTAGTGATTTTAGCCGATGAAATATAGGTAGGCAATTAGTGACTGGTTCCAATAAATTACCGAAAGACACAATATACATAGGTACAGGTCATCGTTAACGTAACGAGGTATTATGTACAAGTGGACTGCTTAATATTCCGTTACGTCAATGTAATAAAGTATCAAGCACTGAATAGCATTGCTTGATATTTTGTCACATTCGCGATGGGGTATGAAGAACGTGGAGTACTTCACATTCCGTCGTGCTGAAAATGTTCAAATTCTCATTTCGTAAGTTTCAAAATTTTATCGAAATTCCATATAAATGTAAACTCCGCAATTACTTTTCTTTACTTTTTTCCGAAGGCAGTGTTTCCCTTGCTTGAAGGGCACTGCAACATGGCACAGTATGACGTCTCTCTCTGCAGAGATCTGTTGGAGACATGCATGAGTGGCGTGATGGACCGGCCATCGGCCTTCGTCTCCTCTTTGACGAATGCCGGAAGTGGGTTCCAGTGAGCTGGCTCGGTACCTCATAGGGTAGCGCCAGGAAACCCGAGCAAACTTTCTTTCTTACTTTTACAATATCTTCATTCAATAATCGTATGTACTAATAAGTAATTTCAATTTTTCACATCCTCTTTCCTCCTTGTAGAAATCCTTCGTGATTAACACTCCTTATCTAACAAGACGCGTATTTTAACGGATATCTCATTTAAGCAAGGACTCATACGTGAACATGCTTAGACTGCAGTGAAAGTGTAAAACAATTGTGCTCTTTCTCAATGCTACAGATTTTATTGATTGCACAAAGCTAATCAAAGCACATTTCTCTTATATTCCGGTATATATAAGCAATTTAAACCATTAATGTACTCAAATACTTGTCATATTGATGTCAAAATGCGCCAGTGTTATACGGAATGTCCTTAACCAATCAATGACTGATACACGCTCGTGTTGTGTCACCGACAGAATTAATTCTTCCCCAGATAATTTAACACAAATTGCCGGTACAAAGCTGCAGCAGCACAGGAGCTGAATATGCAGTTCATTTCTGTGTAGGACTTTTTAAAAAATAAAAACTTAATCCTAGGGAACTCGTAACTCCCAGCCTGCTCCTATCGAGGTGAACTATCACATGCCTATCATACGTAAGGAATGCGGGATAGTGCTTCTCTGGACAAAACCTTTCGAATTAAAGCTTGTTTGGGCCCTCGAGCCGGAAAAGTGTTGCAGGATAGAAATTCATCAGGTGTACATCCCATTTATATTTAAATTCAACATCGTATTTCTGCGAAACACACTAAAATATTCTCTCAAAAATTCACGGAACGTTCCTATATCTCGGTAAATTTCTCGCTATTGCATATGACCGTAGAGGACAGGATCTGGAGGATCACATAGTTAAAATATTAAACGGTAACGCTCTCAGTAATAGTCCTTCATATTACGAGATCTACGTGGTCGTCATAAAGATCTTCTATTATTCCCTGTGCCATTTCAGAAAACAGCTCTTTTAAACACTAGCTTCACAATCACTTTCCGACTCGAACCTTTCTGGCTTTTCTTTTTATCGTTAATCCAAGAGAAATCAGTTCATCTACATCTACATCTACAAAATACCCTGCAAGCCACCTCAGGGGTGTGTGGCAGGGGGTGAGTAATCACCAACATAAATCACACTATATCCTAAAGTTAGTGTAACTACGACTAATTATGCATCAGCACAAATCGCTAATGCTTGTCACGAGGCGAAGCCTCACAAGCATGCAACACTACACTACAGATGTCATCAAAATGGAGAGTGACCTCAATATACATGCATTCTACAACTACACAGATGGACAGGGACTCAAGACCCATGTAGAAAACATGCTAGGCGTGCTGTTAGTATGTACTAGGTAACAGTAAAGGATTCAAGTATTAGGAGTACTACAACTACTAAGAGCTACACTACCTAACGACAAACCTAGATAAAAGTCTCATGGCAGCTATTATGGTCTCTTATCGTTCGTGGGAAAAATGACATCTTAAATCTATCCGTTCTGCAGTCTAGTTCCCTAATTTTACTCTCATGATCTGATCTACCGTAGTATGTCGGATTTCGTAAAATATTATCAACGTCGTCAGAGAATAGACCGGTTTGGAACTTACATAATAGATTTAGTCTAAATTTTAATCGACGGTCTGAAAGCTTTTCCCATCCCAGTTGCTGCAAAAGGTCAGTAACACTAACGAGATTATCATAACGGCCTTTAACATATCTTGCCGATCTTCGCTGCACGCGTTCTAACTCAGTTTCCAAGCCTATCTCATAAGGATCCCAAATACTGGCGGCATATTCTAAGTGGGGTCTAACGAGGGAGAAGTAGCTGATTTCCCTAACTTTATCGTCACACTTGCCAAGTACTCTTTTAACAAATCCCAATTTACGATTAGCTTGACCGGTAATTTCTCGAATATGTTTACTCCACGATAGATCATTAGTCAGTTTAACTCCGAGGTACTTAACCGATTCTACGGTGTCTAGTTTTATGTTGTTTATGCAATAGCTGTTACAAGGAGCGTTTTTCCGTTTCCAAAAATTCACATCAACGCATTTTTTCAGGTTTAATTCTAGCTGCCACGCATCGCACCACTCTTGTATTGCCTCGAGGTCCTTAGTTAGCGCTTCCTTGTCATTGAAGCTACGAATTTCTCTATACATCACTGCGTCGTCGGCAAATAATCTAAGCTTACTGTCAACTTTGTCACCGATGTCGTTTATGTACAAAAGGAACAGAAGCGGGCCTATGACACTTCCCTGTGGAACACCCGATGTGACTTCAGATGGAGTTATAAGCCAAAGTGGCAATCATTTCGGACCAAATTTAATAGTATTATTTACAATTTCCTCCGGATCCTCCAACGGTACGCTAAGTCGGGTGCTGTAACACAAGCCCAATACCAGTTTTCTAAATTTGTAAACAATCAGAATGCTTTGTGTGCTCTGCCGATTGAAGAACAGTGCGAGAAATTAAGAATCTCTTTAAAAGTGAATGATGCTCCGTGAATGATTGATTTGTTTATCTTTGACCCTTTGTAAAATGTAACACGAAGTTTGATATCTTACGGGCATAACCGGAATTTTCCATTAAACATAAAACTTATTATAACTGATTTATGAGAACTAAATGTGTTCCTTGGGATCTAAACGAATCCATGACCGTATGCTGATGCCTAGACGACCGACTGCTTGCAATATCATGCCAGTTTTTTTTCTCTAATTTATATCTGAACACGTTCCCAAAGTCAAAAAAACCACTATCAGCATTATTGCTGTTCACTTGCTCCGTCTTTGCATCTTCGTAAAAACAAGCCGCGTAGGCTTTTCCTGCTCGTATAACTAAATTATAAGATGGCCTAGATTCTACAAGGTCATCAAATAATTTGGTGTTAACATTTTTCAATTTGTCACAGATAATTTTGTCTTGTTTTTTACTTTAACCTGTTGCTTGGTTGTGCTTCTGCGTCTGTTACAACATTTTAATGAAACCATGAGTTTGAAAAATAAATATTTGTACTTGATTCGTCAGAGAAAAAACTTCAGTAATTTCAAGTTTATCACTCGCCTCTTCATATTACCCAAATAATGCATCATGTGCCATTCGGAAGCATTGCCAACAGCCAAATACTTGCTTTATTTTTTGAAGGACAAGTGCCATCTTTTTTCCTAATTACTCAAATTAATTTGCATTTACCGAAGGTTACCATTAGTAAAAACCTATGGTTTCCCTAGGTCTCGTCTCGCAATGTAGGAGTGGGTGCTTTCACGAAGGTAACCGCTGTGCTGGCGGGTGGGCGACATTTTTAAGGACGGGAGTAGGGAGGGCGGAGGGGAGGCACATACGGCACGAAGTATGAATACATCACACCACACCTTCGCTGAAGCAGTTCTTCGGAAATCAGGACTAAAGCGTAAAAAGGGAAAACTGGTATGTTGGAATGGAACATTCAACCGTCGTTCCAGTCCCGAGGGCACGGGAACCACGGGTAGCGGGAATCGTGGGTCAAGTGTTCATTTTTTTGGTGGAGCAATTTCTCGAGCTACGACGGCTGACAGTTAACGGATGTTGTTAAACTTAAAGTGCATATCATGCCTACGAATCGTTCGTATCCTTTCGGTATGAAGGTTTTTATATTTGATTGAGTTGAAGTTAAGCCTTAAGACTTTTTCCGTCGTTGGACATTGTCAATATAGTGTTCAAAATGAAGTAATATTAGACAGTAGGTAATCACTTCTCAGGGAGGGATTATAATTTTTGAACTGCGAGGTGATCAAAGTTTTATGGAAAATAGTCCTGAACAACATCAGTATTACATTTTGTCGGGTAACAATAGTGATCTATATAAACAGGTAATGCAAACAGGCCTTGATGCAAAAAATTGCACGATTTGTCACATTCAAGGAAACTTACTGGTGCGGTTTCCTAATTCATAGGTCTATATTGTTCATGAATAATCTCATCCCGGTTATTTATAAAGTCAATGAAAAGTGTTAAACAAACTTCACATCCAAAGATCTACGTTAGCAATATTTTACCCTAAAATACATCTGTAAGTGATGCAAGGTCCGTGAAATCGGATATAATTCATGAATTTTCATTAGTTTTTAATTAATTTTAGCCGCGGATAGTGCAATCTTATGAATTAGAAAGAGGATTGCACGAAGTAAACATACTTTGAACTTAATGTCTTTCATGATATTATCTCTTAACTCATTATTAATTTTGGAATCAAGGCATCTGTTAAAATATTAAACTGTCAGTATTTACAAAAGCACTTATCAGGGATTATCTCTTGAAAATGAATTTACGGATCGCTCTATTAAAATTTAAAATCAGCTTGTGTTAATTTCTTTGACGTGTTAATTGGCGCACTCGATGTCGTACACCGAAGTTATACACCTAGCTGAAGTTCGCCGAGAAATGAGATGGCTTGGTGCTGCGACTGGCTAACACACTTGAACGCCAATTGGGAGATCCGGGTTCGAATCCCGGTCAAGTCAAATGATTTCTTCATGGCGAATTTTCAGTCTTCGTTGAATAACACGTCCACCCGTGAGCGTGACTGCGCACCACATCATTTATGTAAATGCAATAATTGGAAATACATCAGTTAGTCGTCCTAACGCAGGGGCCCTCAAACATTTTAATCAGTTGACCCCTTCATAGAATATTTGCCAACTTATCGACCCCCAGATGAAGTACAAGGTGTGATCAAAAAAAGACCGGACTGATTTTATTCTGCACAAACCGTTCAACGGATCGAAACGAGACACAGTGCGCTATCTAGCGACACATCTGACGACTAAAATGAGAGATGTTTCGTTTGTTTACGTCGAGTCGTTACGCTGCAGCAGCGGTAAGTGTCTTAACCTGTTCGTCGCCCCGTGCAACGGCAGCAATGAAGGAGCTAGAGGAACAACGTGTGTGCGTGAAATTTTGTTTCAAACTTGGCAAAAGTGCTGCGGAGACATTTGGAATGATTCAACAAGCCGACACAGAGTTTCTTAAAACCATCGTAACCGGTGACGAAACCTGGGTTTACGGTTATGATGTTGAGACAAAGGCCCAGTCTTCTCAGTGGAAGGGTCATCATTCTCCGCGACCAAAGAAAGCTCGCATGTCCCAGTCCAATGTGAAGGTCATGCTGGTGTGTTTCTTCGATTGGCAAGGGCTGATTCATTACGAATACGTCCCTCAAGGTCAAACCGTCAACAAAGATTTCTATTTAGAGGTTATGAAGAGGTTGAGGGTCGCAGTAAGCCGAAAGAGGCCGGACATGTGGAGAAACAATGCATGGCGTTTCCACCACGATAACGCGCCGGCTCACACGGCGCTGATCGTGACGAGAGTTTTTCGCCAAAACCATAACTTCTGTGATCCTGCAGCCATCCTACTCTCCAGACGTGGCTCCATCAGACTTATTTTTGTTTTAAAAGTTAAAATCAACCTTGAAAGGGCGCCGATTCGACTCTATTGCGAACATGAAAACTAATTGTACGGCGGACCTGAAGAGGATCCCTAAGGCGGCTTACCAGGCAGGGTTCGAGAGCTGGAAGAAATGTTGGCAAAGGTGTGTCGTCAGCCAAGACATGTACTTTGAGGGCGACAAATTCGATTAAGCTGTATCCGTCGAAATAAACAAGTTATAAAATCAGTCCGGTCTTTTTTTGATCACACCTTGTATTTAACAAAAATAATAAATACTTTACATTGCTGATGCTAAAAAATAGGGCAACTCGCATAGCAGTTGAACGAAAGAATTAATAGTTCATATATCTTATAAAAGCCACCCATTAACATAACCCCGACCCGACATTATTCGACCCCCTTTCGACCCTCGTGTATCAATCGACCCCTGGAGAACTCCTCATCGACACCTTGAGGTCGATATCGACCACTTAGAAGACTCCGTGTACTAAAGCGACAATGTTGGGTTTATTCTCCGCGATTGTGGCATATCATGCACGACCACGCCTCCTGTGCTGCTATGTAGACGGGTGACGAGAACCTCTTGTTCGCATAAACCCCCGCTGAAGTTCACCTTGAATGAAGTTGGCTTGGTGATGTGACTGGATAACACACCTGACCGGCGATTGAGAGATCAGTTCCAATCCTGGTCAAGTATAATAATTTATTCATGAAGAATTTGTCTTCGGTGTAAAACTCCACACCCGTGCGCGTGACTGCGTACCACATCATTTGTAAACGCAATGATTGGAAACAATGATTAATGGATGCTGAGATGTGCAGATATGTGCTAACATGGATTGTCTTAACACGGCACCTTAATAAGTGAGAAAACCATATTATATCTCAGCTCCAAAAGGGATGGTTCAACCTTCGCGCAACACCAGGCAATACGAGGACACTCACCCCCTGTATGTTCAGACCGTCGATTAAAATTTAGACTAAATCTATTATGCAAGTTCCAAACCGGTCTATTCTCTGACGACGTTGATAATATTTTACGAAATCCGACATACTACGGTAGATCAGATCATGAGAGTAAAATTAGGGAACTAGACTGCAGAACGGATAGATTTAAGATGTCATTTTTCCCACGAACGATAAGGGACCATAATAGCTGCCATGAGACTTTTATCTAGGTTTGTCGTTAGGTAGTGTAGCTCTTAGTAGTTGTAGTACTCCTAATACTTGAATCCTTATTTGTTACCTAGTACATACTAACAGCACGCCTAGCATGTTTTCTACATGGGTCTTGAGTCCCTTTCCATCTGTGTAGTTGTAGAATGCATGTATATTGACGGTCACTCTCCATTTTGATGACATCGGTAGTGTAGTGTTGCATGCTTGTGAGGTTTCGCCTCATGACAAGCATTAGCGATTTAGCTAATGCATAATTAGTCGTAGTTACACTAACTTTAGGGTATAGTGTATTGCATGTTGGTGATTACTCACCCCCTGCCACACACCCCTGAGGTGGCTTGCAGGGTACTTTGTAGATGTAGATGTATGTAGCGAGTGATCTTGGTATGTATTTCATGGTTACAGAATGAATAGAGATATGCAAAGTACTTGCTGCGCCCGAATAGTACTCATAAGGCGTCATCTTAAATTAAAGATGGATATCTGTTGACTATTTACAATTAGCCCGTTGCTGTGACTTGGGTGAAAGAAATTCCCAAATCACATTATTAACAGCCCCGTGTGTACAGTTAGAGTATCAGGACCTTTATTTAAAACTTACAACGAAAAGCATAAAATACCTAAAATACTTGGCTCTAGTTTCTCAACTCGTTAAAGTTATAGCCTATTGTGACATGAAGGCTACTAGATATATTTTTTCGCAAAACGAAAGTGTTGACACTCGGAACTATAACTGCGCTGTGAAAAAACGTGACGAGAAGAAAACTAGCTAAGATGAATCCTAATACTAACTTGATTATTGCTCATTCTCCACGGTTGCCGAATGTAACTTACGAATGTATCAATTACGTTCAATGTGAATTTACACGGCTTCTTATTTTTTTTCAGTGCGATCATCGAAGATATAAGAGGGGGAAGTGACTGGAGCAGTACTGCTGCACATGGAAAGAGACTGGGGGCAGGCGCAAAAGAGCAAGATTATTTGGTCGTGCGGTGGAAGGTAAATATTCTTTCGTCCATTTCTATTTTAGATATGCGCCTCGATCGAGGTATTAACGAGTCATTTTTCCCTGTCATTATGCAAACTTATTACCCCTCCTCGGTTAAACTCTAATACGTGGGGCAGAGACCAGGTAGTTGCAAGATGGGTAGGGTCCAAGCTCGCGAGGGTCCTAATCCCCAACCCTATCCCGAGCTCTGAGACCCAACGCCGGCATCTCTCCTCGACCCAACCAGCGGGAGGCTCCCTCGCCAAAACCAACCGTGCTCACTACAATTTAAACTTTAACTGCGTCATATAACAACAAATTAATATTTTCATCGCACTCCCGATAATTGTGGGAGTAAGTACATCTTTTAATCGTCGTTTTACGATGAAAATCAACAATTTTGTGAACATTGCTAAAAACGTGGTCGTAAACAGCGGGAAATATGGCAACAACGCAGCGGTCCCCCCTCAAATTATCCCTTTCTTTTGAGTAGAGTAAGCTTGCAAAAGTTTTTGACGGGTGTAGTTTTTCAAGTTAATGTTATTGACATCAGTGAGCGATGGGATTCGTAGTATTAATCTAGTTTTAAGACTCAGTGATGTAAATGTGCTCAGAAAGAAAATAAACTGACTATTTGCCAGTTTTTGTCAGCCTGTGTCGTTTTCTAATTAAGAGCCACAAAGATGTGTAAAAGGCTGCACTGTAAATCGATTGAATTAAAAAAAGTGATAGAAACAGCCTTATACATACAACTGGGCTGTTTTTTTCGCACAAGACATTCACTTAGACCTTAATCACATGCATCAACATATTTTTTATGTTACTGCTGAAATAATCTTTTCCTTTAACTCTCCGTATGCCAGTATCAAGCCGAAATCCGAAGCCGAAGCCTAAACAACCAGGTGCTAGGTGGTTTTTCTTTCCGAAGTTCCCACTAGTATTACAAATATTTATATGAAATGTATTACTTTGTGCCCTAATGAAGGGGCCTGGGATCTCATGTTCCCTAGGTTCAAGTGGTTGCTATAGTATAAAAAACAGTTGCTGATTTTCACCATATCATTGAGAGCACGGACGCTGAGTAATAGGAACAGAAAGTTGGTTATCGAATGAAATTGCGGATACCGGCATAGTGATATTAGTGAAAACCATTGTACTGACTATACATGGAATACTTTTCTTAGCATCACACGACTAGCCATAACTAGCGCAATACCAAGTAAATTTAAAAAGGTGAATACTGAACCTAGGTGGTATAATGCGGACGTCCGGAAATCTCTCAAGCGACAACGAATCTGGCACGCAGAAATGAAGACCGCACGTCAGGTTCTCCCCGAACAGGAGTATAAGAATTTATGCGAAAAATACAAGAAAGCGAAAACTGCAGCCAAGGCGGCCTTTCAAAAAGCATTAACGGAATTCAAAAATAAAATATGGGGCAAATATTTAGAGGATAAACCAAAGGTATTTTGATCGTACACACCAAAGGCTGCAAATCATTAGTAGCATCACTAAAGATCAACCTAGGAGAAAGAGCGAACAACAAATTAGATAAAGCAAATATTCTCAACGCCTTTTTTCAAAGCGTCTATACAACATGCTCTCCAAATAACACCGCTGCAATGCCTAGGCTATATAAGCACTCAATGCAGTCTATTAATATCACTACATCTACATCTACATATTACCCTGCGAGCCACCTCTAGGGTGTTTGGCAGGGGGTGACAAGTCACCAAAATGCAGCATGCAAGCGGACCGCCACATGCACACCGCACGGTCATGAATATTAAGGATACTAACCAATTCCATCATTAACTAAAAACCATCATACAGCATGCAAGAGAATCCCCACATGCACGCCACACATGTGATGACACATAATATTCTACATGCTACTTAAGAGGGCAATCTGCCTATGAAGCTAGAACATGCAAAACATGCTGTTAGAATCACCATAAAACTCCGCAAACATGCTTTAAGAAATACATAAGTTAGTAAGCTACACTACCAGTCAACAAATCTATTTCTAAGTCCTTACACAGCCGTTATAGTCTCTTATCGCTCGCGGAAAAAACGACATTTTGAATCTATCTGTTCTACAGTCTATCTCTCTTATTTTATATACATAATATATTTAGTCTTGTTTTCAATCTACGGTCTGACAGTGATTCCCATCCGAGTTGTTCTAAGAGGTCAGTAACACTAACAAGACTATCGTAACGGCTTTTCACGTACCTGGCTGCTCTTCTCTGTACACGTTCTAACTCTGTTTTTAAGCCTGTTTCATGAGGATCCCAAACACTGGAAGCATATTCTAAATGGGGTCTAACGAGGGAGAAGTAGCTTATTTCTCTCACTTTGTCGTCGCACTTGCCTAGAATTCTTTTAACAAATCCCAATTTACGATTAGCTTGACCTGTTATTTCCCGAATATGTTTATTCCACGATAGATCATTATTGAGCCTAACTCCGAGATATTTTACGGATTCTACCGTCTCTAATTGGGTATCCTGAATGAAATAGCTCTGTTGTGGGGAGTTATTTTTCCCCCAGAATTTCATTACTACGCATTTTTTCAAATTTAACTCTAGCTGCCACGCATCGCACCATGCTTGGATTGCAGTAAGGTCGTTTGTTAGTTTATCCTTATCTTCACTGCTACGGATTTCCCTGTATACTACAGCGTCGTCTGCAAATAATCGAAGTTTACTGTCTATTATGTCACCAATATCGTTGATATAGAGTAGGAAGAGGAGTGGGCCTATGACACTACCCTGAGGGACGCCAGATGTGACTCTAACTTCGTTGGAGGCTACGCCGTCTAATACTACTCTTTGCACGCGATCGCTCAAAAGTTCTCTGATCCAGGAAATTACATCATCGTCTAGGCCGTATGATTTTAGTTTTACTAATAACTTTCCGTGGGGAACTTTATCAAATGCTTTTTTGAAATCAAGAAAAATCGCGTCCACTGGAATGTTGTCCTCTCCGGAGACTAAAATATCGTGGGCAAACAGCGCTAACTGAGTTTCGCATGATCTACCTTTCCTGAATCCGTGTTGAGTTCTCATTAACAAGTTATGCGTGTCTAGGTGTTTCATTACTGAGCTGACAACAATGTGTTCAAGGATTTTGCATGAAATGGACGTTAAAGATATCGGTCTGTAATTACATGGCTGTTCCTTGTCTCCACTTTTGAATATGGGCGTTACATTGGCAATTTTCCAGTCATTTGGTACTCCGTGTTGCTTTATGGATTTTGTGAATATTAGCTGCAAGTAGGGGGCAATTTCTGACGCTAGTTCTTTATACACGCGAGAAGGGATTTCGTCTGGACCAGGTGACTTATTTGGACTGTCGTGGAATAGAAAGTCATCTGAAATCCATTAATTTAAAAAAATATGACCCGGTCCCTGTCAAATTCCCGCCCGAGTTTACAAAGAATTAGCATCAGAAATAGCATCTGCATCTACAAAATACCCTGCAAGCCACCTCAGGCGTGTGCCAGGGGGTTAGTATTCACCAACATGCATTACACTATACGCTAAAGTATGTGTAACGACGACTAATTATGCATTAGCATAAATCGCTAATGATTGTCACGAGGCGAAGCCTCACAAGCATGCACTACTACACCACAGATTATATCACAATGGAGAGGGACCATTAATATAAATGTATTTTCCAACTACACAAATGGACAGAGACTCAAGATTTATGTAGAAAACATGCACGGCGTGCTGTTAGTACTAGGTAACAGACAAGGATTCAAGTATTAGGGAGTACTACTACTACTAAGAGCTACACTACCTATCGACAAACCTAGATAAAAGTCTCATTGGCCGCTGTTATGGTCCCTTATCGTTCGTGGGAAAAATGACATTTTAAATCTGTCCGTTCTGCAGTCTAGTTCTCTAATTTTCTTCTCATGATCTGATCTACCGTAGTATGTCGGATTTCATAAAATATTATCAACGTCGTCAGAGAATAGACCGGTTTGGAACTTACATAACAGATTGAGTCAAAATATTCGCCTCGTGACAAGCATTAGCGATTTATGCTAATGCATAATTAGTCGTAGTTACGCTAACTTTAGGGTATAGTGTAATGCATGTTGGTGAATACTCACCCCCTGCCACACACGCCTGAGGTGGCTTGTAGGATATTTTTTAGATGGAGGTAAAGCTGTAAGACTATGGAATTCCCTCCCTCAATATACTCGTCAAGCATCGTCCATAAATTCATTCCAGTCAAAATAATTTCAATATCTCTACTCATGCTCAAATTGATAACTCTGATATTGTTACATGTTATATTTCTTTTCATATTTTTTATTGATATATAATGTAATTTTAGAGAAAGGCTATGTTCATTTAATCCAATATGTATTTTTGATTTTATTTTGTTGGTGATATCATTTATTTTATATCAAGGCCAAATCAATAGATCAACAAATGCAATGTTATTTAGTAATTTTCTCACTTTTTTGTATTGTTCCACTTGAGCTTAAGGGACATGAGATCCCAGGGCCCTTCATTAGCGCACAAAGTAATACATTTTATATAAATCTTTGTAATACTAGTGGGAACTTCGGAAAGAAAAACCACCTAGCAACTAATGGTTTCGACTTCGGATTTTGGCTTGATACTGGCATACGGAGAGTTAAAGGAAAACATAAGTTCAGCAGTAACATTAAAAATATTTTGATGCATGTGATGAAGGGCTAGGTGCATGTCTTACGCGAAAAAAAACAGCCCAGTCGTATTTATAACGCAGTTTCTATCACTAATTTTACGAAGTTGTGGGTACATATACATCCACATACGAAAATCTAGTAAACGACATCTAGCCAATATCATTTATTCGTACGCGATGCGGAAGTAAGTATATGAACATCTTCAGCCGAGTAAGGCCTGAAGAAGCTCTAAACTTTTCCATGACTCTGCAATAGTTTATCGCTTGGTGATTCAATAGTTGAGCCTTGACTTGTGATGTGAATTCAATCGATTTACAGTGCAGTCTTTTACACAGCTTTGTGGCTCGCGTTCTATCTGAATTAGAAAGCGACACAGGTTGACGCAAATAGGCAGTTTATTTCTTTTCTGAGCACATTCACAGCACAGTGTATTATAACTAGATTAATACTAGGAATAACGGTAATGGTAAAAGCTACACCCGTTAAAAACCTCTGCAAGCTTACTCAACTTAAAAGAAAGGGAAAATCTGAGGGGGACCGCTGCGTTGTTGCCATATTTTCCGCTGCTCATTACCACGTTTTTAGCTATGTTCGTTAAATTGTTAATTTTCATCGTAGAACGACGATTAAAAGATGTACTTACTCGTACAATTATCGGGAGTACGATGAAAATATTAATGTTGTCATATGACGTAGTTGTTAAAGTTTAAATTGTAGTGAGCACGGTTGGTTTTGGCGAGGGAGCCTCCCGCTGGTTGGGTCGAGGAGAGATGCCGGCGAGGGTCTCAAAGCTCGGAAAAGGGTTGGGGATTAGTACCCTCGCGAGCTCGGGCCCCACCCATCTTGCGACTACATGGTCTCGGCCCCACATATTCGAGTTTAACCCCCTACTCAAATACTTCGTGTGCGTTTTTCAATAATGCTAGGGCATCGTCTAACTCGCACAATCTTAAAATCAACGATTATTTCCTAAAAATCTTTTTCCTTTTTATAATACTCACTACTCATAAGAAGCAGAATTTAAGATTACGGAGTATTCATTTAAAGCAATAAGGCTTCGCCAAAACTTCGCTACTGTAGCCTTAGTGAAATTAAATGTTAATTTAACGCAGGCCCTGGTGGCGGCGTGGTAATATCCTCTCCTGATAATAGGGTCGCGGGTTTGAGCCCCGCCTGGATCAGTTTTTCGCCTAACCAGGGCATAGGTGTTTCTGTTGAACAGATAATGGGTGCTGCAAGCTCTGGTGGTTCGGCTCCTGTGAAACCTGACAGGACAAAGGCTTATCTGGATCGCAGGGGCATGCGGACCACGAGAATCGTCAGAATGCAAAAAAAAATTATTACTATGCACTATAAATGAAATGTGAGTTAAGTGCTTCGTATGCTATGGGAAAATTTGCGAATTACATTTATTTGAGGTTTCATATTTCGAGGTCTTATCTCCTCAAGCGGACCTTCCCTTTAATTTCCACTTTTGTATGTCCCTCACAAGTAAATGTCGTCTCGAGGCTTGGCCTACTCATCTCAAATTTGTCTGCCTAAAAGTGCTTCTAGAGATGATCGGTATTTGCATGACCTTTCTTCCTGCTTTCCAAGTGTCCATATCTGCAAGCCATAATGCAATACACTTGATACAGTTTTGCAAGTGTATATCTACAATCCTAATTAATAATTTTATTTAACAGAGTAAAACAGCTGTTTTTTTCTTTTCTTCTATTCATTTTTGGTCCTTTATTACAAAATACACAATTTCTCATTGCTTTTCTCATGATTTAGCCCAAATGGCCCAAAAAAGAGAAAATAGAGATTTAAGGGATGTAATTAAGGAATGGATGGGACCTGTTTTACGTAGGAGGGGAGGGGAGGGATGAAAGGAGATCCCCCAGTATATTTGAAACTCTAAATTCGGTGTCATTTCGGAGCTACGTGCGTCCAAAGTTGGCCAAAACCAATTTCCTAAATCTATAAGTCAATATGAGATTTTTAGAGAATTGATGGCATAGGATATATTTGTAGGTAATTTATAGACCACTAATATTAGCCTTGGTAAGTAAGATTTTATTAATTTGCTATTGCAAGATTAACGAAAAACAGTCCAAAACTGTAATTTTTTAGATAAAATTATTTATCACGAAAGCAATTTAAGAAAGCGTTTCGATCATTTTAAAAGGAAAAGTTTCCAAATTTTTTAAGGTAACTTTTTTGTACATAATTTCCCGGGACAATTTCAAATGGATTATCTTCCAAAAATTATGTTTTGACTTGTTAATAAAACTCAATGAGATAATTAAATATTAAATTATTTCTTGCTCATATAAGAGAACTTTTTTAAAATGTACATTTAGAGCCACTACATACATCGTACATTGTTAGTTTGTAACTAAAATAAAAATCAAATGCTGCCTTTTATACAAATATCAAAAACAAAGAAGTGCCCTACGACCCATAGAGCGCGTTAGAAATTTATTTTTAAAAATCCAAATCCGCTTAGTGTAAAACAATTAGAAAGATACCCAACGGTATTAAGTAGTCAAAGACATATTTTCAACAGACAATTCTTGTCAATAAATGAGCTTTTTTGGTTAATTAAAATGGGATATACACTGTAGCGTTCTCGAAGCGACCGCAGCGGGAGTGGTAGTGGAGATAGCCGGACGAGAGACTCGCGTGAGACTAGAATTTCATGAAATGTCTATATTCGATGCCTTAAATACTGCACTTAACATCCATTCCTATTTTCTTTCTCGTCTCTATCCATTGTCATGCATCACAATGTACCCATGTCCTTGTAAAACTTAAACATTTTTAGTTTAGTGAAGCAATTCATGGAACGAACAAGGAGCAAGTACCATGTCGACTTGTTAATATTTAAGAAAAAATCTCCAGCCTTTTTACTCGGTTAATATTAGCTCACTCTGTCCGATTGTCTGTGAACGTAAAAACCCATTGAAGTCAAAGGTGTGGTGTTCGATTCCCTGTTGGGGGAATTATTTTATTCTTTTTTTCATAGCAGTTAACACTTCCATATTCACAAATGTTGTTTTCATCTTCGCATTACCCACTAAACATTGTTTTGCAATATTTTACTAGCTAATTATTCATTTAGGACGGCGATCAAAGCTAGCACTTAGCTCTTGGACGTTGTGGGAGATGGAACGTGGTGAGCCAACAACTTGTGATTTTCGCTATTGAATGTTCAACAATAAATAGAAATGTCAATACGAATAAATAATGTTCCTATTGGTTGTAGATTGTCGGGATAATTTGACATATCAGTGAAGATATAATGATTTCCTTTCACTAATTAAATTTATTAGCAATGTGATAGTACAATATGTAATGGTAAAGATACCATAAAACTGTGAAAAAATATAATAAAATACACTGAGAATACGAGACACTGAAACGTGACGTAGGGCATTTGAAATTTATGTGAGTGTAATAAAAACTTTGTTTGTAGGAGGTTATATTATTCATTAATATTTGCCCAAGGACAATTGTATTAGAAAGGACATCACAAGCACAAAGTGTATTGATCTAGTCTTGGAAAATCTCCTATCTAACTAATACCATACAATAGTGTTGAGGTAAATGGAGTTCAAATCCAGTCCCCTTGCCGACTTTTTACCCAAAACCAGACTTAACTCATCAGAAGTGCTTCAAACCTAAAACCACCAAGATATTATGTTTCATTGAAGTAGATTGAGCAGTTTGAGAGTTGTCTCATTGTGTGTATGTAATTATTTCTTCAATAGATAGTTTTTTTTCAGAGGTACAACTGACTAAAGCATCCAACAAAAATTTCAGTTATGAATTACTCTTTCTTTGATTTATAAATCCAGCCACTTAGAATATATTCTTCATTAAATTCATAATTTCCTCACACTACCAAACATTTGAACAGCTGTTGACATAAACTTCTGGCATCTCAAGCCATCTACTGCACCAGTGCCAATAGGGCGTGCTTACGACATGTGGTTAGATGCTCCACTGGAGGGGAGCAAGGAAGGGTCCTTCAGTCCTTGCACGATGTCAAAGAGGTCCTCTGCTTCGGTCAGCGTCCAGTCTCCGGCGTGAATCTTTTCATGCAATTTAATAATCTGGTTTATACACCTTCAGTAATGTGAAATTGATGACCCTGTGAAGCAATTCATTATTTAATTAAGATTAATGATAAATAGTTTCCATCTAACATTTCAATTCGTGCGTGGATGGTCATTGTTGGAACACTATTACCAATTATTCAAATCATTAAGGGAAAATTCAACAAGGTCCTCCGCTTGAGTACAAAGTTATTTTTAATTGCTTACAATCATATTTGCACTTAATTTCATTATTGCCGTGGGAATATATTTTTGGGTTCAAACTTGATCACTTAACGAATATTTCCGACGGTTGATTTACCCTTAAATGAATGTTTCGTGTCAAGAACTATCAATAGATATTGGTTCATCATTGATGTAAGGGATGTTTTCGAGAATTGTTTGAAAAACGTTGAAGATATAATTGATCACATTTCATTTTAATGACAATTTTTTAAGTAAAGATAATATTGATCAAACACTACTTCACTATTCTTGCTTCTTCGTGAAATTAGCAAAATATCAATTATGTTTTAATAACTCAAAAATTGGAATGATTGAGATAATTTTGGGTACCATTATTGCTAAGCTTACACATTATACACTTCCTTTCAATTTTTAACCCCAACCCTGACCAGTTCCAACCTTAATTTATCGCTAAATTTCATTTATGAAAGTTCAGCTATTTCTTCCTCTTTTTTTCTAGGTTAATGTTATAAATGGAAATGAATAGGCATTAGGAGGCACTTTTCTGCAGAAAAAACCTCAAGAATAGTTTTTAATGATAAAAGACACATTACTGCATTGTTCTTGAACATTCACATTGAATCTACCAGAAATAGGGAAAGACTCAAGGAAACATTTAACTACTGCCTGCATTAACTTCCTTCTCTTCTCCTGTCTTGCAGTTATCACATTTGTGTAGGACCACCGATATCATACCAGAGGGAGAGGACTGGAAGTCGGTGAGTTCGTGTGGACACGTGGCAGTTTGTCTCGGTGGCACAACCTTTTTCAGCTCCGGTGCACCAGTGCCATCGGAGGTTACCTTAGTCATGCGGTTGGACACTCCAGTGGAGAAGAGCGAGGCAGAGTTGTTCGGTCCTTAGAGATCCTCTGCTTCGGGCAGTGCTGGAAGTGATGGGAGGACCTGAAGTGAAGGAGGATAATGAAGGAGGCAGTCGGCTAGGCAGTCCTTTGGAACGAGTGTCTGCATTAGTTTTGCAAGCTTATTTAGAACTAAGATTGAATGAATTTCTAAACTGTAAAGAGAACATTTAAGTAATAAAGAACTGATAGCATCCATTTTTCTTAATTTTCTCCCGTACAAAAAATTGAGGAAATGAGAAAAAATCAGTCCACTGCGTCACATTTCTGTGGAATGGTTATTGGCTGAGGCTAACCACTACTTTCTGGGACTAAGCCGTGTGCATGGTAAATTTAATACCTACACCAAGGTAGAAATAGTTTCCTATTTCGTGTTTCTAAATTAAAGCTACCCAATAGTACATGTATCTCTGCTAAGAGAATATTTTTCATTCTTCCGACTAAGTTCATTGTCTGCCACTTGGAAGTATTGATTACAGGTAGTTGTTAAAAGTAGTCAAACGCAATTTGTTTAGGCCTTCTTGCAATGCTGTATTAATGGCACCAATGCAAGTATTTAAGTCGATACAGTTGCAAGGTGGTGTATATGTTAATGGGTTTTATATTTTCACTGTATAACTTGTATGTAGGTACATTAAATTCTGACTTGCGTTTTGAAATTACGGAGACCATGAAAAATGTGTACTATTAATTATTATTCCAGTCAGGATAATTAAACATCCATGGTTGATAAAAATCATGATACTGTTACTTGGGTTTTGATGTTACTCTGTTCGTTCTGCATTACTGGAGGTGCGGACCACTCGAAAGTTCAAAAGAGATATCCTTAACGTGTAAAGAGCTCTGCAGCTTTTCACTTTAATATGCTAGATCTGACCAGATGGCTTTGGCGCAGTCCGGTTGTAAGCAAAGGTTTATGTACTGGCCCAGTATCAGGCTCACAATACGTTGTAAGGCTAGTTGCTAGTTTCGTAAGGCAAGGGTCTACTAAAATAGCATACACGTGATGCGAGTATTAAGGATTTGTTAAGGAGGACATGATCATAGGAGCTCGAGTCATGAACCTACCCTAAGATTCAAACGAGCAGGTGCCAAAATATTGGCGTGATTGCACACGGGATGAAATTATTTTGTACATACATTGCCGTTTGCCAGCTGTTCCACCTGCTGTGAGTTTTACCATCCAAACGCCACCAATAGTGAAATAACATTGCCTTAATTTTCTGATTACTAATTTTTACCTCACATCCTTCATACTGTACATAGAAAAATTCTACGCCTTGGTTAAAGTTACTCGGCTGAAAGTCTACTACTTGTATGGTTATTCGTAAATCTATTAGATTTTAGCTGATACTCACCTACTTTCCTACTCAATTCTAACTCATTCCATGACTCTCCAAGTGATAATTATTACACTTAGAATTGAAAAATTCTATTACGTTTAACTCTTAAATAAATAAAGCTAAAAAAGCTTCACTACCGCCAAAAAGAATATATAAGCCAGTTACTGTTATCAAAGTATAGGAAATATCTCGAAATTAAACTTTACAGGAAGGGTAGTGGAGTCATGGTGGTTAAATGAATTTATTTTCTGCATATTTAATAGGTTTGGCACATAACAGGACAATATGGCACAATTACGGGCGAGGTTCCTTCATTTAGGAATTTTTCCTCTGAATACATGAAAGTGACATAATTGTTATACAGAAAACATGTGAGACGTAATTGGAGTACTACCTAGCACATGAAGAAAAAAGCATTGGGTAGAAAATCAACTGATTCGCTACACTACATATCGATGAACTTTATTATACCGTCTCATTGACAGCTATTAAGTACTCTTATCGTTCGCGGGAGAAATGAAAATTTAAACCCGTTTGTTTTGCTGTCATTTTCCATAATTTTTTCTCATCTAATTTACTGTATAATGTTGCGATTTGTTAAATGCTTTGTTTGCAATCTTTCGTCGCAGTTTTGTACATGCAGTTCAGCCTTCTCGTCAGATCTTCCTTCTCCTCATCAATAATTGCTACGTAATCAGTAAAGCGTTCTTTCCCTTCGTTTCATCTAGGACTTTTGAATGTACCTATATATGCTGGTAATGGAATGGAGGTGATGTTGACGTGCCACGCCGAAAAGGTTTCCATCATCTGGTGCCACGCCACCAGATTATGACGTGCCACGTCGAAACCTAGGTCATACATTAAATATTTAATTGGAATTACAAAGTTTGCTTTACTTTTCATTATATAAGAATATCCATGGCAAAAAAGCCCTTCAGTATAAGAAAAGCTTATTATGCATCAACTGGGGACTGGAGTTGAGGAATAGACATAGTCAAGTGCTATGATTGGAGTGTCATGATGTATGGCTATGAAACATAGGCCTTGGGAAAAGAGAGAAGCATAAGGTTGTGGCCCTTGAAATGTGGACGTGGAAGAGATCAAAGAAGATACGATGGACAGACAGAATAAGGAATGAAGGGTAGCTGAAATGGATTGGAGAGGATAGAGAACTCCTAAAAACTATTCGGAAGAGAGACAATCAATAGATCGGGCATGAATTGAGAGGAAAGGGGATATTAATTGCAGTTAAAGGACGGGGGGAGTGGGAGAAATGGAAAGGAATGGGAAGGCGGAAACTGATAGATGAGGTTGAGAGAGGAGGATCCAAGGAGACAAAGGAACAGGCGGGGGACAGAGGTGAATGGAGACAACGAAGGTGGATGGAATCTACTAGTCGGCAGAACAACTGTTGATGATGATTAACTGATTCCTACCATCATGTCTGAGCATTAAAGATAAATTACCGAGGGAATATTAGCATATAACACTTCCAATGTCTTTGCTTCACCTTCTTCGACTACCAGAGACTTATTGTGGTGGGTCATGACAAGTCCTCCGATAAATTCACAATAACGGTTTTCTGATTTGTATTACCCTTTTCTTCCAATACCGCAAATTGAAAAATAGTCTACCAAAAATTAATTTATATACATCTACATACTACGCTGAGAGTCAGTACGCAGCGCTTGCGCGGTTGTTCGTTTACAAAGATGACTTGAAAACTTAAAGGTGACCTACACATTTACCTCTAGGTATTATGGGGGAATAAACTTCCCCAACAAACTGAGCGCCGCTACAATCGCTCTCAGGGAAATTCTTTCCTTTCTGATGACGTAATAATTTTAAGTCTCGGTCACGACGATGGAAATTCAAACGCGCTAAAGTGATGGACTAATCGTCCGGATCGGCGATGAACTCCCGATCGCAAGTCTGCTCCGAGCGCGTTTCGTGCCGGCCACTAGAAAGAAGGCACATGAGATAACCTTGTATGCATTTGAAACGTTCTATTTAACTCTCCCGTACGCATCAACCGAAACCAGGAAATAATGAATAGTTTTCCTAATGCATAACTCCGCAGGAAAGACACAATGCAGCTTATCGCAAAGACACTCATGGCAGTTCACCGGTAGGTTATATAGAATGCGAATTTGAATGCAATTCCATTTGCAGGAACTTTAATTATTTCTCTGTGAGAATTTCCATGGATATTCTCAATATTCCATGAAGTCCAGAAGGGAGGGAATACATCGATGGGATATTTAAGACATGCTCAACTGTCACTCAGATATCTAGGGCAATGAATTTGAACAGAAGCACGGTACATTGCTGGCTTAAATGCTCCAGGGAGGGAGATGAGACGATGGCAACATGACAAAGAAGCGGAGACCAAAATGCACGTCTCCAGATGATGACAGCAGCAACACCCTAATGGCAATTCTCTTACTGTTGGCTGGGTGGCTGTGATAAAGAGGACATAAAACTTAAATTACAGCACCCGCACAATGAAAAACCGCCTCCATGAAGCCAGTTTGAGAAATTTCAGACCGGCAAGAAAAACAATAAACGAAACTACCTAATTTAACGGTGGCGTTAGGGGCAACGGCCTGTCACGATGGAAACACCGGTTCCCGATCAGTCACCGAAGTTAAGCATCGTTGGGCTCGGCTCGAGTTTGGAGGGGTGATCCTCCGATTCGTCCGAGTGCTGTTGCCTCTGTCTGCGCGTGGCAGACAGTATGTGCGAAATGACCTTAGCCGTCGAAGCACGTTAAATCAAAATACTACTACGGTGGCGTTAGATTTTACTCATTCGAATCTGGATATAAACCAATAATATTGCAGTATCGTATCTTTTATCGATGATAAAACTTAAGAAGCGTGGAACTCACCGGACCCGAATCTAATACAAAACTTTTGCGAGTTTTTGGTCGAGAAATGGTGAATATAAATATTTACTCTCTCTGTTTCTAGTTAAAATTAATAATTTTCTAAAAAAATTAACTTCCATCTTCAGTAAATATCTTCAACTAAACTTTTTTATGGCTGCTGGAATGCATGATACCCCAAGTAAAATTATTTAAAACGGTTACATTCTCTACTTAGGAGCGTAATAAGTCAACAATTTAAAAAAAGCAATCGGTCATAAGAAAGCTAAAATATTATTCTTACTTTCTGTTTTTGGCTTTTTTTTCGTAGTGATTAACTCATTAGTATTTGCGCATTTACGGCTTATTAAGTTGCGTAATCATTGAAATTCTACCTCCATCCTTGAAAAATGCATTGAACCTACGTTGTTTTCACGATCAAAAAAGGAAACCCTCTTTATTGGTGGTGTCTTGTCAAGCATCGCAGGTTACGGTGGGAGCAATGGTCAACGGTTGAATACCAGGACCTTGACAGAGTGCGAGAGGAAGAGCGAGGCTTAGAGAAGTAAGGAAGGGAATGGAAGGAATGCAGAGGAAGCATTTTCGAGAGCGAGAGAGTTCAATGAAACGTTTCAAATGCATGCAAGGCATATCTAATATGTCTCAGTTTGTAGTCCAGTGTGAATAACACTCAAAAGCATTCAAGCGGCCAGTAATCCGTCAATGATTTCGACGATGAGTTCTCTTCTCGACTAAACCTTACTGTGTTCGAATTTCCCTCGTCGTTGCCGACACCTACTAAAAATCCGTCCGGTACCCGGAAAAATGCGCTAAAATTCTGTTTTTAGGTACACACTGAAATAAATATAAACGGTAAATAGTTTTATGCACCATAAATAAACGCAGAAATAAACAAGCTTTAATGTGATGTACTTCATTTTAAAATCGATTGAGCCATCTATGAGATATTCGTCTTCAAACTCGGGTGACAGAATTTTGCAACGGACAGTAGGAATAATATGCCATCAGGAAAGAAGCTCATTTTTCTACGGAGCGATTTTGCGGTTCTTCGATTGTTGGCAAAATATTTATTTCCCCCCAAGTACGTCACACTATGGATTAGGATTATTTTTCAATGCTCTCACTACTTGTGTCCTTTCCATTTACGTTCCACAACACAAAATGCGTGCGCGAGACGGGATTAAATCCCGCGACCATGGGCTTGTCAAGCCGACAACCGAGAATGGTATTCATCCTCCGTTCTATGTTTTCTTTGACTCTTTATATTCTTGATGCTTAACATTTCAAAACGCAGTTATGGTTATAGAACAAGGGAGCTACTTTACTGAGTATCCAGTAAACAGTGAATTTTTTCTCCAGGGCACGAAAACAAGAGATTTAACAGGTCGGATTGAGTGTTTGCAATAATGAAATGACTTTAAAAAAGCACTGCCAATACATCTAATGATAATTAATTAGAAATTGTCGGAGGCGCTGTGACATAAAGGAACTAAATGTGTTCGAAGAAGCAAATTTGTTCACTTTAAAGACCGCTCGAATGTAACAAGGAAAGTACAGTCCAACTTGAAACTCAAATTTCGACATTCATGTCAGAATACACAAAGGGCACAATATAGTGTTATCGGATATGATTTAAATCTTCGTTATTTTAACTGGGGCACCTAGATTTTAAAAAAATCAATAAATCGATGCCCTAGTCAAGTAAAATTCAATGCGCTTGCATGCCTTTAAAAAAAAAATGCTGCTAGTAATCCACCCAGAAGAAATTAAGTGATAGGTCTTTGGGCTGTCAGCCTTCCTCCCAGCGGAGGCTGTCTCCCTCAAAGTCAATGATGAGGATGATGGCAATAGTGAGGGCTAACAGGAAGAGAGTAGTTGACAACAGCCATAAATTTGCTTCATTCATTTAGAGACAAGCGCCATCTCTTTCTCATTACATCTCATTCCAAATTTACCTTTACCGATAATTAGCTCAATAACAATCTTTAATATTTTCGCCGATGACGACTCACAATGTAAGGGTTGGGGGTTTAAGTAAAGTGCTTGATATAATATTGGATTAAGAGAACGCTAGAGATATTTGAAATGCTATAACTTCTACAGCTCCTACGCTTACTTCGCCAACCCTGCTCACCTCCAAAAGATGGCGCCATATTCTGTCTCATTAATTCCTAGTGTTTCTAGAAAGTAGAGTCAAAAAACGGTCGTCGATCTCCACGTACGATCCAAAATCTTGAATATGAAGTCTTTGCTTTTTTAGATGAGAATGGTGATCTAAAGCAATGCATTTTATTTTATGTTTGAGTTCTTTTAAGTTGTGCGGATTTACGCAATTATTTCGTCACTTTAGGAATACAATAAATCAGAAATTTCAACTCAAAGTTAATTTACAGTCCATCCAGCTCTGTCATTCTGGTTTTGAAATAAAAATGAATCATATTTTTCCAATTGCAAAATATCCACTCAAGATTTCGTAAAGGTTTTTTTTGTTGTATCTAATCTCTTCTCCTGAAAAAATAGGGCTTTTGCAACGGTAGAAGACACATTATCTCCCGTTTGTAATGAAAGGTAATCCTTGTTCTGTTACGCCTTCTGGCGATTAAAAGCTTTTACAGACAATTATCTACGTTCCATTTTAAGTTTCTATGTGAGCAGTTAATTAACCACTTTATATGTTTCTATAAAATAGTTATGATCCAATATTCAAATTAGGAAATAAATCAATTTCAAGATTTCTAACCTTATGATTTTTTTAGCGTTTCTTTGATGTACATCATTAATCTTTCTTTCCATGTTTCCATAACGTAAATAAATAAATGCTTGTTTTGTTTACTACCCACATTACAACTTAATCAAACCTTTGCTACCTAAAATTACGGTTTCAAAATGCTTCTTTTGAAAGGTTGCTCTCCTTACATTCAAGTTCTTCCTGACAGCTTTTGTTGATGGATAAATGTTTATAATAGCGTACACCTGATATTAGGTGGTATCATTTTTTCCTTATCCATATAATTACATTATTTCTACTTCATTATTATGAGGTTTGTTTTGCATGACAATCACGGATAAATGGCAAGATGAAACTTAATGCAGCATGGATCGCTCCACAAATCGCGGAAGGGGAATATTTTTAAAAGTTGAGATTCAGAGAAGGCAAAAGTTGTAGACGGAGGACATGTTGATAGTTGAGGGTTGAAGAGCGTGATCGATGGGAGATCGCTTTGGAAGCATGGATGAAGAAGGAAGGGGATAGAAATTTTCGATGAAATAAGATTAGCCAGCGGTCAGTAGGAGTTTATGAGAGATCTTGATTTAAGAAATTTATGTTGGGAAAGTATAAATATTACCCATAAAATTGAATAGTCAGAAAAATATTATAAAACATTTAAAATTTCTGGTAGAAATCTGAAAGAATATTTTAAGTCTTAAATTATCTCCGACTTGGTATCATCTCCGACTCCGAGATTTTGGGTCAAAAATTGTCCCAAGAGAAATTAAATACATCGCAATTTCACTGAATATCAGTACATTTTTGTACAATAGCAGAGGGTAATGTTTTCATTTATACTAGTATACTGATGACACATATCTCTCTGAACCACTCATCTATTTAAAACGGGATACAATATATGTCGCTTTCTATTGGCGTTGAATGGTATATGAAATAGATATTTTACGCACGTTGCAGGAATAAAATATTCGTCGATGCAAACGAAGAATGGTGGCCAATTTTATTTCCATATAGACGTTAGCATCGTAACTAATTTGAATCATAGTTTCTACCAATATGTGCTTTCTAATATCAACAACAACATGCCATTAATTTGATGACTTGTTTTCCTCAGCTCTCAGCAACTCACAACTCTCCTCCGAGCTAGATGTATTCATTCCTGAATATGAATTTACATTCTCGTCATTTATAATTTTCTCGATAGAATCCATCCTTGGCATTCCAGTTTCACTGTTTTTATTTCTGTCTAGTTGCGTTTTCAAGATGATTTAAAGTAACAAATGCGATTATTCAGTTTTTATCTTCTTTTTCTTAGAATTAAAATAAGAACTTTCTCCACATTCTTTCTTTCTTTATTCTTCTTATTATTTTTATTCTTCTACATTCATTCTTTAAGAACATTCTCAGAACTTGACTCGCTGCCATCAAAATAAGTCTGTCTACCCTCCAAAGAATCTGGAGTGTAATCAGGATCTTCGACAGAATTATCTGAAATATCATCATCTGAGTGCTCCAATTTCGGATCCGGTAACCCAGCTTTCCTACAGCACTTTCGTTTGCCTTGCATTCCACTCACTGATGGAAGAGAAATATCAGGCGTTGATGATGACGATCGGAGAGAAAGCTCTCCCGATGATGATGGACTTTCGACTAGTAAGGAAAATAATCGGAGGTTATAGAGACCAATTTTGAAACCAATTCTAATCATGAAATACTTTAGGAAGAGTTAACTACAAAGACCTACTAGAAATTTGAATATCGTCAGCATCCGAGTCTCCATTGTAATCCGAATCTATTGCCTGCTCATCAGTAATCTCATCTAACCATGCTCTTATCTTTTCCGGTTCCATTTCTGGAAAAAAGTAGTAAAAAATAATGTGACATAATTTCGCTTCTTTCACAATCACATTCCCAATTATATTATGTTAATTAGAGACTAGTGTAATTAATTCGAGTTTATGCTGTTACTAAAAGTGGGTAGTGTCGATTTCAGGGGGACTGCATGGCGGATGGACCCAGGTAGTCTCCACAACACCCTCATTAGGAAGGCCCTCGCTCGCTTTCGAGCTAATCCGGATCCTCTCTCGAGGTTGGGGACGCACGAGGGTCGGCCTTCCCGGCAGGTAGAAAGTGACCCCGTGCAGTACAATTATAAAGTTTATAAATATTGCAATTTTGTAACTTTTTCGCATCGCCATCGAATCCCTTGTCTCAATACGTTTACGAGCGTCTTTTGATTGACTCTCTAGGATGAAAATTAAGGATTTTAGTGTCAGCATAGAAAATGCGGCGTTGGGTTGGGTTGGGTTTGGTTGGGTTGGGTTTGGTTTGGTTGGGTTTGGTTTGGTTGGGATTGGTTGGGTTGGGTTTGGTTTGGTTGGGTTTGGTTGGTGTTGGGTTTGGTTTGGTTGGGTTTGGTTTGGTTGGGTTGGGTTGGGTTTGGTTTGGTTGGGTTGGGTTGGGTTTGGTTGGGTTTGGTTTGGTTGGGTTGGGTTGGGTTTGGTTTGGTTGGGTTGGGTTGCCAGGTGTCATAGGCGCATTTTCTATGCTGAAACTAAAATCCTTAATTTTCATCCTAGAGAGTCAATCAAAAGACGCTCGTGAACGTTTTGAGACAAGGGATTCGATGGCGATGCGAAAAAGTTACAAAATTGCAATATTTATAAACTTTATAATTGTACTGCACGGGGTCACTTTCTACCTGCCGGGAAGGCCGACCCTCGTGCGTCCCAAACCTCGAGAGAGGATCCGGATTATCTCGCGAGCGAGCGAGGGCCTTCCTAATGAGGGTGTGGTGGAGACTACCTGGGTCCATCCGCCATGCAGTCCCCCTGAAATCGACATCACCCCTAAAAGTTTAAAATTTTCAGAACTGTTCTGAGTTGTATTTCCAAGGATACAAAAATGGGAGAGACTATCAATTTTATCAAACATCAATTCATGAGGGAATGCCGTGCCTTGCTGACACAACTGTATACTGACGTTGATACGTTACGGTTACGCATGTTCAGAGAAAAACGGTATACCATGCGTGATTCTACCTGGCCTGTCACACATGTTATTATTCAATATCCAAGGTAGATGTAGCCCAAACCTCGATGGAGCGATTCAATGCCTCAGCAAGAATGTTTATAGTCTCTATTTTGAATTCCCTCGTGTGAACCTCATGCATTTTGCTCACTAATCGAACTATTATTTTGGAAAAAGCCGCAATAAAATTAATTTCATACCCTTACTGGTTCTAGCTCCCACTCAGCTAATTCCTTTGTTCTGGAGCGCAAGGAGTTTACACAGAACGCATACTGAAATGAACCAGTACTCAATATATGGTAACCATGTTTTGTTGTTTCTCAAACTCAAAGAGTTAGATTTTAGCTAACTTGAGACTACAACATTGAAATAATTCCTTTATTCGAGTAATATTTTGGTTGTGGCGAGGTAGGAGAATGAAAAGGCGTGAGCAAAGCCAAGCATTATTTTTGCCTAACTCCCTGGGGTTACATGGTCGCACAAAACCTAGTATAACATCTTTTCCGAAACACAGAATCAAACTTTGCACCTCATTTTACAGAGAACAAGAAGCATAAGAAAGGGCAGCAATTTGGCCATTACATTCAATTTCGCCAACCGGCATAACAGGGCAAGCAAATATTGTAAAATAAACTTATGAAGTGGTACATATAACAGAAAACTACCTTTGCATTTCTAACACTGTAGTATACTCATGCAAATACGTTCGCACAAAACAAATGAAATACATTAGTACTGCGTACATGCCTCTTATTTTCCAGATTAAGGTAGTTTTTATAAAAAATCCAACATAAACAAACAAAGCAATGTACTGCCATCAACGTCGGCCCTGAGTGAATCGCTGCGATAAATTTTTCCCACTTTCCACGAAGGAGGGCGATAAAAGCAAAAAAAAAAAATTTTCATGCGTACCACTACGCCATCTCCACTAGGAACACCAAACTACGTGCATTGCCGCCGATGGGAAGCATATATCCCAAAGAGCGTTCCCTACAGATATGGTGGGTAAATATTTTCCTAGTAACCTATAAAGGGCTAACCTTTCATTTCTGATTCAAGATTATGGCGGGTAGCGAAGCTTGACGTAAGACAATAAAGTTTGTTTTTTTCTCACGTATTCGAAAATTTTAGCCTAGGAGTTTCTAAGCCTCTCGTATATTAAAAAATAAGCGCTAAAATGCTGTAACATGATATACTCTAGCAATAGCACAAAATTAGGTGTCAGATTGCTTATGAAATTTTCTTCCACTCTCTGCTTGGAAGGCGCCTTCTAATGCAAGGAATTGTAAGAAATTCATTTGTGACAAAACTCGAAATAATTACCCTATTTACAAAAGGAACATTGTGTTATTTTCAGTGAAATACATCTACATCTGGAGACTACCCTGCAAGCCACCTCAAGTGTGTGGCAGGGGGTGAGTGGTGTCCAAAATGCATTACACTGTACCTTAATAAACTATCACAAGCATAATATATAGAAAATTGACTGCAAAACCGATAAATAACATGTAATTTTTTCGCGCAAGAAGTAGTAATGATAGATCAATTATATGAATCTCCAACTATCACTAGGCTGAGTAGACTTGTGTTTCATAGAATATCATCAATATTAAGACCAAACCACTCTCGAAATGTTTCTCCAAATGCTCCAGCAGTCGTCTTTTGGAAGACATGAAGACTAAAGTAGAAATACTAATGAGGCTGTGGTCAGAAACCAACGATAAGACTTACAAAGACACGATATTTCTCCCATGACATTCCACAGATAAAGAACCTTCGCAAGCCGTAGCTGCTGGATTTCCTTACACTGTACAGGGTGCTCAACATTCGGTCACACTGTCATCGTAGTAAATCGGGAGATGGGATACAATAAGGAAGTAAGGGAATAGGACATAGCTCTCACTGCTAACTCAAAGCTACTTGCACTCACGGCCGAACTCCTCGGCACCGCCGACTACACGTCCCTCCTCCTCCAGGGCCGGTTGACCGAATTTATACAGGCCATCGTCACTATACCTATGCGTATAGTGACCTTGACCCGCTAAGGGGGGTATAGCCACCTTGATATAGGCCGGACGCGAGTGGTGACCCCACTCTAAAATACAATGAGGCGGGCGCTTCATACAGGAGAACCCCGAAATGTAAGTCTTTTGGAAATTCGAGGAATTGCGGTTGTCTGGGGAAGTGTCGGTGGGCAAAATGTTCCTCTTTTCAAATTAAGAGCAATAATTCCAGAAGAGAGTACATGAAATTTGTCCGAAAAAAAAGGATGATTCTAGCAGGTAAAATAGTCTAGTTTTCCACGAGTCACCTTGACCTCAGTATCCCTGACACCCCGAGCTACGTCAATGAAGTGCTATGTGCAGATTAGTGAAAGGTTTTCCTTGGCGCTTAAAAAGCCAGAACGGAGAAACATTATAAATATCTATGGTTACGACATGGTAAAATATTGATGCAAAAAGCAGAGAAAGAACAGGTCATTGCGATAACGCGTATGGATGAATTATATAATTTGTAAAACAAAATGATGTATCTATATAATAGTGAATTTAAGGCGAAATGCCGTTCAATTATTCGCCAAATCATCCGAAGTCTCAGAAGTTATTTCGATCTTTTTTAGCATGTATAATATCAGATGTGCATTCTCCCGAATGATATTATCTTCTGTGAAATATGGATTTACGAAGAAAAAAAATATATGCGGGTAACCAAACATATGCGCAATTACAAAGGCAATACATCAACTGGCATAATTGAATGTATTATCGATGTAATGTTTTGCATATATATTTTGTTTTCAGTTCCTTCAGCTGATTTTTTATTTGATTATTTAGAAAATGCAATAAATGATACATATTTGTTTATGATTGCTCTGAGAAGTAAACTTTTCAGTTAAATTATTTTCTGATGAGTGATAAATTGTATTATCTACTGTTTAAAATACTGTTTTTGCAATTGGAGACATGATATTTAACAGTATATCCTCATCAAATGACTCAAATTTGTGTTAAATTAATGAATTCATTCGGTCTGTCAGGCTTGTCAGAAGACCTACCAGAGTTAGTGGAATGTCAGCCACCTGTATTGATGACATATTTGCTAGATTGAACAATTATGCTACATTGGATATTGATGCCGACGTTTTAAAACTATCCATCACAGATCTCTTCATGACCTTTATTGCACTTTCCCGTAAATTTCAGGAACATATTGTTGGAAAGTATAATGAAACCTTATCGAAAGTTGATTTTAATGCATTCCAGTTTAGAGTTATGGAAACAAACTGGGTTATATTGCTGAATGAAGATGATACTTCAAAAGCTTTCGAACAATTAATGTTTCTTCTTAACGAATGTTTGTCTTCCTCAAAGTCCACAGTTTAGACAATTAGGCGAGAAAGGATACTCAAACCATGGGTTGCGACCAATCTGTTGATGCTAATTAGAAGAAAGGAATATCTGTTAAAGAATTCCAGACGATACCCCAACATTAAAAATTTAGAAAATGTTTTTTTTAAATCTTGAAATAGCCTTAGAACTTAAGCCTAACCGCGGTGAGGTGTTAGTAATAATGTGGTATGACGCAAAATTCCACACAACCTAGTGAAGATGGTAGTTTCGTAGAAATGGTCTATTGCGACATTTATGATCCCTTTCTGTTCACGGGAAAAAAAATATAATTGGAATCTATGGGCTCCCCAATCAACTTCCTTTCCCTTATGATTGTGATGTTTTCTACTGTAAGAGCATACTAAAATTTTCTACTCTTAAATGCCTAAAGGTATTGCATCAAATGGTAGTCAAAGAAAGTGGAATAATGAAAAAACATGTTTTTAGCAAGTTAATATTGTTGCGAAGGAGAATAGTTTCCATTGTGGGATGTATTTAAAACCTTGAATCGTTTTCTTCCACTGGTAGTAAAATTGTGTCAAACCTACCTTAGCGTCCATTTTTCAGTAATGTTTGGTGAACTGTGACTTGGCAGCCATGGATATGTTGCCATGACGATGGTACCTTAGTTTCGTATTCTTGATTCTGAAATCGTAAGTTTGTGGTCTAATACATCGTAGTTTATCGGGGATCGAAAGACGTTTATGATAGACAGACAGAAAATGATTAGCTTATAACTTGGTTATATGGAGCGGCTACCCCTTCTTAAAGACTTGAAAATAAAAAAAGTAATACAAATTGCTATTTTTAAGAAATATCTGGGAATACTCATTAGTTGTACATAAAATGGGATTTTCATCTTGACAGGATACTAGTTGTTAAAAGAAACACAAGACGAAAATGTTCTGGTCCAGGTGTTCATGTCCACAAGTAGCCATTGGAAGGAAAAGGTAAATAAGGTTTATGATTGACTAGAAGAGATAATTAGAAAAGCCCCGAGAAAGAAAAATTTGTTAGTAACGGTTGACTGGAATGCAGGGACGGGGAAGGGAGGGATAGATATTAAATGGGAGAGTATGGGCTAGGGGCAAGAAATGATCAGGGTGAGATGGCAGTTGAATTTTGTAGTAGAAATTAAATAGTAGTTGCAAACATTAGGTTTAAACATCACTGAAGTACATGGAAATACGTACAAACGGAAAATGCCGGGTAATACAAGGAAGTGACTAATTGACTGTCATTATTTATTATAGTAAGGCAGAGATTTAGGAAATAGAGATAGGTAATATATAAACATCTACCGATATATCAGAATCCGATATTTTTTAAACATACCGGTTAGCATATATTTTGTTTAAAAAAATACCGGTGTACCGGTATATCGGTACCATTGATATAAGATATATATATATATATATATACATTTTAAAAAACAATAATACACTAAAAAAACACAGAAACACACAAAAAGGAGACTCACAAATAAAACTTGGACGTATCGGCGGTCATGCCGCCATCCTCGGCGGTAGAAGAATGATGAAAAGTCCGCTCTGTTCCCTTGGGAAGGAAATGGCAGAGAGGAAGGAGGGGGGGTAAATGCGAATGGATAGTGGTGGGGAGTTGGGCAGTTGTGGGGAGAGAGAGGTGGCTATTAGGCTATTAATTTCAATTGGCTAGGTTTAGCCCGGGCTATTCGAATGCCCTTGTTACCCAAATATGGGCGTTTTCTCGGATTTTACGTCAACAAAAACTCCCACCTTTTCTTGATCCCATCTCCAAACATACCGCCTCCCACTCTCAACATTTTGACGACTGTTTCTCCCTAGAAATCTTAGAAGCCCTTCCCGAATCCGCCCGCAAATTATTCTGTGACTGTCCTTTTAATTTTCGTGTGCCTGTGTTTTGAAAAGTAATTTATATTTGTGTATTTATTCGCCGAGTGCGTTTTCTCAGAAGATATTATATATATATATATATATATATATATATATATATATATATATATATATATATTTCTTTCACCTTCTGTTCAAATTATTATATATTTATTCGCCTAAAGGCGGTGTGTGAGTGAGTGAACGAAATATATATATATATATATATATATATATATATATATATATATATATATATATATATATATATATAATACTATTTTTGCTGGTATTTGCAATCTACTTTTAGCTTCTTACCTACTATGTTTCGCTAAACGTATTTAGATCTCAGTATACTATATAGCGAAGTAGAATCGCGTTAACTATTAAGATATTTAGGAAACGAGCAATGAATATGCAATTTACATAATATATTAAATTATATATTTATTAGAAAATATTTCCGAGGAAACATTTTTCAATATTTTTGTTCGAATCATTGTTATTCCCAGTCCTAGAATATGCGGAATAAATGCACAACTGGTTTATGCTGAACATGCTTTTATCAGATAAGTACAATTTTTTAATGGTATTTTCAATGCAGAAAGGACATACTCTGATAATTACCAAATGCTATTTTCATCATTCTCAGTTAGGGTATAGTTTTTCATGCGCGATAGCTTCCACAAAAAACACAAATATAGGCTAAGGAATCCTAAAATAACTTCGTCATCTAATCATGACAGATTATGAATATATTAGATGTTATCAAGGTACAGACATACGGTGCTCAGGACTCAAAATGTGTTCAGAATGAAAATATGCCATGCATTGATGCAATATTTCCAAGATTTTCAGGCTTAACACATTCTTAGCTTGGCTGATGATGTAGGGACAAGGCAAATGCGATTGATCTCAAATGGCAATAATTGAAACCAATGTTTATTCTAATTGATCCCAAAAGCAACAGCTGGTGAATATGATCACAAGTCAATCTCCGATCATCAGATGCAACATAGTTGACCAATGAGACGGTGCGCTAATATTAGAACTAAGGATCCCAGAAAAACCATGAGTTTCAGGGCCACTCCGGCTAAAGCAAGTAGAGCCGTTTTACTGTTCTGTCAAAACTTCAGACGGTTCATTGCTCTGAGTGTAACGCCTGGTTGAGATATAATTTCAGCGAATTCGGTATCGAATGTAGCGTGCTATATTCGCTCTCTTGTCCTATTACCCGAGCTATTTCATAATCATTCGCCGAAATGAATGTAGAGGCTTCGTCATAACTTATAACTGGGTTTTCATAAAGACCATGTGGGGTTGATGACATATGACCAAGGTGATGAAGGTCAGCGTTTACTTCTATACTTATGTTAGTTATGGCCTTATATGCTCCTGAAGGAATGAAGAAGTAAATACAATATATTATTATTCTGTGAATTTCTTTGCCTAGATTGAATGTTAAGGAAATATATTCTGGTATGTGATACATGATTCATAATAAACGATAAATCTGAATGAGATAAGGAGCGGTACACAGGACCACTCGTGAAAGGCTTCAGTAAGGAAAACCACAGAAGCAAGATGAATAATAATGCGCTGTCTTGCGATACAGATTCACGATATAAAAGCTTTAATTGTGTTCATTGCTTGCGTTTACACGTGGAGTATTAACACCCCAAACGTTGTTTTTGTAGCAATTAGTTCGCGACAAATCAACATTTGAAGATTGAAGCGAAAGGCAACCTTTTTTTTAGTGATAAGTGACTATTTTATCCGAGCAAGAGCAACGACTACAAAAAAACGATATGAAATCAAAAATCATAATATATTAAAATTGAATGGGAAAAATAATTTATACTCACATGTAATCACATTAATTACAGTTAAAATAAAGTTATTGGTCCTTACGACAATACAAAACACCGTATCTCTTTCCATAAGGCACGTGATGCCAATGGTGGGAGCTTCAAATGATAGCCATATCAACCTTTAATAACAGAAATGTAAAAAAAGCTTAAGTTCTCTCAAATTATTACAATTTTTTGCGTAAAAAGTAGTAATGATAGATCAATTATATGAATCTCCAACTATCACTAGGCTAAGTCGACTTGTGTTTCATAGAATATCATCATTATTAAGACCAAACTATTCTCGAAATGTTTCTCCAAATATTCAAGCAGTCGTCTTTTGGAAGACATGAACACTAAAGTAGAAATACTAATGAGGCTGTGGTCAGAAACCAACGATAAGACTTACAAAGACACGATATTTCTGCCATGACATTCCACAGTTAAAGAACCTTCGCACCGAAAGCGATACATATTTCGTTAGCTAGCGTTAATGAAGAGAAATGTAAAAGCTCTCTCAAACTATCACAATTTCTGAAATAAATCACGCAGTAAAGTCACACGGTATTGACAATATTCGCAACCCAACAACTCATCGCACATTTCTTAATTTGAGTTCTGAATAGACGAACCAAAAACTCCAATTATGTGAAGTTTAATTTCAAGCTGCGTATCGCGAACACACATTGCGGTCAAAATTTTTAATTAAGACCATTCGAAATAAAGAGAGGAAGATAAAATATAAAGAGAGCATCAGATCCCGTGTGGGAAGCAAAATGACTAGGCTATGAATCAGGGGAAATATATGACATCACTCTTAAGGACACAACGACGTAAATCTAAAGTGTTAAACAATAGATCGCTTTAGTAAATGCATCCTTGATTGCCCACCCTTAATCTGACACGATGACCTTCTCATGCTTATTGATCATTATTTATTACAAAAAATACGTGGAGTAGAGGGAAATATATACGGCCAGGGCTCCGTTTTACACTTACGGAAAGTATGCTTATCTCTGATCGCTCTGAAAAACCTCAAATGCATTGGGAAATCATTAATTGTACATGGAACGCCTACAATCGTTATGTTTTATCCTCAGCATATTATGTAGATTGCCAAAAAAAATTTCCTCGGCGTTACATCAGGCATTTTCAAATATATGAAGACCTAAGCTAAGACTGCCGAAGCTGAGGTCAGAAATACACGTACATAACACACGCGATTGACAGCACGAGAATGAAAAGTCCACAGTTTTGACAAGTTGGAACGTCCTATGCACCGATATGTACACATCGCAATCACAAATTAGCATTAATAAAATGCTCAATTGAAACGCAGATGCAAATTATTTTCAGTCAATAGCAATATTCAGAATAGGAGGACGCTGTGTTATTACATGATGTTAGCAATAACCACAAGACCCAATCTCGTACTAACAATATAAAGAATTTCTGTACTCAACATGTCGACCACATAACTTTCGTAAATAAGCATGATCAACAAAGACCTCCTATAATCCTGTCCAAGAAAGTTATATTTCACGCAGCTTAACATGAGCGAACATTGCAGAGAAGACTTTCAATCTGCATCAAGATATTTTGTTATTGTGTTATTTTACGTCAAACTTAAATACATCAATCTGAACAAAGGTTTAGTTTTATTAAGTACTGAAATAACTATCCTTGCGATATTGTAATTAACTTCGTCAAAATGATAGATTCATAGAACAAATAAAATAGGATCAATCGGGAGGCTACGCCTCCTAACAATTATGTACTTAATTATATATATGCTAACAATGTCAGCGGGACCGCTAGTAATTATGTTTTTGACAACTACTTAAACGGAGAGAGATTCAAGAGTTATGCTAATAAAATACTCGACATGCTGTAAGTACTAGGTAGAACATAATGAAACAAGTATTAGGGAGCACTACTACTAGGTACTAAGAGTTACACTACCTATCGACAAACCTAATTAATACTCTCATTGGCAGCTTTTAAATTCTCTTATCGTTTGCGGGAAAAATGACATTTTGAATTTGTCCGTTCTACATTCTACTCTCCCAATTTTAGTCTCATAAACTGATCCACCATATTATTTCGAATTTTTTTAAATAATTGTAACTTCGTCAGAGAATAATTCGGTTTTGACCTTACATAATAGATTAACTTTAAATTGTTATCGACGGTCTGAAAACGATTCCCATCCAAGTTGCTTCAAAAAGTCAGCAACACTGACGAGGCTAGCATAGCGGACTTTAACGTACTTGTCTTAGCGATCCTCTCTGCACACGTTCCAACTCGGTATTCAAGCCTACCCCATAAGGATCCCTAATACTGGCAGGGTATTCCATGTGCGGACTAACAAGGGTTAAGTAGCTGATTTCCCTTACTTTATCGTCGCACTTGCAAAGCACTCTTTTAACAAAAATCCCAAAATACGATTAGCTTGGCCGCTATTTTCCCTAATATTTTTCCGATTGATTAAAGATTGAAGTACCGTTTCGTCTTAAATATGTTGGATTATTACTTTTTTATTACACTGCCTTTGACACTTGCTAAGATTATTTTTCGCAGTCTAAGGGTTATAAGCTTTCAAGTTTATGCATAATTATTTTATTCCAACTGCCCTAAGCCTCATATTTATGCCACCAACTTTTTTTTCTAACCATCCTTGTCATTCTTAATGAAACGTATAACTTATTTATTCCACATAGATTAAGTTATACCTCATAACTATGTTATATATTTCATTTAACATTTAAAGCTAATACCACCAACTTGGTTGCACCAAGTCACGCCTGAGACAACGGAGTATATCCTTGTCATTAATTAATATAATACTGCATCATGAGAGAACTTTATAGCCAAGCGGATGCTTTTTTTAAAGCTCGGGAAAAAAAGGAATTATAAGGTAAGATGAAAATTTAAATGATGCGAAATAACCGGCATAATATATGGCTGATCAGGGATCATTGGGTTGGGAGGGTGATCGTATAAAAAGGGACTTCATATTCAAAGTAAATACTGGTGTCGTTAAGCATGAATTTCTTATTTTGTGCTCCGAAGTGTTTCAAAGCATTTGAACGCAGCCACTTTTTTGCCACACATCACGTGACCTCATGATTATTTCACCGGCCGTCTATGCTCCAGCTTTGGATAACGCCATCTACCTATATTCAAGATCCATGTTTGTAACCGATAACCTTCAATATTTAAAATCAAGAAGCCGTAAATGAAATTAAGGAAAGTTGAAAACAGGAATAAAAACGCAAAAGGAAATAATGATAAGCTTAGCTGAGTTAGCAAAACTGTCTGTGAAGAAATATCTGGCATGGATGCTGTACAGTGTAGAAACGACTAAGAAGAAATTAATGGTGCGTTATTTATTATATAAATATATATTATATATTAATTATCGTTAGGTGAGTGCTCTGAAACGACTTATTGAGAATACATTTCCAGAATGATAAAATTCAACGCGTATCGTCAAGCGGTATCTTTGCATCGCGTTCTACAATCTATTACTTCCGAGCGCGTGTCCTCGTGGGAAAGACTATAATTGTAATTAAATCGTAACGTAAATTGTCGGTACCTTTCAACATATTTAAAAAAATAATTATAATTGTGTATATATTTTGCTGGTTATATATTGAAGTATTCTGTCTCTACATCTCATATCTTTTAAGACATTGTTCTAGTGTTTTCTCTAATTAGTGCATAAATCTTATTCAGAAAATTAAATTACATAAATAATTCATTTTACAAAATTATGCTGCCAAAATCATGTTATTGGACACACTTTTACAATATTTTATTTTGACAGAGTGCATTTTTGGTTTTTCTAAAACCTTATATAACCTCTGAAATATTTCTAGCATATTGACTACCGCAATATATGAAGTGAATAATTATGAATGACAACATTAAAATACGATGTAAACTATGATAGACTAGAATGAAATGGAAAAAAGAAAATATAAATATTTCAAATTACATTTTAGTTCTTTTACCTTCACTTGTGTCATAAAGAATATATTATTCCATTTTTTTCCTATATATTTCCAATATATTATGCGTATTTTAGAGATATCTGATGCACTTGAATACGCATTTCATATAATTTCATTGGTATACGGATAGTAAGGGAAAAAGTTTTGCCGAAGTTCTGGATGGGAACAGTGAAACTGATAAAACTGGGCTAATTCTTTGACTCATTATTCTCCTTCAAAAAATATGGAAAGTGATACAAATTAGGGAAAAGATTAAAAACAAAATAATCTTTCGGATATTTATCAGAACATTGAAATGTTTTATGATATTTTTCCGACTGTTCAATGTATGGGAAATATTTATACTTTCCCCACATAAATGTTTTATCACAAGATCTCTCATTAATTCCTACTGACCTCTGTCTAATCTTATTTCGTCGAAAATGTCTATTCCCTTCCTTCTTCCCTTCACGCTTCTCGAGCAATCCCCCGTCGATCACACTCTTCAACCCATCATCACGTCCTCCGTCCACAATTTCTGCCTTCTCTGAATCTCAACCGTTAAAAATCATTCCCCTTCCGCAATTTGTGGAGTGATCCATACTGCATTCAGTTTCATATTACGATTGGATTCAATACAACTGAGATAATTATGACGAGGATTTAATTGAAATTAAAGAATAATAAGAAATAACTATCTGGTAAGCTAAAATACAATAGAGAGAAGAGCATGAAGTCATGAAGCTTTACGGAAACTGGAAGAACTAACTAACTAACTTGGAACTAGAAGCAAATGGTGAATAATATAGATGAAATTTTCTCGGGATTCGAACCGGGAAAGAGTTGGCTCCATGCCGACGTTTCGAACGCTCACTCCGCTGCCGTTCTCAGGTGATGAGTGCTTTGACCAAATCCGATCCTGGTAACACCTCCTCTACCGAACTGATGTATACAGTCAACCGTATTTTTTGAAGATGCTCATCACCCTATAACGACAGCGGAGTTAGCTGTCGAAACGTCGGCATGGAGCCATCTCTTACCCGGTTAGAATCGGGGGAAAATGTCATCTACACTGTTCACCGGGAAAGTCTAAAGTCATTTATCGGTGATTGTCATGAAAAATATTTATCTCCTAAATTTCAAATAAGTTTTAGATCTCATATTTGGGGTGTCGAAACAAACCCCAATATAATGAAGTATAAATATTGTAATTTTATAAATATGGAAAATGGGATACCATCTTATATCAGGTGCACGCTATTATAATTATAAATCCATCAACAAAGGCTGGCATGAAGAACTTGAATGAAAGGAGAACATCGTTTCAATAGAAGCATTGACAAACCGTAATGTAAAGTAGCAAAGGTTTGATTATAATTATGATATAGGTTGCTTACAGAAACTAAGCATTTAATTTTTTTAGAGTTTGGAAAAATAGAGAGAATTTAATGATGATTTTCAAGGAAACGCTAAAAAAGTCATAAGCTTAGAAATCGTGAAAATGATTGCTTTCCTAATTTGAATATTGGATCATAATTCTTTAAAGAAACATATTAAGTGGTTAATGAACTGCTCACAGAGAAACTATAAATCGAACGCAGAAACTTGCCTGTGTAAGCTTTTAATCGCTAGAAGGCGTAACAGAACAAGGATTACCATTCCTTACAAACAGGGGATAGATTGTCTTCTACCGATGCGCAATCCCTATTTTTTTTCAGGAGAAGAGATTCGATACAGTAAGAAAAACCTTTACGAAATCTTGAGTGGATATTTTGCAATTGAAAAAATTTTGTTATTTTTTATTTCAAAACCAGAATGACAGAGATGGAATGGTTTGTAAATAAACTTTCTCTCAAAACCAGAAGAAATGAACACCAATTTCTTTGTAATTTAACTTGGAGTTGAAATTTCTGTTTTAATGTAATCCTTTCGTAATGAAATAAATGCGTAAAATCGCAAAACTTAAAAGGACTAAAAACATGGAATAAAATGTATTATATTAGACCACCATTGTCATCTAAAGAAACAAAGTATTTATATTCAAGATTTTGGGTCAAACGCGGAGATCGACGACCTTTTTTTGACTCTACTTTCTATAAAGGCTGAGAAATAATGAGACAGAATTTGGCACCATCTTTTGGAGGCATAGGAACTGTAGAAATTATAACATTTCAAATATCTCTAGCGTTCTCTGAATTTAATAACTTGTCAAGCACTTTCATTAACCCTTAATGTATTTATTAACCTAAACTATTTATTTCTTAATGAACCGGTTACTAGGCCCCAAAACTTTGCGTTAGAAATGAGGTTTAGGGTAGTTTAAATTTTTTTTTGCAATTTCTATACATTTTATCAGAAAAAAACGCCTACCTCCTTTCCATTGGGAAAAGGAAAGAATTCTAATAATTATCAAAATTCTGCTGAAAATTGATAACAAACATTGAGCGGTATCAAGGCTTAAGTAAAAATTAAGGGTATTTCACCACACATTTTCCAAAGAATACCCATGGTAAAAGTATGAAAAATTTTCGGAGATGAAAGTTCCGATCACTTAATCGTAGTTTTTCGCGGCTTTGTTGCAATATTGCCTGTGTAATAGTATTTTTTTAAAATTCATTTTCATTTTCATTCAACCTCACATAATAATTATAACGTCACAGAACTCCTTCGTCACCAAACCTTATGTCATGATAAGACGTAAGTTACTTAAACATCATCATTGATTAAGTATATTCATACTTACTCCATGATATCACAAACGAATTGCGTTTGAATACAAAAAATGTTCTTGATGCTATCCAATACCATTGTATATCGTTCCTAGTCACCATAATAATAAATAGAATTTCCTTCCGTTTAGTGTCACCTTTTGCTGCAACTGACTATCAGAGAAATCTTCCAAAATCTTGAAGAAAGAGTTGATAATTCTGGCTGTTCCCACAGCATGTACTTCCCATCAGGAGCCTCAAGTGATTTCAACACTTTTTTATTTCCAATGCAAGCTTAGAAAATTCTCCACTGAGCAGTCGAGGCAGAAAAGAATGAGCATTGTATTTTCCTTTATCAGATGATGAGGTAACAAGAAAAGCAAAGGAATAGCATTTGACTTAAGCCAGAGGCCACCGAATCTTTCTTGAAGAAAACAATGTCTGGAAAAATACTTCGAACGAAGTTTAGAACAGACCATTGGCACGAATTTATCCATTTTCTAAACAATTATTCACATCCTTATACTTCCTTTTTCTGTAGGAAAATTATTGCACGTGGAAGAGGTAATACATATGTATGAGTCTATTTACGAATGCGTAAAGAGAGAATCCGGCGAGTGATAATAATCAGACAGATGAGCAAGTGAGATGTTTCATGATATCCTCACACCGTGAAGAAATATAACTCTTTCTCTCGCGATTTTTCTCAGAAATCTTTTTCATGAAGAAAGGTACACTGTATATAGAAATTTTTAAAATGGATTGGCTTGACTGTGCAAAGATTTTCGGCTTCCTTTTACAAATAATTCTTTGCAACCGTAAGCCCGGCATAAGTGAACCGTGTTTCACCGTCGAGACTTATCGAGATCTGCCACAAAGCACGTGACCTGCCTTATTCCTCCCTCATGTTCACGACTTGATGCTCCTTCTACCTATATTCAAGGTCTATGGTTACAAAGCACATCATTGTCACTCAAATTTCCTCACTGATGCTTCCTCCGAATTACCACCACATTGAATCACTGCCATCTATACTGCATATTACTTCCCTGTCATAAAATGACACTCCTAATCTCTTAAGTCATTCTGTTCCTCTCCACATTGTCTAATTATTTCTCTTGGTCAATGTATTGCGTTTATGTGGACAGCTCTCTTTGAATTCTTCACTCTATGATAAGTATCAGGGCCGACGTATCTTCTATCGTTCCTCTACTTTTCCTGCATCCTACTAACGTTTTATTCTAACCTACCTTTTCCCAAACTCCATCCGTGTAATCCAACTATTCCAATTCTTTGTTTTTAACCTGCCTACTTTCTCATCTGCTGCATTAAAGATCACTTTTCTGAATACTTGCCAAGTGTCTTCGATTGATTTTGTATCGTTTTCAAGCTTTTTGGCTCTGCCTAGATTATTTTTATTGGCCAATACGTTACCAGCTTCCTTCAGTCTCTCCAACTTCCATTGATTCTTCTACTATGCTGAATTTCTTTTTTCTCCAAGTATTTTCAATGTGCATGTACCTTCTTCACGTATATTTGCCAAACAAAATGTATTTGTGGTCACAAGGCCGTTTTGAACAGATACCTCAATGTGTCTGTCCCCTAATATTCCGTTCTCCCAGGCCGTACCTCCATTCATTCTTACCCCATCGGCCTCCTCCTACAATTGCATTCCAGTCTCCACGAATAATCTGATTTTCATACCCTTTTCCAATTAATATAATTTCTTCTATTACGTCGGGCGTCTTCTAATTTCACATTCTAGGTATCTTATGTAGGCATGTATAGCAGTACCACCACTTGCTCCTTAGTTTTAAATCCTAATCTAACCATATTTACCCTGCAATTCCTAAAATGCTGCTTATAAATCTTCACTTATGTCCTCTCTCGAGTACCCTTATCCCGGAGCTCCAAATGCAGTCTAATAAACCATCGAAATATTTCACTCCAGAGAATTCCATCACGTTTATTATTATAAAAAATATAAGAGAAATATTTAATGAGCTGCTTCACGCCGGGACAATAAGCTGGTGATTTCCTATTGCTTTCTATCTCCCAGTACTACAGCCGTTTCGGTAAATAACTCACCGAGCTGGTATTGCAATAGGTTTTACTCTACTGACTTAGCGGTATCCACCTTAAATCATAATAAGCTGATCCCTTCCTCGGGTTTTTGGCTGCCTATTAGTTGGCGACAGCCATTCACCAAGTAACGGCATCTTTTATCAGATTTTCTTTGATTTTTCGAATGCTCTCACCCAAAGATGGTCCCCTAAACCCTTCAGATACCGCAACGTTTTACCAAAATTACTTATTCAATCAGTAAACTCGCCTCTTTTTAAGATAGTATCGTTATATCAAACGATTGATCCATCATCTGCTACACGGTGGACGCGTTCGTTAGCGGTAAGCTAGCCTCGAGTAATTTAACAAGCCTTCTGGTCGGGCTCAGAAGATAATGTAGAATCAGGTTGGGGAAAAGACTTTAGCACTGGCATCTTTTCCGACGGCCTATTTTAGCATCGCGGCAGTTGCTGTCACATTTCATTTGAATCCTAATTCATTTTAGGGCACCTTTCCTCATGATTGGTATATTTTGCTGACGCCAGCTTTGTCTTCGCCCGTTCTTCACTCCCTTAATGATCCTTCATCTACTGTTCTACTCAGCTTATCTTAACAGCGGTATATGCCATTAGTTTTAGATTGTCTCCACAAATTGCCAACCATTTGGCAAGGGAATCTTTATCAGGTGGCGGATTACTAGGTACTGCTGCTTTCAAAGTAATCCACAGGTCAATTTAAGATTTAATGGAAGTCATAAAATCCTTCGAAGTTTTAAATTTGAAAGGCACTATAAACCGATAATATTTCATGACAATGTTTTTCATCTCAGCGTTTATCCTACCACTCTTTATCATGACCTTAATATCTATTCTTTTTGCATTTCCCTTTCCTACTTGCCCAACATCCTTCCCTCTATCACGACCTATTTCGATTCATCGCCTCTCATTACCTCTTCCAAACACCTAATCTCATCTAGAAGTTTCCTTTTATTACCAACCATTTCAAGTACTTTCTCCTTTGTCATCCTCCTCGTCCACCCAGAATTTTCCTTCCTCCTCCACACCTACTTCTCGAACGCCTGCAGCCTTTTCTCATTCAATGCTATACTTCATATTGAACTCTTAACCAGCCTATTCGTATTATATTCCTACCCCAAGGTCCTCGTCATAAGCTCCTTCCTATTGCTGAATGCTTCTTTCGCTAGCGATATTCTTCCAAATGCTTTCGCAACCATACCCATTTTCTAATAATGTACTACCCAAGCAATAAAATTGCTCAACTTGTTCCAGCTTCGGCCCTACTACTTTTATGGCCAACCTCGCTATTTTGTCAAAGAGAATCTCATTAATTTTGTTACCTTATAACTTTTCTTCATTCCAAATTTCCTGCAATGAATTTTTAATGTATCTACTGCAGCTTGCACTCCTAAACGAAGCAATGTCTGGTCGTCCGCGATTTTAATCGGCTTTATCAGCTAGCATCTCAATTTAGTTTCAACATCTTGCTCTTCCAGAGCCTCTCTTACTATTTTCTTGACATAAATGTGAAGCGATGTGCTTGTTTTTTTTAACCTCCTAAGTATTATTCTACGTAACTCTTTTTCTGTGTTATAGTTTACCCAGTTGCTCTATACTCCTTGCATTCTGATGCTTTCTTCTTCTCCGGGATATATTTTAGGATTGTTTTCACGAAATCTACAATATAGAACTAATCCTTTTTCTTTGTTTATTATCGTGCTTTTTCTGTTCTTAACCGTTTATGTTGCTCGCCCTCTCCTACGGCCCGAAAACTGCTTCACTTTAACGTATAGCGCACACGTTTCTTCATCTCACTGTAGCTTTACCTCGCATTGACCCTTCCACCAGTTGTCCTTACGGTTAGTTGTTTTTATAACTTTATTAGTTAATTCCACATATGTCTTCTCCTCCCAATTCCAATATTGACGTTTTTCCAAGACGTTCACTACATTATTTTCCTTGTCATTTCCGTTGAGACACAGTCCTTCCTCATAGTAATCGGTTCCTAATTATTTCTATTATTTTCTCTGCCGCTCTTACTCTGCCTATTTTTTTAGTCTCCCGTGTACTTTGCTTCACGTTTCTATCCACTTGCCCGAGGGATTCATTTATAATTTCATTCATCTAATATACATTAATGCATATTTAGTTTTCAGTGGAGGAAGAAGTACAAGAAAAGCAAATCATTTCTATTCTATTCAAATCCCTCCTTTTCGTACCTCTCAACTCTCCCACGTTTTACGTATTCTTCCTCCAACATTTACAAAACCTTGTGAATCCAACATCACATATCATCCATACTAAACTATCATCTGAGTCCTCATCCGCCTCTAAACATTTCTAACTAAACATTTCATAACCTTATTTCGATAATCATCTAATGGACGACAATGAATGGAATATCATATGCTGGTTTGACCTTGTAATCAGTATTAGAGAATGATGGTTATAAAATTATAATTAAAAATATTTAGTGATAGAACTGGCCAGGAGAAATGTATCCCTCAAACAATGATATGGTAAACGTGATTTGAAGCTCGCTTCCTGGAATAAAATGTATTATAATTTATGCAGTGCTCTGCTGATTACCCGGAAAACGGAGGTATTAAGGAGCAAAATAATACTGAGCCATGCAATTTCTAGGTTAACCGTGAAAAAATAACGCAAAATAAATTAAAGATCTGTAAATATTTTTTACTTAATGAAGGAAACTTATATAGTTGATACCCATCGTTCATAAAGCTTTTGAGATCATTATTAAAAGAATTACTTATGACTAATAGATGGTGAATCTACAATCCTAGCATTTATTTTCTTAAATTTAGTTCAATGACACTGGTAAAATTAATGATTAATAGATAACCAATTGGGGAGATATATTCTCTTGTGTAATATACTTAATCTGTGTTACAATCTTTATCTATTATTTTGTCCCTCGAATTCGATTATTCAGTTCTCTGAATGTTTAAGAGGAAATAAAAGATTAAAACTTCTACGTCTTGAGGCAAATTGGGTCTATGGTATACTTCTCCATCTGAGCTGGAAGTCATTTTATGGAAGGTTCTGAAGGTATGATAAAAGTGTGTCACTCATTCTTGAACGAAACACTACATATTCTTCACAATTTCCTCCCGGGATTCTTTGTAGAACCTAATTTCTCTTAAGGGGGAAAATGTCAGTTCCTAAAGCCAGAACAAATATTTGATTCAACATTTTTTGCTATTTCTTCCAAAATTCTGCCCAAGAGCCTCGGAAACACTGACTTTTCCAGTGACCTGCTGGTATGGTGTTTTGTTTTGAATTCCGAAAGAAGTGCTCTCCATTCTTGTTGCAGTTTCATGGGACGGAAGAAGGAGACGTCCAGGGGCTGGCATAAGTCAGTTGTGTTGGTTGGTAACAGCACAAAATTAAATTTTCTGGATCTGCACAACACTGGATCACTTTTACACAAATATTTGTGTTCAGATTGTCACCAATGAGGGATTTTGTTCCTGTCAGCTTCCTTGCCCAAGGTAGGATTGTTTTGGAAAACCACTCTTCAAAGTTAGGACCAACAAACCACCCTGATTTTGTTCGTCCATACTGAGTGTATACAGGCCCTCCTTCAACCCATGATGACCACGTGCGCTCTGACTTGTACACTACATAGCAAGGAAACAGTCATCCTGAAGCAGTTTCTGTAAACAATGTTGAGATTATATAGTTGGAACTATTCATATTCCTCTCTGCATATTTCACACCTCTTTGGAGAATAATTTTCTTGAAATCTGGATCATCTGTAAGATTGGTTTCGCAGCTTTAAGATCATTATCACCATAGCTGTGGTATGGGCGATGCCCTAATTATCCCTTATATTGGCGAGGAATTTGACGCAATATGTTGCTGAAATAAGACAATACATGTGGTGAATATTATTTGTTTATATAATATCTGCTACCGTCTATCTGCTACATTCTAAATAACATGACACTGTAATAATTAGCCAAAGTCATCCTAAAATTAATATCAATCACCGTGTGACATTACCAACCAGAGACTTTATCTTGTGAGCTAGACCTTCACGCAGCGCAATTCCAAGAAAATTGGATCTGTCGTGCGAATAACTTATTGCACCTTAGTTCAGAGCTTTGTAAAAAAATCCTAAAACGTCTATATGTCTTCATTTTATGAAAGGTCTCTAAATTTGTGAAAACTGTGAAAAAGAGAGAATGTTTGACTAAAAAGGAATCCAAAAAGGACCTCCATGACTGTAATATAACGCAAGGAAGGCGAGCATACTCCACTGTTGACACGCGATGAGGTACTCGAACCAATAGAACCTCAACATGTAACAAACGTGTCATCTGCGCTTACCAATTGCTAGCTACCACACACTATTTTTAATACAACCACGCGTCAAACATGTTTCAAACAAGATATGTGATAGTAATGCAAAATATCCGTATCACTTTCTGGAATATAATGCCCATTCATTTCCGTTGATTACCGCAGGGGTAAAAACATGCGACGCTGTTGGAATAAAAGGATAAACGCGTGTAAAACCAAATCATTCTCAAGGTAAGCCTTTTTATTTTAACGTTTACGTCGTGCCAGGAAGTTGTATTCAAGATAGTTTTTAAAAGATAAGTATCATGCCATTCCACTTGTGTACGTGTGGGTGAAATTAAATAAAAAATTCTGTGAAACTCATTGATGACATACGTCAATGTGGGTAATGTATGTGGTAATGCTTGGCTAGGGATTCTCTCGTGTATATAAGTCCCCGCATCCAGTGGCAGTCCTCACTTCATCTCCTGAACTCGTACCGAGCAGAACTGAACGAACTGAACGCGTACCAAGCAGACCTCGTGATATCCGACATGCTTACCATCAACATTCTCTGTCTGTGGCTGGCTCTCTTGGGAGCTGGTCTGGGCACTTTCGGTAAGTAGTAATGTTTGATATACCTACTAAGATTAATGTAGTATTACGGAACACGAATGTGTTATGTGCTTTGATAATGCTTATTTCGACCTAAGTTACACTTACGTAATAATAAGTATCTAATTTCATTTTTTATATTGACTTAACGAATTATAACTGAATTCTCTTAACTTATTCCGGGGATAAATTGACGGCCTCGCAGAACGAGGAGGTTTTCCCGTAGCCTAAATATATTCAAGTGATTAAATATGCCTTTTTCCATCTTGTATGAGGTGGTGGATTGGTTAATGCCGCTCCTGACAAAGGGGAAGATGTCAAAGGCACAATCGAGGAATACAACCGCATTACAGGATGCATTCGAGAAGCTGTCAACAACATATTGCGAGCTTTCGGTAATGCTTTTTTTTCTTTATTTTTCCATATATCCTAGATAGATATATCCTATCCTTTTCCCTATATATATGATAGAAATATGTTATACATTCCAACGGATGACTACAGTATCAGCCAATAATTAGAGAAAATATATTTATATCCATTTAATCTATTTGGGTTGAAACCCAGATGACGTTATTAAATATATTTTTCATAAGTTTAATTGTGTATATTTTTCAAAGTGCATTTTTTTTCTATTACTTCCAATTTAGTACCAATTTTTTTCGTTCTTGTTCTTTTTTGCTTTTATATGACACAATCATATAAACGTCACATTTATATCTCTTATGTATTTTGGACAAGCTTTGTTTTTGCATTTTGCGGTCGAGTATTTAAATTTGTTTAATGAAAGATTCTAAAGTATCGGTTTCATTGTGGTTTATCCACATCATTCCCATAGAATACCACCTACTGGCAGGTTATAAAACATTTCTTCAGCGCAAATCATTGCATTCACCGCGCATTGCAACAAATCATATGTGCTTACGTTCGCTGTTGTATTTTGACCTGCACTTTAACTTTGATCGTGATTAAATTTAAAATCGTATTAAAAAGTTAAAAGAAAAATACATTTCAAGGACTTTGGACTCACAGGAGAGCATACTACCTTGTGGTCTTACAGTAGGAATCGACTGGCTGATTGATTTAAGATATTCACATATTCATTTATATATATATATATATATATATATATATATATATATATATATATATATATATATATATATATATATATATATATATATATATATATAAATAAGACACTTAAAAAGAACACTCACCTTAGAAAAATTGTACGGAGCTATATATATGGCGTTCAAGGGATGAAATGGTTTTATAACTATAGGAAAGTGTATGGAACGGTAGAGTAGTCGTTGAAAAAATAACGAAGGGTATAAACCACAGTATAATTTAAATGACCAATTTCAGAAATTTAGATCAAAAACCTGGGAGCGTTACAAACACTAATCTTGTATTTTTATAGAAAATTAAATCCCATCATAATTTCATTATTATTTTTTTCACAGGTGAAAAGGTGGATGACGCCGAAGTTGATGGACAATCAGCAAAAACCGAGAGGGAACCCAATCCCGAAGAAGAGGACTTGAAATTGCTCTCTGACGATGCCATGTTTTCCTCCATATTGAGTAAAATGGACTCCCTGCAACACAAGACTGATAAGGACCCTCAGGCTACAATTGATCCAGCTCTGTTAGTGCAACTGAAAGAAGTACAGCGCCGTGCAACGAATCCTACGGGCGTATTATCTAAATTCGTCAATGCGGGAAGTGAATTTTTGAATAAACTACTATGTCACTCAAGCAGTTATGCATCTATTGTCTTGGCCACCGAGAACGAACATTAAATGCAATTTTAAAATAATATTCATGTGTACGAGAGATCATAACAGTGTGACCGTCATCTGAATAAAAAGTTGCAAAAATTGGCTATTGTTTCTTTGTATTAGTAAAAAATAAAATCTGCATGTAAATTTTAGCTATTAAGTAATGATGGTAAATTTGTAACCTTATGTATTTACTTCATGTACACTCAACATATGGTAAAATTTGAAGGAGAATGAAATTGAAGATATAGGTATATTACAGTCGGCAAATAATTATACGTTGCCCGACGCCATCCTCGGAAATAGATTTTTTCATGGATATAAATAGGAAATAAAATGTACATGGAACAGAAGCAACCACATTTATAATATTCATCCCTTATTTCGGCATTTTCTAGGTAGAATTAATTTGCTTATTTTGGTAAGTCTTCCGGTTCATAAAATATGCTCATATAAATTATCTGAATAGTTGATAATATATCCCACGTTCACGAAAGAAAATTTTTAATGAAATTTTTCACAATTCATATAATTGTCTCAAGTGTTTGATTAAGCATGTTATTTGAACAATGTTGTAGTATTTTTTTCACTTCTTCAACTTTTGCATCGTTTTCTTGGTGGAAATTATTACCTAGTGACAAAAAATAGATGTTGATTGATAAAACAAACAATTTTGATGGATTATCTGTGCCTGGCATGCGTTGAAATGCCCCTTTTTTTAAGTAGGCACACATATACAAAGCAGACACATTTGCATTTACAAAATAAATGAAAAAAAATGATTTATTGTGTATTAAATTAAAGCTTAAAACATATTCGAAATTTGAACATTTGCATCTATTTCGTCCAGTCCATCCTATCAAACGCCTTCTCCAAATCTACGAATCAAGCAAAAATATCCTGCCAATACTATTTGTTTCTTTTTACTAGCGTCCTCATCACCAACATAGCGTCTCGCGTTCCCGTCCCTCTCCTTAACCCGAACTGGTCGTCACCTAATACTAATGAATACCTATTAGTCATCTTCTTTTGCCTTCTATTTATAATTCTCAACACTACAACAAGTGTCAAATCATAACTACCACGAATACCTGCGTTTACTCCACTATCGGAATGTATGATTTCACACGCGTCAAGGCTAAGTTTGAAGTGAGATGTATTCATATAAAAAATCTAGTCCGAAAGTGCGAAACACGATGTTAGTATAAAGGTCAGGTCACTTTTTATCCTTGCATTATGCCCCATTTACACCACTAGCTTTCTACGCTGTATAAGGCTTACCGAGGTAATGAAATGAAATTTGTTCAAATTTTGAGAAGCTGTCATGTGGACAGCCATTACGTTGTTCTTTGTGCGAAAATATTTACTGCTTCCTAAATGTAATATATACGCATGGACTAATTGTAGAATTATTAACTACATACAGCACACTTTACCCTTGTGATGCATGGTCCTTAATGATTTAAAAAAATTAATTTTATTACAATTAACAATTCATGATTACCTTTCGACTTTGATGAAGGAAATCACACTGAGTCCTGCTGGTGCAATCTCTAGGCTCACAAGAAAAATGTTTCTAATTATGTGTTCTACCCGATGCACTGTAAAAAATTTAAATAAATGGTGAACGGATTCATATATTAATCATACAATAACTACTTTTGAGTAAAGCATACGCAAATTATTAACAGCTGCAGAGAAAATCGCACGCTTAGCCTAAAGAGGAAAAATATGTTCACTAAATAAAGTTGTTAGGGTAAAAAATAAAAATGACAAACTTTTTCCTTGAAAGCTATAAAAATCTTGATAAATGCATTCTAGTTATTTTAAAAATAAAAAGTAACATTAACTATAGAGTTAATTAAAAATAACTTAGAAAAAATATTAGAAAAATAGTAAAAAATAAGTACAAACATGTATTAATTAAAAAAATTCGTATTCCGTACTCCTATGGTCGATGAGGAAACGAACTTCACCGTACGGAAGGTTGGAACAAACTGGTGGCGGCTGTAAACCCGGAAAGAGGCATGCGCACGACTGGTCACCGATAAACCTATAGAAAACGAAATTCGACGACCGCGCCATATGCCGCTCTCAGCCACGGGGTAGGGTCAAGGTGAGCGGCACATGCCGCTCTCGACACGGAACGTGTTAAAACTTCAAGCAGCAGTTTTATTTTCATCATATTATATGTTTAATTTTTTTAAATATAGTCATATTTCATCATAGTAACAAGCCCTAGACCGAAGCGGCGGTGGGGTCTTGAAGGATGTGAGCAGTTTCAATGAAAGACATGATGAATCGGCGGTTGTAGGGATTTATAGACTGGTTGGTTACTTCTGCCGGGGTTTTATGAGGTCCCCAGGTGACGGGGGATCGAGGAGATGTGAAGATTTAACGGCAAGTGAATTTTCCAACCCTCTGTCACCTGAGAAGTGTTATTGTTTATGACATACGAGATAAGATACGATTTTTTAAGACCTGTCATAGATGGGTCGGGAGAGTAGGTTGGGCTAATGAGAAGGATGGCGGATTCGGGGATAATTGTATTAAATACTTAGAAATGCTCAAGGTCATACTTTTTCTAATGGTCCAATATCGAGCTAATACTAGTTTTACACTGGAAGGTTCTGCCTATCTAGATGAATTTGAGACGGCATAGGGCCATCATTGGCATCTGATAAGTTGCGTGAGCAAAAAACACTGGCATCCTTTACGTTAGTTAAAGATACATATTGTTATAAACTCGAAATCTTCTGGATTGGAAGAAGTGGCTATTACTGGCTCAATCTTTATACAAAAGGGCAACTTGGAGCGTCCATTAATGCATAAGTATTCACTTTATTACTGCTTGGTCATCACATTTGCAGCACATCAATGATTTAAATGGAACGGGTGTGGAGAACGTATACATATAAACATGCATCTCAATCATTGGGAAAACACGTTGAGATGAAGTAATTTACTAAATCACGTTCATAGATCACAAGGTGTCAGGTGGACATGGGCAGCATGTCTTTCTCAGGTGAATAAATTTCTCCACTTTCCAAGACGACCAGAGGACGTCCACCATCCTTAGTGTCCGTCTGATTTCGTGCATCCACCGGACTATGTGAACTAAACAGCAAGATGACGACATCAAATCATCATATATATTTCCATTCGAAGTTTACGTATTATTAGTTATCCCTAGCAATTTTCTCCCAATACTTGAAGGTAAAAGTTTTAGTGTTGGAAGAATTAACTTTTAGGAATTGCGGGGGCGGGGGACAAGACCGGTTAGCTAGCGGCGACCGGCTGTAGTTTAGGTATCCGTGCATGCGCCTCTTGCCGCGGCCTATTTTTTCGGAGGGGGGCGGGCCCCTGGGACCCCCCCCATATATACGCCACTGGTCCAGGGCTATAATTAGTACCACCTGACGTGAGTGGTGATCGTAATCCTTAGCAATTTTTTCTTCTTCTACCGCCAGTATTATTTCCAATGTTGATCTCCCGGCTCCAAACCCATGTTGTGTTAACCCTTTCAACGCTGAGCCTATATTTTTGAACCCTTCACCCTGGCTGCACGTGGTATTTTATGTTTTTGGTACGTTTTTTTGGCTACAAATATGACCACTTATATTTCTTCGATCAAAAAATAAAAATTTCATTTTTTATAAAATTTTTAATTTTTTACTGCAAATTTCCAGTCCTCAGTCAGCCACAAGGATCTTTTTTGTGATGTGCAGGGTTGCATCGTTTCCCCTTCAAATTAAATTTTTTAATATACCTCGAATCCATTTTTTTACCAGTCAAAGATAATTCAAATAAACTTTTGAACGCTTATTGTTAGCATCCTACATATTCATTTATTTTTTTAACTACATATTTATTTTTAGCTTTTTTATTTTTACGCCACTTTTTTTCTCACTCCCTCCTGATAAACATTTTTAACAACCTCATTATAGCATTGTTTTTATTCCACTTAAACTAGAACGCCTCTCATTAAGTGGAGAGAAACATCAATATCTGCTAAGCATGAAAGTAATTGCGGATTCTTTTACCTGTGGCTTAGCAGAAAATAGGACATTTCTAACGTTAACATTAGGAAGCATAAAAAAGGAAATCAATAGTTTTACTTTTATTACATCATATTATTTTATTTCTCAAATTCCAAATGATTTACAAATTTACCAACTCTAATTTACCAATTACGATACTAAAGAAATAATTTTTATCAAAATAAAAAATAAAGTGATGCATAAAATATTTAATATAAGCTCATCTCCTTAGTATAAACAGATTACAAGAAAAGATTTAACATAATTTTCTGCCGGAATGCTTCTTTAATTTTATTACTCCCTTCATATTAGCTCACACTGTCTGTGCACGTACAAACCCATTTGTATGAAAATGAAAGAGCGGAAGTTTACCAAGTGCCTTTATTCATTATGAATGCCTATTGTAATTTATCGGTAGCCCAGGGGTAAGGTAGTAGACTATGGAGCGGGAGGTGTGATGTTCGATTCCCTGCTCAGGAAATTATTTATCTTCTTTTTTTCTTAGCCGTTTTCAATTACTTCTTTAGAAATTTTGCTTTCATCATCGCATTACCCTCTATACTTTTTTTCAATATTTTAATCGCTAATTATTTATTAATGACGGCGATCAAAGCTAGCACTCGGCGATCAAAGACCTTGGACGTTGTGGGAGATGGACCATGATGAGCCAACACCTGTGATTATCGCTAATGAAAGTTCAACATTGAATATTATTGTCATATCGAATTACTAATGTTCCAAATGTTTTTCGAATGTCTGAATAATTTGACATATCAGTGAAGATAGAATGGTTTCCTCTCACAAATTAAATTTATTAGCGATGTGGTAATACAATATTTATGGCAAAGATATCATAAAACAATGAGGAAAAAATAATAAAAACAAGAATATGAGACATTAAAACGTGACGCAATGCATGTGAAATTCAGGGATTATAATAAAAACTTTCTTTTATGAGGTTATTCTTTTTTGATATGATAGGTCATGAAGCATTCCGGGAAAGGCCGATGGGCGTCGTAGCCTTTACAGTCAGGGCAGACATTCGCCGTCTCCCTTCTAAGCCCTTGAGAATAACAATTTTTACATCTTTGAAAGGATTTTTTGTCGCATCGAGGGGGACAATTTGTGGGATATGGAATGAAGGTGTGAATGATTTATTCAGGCTTGGGATCGGTTGCAGGCGTGGAGGCTCGGGGGCGCGGGCTTTTCAAACGGGCGTTTATGGGAGTCCGCATGTAAAACGAAAAGCTGCGTGCGTGACCTCTAAATATAATCCGATTTCAGAAAATTTTTGCAAACCCAATTTCCTCATAAAATGTCACCAACTGAGACCCTAAGGCCCATTACTTTCGGACACCAATGCAAAATGGGACACCCTTTCTTTGGGCTTCATTATAGGGGTTTTAAAATAATATTTAACAAAGATAAGGTCATGATTGGATAAAAATCCGATAGGGTGCTTCCCATTGTTTGTTACGTTGCTCATCTCATCCACTATAAATAGATCTAACCAAGTACTACTACAATTTAGATGATGTGTTGCCTGGAGTGAAACCAATGATAGATTTGTCACCATATCCATCAGATATCGACTAAAATAGCTGTTACTTAATAGGTCAGCATTGAAATCACCACAGTCACCAATATTTTTATAAGTGACAATACTGTTGGATAATACAGGTTCAAATCTTTCGCTCAGGTAGCCGACTTTTGATGGTCTATACACTACTGCAAACAACACTTTTATCGCTAATACCACTTCATTCAATAAAAATGAGTTCCGGTGAACTTTTAGATAGAAGTTATGAGTTCCGTTTAAATGCTTACTTGGTTGTTAATGCAGAGCTCCATCGGATTCACTTAGATATTCTATCTTAAGTCTTCTTCATAAATTTTTCCCCTACGGACCCGGAAACTAACGACAAATGCCGAGTCCATCCGACGGATTTAACCGTGGTCTCTCTTTCGTTTTTTGCAAAAGAAAAATTCAACTGACGCCTTGATTCTATTTATCACTCCACCATTCCCACTCATAGTTTTATTTGTCTCATGAATCTATCATTTTGGCGCAGATAACTATAATATCTCATGTACAGTTATTGCAGTACTGAATAAGACTAAATCTTTAAGAAGCTTGATGAATTTAAGTTTGACGTAAAATAACACAATAACAAAATATGTTGATGGAGATTGAAAGTCTTCTCTGCAATGTTCGCTCATGTTAAGCTGCGTGAAATATAACTATCTCGGACAGGATTCTAGGAGTTCTTTGTTGATCCTGCTAATTTACGGAAGTTATGTGGTCGACATATTTTGTGCAGAAGTTCTTTATATTGCTTGTACGAGATTAGGTCTTGTGGTTATTGTTAAGATTAATTAATAACACAGCGTCTTCTTATACTAAAAATTGGTATTGACTGAAAAGAATTTGCATTTGCTTTTCAATTAAGCATTTTATTAACGCTAATTTGCGATTGCGATGTGTACATTTTGGTGCATAGGATGTCGCGACCTGTAAAAACTGTGGAGTCTTCATTCTCGTGTTGTCATTCGCGTGTGTTATGTATGTGTATTTCTGACCTCAACTTCGGGAGTCTTAGCTTAGGTCTTCCTTTATTTGAAGATGCCAGAGGTATAGCCGAGGAAACATTATTTGTCACATAATACGCTGAGGATAAAACGTGACAAGTGCAGGCGTTCCATGTACAATTCATGATTTCCCAATGAATCTTATGTTTTTCAGAGCGATCAGAGATTAGCATACTTTCCGTAAGTGTAAAACGGAACACAAGCCGTATATATTTCCCTCTACTCCACCAATTTGGCATACTAAATAATGATCAATAAGCATGGGAAGGTCATCGCGTCACATTAAGTGTGGGCAATCGAGGATGCATTTACTACCGCGATCTATTCTTTGACACTTTGGAAGTACGTCGTTGTGTCCCTAAGGGTGACGTCATATATTTCCTCTGATTCATTTTGTTTCACGAACGTTTTTATACTATATCTTCCCCTTTTTATTCCGAATGGTCACAATTCAATATTTTATCGGCCACGTGCGTTTGCGATACGCTGCTTGAAATTAAACTTCACATAATTGGAGTTTTTGGTTCCTCTATTCAGAACACAAATTAAGAAATGTGTGATGAGTTTTTTGGTTTCGAATATTGCCTATACCGTGTGACTTTACTGCGTGATTCATTTCCGAAATTGTGATAGTTTGAGAGAACATAAAGCTTTTTTTACAATTCTCTTAATTAACGCTAGCTAACGAAATATGTATCGCTTTCGGTGCGACGGTTCTTTAACTGTAGTATGTCATTGTAGAAATGTCGTATCTATGTCAGTTTCATAGTTGGTTTCTAACCTCAGCTTCATCAGCATTTCTTTTTTAGTCTTCATATCTTCCAAAAGACGACTGCTGGAGGATTTGGATAAACATTTCGAGCGTGGATTAGTGTAAATAAAGATGATATCCTGTGAAACACAAGTCTACTCAGCCTAAGGAGAGTTTGAGATTCTATAATTGATCTATCATAATTTATTTTTTTTCCACGAAAAAATTACATGTTATTTATTTGTACTGCACTCAATTTCCTATATCTTATGCCTGTGATATTTTTTTAAGGCACAGCGTTTAATGTTGGTGACTACTCACCCCCTGCCAAGCACTTCAGGTTGCTTGCAGGGTAGTCTCTAGTTGTAGATGTATTTCACTGAAAATAACACAATGTTCCTTTTATAAATAGGGTAATTATTTCGAGTTTTGTCACAAATTAATTTCTTACAATTCCTTGCATTAGAAGGCGCCTTCCAAGCAGAGAATAGAAGAAAATTTGATAAGCAATCTGACACCTAATTTTGTGGTATTGCTAGAGTATATCATGTTTCAGCCTGTTAGAGCTTACTTTTTAATATACGAGAAGATAAGGAACTCATATGCTATAGTTTTCGAATACGTGAGAAAAAAACAAACTTTATTGTGTTATGGCAAGCTTCACTACCCGCCATAATCGTGAATCAGAAATAAAAGGCTAGATGGTTAAAAAGGATTTTTTTTCCGTTTGACAACATCGTTCGCAGATACATGCGTGAAGGATTAAAGATTACAAGAACCCTCCGGAAGACGCTAGTAACGGGACCAGGATGAGCCTAGTAGGGCTCTATGAACTGAATATATTAAAGATGAAAAGCTACCTTCAGCTTTCATATTTATGCAAAGATTTCTTTGTGATACTATTGAGTAAAATGACAGCTCTCACTTTTTGACCGCAAAGCATCGAAATAACTTGCCGTTGTTAGGAAATTGATTTCCGCGCAAAACTGGTTGTGTTATTCGTTGTAGATTAACGTAAGAACGACCTGTTTAAAATAAACCGCTTTCAAGTCTTCGAATGATATATGAACTTATCAAACAAACCTAAATGACTCATAATTAACAAATATTTTGTCTTATTATGTAAATTAAATTTTACTTTTATTAATGATTTGCTTATCATCTAACATTATTTTATAGTATTTCTCAATTTATACTGTTTATTAATGTATATATAGAGAAATCCTAAAAATCACTGAAAATACATACATATTTTGGAAGCGGTAGCGGAAAAAAGGGAGAAACGACGAAAGCGCAAAGCGGCGTGGAATTCCGATGCGACAGTTACCGATTAATCTACTTGGGATCCAGGGATAGAAGTGTAGGTGTTGCAATATCACTACGGAAAAGTAGAGTAAATCCTTGTCAACATCAATAGAGCGGAGTAAATTTTTGTCATTATTTAACGTAATACTGCATCATGAGACGAGTTTATAGCTAAGCGGATGCATTTTTTAATCTCGGGAAAAAATACGAATTTTAAGGAAAAAAGAAAAGTTAAATGATGCGAAATAACCGGCATAATATATGGCTGATCATGGATTAGTGGATAGGAAGGGTAATCGTAAAAATAGCGACTTCATACTCAAAATATATACAGGTGTCGTTCAGCATGAATTTCTTATTTTGTGCTCCGAAGTGATTCAAAGCCTTTGAACGCCGCCACTTCTTTGACACATAGCACGTGACCTCATGCTTACTTCACCGGCCACCTATTCTCCAGCATTGGAAAAAGCCATCTACCTATATTCAAAATCCATGTTTGTATCTGATAACCTTCAATATTTAAAATCTATTTGCCGTAAAAGAAATTAAGGAAAAGTTGAAAACAGGAATAAAAATGGAAATGGAAAAAATCAGCATATTACGCTTCGCTGATTTATCAATCCCGGCAGAGAAGAAAAAACTGGGAAGAAAAAAAGTTGATCACCGTGAAACTTGGGAAGAAAAAAAGTTGAGTTGAAAAACCGAGCTGCAAAGGCTGCAAGTAATTCAGTCAGTCTAAGGCTATAACAGTGATTTCACTTCTGTAACGTCATCGTAAAACTAGATCATCTTGTGACTATTGATTGTCATTCATTTCCAAATCCAGGAAAGAATATTGCCTAGTAATCCAGGGGAGGGAAAAATGGAATTAAAGATTCTCCCAAGCCTTTGAATTATTGACATTTTTGTCTGTAGATATAACCAAAAGAATTCAGGAAATTCTATGCTCGTGGTTTTCTAGAATCTTTAAAGACGTTTCAAGTTAAATCAGAAGGTATACGAATAAGCCTTTGTCAAAAGATTGTATTGAGTTACTGATGATCTAAATCAGTGATCAACTTCGTGATGACTGGTTTTATTAATTCTTTTTTTAAATACTTATTTGGGATTCATGTGTATTTATAGTTTGGGAAGTGCTCTGAAGCAATTAATTGAGAATGCATATCCAGTATGATAAAATGTCAACGCGTATCGTCAAGTGGTACCTTTGCCTCGAGTTCTACAATGTATTACTTCCGAGCGCATATCCCCGAGGGAATGACCAGAATTGTAGTTAAAATCCGCACCCCTGCTGTTGGCAATTCCACCTGCCTCTGTCCGAAGCGCTTTGCCTCCCGTACAAGTTTCCCTAAGGGAAGAAGGCGTTACGGGGGATACGATGATTCAATCGTCCTTTACGCCTGGGGGTGTGGGGTCGGTCGGTCGACGGGATACGCAGCACGGGGGAGGTGGGCATGCACGAGTTGAGTGAGCCAGTCAGTTAGCTGTCTCATTTTGCAGTGGTTAGTGCTAGTCGCGTCCGCAAATCGTGCGACGGAGGCAAAAGTAAAGTACCTACACGAAGCATAATGTTACCTGTATTTTTCCTACCAGCTGCAAATCCTACAGGTATTTTTGTCATCAATTTAAGAATTGCTTTTACTTTGTTATGGCATTATTATTATAAATTTTATCGCTGTTTAGCAGTTCCCTAGGGTAATGTTGCCGAGTGGTTCTAAGCGTACCACATGCAAATATATCCCTTTTTAGTAGTTTCTGCAGCAGGGGTATGTCGCTGAAATAGTTATAAAAAAATAGACATTGTGATGATCCTTCAAGCTTTGTAGAGAGTGTGGTTACTACTCTCTCTCCCAGTTTATGCGTTACCTGGCCATTTGCATATTTTCCTGTATATACTTCAAACGCCAGCATATATCCTGTGACTGCACAATATAATACCCAAATTTTGAATCCCCTCTTTACAGGCTTGAGAGGCATACATTGTTTCATAGTAGTACGTCCCTTGAAGGCAACCATGCTTTCGTCAATTGACAAGAAACGTGAAGGTGAAAACAGTGAAGGGAACGTACTCTCGAGTTCACTAATCAAAGGACGAACCTTATATAGCTTGTCAAATTGAGGTGATCCACGGTTTGGCATATTCTCATTATCATTGAGATGCAGATTCCGCAAAATTTAAAAAAATCTTTTAAGGCTCATCACTTGTGCCACTCTCTCTACATGGAAGTTCTGATCACTGCTCCAGTAAAGACGCATATTTGGGAGTTTATGAAATCCCATGAACACTAAAATTGCAAAAAAAGCTTTCAGTTCGTCCACTGTGAGGTCGAGACTCCTTCCATGTTGTTTTCCATAGAGATTGCTATGATTGACTATTAAATTTACAAAATTATCTTTCAGAAGTTTAGAAAAGATACTCACAGGACTATTCGTATCTAATACTACTTTTGGGCCAAAGGGCTGCTTGAAAGTTGTAGCGCAATATTTTTCTGGGTCATGAGCTATTCTGGTCCACTCATAGTCCTCTTCAACTTCGTCAGCAATATTCATGGCTATGTTACCACTAGGACCATCTGGAGATGAATCATTCTCAGAAGTTGACTCGCTGCTATCAAAATAAGACTGTCTTCCCTCCAGAGAATCTGGAGTGTAATCAGGATCTTCGACAGAATTATCTGAAATATTGTCATCAGGGTGCTCCAATTTCGGATCCATTAACCCAGCTTTCTTACAGCACTTTCGCTTGGCTTGCATTCCACTCACTGATGGAAGAGAAATATCAGGCGTTGATGATGACGATCGGAGAGAAGGCTCTCCCGATGATGATGGACTTTCGACTAGTAAGGAAAATAATCGGAGGTTATAAAGACCAATTTTGTTACCACTTCTAAACATGAAATACTTAAGGAAGAGTTAACTACAAAGACCTACTAGAAATCTGAACTGCTATATTCGCTCTCTTGTCCCATTACCCAAGCTATTTCATAATCATTCGCCGAAATTGATGTAGAGGCTTCGTCATAACTTATAACTGGGTTTTCATAAAGACCATGTGGGGTTGATGACATATGACCAAGGTGATGAAGGTCAGCGTTTACTTCTATACTTATGTTAGTTATGGCCTTATATGCTCCTGAAGGAATGAAGAAGTAAATACAATATATTATTATTCTGTGGATTTCATTGCCTAGATTGAATGTTAAGGAAATATATTCTGGTATGTGATACATGATTCATAATCAACGATAAATCTGAATAAGATAAGGAGCGGTACACAGGACCGCTCGTGAAAGGCTTCAGTAAGGAAAACCACAGAAGCAAGATGAATAATAATGCGCTGTCTTGCAATACAGATTCGCGATATAAAAGCTTTAATTGTATTCATTGCTTGCGTTTAAACGTGGAGTATTAACACCCCAAACGTTGTTTTTCTAGCAATTAATTCGCGACAAATCAACATTTGAAGATTGAAGCGAAAGGCAACCTTTTTTTTAGTGATAAGTGATTATTTTATCAGAGCAAGAGCAACGACTACAAATAAACGATATGAAACAAAAATCACAATATATTAAAATTGAATAGGAAAAATAATTTATACTCACATGTAATCACATTAATCACATTTAAAGTTATTGGTCCTTACGACAATACTAAACACCGTATCACTTTCGATAAGGCACGTGATGCCAATGGTGGGAGCTTGAAATGATAGCCATATCAACCTTTAATAACTGAAATGCAAAAAAAGCTTAAGTTCCCTCAAACTATAACAATTTTTTGCGTAAAAAGTATTAATCATAGATCAATTATATGAATCTCCAACTATCACTAGGCTGAGTAGACTTGTGTTTCATAGAATATCATCATTATTAAGACCAAATCACTCTCGAAATGTTTCTCCAAATGCTCCAGCAGTCGTCTTTTGGAAGACATGAAGACTAAAGTAGAAATACTAATGAAGCTGTAGTCAGAAACCAACGATAAAACTTACAAAGACACGATATTTCTGCCATGACATTCCACAGTTAAAGAACCTTCGCACCGAAAGCGATACATATTTCGTAAGCTAGCGTTAATTAAGAGAAATGTAAAAGTTCTCTCAAACTATCACAATTTCTGAAATAAATCACGCAGTAAAGTCACACGGTATAGACAATATTCGCAACCCAACAACTCATCGCACATTTCTTAATTTGAATTCTGAATAGACGAACCAAAAACTCCAATTATGTGAAGTTTAATTTCAAGCTGCGTATCGCGAACACACATTGCGGTCAAAATTTTTAATTAAGACCATTCGAAATAAAGAGAGGAAGATAAAATATAAAGAGAGCATCAGATCACGAGAGGGAAGCAAAATGACTAGGCTATGAATCAGGGGAAATATATGACATCACTCTTAGGGACACAACGACGTAAATCTAAAGTGTCAAACAATAGGTCGCTTTAGTAAATGCATCCTTGATTGCCCACCCTTAATCTGACACGATGACCTTCTCATGCTTATTGATCATTATTTAGTACAAAAAATACGTGGAGTAGAGGGAAATATATACGGCTAGGTTTCCGTTTTACACTTACGGAAAGTATGCTTATCTCTGATCGCTCTGATAAACTTCAGATGCATTGGGAAATCATGAATTGTACATGGAACGCCTACAATCGTTATGTTTTATCCAAAGCATATTATGTAGATTGCCAAAACTTTTTCCTCGGCGTTACATCAGGCATTTTCAAATATAGGAAGACCTAAGCTAAGACTGCCGAAGCTGAGGTCAGAAATACACGTACATAACATACGCGATTGACAGCACGAGAATGAAAACTCCACAGTTTTGACAAGTTGGAACGTCCTATGCACCGATATGTACACATCGCAATCACAAATTAGCATTAATAAAATGCTTAATTGAAACGCAGATGCAAATTCTTTTCAGTCAATAGCAATATTCAGAATAGGAAGACGCTGTGTTATTACATAATGTAAGCAATAACCACAAGACCCAATCTCGTACTAACAATATAAAGAATTTCTGTACTCAACATGTAGACCACATAACTTTCGTAAATAAGCATGATCAACAAAGACCTCCTAGAATCCTTTCCAAGAAAGTTATATTTCACGCAGCTTAACATGAGCGAACATTGCAGAGAAGACTTTCAATCTGCATCAACATATTTTGTTATTGTGTTATTTTACGTCAAACTTAAATACATCAAGCTGAACAAAGGTTTAGTTTTATTAAGTACTGAAATAACTGTCCTTGCGATATTTTAATTAACTTCGCCAAAATGATAGATTCATAGGACAAATAAAATAGGATCAATCGGGAGGCTTCGCCTCCTAACAATTATGCACTTCACTATATATATGCTAACAATGTCAGCGGGACCGCTGGTAATTATGTTTTTGACAACTACTTAAACGGAGAGAGATTCAAGAGTTATGCTAATAAAATACTCGACATGCTGTAAGTACTAGGTAGAACATAATGATACAAGTATTAGGGAGAACTACTACTAGGTACTAAGAGTTAACCACAGAAAGTCTGCGAGTTATCATTATAAAATTATTAAGGCAACAGAGAGCGTGCCATGCTAAGAGTAAAAAACCAGTCATGATTTATCTGCTAGTGATCGAGAGTTAACAATAGCTAGATGATATCAGTTACGGGATAACCCAAAACCATCTTGGTCTTATGTTAGATATCTACCGTTTGTACGCAACGATACGAAAACGCAGTACTGTTAACAAAAAGTTCAGATAAAGTCAATTTATTAAATTCATACTTCCAGAGCGTGTACACCGAGTCATCTGAGAAGTCATCCGTGATCGTTTATAATCACTGCATACGAAAAATGCCTCCTCTTGATATTAGTGCTCATGGAATAGAAATTTTATTGAAATCGCTCAGTCAAAATAAATCACCTGGTCCAGATGAAATCCCTTCCCGCGTGTATAAAGAACTAGCCTCAGAAATTGCCTCCAACTTGCAGCTGATATTCAAAAAATCTATCACGCAACACGAAGTACCTAATGACTGGAAAATTGCACAATATAACGCACATATTCAAAAGTGGAGACAAGAAAAAGCCATGTAATTACAGACCGATATCAATATCGTCCATCTCAAGCATAGTCCTTGAAAACATTGTTGTCAGGTCAGTAATGAAACACCTAGACACGCAAAACTTGTTAATGTATGTTCTCTTTAATCCTTAATGTATGTTTATGTATTATCCTGGTATTTCTAACAGCATGTTTTGCATGTACTACTGTCACAGGCATATTGCCTTTAAGAGTAGTATATAGTAGATTATGTGTCATAAGTACTTGTGTGATGTGCATGTGGGTATCCTCTTGCATGCTGCACGCTGATGATTCATCGCCCCCTGCCAAACACCCTAGACGTGGCTCGTAGGGTATTATGTGGATATAGTGGAATAAACATATTCGGGAAATAACCGATCAGGCTGATCGAAAATTGTCCGTCGTCACCAGGGTGAATGTGACGGTTAGAGGAGGTTGGTGCGCGACTGAATAATTCATTAGTCATTACATATACTTTTCGCATGTACGGTTGAGAAAATGTTTTGCTATCATAGATGAAATCCATCGATTTTAAATAGCAAAAAATAGTGCGCACTGAATTTGGAAAGTTCACTGTTCATTTGTGCAACGGTGCAATGTGCATGGAATGTTTTCGTTCTTTATTCAATGTCGTGCACCTGTTCCGTTCTACATGTTGGCGAGCACTCGCCTCCTGCCAAATACTTTCATACCATACTGCCATATTTTCAGATCGCCAACGTACTATGGTAGATTAGACCATAAAAATAAAATAAGAGAGATAGACTGTAGAACAGATAGATTCAGAATTTCGTTTTTTCCCCGATCGATAAGAAACTATAACGACTGCGTCAGGATTTATAATTAGAAATAGTTTAGTCAACTGGTAGAGTAGCTTACTAACTTATGTTATCCCTAATGTATGTTTATGTCTCCTGGTATTTCTAACAGCATGTTTTGCATGCTCTACCGGCACAGGCATATTGCCTTTAAGAGTGATCGATTACCCCCTGCCCAAAATCCTTTAGGTGGACGGCAGGGTATTATGCAGAGGATTTCTAACAGCTTTCATAAGGCTAATGCACGAAGAGTCAGCCTCAAAACCTTTGAAATCCCGCCACAAAATGCCCCATCTGACCCTCTGCGCCACAACTTTGCCAGGTGTCATAGGCGCATTTTCTATGCTGACACTAAAATCCTTAATTTTCATCCTAGAGAGTCAATCAAAAGACGCTCGTAAACGTATTGAGACAAGGGATTCGATAGCGATGCGAAAAAGTTACAAAATTGCAAAATTTATAAACTTTATCATTGTTCTGCACGGGGTCACTTTCTACCTGCCGGGAAGGTCGACCCTCGTGCGTCCCCAACCTCGAGAGAGGATCCGGATTAGCTCGAAAGCCAGCGAGGGCCTTCCTAATGAGGGTGTTCTAGAGACTACCTGGGTCCATCCGCCATGCAGTCCCCCTGAAATCGATACTACCCCGGATTGCTGGCACCTTGAATGCTTTTGAGTGTTATTCGCAGTGGCCTCCAAACTGAGGCATATTAGATTTGCCTTGCATGCATTTGAAACGTTTCATTTAAGTCTCTCGCTCTCGCAAATGTTTCCTGTGCATTCTTTCCATTCCCTTCCGTACTCCTCTAAGCCTCGCTCTTCCTCTCGCACTCTGTCAAAGTCCTGGTATTCAGCCGTTACAATTGCTCTCACTGTAACCTGCGATGCTTGACAAGACACCACCAATAAAGAGGGTATCCTTTTTTGATCGTGAAAACAACGTAGGTTCAATGCATTTTTCAAGGCTGAAGGAAGAATGTCAATGATTACGCAACTTAATAAGCCGTAAATGCGCAAATACTTATGTGTTAATAACTACGCAAAAATTGCCAAAAACAGAAAGTAAGAAGAATATTTTAGCTTTCTTATGACCGATTGCTTTTTTTGAATTGTTGACTTATTATGCTCCTAAGTAGAGAAGGTAGCCGCTTTGAATAATTTTACTTGGGGTATCATGCATTCCAGCAGCCATAAAAACGTTTAGTTGAAGATATTTACTGAAGATGGATGTTTTTTTTCAAAATTATTAATTTTAACTAGAAGCAAAGAGAGTAAATATTTATATTCACCATTTCTCGACCAAAAACTCGCAAAAGTTTTGTATTAGATTCGGGTCCGGTGTGTTCAATGCTTCTAAGTTTTATCATCGATAAAAGCTACGATATTGCTATATTAGTGGTTTATATCCCGATTCGAATGAGTAAAATAAAACAACACAGTTTAATTAGGTAGTTTCGTTTATTGTTTTTCTTGCCGGTCTGATATTTCTCAAACTGACTTCATGGAGTGGGTTTTTCACTGTGCGGGTGCTGTAATTTAAGTTTTATGTCCTCTTCATTACAGCCGCCCCGCCAACAGTAAGAGAATTTCCATTAGGGTGTTAACGAGTGCTGATGTCATCATCTGGAGACGTGGATCTTGGTATCCGCTTATTTGTCGTGTTGCCATCGTCTCATCTCCCTCCCTGGAGCATTTAAGCCAGCAATGATCTGTGCTTCAGTTCAAATTCATTGCCCTAGATCTCTGAGTGACAGTTGAGCATGTCTTAAATATCCCATCGATGTATTCCCTCCCTCCTAGACTTCATGGAATATTGAGAATATCCACGGAAATTCTCACAGAGAAATAATTAAAGTTCCTTTAAATGCAATTGCATTCAAATTCGCATTCTATCTAACCTACCGGTGAACTGCCATGAGTGTCTTTGAGAGAAGATGCCTTTTGCCTTACCTGCGGAGTTGTGCATAAGGAAAACTATTCATTATTTCCTGGTTTCGGTTGATGCGTACGGGAGAGTTAAATAGAACGTTTCAAATGCATACAAGGTTATCTAATGTGCCTCCGTTCTCGTGGCCGGCACGAAAACGAAAAATTATTACGTCATCAGAAAGGAAAGAGATTTTCCCTGAGAGCGATTGTAGCGGCGCTCAGTTTGTTGGGAAAGTTTATTCCCCCATAATACCTAGAGGTAAATTTGTAGGTCACCTTAAAGTTTCCAAGTCATCTCTGTAAACGAACAACCGTGCAAGCGCTGCGTACTGACTCTCAGCGTAGTATATCGATATATATATACTTTAACTTGGTATATTTTTTGCAATTTGGGGTATTGGAAGAAAAGTTAATGCAAAGCAGAAAACTGTCATTGTGAATTTATGGGAGCACTTGCCATGGCCCACCGCAATAATTGTCAGGTAGTCGAAGAAGGTGAAGCAAAGACAATGAAAGTGTTAAATGTTAATATTTCCTGGGTAATTTGTCTTTAATGCTCAGACATGATGGTAGGAATCAGTTAATCATCATCAACAGTTGTTCTGCTGACTAGTAGATTCCATCCACCTTCGTTGTCTCCATTCACTTCTGTCCCCCGCCTGTTCCTTGGTCTCCTTGTATCCTCCTTTCTCAACCTCATCTATCAGTTTCCGCCTTCCCATTTCTTTCCACTTCTCCCACTCCACCCATCCTTAAGCTGCAATAAGTATCGCCTTTCCTCTCAATACATGCCCGATCTATTGCTTGTGTCTCTTCCGAATAGTTTTTAGGAGTTTTATATCCTCTCCAATCCATTTCAGCTACCCTTCATTCCTTTTTCTGTCTGTCCATCGTATCTTCTCTAATCTCTTCCACGTCCACATTTCAAGGGCCACAACCTTATGCTTCTCTCTTTTTCCAAGGCCTATGTTTCACAGCCATACATCATGAGACTCCATACATAGCACTTGACTAGTCTATTCCTCAACTCCAGTCCCAAGTTGCTGTATAATATACTTTTCTTCTACTGAAGGGCGTTTTTGCCATGGCTCTCCTGGTATTAATATCTTATTCACTTTCTTATTTCTCAGTTAGCATCCTCCCTATAGAATTGCACTTTAAATTTGTTCAATTCGCTGCCATTTTTCGGCCTATGATGACTGACAGCGAGTGGAAAAGACGGATGTTTCTCACCTTGATGTGCGTACCTTTCCTAAGAGTCACTAGTATGCCGGCGGTATGAATATTTTTATTTTTGTTACATGAGGAAGCTATTGCCATTGAGAGTTTTTCCTTCGTTGGAAATGGTTATGTCCAACGTTCCAAATTAAGGACAATTAGACAGCAATCATTTCCCAGAAGAGATCCATTTTTCAAGTGCAAAGTGATCAAAGTTTTATTTGTGCGGATGAGTGCAAATTCCATCCACAGAAGTTAATACTGTTGAAGTAGTCAGTACTATGCAAATACCTTATACATGTGTCAATAGAGTTCATCCCAATAGTCTCATAGCCAGGTTATTTTGCATGTCTATGAAAAGCGTAACTGAGTGACTGAAGATCCCTAGGTCTGAAAAATATGTGATCCTGGCCTTTCATTTCGTCACAAGTATTGGGATGTGATAACATTTTCCGAAATCTCCGATTATTAGCTCAAAGAGCATCCAAGACATTTCCTCGGGCTTCAAATCGAAAAACCAACGGGTCTTCACCATTTGCATCAACGCTTTCCGAAGACGTTTCACGACAGCTTAACACCAAAATAAAATATTCTGCAAATGTTGCTCTCCTGCAAAATCCAAGCTGCGATGAGTGGTGATTCAGACCGAAGGTGGCCGAAGTCAGCCGAAGAGGTACAAGGACGGGAACTGGGCATCTCCGTGACTAGACGGAGGTTCGCAACGAACGTTATTTTTGCGTTTTTATCGAACTACTAGACGCGGCCTCGAAATTTACCGTTGGAATGGTTAAGGAAATGGTTGTTGGTTCAAACGTTATAATAGCGTTAGTGTGCTGAGGGGGTTTTTGTGGAAGAGACGTGAATGGAGGAAAAATAAATTCTTGCCGGGGTGGTGGGAAACAAGCCGAATAGTATCCACTTAAGATACGACGTTGCATTAAGGATGTTGACATTATTAAATGCACTACCTCATTTGTTCTACCACAACTGAATTTAACCCTCCGTATTGTTTCACTGGTCAGTGTCAGGTCGACTTTGAAAGAAAGCAAGCTTGTCCCTTTTTTTCATGGCTTTATTCCACAGATAAAATTCACCCGTTTGTATGAATTTTCTGCTTCAACGTAACTATGCTTTTGCAATTAATATTACACTCTAAAGTTAGCATGTTAATAGTAAACTACTTCTGGATATTCAGTTATGTTCGTTAAAAAATAAAAAAAAAACATTTCTATTTTAAAAAGGCAAAAGAAATGCTTACATATTTACATTTGAAAGTGAACAAATGCAAAAACTCTCGACAAAATGATTTATTAATTATCGCAAAGATACAATATTCCCTTAATTGTTGCAAGAGCTAAAGCGCACAACGCCGGGTTAAACAAATTAACTGCTGCTGTGATTACTATTGCCCTTCTCTCAGCCATGAATTTTTAAACAGAGACAATTTAAAGTTCGTACTTCAAATTCTCTTCAAGGATGATCTTTTGGGGGACCGAAATATCCATTCCGTTGAATATGAGTGTCCATTAAATACAATATGCTCTTGCCCCAAATGTGCAAAGAAAAATATAAAAATGAAGAAATCCTCAGCTCCATGTAGAGTGAGATACAATGGTGACATAAACCGGGTTCACCAAGTATTTTGACAGTATTGTTAACCTTTCAGAGGGATTCTGGTGATATGCACACACGAAGAATGGAATCAGCAGTAGGAAACCATCTAGAATTCGAAATTTCAGCACTCACTAAAGCCAATTTTGCTGGACTTTTACCTCATTTATTTTCTTGGCATATTTTGAGTAAGTATATTTGGTCAGATATTAAGATACTTCCGACACACGGAGGACTTTTTTATACTCATGAAATTGAGAAACTATTATAATCATGAGAATCCGACGTTTTCGCAATGCTTCCTGTGAAAAACCGCAGGCAGAAAAAAGCTTTTTTGGACCTTCGAGCCGGAAAAGTGTTGCAGGATAGAAATTCATCAGGTGTACATCCCATTTGTATTTAAATTCAACATCGTATTTCTGCGAAACACACTAAAATATTCTCTCAAAAATTCACGGAACGTTCCTATATCTCTGTAAATTTTTCGCTATTGCATATGACCGTAGAGGACAGGATCTGGAGGATCACATAGTTAATATATTAAACGGTAACGCTCTCAGTAATATTCCTTTATATTACGAGATCTACGTGGTCGTCATAATGATCTTCTATTATTCCCTGTGCCATTTCAGAAAACAGCTCTTTTAAACACTAGCTTCACAATCACTTTCCGACTCGAACCTTTCTGGCTTTTCTTTTTATCGTTAATCCAAGAGAAATCAGTTAAAATGGAGTTATAAGCCAAAGTGGCAATCATTTCGGACCAAATTTAATAGTATTATTTAAAATTTCCTCCGGATCCTCCAACGGTATGCTAAGTCTGGTGCTGTAATACAAGCCCAATACCAGTTTTCTAAATTTATAAACAATCAGAATGCTTAGTGTGCTCTGCCGATTGAAGAACAGTGCGAGAAATTAAGAATCTCTTTAAAAGTGAATGATGCTCCGTGAATGATTGATTTGTTTATCTTTGACCCTTTTTAAAATGTAACATGAAGTTCGATATCTTACGGGCATAACCGGAATTTTCCATTAAACATAAAACTTATTTATAACTGATTTATGAGAACTAAATGTGTTCCTTGGGATCCAAACGAATCCATGACCGTATGCTGATGCCTAGACGACCGACTGCTTGCAATATCATGCCAGTTTTTTTTCTCTAATTTATATCTGAACACGTTCCCAAAGGCAAAAAAAAACACTATCAGCATTATTGCTGTTCACTTGCTCCGTCTTTGCATCTTCGTAAAAACAAGCCGCGTAGGCTTTTCCTGCTCGTATAACTAAATTATAAGATGGCCTAGATTCTACAAGGTCATCAAATAATTTGGTGTTAACATTTTTCAGTTTGTCACAGATAATTTTGTCTTGTTTTTTACTTTTACCTGTTGCTTGGTTGTGCTTCTGCGTCTGTTACAACATTTTAATGAAACCATGAGTTTGAAAAATAAATATTTGTACTTGATTCGTCAGAAAAAAAACTTCAGTAATTTCAAGTTTATCACTCGCCTCTTCATATTACCCAAATAATGCATCATGTGCCATTCGGAAGCATTGCCAACAGCCAAATACTTGCTTTATTTTTTGAAGGACAAGTGCCATCTTTTTTCTTAACCCATTAACGGCCAAGGTTAATATTCCGTAAAAATTTTGAAATTTATCATCATATTTAGTCATAATATGTACTGAAAAAGAAATTTTGAAAAATTTGAGGCCCTAAAAAATTTATTTATACCAAAAAAATAATGGTGCGTTTTCGCACCTTTGGCGGAATGTGGGTACTTTGGTCAACATACCCAGAAAAACCAAAATCTTTTTCTTTTTCATTTTTTTATTTATAACCACATAAAAATGCATAAATTAGTATTTAGCATCATTAAATAACCATTCATACAATAATAAAACCCTTTTATTTATGAAAATTATGAAAACATTTTGGATGTAAGGGCACATTATATTTTACACAAACATATACAGTGTGGTTGTTACATTGCCTGCGCCTTCTCCTTGATACATTTTTCTCTATAATATGACCTACATTATCTTTTTTAATGTCTGCTGGTAAAGAATTTCGAGATGGTCTGCCTTTTTTCGGATTTGATTGTCCTTCTGCATGTATTTCTTTGTGATTGTCATTAGTAACTCGGTCACCTTTGATTAACGTTAGCGCAACATATGATCTAAAATCAATATGAGACATTTTGTGCCCAGTAGCCTTCCTATAGATTTTCCATGAATTAGTACACACACTATCCAGTAAATTTGTAAACAATGGCCACCACCACTTTTTCCCTCTGATTTTGATTCTATAATTCGCGTTTGAATCATCGTGAAGATCTACTCCACCCATGTGCTTATTGTAATCCCCAATGACAAGAGGCTGGGGAATTGTAACCTCCTTTCTTTCCTTACGGCTAAATCTTTTCGCACTTCCTAAAGGGAAAACTGGCAATGTGTTGCTGGCCACAATTACAACAGAGCTATCATTCTATTTGACTACGGACAATTCAGATTCCTCGTCACAAGCATAATCAAATGAGCCTCGAGGATTTTTCCCAAGAGTCTTAGTCTTCTAGCGGGCACTTTCCAGTTCTATTTTACCGAATGGTTCCAGTTGCAAAGGATCGCCTTTCTTTCAGTGTTTGGAACAAAGAACAGGAAGAAAAGAAGTTGTCAAAAAATAACCGATGCTGTGTAATATCAGGTATTATTTTCAAGAAATCCAAAACAACGCTAGCTCCTAATCCTACCTTCACTCTATCAGGGTTTGATTTAGCCCCTCCATATGGAAAAAATTGGAAGAGGTAACCATCTGAAGAGCAAAGGCACCATAGTTTGAATCGAAATCGAACCGGTTTATTTTTTATAAACATTTTCGCTAAATGGCGTCCAAAATACGGAACCATTTGCTCATCAATAGAAAGGTTGTGAGAAAAAATTCCAAACTGCAAAAACTTAGCATTCAACAGAGTAAATATTGGTCTCAGCAAATTTGTCGGTTTTGTCGAGAGAAGAGTTGTCAGAAAGGTGGATATTCTCCCTTAAAATCCTAAATCTCTTTCTACTCATAGTTTGACAAACTAATTCAATGCATTTATCTTCATCTTTAGACCAGTACATGTCCTGCTGCGGGAGCACATGATACCCAGAGAGAATCAAAATCCCGAGAAATTTTTTCAAGTCTACAATACTGATGTTAAAATCATGCTTGTTATTATCAGTAGCATACTTTTTTGAAAAATATACGATTTTCTCCAAAACCTCATCATCAAGAAACAGGTGAAAAATGTATGATGGAGACATACCTCCAAATTCACGTTGTATTTTATCGTCATATTCTTTCTCTTTAGATATTGGATGACACGAAAACTTGGCATCAATATCTTTTTTCCATTTTGGAAATGAGTCCCTTTTATCAGAGGATTGGATACCTTTTTTTAGTTGCACTGACGGCTTTCCTTCCTCTTCTTGCGCACTCAACCGGTGCTCCACTATGCCATCGCCTCGATGCATTTCAAATGTTCCCGCGATGTCGTTGTTAATCGGCTCCGCAGCTAAAATGTTGTCATCGATGTTCTCTCCATCGGTCAAGTTGTCAACGTGTGGTGGTATCTAGACAACATCCGTGGCTTCATCCACAGAATCCAGGGTTTCCTCTAAAGTGGCCAGGATTTCTTGGGTAGACATATACCTTCTTTTATGATCCATCTAAAGTAGTCGTAAATAAGTATAAGTCTCGGAAAAATTGATAAAATAAAAAAGATAATTTTTTTCACACTTACGTTGCCTGAAATGTTGACTATCTTGAAGCTGTAGGATCACCCAGTCACACCCGTCACACCTTACAAATGCGTATATACCTATGGGACCAACTTCTAGAAGCCTTCTTCTAGAATTGAAAGGTAAAATCTATTGATGTCTACGTAGTGGTGATCCGTGTCGGAATGACCGTCGCTGTTAGAGAAACTATACATTACACACAGTTAAGAACCGACTGGTCTCGAGGCGAGGACTCGAGCTGCTCATTAGTTCACAATGTATCTAACGACTGAATGAAGCCACATTGTAGCAGTCGACAGCTGTGAGACCAATAATATAAGAAACAAACATTTAATGGTATTTGAAACCCCACAGTGCTTAAATCGATTCCACGAATAGTTTCAGGGTGATGTAAAATGTAAGCGACCAAGGTTTGCTAGATTTGTCCCTCGGCACGGTGCCTCTGTCCTAATCTGCCATACCCCCGAACGCCAAAGGTGAGAAAACGCACCATTAAATACAAGTGTCAAAATTGTATACTAAGGCCCAATAGGTTAGATATAGAAAGGGAAGACGATATCGCAGAGATGGCATCGGACCAAGTATCCTAGAGAGCGAAATCGAAAGAGCTCTACGCGACATGAAAAGGAATAAGGCTGTGGGAATAGATAACATACCTGCAGAGTTTTTAAAGAGCATTGGGAAGAACGGAAGAGGAAAACCTTTTGCGCTAATTCGTTGGATTTATGAGGATGGAGTGTGACCGGAAGACTTCGCGAAGACTGTACTAATTCCTATACCGAAGAAGAGTAAGGCAAAAACTTGCGAAGACTATAGGACAATAAGCTTAATATCCCACGCGGCCAAAGTAGTTCTGAGGATTCTAAACAGAAGGCTAGAGAAGAAGGCAAATGAATACCTGGGTGACGACCAGTTCGGGTTTAGGAGAGGGACGGGAACGCGAGACGCTATAGCGGTGATGAGGACGCTAGTAGAAAGAAACCTAGAGTATGGACAGGATGTTTTTGCATGCTTCGTAGATTTCGAGAAGGCGTTTGATCGGGTGGAATGGACGAAATTAATGGGAGTGTTGAAGAAATTAGGGGTCGATTGGAGGGACAGGCGTCTGATTCGAAATTTGTATATGAATCAGACTGCGCAGGTTAGGGTAGCCAATGGAGAATCGGGATGGGCCACGATAGGACGGGGAGTGAGGCAAGGGTGCCCGCTATCGCCGTTGCTTTTTAATGTGTATTCAGAAGAAATGGTAAGGGAGGCTTGGGGGGAGGAGGAGGTAGGAATAAAGGTAGGAGGGGAGCTGATAAAATCAGTGAGATTTGCAGATGATCAAGCATTGGTTAGTCAGTCGGCCAAGGGGTTACAGTCAATGGTGAATGCATTAGAGGTGCAGTGCGAAAAGTATGGGATGAAGATCAATCACAAGAAAACGAAAGTAATGAGATTTTCTAGAAGTAAGAAGGCGGGTCTGAATATAAGGGTGGGAGGGCAGAAGATAGAGCAGGTCGAGCAGTTTACGTATCTGGGTAGTATTTTGGAGGCGAATGGGTTTAGTGGTAAGGACATCAGATGCAGAATTTCGCTAGCTAAAGAAGCATTTTCGAAGAGAAGGGAATTGATGAGGGAGGGTCTGAGAAGAGACGTAAAGAAGAGGCTGATGAAAGCTTTAATATGGAGCGTGGCGCTTTATGGGTCGGAAACTTGGTCATTGCGAAGGGATGATGTGCGTAGGCTTGAGGCGTTTGAGATGTGGGTTTGGAGAAGGATAGAGAAGGTTAGCTGGATGGCGAGAAAGACGAACGAGGAGGTATTGGATATGGTCGGAGAGGAGAGGAAGCTTGTGGCAGAGGTTCGGAGAAGGCAGAAGAGATGGATGGAGGAGGTTTTGAGAGGAGAGGGCATGTTGAAGAGAGTGATAGAGGGGAGAACACTGGGGAAGCGTGGGAGAGGAAGGAAGAGGATAGGAATTCTGGACGAAATAAGAGGAGGTAGAAGATATGAAGAATTGAAGAGGGATCTAATAACGGGCCATCCTTAGGAGGGAATGCGAGACAATTTGTATTAGGTTGGGATACAAAATTGAGACTGTCCAAGAACCTACCAATCAGCTGGTAGAATACTTGAATGAAAAATGAGTACATTTATAATACGAGTGTTAGGATTCACTAATATTTTTATTGCACTTGTAAAAAAATATTAAGTTGATAGCCCTCGATGAGCAAGAAATTTAGTAAATTTGAAAAATTATAACTAATTAACCACAATTAAATAATAAAAGAAAATTGTTTTAAAAATAAAATTATTATCTCATAAATAATTTACCATGGAAAAACTCTTAAAAAACGAGGTGGATATTTTTTCACGTACTAATTAAAAAATGGTGCGTTTTCGCACCTTTGGCCGTAAATGGGTTAATTACTCAAATTAACTTGTATTTACCGAAGGTTACCATTAGTAAAAACCTATGGTTTCCCTAGGTCTCGTCTCGCAATGTAGGAGTGGGTGCTTTCACGAAGGTAACCGCTGCGCTGGTGGGTGGGCGATGTTTTTAAGGACGGGAGTAGGGAGGGCGGAGGGGAGGCACATACGGCACGAAGTATGAATACATCACACCACACCTTCGCTGAAGCAGTTCTTCGGAAATCAGGACTAAATCGCAAAAAGGGAAAACTGGTATGTTGGAATGGAACATTCAACCGTCGTTCCAGTCCCGAGGGCACGGGAACCACGGGTAGCGGGAATCGTGGGTCAAGTGTTCATATTTTTGGTGGAGCAATTTCTCGAGATACGACGGCTGACAGTTAACGGATGCTGTTCAACTTAAAGTGCATATCATGCCTACGAATCGTTCGTATCCTTTCGGTATGAAGGTTTTTATATTTGATTGAGTAGAAGTTAAGCCTTAAGACTTTTTCCGTCGTTGGACATTGTCAATATAGAGTGTACAAAATGAAGTAATATTAGACAGTAGGTAATCACTTCTCAGGCGAGGGATTATAATTTTTGAACTAAGAGGTGATCAATGTTTAATGGAAAATAGTCCTGAACAACATCGGCATTACATTTTGTCGGGTAACAATAGTGATCTATATAAACAGGTAATGTAAACAGGCCTTGATGCAAAAAATTGCACGATTTGTCACATTCAGGGAAACTTACTGGTGCGGTTTCCTAATTCATAGGTCTATATTGTTCATGAATAATCTCATCCCGGTTATTTATAAAGTCAATGAAAAGTGTTAAACAAACTTCACATCCAAAGATCTACGTTAGCAATATTTTACCCTAAAATAAATCTGAAAGTGATGCAAGGTCCGTGAAATCTGATATAATTCATGAATTTTCATTAGTTTTTAATTAATTTTAGCCGCGGATAGTGCAATCTTATGAATTAGAAAGAGGATTGCACGAAGTAAACCTACTTTGAACTTAATCTCTTTCATGATATTATCACATAACTCATTATTAATTTTGGAATCAAGGCATCTGTTAAAATATTAAACTGTCAGGATTTACAAAAGCACTTATCAGGGATTATCTCTTGAAAATGAATTTACGGATCGCTCTATTAAATTTTAAAATCAGCTTGTTAGATTCTTTGACGTGTTAATTGGCGCACTCGATGTCGTACACCGAAGTTATACACCCCGCTGAAGTTCGCCGAGAAATGAGATGGCTTGGTGGTGCGACTGGCTAACACATTTGAACGGCAATTGGGAGATCTGGGTTCGATTCCCGGTCAAGTCAAATGATTTCTTCATGGCTAATTTCAGTCTTCGGTGAATAACCCGTGCACCCGTGAGCGTGACTGCGCACCACTTCATTTAGGTAAATGCAATGATTGGAAATATATCAGTTAGTCGTCCTAACGCAGGGGCCCTCAAACATTTTAATCCGTTAACCCCTTCATAGAATATTTGCCATCTTATCGACCCCCAGATGAAGTATTTAACAAAAATATTATATACTTTTTACATTTCTGATGTAAAAACTTAGGTTAACTCGCATAGCAGTATAACGAAAGAATTTATAGTTCCTATTTCTTATAAAAGCCACCCATTAACATTACCCCGACCCGACATTATTCGACCCCCCTTCGACCCTCTTGTATCAATCGACCCCTGGAGAACTCCTCATCGACCCCTTGAGGTCGATATAGACCACTTTGAAGACCCCTGTTCGAAAGCGACAATGTTGGGTTTATTCTCCGCAACTGTGGCATATCATGCACGACCACGCCTCCTGTGCTGCTATGTAGACGGGTGACGAGAACCTCTTGTTCGCATAAACCCCCGCTGAAGTTCACCTTGAATGAAGATGGCTTGGTGATGTGACTGGCTAATACACCTGACCGGCGATTGAGAGATCAGTTCGAATCCTGGTCAAGTTAAATGATTTATTCATGAAGAATTTCTGTCTTCGGTGTATGACTCCACACCCGTGCGCGTGACTGCGTACCACATCATTTGTAAACGCAATGAATGGAAACAATGTTTAATGGATGCTGAGATGTGCTGATATGTGCTAACATGGATCGTCTTAACACGGCAACTTAATAAGTGAGGAAACCATATTATTTCCCAGCTCCACAAGGGATGGTTCAACCCTCGCGCAACACCAGTCTGTATGAGGACACTCACCCCCTGTATGTACGGAGTGATCTTGGAATGTATTTCATGGTTACAGAATAAATAGAGATCTGCAAAGTACTTGCTGCGCCCGAATAGTACTCTTAAGGCGTCATTTTAAATTAAAGGTGGATATCTGTTTACTATTTACAATTAGCCCGTTGCTGTAACTTGGGTGAAAGAAATTCCAAAGTCACATTATTTACGGCCCCGTGTGTACAGGTATAGTTCAGGATCTTTTTTTTTAAACTTGCAGGGAAAAGCATCAATTGCCTAGTTCCTCAACTCGTATAAGTTATAGCCTATTGTGACTTGAAAGCTACTAGATATATTTTTTCGCAAAACGAAAGTGTAGACACACGGAACTATAACTGCGCTGTGTAAAAACGTGACGAGAAGAAAACTAGCTAAGATGAATCCTAATACTAATTTGATTATTGCTCATTCTCCACGGTTGCCGAATGTAACTTAAAAATGCATCAATTACGTTCAATGTGAATTTACACAGCTTCTTATATTTTTTCAGTGCGATCATTGGAGACATAGAGGGCGAAGTGACTGGAGACTGGACTGCTGCACAAGGCAAGAGACTGAGAGCAGGCGCAAAAGAGCAAGATTATTTGGTCATGCGATGGAAGGTAAATATTCTTTCGTCCATTTCTATTTTAGATATGCGCCTCGATCGAGGTATTAACGAGTCATTTTCCCCTGTCATTATGCAAACTTATTGCCCCTCCTCTAAGACTTCGTGTGCGTTTTTCAGTAATGTTATGGAATCGTCTAACTCGCACAATCAACTGGAATCATTGATTATTTCCATAAAAAACTTTTTCCTTTTAATAATACTCACTACTCAAGAAGCAGAATTTATGACTACGGAGTTTTCATTTAAAGCAATAAGGTTTCCCCAAAACTTCGCTAATGTAATCAAATCTTCACCTTAGTGAAATCAAATGTTAATTTAACGCCGGCCCTGGTGGCGGCGGGGTAATATCCTCTCCTAATAATAAGAGGGTCGCGGGTTTGAGCCCCGCATGGATCGGTTTTTCGCCTACCCAGGGCATAGGTGTTTCTGTTGCACAGGGAATGGGTGCTGCAAGCTCTGGTGGTTCGGCTCCTGCGAAACCTGACAGGACAATGGCTTATCGGGATCGCAGGGGCATGCGGACCACCAGAATCGTCAGAATGCAAAAAAATTATTACTATGCACTATGAATTAAATGTGAGTTAAGTGCTTCGTATGCTATGGGAAAATTTGCGAATTACATTTACTTGAGGTTTCATATTTCGAGGTCTTATCTCCTCTAGCGGACCTTCCCTTTAATTTCCACTTTTGTATGTCCCTCACAAGTAAATGTCGTCTCGAGGCTTGGCCTACTCATCTCAAATTTGTCTGCCTAAAAGTGCTTCTAGAGATGATCGGTATTTGCATGACCTTTCTTCCTGCTTTCCAAGTGTCCATATCTGCAAGCCATAATGCAATACACTTGACACAGTTTTGCAAGTGTACATCTACCATCCTAATTAATAATTTTATTTAACAGAGTAAAACTGCTGTTTTTTTCTTTTCTACTATTCATTTTTGGTCCTTTATTACTAAATACACAATTTCTCATTGCTTTCCTCATGATTTAGTCTTAATGGCCCAAAAAAGAGAAAATAATAGATTTTAGGGCTGTAATTAAGGAATGGATGGGACCTGTTTTACGTAGTAGGAGGGGGGTAGGGATGAAAGGAGATCCCCCAGTATATTTGAAACTCTAAATTCGGTGTCATATCGGAGCTACGTGCGTCCAAAGTTAGCCAAAACCAGTTTCCTAAATCTATAAGTCAATATGAGATTTTTAGAGAATTGATGGCATAGGATATATTTGTAGGTAATTTATAGACCACTAATATTAGCCTTGGTAAGTAAAATTTTATTAATTTGTTATTGCAAAATTAACAAAAAACCGTCCAATAACTGACATTTTTTAGATAAAATTATTTATCACGAAAGCAATTTAAGAAAGCGTTTCGATCATTTTAAAAGGAAAAGTTTCCAAATTTTAAAAGGAAACTTTTTTGTACATAATTTTCCGGGACAATTCAAAATGTATTCTCTTCCAAAAGTTGTTTTGACTTGTTAATAAAACTCGATAAAATCATTAAATAATTAATTATTTCTTGCTGCAAAGGACTTTTTAAAAATGTACATTTAGAGCCACTACATAGATCGTACATTGTTAGTTTGTAACTAAAATAAAAATCAAATGCTGGCTTTTAAATAAATATAAAAAACAAAGAAGTGCCCTACGACCCATAGAGCGCGTTAGAAATTTTTTTTTTTTTATTCAAATCCGCTTAGTACAAAACAATTAAGAAAGATACCCAACGGTAGATATTAAGTAGTCTACGACGTATTTTCAAAAGACCATTTTTGTCAAGAAAAGAGCCATTTTTTGGTTATTTAAAATGGGATATAAACTGTAGCGTTCTCAAAGCGACCGCAGCGTGAGTGGTAGTGGAGATAGCCGGACGAGAGACTCGCGTGAGACTAGAATTTCATGAAATGTCTATATTCGATGCCTTAAATACTGCACTTAACATCCATTCCTATTTTCTTTCTCGTCTCTATCCATTGTCATGCATCACAATGTACCCATATCCTTGTAAAACTTAAACATTTTTAGTTTAGTGAAGCAATTCATGGAATGAACAAGGAGAAAGAAGCATGCCGACTTGTCAATGTTTAAGAAAAAATCTCCAGCCTTTTTACTCGGTTAATATTAGCTCACACTGTTCGTCTGTGAACGTAAAAACACATTGAAGTCAAAGGTGTGGTGTCCGATTCCCTGCTGGGGGAATTATTTTCTTCTTTTTTTCATAGCAGTTATTCCGTATTCACAAATGTTGTTTTCATCATCTCATTACCCACTAAACATGGTTTTGCAATATTTTACTCGCTAATTATTCATTTACGACGGCGATCAAAGCTAGTCCATGGACGTTGTGGGAGATGGAACGTGGTGAGCCAACAATTGTGATTTTCGCTATTGAATGTTCAACAATAAATATAAATGTCATATCGAATAAATAATGTTACTAATGGTTGTCGATTGTCGGGATAATTTGACATATCAGTGAAGATAAAATAATTTTCTTTCACTAATTAAATTTATTAGCAATGTGATAGTACAATATTTAATGGTAAATATACCATAAAACTGAAAAATATAATAAAATACACTGAGAATACGAGAGACTGAAACGTGACGTAGGGCATATGAAATTTATGGGAGTATAATAAAAACTTTTTTTAAGAGGTTATATTATTCATTAATATTTGCTCAAGGACAATTGTATTAGAAAGGACATCACAAGCACAATGTGCATTGATTTAGTCTTGGAAAATCTCCTATCTAACTAATACCATAATACAGCGTTGAGGTAAATTGAGTTCAAATCCAATCCCCTTGCCAACTTTTTACCCAAAACCAGACTTAACTATTCAGAAGTGCTTCAAACCTAAAACCACCAAGATATTATGTTTCATTGAAGTAGATTGAGCAGTTTTAGAGTTGTCTCATTGTGTGTATGTAATTATTTCTTCAATGGAAATTTTTTTTTTTTCAGAGGTAAAACTGACTAAAGCTTCCAACAAAAAATTCAGTTATGAATTACTTTTTCTTTGATTTATAAATCCAGCCACTTAGAATATATTCTTCATTAAATTCATAATTTCCTCACACTACCAAACATTTGAACAGCTGTTGACATAAACTTCTGGCATCTCAAGCCATCTATTGCACCAGTGCCAATAGGGCGTGCCTACGACATGTGGTTAGATGCTCCACTGGAGGGGATCAAGGAAGGGTCCTTCAGTCCTTGCACGATGTCAAAGAGGTTCTCTGCTTCGGTCAGTCACCAGTCTACGGCGTGAATCTTTTCATGCAATTTAATAATCTGGTTTATACACCTTCAGTAATGCGAAATTGAAGACCCTGTGAAGCAATTCATTATTTAATTAAGATTCATGATAAATAGTTTCCATCTAACATATCAATACGTGGATGGTCATTGTTGGAACACTATTACCAATTATTGAAATTATTAAGGGAAAATTCAACAAGGTCCTCCGCTTGAGTACAAAGGTATTTTTAATTGCTTACAATCATATTTGCACTTAATTTCATTATTGCCGTGGGAATATATTTTTGGGTTCAAATTTGATCACTTAACGAATATTTCCGAAGGTTGATTTACCCTTAAATGAATGTTTCGTGTCAAGAACTATCAATATATATTGGTTCATCATTGATGTAAGGGATGTTTTCGAGAATTGTTTGAAAAACGCTGAAGATGTAATTGATCACATAATTCATTTTGACAATTTTTTAAGTAAAGATAATATTGAATCAAACACTACTTCACTATTCTTGCTTCTTCATGAAATTAGCAAAATATCAATTATGTTTTAATAACTTAAAAAGTGTAATGATTGAGATAATTTTGGGTACCATTATTACTAAGCTTACACATTATACACTTCCTTTCAATTTTTAACCCCAACCCTGACCAGTTGCAATCTTAATTTATCACTAAAGTTCATTTATGCAAGTTCAGCTATTTCTTCCGCTTTTTTTCAAGGTAAATGTTATAAATGAAAATAAACAAGCATTAGGAGGCACTTTTCTGCAGAAAAAAGCTCTAGAATAGCATTTAATGTTAAAAAACACTCGCATAACTGTATTGTTCTTGAACTTTCACATTAAACCTACCAGAAATAGGGAAAGACTCAAGGAAACATTTAACTACTGCCTGCGCTAACTTTCTTTTCTTCTCCTGTCTTGCAGCCATCATTTGTGTAGGACCACCGATATCATACCAGAGGGAGAGGACTGGAAGGCGGTGAGTTCGTGTGGACACGTGGCAGTTTGTCTCGGTGGCACAACCTTTTTCAGCTCCGGTGCATCAGTGCCGTCTGAGGTTACCTCAGTCATGTGGTTGGACACTCCAGTGGAGAAGAGCGAGGCAGAGTTGTTCGGTCCTTAGAGATCCTCTGCTTCGGGCAGTGCTGGAAGTGAGGAGGATGATGGAGGCAGTCGGCTAGGCAGTCCTTGGAACGAGTGGCTGCATTAGTTTTGCAAGCTTATTTAGAACTAAGATTAAATGAATTTCTAAACTGTAAAGAGAACATTTAAGTACTAAATAACTAATAGCATCCATTTTTCTTAATTTTCTCCCGCACAAAAAATTGAGAAAATGAGAAAAAATCAGTCCACTGCGTCACATTTCTGTGGAATGGTTATTGGCTGAGGTTAACCACTATTTTCTGGGACTAAGCCGTGTGCATGGTAAATTTAATACCTACACCAAGGTAGAAATAGTTTCCTATTTAGTGTTTCTAAATTAAAGCTACCCAATAGTACATGTATCTCTGCTAAGAGAATATTATTAATTCTTCCGAATAAGTTCATTGTCTGCCACTTGGAAGTATTAATTACAGGTAGTTGTTAAAAGTAGTCAAACGCAATTTGTTTAGGCCTTCTTGCAATGCTGTATTAATGGCACCAATGAAAGTTTTTAAGTCGATTCAGTTGCAAGGTCGTGTGTATGTTAATGGGTTTTATCCTTTCACTGAAAACTTGTATGTACATGAAATTCTGCCTTGCGTTTTGAAATTACGGAGCCCATGAAAAATGTGTACTATTAATTATTATTCCAGTCAAGATAATTAAACGTCCATGGTTGATAAAAATCATGATACTGTTGGGTTTTGATGTTAATCTGATCGTTCTGCATTACTGGAGGTGCGGACCACTCGAAAGTTCTAAAGAGATATCCGTAACGTGTAAGGAGCTCTGCAGCTTTTCACTTTAATATGTTAAATATGACCAGATTGCTTTGGCGCAGTCCGGTTGTAAGCAAAGGTTTATGTACTGGCCCAGTATCAGGCTCACGATACGTTGTAAGGCTAGTTGCTAGTTTCTTAAGGCAAGGGTCTACTAACATAGCATACACGTGATGAGAGTATTAAGGAATTATGTTTAACTCTTAAATAAATAAAGCAATAAAAGCTTCACTACTGCCAAAAAGAATATATAAGCCAGTTACTGTTGTCAAAGTATAGGAAATATCTCGAAATTAAACTTAGCAAGAAGGGTAGTGTAGTCATGGTGGTTAAATGAATTTATTTTCTGCATATTTAATAGGTTTGGCACATAACAGAACACAATGGCATAATTACGGGCGAGGTTCCTTCATTTAGGATTTTTTCCTCTGAATACATGAAAAGTGACTTAAATGTTATACAGAAAACATGCGAGACGTAATTGTAGTACTACCTAGCACATGAAGAAAAAAGCATTGGGTAGAAAATCAACTGATTCGCTACACTACATATCGATGAACTTTATTATATCGTCTCATTGACAGCTATTAAGTACTCTTATCGTTCGCGGGAGAAATGAAAATTTAAACCCGTTTGTTTTGCTTTCATTTTCCATAATTTTTTCTCATCTAATTTAGTGTAGAATGTTGCGATTTGTTAAATTCTTTGTTAGCAATCTTTCGTCGCAGTTTTGTCCATGCAGTTCAGCATCATCGTCAGATCTTCCTTCTCCTCATCAATAATTGCTACGTTATCAGTAAAGCGTTCTCTCCCTTCGTTTCATCTATGACTTTTGAATGTACCTATATATGCTGGTAATGGAATAGTATATATGGTGATGATGACGTGCCACGTCGAAACCTAGGTCATACATTAAATATTTAAGTGGAATTACAAAGTTTTCTTTAATTTTCATTATATAAGAATACCCATGGCAAAAAAGGCCTTCGCTAGAAGAAAAGCTTATTATGCAGCAACTTGGGACTGGAGTTGAGGAATAGACTAGTCAAATGCTCTGTTTGGAGTGTCATGATGTATGGGTATGAAACATAGGCCTTGGGAAAAGAGAGAAGCATAAGCTTGTGGCCCTTGAAATGTGGACGTGGAAGAGATTAAAGAAGATACGATGGACAGACAGAATAAGGAATGAAGGGTAGCTGAAATAGATTGGAGAGGATAGAGAACTCATAAAAACTATTCGAAAGAGACACAAACAATAGATCGAGCATGTATTCAGAGAAAAGGGGATACTAATTGCAGCTAAAGGATGGGTAGAGTGGGAGAAGTGGAAAGGAATGAGAAGGCTGAAACAGATAGATGAGGTTGAGAGAGGAGGATACAAGGAGACCAAGGAACAGGCGGGGGACAGAAGTGAATGGAGACAACGAAGGTGGATGGAATCTACTAGTCGGCAGAACAACTGTTGATGATGATTAACTGATTCATACCATAATGTCTGAGCATTAAAGACAAATTACCCAGGGATTATTAACATATAGCACTTCCATTGTCTTTGCTTCACCTTCTTCGACTACCAGAGACTTATTGTGGTGGGTCATGGCAAGTGCTACGATAAATTCACAATAACTGTTTTCTGATTTGTATTACCTTTTCTTCCAATACCGCAAATTGAAAAATAATCTACCAAAAATTAATTTATATACATCTAAATACTACGCTGAGAGTCAGTACGCAGCGCTTGCACGGTTCTTCGTTTACAGAGATGACTTGGAAACTTTAGGTGACCTACAAATTTACCTCTAGGTATTATGGAGGAATGAACTTTCCCAACAAACTGAGCGCCGCTACAATCGCTCTCAGGGAAAATCTCTTTCCTTTCTGATGACGTAATAATTTTAAGTCTCCGTCACGACGATGGAAATTCAAACGCGCTAAAGTGATGGACTAATCGTCCGGATCGGTGATGAACTCCCGATCGCAAGTTTGCTCCGAGCGCTTTTCGTGCCGGCCACGAGAACGGAGGCACATTAGATAACCTTGTATGCATTTGAAACGTTCTATTTAACTCTCCCGTACGCATCAACCGAAACCAGGAAATAATAAATAGTTTTCCTGATGCACAACTCCACAGGTAAGGCAAAATGCAGCTCATCGCAAAGACACTCATGGCAGTTCACCGGTAGGTTATATAGAATGAGAATTTGAATGCAATTTCATTTGCAGGAACTTTAATTATTTCTCTGTGAGAATTTCCGGCTGTGATGAAGAGGACATAAAACTTAAATTACAGCACCCGCACAATGAAAAACCGCCTCCATGAAGCCAGTTTGAGAAATTCCAGACCGGCAAGAAAAACAATAAACGAAACTACCTAATTAAACGGTGGCGTTAGATTTTACTCATTCGAATCTGGATATAAACCAATACTATTGCAGTATCGTAGCTTTTATCGTTGATAAAACTTTAAGAAGCGTTGAACTCACCGGACCCGAATCTAATACAAAACTAATGCGAGTTATTGTTCGAGAAATGGTGAATATAAATATTTACTCTCTCTGCTTCTAGTTAAAATTAATAATTTTCTTAAAAAAATTAACTTCCATCCTTCAGTAAATATCTTCAACTTAACTTTTTTATGGCTGCTGGAATGCATGATACCCCAAGTAAAATTGTTTAAAGCGGTTACCTTCTCTACTTAGGAGCATAATAAGTCAACAATTCAAAAAAAGCAATCGCTCAAAAGAAAGCTAAAATATTATTCTTACTTTCTGTTTTTGGCTACTTTTGCGTAGTAAATAATTCATTAGTATTTGCGCATTTACGGCTTATTAAGTTGCGTAATCATTGAAATTCTACCTCCATCCTTGAAAAATGCATTGAACCTACGTTGTTTTCACGATCAAAAAAGGAAACCCTCTTTATTGGTGGTATCTTGTCGAGCATCGCAGGTTACAGTGAGAGCAATGGTCAACGGTTGAATACCAGGACCTTGACAGAGTGCGAGAGGAAGAGCGAGGCTTAGAGGAGTAAGGAAGGGAATGGAAAGAATGCAGAGGAAACATTTGCGAGAGCGAGAGAGTTCAATGAAACGTTTCAAATGCATGCAAGGCATATCTAATATGCCTCAGTTTGGAGGCCAGTGCGAATAACTCTCATTAGCATTCAAGCGGCCATCAATCCGTCAGTGATTTCGACGATGAGTTCATCACCTTGCTGTGTTCGAATTTCCCTCGTCGTTGCCGACACCTAGGAATAATATGCCATCAGGAAAGAAGCCCATTTTTCTACGGAGAGATTTAGCGGTTCTTCGTTTGTTGGCAAAATATTTATTTCCCCCCAAGTACAACAATTACAACAATTTACAACAATTGTTCTACTATTATTACAAATTCATATTTCCCAACAATTGTCGCAAATTTAAAGAGCAAAATACTTATTTCTTTTTGTGGATTGATTTAATTATGATTTATCAAGTGGTCTTAAGGAAATTTTTCGTTGAATTCATGCATCAAAATCTGTAAAGAAAACCAGTTATCAGCAGCTAACGTGTACCCTAAGTCGGTAATAAGGCTTCATTATCTGTAGCACTATTGACTGATTATAAGGAACTTCACATGCTGCTTCTATTTTCTTACCAGTATGAATTGCAATCTGCATGCAATTATCCTAGGACCTTTTACAGTGGTATTTAAACTTTTATGCCAAAACGAGCTCCCTTGTCAATATTTTACTGACTGAAACTTAGTCTCCCAAGAAGCTTCATTACGCTTTAATCTACGGCATGATTTTGTGGAGGATTATATATGGACTGAAATATTTTATTCACGTGATGAACTATGGGAGATATCTTTCTTAGAATGTCACATTCATCAAGATTTGCTCTGGACTTAGAGAAACCCTTCGAAAACTTTGAGTGGAACAAGATATTAGGGCTTTTGGAAAAACTCTGAATGGATTCTGCTATTTCAGCTATTCAGCAACAAGAAATGGGAATGAATGGAAATAAAATGAATAGAGAAGATATAAACATGCTCTGCTTTGCAGATAATATCGCAGTTATAGCAGGAAATCGTGACGATCTTCAGAGATCAGTGAACAAATGGATCAAGTTCTTCAAGATAAATAAATTACAAGAAGAACAAAATCCTAGTATGTAGAAGAGAGAAGGTGAAAGCAGAAGTCTCGCTAAGAGGAGATAAATTAGAGCAAGTGTAATCCTTCACCTACCTCAGAAGCACCATCATGTGGGACGGAAGAAGTACAACTGACATCAAGTGCAGAATAGCCCAAGCTAAGAAAGTATTTATGATGAAAAGACAACTACTGTATTCAAAAACAAAAGGACTAGAAACAAGGAGCATGGCACTCTATGGATAGGAGGTATGGACCATTGGAAATGGAGACCAGGAAAGAATAGAAGAAGTTATACAAACCGCATTGCCAGGTGCCAGGCCATAAGCCAGGTACATAATATGAATGGTACCACCACAAAAACATCACCTATGTGAATTATGAAATCATATATCTTAGATACATATCCCAATAGATACATATATAGAATACATCCTCTAATGCATTCCACTTGTATTAAAAGTAGGACAGATAGCAGTATTCAATCTTCCCTGAATTAATATTGAACACTTTATTTTATCCTTCCACAATTCCCAATGAATATATGTACATTGTACTGAGGATTCTTAAATTAATACATAGGTACATTATAATAGCAGTTTATATATAGTATCACTTTAAAACATTCAAATTTAGAGGCAGTCACCTAAAATAATACCTTAACTCTTTGTGCCGATATTTTCATACAAAGTTAAATTTCATAATTATTGCCCTTGGTCAAATAAACTCAGTAAGTCGACTCAAACTCACACTGGAATTTACCTCCTCACCACTGGCAATGTCCGTGGCATGGTGAAGTCTTCGCTTTATTTTATCCTAGGTCCATGGGTGGATGAAGGTGGTTGTCTTGGGGGCAGATTGCTATTTTGCGAGGTTCAGGGATATAGAATTGTTACAATTATCCCTATTTCACTAGGAATTACAGGGGGGAAAACCATCACCCCTGCACCATGCCTTGGTCTGCCAATGGCTAGATCTCCCTAAAATGTTTTCATATTAATTTCCAATCAGCCAATAGTATCTTAAGATGGTAAGCCAAACAGTAGAGTGAAAATCAAAATAATTTTTAATTTGCACTTTGAAATTGTCAATGGCTTCTGCATATAAATTGTAGATCATGTTACATCAAACCTTAGCAACAGCCAGGATCAGCTTAAAAAAATTTTGTAATTTGGGTGCTCATTTGATCAAATTCCTGAAGTGATTTGAAATAACAAATATCATTAATACTGTGACAAATGCATCAAAAATTAATTATTGGTAAATCTTCTAGAATGCTTATAAATACAATCCTGACGTAGTTTAGCCATATTTTTTCATCTCATGTATCACCTGAACTAATTAAGTACAGACTAGTGAAGACATGGTTCACTGCAGTAGCATATGCAGGATTGACTTCTGGGAGGGGTTTCATTAATATTTATGTGCATCATCATAAAATGATATTTAGATTAAAATACACTAAAAAAATAATTAAATTAACATTCCCTTTCATGAAGACAATTCAACTATATATTTTTCAGCTCAATAAGCAAAATTGGAAATGCTAGTTCAGGTAAACGAATGAAAACAAATTCAGGTAAACATGTTTTGGGGGGTTTAAACTTTAAACCCCCCCTCCGTACACCACTGCAGTGGTGTACGGAGGGCGGGTGAAGGCATTGTATTAACCCCTGTTATTCAGCTAAAAGGAAATCAGATAAAGATGTTATCAGCTCACTGGGTTTCCATGAATACCATGTTGTACTATGTTGCTTGCCACCTATCAGTGTTCACATTGCGTGCACCCTCCCCATCTAACCATGACATGCATAATATCTCCTCTGGATACTTTATTTTAAGCATGCAGCAAGCTTTAAATTTTCATATAGGCATATGATAGCACTGGAAAGGATATATAGGCTATATAAGAAAAGCCCCCCCAAAGTGGGCCCTCCAGGCAGTGGCAGATTAAGATGGGGTGTGGGAGGGGAGGGGGCAGGGGTTGGTGGGGAGAGGGGGTGCCCCCGAATGGTGCCCCCAGAGTTCCTGGTACAACAGAAAAATGGTGGCCATAAGGGTATTCCATAGTCTCAGACTTCCAGGAAGGAGCATTCTGCCCACCCCAAAATAACGACCCTAATCCACCAATGCCTCTGGGTGTCATAGAATGTTGCTTTACTAGAATTCTCCACAGTTTTGAAGCTTTGTGCATGTAAGATTTCTAAATCAAAACCCCAACTAAAAGAGTTGGGTCCTGATAAGCCTTGGGGCCTATTCAAAAGTTTTTCCTAAAGGTAGTTGTTGCTATCAAACACCTTTAAACCTCCAATGGGGCTAGATGGTCCTTGCCTTTCATTCCCATGGGTAGAGGACTTATCACAAATTCATCAAATTTCACAACTGCTATAAATTCAAATTATTATTTTTTATGTTTTTTTTCCCATCTGTCAATGTGTGGGTACCTACTCTCGACCACAACTTCATCAAATTTGAATCGGCGATTAAGCACGAAAAAAACATAAATATGTGATAAAACAAAATAACAGCTATGTATTTGCGATTTTACGTGATTCTGAGCATGTAATGGGTAAATTATTACCTTAAAACAATTAAACAATAAAATAGTACTAAATAAAATAATAAAAATAAAATAATATCTACAAAATAAAATCAAGGCCCTGATGAAATATTTTGATGAAATGTCAAAATAAATTGCGCTGTAGTACATTGTTACAAATCTTCCCTTTCACAAAGAGCACTGGTGCACAATGAAATTGCCGTGAGGGTACGCAGCGCTTGGTAACACTGTACGTAATGTTGAGTTATCCTAAATCTTACCGTCTGAGCGGAGCAGTAGTAGCCCTGGAAAAACACACAAACAAAAAAATCCCTCAATTCTCGGGGTGACTTTTGCAGTATACCAGTAACAAGGTTGGTAGTTCTCTTAGACCATGTATACAAGTAGACCTGCTCCCCTGCCAGCACGTGTTACTCATATTTACAAGTAGACCCGCTATGGCATTACTCCCATTTGCTACAATGATAAGGCAATCATTCCTCTGCACAAGGTAGACCATTCAGCAGTATGTGAGTATCTTGAAAAGTAAGTGAAAGGCCACAATCCAACCTAGACCCTACACCTACTCTAGTTTCCAAGATAGGTGGACACTAGGGTTCCTCCTTTTTCCACTTTTTTCTTGGAGTAAATTGTAATACCTAGAAAAAGTTGTTAACTCGTATCGATATTAGAAGTGTGATTCTTTTTCGAAATCCGTTAATATCTTCTGTCAGCATTTTTACCTCAAAGTTTCAAAATTTAAACAAAAACAACAAAATTGTCATTGATTGTTTTTGGTCAGAGTGACAACATTTCTATGTAAAAATATATCAGTCATAATGAAAATTGGCATTAAAACCTCAAAATGCCAGTTATATGCCCATTTTTCATCGAATAGATGACCTTCTACATTGCCCCCAGAGGTCATCTTTGTATGTAATAATAGGCCACCCGCAACACACGTTTACCTTTTTTCTCTATTTCTGCAGTAAATGACTCGATGAAGGCATTTTTTCCAGTGGATACCGTTAAAGTCATGAAAATAAATTGTTGAGGCAAATTAAAGAGATGGGAGAAGTTAGTTGATTCGGATTGATTACGTGACTGGGAAAAATGCATTCACCGGATCTTTTCTGCAGAAATAGAGAAAAAGGCAAACGTGCTGCGCGTTGCCAACTGCATACAAAGATATGCCATCTGTGTGATATGCCAGCCATTCATAGATTTGATTTTAACATTAAAAGGATCAAAGTACGCGTTTGCCCACCTGCCTTGGTATAAGTTGAAGTCATTCAGCTGGTCACTCAAGCAGTATGCCAATAGCTCCTTTCCAGAAAAAAACAACTTGGATTTTGGCTGAATTTAAGAATGCCAACAAAAATGCATTCACAGCCAGGAGCCTAACATAAGCATCTGAAAAAGGCTTACAAAAATTGATTCACCATATGAAGCCATGTGATGCAAATTAACTTTACAAAGACGCAGGGGCCCAATTTTAATCCGACAAATGCAGAATAGATTCTTCTGGTAAGTTTGATTTTTCATCTGTATGTAACTTGTATGTAGGCAGGTTACTGGGTCAATATCAAAAATACTAAAATTTAATTGTTTTTCCTGGTGGATGAGGCAGCAGGTAAAAGTACAATGCCAAGTTTCCCTGCATTTAAGGTCTTGAGCATGGATTGCTTCATACATGGCTACAGATACTTACACCGCCATCTACTTTGACAAGTAAAAGAAGACACCTGTGACATCAAACAGATTCTGCTCGCTACAAAATTGGTAAACCCAAAATTTTTTAATACTGCTCTGCGTACAATATGGGCTCCCGTAGGCAGTGTTGATGCTGGGCGTGTTTTCAGCCAGTATAACCTGGTCTTAACCGACCGCTGAAATCTGCTAAAGGATTCCTATGTTGAGACATACTTGATGCTAATGTTTGAAAACAACAATTTGGACTGAGCCCTCCACCTTAAGTTAAAGTAAACAATATACTGTAAGCTACTTAACCCTTTCACTGCGTGGCATTTTTTTTTAAATTATCTCATATTGGCGGAGAATTTTTTTTAACTTTATTTGAATTGTTTTACGATAATATGAACTCATTTTGGATTTCAAAAGTATTTGCGGATAAATTCTTTCATTAATTGTGGAATTTGTGGATGGCATCACAGTGATGGCATCCGCACCAGTACGATGAATGCTACGGGTACGTATGCAACCCGCCGCACAAACGTTTTATGTTTGAAATGCATTTTTTAATTAATTTTCTCCAACAACACATTAGTCACTTATGCAACCAAGAAGCTATGAACAATTTCAAAGAAATTTTGACGGAATGCTATATATAACTGAATTATAATATAAGGTAAAATATACTTGTGGATGTCATCGATTACGCATACGGTAAATTTTGGGAAAATAAAAGCTTGCGAATTTCAATTTACATACTGAAATTTTTTACTAGTAGCATTAATGTGTGCACAAGCATATTAAAATAATTTTAACTTTTTTAGGTTTTTTAAGCATTGTTACATCCAGAACAATTGATCAATAATTATGAAATTCCTTGAAACAAGGGTTCAAGCACAACCCTGGAACTTCTGCACAACTTGGGCAAACAGTTCTAACCATCTTCCTTATTCCTTTACCATATCAAACCCTACACCTTTTTTGTTTAGCACCTTCTTTGCTCATGTTGCCAGGAAGGTGAACAGTGGATCTTGGGATGCTTGGTTTTGGTGGCTGAATCTTTTTATTTCTTGAAATTAACGTTCTAATGACCGAAATTCTGAAATCTTTTAAAGACATTTTTTTCTCTGAATAGTTATTGTACACGAGATAACTATTGACATGAATTTTATGGAAAATATCTAAGGCAACTTTCAAGTACCATCTCAGAGATTTTCTTTCTAAAGGATAATATGACATTAGTTGGTCAGCCCTATCCACTCCCCCCATGTACGTGGTGTACTTGATAACCATTTGTGGTCTGCTGGTGGTTTTTCCTCCTCAAATTGACATGGAATGGATCACCATTAAATTCCGATGACACCATGAGGACATCTCATGTGTCAGTCCACTTAAGCACACATACACCATCAAACGTATATTGGAGTACTGATTCGCCCCTCTTTAGTTTCTTACTTAGCACATGAGGAGGATTATTTCTTCTGTTTCACCTTAGTGTTCCAGTGGTGTAAGTGGCTTTTTTGAGTAACCCACTAGATAATTCCACAGTACTATAATAATTGTCCATGCATAGACTGTACCCACAGAAAAGAAATCTATTAATTTTTCCAATGACTTTGCTTGCATGTCCCCTCCCTCCTACACCAGGATCCTTTGCCCCAGTGACCCTTTTCGCATAGCTTACCACTTGGGAAAGGGAGCGACAATGTAATAAATCAACTGCTTCCAGGCAAATGCCATTGGAAGAGGTTTCGAGAATGCATATGACTAAAAGTAAAAATCTGCCAATATGCTTCCTATAGCCACAGTCTAAGCCCTATATAAAATCCCTCTCAAGGGCCCCACCCTACTGGAGGCAGTGTTGCAGTCACACCAACGTTGGGGTTGCAAGGGTTGCTGAAGGCGACAAGTACCGTTGTTGCTCAGCGTCTCCTGCCTTCTACAGGTCGAAAGATTCACTACATCAGTTACGTACAAGTCTAAATATTTATTACTGCACTGTAACATTCTTTAAAGAGAAGACCAACTAAGTCTCAGAAATGAGGGTTCCGAAATTTGATAAACTACTGCAACATTTTTTTCAATTCCAATTTTTCATCCAAAAAGGACTAATAGGAAGGCTTTCCTCGCTACTCAACCATTATAACCCGTTGATAGGGAAATGGTGGTCATTATTAGTCCTCCCTTGTTACATTTACAACAACCTACACTATAAATGAGAAAAATGTGAATAAATGTTTATCCCCTTCTATAAACATTAAAAACATTCCCCTGCAGAGAAAAGATGCTGGGAATGGCTTCGAAAATGTGCTGCAAAAATATTCTGGAAATGTTTTCTAAGATATAACAACGTAATGTAAATATGGAGTTGAAAAACCAACTAGAAAATACTTGGGTTAAGAAATAGGTTGTTCAAATACCAATGCCTAACGTGTATATAGTAACGTATTTTGTAATACGAAAATATTTTTCGTCGCAGAAAGAGGATAAAGATTTTGACAAAATATTGATTTAAAGAATAAGAATAGATAGAAAACCGAATGAATAACTTTCAAATAAAATTAAATTTAATGGAGATATTTGATAGAATAAAAGAAGAAATCACAGTGAATACATTTTGATAAGGCTAAAAATAATTCAAATAAAAAAGTTATCTATAAATGTACAATATTACGAAAAATATAAACGGTGCATTCAAAAACGGAGAGCATGTCAAGGTCGCTAAATCCCGTGCATATGCAGGAAACCATCACAAGAGAAGACGGGACTGAGCAGAGTTACATCGGAAGTAATTGAAAGACAGGCCGGCAAACCATATTGTTCCTCTAATTACTGTATTCCTCTACTTATTGTATAATAAGATACTTGTAGGATATAATTTTGTGTTTTTATATTATATAATTTTGAAAAACCGCACGATTTTTCCAATTTACTGCCGCCTAATTATTGAAATTGGCTAAAAAATAATAGACCCTACAAAGTGAGATAAAATAAAATTGAAAGTGCTATATACTAGTATCTTTAATAATAAGGCGTGAAGTATAGTGGTAGTGGAACTTGGTTCCAATCGTCACCTCAATTCCGGATGCTAAGGAAGGGAAGTCTCCCGTGGAAGCGGCCGTATAAGTTACGGAGGGAAGAGGACAGATCATAGTTAAGACAAAACCCTGCCAACATAACAATTTAACCCAAAAGAGCGGCTAAATGTCAGTGGCATGTTAGAAGGCAATATTTACGATCCATACAAAGCTGCAGGAAAATACTCTGAAACAGTTTGCAACCCATCGGATAAGCCAATTTAAGTAATTGGATTTAAAGCCATGGAGACCTTGAGAGTTGAAATGAATAAAAGATTGAGCATTTAGAAGTTGGTGTTGAAGGTTTGTGACCTTGGGAAAAGTGGTTGTTAAACCAAGAGACTACCTTTATACTCCCCCTTTCAGAGCTATCTAGTATACTACTCTTCCACTGTTTAGGGTCTTCTGTACACCTGTCACCATGTTTTGCTAGCACTATTCCGGTGATACTGATTGGTTACAAATGTACGATGCCTAATTTGAATATAGTGTTTGGTTATATTTTAGTCATTTTTCTTGGCTGTTGACCACGCTAGAAACTTCAAACCTCCAACAGTCATCGAAAAAAAGCTCAAGCGAAAGTGCTTGTTATTGCTATCATTGGGTATAGTTGCTAGTAAGTCTTGTTTTGATAGTGAAGCACTACTGAATGCCACGACTGACTAATACTAAAAAAGAGATGTAATCATCATCTAGTAACAGCTTTTCGTTCATTACCTTTACTAATTTCTTTCATGGCTAGCACCCTAAAACCTGCTAATATGTGCCCTTACAGCCACTCACTGGTTAGTATGTAGTCGTACATGTTTATCACGGCATTTTCTAGTAAGATTATTCAATGTCCTGATTATTCAAGGCATGAATTCTTCCTCCACCTACATATTCCATTCAAATAGGTGACCAGATTTAAGATCTGCTACACAGGAAAAGTTTTAATGATATCCTGTAGCATAGGCAATGTTTTATACATGTTTGGAAAACACTTCACGCTGGAATCCTATACAACTCATGTCTGTCTGTCTGTCAACTGATCTGACCATACTATATGTCAAATACCTGACCTACAGAACAATAAACTCGTTTATCGAAACCTCAAACAGTGGGATTTCTTTAAGATCAATCACCCATTCGGATTCTGCTGAAATGTATCTGCCACAGAAAAGAAGGGAATTCAGTCCCCCAAGATGAGAAACCAGTTTTTTAGTCAGTCCAATCCATTGGCATAGTGTAAAATGTAACCTTTAAATGTAAATAAATCTTTGATTTTTTAGCAAAACTCCCAGGTCATTTTAATGCCTGTGGAAGCAATTGCTCATAGGAAATATGCAAACACCCATAAACTCCTCGCATCCCCTGTGCAGGAATGGGTAACAAATTACGCATCTCAGCCATGTATCATTTATTTAGTGGGATCATTCAAGGTTGGTGTGAATTCCATTTAACTCCAAGGGACTGTGATTCATGATTTGTTAGTTTGTTTCATTGATTACTTGGGGAGGTGACTGGCTAGAGAGTTCATGTGCACCTTCAAGGATTATTTGGGAACAGAGAAATAGTGAAGGAAAACTGTATTATCATCAGTCTACTCTTAATGAAATGCACCAAAGAGTTTCCACTTGAATCCCTCGTGTGGTAAATTAATGTACTGCACTAGAAGTACTCTTCTCCATGGCACTTGAGTAGGAATCTGCATTTCCTCTATAATAGTTTTCACCACTTACTTCGAGAATCGACTCCAGGCCCTCGGGAAGAGTTCAGTAATTACTCCATTCACCGCAACAAGCTGATGACCATTCTTGATTTCACCTATAATTTTTAGCTATGTGCAAACAAAAATAAGCAATTATATCTCACGTCAGACTCCCAATCTCAATTCATAAATTTTACACCACTGCACATAATTTCCTCTCATTTGAAGTCTACATTCGTGTGCTAGATATGGATTCCCAATTTATTGTATTCAGAATCAAACAAGTACGTTAACATTTCTTTTTAATGTTTCTTTAAGTGACAATTCATGGCAGGCAATTCACTGCAAATAAACGAAGGCTCCTCATAATGCATTCAAGTTTCCCAAACAGATTACTTATTATGCTACTGAAGTTATTTTCCTGTACTAAAAAAACCAGTAATTTCATTTTCAATTATCATCTATTTAATCTAACTGGAGGCAAATGTAGCTTGGTAACTTTTATTTATATTGTTGGAAATGCAAAAACTATTTTGTAAACTTATTTTGAGACCAGGATAAATATACATAATTATTTTTTAACTCAGGAGATTTAGATCCATTAACAATTATTCCTTCCCCATCAAAAGAGAATAAATAAAACCATTATGATATTCTGGTAGAAAAACTATTCAAAATGCATTTTTGCAGAAAAAGCATGAAATGATTTTGTCTCTATTGTAAGGAATTTTCCGAGGTAAAACTATCTGCCATTCAAAGTTTGAAATTCTCAATTCAGCCATAATCAATGTAATTATGTATTAAATAGAGAGGCATCATATAGATAATCACTGATAACAAAGTTTACTCATGTAATGACAAATAAGTACCAAAAGTTAATTATAATGTTTGGCTGAGGAATTTGATGGGCTTTTGCATTTCACAGAGCACTCTGAATGACTTACAAATGAAATTAAGGGCATTTTTATTTTTCACCCTTTTCCCAGCATGGCCAGCATTTAGTATGAAATGTAGGCAACTTTTTTATACATTGGTGAAAACCATGTGGGCATTACTTGAAAGTGTGGAGGGCCACAAAAAATTTAATATATTATCATAAGGCTAGTTATACAATGTTTTCAAGGGTAAGTGGACAGGGAACAAAAAAACCATATCTGAATGACTACTCTGTCCCTAGGTACCAAATAAATTTACTTTTTCATTTTTTATAACAATCTTAAAATTTTTCCTGATAGATTCTTCCTGCTCAGAAAATGTCCACCAGAATATTTCTACACAAACTTTTCCACATGGTTAATATACACATTGATACTTTTCAAATGAAATATGAATAACTTAAATACAGGGCATTCCCACGTGAACATCAACGAAGAAAGAAAATCAAGACAGTCACTACCCAAAAATGGATGTGATATATTCCCCATTTAAAATTGGTTCTCTGAAATCTTGGAATACCGATTTTTATTATGCTAGAGTGAAGAGAATGTGCCAACATAAAAATTCATAGCTAATAATAATGAGAGGAATATGTCATAGGAGAGAACTGGAAAAACCTGACATGATTAAAAAATATGTAATTGATAAGTATATCATTACATTTAGACATTCAGCCACTTTACATTTTTTTTTATTTGTACACACCTTTTTATAGGCTTTATGCTCTGGAGGAGCATTAAGGGGAGCTCTTGTCAAATAAAGCCACCATTTTAAAAGAGGAAATGTCCCTGCTGCTTTGGTAACATCGTTATATCTAACAAGTCTGCAAAATGTCCATCCTGTAATGAAAATCAGGAAAAGAATGAGAAGTAACAACAGGCAATGATGGCATCATCAAAGGTCCAAGCCTATCGTAATCTATAAAAATTGAGCACATGGATTAGTTTAAACCATGAATACTTGAAGCAAATTCTAAATTCTCATCTAAATTACATTACTCCGAGGTACCTATGCGTTCATGGTGGCATTGCCTCAGACATAACATAAGTAAAAATTTTCAATCCCAATTTGAAGCATAACAGATTTTAAAAAATTAATGAACTGCAAATTCACCATCTAAATATCAAAACCAAAATCATGGGAATTCACATTGGCAAGGGCAAAAAATTCAGGACTTTCCATTGACTCTGTATCCCGAAATAAAAAATATTATCCAGTGACTATCAATCTTGTAAACACTTGGGCCACAATATGTGCATAGATTTTCGTCTCACGAAAACGTACCTAACCATAAAATAACTTTATTGTCAGACTTAATAATTCATCAAGAAACAAATATTTGACGTCAAAATTAGGTAAAATGTAGTAACCACGATTAAAAGACACACAAGCTTTGATAATTATTCATTTAATTTCATAAAACATATGGCATCGTATAAATAACACCTATTAAAAATTCATTTTTGTGTGAAATACGTGTGACCGGGTAAAACATTGAATGTCATTAACGAAGCTTAAGATGTTCTAATATTCTTAGCTTACTATTCTGTTTTGATTGCATCATCTGTGGAACCATCCATTTGCAAGCCTTTTTTGTCACGCACACAAATAACAACGTTACCGAGAATTGCAAATTGTTGAAGCAGGCTCCTTCTGTAATGCACTTATCATACTTGTGTAACTTGCGTAGGGCATTTTTCCATAATATGCTGATTATAGTTCTGCTGTGCATATTTTCCTCAAAACACTCTTCGAACACCCTAAGAGCCTTTTTTCCTATTTTTAAAAATTCTTCTGAAGGATAGAGTAATCCCGAATGACCATCCTTTAAATTTGGAAATGTTTTATTGAGAATAAGTAACTGAGTTTTATCAGCTAAGGATCGCTTCCCAAAAAATCTGTCCCTGCATTTGAAACACCTGGATTTCTCCCAGAGCCTCTTTACTAAATATCCTAGAAAATATGTTTCAGAACACTGCTGGAGACTCACTGTCTCAGGCTCCTTTACCGAGAGGCCAAAAACTTCATCTTCAGATGATGAACCTAAATAGTCATCTTCTGTGCATTAATTGAAATTCGTAATGCAGAATTTGCCCTCACCATCATCTCCCACCTTATCTTCTCCTTCTAACTGAAGCATAGAGTCCTCATCTATGGAGTAGCTTCCAGTTTGGGGGGGTGGGGGTTTAATAACTTTTGCAAAGTCACTTGCCTGTAGCTAGCCCGGAAAGCTTTTACTGTTTGGTTCATGTTAAACCCGCCTCTCTGTCGCGTGACAGCCCTAGTAGCAGAGGAAGTTGTCACAACGTTACAATGGGAAAAGGTACAAGTGCACACAACGTTGACGTTGGTTGTTGTAACTTTGCATGCACGTTGCCTCAACATCCAAATTTCCCGAAAAACCACGTTGCTGCAACGTTATCAGTGCAACATCGATGCAACGTTATCAGTGAAACATTTTAAGGCAGCGTTAAAAAATTTCCCTAGCTTTAGCCATCAATGAAATTATCCCATAATTAACATTAATGTTGATAATTTATCAACAGACAGTTCTTTCTTAGTTACTCAGGTAAAACTTTCTCCCTTTAAACTCCCTTGCCATCTCCACTGGCTCTTCCCTGCCCTCTCAAAATAAAAAAGGGATTCCACGTCTTTAATACTATGCATGTTATTATCGCGCGATGAAATAAGAATGTACATTGTATTATCCTACCTATTATCTACCTGACTATTTTGTATCTATCTAATTATGGTCTAATCTGGCTCTAAGCGCAAATCCTTGCCCTGAAGTAATACATTTTGAGTCTTGAAAGTCGTATATATGTGGCCACTCCCGTGGATTAATGTGACTTTGAGAACCAATTTTTAAATTGCGATTACAAGATTACAGTTAGAGGAAATACCATCCAATCACAATGACAGTTATCAGGCATTAATTAATTGCATCCGATATTGCCACGTGGTATGAATGTAAATGCAATATTACTGAGAATAAACAAGAATTTATCCAATTCCTACATGTTAGTTCACATTCCCGTTCAACAAGCAGACAACTAACTAGTAGAGTACATTATTCAAAATGATATATATATATATATATATATATATATATATATATATATATATATATATATATATATATATATACAGTGAAACCTCTACTAAACGAAATTCAAGGGACCGATAATTTTCCAGTTCGTTTATCGGGAGTTCGTTTGTCGGAGGTGCTTTTCACGTTGCATCACTCCAGGGGCAATGTAAATAATCTACTTCTTGTACCTTGAATTTCAGGAAAAAAGGTATGAAGAACTCAATTAAAGGTAAAATTTCCACAGAGGATAGAATACTTTTATCCTTACTGCTCCCTTGCCTCGTAGAAAACTGTGGAATAGCAACGAAGGTATTTCAGCAAGTCCTGCTAATTATACCATTTACTGCGATTTCTAAAGGCCGATTTATAGTTGGCATGAACGTCAAACTTTAACCATGAATTGTTTTCGCGTTGACGCCATCCTGTTACGATCGCCTTCAGCTAGAATGTGCGTCGGTAACCATTGGTCGCCTTCATTCATCTTTGCTTGGATGCAGATGTTTACATGCAGGCGATCGCCAACATGTGTTGATTTGTTTACTATCTACAAAAGAGCGAGAACATGGACGAGTACGAGTATTATCAACTCGTAATTGCTGTGATAATTGTAGTAGTGGGTTGGAACCTGTGTATTCAGCTCGAGGGTGAAGTACGCGTTGACGCCAATCGTAAACTGGCTTTATCTTCCCGCCCAATGCATCACAAACACGCTAGAATTAATGATAGTAGTTTCTTATGCCGCCACTTTCAAGAACTCTTAACTTAACAAGTCACATTCGCGGTTCATTCAAGGTTTTTGAGAACTGCTCCGTAAATACAGCACGATATATTTTGGTCAGGGAGTGTGTAAATTTGTAGTATCCCTGATTTTGGTTTTCGTTCCGCCTGCTACTTTTTTTCGAGAATTATTTTCAAGATGGCGGCGAGCGAAAAAAAAATAATCACATTTGAAACGTTCGAATTAAAAAAAAAATGTTACTTCAGCAATAAAAATATTTAGGAATGCTCGCAACGTAAATGACCACTGAACGGGATTTCTTTGCATTAGATGTGTTTCAAGTATGCTAAAGAAATTTTCAAGCCCGCGATATGATAGTCAACATTTGACATTTTATAAATCAAGCATGGATAACAATTTTTGCAAAAGCGTGGAGAATAAATTACGAACTTACCTTGCAAATAAGTAGATAAATTACCAGACGTAATAATTGCCACTTAAGGCAAAACCAGGATTCAATCGCAAAGATTGTAATTATTCATTTAAGTATTCTACCAGCTGATTGGTATGTTCTTGGTGTTGAGGTCCGTAGATTTAGCGAAAGAAAAGGAACGTCCGGTTAACTTTTTCGAGGTTTTATTCACGTGACCAGGTCATTTTGGTACAATACTTCTGTCAGAAATTCAAATTACAATCCAGTTCACAAAAAAAAGAAATGAAAATCACTTCGCGTGACTTGCGCTGCCAACCTATAAGTTCCATTCTTTTCATTACCAACCAAAAATATTTTTAGCACTTGCACAGTCCCAATCTCACGAAATTGAACCGCAGTAACACTCGAGAGCAACCAGTTTTCACTCGAAAAGATAGAAATTATGAACTCACGATGATGAACCGCAGTAAAACTCATGAACGCCGACCAAATCACTTACCACGCTGCTAACACTTGACGCAAAATACCGGAAATGCAATTAACTGAATAAACAACAACGACCTTTCTGATTGGCTTGTTTGTACGGAGTCTCTGATTGGTCCTAGTCACTTTCAAATCAGCAAAAACGGCAAAAACTTCGCAACATATTCAAAATTAGCTTTTTTTTTAATACGATACGAAGAGGTAAATATTATAATACAGGGCTAATCTTTCATTTCGTTTATCGGGAGTTTTCGTAGAACAGGAGTTCGTTCATTAGAGGTATTTACCAATGCATTTAAATAGGAATTTGGCGGGACCAATAGCATTTGTTCGTTCATCGGAGTTCTTCGTTTATCGGGAGTTCGTTAGGTAGAGGTTTCACTGTATATATATATATATATATATATATATATATATATATATATATATATATATATATATATATATATATTTATATTTATATTTATATATATATATATATATTTATGCGTGAAGACAATGTTCACGTGTGCCAATTCAAAGTGCCGCAGTTTGCCAACCCCTGTGGTATAATTACAGGTGAACTATAATTTAAATCATAGCTGACGTCAACGTTGCATGCACGTTGATTCAACGTCGACTGATAACGTTGTGCTTGGACGTTGATGCAACGTTGTGGCAACGTGCAGGTTGTCATGTAACCTTGTTCACGTTGATGCAACGTTGTGACAACGTCCTCTGCTACTAGGGAGAGAAGAAATTTTCCAGTGGGTCTTGATTTAATCGACCTGTTAAAATGTATTTATTCCCTAAATCAGTAAGTAAACCAAGAACTGATTATATTGTCAAGACAAATCCGTCAAAGCAATGGGGCGACTGTTATTCACTTTTTTAATGTCTTAAATATTTTGATTCCTTCATTTAGTATTTTTAATATATATGTATTATTAAATGAGAGGACACTTTTGTTTACATTAGCTGAATATAAACGTTTACTATTAAGTGAATCGAATAAATTATTGACGGTTTCCAAAAAGTATGCAGTGGGAAGAGCAGAAGATAAATGTAGTTCTCCAGTGGCATGAATGGCTGCTGCTGTAGAATAACTGAAAACCTGTGTTGCCTGCTTAACCCTCGAGTACTCGCGTATGGGTCGATTAGACCCGAGCGCATTTAAAATACTAATAACTTTGTCAATTTTAACCGTTGATTCTATTACTTGTGTGTAGCTGACTTTATAACTTTTATTACTGTACTGTGCAGTTTTCCGAGCTTTTCGGCTATAACTTATGGCAAAATTGTATACCAACTTACCCGTCTGGGTCTTTTAGACCCATCGCGAGTACTGGTGTTACAATTTTTCAAACTTCTTTTTTCCATTTTTTCTCGTTTTGCAGTAATTATTGCTATGAAATTTTTGCATGTATAGAAAAGTTCATTATTTTTTATAAAAATAAATTAAATTGTTTATAACAATTATTTTATGGTATAATTATTACCTAAGCCCATATTGGATGCATTAATTCTCTAGGTTATTCCATTTAACAATCTCGTTTGTGGCAGTAATATGTTCAAACGATATATTATGTAGATCTAATCTATTTTGCAGATACATACTCTATGCGGTCAGGTTAGAAAGATCTCGTATCGTGCTCACTTGCTGTACCAAATGTCGCGAAATGTAATCCAGACTCAGTCATGGGCTCTGTATTGGGGAAATGTGCGTCCTCGTTTGGTAAATTACGGCAGAAATATTCATATTTCAAATCAACCAAAATATAAGTAATACTACTTGAATGCACTCAGTGCATTTTATTATAAGGACCGCAATGGGTAATCCCTAGACATTTCTGGAACACTGCGAACAGTTGTGCACAATACTGAACAATATTATTGCCACTGATTAACACCAATATTTTGTTTCCTTTCTTGAATAATCTTGAACCATGAAAAATACATAGAAAATGTTATAGCCCGTTGGTGAATGTCACAACGTATTAACACTGAACCAAAAAAAGAAGCATTTGGTAGTTTTGAGATTGCCACTCTCAAGGAAGGGAAAAGTGACCTCCGCACTGAACTACAACGAATTAGACGAACAAGACATTAACGAATACATGCACCCAGTATAATCCAACAAGCGAGAGCAGCAATTCATAGAAAATATCAATTGCAATTATTACTGTCTCTCTTTACCCACGGAAAAAAATAAATTATATATCTCCGTCTTGTAATTTCATTCCTAAATCTCATTGTTTTTAATGTTTATACCAATATGCAATAGCAACAAACAAAGAATATTTTTGTAATAATTATGTAATAATGTTGATCCTATAGATCTTTCGCTATAGCTATAGCTAAAGATCTATTCCAATCGAATTCGCAAATTCGAGTTACATCTACATCTACAATGTATCGTGCAAGCCACCACTGGGGTGTGTGGCACGGGGTGATTCCACACCAGGCATGCAGCACTCATCCCAGGACAAATCCGAACCTCGCACGTTCCCCCTGGCTCTAGGCGCAGACACTAAAAAACAGTCAGGAGAACAGTGCGCAGTCCAACCGGAAACTGGGAGAGTGATACGTAAAAACATACAAACATGCAGAAAAATGCTATAGACACATCTAGTGGTTAATATTACTGATACTGTTAATTTATGAATACTACGAGATGCTACCTCATGCAAAGAACAAAATAAAATAATGCCGGACTAATCGACCGGTGTGAAGAGTTAGTAATTATGTGGTGTTATTAAGCACAAGTGAAAATTCTACTCTACCTATTGAGGGTGGGAGTTTCATGTGATTGATCTATCGCAACTATTATGATCCCTTATTGTACGTGGAAAAAATGACATTTTGAATCTATCGGTTCGGCAGTCAATTTCCTTTATTTTATTCCTGTGATCGCTTCTACCGTAGTACGTTGGCTCTATCAGTATGTGTTGAACGTCCAACAAAAAACTGTCTGCTCCGAGTTTGCGCAAAAGATTTAACCTGTATTTTTCCGTTCGATCAGTTAAAGATTCCCACCCTAATTCCTTCAACAATTCGGTAACACTGCTAAGTTTATCGTAACAACCTTTCACAAATCTTGCTGCTCTTCGTTGTAATGTATCTATTTCAGAGATTAGTCCTACTTCGTAAGGGTCCCATATGCTAGCGGCGTACTCCAAGTGAGGTCTCATGAGTGAAAAATAACATCGCTCTTTAACTTTATCGTCGCATTTTCCTAATATTCCTAGCTCTCTGGGAGGAACAAGGGGAGAGGGTGTGGAGGGGCTACTGATTAAGTCTTGGCCTCCATCTCTTTACGCACTATAGCGCGATCATGAGCACACGGCATGCTCAATTCTAAAACATAGTCCTGGTTGATGCATTAGTTGTTGGGTTGGTTTTGGGATCATATCTATAGAGGTACATTTTACAGCGAAACAGAAAGAGAACGCATTGTTGTCGCCATATTGACGAGGTATACGTCGATCTTCATACCCATGTCATGTCAATGTCATTCTTCTGAAATATTTACACACTTGCAAGTAGTGCATACATTAGTTTTGATACTGTGCTTTCCGCAAACATACCTGATACATTTAGTGCATAAAATTGTGGTTTTAGATAATTTGTTGAATTTTTCTCTCTTTGAAGCCGATGCGTCACTGCACATGTAGCACTTGCCCTTACCATTTATCTTTACACGTATATTTGGCTTTTTCGGTGGTAAAATTTTTCTATCCAACACCCCTTCTGTTGCCTTTAAAATGTGGCACTGGAAACCACTAGTGTTATGCAACCGATGTTCAATGTGTGGCCGCACGATTTCAAGGACAAGCGCCTGCAAATGCAGTCGTCGCAGATTTTTTTCCGATAGTCCACTGAGGAAAATTTAGTGTGAACAGAGAGAACCCATTTAGGGCAGCAATGTCAATCAGGGGATAGAAGACAGACATAGACCACCTTCTGGTTGATCTTTTTGTTGAATACTTTCGTGCCATTTGATCAATAATGTCCACTTCTCTCTTGGTGATGTTGTACATTAAATTCACATTTGATTTACTTATTGGACAACCTCTTACCCTTTTATCGGCGTGCTGTGTTGAAAGGAAAATAAGAATTTTCTTCGGCTTCTCTCTTGTATTGCACGATATGAAAGTTACTGGTGGACTTCTTCATCTGGGATCTGTAATTGCAAACAAATTTGGAAAGGTCTCCCCCAAAAAAACCACGGTGGCAGTTTAAGTTGACGAAAGTAACCCAGCATACCATTACCAGACTTGCCTAAATTAAACTAATTAACTATTTCTTCAATAACTTTGAAGGTTATCTAATCTTAAATGGCGTTTTATAAATATTTATTATTTTTTTATAACAGGGAACCCTGATTTATTGGACCTATCGGAAAAAGAACTCACTCAAAAATCAGTATGTAAACTGCATTTTACCAAATGTGATTTACTGCCGAGTGGACGCCAAAAGAAATGTGCTGTTCCTCGACTGGCTACTCCGGATAAAACACCGTTAGAAGAAATCCCTACAGTTAAAGACGCTTTTGAATTGAAACTAAATCCCCGAATATCACCAACGCGATCACATGATGTTTTTTTCCGGGGAAAATAGCATAAAGTACGGAGCGCCATGGAAACCAACTCCAACTAGTCCAATTAATGTGGGTATGACTTAAATTCCATTCCATTTCCACTGTAAATTGGCAACATTTGCTGTATGTGGACATTTTTGATTAAATAAAAATAAAATAAAAATAAATAAATTAACACCAATTAGATCTCCAACTGTCATAGAATCCCCTGGTCTTGAAAGAATTTGGGGATATGAGAGTACACCACCCATATCCGAACATAATATACTGAAAACAAGAAAGGAAGCCAGAAAAGATAGTTACATGGTTAGGAAGATTAAGATGAAAATTGAAAGACAAAAGAAAATAATATCTTCCCTTAGATCATTAATTTGGAAAAAGAAAAGAGAGGAGTGTAAATGAAAGGAAAGTAATAAACTCCATGATGGGTCAAAACACGGAATGAGTTGCATAAATACAGTTTCGAATGCATTTCTAAGTAGAACAAATTATAGAAAGTGTATAATTCAAATAGGTAGAATGAACTAAATTTCATGAATTATTTCACATTGATCTTTAGCGTCATTATGAATAAAGCGACTTTGGAGGAAAAACGATTCGAATCATGGCTGAGCGAGATTGACTGTGAGGAGGAAAAAGACAGCGACGTCATTGGTGGCTAGTCTGATGACGAGGAAGAGGATCGTTTAGAAGAAAGTGTTCATGACACAGACAGTGAGCAGGAGGTAGAAGTGCTGGTGAAGATGATGAAGAGGAGTCACCCGAACATTTGCTGCTTCGGAGATACAATATTACTACTTGGGAGAAAGTGCCTTTTCGGAAAAATGTAAGAGCAAGTTTAGAAAATATTTTTCAAAATGTAAAAAAACTGACTCAGTATTCCATAAATGTTCAAACTCCATTGGAAAGCCGGAATTTGCTATTAAATACTGTGGATGAAATTGTTGTTTGTACTAATATTTACATACGTAAAATTGAGAATATATTCAAAAGGCCACGTGATGCGCCGACAACTGATACAGTTGAAATTCATGGATTGTTGGGTTTGTTGTACCTCGCAGGTGTTCACAAAGCTACTCACCTGAATGTGAAAGACCTTTGGGCAATGGATGGAACAGGTTTGGAGATTTTCCATACAACTATGTCGTACAATAGATTCCGATTTTGATGCGTTGCCTAGGCTTTGATGATGCCAGTGATCGTCAAAACCGTTGCCAACAGACAAATTAACTCCTATCCGTAAAATCTATGAAACATTTAACGTAAATATTCGGAAATCATACTACGTGGGTGCGTACGTCCCTGTTGATGAAAAACTTGAAGTATTTAGGGGGAAAAAAATATTTTCAGCTGTAGATTCATGCACCTATTACACATCTACTGTGGGAAAACAACCTGAAGGGCCTTATTATACCGATTTCAGACCAGCTGAAGTTGTAAAAAGAGTCGCTAGTCACCTGCTATATACTGGGAGAAACATTACTACAGATAATTGGTTTTCAAGCTTCCCCCTCTGTGCAGAGTTATTAGCACGTAAAACAACTATCGTAAGAACTATAAGAAAAAACAAAAAAGAAATTCCACCATCATTTATTGGCACTAGACCTCGAGAGATAAAATAAAAAATATTTGGGTTTCAAAAGAAGACAACACTTTTATCCTACGTTCCAAAATCAAATAAATGCGTTATATTGTTATCAACGATGCATCATACAGATGAGATAAATGTGGGGGAGAAAAAACTTCCAGAAGTAAATTCATTTTATAACTCCACAAAGGCTGCCGTAGACACAACGGACCAGTTATGCGGGATTTACAATGTGGCAACAAACTGTCGGGGATGGCCTTTGGTGATCTTCTATCCTTTCATGAATGTCACCGCAGTTAATGCTCTCTTTATTTTACTGTCAACAAGCAACCCACCACTACAAAATAGAGTTCATCGTAAAATGAGAAAACATTTTGCGTGTAAAGTTGAGAGATAAAGAGTGCGAAAATAAATTTAGGCAAAATATCACCAATTATTTTGAACAAATATTTACTACAACATACTCTTAACAAGAAATTTAAATCGGAAAATATTAAAACAGTTTTAAACTAGCGTAAATGACTAAAACAACCATCATCGTTTGGACGGGTCCAATAGACCCAGCGCGAGCACTCACGTTACAAAAAAGGCGCGAGTACTGCAGACATTTTTTGGTGCTGAAGGTATCTTTTTCGTACACTTGACGAATGTTTTCGAAAGAAAGTAAATTATCATTCAGAATAAAAACACAACTCATAAAATTGTTTCTGAGAGATTTAACTAGGTGAGGGTTATCATACAAAACAAAAACCTTTTTGTCGTCAACCTGTACGAATGGCTTCTCGATTGACACACCAAGTTCGGCAATTGTCTTCCTATTAACGCTCGCTTGATCACAGACGAACGCTTTTGGCCTTAAACCTATGGAATAAAGGCGCTGCAAAATCAATGAGAACCTTCTTCAGGTCTCCGCTGTTAATTCCACGTTCAGAGATGAAGTATGCTGCAGGTATCTACAATTGGGAATAGAGGCCTCTCACCAAGAAAACTCCTGCGTATTTTCCCAGTTTCCTCTTTCTTCCAAGGTGGCTCATATCTACAAAGCCCTCTATCAAATCCAAAGATGGCGAGTATTTTAAGTTTGACATTAGTGCCATTTCATCAAATAATAGTACACAGTCTCGGCTATCATCTGGCAGTTTATTAATCTTAATTTGCAAACGTTTAGAAAATAGGTCATCGAAACCGGCTAAGCACTTTGATGATCGATGAATCCAGTTCCGTACCGTCCACTCTGCAGGTAGGACTAATTTTTCCAAAAGAATGCGATATGCTGCCGGTGATTTGAAATATAATGCAATAGCGAATTCCTGCTCGTCCTTTTGCCATATCTGCTTCTTCTTGTGATGGTATTGTAGTGTAGTTAGTAGCATTGCCTCCTATGACTTAAAAGTATTTGGTGAAAAAAACCCATCGTGGAGTTTATTACTTTCCTTCCATTTTCACTCCTCTCTTTTCTTTTTTCTAATTAATGTTCTATGGGCAGATATTATTTTCTTTTATCTTTCAATTTTCATCATAAGTTTCCTATCCATGTAACTATCTTTTCTGGCTTCCTTTCTTGTTTTCAGTATATTATGTTCGGATATGGGTGGTGTACTCTCATATCCCCAAATTCTTTCAAGACCAGGGGATTCTATGACAGTTGGAGATCTTATTGGTGTTAAAAATGTCATGAATTTCAGTCATACCCACATTAATTGGACTAGTTGGAGTTGGTCTCCATGGCGCTCCATACTTTTTGCTATTTTCCCCGGAAAAAAACATCATGTGACCGCGTTGGTGATATTCGGGGATTTAGTTTCAATTCAAAAGCGTCTGCAATGGCAGGGATTTCTTCTAACGGTGTTTTATCCGGAGTAGCCAGTCGAGGAACAGCATATTTCTTTAGGCGTCCACTCGGCAGTAAATCACATTTGGTAAAATGCAGTTCACATACTGATTTTAGAGTGAGTTCTTTTTCCGATAGGTCCAATAAATCAGGGATCCCTGTTTTAAAAAAAAATAATAAATATTTTCAAAACGCCATTTAAGAACAGATAACCTTCAAAGTAATTGAATAAATAGTTAAATAGTTTAGCAAGTCTGGTAATGGTATGCTGGGTTATTTTCATCAACTTAAAATGCCACCGTGGTTTTTTTGGGGGAGACTTTTCCAAATTTGTTTGCAATTACAGATCCCAGATGAAGAATTCCACCAGTAACTTTCATATCGTGCAATACAAGGGAGAAGCCGAAGAAAATTCTTATTTTTCACAGCGCAGCACGCCTATTCATTCAACACAGCACGCCGATAAAAGGGTAAGAGGTTGTCCAATAAGTAAATCTGATGTGAATTTGTTCTACAACATCACCAAAAGAGAAGTGGACATTATTGATCAAATGGCACGAAAGTATTCAACAAAAAGATCAACCAGAAGGTGGTCCATGTCTGTCTTCTATCCCCTGATTGACATTGCTGCCCTAAATGGGTTCTTTCTGTTCACACTAAATTTTCCTCAGTGGACTATCGGAAAAAAATCTGCGACGACTGCATTTGCAGGCGCTTGTCCTTGAAATCGTGCGGCCACACATTGAACATCGGTTGCATAACACTAGTGGTTTCCAGTGCCACATTTTAAAGGCAACAGAAGGGGTGTTGGATAGAAAAATTTTACCACCGAAAAAGCCAAATATACGTGTAAAGATAAATGGTAAGGGCAAGTGCTACATGTGCAGTGACGCATCGGCTTCAAAGAGAGAAAAATTCAACAAATTATCTAAAACCACAATTTTATGCACTAAATGTATCAGGTATGTTTGCGGAAAGCACAGTATCAAAACTAATGTATGCACTACTTGCAAGTGTGTAAATATTTCAGAAGAATGACATTGACATGACATGGGTATGAAGATCGACGTATACCTCGTCAATATGGCGACAACAATGCGTTCTCTTTCTGTTTCGCTGTAAAATGTACCTTTATAGATATGATCCCAAAACCAACCCAACAACTAATGCATCAACCAGGACTATGTTTTAGAATTGAGCATGCCGTGTGCTCATGATCGCGCTATAGCGCGTAAAGAGATGGAGGCCAAGGCTTAACCAGTAGCCCCTCCACACCCTCTCCCCTTGTTCCTCCCAGAGAGCTAGGTAACTCGAATTCGCGAATTCTATTGGATTAGATCTTTAGCTAGGACCAACATTACAAGTATTCCCTCTTATATTTAAAAAATAAATATATCATTTTATTAAACTTTATTTTAGGAAGATTTAGGAAAAATAAGATGTTAGTTGAAAGGTTTTGTACCGCTGAGAAAAAGGTCCAAATATATATATATTTGTTTCGCCCGTTCATTGCCTCCTAACTTTCTTGTAACTGTCGTTGAATGTACTTTCGGCTGAGAATTGTTATGTTAATCATAGAATCTTCACTACTCACCTCTATTAGTCACTTACTGTCTCAATCACTCACCCCCGAAAGGAACTCATCGCAGCTCACATCTAGAGGACTCGGTAAAGATCGTACCAATTGTATCACGGAATTTCGCCTATTGGCATTTTTTCTTGTTGTAATCTTTTCTATAATATCTACATGATATACTGTCTGAAGTTATCCAGTGCAAAAGCTGTGCATGTGCTAATTTATTTGCTGCCGACCCCTTGTTGTCTCGTTCCAGTTCAATTTAGTGATAACGAATCCAGTTTGGCAGGTCTCACAATGGAAGCTCACATTTGCGAATCCCATTAACGAGTCCTAGAGCTTGAATCTAGTTGGATGGTTTTTATCAAATTATTTTTAAAAAATATTCATTGTTTGTTGCTTACACCAACGTATATTGGTATAAACATTAAAAACAATGAGATTAAGGAATGACATTACAAGACGGAGATATATAATTTTTTTTTCCGTGGGTAAAGAGAGACAGTAATAATTGCAATAGATATTTTCTATGAATTGCTGCTCTCGCTTGTTGAATTATACTGGGTGCCTGTATTCGTTAATGTCTTATATTAGTGCTACCACCCCATCCAACATTATATTGCTTTTCGTTTGAATTAAACTCCGTAATTAATAAATAATAATCCATTAATTCTTAAGCAATCGCGTGCTAAGTGTTATATTAATGCCGCTTTACCCGATGAAAGATTTGGTACAAACGAATGTACGTGAGAATGTACGTTTGTCTCAACGAAATTTGAACAGGTTCTATTTCCAGGCATTGTGATATTCGCACAAGCGTTCATACAATTTGCCGCTTTACACGATACATTTTGCCTCCTGCAAGAGTTCACGGAAGAGTTTGTACAAACAAATGTACCGTGTAAAACGGCCTTCAGACTGCGCTTTCTCTACAATAACAACATACACATCACAATAAAGGAAATACGCCGACGAATTCCGTTGGTGTGAACTCTCGTGCTGATCTGAAGTTTCTGAGAGACCCAACCCCCCCTTCTTTGTAATATAAGGCAGTAGTAATTTTACCTTCTGTTTTGTTTTGTCTTCTGCTTTAGTCGTCGAAACCGTTTGACAGCAATAAAATAATTAGTGGAATTTTGTACCGTGTTTTTGTGACAGTGATTTATATTCGTAGATACGATTAATTCACGAGTTTGTGAATGCAAAGTCACACCGAGACCATGTTTCTTCCCACTCATCCTAACAGACGAAGCAAACAGAGAAAATGACTTCGACAAACGAAGAAACAGCAGCAGAACAACAAAAAACACTCTCGGAAGCTTTCTACAAGCACTTCAGTAAAATACTCCCGTTGAAAGCGCCTTGAAGTTTTACAGAAAACGTAGGAAAAGGCACCAGGAAGTTTCAAAACACCACTGCAGCTGAACGAACACACGCAAAAGAACTCAAAGAGATATGAATGAAAAGGGTTGTTTTGGTGGTTCATATGCATGTGACAACGTTGTATGACAAAGCGAGGGTGTGGGGTGCATTTTGGGGACAGCGATTGGCTGCGCGTCAGGGTTTTCCGCCCTTCCCAACTTTCTCATTCTCGCCGTCATCGGACAACTCTCCCCGGCTCAACTGTACTTACTGCTCGTTCCTATGACCATAAACCGTGTCATTGTCACAAACCAGAACTAGGGAAAACTATATTAGTGGACATCATTTTTCTGAGACAGACAAAATCAAAATTAAACTTAGCATACTTACATGTACTGCAATAGTCAATTATAATGATATTGATGGTTTAACGCGTAACTTTGTGGAAGGAAAGCATGATGTACTATCAATGAGTAAACATTGTTGCCTCCACAAGATTTTCTATTAGTTTGTACCTAAGGATGCTTTTACGGGCGAAACCGATTGTACGAATCAATAATAAAAAATCTTATGGAAGCAACAATGTTTTCTCATTGATATCTCATTATTCTGATGAGGTCAACATAAGAGAACAGAACATACGCGACTAATTTTTTTATACAAGTATGGACATCAAAGGGTGTTATAATAGGTATTTGGAAAAAAAATGAGATCAATGAAACATTTACAAAAACTTAATGCCAAAAATGTATTTTAGTGACTTACAAATATTGATTTTCTTCTTTTCTTTTGAATATTCTATTACATCCAACCAATAGAATGTCGTTGACGATTTTTGAACGTAATCTGTTAATTATTGATTGCAGTATAAACTTTGTGTGTGAAAAAAGGCTTTCAACGCTTACTTGCGTGGTAGGAGCTGCAAGGACGGCACTGGCTAGTTCATATAGTGTCGTCTGGCTGGCAGGTTTGTCGTTAGGTAGTGTAGCTCTTAGTAGTAGTAGTTCTCCTAATACTTGAATCCTTATCTGATACCTAGTACATACTAACAGCACGCCTAGCATGTTTTCTACATGGGTCTTGAGTCCCTGTCCATCTGTGTAGTTGTAGAATGCATGTATATTGAGGTCACTCTCCATTTTGATGACATCGGTAGTGTAGTGTTGCATGCTTGTGAGGCTTCGCCTCATGACAAGCATTAGCGATTTATGCTAATTCATAATTAGTCGTAGTTACACTAACTTTAGGGTATAGTGTAATGCATGTTGGTGATTACTCACCCCCTGCCACACACCCCTGAGGTGGCTTGCAGGGTATTATGTAGATGTAGATGTAGATATAGTTCTGGATCACTATATTTTCTTTGGCACCAAATTGGCACTAAAATTCAAACTACCAGTAAAAAATTAAACTAACTTACGTATTTGGTAGAATATTCTTCTCAAGATCTGCAATAAGTGGCCTGAATGAACCCTGTCAAGCTAACTAAAATTTATTTTCTGCTTCAGTTCGGAAGCGAGTAATGACAAACCTCACCCCTCACACCCATGTTTATGACATACCGAAGGCACTTCCTAGAAATCTGTCCTCAATGTACATACTAACGTACCGACTAAATTTTGCCACTTACAGCGTGCTATTATATTTCCTCACCCTCTTACCTCTTCTTCGGCCCCCCCTGACCTTAGCGAAGCCGGCCTGAGTGGTTCACACCAAGGGACACCCTAATCCACCATCGTAAATAAACAAAGAGAAATCTTGAAATGGGAATACCGCCCAACACATGCAGCTGTAGCAAAATCGCCGATGCTATGTGGAACCCTTAGTTGTTTTGTTTCTAACACTTACGAGTGGTCGTCGTAGAGGAAAAGTTTCGGACGGAGCGGAAAATACGAAAGGAGTAAAACACTCAACGAACAAAATAGTGGGTTGAGAAGGAAAATAACAAATATTATTCAATATTCTAGGATAGCACCCTTATACTCGAACGCAGCAGCGAGCAGCAGCATTTACGTGTCATATTATATATCTCAGTTTTCACAATCCCTGCCAATGGGATTGCTCCCCTTCCCCTTTCGCCCCTGTACCGCCACTGGACCGAAAAAAACCGTCCCAAAAGCGGTTCAAATTGTTACGGCCGGTTCCGCTTCAGCCTGAAGCGAACCTCTTCTCTTACGCAGACACGGTTCGGTTCGGACCAAACCGCTCTCTTACCGAGAAAACGGTTCGGTTTCACGTGGAACCGTACCACTTCATAGGTTCGGTTACGTTTCACATCCCTGCTGGAGACCAAGGGAGTATTACGTGATTCACACCTTCGATAAACAGTTCTACGGAATTCGAAGCCTAGAAGCAAAAGGGTAAGCGAGAAGATTGGTATGGAACATTGAGCCATAGGATCAGTCGCGGAGGCACGGGAACCTGCGACGGTGATGGAAATCTTGGCTCAACTGGCCATATTTTAGGCGGAGTCATTTTCCGAGTGATGATGACTGACAGTAAAGGGAAAACGACGGATTTTATTCATCAGTACATTCCATGTCTTCGAGTCACTTGTATACCAGAGGTATGAAGGTTCTGGTTTATGATGCCGGAAGAAGGTATTGCATTTGAGAGTTTTTTCCGTCGTTGGCAATGGTTAATGTCCAAGGTTCCAAATTAAGTAAAACTATACAGCAATCACTTCTCAGACGATATACAAAACTTTCAGGTGAGAGATGATCATTGTTTTATATGCGCGGATAAGTGTAAATACCACATGGGTACATAAAGTCAATATTTTTGAAGTAGTTCTTACTATGCAAATAAATACCTTATGCATAAACCAATACTGTTGATGAATTATCTCATACCCCAGTTATTTTGAAAGTCTATGAAAAGTGTAATTGAGTTACTGAAGATCCCTACGTTTGTGAATTTCTGCGCTGACATACACCCGGCAGTGACGCCATTTCCATTTCATGATCAGTTTTTGTTGAATTTCATGTATTTGCGCTTCACTAACCTCGCAGGTTTTCTTGCAGGATAGTCAGGTGAGGGTATATCCTGGAATGAATTTCACGAATTCTAGTGACTCTCCGTTCGCAGCTGCCTTTAACAGGTTTCACGAGGATTCGTTAACCTTAATGAATACTCTTATAATATCCCACATCCACACAAAAGATGAAACTATCGTGCAAGTCCAGTGCATACGAAGAGAATTACCTCCCATATGTAACGGGTGACTTTGGCACGCATTTGAAGATAACAGAATAAATCGATGCATGCCAAATACTTGCTACACCCGCATAGTACTTTAAAGTGTCATTTTAAAAACAAGTTAAACTTTTACTGTACCATTTAAATGACCTGCATAAAAAATGAATTTTGAATTATGGGTAAAATATATACAATGCATTACTTTTTTCTTGGCTTAAACGTCCTGCTCATCTCAACCACTTGTGCATATCGTACACCATGGATGAGTCTATGGTGGATGTTGGGCTGTTAACGAACTAAAAAAATTGCCTCGATTTGGAAATGATACATCGTCATGCAAATACTGCCTTTGCCATTAAAACTTGTGGCGAAGACACCTGTTGGCTGGAATGACGATATATTTAGCCTAATGAGGCACAGATCGTGAAAATTAGCACCTATTCCGTTTATTACATTATTGGCACTTTTACTTAATTTGATGATTTACTGCACTTGTGTGTTAACAGCATATCCAGTTTGATTTGCATGCTTCGTCACACCTATTTTTCGTAGGTTGATGAGAGTGCGGTTAGTCCACATATTTAAATGCAAGAATCCCACTTATTGCAAGGGTATTTTTTCACATTATATCGTGCAGATAAATGATGTTTGATAATCTGGAAGATTGGGTTCAGTGTCAATTATGGTTTAATGGGTGGGTCAAAAGACGTTGGAAATTATCTTCCTGGAGGTCACTCCTGGTGGCATGAAATGACGGGAATAGTTAAAATCCAATACAATTCTGGTTAACATACGTGATAAGGTTGAGAAAGTTAAAATAATCTCCCATGTGGCAACTTCAGTCGTTACATCCTGGAAAAGACATATGAGCGGGGAAGAAGTGTTTAAATTAAAGACTTAGGCTAGTAGCATTTATTTCACAGTTGATGCTGAGAAGTGGTCTCTAGCGTAGAAAGAAGATAATTCTTTCATGATTTAATCACACAGATCGGTGCTGCTTCGTGGATATTGGTATACCAGGCAAATTGATGAAAGCTAATTTTTGTGATGTTTTGCATTAAGAGACCTTCCAGCATGAGCGAAAGACAACGCAAAAAAACCCGCTGTGATGTAATATTACCCATTCGGAGGTAATCTACCGCAAATTCAAAGATCACGAGGATGATGAAACCTCCGAAGATCAAAAACAAACAGAAAGGGAGGCGCTGCACAGTGGGCACAAATCGAAAATCGCCAGACAAAAGTCCAAAATTCCTTTTTCTGAGATAGCATATTGAAACTTGGCACATATACACGCAAATAATTGTGAATGAATGAAATGGTAAAACATTTCTCATAGGTCATACCCGTTACTTACATATAGAGGTTCAAACACGACCAAATATCCAAAAAAGCGCCCGCTCTCATTTTTCTTCGAAAATCTTAAACGTTGAGCAGATATAGGAGTAATGGAAGGACTTTTATGCAATAAAAAACATTACCATTTGTGAACAGGGTACTTTATCTATACTATGCATAACTTTGAGACATTTTTGCTCATATTTGAGTGCCATTACGTCTCAAAATGGCGGACCCTATTTTTAGACAACATTTTACATACAGTAGATAATATAATCCTTATTCGGAGAATGGTCTCCGGGATACTTAATCAGAATATAAATTAAACATATTTCTAAATTATTCCGTAAAAATATTTTTTTTATTTGCGACGCCGAGAATAAACTCGATTTTTCGATCGCGCGTTGCGGCCCGGCTCCGCGCAGTGGGACCTGGAAATACAGTGACTCCCTTGGATTGTTCAAGTTGTGTGGACATTAACTCCTCGAATTCAACTTTTTCAGGCTATAAATGTTGTCACTGATTTCTAAGCTGGCGACTCAGCTGAAGATTCTGCGAGGATATTGGATCCAGAGAATGGATCAGTGAACTCGTAACTGCGGTACATTTGTTTTTCTTCTTATAATTTTCGGATTCATGCAGCAAATAATGAACGTCTTTCAACTCTTGAGAGAGAATACGGGTTCACGGGGTACCATGCATGTTTGCCATAAAAAAGCAACATTTGGGATTCCCTTCTTTCCCTTCACCCTTTCCTCCCCCACCCCGAACAACACCCTCCGCCTTTACTCCCCGAGGAGGGTGGCGCGAAAAGGAACGATTTATGACAATGTGCAGCCTTAAAAAAAACATGCGTCCTTGGCAAATTACAACTTGTTGTCACTCTTCGTTATCTGACTCTTTGATTCGCCAGAAATAACAATAGTAGATACTCTCTTACAAATAACTCGGAACTGATAATCTATGAATATTAATATTTAACTTTAAGGAATTACCCAAAGGGAATCATTTGCACAATATAATTCTTTAAAACTTCTTACAATGAAATTTAAGCTTGAGACTAAAGTAAGCATGATTTCATGAGTTTTTACAAAAAGCTCTGTTGTGCGCAATATCATATCTTTGTATTGAGTGACATACTGGATCATTATGTTTGGGGGATGGATTAATTTAAATTTGAGTCTCCAGTGGTTTTGAAATTTTATTTCGCAATACTGAGCACACAATGTAATTATGACAATTTATAATGCTCTCGAAGAAAAGAAAAGGATTATACATATATGAAAACACAATTAAATTCATCGATAATATATTAAACAAAACTGGAAAAGTGATTTTGTTTTTCATAGAATTTGCTGCGCCAAATCTTTCGCGGAATATAGTAAAAATAAGAGAGTATTTTGAAAATATGATGGCAATAAACGAGAATGGCTTAAATTCGTTTTGATGTTGTCAGTACCGGAAAAGATCAATTCAATAACACAAATGAAATGCCATTGCTTTTAAGACACTGAAAAGAAAAGAAATAGCATTTTCCCAAATGATTTTCACCCTCAGAGCATCCTTAGTTTTAACTCACTGAGTTATGATCAGGTAGTTGACAAATTTATGAAAGCACACACCATGTTCATATTTAGGAATGGTTAGGAAGGTGAAGAATCAGCTGTAGTGGATGAATTGGTCGCACGTGTACCGACGCACTCCATGAGAGAGAGAGATGAATGTGAGAGGAGGTCTTTTTGAGTTAATGAAGGGAAAAACCCAAGCAGGGAATACCCGGAGAAAATGAAAGGAGAGGAAGTTGGGTCGGCAGTGTTATAATAAGGGATTAGCAAGGGTGGGTAAGGGAAGGCTTTAGCAATGGGTGGTGGGTAGCGGGATCCTGACAATGCGATCGCCTTTTCAGTATTCTTTCCTTAACCACGTTAACCACTAACCCATCCCCGCGAATCCGTCGCTACAGCACCTTTGACCGTTGACCTTTGCCGCCTGTGCCGATTGTTCGTTTCAAGCTAAATTCTTAGTCCTCGGACGAATCGTAATTACTACTCATACTCGCTGTTTGATTCTATTGCATCTTCTTTGTCTTCTATTAGTAATAGTTCCCGTAATTCCTTCGGAAGCCTTCTATGAGCCTTCGAAGTCAAACATATGGTGGAGGAAAGCAATGGATCGGACGTGATCAAAAGTCTTTTGAATAGGTCCACATTGGTGTCCATCCTGGAGTCTTTCCTGGTGAAACTTACTCGAAATATCGTGGCGACCTTATTGTGAGCCTCCATCGCCTCTTCGGATAGCTGGCCTAAGGGAAGAATTGCCCCTTTCGAGATTTTCGCGCCATGTATGAACACTTTATGGACCGTGGTTGACATGTAGTACCAGGGATAAAGCTCAACGTATAATTCGGCCGTATTCGGGCAGTAACGTGAAAATGCCTGGTCGTTTCGACACATCTAAACTATTTCTTTGAAAGCGTATAAACGTAGGTCGATATCAAGCATTACGATGATATCCGTAACATTAGTGAACCGATAAATGTTTCTTGTATCGTCAGCAATAAAAGCATCTCCTAAAACAGCACGGCCTACCGAAAATGAGAAAATATGAAAACCATATGGGGTTCTATTTCGATAGTATTCTAAACTAAAGGGAAATTAATAAGTGACTCAACGCGTCAAAATTGGATTTCAAGACAGCATTTGACAAAATTCCTCATAAAAAACGATATTGTACAAAAGTTACTGCATATTCTACTGCTGAAATAAATAAAAAAATAATTCGTTGGGAAATGAAAAATATTGTGGAAATTACTAAAATTCTTAAAAGAATAATTATCAGTAATGCGGGAAATTTATACAACTTTTAGGTTTACGTAGACTTTTTTTCAAGCTCACATTGGCACATGATTCTAAGAAAATTCTTTTAATGTCCGTCTTTTGAAACAAGTAGAGTTCTTATTTTAATATTCAATCAGAAACACGAAGCATAGTAAATTAGATACGAAATCGGCGTGATCGGTTTTCAGTTGGAAACGTAATCTATAGCAGATCGCAAAAAGGGGGAGTGGATGCATAACAATGAAAAAATGTGCTTAATGTGCTTTGGACATAGAAAAATAATGCGCAAATGAAATATTTTCCGATTAAATAAAATGTCTTCGAGCATTACTTACATTCATGAGTGATATATATGAGATTGATATTTTAGCTGTGCTCACGTTAGCTAACTTTGTTGACAGATTAATAAATAGAGATCTGCTGACCAATATAGTTTCTTTACACATTCATTTCCAGTAATACGGACCAGCAACTTATATCGCACCCACGCTCTTTATGCCTTTTACGTAGTCGCGCCACTTTGACGAATTTAAACCGCGTGATAGTTAGGCTTCACCACGCAAACACAGTGCCTGAAATGTAGTACTTCCGCAGTCAAGTACGGCAATAACGAAAGAGTATGAGTTAAGACGGGCGTTGAGTTTCCCCGAGACGACTGAGCGGTGGGTCTTAAAGTATCCCATTCGAACCTCGATCCGGTGTTCCAACTCCGGGGGCCAATCCCTCCCATTATTTCCTCTTATCTCGCCCTCCATCGCACGTATTCACTGTCTAAAAGGTGCACTTTCCCCCTCCTACCTCTCTTCTTTTCGGATAAACTACCTATTTGACCTCCTCACCAAACATCCTCTGAATACGTTCGAAGCAGACTTTGCCTGAAAACCCCGAACCTTCACAAAGCGCCCCCCCCCCCTCCTCACTCTCCCCGTTTCATCGAATGCTGCGCCCCCCCCCCTCCTCACTCTCCCCGTTTCATCGAATGCTCGTCGTCGTTATTTCATCTATGCTAGTGGACTCATGTTGACGAGGACGTAACGTATGGTTTGAATTAGGGCAGGTAAATTCCGCGATTTAAAGTGTAATCGGAAGCCGTGAGCGAGGGACAGCAGCTGTCATCCGCCGTTGAAAAGGTGAGTGTATCGAATGGCGAAAATAGTGTGGTAATTTTAAAACATGCCTGCCTTTTTGAATTGCTAATTGAATAAGTCTCCCGACCAGCTACCGTTTTGAGTTCTTCAGGAATGTCTTTTCTATTTTTCTGCATAGTTCCTATCACAGTCAATCCACAATCATGATAAAGTTCTTCTGCTAGTTCCACAGACGTCTAGTACCTGTCCATTGTCACGTTTCACCCAGAATTCTTGATTAAGGCCACCAGGCGTTTCACAATTTCTTTGGTACCTCTGTTCGGAGATGGTTCATTATTTTTCCCGGCGTAGACTTCCATTCTGAGCACATACACCTCAGTGCAGTCTGTTTGCATCCTTTTAAGAATGCCATACTTTCCTGGTTTTTCTTTCATGAACACTTTGAGTGGGCATCTGACCCTAAACAAAGATAACATTTCATCAACCACAACGTTTGGTCTTCAAGTGTAATATTCGGGGAATATCTCATTAACCAGTTGGAATACTAAACGAATAGTTGTAAATTTATCTTTTTCTCTGACTTTTCCCAGTAGACTCATCATCGAATCGAATAATAATAATCAATTCTCTACATCTGTTTCGACTCATCGATGCAATGTATGAGGGCCTTCCGAGTTTATGTGACAACTAATCATGATAATCTAACTTGCTATCTTCACAAGCACCGATCAAAATTAAACTCCAATGAAGGCTTTTAGTTCTTCAAAATCATTTTTGGACTTTTGAGCTCGTTCTTCTTCTTCATTTGCATGCCGTAAAATAATGACAAGAACTTCAGGAGTTTAACATTTTTCGAAAGACTCACGCTTATCCATTACTTTTCCAGCATTTAGTAATCCTTACTTTTCCAGCAGTATATTCTGAATGGTTTGCCTAGCCACACGAGGATGTTTACTTGTGTATTCTCTTCCTGTTTTCTCAATGTACTCAATATTTTCAGTATTGTTCTTTCCCCTACCAAAATCACTTTCATCATTTGAGCTGATTTTACTGAAATTTTCTTCAGTTCCACTCACTTCTTCATTACTCTTTCCTTCAGTATCACTAGTATTTCCCAACTGTCGCTCAACGTCACTTTCAGTCAAATTTTTCAAATTCAAAGGGGTGAACGGTAAGAATCAAGTCAAAATCTTGACCGATACTGTGGAAAAGATTTAGAGGGAAAGAACTGAAGAACAATTCAATATAGGGAAACACGATCCAGAAGTATTTGAAATTGGGTTTATTATAGCTTTAAATGAAATTACAGAGAAAAATATCCCAAGAATACTATTTCTGTCAAACATAAAAGGACGATTCCAGCATATTTTGACTGTTTAGTTCGTGAACGAGGGACGTCAGTGTTGGTAAGGGGTTATTCTGAAAAATCAGTTATTCACATTGCGGAGTATAGAATTGGAAGGTAGAAAGCGATACGACTGAAAACCCCATGTTTTTCTCAATATGGTTTACTTGCAAGTAAAATACAGATTTTAGGACATAAATCAATAATTTCGGGAGCATAATGTATGTAAATTATCTTTAGGGTGGCAATAACTGATTGATTTGAAACTGATTTAGTTGAATGAGAAAATAAAATAAAGCATTAGTATATAATTAACATAAGAAGAAAGCGGAATCAAAAGCAACCTTAAAAAATCGCGACGATGCACGCAAAGGGGCGAGCGATGCTCGCGAGGCTGCGTAGCAAATCGCTAATTAAAATCACAGGTCCCGCTGAACGCTCGTTGCATTATCCGTAAAACCCTAATATCCTGGGATTCTCTGAATATGTTATAGTTAAAAGAAAAATGTCGGCTTCAACTCAAATAATAAGATTGATTCTCAGAGTGATTCCTTTCTTCATTCCTTCCATGTTGATGAGTCATTGAAGGCTCTCAAGTCTTCCATATCAGCGTAATACTGTTTACTCTTACTCATGAACATTTTGCACCTGAACAAATAAATTGATTAATTTACTCTTCGATACCCCGTTACAGAAAATATTTGGCTCTCTACCTAATATAACTTAGCATGTAACAAATATGAGATGATCGATTTTTGTCATGACTGACTCTACTTCGTGGGTGGGTACCAGGAGTTAAGTTCACTATATTTCATGATAAAAATAATGAACACGCTTGTGATGCACACATATGGCACTTAAAACTTAGCGCGATGTAGATTATTTTGCTTTCGGATTTAGATTCCCCGCTGACAGAGGCCTGCATATGGACAGAGAGCTCGCTCGTGCACACAGCACATGATATCATGGCAAATGGGTATGACTCGAGCATACAAACTCGAGGATTATTTTCGGTTCCTTACTGCGAAGCGCTTGAGAAACCCGCCCCATTTTACCTTCACAGAAATAAACTAGGAGTTTAACTCATTATCTCTCCGAACTCAGCGACGGTCTGTGGCAGTTTATGGGTGCGCATTCTCCAAAGAGCAACGCAATGCAACTCCTAATGCTACGAAAGTCAGGGAAAATATTTAACAAATGGCGAAGAACTGGGAGAAAATCCCCAGGATATGAATTGCCGTTACCATATCTAGATTTCTTGTATAACAAGGAGCGTAATGCTTATTAAAGGTAGGCTTATTCATTCATTTACATTTCCGATGTCGATAACTTTCGAAGAAAAGGAAAGCTAACGCATATAACTCGGAAGTTAACTATGTTTACCAGAATATATTACAACAATGACCGCCAACAGATTTTCTCGGTACAAGTATATTAGCAGCTCCTCAAGACATTCCGTCGTAGACTACGAAGGCGATCGGTACGTGTGTTTATTGATATGGATTATTTTAGGAACTGCAGAGACGATAAGAAGACGCAGGGAAATTTGTACTCTGGAATCCACATGGAGGAGGGAAGGAGTTAGGGGACTGTATAATATGATGAATAAGAATTCGCGGCGAAAGACAAAAATTAATTTTTGAACTGCAGGCGAGTGATTCCGAATCCGTTACTCGAAGACGCAGACAAGGTAACTTTTTAAAAGTCGGAAATTGGGAACAAAAATGTGTTTACTTTTAATATTCAAACTGACTTGATGTTTAAAAGCATATGATTACATGCATAAAAATGGTAGTAACAAAAAAAAAGCAGAACATTTTTTCACCCTCAAGTCTCGAACCTGCGACCTTCGTGCCTTCGATCTTTCACTCTAACCAACAGATCAAAGCCTCCATTTGAACGGTGAATGTAAACATAGCTAGATGTGGCAAGCTAATGGCATAAGTACGAGTGCGAGACTCAGAGATCGCAATCACAAGATATTGACCACGAAGAAAAAAATGGCGAAATTCATAGATGTAGGCTGGCCGTGACTGAGCGTTGACGTGAAATATGTTTAAGGTGGGACACAGAATGCCGTTTGGGAAAATTTGAATTCCCGTTCCCCGGTGATTTCAATAGGTTAATTTCATGCACGTCTCCTACCACTTGAATATTCTAGCTCGTGTAATTGAAAAAAAAGGAAATATTTTTCAGTGCGTTGTTAGTCTCAGAAATAGATCGAATGCTTCGTGGAGCAACAAGATTTTTAAAAATTCTCACGATAAACTTAGCAGTGTTACGGAATTGTCAAATGAAATAGTGTGTGTGAATCTCTAACTAATTAAAGGGAATAATATATCTTTTCCGTATATTCGAAACATGCACTTTCTTAGCGGACTTTCAACATATTTTGCTAGAGCCAACGTATTACTGTATAAAAATATCACAATCATAAGGTAAAGGAAATTGACTGCAGAACCCATAGATGTCAAATGTCATTTTTCCCGCATACAATAAGGGATTATAAATGCGGCGATCGATGAAATCTACGAAACTTCCACCCTCAGGTAGAGTATACTTTTTAATAGTGTATAACAACATCATTTTTATACACTACTAAACAGTGTTTATGCTGGCCTGGGTGGTGGCGGGGTAACGTTCTCGCCTACCAACCCAAAGGTCGCGAGTTCGAGTCCCGCCTGGGTGGTTTTTCCCAATCCAGGGCATGGTTATGTGTGCTGTCTAAATATGTATAATAAATAAGTAGTAATTAGTGAAAATCTGTCACCTATATAGAAAATATTTTTATTAACATTACTAACACCTCATCGCGATTAATTTGTCCGGCATTCAATTGTTTTCTGGATGGAGCAATATATCGTAGCATTCATAAATTAGTAGTTGTCTTTTGTCTACGTAGCCCTCTCCCAGTTTCTGGTGTCACTGCAAACTGTTCTCTGCACTGCATTATGGTCTGTGCCCAGTGGCCGGGGGGAAGTATGAGGTTCTGATTCGAGCTAGGACGAGTACTGCATGCGTGGTGCTGTATCACTCCGAGCCACACGCCCTAGTGGTGCTTTCACGGTACTTCGTATCTGTAGCTGTAAGTGTCGTTCACTTCCATCATGCTCCCTTGTGAATATTTTCCCACTTTTGATCCATAAGTCTACTATTTTCTTTAAGGGCACTTAATTCTACAACTTTTCTTTAACTCTTCTGCCTTCGCGTACACTTCACGTAAAATGGGAGTCATTCTTGAGAGCAATACTTTTACTGTTTTCGTTGATTAAGCACTCCATTCCGACATATCATTCCGGGGTTCACTCAATTTATATTGTGGAATGTGTAAGCGCACCTTGGTCATCATAAATCACCTTTACATGATCCCGTAACTCCTTTAAAATTGGGCTTGAACTCCCTGGTAGAGTTTTGCCTCGCAGAGATACAGCTCCCAAGGGTTTAATTGGAAGATCATCGCAATGGGTGGAAAGACTCCTCGTAATGCTGTTTGAGCAGTTCTAGGATTGATTTGTATCCTCCAGTTGAAAATCAGCCTCGCATAGAGCGTCACAGGTACGATGAAGGACTCCATCACAAGTGCCGCGGGTCACGGTTTTCTGGATATGTTTAGTGATCAAACCGCACTGAGAACATGAAGATATTGGAGACCACTACACTACGCAACTAAAGTCACTCAATCAGTCAATGCTCAGAGACAAAACAAGCAGAACGATACACGTTTATTGACCACCAGAGCACGATAATGACAGGAGAGGAGGAAATATAGAATATAGATAAGTCCACTAAAGCTAAACGTTGGGTTTTGTCACTTTATTTTGGTACTCATGAAGTGTTAAAGTCGATTCAAAAGGCTTTGTAAAAGTGAAACATGGACGCATAAAAAGCGGCAGAAAAGTGGGAATTGCAAGAGCAAGTTAAAAAGAATATCGGTGAATCAATGAAAAGTAAACGATTAAGGAAAGATGGGATAGTAACAAAAATAGGGAAGGGAAAGCAGCAGAGAAAAAATAGGAGCGATGGAAACGATAAGCATTAAAAATCAATGGGTCACCTAGGAACTGATAAGGAAAAGAGAAGAGAGAAGAAAATAAAAAAATGTCATCACCAAGCTATACATGAATAGGTATTAGGAATTAAATAATAAACTTCGGCGAGAAACTAATCGGGAGAAGGAAAACTGGTGGAAAGCACAATACGAGGAAATGGAAAGCTTCAGGATGATCAGGAATTTCGTAGGTTATACGCTAAAGTAAAAATACTTACGGGTGTTTGAATCTTCAGCACGAAGGATAATTCTCATGCAATAGTGCATTTCATGAAAAAAATCTCGGAAAGATGAAAATCAACCAACCCACTCTTTACCCTATTTCTCCACATGTCATGGCTGTTGTCCTAACACCCCCTACAATACGCTTCTACGGTGGCTTGCAAGTTTGTATGTAGATTCTACGAAGACGCTCAAATAATCTCCCTTTCCAACTCCTGAAGATAGCGGGGATGCGTGAATCACGCAGTACACGTATGTACGGCTTCGTGTAGAATACGATAAGGTAAATTAGGGAAAACTTACCCATCAACACAAGGACAGGTTTTGGTTGAAAGAAAAAACATCTTGAAGAAATGCATATTTCCGTGAAAATTAAGGAATATTATATACATTTTTCCCCAATCTAAAATCGACACTTCTATATGAATACCTACCAAGGATCTTCTCTGGCATAAAATCTATTTAATAAATATGGTTCGCGTGAATTGAGCAATCTTTTAATTTGGAACCTACATACTGGTATTCTGTGTCCACCGTTGTCAGCTGAGACCAACCTTAGTACTCCGAGAGCTAACGGACATGGTGAGTCATTTATTCAAAAAGGGTCCTGAACCAAAAGAGCTATTTTTCCCATATTGTTTAGAAAATAGCCTCCAAGCAGGGAGAAAGGTGATTCACAGTAGAGGTAAATTTTATCAGCGCTTCTCAGGGATGATTTCACGGAAAAATTGACGCAGATGATTGTGAGGCATGATCTGTGAATATTTACAGAGGTTATAACCACTAGAGAGTGATGTATGGAACTCGAGTTGAAATGGTACAGCATTTGCGACATCATACGCAGGACAGTTACAATTGCGACGGCATAGGGAGTTGCGTCAAATAAGCGAATTGCCCCAACCTCGGCAATTGGTCGAAGCACCGACGAGGGAGCGACCTTACTTAGAGGATTACCTTTCGGCAGACATTGTGATATAATACCGTGTGAGAGAATAGTTTCTCTTGTCATAGTAAATTTCTCATGAAAATTATCTATCATAAAATATCTCGAAAATAGCCGAGATAGACAAAAATATATATAGATAGACGAGAAAATAGACGAGAATAGACAAAAAAATATCTAGAAAGAAGTGTCATCTCCTAGCGAAATAAGCCGATGTTCAAATCTTCGACAGATTGCAAGGCAAGCTGAAGACGAAATCAATCCTTCAATGTATTCCTTGTTTCAATCCTTTCTTTCATAATCTAGGCATGTATCCAGTGGTCTATCCAATGGATCCATTTGTTTTTTATCTTTTTAAGCTCACCAGCACAAAAACCCGTAAAGAAAGTTTTGCAATTTAAATGGAAGCGTCGCATACCATGGCGAATCCAAATCAAGTCTGTCGCTTTCTCCTTCATGCAAATTTTTATATACTCGATTGTTAGACATAATCATTCATTATAAATTTTCGTGCTAAGAATTTAGCACTTAATGGAAATTGGTCAGAAAAAACGCAGCAGTTACTACTCGAACCAAAATGTGCTCTGATCTCCCACCTTGGGGCCACGAATTCTTCAAGAAAAAACAAGCAAGAACTCATAGCTGAGTTACACCGTCACTCGCGCAACTATCCTGCAGCAAGGTACACGCTATCTGAAGGATAATGCAGGTACACAGATTTACATTTGGGCGTTTATGGAAGAAAACAGTCGGCGTGGAGGGAGCAAGTAACGCTGAAGGGGACAGGGTACTCCTTGCTGACTGAGAGAGCATCGGATAAACGGGTAATCGAGCGACAAATAATCGGCGGTCAAGTCACAGTCACTCACCACACAATAGCGTTAAAATTGGGAGAAATGTTAACGTCCCGCTAAAAAGGGATTTCAGCTCCAGCGTGATGTTCCATTTTCTTGATAAAACGGGATTATTATGGTCAAACTACTAATTGAATAAATCAAACTACTAATGGCATGACTTTAGGGAATAACAACGCGAACACTCATGTATTTTTTATTTCAAACTCCATTTTTTGGCTTTCGCTACGATAAAAAAAGAATAAAAAATGAAATAATAAAATCAGATAGTATAAAAAAAGAAGGAAAAGTCAAGCATTGTCTCTTGAGATGGGTTTTTAGAACCTCCACACTGGGCACCGGGCAAAACAACTGGAAAATCAATAGTATTAGATGGAGAATGCATCAAATGATATGGTATATACGCATAACCTTAACAAATTATGTATTCATCACATGGTTATCAACAGGTCTCACACTTAGTACTATAACGCTACACCTTCCTTTCTCTTGTCCTTCAAATATTAAAACCCCCAACGGATGGCGCCACGTATTTTTATTTTTTCTATCACCATAGGAATTGAACTATATCCAAACTAGTCGAACCTTTGGCTTCAATCATATGGAAAAAGGAAATGGACTCCAAATAATTATCACTTAATCCGACCGAAAAAAGTTTTATCTGAAAATTTAATGATCGACTTAGGTTTTTACAATTTTTATACTTCACATAAATATGATATTACAGTGAATATTAATTTAAAAATTTCAATACATGTTGTTCACAATCCATTTAAAAAAATCACAATCCATGATAACTAAATGATTACTACTTTGAATTATATGTAAAGCAAACCATACAGTATAACATTTCTTACCTTTACTTTGATATCCTTGTCATAGACAAAAAGGAATGGAATATCCTTTGTTGGTTTGATCTAGTATGGTCATTCCACGTCAAATCGACAAAAATGACGGTTACGATGACCGATTTTTGCCAAATTTGTCATTTCGTCCTCATTTGATAGCATATTGAAAATACCTAAGCCATTTTGTAGTTCATGGAAACGTATACGAGATATTGCAACGTCGCAAGTTTTGAATTTTACAAAATTGTCTACACATTTCACCGTATATCTCCGAGAATATTGAAGCAACATATGTACATAAGAGCTTATTTTAAAGGACATGAAATAGGAAAGTAAAAAACGGATTATGTTTCAAAATGTAAACAACTTAAAGAAGTTGATAACAATATTAATATTTACAACCGATTTTAGACGATGTGCTGATGCCTTCGAATTTGCTAATGTTTTTATTTATTGTAGATACAACTCTCTTTTACAAATTAAAAAAGTTTGTTAGGGGTAAAATTTCATTTAAGAAACAAAAAAAATTCAGTGAAGGCGTTCCGCTGCGCTGGCTGGCGCTAAAATGAAAATCAGTGTACCGCTAGAAAGAGATTCAAGCTCCAGCATAACATCCCTTTTTCTTGATATAACGGAGTTATTATGGTAAAACTATTAATTGAATGAATGCATGACTCCAGGGTAGTACAATTAGATAGTATACTCCAGGGACAACAGGAATTATCTCGTATATTTTTATTTTAAACTCCGGCTTTCACTATGATAAAGAAAAAATATAAAATTGAAAAAAAAATACTTGTGTGCTTAAGACCACACGGGAGAATTGTAAACTTCTATGGCGATATTCTGATAGATATAATATATAAAACATATTTTATCAATTGTAATATTGTGGATTTTATACAAAGGTGTTTGTATTAAATAATTCAGCCACGCTCTAATCACTCTTTTGTTCACTACGCCGTGCAGAAAGCTAGACTCATGTATTCTTTCTCTCTTTATGTGAACGTATATACAGTGATCATCATCAACATTTCGCGGTAATTTACTCACCATTGTATTAACCTCAACTGGAACATTAATTACTTGACCAAAAATCCGAAACTGACCGTGGATATGTCGCAGTCGCCTTATTTGCATGAATGGAATTCGGGGTGATATTAATCTTTCAGTCACAAAATCTAATGGAAAATTTTTCAAACTATCTGGAAATGGGGGATATTTGAAACCATAAAAACTGATAGCTGTGGGATATTATTTTTGTGAATGCTTGTGATACTGGTTGCACATATCTGAAATTCCGATTTCTGAACCGGAACAATTTTCCTGATTAATATTATCCTTTGTGTACTGTCAATATTGGTAAATGATTTTGAAACGAAAGTCTATCACAAACATCGCAAGCATGTCCAAATTCATAATTAATAAATTGCTTTATAAACTCTTTATGTGCCGACAAATGTGTTGAGAATGAGCTGTACATTATTTTCTGATGTGGTCGTGCTTGTATTAGAGGTTCGTTAATATTATTTTCGTTTGACATATCTTTTTCATTCCGCCGTTGAACGAAATCGTGCACAACCTTATCAACATTTTAATTTGACTCGCCCCGATCCTCTCCTCCATCAATCAGATTAGCCGAAATATGAAGATCTGGAGATGGTCCACCACTTTCAGAATTAGGATAGGTAATGTCTTTCCGCGGTATAAATGGCACCTCTCTCGTAGAGGGACATGCTATTTGCGAACAATGAATTATGCGATCTCTCTTGGGAATGAATGATAGTTTTTTGGAGGGCCCCGCTATTTGGAAATCAGTCATTTCCATAGTTTGTAGTAAACCATCGGTCCCTTGTCTCTCCGTGTAGTTTTTAGAACGAATTTTATATTTGCTCTTTCTATGAGCAGCATCTTCATTTCCTACACAATCTTTATTCTCGACATCAGCTTTTTTCTTAGCACGATGATTTCTGGCATATTCGGCTTTTTTCCTCTTGTTTTCCGCTTCCTGTGCACTCTGATGAATACATTCTTTCTTTCTTCCGCGGTAATTTTTGGCATATTCAGTATTTTTTTCTCTTCCGATCCATGTTAGTTTTTTCCAAATCGGGATCAGCGTCAATTCTCCCTAATTCATTCATTTTAGCACGATAACTACCGTCATCTTCGGCATTCTTCCTCTTTCTTTCATCTCCCTGTCCTTCCGCTAAATTATTCAATTGTAAAATCTCACCCATTTCGTCTGTTGTTTCATTACCCTTATGATCTTCTTGCCGCTCTCTCTCACTTTCTGCATTTTCTAACATTGCGGATTCAACACAAGCTGCGTTGCCTTCATGACGTTTGTCCATGTTTCCGTGCCTACAAAAGATTTCCAAATCAATAACATTTCTTGAAAATGCAGTTCGGGTACGTAGGTCAAATTTCCGAAAGATATTCTCATTAACACCCATTTTTTATGAAAAACCATTTTTTCCCCACAAATTTGTCAGGAAAAACTTTTTGATACGATCAGAACAAAATTTGAAAGATATTGTCAAGAATTGTTCCCAAAAAAATTCTAAAAAATACCAAAAAAAAGTCTCCCATTTGAATAGATCATGGGACCTTCGGTTTGTCGGACACAACTCTAACCACTACGCCATCTTACTAAGTTGAAAGTGAGCGTTCTCATTGGGATGCTAAGAAGGGCCCCGGAAAGAAGAATCTGACGGTACGTGACGCAAGTTTGCTCTTTTTCCCCCATGCCAAAAGTGCCAAACTGGCCATAAGAAGTTTACACTTCAATAATAAGGAAGAGCCCAGTAACTATAGACCGATTTCCCTTACGTCTATCTCGTGCAAGATATTGGAACATATAATCGTCAGTTCGATTATGGGGTACTTGGATAGTCAAAACTTGTTATCGCCAAATCAGCACGGATTCCGGAAAGGCAGGTCATGCGAAACCCAGTTGGCCCTCTTCCTTCACGACATTCTTTCCTCGGGAGAAAAGCTTGTCCAAGTAGACGCAATATTTCCAGATTTTAAAAAAGCTTTCGATAAGGTCCCTCATTCAAAGTTACTCGTTAAGTTGGAAGAATACGGAATACACCACGACGTAATATGTTGGATAAAAGAGTTCTTAGCCGACCGCGAACAGAGGGTAGTTCTAGATGGCGTTAGCTCAGATGTAGTGAAAGTTACATCGGGTGTACCTCAGGGAAGTGTCATCGGTCCCTTATTGTTCCTTTTGTATATTAATGATATCACTACCGTTGTTACTAGCAAGATTCGCCTCTTCGCAGATGACGCAGTATTGTACAGGGATCTAGACAATGAGTCAGACAAGATAGCGCTACAAAAAGACCTAGATGCTATAAATGAATGGTGCAATACTTGGCAGTTAGAATTGAATTTTAAAAAGTGCGTTTTTATGAATTTCTGGAAAAAGAATAACTCGGCCAACGATACGTACACAATTAATCAAACAGACTTATCAAATTTAGAGTCAGTTAAATACTTAGGTGTGACCCTTACTCAGGACCTGTCTTGGGGAAAACACGTTCGGGAAATATGCGGACAGGCTAGTCGCAAATTGGGATTTATCAAGAGAATATTAGGAAAATGCGACGAGAAAGTTAAAGAGCGATGTTATTTTTCACTCGTGAGACCTCACTTGGAGTACGCCGCTAGCATATGGGACCCTTACGAAGTAGTACTAATCTCTGAAATAGATACAATACAACGGAGAGCAGCAAGATTTGTGAAAGGTTGTTACGATAAACTTAGCAGTGTTACCGAATTGTTGAAGGAATTAGGGTGGGAATCTTTAACTGATCGAAGGGAAAAATACAGGATAAATCTTTTGCGCAAACTCGGAGCAGACAGTTTCTTGCCGGACGTTCAACACATACTGATAGAGCCAACGTACTACGGTAGAAGCGATCACAGGAATAAAATAAAGGAAATTGACTGCCGAACCGATATATTCAAAATGTCATTTTTCCCACGTACAATAAGGGATCATAATAGTTGCGATAGATCAATCACATGAAACTCCCACCCTCAATAGGTTGAGTAGAATTTTCACTTGTGCTTAATAACACCACATAATTACTAACTCTTCACACCGGTCAATTAGTCCGGCATTATTTTATTTTGTTCTTTGCATGAGGTAGCATCTCGTAGTATTCATAAATTAACAGTATCAGTAATATTAACCACTAGATGTGTCTATAGCATTTTTCTGCATGTTTGTATGTTCTTTTACGTATCACTCTCCCAGTTTCCGGTTGGACTGCCCACTGTTCTCCTGACTGCTTTTGGCCTGCGCCTAGAGCCTGGGGGAACGTGCGAGGTTCGGATTTGTTCTGGTATGAGTGCTGCATGCCTGGTGTGGAATCACCCCGTGCCACACACCCCAGTGGTGGCTTGCACGGTACATCGTAGATGTAGATGTAGATAATTATAACTGAAAGAATAAAAAAGAAAAGAATGAATAGTCGAGGATTGTCTCTTGGGGCGGGATGTAAGAACCACCACACTGGGAAAATAACTGGAAAATCAATAGAAGTCGAGGGACAACGCATCCAATGATCTTATTTATACATCTAACCTTAACAAATTGTGTATTTACAGCATGGTAATCGAACGGCGACGTGATTTCAGCCCAGGCCCTCCACACCCCAAGTTCGAAAACGGCAGTGCTGCCAACATCAATCCCCAGTAAGATATGAAAGAACGTATGGCGCAAGAAAAGCGCACACATACTCACTGTAAACGTCCATAAATGGTAGATTAAATAATGATAGATAGTAACAGGAGAGTACTGTATTTAATGGATTAAAGAAAAGTTACTCATATCCACAGGTTTGTCACCCAGGGCCGGCTAACCACGTAACCCACCCAGCACCACACGAGGCAAGCACCCATATATCGACTTAATACGGAGTTATCCGTCCAAAAATCCTATTTAAATTGACTGCACATGCTGCAGTAATGTACTCTTGATGTTGAATTGCACAAAAGTTACTCATATTCCCAAGTTTGACACCAAGGGCCGGCTAACCACGTTTCCGCCCGAGCCCCTCACGAGGTAAGCGCTCACATACCGACTTCATACGGAGTTATTCGTCCAGAGATCCTATTTAAATTTATTGTACGAACTAGCAGTATTGTACTCATTAAGATGAATCAAACAAACATTACTCATATTCCCAAGTTTGACACCCAGGGCCGGCAAACCACTTCACCGCCCCGCACGAGTAATAAGCGAAGCAAGCGCTGACAGACAGACCGCTTAGGGAGTTATCCGTCCAGAGATCCTATTTAAATTTATTGTTCATACTGACAGTAATGTATTCTTAAAGATAGGATAAACAAAAGTTACTCATATTCCCAAGTTTGACACCCAGGGCCGGCTAACCACGTTACCGCCCAGCGCGAGTCATACGCGAAGCAAGCGCTCACACACCGACATCATACGGAGTTATCCGTCCAGAGATCCTATTTAAATTAATTGTACGTACTGGAAGGAATGTACTCTTCATAAAGTATATAACAAAAGTTACTCATATTCCCAAGTTTGACACCCAGGGCCGGCTAACCACGTTACCGCTCCACGCGAGTAATATGCGAGGCTAGCGCTGACATACCGACAGCATACGGAGTTATACCAAGTTTGACACCGAGGGCCATCTAAACACGTTACCGCCCGAGCCCCTCACCAGGCAAGCGCTCACATTCCGACTGCATACGGAGTTATCCGTCCAGACATCCTATTTAAATTAATTTTATATACTGGCAGTAATGTACTCTTCATGATGCAATAAAGAAAAGTTACTCATATTCTCAAAGTTGACACCCAGGGCCGGCTAACTATTTTACCGCGCGGACCACACACGAAACAAGCGCCCATATATCGACTAATTACGGAGTTATCCGTTTAGATATCATCTTTAAATTACTGCACCTACTGACAGTAATGTACTATTCATGATGCATTAAAGAAAAGTTACTCATATTCCCAAGTTTGACACCCAGTGCCGGCTAACCATTTTACCGCGCGAACCACACACGAAACATGCGCCCATATATCGACTAATTACGGAGTAATCCGTTTAGAGATATTCTTTAAATTTACTGCACCAACTGACAGTAATGTAGTTTTCATGATGCATTAAAGTAAAGTTTTTCATATTCGCAAGTTTGAAACTTAGGGCCGGATAACTATTTTCCGCGTGAACCACACACGAAACCAGCGTCCATATATCGACTGATTACGGAGTTATGCGAACAGATATCTTCTATAAATTTACTACATCTACTGACAGTAATGAGCTCTTCATTTTCAAATAAGGTCAAGTTATTCATATTCTCATGTTTGACTCCCAGGGCCGGCTAACCATTTTACCGCATGAACCACACACGAAGCAAGCGCCCATATTTCGACTAATTACGGAGTTATGCGTTCAGAGAACTTCTTTAAATTTACTGTACCTACTGACAGTAATATGCTCTTCATGATGCAATAAAGAAAGGTTACTTATATTTTCAAGTTTGATACCCAGGGGCGGCTAACCATTTTACCGCGTGAACCTCACACGAAGCCAGCGCCCATGTATCGACTGATTACAAAGTTATCCGCTCAGATACCTTCTACAAATTTACTACATCTACTGACAGTGATAAACTCTTCAATTTGCAATAAGGTAAAGTTATTCATATTCTCAAGTTTGACACCCAGGGCCGGCTAACCATTTTAACGCACGAACCACACACGAAACAAGCGTCATATATCGACTAATTACGGAGTTATCCGTTCAGAGATCTTCTTTAAATTTACTGCACCTACTGACAGTAATGTACTTTTCTTGATGCAATATAGAAAAAATACTCATATTCCCAAGTAAGACACCCAGGCCGGCTAACCACTTTACCACGCGAACCACACACGAAGCAAGCGCCCATTTTTCGACTAATTACGGAGTTATCCGTTCAGAGAACTTCTTTAAATTACTGCACCAAGTGACAGTAAGGTACTCTTCATGATGCCATAAAGAAAACGTATTCATATTATCACATTTGACACCCAGTGCCGGCTAACCATTTTACCGCGCGAACCACACACGAAACATGCGCCCATATATCGAATGATTACGGAGTTATCCGTACAGATATCTTCTTTACATTTGCATCACCTAATGACAGTAGTATACTATTCATGATGAAATAAAGAAAAGTAACTCATATTCCCAAGTTTACCATCTAGGGCCGGCTAACCATTTTACTGCACGAACCACACACGAAACAAGCGTCATACATCGACTAATTACGGAGTAATACGTTTAGAGATATTCTTTAAATTTACTACACCAACTGACAGTAATGTAGTTTTCATAATGCATTAAAGTAAATTTTTTCATATTCGCAAGTTTGAAACTTAGGGCCGGATAACTATTTTCCGCGTGAACCACACACGAAACCAGCGCCCATATATCGAATGATTACGGAGTTATCCATTCAGAGAACTTCTTTAAATTTACTGTACCTACTGACAGTAATATACTCTTCATGATGCAATAAAGAAAGCTTACTTATATTTTCAAATTTGACTCCCAGGGCCGGCTAACCATTTTACCGCGCGAACCACACATGAAGCAAATGCCCATATTTCGACTAATTACGGAGTTATTAGTACAGTGAACTTCTTTAAGTTTACTGTACGTACTGACAATAATAAACTCTTCATTTTGCAATAAGAAAAAGTTATTCTTTTTTTCAAGTTTGACAGCCTGGGCCGGCTTACTATTTTACCGCACGAACCACACACGAAGCAAGCGCCCATATATTGACTACTTACAGAGTTATCCGTTCAAAGATCTTCTTTAAATTTACTTTACCTACTGAAAGTAATGTACTCTTCATGATGCAATATAGAAAAATTACTCATATTCCCAAGTTAGACACCCAGGGCTGGCTAACCACGTTACCGCGCGGGCCACACACGAAGCAAACGCCCATATATCGACTTATTACGGAGTTATCCGTCCAGAGATCAGTGTTTGGTGATCCATTAAATACTCAACAAGAAGAATTTTTATTTGCTCATATTCGAGACCACCCGACGCAGACCCGATGCAGTCTCACAAGTCAAAATGACGAAAACTATATAATTATCGGTGTTGATTTCAACGTTCCCTCTACATATGCAAATTACCCTGGAAGCCACCTCAGGGGTGTGTGGCAGGGGGTGAGTAATCACCAATATGCATTACACTCTACCCTAGAGATAGTGTAACTATGACTTATGATGCATTAGCATAAATCGCTAATGCTTGTCACGAGGCGAAGCGTCACAAGCATGCACTACTACTCTACAGATGTCATCACAATGGAGAGGGACCGTCAATATACATGCATTTTACAACTACACAGATGGGATTCAATATCACCAGCGTTGGAAAAACAATGGAATTAAGAGAATACTTTAATATTACATTCCCCACGACATAACTTCGTGACCAGAGAACGCACACACATGATAAGCACCTCATTTTGAAGCTAATTAAAATAGCTTCATTTATAGAGCGAAGGAAATAAGTCACTGTAGATTCTGAGCGTAATAGAGTGCAACAATGAGGTTGATAAAACATAACTTTCACAATTATCAACGTAGAATTTCAGTTAAAAAACGACCGTGATCCTCACGGAGAGCTTACCTCAGCTGCTAGAGAAAAGGAAAGTGAATACGTGTGCTAAACAATTTGTAATTTTTACTGCGCGCGGACTTGAGGTACCCGTGCGACCGCGAGGGATAAGGTGTCCATGGTCTCGGCGGAATGAGCCGACTTGCGGCTGAGCGAATATACCCTCGTGATGGTCGGGCAGGACTTTCAATAGTGCTAAATTTGAGTTTCATTTGTTCCAAATGATGAAGTAGGATCACACGGTCTTACTTAGCACTAAATAACATGATTATGTTGCTCAATAGTGCTCGTGCGTCTTTTGTGGTCGGTAAATGAAAATGTTGAAGTTCCTACCTTTCTTAACACCGACTTTAAAACTTTAATACATTGACTATCGCAATTTTCATGATGTGCAGATGTGAAGACACTACGTATTATGGAGGTCACAGCCTAATACTCAATTTGGGAAGTACCTACACGGCGATGGACCGTGCATCGATCATAAATCTAAACTCCTAGATTCTCATTTTAGATTGTGTTTATTTCCCGACCTTCTCATTATTGCATGCTGACGGCTTGCGATACCGTGGTCAAGGAGGAGCATATTCGTTTTTTTATTAATTACAGTCCTGCGACTAACATTGATAAAGTTGACATACCTGAAAGCGTCCTTAAGGTAGTAACAGTGAACGGCATTAGCGATCACAGAGCAGGAAACGCTAGAGTCCATATTAGTACTGACAAAAAGGCACCCATAAAGAGGAGGGTATATTTATTTAGTAGTTAGTACACAATAATTTGTTACACTAACTCTAGGCTATAGTGGAATGCATGTTGGTGATTACTCACCCCCTGCCAAACACCCCTGAGGTGGCTTGCAGGGTATTTTGTAGATGTAGATGGTGGGCGCCCACGCTTCTCATTTGAGCCCTTCTTAGGGAAATTGACATTGAAATCAAATCAATAGCTGCAGACCTAGTAAGGTCTTACTTGAGAAGGAAAATGTCCAATGCTTGACTCCCAAGACTGGTACGAGTAAGTATAGGGCAGGTTCTCCACTTACCGCTTGAAGAGGCAGAAGATGGTGAAAGGCTAGAGAAGCGAACGACATGTAGACTGTGCCCTTCGCACTAAAACCAAAAACCTCTTTCTTAAGTTTCCAATGCAAAAAGCTACACAGTGCACATTGAGAGTGCATAACAAAAATTGTAAAGACTTGTGTAAATATGGAGGTGTGAGTGATTTTATAAAAAAATGTAATGTTTATCAGCATATATACAATTTATATCCGCATATCCACATTATACCACCTAGGTTCAGTATTGACCTTTTTAAATTTACTTGGAACTGCGCTAGTTATGGCTAGTTGTGTGATGTTACGAAAAGTATTCTATGTATAGTCAGGCCAACGGTGTTCACTAATATCACTAAATTTTTTATACGAGGTCAATAGTTCTTGTTTTAAGCCTTCGAAATCCGCCTTGTGAAATACGTTTACCCTCCTCTTTATGGGTGCCTTTTTGTCAGTACTAGTAAGGAATCTAGCTTTTCCTGCTCTGTGATCGCTAATTCCGTTCACTGTTACTACGTTAAGGACGCTTTCAGGTATGTTGGTCTCCAAAAGATCTAGAACGTTGTTTCCTCATTCCGTCATAAAAGATGATCACACAATGTCACAATGTCATTGTTGAAACTCTTCCTTCCCCCTCCACCCCCCAAGCCACCACTGACGTCATGCCTCTTTTTTAACCGACTCCCTAATGCCAGTAAACCCTCTCTCCTCGGCGTTGGAACCCCAAGGCGTTAGATCTCCTGACTCTCAAGTTGACGTTCTGAATCCTCTCCCCCCACCATGTATTCGTCACCTTGCCCCTGCTTTCGCAAATCAGTTTGATTCCCATGGTGAGGGTGTAACAAGGGTATGGGTGGTTCTTAAGACGCAGGGGAAAGAATAGATATGCGGAAAGGTGCTTAAGGATTCCCCTATTTCACCCTCATGCTCATATTTTTAACTGATATTTTTAAACGGAGTTTAGAAAAAAACTGTTGTCATATTTGAATTGTTTCCAGGAAGAAACAGATGCCAACTCAGTGTTAACACTAGAAGGTCCGATAGCGGTCAATTGACCGTTCGCAACTTTCTTATCGTCCTTACTCAAAAAGTAAATTTTGTGCGGATCTGATATTTTTTTACTTTTAATATTTTAGGGGCATAAGCCACTGTGTGAAATATTTTGTAAAATTAACAAGTACTTTTGGCGCAACAAGCGGGTCTAACTACAAGGCCCGCGAGCGATCAATTGACCGTTATTGCATTTTAAGCGTTTCCGTTGACATCGGGCACGTTTCCTGCCTAACATGGGTCCTAATATCTAGTTCTATCATAATAAACGATCATAATCATGGGTTTTATAAAAAAAATCGTTTTTCTTTCATTTGTTGCTGATTGAGGGACAAAACTGTTGAAGCTTTGTTTCAAGTTCCCGAATAAAATTTCCTACCCCACCGCTCGCTACCACGGCATTGTGCAGTGCATATTCACACACTTGGACCGATGCATGTCTTGTAGGCTTGTGTAGCTCAATAAACCCATGTTAATGATCTGTGGCACACACAATGGGGCCAACCATTTTTTTCGGCGATAATGTGTAGAAATCGGTTCAAGGAAATCATGAGATTTTTACGTTTTGATGACAGGGCCAGCCGTGCTGCCCGTAAACAAACCGACATATTTTGCTTGGTATCAGATCTTTGGAATTAGTCTGTTGAAAATTGCTTAGCATGCTACAGTCATGGCGATAGTATTACTGTTGATGAGGAACTGTATCCGAAAAATTAAGGTGCCCATTTTTACAATACATGGCAAATAAACCCGATAAGCTTGGGATTAAATTTTGGGTCGCTACTGATGCGAAAAACAGGTATGTGCTCAATGTTATTCCCTATGTAGGCAAATATGAGGCAAGGCCCAGTACAGAACGTGTCGGCGAAGACATTGTCAAACAACTTGTTGAGCTTTACCTAAACAAGGGCAGAAACGTCACAATGGACAATTACTTTACCTCCTTGAATCTTGCGAAAGAACTCAAGAAGAAAAAACCTAGCCTTGTAGGGACGCTAAATCGAAATAGAAGAGAAGTACCGCCTTCTTTGAAGAAATGTGGTGATTCTCGTTTTAGCACTGTTATCTATAAGCACGAAGAAATCACCTTGACCGGTTATCAATCTAAATCTAACAAAAACGTTCTAATTCTTATTATTATGCACCCCTGTGTACAAATTGACGGTGAGACGGAGAAAAAAAAGCCAGAGATGGTACTGTTTTACAATAAGAACAAATGCGGAGTCGATACGGTTACCCAACTGACTCGTAAATACAGCGTTCGGTCTGGCACACGGCGATGGGCCGTGCATGTTTTCTATAACATCCTAGATCTAGCCATGATTAATGCTCATTCATTGTACAAGTTAGTCTTTAACTCTAATGGTTCACGTAAGTCGTTCATTTTGGGAGTTGCAAAAGAACTGTCAAAGACTAACGTAGAAAGTAGAAAAATGCAGCGTGTAGCAGACGTCGGCCCTCCTGAATCAGGTAGTCGCAGGCAGTGCCAAATTGGGATCTGTAAACAAAAAAAAACAAATAATTCATGTAACAGATGCAAGAAACGTATGTGCGGTAAGTGTGAAAGTGATATAAGGGTTTACAAGAAATGCGAGGAAGCCTAGAAATACAATAGACCAGCCTCTTAGAGGTTACGACTTTTGTTACTAAAAATTTTCATTTTTATGTCTCCTAATAGCGCTAATATAATATGTACAAGTTAAGATTCTCAATTTTTTTATCTTGTACGTTTTTTTTACATATAGAATTTGACACTAAGCAAAAACCTTTGTTACTTACCTCAAGAAAAAAAACCATGTTCTTTCGTACACATTTTATTCTGTTCCTGAAAAAAATGTAATGTAGTGGAAAGCTTTATGTAAAATGTCTTCTAGTAGATAAAAACAAAGTAGAAATATGTTAAACAAATCATACTTACCGTTTAAAGCAACTTTTGTACTCACCTGCAAATTTGCCATGTTCTCTGTGACAGTCACTTTTTCACTAGAAAATCTCCTGTCGAGATAATATTCTTACTTTGCTGTGTATGATGATTTTCACTTCTTAAATACCAGTGTTTTAAAACATTTTCATGTAATTGTGCTATAAAAGAAGATATCTGTACATTTTTTTGCTGTTGAAACCGTATTCGCTCATATTTTATGCTACGTAACAATTCTGTCAATAAGAAATTTAAACCATCATGGTGAATGTGTAGGAGAATATATGGATGAAGAAGAAGCAAACTGAATTCTCAAATACAAAGCAGAGTTGAATCTCGATGTCAACGCAGATCCTACGTTTATCAGATGCAATTTTGGTTGTCTACCACCAACCATGTAATCGCTGGAGGCAGGAGAACTACTCCTTGTGGCAGTTATGGAAAAAAATATAAAGGTGGAAAATGAACTTATTAATATACCAACGGATGTGGGAGAAGCCTTGATTCCAAAATTCACGAAAGTTATGCAAAGGAACCCTTGTTAGAAAGATGTCCAGAAAATTGAAAACAATTTATCAGGGACTTCGGTTGCTCCAGGACCATAGAAGACAGCAGAATAGCTTGCATCATTTAAGTATTGCCCTATCACCTCATGCGAGGTTGAAAGGTCATTTTCATACTATAGAAATATCCAGACTGACTCTCGGCATCAGTTTACAGGACAGCATTTAGAGGAATATGTTGTTGCAAATGATGTAATGTAACTTGAAATAAGTAAACCTTTTTTATTTTAATTTTCTTTAGATTATTAGCTTATTTTATTTGAAGTTTATGCCCTATCCTTTCCATTAGTTTCACCAAAAATTAATCGTGTATTTTAGCCCAAGCTTTAAATTTCAGATGCTTCTTTGTGGCAACAAGTCGCATTACGTTTCTAGCCGGTCACTGAGGCGGCGGGGTTAAGTCTTCGCCTGCTAATCTTGGGATTACGAGTTTGAGTCCCGCCTGGTTGGGTATTTCACCACCCAAGGCATAGATGTATGTCAAGTTCTGTTTGTCTGGTTTTTCTGCCTTTTATAAATGCCTGTTTTGAAATGTGTAGTACCTATTTCTTCATTTTTAGTGCCTTAATGTCCTCAGCTTAATCACGAGAAACAGCAGAGTACGTATGAGGTTTAATGTAGTGTTCCGCTTATTTCCCGGAAAATTGAGGTATTAAGAAGTGAAATAATAATGAGACTTGCGATTTCACTGATAACTGTAAATTAATAACATATACAAAGGTAAATAATACTGTTTATATTTATTTCCTTGATGAGGGAAACTTATTTATTTCATACCCATCGTTTCGCATTTTATGTTTTAATAATGGTCTCTACGCTTTAGCACTAGAAGGTCCGGGGTATGTTGCCTACCTAAAAGGTCCGCGAGCGGTCAATTGACCGCTATGCGTTATTAGAAGGACTTCGCTGTATTCGCGCTTTAAGATGCCCCTTTTTATTGTTTTTCTACATCATGAGCTTTTCTATTACTACATTTTGGCACTTTAACCCGATTATATTTGAATTTTAGGCGGATTAGAGTGGTTTTACAGTTCATAAAATGGAATTGGTCGGAAATAATTTTTTTTTTCGATTATTTTTTTCATTTATTAAAAAAATGTACTGATATGTTATTTTATAACACAATTACATGATAATGTTTTAAAACACTGGTTTTTATGAAGTTAAAATCGTCATACAAGGTAAAGTAAGAATAATATCTCGACAGAAGATTTTCTAGTGAAAAAGTGACTGTCACAGAGAACATGGCAAATTTGTAGGAGAGAACAAAAGTTGCTTTAAACGGTAAGAATGACTTGTTTAACATATTTTTACTTTGTTTTTATCTACTAGAAGACATTTTACATAAAGCTTTCCACTACATTACATTTTTTTCAGGAACAGAACAAAAAAAAACCTAAATGTGTACGAAAGAACATGGTTTTTGTTCTTGAGGTAAGTAACAAAGGTTTTTGCTTAGTGTCATATTCTATATGTAAAAAAACGTACGGGATAAAAAAAATTGAGAATCTTAAATTGTACATATTATATTAGCGCTATTAGGAGGGACATAAAATTGAAAAATTGTTGTAGCAAAAAGTCGTTACCTCTAAGAGGCAGGTCTATTGTATTTCAAGGCTTCCTCGCATTTCTTGTAAATCCTAATATCACTTTCTCACTTACCGCACATACGTTTCTTGCATCTGTTACATGAATTATTTGTTTTGTTTTGTTTACAGATCCCAATTTGGCACTGCCTGCGACTACCTGATTCAGGAGGGCCGACGTCTGCTACACGCTGCATTTTTCTACTTTCTACGTTAGTCTTTGAGATTTTTTTGCAACTCCCAAAATGAACGATTTAGGTGAACCATTAGAGTTAAAGACTAACTTGTACAATTAATGAGCATTAATAATGGCTAGATCTAGGATGTTATAGAAAACATGCACGGCCCATCGCCGTGTGCCAGACCGAACGCTGTATTTACGAGTCATTTGGTCAACAGTATCGACTCCGCATTTGTTCTTATTGTAAAAAGGTACCGTCTCTGGCTTTTTTTCTCCGTCTCACCGTCAATTTGTACACAGGGGTGCATACTACTACGAACTAGGACGTTTTTGTTAGATTTTGATTGATAACTGGTCAAGGTGATTTCTTCGTGCTTATAGATAACAGTGCTAAAACGAGAATCACCACATTTCTTCAAAGTAGGCAGTACTTCTCTTCTATTTCGATTTAGCGTCCCTACGAGGCTAGTTTTTTTCTTCTTGAGTTCTTTCGCAAGATTCAAGGAGGTAAAATATTTGTCCATTGTGACGTTTTGCCCTTGTTTAGGTAAGCCCCAACAAGTTGACAATGTTTTCGCCGAAACGTTCTGTACTGGGCCATGCCTCATATTTGCCTACATAGGGAAAAATATTGAGCACGTACCAGTTTTTCTCATCAGTAGCGACCCAAAATTTAATCCCAAACTTATCGGGTTTATTTGCCATGCATTGTAAAAATGGGCACCTACACTTTGTCGGATACAGTTGCTCATCAACAGTAATACTTTCGCCAGGTCTGTAGCATGCTAAGCAATTTTCAACAGACTAATTCCAAAGATCTGATACCAAGCAAAATATGTCGGTTTTTTTACGGGCAGCACGGTGGGCCTCGTCATCAAAACGTAAAAATCTCATGATTTCCTTGAACCGATTTCTGCATATTGTCGCCGAAAAAAATGGTTGTCCCCATTGCGTGTGCCACAGATCATTAACATGGGATGTTTGAGCTACACAAGCCTACAAGACATGTATCGGTCCAAGCGTTTGAATATGCACTGCACGCTGCCGTGGTAGCGAGCGGTGAGGTGGGGTATTTTATTCGGGAACCTGAAACAAGGCTTCAATAGTTATGGTACTCAAGCAGCAACAAAAGAAAGAAAAACGATTTTTTAGTATAAACCCATGATTATGATCGTTTATTATGATAGAACTAGATATTAGGACCCATATTAGGCAGGAAACGTGCCCGATGTCAATGGAAACGCTTAAAATGCAATAACGGTCAATTGACCGCTCGCGGACCTTGTAGTTAGACCCGCTTGTTGCGACAAAAGTACTTGTTAATTTTACAAAATATTTGACACACAGTGGCTTATGCCCCTAAAATATAAAAATAAAAAAAAAATCAGATCCGCACAAAAATTACTTTTTGAGTGAGGACGATAAGAAAGTTGCGAACGGTCAATTGACCGTTATCGGACCTTCTAGTGTTAGAGACCATTATTAAAAATGTTGCTTATGAATAAGGGACGGTTAATCTACCATCTTAGCATTTAATCCTTAGCTCTAGTTCAATGACAACACTTAAATTATGGTTAATACATAACAAATGAAAGAGATATGTGGCTCAATCATATCTTTATTTTTCTTTTGCACCTTCAGAGTCATAAAATATGCACTAAACACTAATAGGTAACAGTTTCGTTCAACGTCCATTGTAAAAAGGTGCTACAGTAGAAATGAGAGTTATGTGACCAAACAAGAAAAGGAATAGGATTAAGGAAATTAAATGAATTTCAAAAGAAAAATAAATGCTGTTCAATAAAAATTTACATTAATCAATATGATCATCAATCAACACAGCATTCTCTTGTGTAATTAACTTAACACGTTCCGTGCTCATGACGTAACATCTACGTCACGGCAGTTTCTGGCGAGTGACTGATGACTGACCCGACGACCCGATCTTATTTCAGATTTTCTTAGAATTTGCTAATGCTCTCATCCAATGATGGTCTCCTACACCCTTCAGATGCCGCCACGTTAATTTTAACTACGACTACTTATTCAACCAGTAAACTCGCATCTTTAGCAGATAACCTCTTTTAATCAAAAGGTTGACCTAACATCCGTAACCCGGAAGGCACGCTCGTGAGTGGCAAGCTAGCCTAGAGTAGTTAAGCAAGCTTACAGAACGGGCTCGAAAGGGAATGAGAAATCAATTTTGTGAGAAGACTGGAGTACTGTCTTCCTATCCGACGGCCTAGAATAGCATCGCCGCAGTTGCTTTGATATTCCATTTGAAGCGTAGTCCATTTAAGGGCACAGTGCGTACCTAATTCGTCCATCGTATATTATGTTTAGCTGTAGGCTCCTTGGCTCCTTTCCTCTTGATTGGTATAATGCTGACGCCAGCTTTTTCTCCGCCCGTCCTTCACTCCCTCAATGATCCATCAACTACTTTTCCAACCAGCTTGTCATAAAAGGTGCATATGGCCTTAGTTGGCGGTCACCTCCACAAATTATCAACCATTTGGTAAGGGAATATTCATCAGATTACGGATTACTACTCACACGATTGAGTGAAGTATAAAATGAAGCTGTTATATGTCTGGAATTATTCGCCATTTAAATTTTCTCACTGCCATTTCATTCCACATGGGGTGACTACCTCCAACGTTAATGCTGCAACTTACCCCAAAGTACTGAGTTTAATTGATTGCATTACATTATTTTCAAAATAATACAAATGTTGAAGTAGGCTTTAATGGAATTTTCCTACACATGTATATAAAGGCCCTATCTACCTATAGCATTACATTATGATCTTTCATCTCAGCGTGTATCCTACCATCCTCTATCCTGTCCTTAAAATCTATTATCTTTATCTTTCCCTTCCCTACTAGTCCTACATCCTTTCCTCTACCACGGCGTTAAGCGATTTATCGCCGCTCATTACATCATCCAAACACCTACCCCTCCAACTACTCTCATTCAGATGTTTCCATTCATTGCCCAATATATCAAGTATGTCCTCGTTTTTTTATCCTCTACGTCTATCGCAACATTTTCCATCCTCCTACGCTCCTACATCTCGAACGCCTGCAGCATTTTCTCATGAAATGCTAACTATTGAACTCTTCGTTATATTCCTACACAGGGCTTCCTTTTGCTGCATGCCTCTTTCGCTATCGATATTCTCATCCCAGTGCCTTTGCTACCATACCCATTTTCTACAAACGTACAACCCAAGCAATGAAATTACTCTACTTGTTCTAGTTTCTGCTCTCCTAAGTTAATGGCCAAACTCGTTTTCTTTCTCCAAGAGAATCTCATTAATTTTGTTACTTTATGGCTTATCTTAATTTCATATTTCCTGAAATGAATTTTTAATTTATCTACTAAATCTTGCATCTACTTTTAATGCATCTACTAAAATTCCTTTGAATTATAAAATAGCCAAATAACCGAATCTAATAGACTTTATCAGCTGGACTCACACTGTCATTTCAACATCTATCTCTTCCAGAGCCTCTCGTTTTGTTTTCTGACATAGTTGAGAATCACTTAACTCATTTCTTAAACTCCTAAGTATTATTCTAAGTAACGCTTTTTCTGCGTGAAAATTTAACTTATTTCTCTACAGGCCTCGCATTCATGACTGTTTTCACGAAATCCTCAGCAATACCCCTTCCTCGTAGATCCTACTACAACGTCCGAAAAACGTTAGCCCTCTCTTATTGCCTAAATCATTTCTTAACTCCGAAGCATGATATCCACCACCACGACTTTTCTTGCCTTCATTTCTCGTGACGCCTTTCCTATTTCGTTGTCGATTATCTCCGGGCCGAGGTTATTCCTCTCCGTCGCTCCCTCGCACTCCTGAACATAACGCTCCAGTTGATGCAATTTTTCTTGAATTTAAAAAGGCATTTGATAAAGTTTCCCACAGTAAGCTACTCATGAAATTAAAATCCTACGGTTTAGACGACGACGTAATTTCCTGGATTAGAGAATTCTTAAGTAATCGCGTGCAAAGGGTTGTATTAGATGGCGCTATCTCTAATGAAGTAAAAGTAACATCGGGTGTCCCACAGGGAAGTGTCATAGGCCCGCTTCTGTTCCTTTTGTACATAAACGACATCGGTGACAAAGTTGACAGTAAGCTTAGATTATTTGCTGACGGCGCAGTGTTGTATAGAGAAATTCGTAGCTTTAATGACAAGGAAGCGCTAACTAAGGACCTCGAGGCAATAAAAGAGTGGTGCGATGCGTGGCAGCTAGAATTAAACCTGAAAAAATGCGTTGTTGTGAATTTTTGGAAACGGAAAAACGCTCCTTGTAACAGCTATTGCATAAACAACATAAAACTAGACACCGTAGAATCGGTTAAGTACCTCGGAGTTAAACTGACTAATGATCTATCGTGGAGTAAACATATTCGAGAAATTACCGGTCAAGCTAATCGTAAATTGGGATTTGTTAAAAGAGTACTTGGCAAGTGCGACGATAAAGTTAGGGAAATCAGCTACTTCTCCCTCGTTAGACCCCACTTAGAATATGCCGCCAGTATTTGGGATCCTTATGAGATAGGCTTGGAAACTGAGTTAGAACGCGTGCAGCGAAGATCGGCAAGATATGTTAAAGGCCGTTATGATAATCTCGTTAGTGTTACTGACCTTTTGCAGCAACTGGGATGGGAAAAGCTTTCAGACCGTCGATTAAAATTTAGACTAAATCTATTATGTAAGTTCCAAACCGGTCTATTCTCTGACGACGTTGACAATATTTTACGAAATCCGACATACTACGGTAGATCAGATCATGAGAGTAAAATTAGGGAACTAGACTGCAGAACGGATAGATTTAAGATATCATTTTTCCCACGAACGATAAGGGACCATAATAGCTGCCATGAGACTTTTATCTAGGTTTGTCGTTAGGTAGTGTAACTCTTAGTAGTAGTAGTACTCCTAATACTTGAATCCTTATCTGTTACCTAGCACATACTAACAGCACGCCTAGCATGTTTTCTACATGGGTCTTGAGTCCCTGTCCATCTGTGTAGTTGTAGAATGCATGTATATTGAGGTCACTCTCCATTTTGATGACATCTGTAGTGTAGTGGTGCATGCTTGTGAGGCTTCGCCTCGTGAAAAGCATTAGCGATTTATGCTAATGCATAATTAGTTGTAGTTACACTAACTTTAGGGTATAGTGTAATGCATGTTGGTGATTACTCACCCCCTGCCACACACCTCTGTGGTGGCTTGCAGGGTATTTTGTAGATATAGATAGATATAGATAGATATCTAAGTTCACGTTTCCCTTTCCGCTTTCATGAAGCTCCTTTACTGCTTCTCTCCACCTATCTTCAATATCTTCTTGTTTGATTAATATCTTAGCTGTTCTGCCCTTATCCGTTGCTCTTACGGCTCGAAAACACCTTCACTTTAATTTATAGCGCACCCTTTTCCCCTTCTCCCTGGTACTTTTCCATTTTTTTGCATTGTCCTCTACATCATTTGTCCTTCATACGGTTAGTTGTTGGCCTAACTTTGTTATTTAATTCCTTATACATTTTCCTGCCAATTTAAATATTGAAGTTTTTCCAATGCGTTCTCTACTCTATTTTCCTAATCATTTCCTTTGTGACTCATTGCTCCCTCATACTAATTGGTTCCTTTAATCCTATTTGTTTCCCTGCCGCTCTTGCTCTGCCTATTTTTTTACTCTCCCATGTTTTTTGCTTCGTTTCTTTCTAATTGCTCGTGGTATTCCCTCCTTTTCGTCATTATCAATTCTCCCACGTGCCACCTGTTCATCCTCTACATTTAAAAAGCCTTGTGAATATTACATCACATTTCATCATAACTAAATTATCTCATGAGCCCGCATCCGCCTCCAAATATTTTCACGAGTTTTTGGCGCTGCTCATAAATCTCTGCCTTACCATAATAAGTCATGAAACATGATGGTTTGATATCTCTCCGTTTCACCCGGTATTTTCTGTGAGTACTATTTTCCATGTCCATAGGTGATGTTTAAACCAAATGTTTGCAATTACTAATTAATTTCTACTAAAAAAATTAACTGCCATCTCATCCCGGTCATTTCTACCCCCTAAACCATACTGTCCGACATCATATATATCCCTCCCCTCTCCCACCCCTGTCTTCCAGTCGCCAATAATTAACAGGTTTTTCATTCTCATGACTTCTCTAATAATATCTTCATCTCAATCGTAAACCCCATATACTTACCTCTTCGTCCCTATGGCTGCTTGTAGGCATGTAAACCTGGACCAATAAAATTTCGTCTGGTGTTCTTAAATTTTAACAACTAGTATCCTGTCAAGATGATATTCCCTTCATATGCACAACTAACGAGTAGGTATTCCCCGGTATTTCATTTAATAGCAATTTTTATTAATTTTCCCTGTTTTCAAGATATTCAGAGATAGGTTGCCGCTCTAGTTAACCAAGTTCGAAGCTAATCTTTTTTCTGACCAAGTCTATATAATTTCATTTAATAGCAATTTTTATTAATTTTCCCTGTTTTCAAGATATTCAGAGATAGGTTGCCGCTCTAGTTAACCAAGTTCGAAGCTAATCTTTTTTCTGACCAAGTCTGAAGCGTTTTTCATTCCCCAATAAATTGCGATCTATTAGACCATAAACCTACGATTTCGGCACCATCGTTATGTCAACAAATCCTTGGCTGCCAAGCCACAGAGCACCAAACATTAACTGAACGATGGATGCTGAGGTAGGTGTGACCCAATCATACCACGAGTGGAAGAAAATTATACAAGATTTGATATACTTACGACAGTGACATTTATACTCAATCTAAAGAATTTTAACCCGATATTTACATATGTATTCTCATTATTCCACATTCTTTGACTACTTTTTGAGTACGCTTTAGGCATCTTTGAGCAAGGATAGAAAAACGATATAGTCACGAATCGAGTAAAAGTCAGGGATTATTGGCTGCGCAGCAAGTGGAAGGTATGAAGTAAGAGCCGCGAAAAAATTCTGCGGTTGTCGCAAGGCTAAGTTTTAAATAAAAATCATTGTGCTTCAAGTTTCAACTTAACGCAGAAGATATTATTTTAACATAAGATTAAATCTGTGGAGAAGACCAGAGGGTGAAAATAAGGCCTACACAATATTGAAATCTAGGCTAACGAATTTCACCCTTTGACGAGAAAATGACGACGACATCATCAATCGAGGGAGAGACTATTTAGGCCAGTCACTTTATACATCCGACCTTGCAAAAGGCCATTTGGCTCTTATTTTTTAATATATTGCTAACATCTATGCCGATAGTAAAGAATTCCATTAAGAATTCTTTTTTTTTATTTCTTTTCCATTGCTTTTGTATAGTTTCCATCCTTTTCTGCTTTCTCTAGAGTAATTTCATACACCAATATGTTTTCAGTTTACTCCAGTCTCTCCACCAGCCAGTAATATTTGTTGATCATTTTAGTCTTTCAAACTTAAGCTGACGTCTCATCATGTCCAAATTTTGATCACTCTCAATATCCATACCAGGGAAATTCTTACTGTCTCTTACAACATTTTTAAATGACATTTTCACTATTATAAAAATAATTTTGAATCCTTTTCAGTCCCCTGGTATTTTTCACGTTTGTCTTATTAGGGGATGGTTGCTATGCAATGCGTTTGAGAAGATGAGGCCATTTTGTGTTTCAACTCAGTATTCCGTCTCTCTCCCCAGGGTTCTATTTCCCAAAATGATAGGTACTTCTCTGTCTTACTTTTTTCCCTTCCCAAAAAACTCCATTCCAGTGCCTTTGAATAATTAATTTTTCTTTCCACTTTCACATTCCCTATCAATTCCACTTCCACATTCCTTATCAATTCTTCTATTCCTTCGTACATATATTCTACGACGTCAACTTCATGATCTGCCGTGGGCATGTATGCTTAGTAGTACCTCTACCGTGTCTTTAGGTTTTGTATCTAGTCTAACCATAATATTGATTCACTGTATTGAAAATAGCTTTTCACTCGCATACCGCAAATTTTCCTGAGTATTACACAAAGATCTGCGTTTCCATTCGTTGATCCAGAGTGGATTATCCGTTAGCTGCCGCTCCAGAATTCACCTTCTTCGGGCCACTTCATTTTTCTAATACCTAAAACATCCAGACCCATTCTCCTCATCCCCATTGTCACGGTATCAAGTATTCCACTGCCTTTCTTTATTCCAGGAACCAATCCTAAAATTCTGCTTATCGTTCTTGACTAATGTACTCTCTCAAGTAGTCTCCGACTGAAGATAAAAATGGTGACTAGTTAAACTCAGTAATATTTTACTCGAGAGGATTCAAATACTCCTTTTATTATAAAACATGTCAGAGAAATATTTGAAGAGCTGCTTCTCCTCAAGCTGGTCGCTTCCCATTACCTTCCACTTCCCAGTAGCTACTACAGCCGTTTCGTTAAATAACTTACCGAGCCCGCAGTGCAATGGGTGCTGCTTTACTGTCCCACGCGGTCTCCACCTTCAATCATGTGATGGTGAGTTGCTGACCCCTCCTCCGGAATCCTGGCTGCCTGCTAGTTGGTGACAGCCATTTACCATGTCACGGCATCTTCACAGGTTTTCGAATATCGGCTATTGGTTCGAATATCACTTATATTATCCCGCCATACTCATACTCACCCAGATATCACTTATATTATTCCGCCATCATTTTAAGTGGTATCAGCTTCTTGAAGCTGAACTCACGGAAAACTTTACGAAGGGGATTGTGGCGGATGATCCGTCGCAATTGATGCATGGTGCTCGGAATAGAATCGAACAACATTTGCGGCATCATACATATTGACCAGTGCATTGTTGACCACATTGGGAGTTATTTCAAATAGGCGGATTATTTCCACCATGGTAAATATATCGGCGCATCGGCAAAGGAGCGATGCCTTTGTGGTAGACGCTAAGCGTCAGGACCTTGAAACTACGTGTTAAAATTGCGGTCACTGGGAGCAACTAGATCAGTCAGTCTTAGATTTAAGCATGTTGGGAGTTGTAGACGTTTGGCATTAGTGATTTAATTGAATCGTGACAAGTAGTGTAGTGACGTTTTGTCGACTACTCGCTAACATCTTCGCATGATTATTTAATACCTATTTTTATTTCTTTTATGTTTTATTATCTTTTTTAAAAAATAATGGTTTTCTGTTCGTTTTTTATGCACTTTGATACCATTAATTCGATTGCGATGATATTTTGATGAGTGGTTGTGTGCGTGACCATTTAGGTTTCTTAATTATAAAAATGGCAATTTTTGGGTTATTATTACCCCAATATTGTTAACATTAACTCCCATAAGAAAAGCATTGAATTTGGTGCAGGTTTTTTCTTTAATTGATTTTTCTAATTACTTTCACTAAAGGTATTGGATGTTAATTTGTATCATAGAATGCATAAAAGAATTCAGTATTTAATTCTTTCATTCAATTTTCTCATACACTTCGTTTTAGTCCAAGTATTGCGTTTTTATCTCGAAATTCATCAATTCTTCTTCCATTTCAACAATACAAAATTTCCTCGACAACCAGGCGTGAATATCCTGCAGCTCCTGCAGCATTTAAAGGCCAAGTTCAGTGACTAATTTGATAGTTGTATCCAAACGAATACAGTTCCCCGTTCTCCTTGCCTTCTCAATGGCCATCAGAAAGGTACAAAGTCAATCGCTTCAAGTGCGTGTGCATTTAATTTGAAACATCCATGCTTTTTACGTGTTCAATTATATGCTGCATGCTCACGTTTGGGACAGTCTAGTAATACCAAATTCAACATCATCTGATGAACTCAACGCTTGCCTCAAAGCGTCGCATCTTTGAATACATGTGCAGAAACTCACGTTAACGACCAACATGCGCGTAAATCTGCAGCGCAATGTGTCAACCATATTTTCAAAACAGCTTTTGGGCATTGGTAATAAAAAATTACCAGTTGATGCCGACACAAAATAAATTTAAATTCTATTGAACTTATAAGTCATTGTTCCGTCGATCGAATAATTAATTCAGAAATAAATCGTTGTCTTGGTCGTCACTTCATGGAATAGACTTAACATTATGAAAAGTAAAGAAAACTTTGTGATTCCACATAAATATTTAATGTACGACCTAGGTTTCGACGTGAAACGAAGTTTTTCCACAAATTGGTACAGTTACAAAAATCACCAATGTCTTTGCGATCGTGCTATTTTGGCAGGAAAAAACACCAACGTCAGTGCTAACAACTACACCAGCCACAAAAAATGTTTCAGGCAGGTCTGTCTCCTACAAATCGAATGACAGTGTCATGAATGCGAACGAGATTTTTAATTTCCAATTAAGATTTTAAATTCGATGGATCCTACTGGTGTACTACCGCACAAATTGTCACTCAAACTCGGTGTTTAAATAATGCTGGCGTGCATAAACTCCCTTTTATTCTTCTTGATTGAACTTCTTATTGGTTATCTCCCTTTCCGAGACATCCTGGGTATGATTCTCACATCAACAGACTCTAGACAAAGATATTCTATAGGAGAGGAAAAACTGCAGCGGACATTAGGAATACAAAAGCTCTTGATTCTCTATATTACCCCGAGCATCATGCTGTGCCATATAATAATCCGAGAAAATCAAAAAGAAATTCTCTCATTACCTACGTCAAAGCAAAAATGGATCCCCAGTTATTTATTTGAGGACGGATTTGAATAAGTGTAGCTGGTTTTCAAGGCTAAAAAGGAGGGGTGGCAATCCCCAAATATTGAAGTTTGAAAATCTTGAAGTTTGAGAAAATTCGAATAAAGTCAAAAGAAAACGTCAAAACATTTTCTCCGGCCGTAATAACCTGCGAACCATTACACAGCAAGCATGCGGTTACTGAATGAATGCAGCCTTGCTAATTGATGTTAGAAAACCAGTGAGTGTAGACTCGAAACAGTCACAATTGGTTTCCAACAACTTGGAAGTCTATAAACTGCTACCTCGATAATTTTTCTCAGAAGTACCAGGCATTTAAAAAAAACGTGCTTACAGTTGTCATGGGAACAACATAGTTACTTGTAATGAAAACATTTTAATACTACACCACCACAACTGAGAAATATATATTTGCGTATCAATAAATGATTTTCCAAGCTCTCGGAAGGAACAGAGGGTCCAACCAAGACTCAGAGATCTCAAATACATGATATTGACCACGAAGAAAAAAATGGCGAAATTCAACGATGTAGGCTGGCCGTGACTGAGCGTTGACGTGAAATCTGTTTAAGGTGGGACACAGAATGCCGTTTTGGAAAAATTGAATTCCCGTTCCCCGGTGAGTTCAATAGGTTTATTTCATGCGCGTCTCCTACCACTTGAATATTCTAGCTCGTGTAATTGGAAAACAAGGAGATAATTTTGGTGCGTAGTTAGTGTCAGAAATAGCACGAATGCAGCGGAGAGCAGCAAGATTTGTAAAAAGATGTCACGACAAAAACTTAGCAGTGTTACGGAATAGTCAAATGAAATAGGGTGGGAATCTCTAACTGATGAAAGGGAATAATATATATTTTCCGCATATTCGAAGCAGGCACGTTTTAGTGGACTTTCAACATATATTGCTAGACCCACCGTATTACTGTAAAAATATCACAATCATAAGGTAAAGGAATTTGTCTGCAGAACCCATTGATTTCAAATGTCATTTTTCTCGCACACAATAATAAATTATAAATGCGGCGATCGATCAATTCTATGAAACTTCCACCCTAGGGTAGAGTATACTTTTACTAGTGTATAACAACATCATTTTTATACACTAGTAAACAGTATTTATTCTGGCCTGGGTGGAGGCGGGGTAACGTTCTCGCCTACCAACCCAAAGGTCACGGGTTCGAGTCCCGCCTGGGTGGTTTTTCCCAATCCAGGGCTTAGATATGTGTGTTGTCTAAATATGTATAATAAATAAGTAGTAATTAGTGAAAATCTGTTACTTATTAATATCATTACCAACATCTCACCGCGATTAATTTGTCCTGCATTATTTTTTTTCTGCATGGAGCACTATCTCCTATCATTCATAAATTAGTAGTTGTCTTTTATCTACGTAGCACTCTCCCTGTTTCTGGTGTCACTGCAAACTGTTCTCTTCACTGCATTATGGTCTGTGCCTATTGGCCATGGGAAGGTACGAGGTACTGATTCGAGCTCGGACGAGTACTGCATGCGTGGTGCTGTATCACTCCGAGCCACACGCCCTAGTGGTGCTTACACGGTACCTCGTAGCTGTAGATGTAAGTGTCGTTCACTTCCATCATGCTCCCCAGTGTATATTTTCCCACTTTTGATCCATAAGTCTGCTATTTTCTTTAAGCGCACTTAAGTCTACAACTTTTCTTTAGCTCTCCTGCCTTCGCGTACACTTCACGTACAAAGGGAGTCATTCTTGAGAGCAATAGTTTTGCTGTTTTCGTTGATTAAGCACTCCATGCCGACATATCATTCCGTGGATCACTCAATTTTTTATTGTGGAATGTGTAAGCGCACCTTGGTCATCATGAATCACCTTTACATGATTCCGTTACTCATTTTAAATTGTACTTGAACTCTCTGGTTGAGTTTTGCCTCGCAGAGATACAGCTCCCAAGGGTTTAATTGGAGTAACATCGCAATGGTTAGAAAGACTCCTCGTAATGCTGGTTGCGCAGTTCCAGGATTGATTTGTATCCTCCAGTTGAAAATCAGCCTCGCTTAGAGCGTCACATGTACGATGAAGGACTTCATCACAAGCGCCGCGGGTCACCGTTTTCTGGATACGTTTGGTGATTAAACCGCACTGAGAACATGAAGATATTGGATATCTCTACACTACACTACTAAAGTCACTCAATCAGCCAAAGCTCGGAGACAAAACAAGCAGAACGATACACGTCTATTGACCACCAGAGCTCGATAATGACAGGAAAGGAAGAAGTATAGAATACAGATGAGTCCATCAAAACAAAACGTTAGGTTTATTCGCTTTCCTATCCCATTTCCTTTTTTCTATTCACTGATCTCAATATAACATTGGTTAAATCAAGATCAGGAAGAGGATTTGGAAATGTATCGAAAAGTAAATCAGCACCCCTGCGGATTCACTCATTCTGCTGAAATCGGATTCACATCTTATTTTAGTTCTCATGAATTGTGAACTTAGATTCAAAAGGCTTTGTTAAAGTGAAACATTAACGCATTAATAGTGGCAAAAAGATGTGAATTGCAGGAGCAAGAATATTTCTTGAATCAATGAAAAGTAAACGAATAAGAAAAGATGGGGTAGTAACAAAAATAGGGAAGGGAAAGCGGCAGAGAAAAATAGAAGCAATGCAAAGGATAAGCATAAAAAAGCAATGTGTCACCGAGGAACTGATAAGGATATGAGATGAGAGAAGAAAATTAAAAAATGTCATTACCAAGCTATACATGAATAGGTATTAGGAATTAAATAATAAACTTCGGCGAGTATTAAATCAGGAGATAGAAAACTGGTGGAAAGGACAATGCGAGGAAATGGGAAGCTTCAGGAAGATCAGCATATTTTTTGGTTATACGCTAAAGTAAAAATACTTACGGGCGTTTGGATCTTCAACACAAAGAATAATTCTCATGCAATAGTGCATTTCATGAGAAAAAACACGAAAAGATGAAAAACAACTCTCCCACTCTTTACCCTATTTCTCCCCATATCATGGCTGGTGTCTTAACACCCCCTAAAATACGCTTCTGCGGTGCAAGTTTGTATGTAGATTGTACGAAGACGCTCAAATCACTCCCTTTCCAACTCCTGAAGAATGCAAGCAGGTGCGTGAATCACGCAATACACATATGTACGGCTTCGTGTAGAATACGATAAGGTTAATTATGGCAAACTTAGCCATCTCCATATATGGATAGGTTTTCGTTCAAAGAAAAAAAATCTAGAAGAAATACATATTTCCGTGAAAATTAACGTAAATGATACATATTTTTCCCCAATCTCAAATCGAGACTTCTATATAAATACCTACAAATGATCTTCTTTGGCATAAAATCTATTTATTAAATGTGATTCGCGTGAATTGAGCAATCATTTAATTTGAACTTACATACGGGTATCTGTGTCCACCATTGTTAGCTGAGACCCGCCTTAGTGCTCCGAGAGCTAACGGACATGGTGAGTTCTTTATTCAAAAAATGGGTCCTGCACCAAAAGAGCCACCTTTTCCCTTATTGTTTAGAAAATAACCTCCAAGCAGGGAGAAAGATTATTCACAGTAGAGGTAAATTTTATCAGCGCTTCTCAGGGATGATTTTACGGAAAAATTGACGCAGATGATTGTGTGGCATGATCTGTGAATGAAAACAGCGGTTATAACACCTAGAATGTGATGCACGGAACTGGAGATGAAATGGTGCAGCATTTGCGACATCATACGCAGTACAGTTACAATAGCGACGGCATAGGGAGTTGCGTCAAATAAGCGAATTGCCCCAACCTCGGCAATAGGTCGAAGCGTAAACGAGGGAGCGACCTTACTTAAAGAATTACCATGCGGCAGACATTGTAATATAATACCGTGTGAGAGAATAGTTAGTCTTGTCATAGTAAATTTCTCGAGAAAATTATCTATCATAAAATATCTCAGAAATAAACGGGAGAAGTGTCATCTCCTAGCTAAATAAGTCGATGTTCAATTCTTCGACAGATTGCAATGCAAGCTGAAGACGAAACCATGTTGTTTCAATCCTTTCTTTCATAATCAAGGCACGTACCTAGTGGTCTATCCAATGGACCCATTTTTTTTTCTTTTTAAGCTCACCAGCACAAACTGCCGTATAGAAAGTTTTGCAATTTAAATGGAAGTGTCGTATGCCATGGTGAATCAAAATGAAATATGTCGCTATTGAAGAAATGGGCTTGCTCCTAATCTTAATCTGCCATTATCAATCTTCGTGCAAAGAATTTAGCACTTAAAGGAAATTGGTCAGAAAAAAACGCAGCGGTTACTACTCGAACCAAAATGTGCTCTGATCTCCCGCCTTCGGGCTGCGAATTCTTCAAGCAATAACAAGCATGGACTCATAGATGAGTTACACCGTCACTCGCGCAACTAACCTGCAGCAAGGTACACGTTTCTGAGGAAGAATGCAGATACACAGATTTACATTTGGCCGCTTATGGAAGCAAATAGTCGGCGTGGAGGGAGCAAGTAACGCTGAAGGGGACAGGGTACTCCTTGCTGATTGAGAGAGCATCGGATAATCGGACAATCGGGTAGTCGAGTGTCAAATAATCGGCGATCAAGTCACAATAACTTGTAACACAATAGCATTAATACTGGGATTAATATGAACGTCCCGCTAAAAAGGGATTTAAGCTCCAGCGTGATATTCCAAATATAAAAACCCTCAACAGATGGCGCCACCTATTTTTATTTTTCCTATCACCTTAGGAATTGAACCATATCCAAACTAGTCGAAACTTTGGCTTCAATCATATGAAAAAAGGAAATGGAGATCAAGCCTTACCAACTTAATCCGACCTAAAAAAGTTTTATCTGAAAATTTAACGATCGACTTAGGTTTTTACAATTTTTATACGACATAAATAGGATAATACAGTGAATATAAATCAAAAATTCAATATATGATATGTTCACAATCAATTTAATCAAATAAAAATGCACAAATAAATGATTACTATTTTGAATTATATGTAAACGCAACCATACAGGATAACATTTCCTCATTTGACTTTGATATCCTTATCAAAGACAAAAATTAATGGAATATCCAATGTTGGTTTGATCTAGTAGGGTCATTCCACGTCAAATCGACCAGAAAATCGACAAAAATGACGGTTAGGATGACCGATTTTTACCAAATTTGGCATTTCGTTCTCAATTGATAGCATATTGAAATACCGAAGCCATTTTGTAATACATGCAAACGTTTACGAGATAATAATATAATTACGAGATAAATTAAAATAAAACCAATTACGTCTAAATTGAAGATGTCCAACAATTTGAATACAAAAAATTACGAACTTCCTTATATCCCAATCCATTTCTCTCATCATTAGCAAATAAGCCAATAACATATTAAAATTTAATCCATTGCCCCGGAAAAATAAAAAAAAAAAAACACTCATCAACACATTGCAATTTAAATGGTTTACAGCAGAGCAACTCCTGTGAATAAAGGGGCCATGTAAGGACAGTTCTTCCACTCCTTTGGCCAATAAGTCTATGAAATCCACGGCGCGGCATCGATAGGTATCGAGCCACTGTCGCCGTAGACAAACCCAGCACCCGTTCCGCTTGCACCTGTACAGCAACAGGCAGGGCACACAGTTGAATAAAGAGGTGCATACCGGGTTGCCTTTATTCCGCTGGTACATGACGTCTTTGGGCCTCCGACATGATGGAAAGGTTTGTCTTGATAAATGAAACACAGTACCTGAAATTCACATATGTATTTCTAAACTCCTTCCGGCAAATACAAATTCAAATACACAAGAAACTTTATATCTGACTGATACCTTAACAAAACTAGATGCATTTAGTGCATCAATGTTATCGGGTGGCAAACAAGCAATACATAAATTTGGAACACATCTAACTGAATTTGCGTCAACTAACATTTTCGGTATTTTATTATAATTACTATTATCTAACCAATAATCTTTACATAGTAGATATTTACGACAACATGGATAAATTTTTAACTTATGATATATTCTTTTAACATATCGACTATTATCGACTTCATCATATTTCCCAATGTCAATACCAGGAGGTACCGTATTATCTTGTAAGTCTTTTGCACTGTAATCCCTTGAAACATATTTGGTGAACACAGCTTTCGAATCTTTCTCTGTAAGTTGTATAGTAACATCCTAGGAGGTATCGGAATTTTATTACCTGCCGCCAACGCATTGACATATGCTTTACAGGCAACATCAGAACCCTTCCCATAAAAATCAAATTCTTCAACAGACGAACTTAAATGTTTAAGATAAATAGAAATTTTACGAATCATAAATTTAGAATAATTTTAACATAAACCTTTAAGAAAATCACTTGGCCCGATAAACAATTTAACCCAATCTAGCCGACGGAAAGAAGTATCCCATGTATCACCAACTAAGTAATAATAAAAATTGTCCTGAATATAATCATGACCAATATGCTTCAAACAAGACACTTTCTTAGGTGAAATGGTCTGAATTGTACGTCTGCTCAAACGCTGTCTCTTCATCCGACGAAATCGTAACGAGTGACGTTGATAAGTCTTTCTCTTCATTAGAAACTTCCTCCTTCGGAATGAGACAAGCCTCCGCCTCCCAAAACGGCGTTTCAGCCTCGACGAATAGAAGCATGTTGCGTAACGCCTCATCCTCTATAGTATTAAAATTTGACACAAAAATAATGAAACCAGTGAATTTATTATTCTACCAGCTTCACATTTAACAGGGGCCAAAAATTCTTTACCTTCCAACAATCTTTTTAACATACTGGATACATTGAATTTATTATCAAATTCCTCAAACAAGATAACTTTATGAAACGACGGGTAGAGACCTTGATAAGCAAACTTGCCTACGTCTGGGTAATAAACATTAGACATCATATTTTTACCGATCAAAGACTCAATAAATGTACTTTTACCTGCATTACCGTTTCCCCAAAGATATAACTGTTTCTTCTTATGAGTACAATTATTAATACTTCTATTAAACCACAAGGAAGCTTCCAAAGGCCAGCCGAAATACGATCTATCAACCTTTTTCAAAACTTTTGAAATATCGGTTTTGCTCTTATACTCTTCCAAATAACTTTTAAGGTAACGATTTACATTTTTATGCTCTACCACAAGCGAATCCATAAAAGAAAATTCAGAAGTGACAGTGGCCCACTTATATAGTCTATAATTAATGTTTAACTTACTTGAAGATATGTTTGTCAGCAAAAATAGATCCTCCTTTGAAATATATTTTAAACAACTTCTTTCCGAACGGCAAGATTGGATATCTAATTTCACAGATGGAAATAGACACTCACAGTATTCACGTAAATCAGTTAACAACCAAGCACTTATAAACTTCAAAAAAGCGTGAATAAGTTTCTTCACATTCAAAGACGTTACACTACACTCCAAAGCAATGCAGTAACTGACAAGTTCAAACTCGAAAGCATCTTTTATATCCTCCCGTTCAAGTACACCAGCGGGGTCAGAAAAGGTCAAAAAGAAGATATGACCGGGCTAGGCGCGGCTCCTTATCGCCTGACTCGACCTTTGAACTCCGGACTCTGAAACGGATAAGAAAAGTGGTTATCCCGTACGCGTATAGGTTATTCTAGTATACGCGTAAGGGAAACTTTTTCTAAGTCCTACATTACGTCATCATGTATATCGAAACGCACAGAGGTCGCGCTGCGCCATTGAACTTTCGGTTCATAATTATCATCAACCTTGTGGCAGTTGTGGAAAAAAATCTAAAGCTGGAAAGTGAACTTATTAATTTACCAACTGATGTGGGAGAAGCCTTGATTCGAAAATTCAAGAAAGTTTTGCAAAGGAAGACTGGTTGGAAAGATGTTCAGAAAATTGCAAACATTTTACCAGGGACTTCGGTTGCTCCAGGACCAAAGAGCAGAATAGCTTACATCATTTAGGTATTGCCCTATCACCTCATGCGAGGTTGGACGTAATTTTCATAATATAGAAATATCCAGACTAGGAGTGCGCCAAAATGTATTCAATCATAGGTATTTGAGTACCCGAATGAATACATGGGTACTCGACGAATGCATGAGTAGCTAAATGAGTACATGAGTACCTCGATGAGTAGGTGAGTACCAGAAAGAATACATGAATACCTTGATGAGTAGATGAGTACCCAAACGAGTACTTGAATACCTCGACGAGTGGATGAGTACCCGAATGAATACAAGGACAACAACCTCAGCGCCTCATCGAATGCTTGAATACCTGGTTGAATACTCCTGAATACGACAACCTCGGCTAGGCGAGTATCCGAGTACCCACCTCGATGACTACAGCTGTTCATTCGACGGCTAAGGTACGCACGACTCACATGGTTAACACTACCCGCTGTGCCTTGAGTATTGGGATTTTAGAGAGAGTTCGATGAATGCCAAGCTGGCCATTTGACCACCGGGAATGACTTATGCCTTGGAAATTCTCAAATACACATGAAAGGCCAAAGTCTCCTTTCTGCCACGCCATCGGGGTTGCAGGATTTATAGCATGAGCAGATACTCGTATTTGGACGATATGCGCTATACTACTTCTGGGAAAGCTACTTTATAAAGTATTTTTAGTCAAAATAAAGAATTTTTAGTCGTTAACTTTATTTTTCAACAATATCAACCACAGTTTGCGGAAAGCAAAATTAGTAAATACATTTCCAAATTTCTCTGCATAAAAAGTTACATATGTTATTCTGAAATTGCGTAAAATAAACAAAAATTGGATTTCATGCTGAGGAAAGCATTACTGTTAGTTTTTCTCTTGGTAAAATAATGAAAATAAATGTTTATAGTAAAATGGAACATTAAGAAATTAAATTTTATGAGAACAACATAAAAACATCACTAGTGTTTAAATGGAGATATATTTAGAATTCATCGATAGAAAAATAAGTTGTTTGCCATGCTCCGGCGTCAGCATGGCCCGGTGATTAGTTATTATATTTCCGCCGCAGCTGAAGACCCGCTCTGATAGAACGCTAGTAGCAGGGCAGGCTAAATATTTCTTTGCCAATTGAGTAAGTTTGGGGAGATTACGCTCATGACATTTCCACCATCGTAGAGGGTTTTCATTTATTATGGGGTAACTTAAATATGCCGAAACCTCATCCAGTTTCTCCTGCTCTAAGGTTTGAACTATGTCATCTCGAATAAATGCCAATAATTTGCATTTTTTCTATTTAGGGCATTCATCATTCTGATCACTAATAGAAGTACTTGCATTCATTGCTTCCTCATCTTCTTTCAACATCATTCTAATTCTTTCCTCGGTCAACGTACTCTCTTCCTCATTGAGATATTTATTTTTAAACCTAGGATCCAAAAATGTTACCAACAGCAAGAAGTCGGCCTTTTCATACCACTTATTAAATGGTTTCCTCAATGCTTGACGCATGAAGTATTTTCATTCATGACATTTCCACCATCGTAGAGGGTTTTCATTTATTATGGGGTAACTTAAATATGCCGAAACCTCATCCAGTTTCTCCTGCTCTAAGGTTTGAACTATGTCATCTCGAATAAATGCCAATAATTTGCATTTTTTCTATTTAGGGCATTCATCATTCTGATCACTAATAGAAGTACTTGCATTCATTGCTTCCTCATCTTCTTTCAACATCATTCTAATTCTTTCCTCGGTCAACGTACTCTCTTCCTCATTGAGATATTTATTTTTAAACCTAGGATCCAAAAATGTTACCAACAGCAAGAAGTCGGCCTTTTCATACCACTTATTAAATGGTTTCCTCAATGCTTGACGCATGAAGTATTTTATGTTCCTTCACTCTTTTTTTTAATACCATTTCCTCTTCATAATTCACCTCTTATAATAATCTCTTCTGTCATATCACTGGGCGGAAACTCTTTAGCGAAGAAATTGGCCAGTCTTTCCTCCTCAATTTTTAGCTCTTCCTTCGTCAAACAAGTAGAGTATGTAGAGCTAATGAGATCATGCTGCTGATCGTTGGTGAGCCTGTAGGTTATCGGTATGATACCTGACGCCGTCACGTACTCTTCACCGCACATTTCCTCTGTGATATCATGAAGAGGTCTCAAGACTTCTAGAATTGTTTCTAGCAATTTCTATTCCCTTGGAAGTAATTCTAATTCCTCTCTTTTGCTTTCTCCTAGGGCTTTGTTGACAGGAGTTGCATTTTTTACAAAAAAGCATATTTGCTTAAAGTCTGACCATCAACTGGTGGGACAAACAGACGGAATTTCAATTTGCGGCATGTTTAAGACCTCTTGCGCCGACTTTAAAATACGTTTAAATTTCCTGCATTATCGCTAAGCCCGAATTCCCCTTAGCTTATCAAGTACATTCCTAATCGGTGTCAAGTTTAACAATGATTGGCAGCTTAAGTTCATAACGTGCCCGAACCAAGAAACCTTTTCCACTTCCATGTTTTTCGAGGCTTTCTGAAAAGTTGCTCCATTTTCTGAAACAAAACAAGTGACATTTCGATGCAGAGATATTCCCCACTCCTCCAAAGTTTCCGCAATTGCTATTTCCAAATTCAAAGCTGTGTGCTCCTTATCCAAGTGAGTGCACTCTAAAACAAAATTCTTCATTGTGAAGTCTTCACTTATTAGGTGAGCAGTTAGGGAAACATACGGGTCCATCGTGATACTCGTCCAGGAATCTGTGGTGAAACAAATATTCATGCTAGGCAGCAACTCGCCTTTAACTCTACCCTTTGTTTCCTCATACATATTTCTTATTAATTTCTCTGTGAGGTACTTCAGGAATGGCAACTCGTACGAGGGTATGTTAACTTCGCAAATTTTTTGGAAGCCACGCTTCTCAACTAAGTTGAAAGGTTGCATATCAACAGCTATATAATATGCAAGAGCATTATTTCTTTGTTGCTGCCTCTTTGTGAAATTGATTGTTTCAAGAACATGATCTTTGAAATAAAAGTAACAACAATGTTAAAAGTACTAAGCAACATTTGACTTAATGGAAGTTTCATCAGTATGTGCATAATTTAAAGTGAAGTTAAGAAGTAAAATTCATGCTCCAAGAAAAGTATATTGATTTTCAATAAATCAAAAATCGTGGAATAGTTTAATCAAAACTGTTACTTACCTTCATCATAAATTGTCTTTATTCTCAATGTAATGCGTCAGTCGGGAAAATAGCAGTTTAAGAGGGGGCCACGATGTATTTTGATCAATAAAATTTCATTCACACCTAAGAGCAATACTTAATACGCGTCTTACATAAAGTGCATTTTGAGCTAGTGGACGACTGTTGAAAGTTGTAATTCAGATTCCATCATGGCTTTAGCGAGAGGGGATGTGATTTTGAGTGACTAATATAGAATAAAGCCGGACGTAATATTGGGATAAGTAATTTACCTACAGCTGTAATTATTTTCAATTCATGAGGATGTAATAACCGTATGAATCGATGCAGTAAATGTTTGTGTAACGTGTTCATGTTTGAGGTATCAATGTGCCATCACCATATTAGTCATCAATAATCAAATTGGTTTGAAGCAGCTCTCCACTGAGTTCTTCTATTGACTAATTTCTTCATTTGTACGTATTTCTTCTCTTTCACATCCTTCATTACTTGTTCAATATATCTCACACGAGGCCTTCCTTTGTAATTTTTCCCGTTCACTTGTCCATCAACGATTATTTTCAACAGGCCATTATGTCTCATGATGTGGCCGATTAGGTTGTCCCGGTTTCTTCTTAAGGTATTCAAATGACTTCCCTTTCCTCCACTCTTCTTAGGACTTCCTCGTTACTACTCAGTCGATCCATTTTATCTTCATCATTCTTCTGTAACACCACATGCTTCCACCCTTTTCTTTTCCGCTACTGTCATTGTCCATGCCTCACTGCCATGTAGAAACACGCTCCAGATGTACGTTCTGATGAATTGTTGCCTTACTTCTACGCTTGCATTTCCAGCTTTAAGTAGATTCTTCTTTTGATAGAACGCCCTCTTTGCCTGGGCTATTCTGTTATTCCTTTCTTTCACCGTCCATCGTTGGTTACTCGGCTTCCAAGGTAACAGAACTCTTTCCCCACTTCCAGTGTTTGTTTTCCCAGTTAAACGTTGGTTTTGGCCAGTTTCTCTCTTGCTTCACACCAGTATCTTAGTCTTCATTCTATTGATCTTCAGATTATATCTGGCTAATGCCTTTCCCGTGGTTATTGCAATCATATTCAGATCCCTCTCTGTCTCTGCTATGAGTGCTATGTCGTCAGCGAATCGCAGCATGCTATTTTTTTTCTCCATGGATATTCACCCCAGAAGCACTCTTGGATTTCATTGACGGCTCTCTTAATTTAAAAAATTAAAAATTGCAGGAGACAGTGCACCGTCTTGTCTCACTCCTTTCCTTATTCTTGCTTCTCCACAGCTGGGTCCAGATTTAATGACAGCTACTTGGTTTTATATAAACTGTGGATAATTCTTCGATCATTGTAGGACATTCCAATTCCTTTCAGAATTCCAAGCATTGAATTCCAATCCACGTTGTCAAAAGCCTTCTCTAAATTAAAAAATTCAATGGACGTCGGTTTGTTCTTCATTCTCTTCTCTATGAGCAGCCTAACGGCCGGTATTGCTTCTCTTGTGCTCTTACTTTACTTGAATCCAAATTAATCTTCAGCCCGGAATTCCTCTGCTTTTAGCTCCATTCTTCTGTAGATGCTCCTTGTCAATATCTTCGATGCATGTCTTCGTTTCGATGCCAGTCTTATAGTCCTAATATTTTCGCATTTCTCATCTCTCTTCTTATAGGGAATAGGAATGATGATGTTTTTCTCGAAGTCCCTGGGTATTTCTCCTGTTAGACATGTCGCAGATGGTTTTGTAAAGAACGGTTAGTGTCTTCTCTACTGCTTTTTTAATTACTTCTGCAGGAATGTCATCAATTCCAGAACCCTTATTGATGCGAAGGTCCCTTACTACTGCGTCAAATTCCGATCTTAATATTGATGCTCCCATATCATCTTCTTCGAATTCGCTTTCCTCTTCGATCACTGTCGTGCTGAGATTGTTTCCATTGTACAACTCTTCCAGATATTATTTCCATCTCTTCACTTTGTCCTCATTTTCAATGAAAAGTTCTCCATTTTTGTCCCTTATGGCATTGCATCCCGCGCTCCGTTCCTTGAAGTGGTTCCTCACTATCCTATAGGCAGCTTCCACCTTTCCAAGTGCAAGGCTGTTTTGTACATCTTCGCATAGGTTCTTCATCCACTTTCTCTATCTTTTTTGGCTTTGCGACTTATTTTGTTCCTTATACTTTTGTGAAAAAGCTGCCCTTCTTCAGTTTTCTCATTCTTGTACTTTCTTCTTTCTTCAATAAGGTCTAAGAATTCTTTCGTGATCCATGGCTTCTTCTTGCCATCTTTTCTTTTTCAAAGATCTTCCTTTGCGGCTTCCTGTAGTCCACATGTAATGTTCTCCCATTGCTCTTCCACTGATTTCTCAGTCAGGTCCTCACCTATGTTGTTCCCTACTGCTTTTTTAAATGCCTGATGATGCTGAGCCTCCTTCAGTTTTTCTACTCGCCATGTGTTCTGCAATGTTCTCTTCAATTTCTTCATTTTTAGATGGCATTTAATCATCAGTAAACACATTACTAAATGAAAATACCAGCCATTATGAAAAATTGAGTTTAAGAGTAGTAACTTAGGGGCTAAAGAAAGATCTTCTAAACCTTAAAGAAAGATTTTCTTTTCCCGTCAACTTTAAAGGCAATGAAAAAGATTACCTGTGATTTGATTTAATCCCCCATTGGACATCACTTACATTGGTCAAAATTGCCACAGCTTTTGCCTTCAGAGGCCTGTGATTACTTAAACCACTACCTCCAGATAAATAATAAGCAATATGCCAGTGAAACTAGAAATATCTCTTACTTTATTCACGGAAGTGGTGAGGATATACCAGCGATGCCCTAATTACGTTAATAGGCGTGATAGTTTTCCTTGTTTGCTCCAACCAGTGACAAAATGACCACACGTTCGATTAGTTCTTGAACCTATGTGAAGCCTTCTACAGTAATATATGGTAAGCGTAAAAATAGTAGGGTGCGAAATAGTTGCACGTGAATATGACATTTAAGTTCTGAATAACTGCTACACTCGAGGCAAATTATGTCAAATATAGGTTAGAAGTAAAGGTTGCGCATACTCAGTCCCTTGTTTTCTTTTCTCCACAGTGTCTTCTTGAGTCTGTGATGAATTTTCTCCCATACGGGCATCTTTAGGAGCTGCAATCGATTGAGTATTACTTCATAAAAAAATAAATAAATGCATATGAAAACATTGGAAACTAAACATTGATGATCTGAAACAAATGCATACATTAAATTAAAATAGATACGAGAGAAAATCAATTCCGTATGTGAATTACATAATGAAAAACAAATATTTACATCGAAAGTAACTTACCTGATTTCACTATGAGCCTGGGCTTCGAAATCGTTCGTAGAATTAGACGAAGAACCTTCTCGTAGTCTTTCTTTTGTGGTTGATTTTTTGTGAATGCGCCAATGCGTCCATAAGTTGCTTGTTGACCTTAAGTAACAGGAAATAACTTTATGACAGGATTTGCATGATACTTTGTCAGTAACTTCCGTTTTATCGAATGCACTCCAAATTTTGGACGACATCCTTCAGATTTCGCAGCTGGTAGAAAAACAGTGACAAATTTGCAGCTTAAGAACCAGCTGAAACAGAGGGTTTCGCTGGACTTCGTATTGCATGACTATCGTACTGAGAAACGACGATGGTGTGGCTTGCTTGGCTTGCGAAGGCGACCTTGGCCTTTCATGTGTATTTGAGAATTTCCAAGGCATAAGTCATTCCCGGTGGTCAAATGGCCAGCTTGGCATTCATCGAACTCCCTCTAAAATCCCAATACTCAAGGCACAGCGGGTAGTGTTAACCATGTGAGTCGTGCGTACCTTAGCCGTCGAATGAACAGCTGTAGTCATCGAGGTGGGTACTCGGATACTCGCCTAGCCGAGGTTGTCGTATTCAGGAGTATTCAACCAGGTATTCAAGCATTCGATGAGGCGCTGAGGTTGTTGTCCTTGTATTCATTCGGGTACTTATCCACTCGTCGAAGTATTCAAGTACTCGTTTGGGTACTCATCTAATCATCAAGGTATTCATGTATTCATTCTGGTACTCATCTACTCATCGAGGTACTCATGTACTCATTCAGCTACTCATGTATTCATTCGTGTATTCATCTACTCATCGAGGTACTCATGTACTCATTCAGCTACTCATGCATTCGTCGAGTACCCATGTATTCATTCGGGTACTCAAATACCTATGATTGAATACATTTGGCGCACTCCTAGACTCTGGATATTGGAGGTTATAGCCCAGGAAAATTAGGATTTAACCCGAAAAAAATAATAACAAAGCCGGACCTTTTTAGCTGTATTTAAGACCCCTTTGAGATGAACATATAAAAAGTCCCAAGCTCTCCCTGGTGGGATAACGAAAATATCCTGGAAAAACCTGGAAATACTGGAATATTCCTGGAATTCGGGCTGTTCGGTAACTAGAAGAGCTAGAGAGGCGTTCTTTTTTCTGCCACTCCTACTTTTAGTGCTCTACATTAGTGAAAGGCGTCCGGCAGCCTCCCGAGGCTCCCGTTCTGATCCTGGTCCACTATAAGGTCATTAAGTGCCACATAATGTACTAAAATCGCCTTAAATCGATATTTGCCGGACTAATAAGCTGCGAAACGGCATTACTACAACTGGCTTCGGTGCCTGACACAAATATTACTTTTCTGAGCACCAATAACTGCAGCTGCACCCCGAACCTGCCCGCCTACAAGGTGCGAGAAGTGCCCGATCGTCTACAAAAAACAGTTTAAGTTATTTTTTTAATTAAACTCATGGTACCCAGGAATGACTTAAACAGATGAAAACCACCCAACCTAATTATTGCTATTTTCAGAGTACTTTGACTAGACGCGGCAAGCACCATTGGCAATGCCTTAGTATACAGCTTTTGGTTAAAAGACACCTGCAATGAGGTTTTAAAAAAATCTATTAGGGATAAAATTTCTTAATTCCAAAGTTTGACGAAAAATTGCTGAATTTGGTTCTAGCAGATCAGTGATAAATGTAAAAAATTAACTCACCATACAGTGGCATTTTCCTCGCTTCTCACATATGTCTGCTGCATTCAACAAAGCTGTGTTGATGGCTGTGGGATTGAGGTTTATGAAGGGGAGTGGGATCTCAGATGAAACCTCATACGGTTGGTTACGATGAGCGACTTCCATAAATCCATACCATCCCGGTTGAGGAATTGCGCCACTTCAAATACCCGATGACCATAAAATATGTAAAGGCAAAGCCAAGTGCAAGCTGTCCTCACATATCACCAACTCATTCCTGTTCTCTGCTGTGACCTTAGAAAGCCCGTTTATATCTGGCGCAAAGTACTGGTGTACTGTGTTTTTTCTGAAACCATTTCCAATCATTTCTGCACTTTGGGTGCAGGATTTTTACATCTATATGCAATGCAGACTTTGGTGTATTGCGCTGACTCTCTTCTAAAATATGAATTGTGCCATGGCCATCAAGACTTCGCAGATTGTGATCTCCATTGTCGAAAATCAATTGGATGTAAGCATCCATATCCACGTAAGGAGGTGAGCATAGAGATAAGCACGCTTCATATTTTTCACACTCTTGATACGAAACTGAAATGCCTAACTTATGAAGCATATCAATAAGCCACCTCGAAACGAACCGACGATGAAGGGCCACACTGAGTCCTACTTAGATTGGTGATAGGAACGAGCGAGGACGTATTACTACAATTATGTCATGTTCAATCACTGTAGCCTTTTTCCTCACAGTATCTTGATTTTTTTGCAATAGCTCTGACATAAAAATATCAAGAAGCTCTGGCGTTAGGTTTTTACCTCCAGTAGTCTTGTCTTTGTTGGGTACACAGAAGTATCGTAAGCTTGTAACTTGATTTGGTGCTTGATAAGTTGTGCAGCACATTTTACTATTCTTCTTTCCTCACTTCGGCTATCCACGCACCGCTCACTGTACCGTTTCGTACTTAATATTTTTTGCGCAACCCCTGTGAAACACATCACACCCCTGCGTCCAGGCAGTTCAGTAAAGGTGATTGAGTCACCTTATCTTTCTTCTAGTTTACTCCTCAGCCTTTTTTCAGTGTACTTTTCTCGGTTACTCTTTGAATACTTATCCAGTATTGTCATCAATTCTTCCATGCTGTACTGGCTGTCATCTTCGCAATTTTACTAAAGTTCCTTTATATAACAATTCAAAGGCAGCACTTTATGACTCGTCTTCATTACGACTCTTGCCACGTTCTGATGTGATTCCCGGCTTACAGGAGCGAATTCGTTGAAAGTAAGCATAGACTCTGCGACTCTGTGATACCTGCCTTCTGCCGCGACTAGATCGGACACTACGCTTAATCTCAGGATTACTTCAGTTCCTCACTCATCCCTATCACCTCTTTCTGCATCTGCTCATGGTACGTATAGTCTTGATCACTTCGACGGTCCCAACTACACTCCAAGGTTTCCTCTCAGGGTTATTTTCGTCCACACTTTTGGCACAAAAAATACAACGTACTTTGAAATCAAATGGCGTGTCTGTGGATTATCCCCACTTCAGATGATCTGGAAGTTCCGCGGAGGGGGATACCGGTCTGCGTGTGTACTCCCTACTGCACTCGCTATGCAAAAGTACCAGCGTCTTGTCCTTAAAAAATACCTTGGCACCATCCTTTCTCGTTTCACTTGCATTCAAAATTTTTTGTCCTCCTTTTTCACTACATATCACTGATTCTTTGCCACCTTCGCTTCCAGCGAAAGCACACAGATAACACTCGTCCAACAACTCCATTGCACGTCACAAAAATAACTTGAAAACGCGACGCTAAACACTTATTGCATTGAAGAGCACTGACTGATTGATTTACGAACCGGTACTGACCACGGGAAGGGGAAGCGTTGCTGACTTACAACAATGAAAGCGCGGATGCCCCATCGTGCGCTCTCGACATCCAGTGGTTCAGGCAGCGGGAGGACTGAGGACATTTTATTTACAGATCACTCACTTGGAGTTAACCTTTTACGGTAACATTTTAATGCAGTTAGGCTAATTGTCGACTACAAAATAGAAAAGTAGGTGAAGCGTCGCAGTTCAACCACAACTTGCTCCAGGAGAATGTATATATACTCGAGCGAATAGCACCCTTTAAAGGCATCAGAGCATTACCCGTGGATGGTCGAACACTTCTCGCATCTTGTAGGCGGGCAGGTTCGGGGTGCAGCTGCAGTTATTGGTGCTCAGAAAAGTTGTACTTGTGTCAGGCACCGAAGCCAGTTGTAGTAATGCCGTTTCGCAGCTTATTAGTCCGGCAAATATCGATTTAAGGCGATTTTAGTACATTATGTGGCACTTGATGACCTTATAGTGGACCAGGATCAGAACGGGAGCCTCGGGAGGCTGCCGGACGCCTTTCACTAATGTAGAGCACTAAAAGCAGAGTGGCAGAAAAAAAAGCCTCTCTAGCTCTTCTAGTTACCGAACAGCACGAATTCCAGGAAAATTCCAGTATTTCCAGGATATTTTCGCTATCCCACCTGGGAGAGCTTGGGACTTTTGATATGTTCATCTGAAAGGGGTCCTGAATACAGCTAAAAAGGTCCGGCTTTGTTATTATTTTTTTCCGGGTTCGGGTCAAATTTTGCTTATTTTTCCTGGGCTATTAGTAAAGGATAAGGCTGTCTCACTCACGGCTCGGGCTCCTATTGGCCTGTCGTCACTGAAGACCCAAAGCCCCGCGCTCTTTGAATATCTCCGTTCCGTTGCTTACACGCCGCGGTGTGATCGACTCTTATCCGAAATGCATTCCAAATTTCAGAGCACTTTTTTCCTTTTAAATGCATTACGTATTCGTGACATAGGTTAAATAGTCCAAAATTTGAATCATGTATATATTGATAGCGATCAGTTAATCGAAAAACGGTCGAACGAATGAATGAGCTCCAAGATTCCATATTTATAGGGATGAATAGTGCAGATTTTACTCCTTGTGACATAAATGCCATTCAAGTAAAAGAGAAAATTAACTTTTACTTGAAGAGGACATAAGGACATAGATAGACAGTTAAAATCTCTTGCTAGACATGTTGTGCTCGCCGCGAACGACGCCTATAAGTCGGCGACGCGCGGTACACTTCGAAAGAGTGGGTACACGACCGGGCGAGCGATAGTAACCACCGGATCACCCTTGACCACGGCCAGGCGCCTGCTTAGAGCTTATAAACACAACACAAGCGTACAGTTGTTCACGGGGAGTGAGAGATGAATCGGGAGGGAGAGTTCTTATCTTGCACCACCGATTTCCGTGTCACAACAGATATAAACGTGGCATACGAAAATTTCGGCTCAGACGGAAAATAATAAGTTTAAGAAGCCACCTAACCCGTATTTAAGACAGGTTCTAGTCCTCGAAAGCTTTCATTAATTTTTACATCAAAATTACCAAACAAACAAAATGTTTAAAATGACCAAACAAACAAAATCCTTTCATACCAGTCTATTACCTACCAGATTCATATTCTCTCATGACCTAATCATTCCTCTCCTTTTCCCTCAACTCCGCCATTGACTTATACTCACAATATTCTGACAAAATTTATACTTATCCTGGAAAAACATATTCTACTTCCTAAGTAGTATGATTACCCAAAATACCACACTATATATGAATGTTAACAGTACATGGTAAGCCGTATATATAATAAATAAATCAAATATTTGCATAGAAATAAATGTATACACTTCGTTGAAACAGAATCTGGTTCAGCAGCTAAGGATGATTTCCTTCTTTCAAGTTCCTAGAAAAAAATGGAATGACTGACAAGCAAATAACCAGTAAAATTTCTTTATTTAACAATTTTTCTCATTTTATTGCAGGGACGTCTCAGCATTTTGTTTTTTTCTCTTAAGCATCTTTCATTTAAATACTTAATCATTATAAAGATTCTCTGCTTAACAAAATCTTTAATAATTATCTTATCAATTTTTGAATAACTGCATAAACGTTCTACTATTTTTTGGACAAGCCCCCTTCCTTTTGGCAAGACACCCTCAGTAAGCAAATTAAATGCACTCTCCAAAACACCATATTCTGATATGAACCCATGAGATGGCTGCACTAGACCACCATAAGATAGATTAATTACCCATGGTAACAGAGAAGGCATTCTTTGAATGCCACTGGAAATTTCACGAGTGTAATTTCCAAGATTTGGATGAGTTATCATTAATTTTTTGGCTATCCAGCCACCTAAGTAACTCAGGGCATCAGCAGAGACCTCAGGTAAATCACACACTGAAATTTCAGGTGAGGATGAATTAAGCAAAGAATCGCCATTATATTCAATTCCCCTGGAAAGTTCCACTAAGGGTGGTTCAAAATAACCCCTATCACCTTCAACATTCCTGTTCACTTTAGTTTTCTCTAGGGATTTTGCCAAAATGTACTCCTCATCACACCCTGCACTGCTGTTTGCACCACACTGCACTGCTCCTGCATTTCTTCCTAAAATAATCACGCGTAGGCGGTGTAGAGCCTGCAATGGTGAGGGATGGTCATTCAACCCTCCTCTGGTCCTCAGCTGGGAAAAGAGATTTTCCAGGCTATCCTGGTTGCATTTTGCAGTTATAATGTACTCAACATTATATTTCTTTACATCCTGCAAAAGCAACCGAAGGGAGGTAATGGACATGAGGATACCTTTTTGAAACACTTGAAGTGTCGTCTTTCCAGAGCACCTCATATTAAAAATGACATCATAAACTTCGCTTAAAAGGTCATTTTGCAAAATTAAGTGTTTTCCATATGCAGCCTTAAAATAGATAACATTATTTGGTACATAACTGTTCATGAGGTGGAACTATCGATTAATAAGATCTACAAAATCAGCAGTATCCTCTGCCAACTTTGAATCAATACCTAGTTTGTATCTCCTGAGGGCAGTGGCTACAGTATGAGAAAGAAGCTCTGAGGCTAACCTTACTTTTAGCCTTTGAACACCAGTGCAATGGACATGGTGGATGGATAGCTTGTGGCAAACACTCAGTTCAGAGTTAGTAAGTTCAACTAAGCTGAGTAGGGGATCTTTACTTATTTTCACTCCACTTCCTAGCACAAATCCTGAATCCAAAAGCCAATTTCGAATCAGTTTCAATAGATGTGGAGCATCTGGAAAAAAATAAATATTCGCTCCGGTCTCAGGGTGAGTAAATGAATTGCATAGGGCAGTGTTATTGTGAAAGGATAGCCCTAGCTCCTTCCATAAACCCTGGTTGCCACTTCCACAGTCACTCACACACGCCACAACTACATAGCCAGCATAATACAATTTGCTCAAAACTGAGTTTAGCAGCTGTTTGCACATTTTTTTGTCAAAGTCAACAAATATGGGCTGCTTCCATGGAGCACACAGCCCACGAACCATCACCACTTGCATTTGGTTGTGCCTCCCTAAGACTTCATCATGGTGGGTGTCGTATTCATATTTGCTGCAGATTTTCATTTCGTCGAACTGAAGCCCTGCTAATCTGTCTCTATCTCCCAAATCTTTTGCAGCAATTTCCATTATATTTAGTACATCATTCAGCATGCCATTTCTCATTTCAATAGCAGAAGCCCATCGCTGAAAAGTTGACAAACCTGGCAAGGGAATAAAAACTTTTTTTTAGTAGATGACAAATAAATATTGAAATGAAATTAGGGTTAAAAGCAGAAGCAAGTTTCAAAAATGCCTGGCCTAAGTAACTTCTTGTGAAGTAAATTAGCATTTCATCAATTTCAAGTTCTCACCTGGAAGTGGATAATGAAGTTTCTGTTTCAGGAATAAATAAGCTCGTTTACTTAAATACCTCAAAGTAAAGGCTAAACCCATTTCCTTATTTGTCCATTTCACCATGGACCTTTTCTTAAGAATCAGATTTATTTGGTTGGCCGTGAAAACTTTCCCTAAAATCTCTTGGACCCTAAGGTCAACGATTTTTTGACCATATTTTTCAGAGCGTATACGTCTGACATCCTTTTTCAAGGAAAGGACAGTTTCTTTTAGCTATTTTATTTCTGCTTGATATGCCAAATTTTGCTGGACACATTCTTCGTGCAGCTCCTTATAATCAATGACCAGTGATATCTCTGCACTGTTCTCACTATAACCGTGATCGATTTCACTTTCCTCCCTTACTGATGCCTCAATTATTTCAATATGCTCAGTTCTTTTTTGTTTATCCTGCATCCTGGATGTTCTAGCAACACCGGATGCTGTGGGAGCAGAAGATGAGGGAAAATTTTTTGAAGGAACTGTATTTGCTTTCAAAATTTTCTTTGGTTGTGTCCCAAGCAGTTCAGCAGAAAGATCAAATTCATAGTCTGTGTGGTTGAAATGATCTGAGCATACATGGCATGAGTCTGGGTTCCATTTCCCTGATCTCCTGCATTTAATGACCCATTCTTTTCTTAGTTCAGCATCCTTAGGAAACCTGCACAAGAAAATATAAGATGAATAATAAATTGTGGTACTAAAATCAAAATACTAAATCCAGGTTATCAAGCAACAGCAATATCTGAAAATTTAAATTGCCAATTTGTAATCCAGATGAAGGAAGTTAGAAAAAATGTTGCATTGTGATGTAAATGGTGCATTATTACTAGACTTAATTTAAATGTTTCAACTAATATTTCACTACTTTCTCTAAATGAAATACAATTTCCAACACTGAATGAGGACCCAAAGGCAGCACCTACTCTACTTATACATCGCCTATTCGTCAGATATAATTCAAATATATTATATGTTCTGCTACCTATATTCTTCATGTCACTATTAGCTTTGCTCAGGAAGTCAACCAAAAATTTTAAGTTATAATCTATTATTTAAACAAAAACAGAGGACAAACTTGAAATGATAATATAGTAATTATTATGTCCTCCAAGTAATACTTCAATCTTTTAGTAGCATTTAGTAGTAAGATGAGAGAATTGGTATAAGCATATCATATCATTGACAACTTTTCAATAAATACAATGTATCTTTACTTCCACCCAACTCCCTCTCCTGAGGTCCCCTAATACACTCCCTTCATTGATTCATGCAAATGAGAGAAGTAATTAAATAGTTTCATCGGTTTCAAGCTCCAAGAGCATGGTATAACTGGCATTACATTAGTAAACTTCTCAGTGATTATATAAAAAAATCTTTCTCTTTGAAGTTTCATTTCGGAATAGAAGAAGCTTTGAGGTTGTAATTTTTACATCTATTTCCTGACCCTGGTGTTCCTTGAGAGGTCCAAAAATGGACTATTGAGTATCACCAGACAGACTTCACAGAGAGTGCCTACAGTAATAGCTGACAATTTGCAGTTCATTGCTTTAGTTGCTACTTATGTGGATGTAATGAGCTAATGTGGCCAAATCGTTTTTCAAATTATTTAGAAAATGAAGATATCAAAAAATCATCAGATTTTATTTTGCTATAGAGCCATTAAGATACTTTATGGAAGAGAACCCTAGTAGCAATTGATATCTATTCAACATCCATAGTGTGTTACCAATATCCAAAAATCATTACATCTAAATGTAATATTGTGTGGATATTGTAAGGATGTTAATGTATGACTGCTTTTTGGATATGTCATGGGCATTTAGATCTGTTGTAGTGTCATTAAGAAACAAGTTTAACATGTTCCAGTAATTATGCATCCACTGCTATATATCATCCAGCATAGCCTATTTCACCCACCAATCCTCTCAACCCGTCACCTCAGGTTTTGCTACCACCCACCTTAACATTCCCATATCCCGACATCCACCAGTGTAATGGTTCACAGTTTCATTCTTTACCCATATGTACGTACTCCTGATGAAGTGATAAAAGTGTTTTCCTGATGACTGGGGCATGGGCAAAAATGAATCAATTAGACAATTTTTGTAGGATGAAATTCCAACAACAAACAATGGAGAATACCTACAACTGTCCTGCTAGGGATGATGTCCAAGATGTATCATAGGTATATCTTTCATTTTGATTGGACCAATAGAATTGATAGGTAATGGACCTTTCACCATTGATCGAAATCAACTGCTAAAAATCAGAGCAGCATCTAGGGCATTTAAACTAAATAGATAGTACTTGATGTGTAAGACTGTGAGATGACAATGGGATTCAATGTAAAAAAAGGAATAATATCTCAATGTGAGAGGAAAAATGTCAAAACTTGGTATTCTCTATAAATAAATTGTGTTGAATAAAATGTGGATTTATAGCAATCAGGTGTTAGATTTATCATTTTCAATAGTTTTGCTGTACCCTGTAGTACCTACATTGTTCTGTTATTCAGCTGTTTATTGGTGACTACAGCCAGCAGTTTTATTTACCCTGGTGAAAATAAGCCAAGACAAACAATGTACATATCCCTAATACAATAAACCCTGTATCTTGATACACAACACTCGGTATCGTGATACACAAGGCCCTGTATCTTGACACAGAATTACCTGTATCATTAGTGCCATTTTCTACCAAGAATTTCTGTATCTTTTTTCTGTACCAATTTTCTCATAGGATACTCATTCATGTCATAGTTGTCTGGTAAACCAGGGATATTTCTATGGAAAGGGTGCACTTCAGCAGGATTTTCTTATAAGAATATTTCTTATAGAAATTCTCATAAGAAATTTTCTTACAGGAAATTTCCAATAGGGTTAAGCTCCTTCATAATGAATAAAAACACTTGGTAATCTTCCACAGATTTATTTTTTTGGCACTACATGTTTCACCACACTGTGGCATAATTATGCACATGATTATGCCACAGTGTGGTGAAATGCATCGTGCCAAAGAAATAAATCTGTGGAAGATTACCAAGTGTTTTTATTCATTATGAATATCGAGAACTTCCACCATATACAGCCTGAAACAGTTATATTTAAGCTCCTTGTTGAGAGCTATTTTTTGCATGCATCAATACTACAAACAATTTCTTCCAACCATCTCCACAAGTAACTATACTATTTCACCTGTTCTGGCTTGAGTCCTACCTTAACATTTAATATTGCCTTGATTCACTATGGAAAATCTCACGACTTGCTTTCTTTTCATTCAGCCTAATCCCATATTTCTCTCTAAAATCGGTCCAATTACATTTGTAGCCACAGATCTGATCGACAGATGAATGACAACATATTGAATAATGACAAGGACAATATTTACATCTAAAAATACTATCCAAGATTAATCATACCTTGGCTCACCCTGGTCCTACAAAATTATTTGTCCTTGCTATATATAGTTAGTAACTATTTCATCTTTCAGTTATCACAATTCCTCCATAATTACCTCCACAATAATTTTTTGTGCACTCTCTTTCCTGAGGAAATGATACGTTCAGACGAATGCAGGCTCTATGATAGTATAATTCTTAAAAATGAGGGTGAAATACATTTTCAAGTTGGTGATTGAAGTGCAAAAAGGAGGGTAATCCTAAAAATTGGAGAAAAATATGAAGCAGTAGAAAAGGACCCCTTTTAAAGTAATTCTGAATAGAAACATAAGTGGAGTTGGTGAGTTTGATTCACCAAACGGGAGAAAGCATATGATGAAAGTAAAAATTTATTTTGTATAAAAGCCAACATAATATTCTCTTTCAGAGTTACTTTTAAATGTAATCAAATACATGGCATTTGGGAAAAAGCAGCCCGGATCAATTAAATTGAAAGAGATAGGCAGGACATGGGATGAGTATATATTTCACCAATAATTCCTGATTAAAATGAGCAGTATTAGTCATTTTAATCATTGATATGGTGAAGGAGACAACTTGCACTGATCTTATTATTATGTATTTTTTAAAGTAAACAACTAAGAAGCCACATTTTTGCTGAAGTGGATTCGGATAATGCATACTCACCACTTGTGTCTTTATAAAATATTTCCTTCAACTTAGTCACATAAGAGCGAAGTACGAAAATTCCAGGGCGTGATCGGACTTGATTGGGACTCGAACCCGGATCCCTCAATATAATTGCGAGTGCTTTAGTCAGTTAAGCTTCCGTTGAATGATTTTTCCTCAGTGGAATTAGTGCGCTTATTTCCACTTGCATATGACCCCGTAATAGTATTACCATAAAGAATTCAACAAGATTTGGTACTTTTTTCACAGATTTTTATTTCAAGTCGACCGGTTTCGTCGCATAGGCGACATCATCAGGTACATGAATAAGGCAAGTGGCAGAATATATACAATTTTTAAGAGGGGGGGGGAAAGGAGGGAGAGGGTGGGGGGTGGAAGAGGCAGTGGTAAGGGCTGGAGGTTGGTGTGTGAGGGAACGTGGATGACTCGATGGGAGGGGGGAAGGGTGGTGGTGGTGGATGTAGGCTAAGTGGACGCTTGGTCAGGTACGCTGTTCACAGCGGGGGTTGGGGCGTCAGGTATTGAGAGTCACGGGAATATCCAAGAGGGGGGAATGGCTCACAAAAATGTTTTCGTTAGCAATTTTTCCTGCCTATAATTGCTTCCTAATCTCCAGCTCCTCCAAGCAGTCCATTCTTCTTCCCTTTTTCTCTAGGTGAAGAATCTCCGGGACAAAGTCGCTCTTGTGGTCACTTTCCCATAGATGCTTGGCAAAATGGGATCTGTTTAACTCACCGTTTCGTAGATGTCTTCTGTGTTCGTCTGCTCTCACTCTGAACGACCGCCCAGCCTGGCCAACGTAACATATTTCACAGTCACCACATTTGAGCTTATAAATACCACTTCTATCATTAATGTCAATATTGTCCTTGGTTTTGTTTAACACAGCCCTCAAGTTACACTTGTTGTAATATGCGATTTTGAATTCAGTCTTTGGAAAAAAGTTGGCAATTGACTGTGTAATCTGTCCGTAGTAACTTAGTTTGCACCATCGTTTTTTCTTTTCACTAAGGACGGATGATTTAAAATTGAGTTTCTGAGCTCTGAGGGAGCGTTTTTTATCGATCATTTTACTAATGACAATTTCTTCGTAACCATTTTTCACTGCAATGTTTTTGATTACTTTGATTTCCTTGGCAAAGTTCTCGGATGACAGGGGGATGTTGAGAGATCTGTTTAGCATGGAATGGAAAGCGGCCATCTTTTGGGAGGGATTGTGGCGGGAGTCGGAGGGGATGACATGGTCTGTGGTAGTTTCCTTCCTGTAGATTGCGAAGTCGTAGCCTTTTTCCGTGGTTGTAATTGTTATGTCCAAAAAGTTTATTCTATGATTGGTTTCTTTTTCACAAGAAAACTTTATATTTTTGGATTGGGAATTTAACATATTCACAAATATGTCCAGTTGTCTCATTGTGCCTGTCCATACTGCAAACACGTCGTCAACATATCTGTACCAACAGTGGATAAAACTGGTGTTCACTGAATCATCACTGAATAACCTTTCTTCAAAGTCGTTCATGTATAAGTCCGCCAAAAGTGGTGATAGAGGTGATCCCATTGCTAAGCCGTCCTTTTGTTGAAAGAATTTGCCATTGAATTTAAAGTAATTTTCTTCAACACACACTCTCAGCAGTGCCAGAAACTCGTCGAGGAAGGGTGGTTCAGCTCCGGCTTTCTTCAGTGTTTCTTCGGCTACTTTAATGGCTTCGGAAATCGGAATGTTGGTAAAAAGGTCTTTCACGTCAAAGGACACTAGGGTATGCTTGGAAGACGGGAGCTCCCTCTGGGTAAGTTGTTGGCACAATTCCGTTGAGTTCTTTACACCGTATCTTGGCTTGAAACCTGTGTATTCTCTGAAGAGTGAATTTAGGTGGGAGGCTATTTTTGTTGATGGTGCAGCGACACTGGAGACTACTGGTCTGATTGGCACATTTGGTTTGTGTATCTTTGGGAGACCAAAGAATCGTGGAGCTTGCGGGTTCATCACTGTCACCGTGTATTTCTACCTTGGTTTAATAATACTCGGGGCAGAAGTGAGGGCCTTTTTCACTAATTTCTGAAATTTGTTTGTGGGGTCCCTGGGTAGCTCCACTACTGGGTTCTTTTCAATGAATACGTTGCACTTTTTAACATACTCGGTCTTGTCCATCACAACCACTGCATTGCCTTTGTCCGCTTTTTCTAGAATTAAATTTTCTTCCTTTAACAGTTTCTTAACGGACTTCAAGGATTTTAAATCGTCCGAAAAATCTTTTGCTTTGAGGATACTTCGCTTAATTACATTGGAAATATTATGGGAGAACACCGTTTTTAATTTTCTATCACTGTTAAATAGGGCTGCGTCACAGTCCACGATTAAATTTTCCAGTTCTTTTGTGCCCAAGGGAAGGTTGGGGACGTATTTTAACCCTTTCTCCAAGAATTGGATGTCTTTTTCTTTAAATTCAATATTGGATAAGTTCACAACTCTATTGTAAAAACTGTTGGCTGGTACGTCCGTGCGGGGCTTTTGCGGTGAAACTACGGCATCTTTGGTGAGATTTTCCAATTTTTTCACTATCACTAACCTCTTTTTGTGTGCGATTTCGCTGCTACGTTGGCGTACTTAGTCGTCGAGGATTATCCATTCCGTCCAACTCATCTCACTGCAGAGGTTCAGGTGTAGGCGGAATCTGTACTGAGCGATGCTGTCCCTCCTCATGTACCAGGTCTGGAGTTCCTTCTTGATCCATACTCTGCGTGCAGTCTCAACTGCTACTCTGGCCGCCCCTTAACACTCTCCTCCACCCCTAACCTCCATCCCTTACCACTGCCTCATCCACCCCCCCCCTCTCCCTCCTTTTCCCCCCCCTCTTAAAAGTTGTATATATTCTGCCACTTGCCATATTCATGTACCTGATGATGTCGCCTATGCGACGAAACCGGTCGACTTGAAATAAAAATCTGTGAAAAAAGTACCATATCTTTTTGAATTCTTTAGAATGGATTTTCACAAAGTTAAGCCTGAAACCATCGAGTTTAGTATTACCATAGCTATTAAGTCCCAGTGTCCTCAAATTTGTTATTCTCCTCCTGTACTTAACGTATTGATAAAATGGGAAAACCGTGTTTTTTCAAAAATCTTTTTCTTTTTCACTAACAGAAGTAATTTTTGTTTCTGCCTATTTTAAAATTTAAAATATTAATTGGTGAAACCAACTCATATGAATGAAAAGATTTGTTTACTGTACAAAGGGAATTTTAACGATATTTTCCAAGTGTTTCAAAATCACGAAAGTGGAAGCCTAGGACTGATTTGATTGACCGTAGTTGGACCAGAAAAAATGTTGGAACGTATCATTCCCATACCCACAAACTGGGATATCAAATTTGCTTGAGGCCATCCGAAATTAGTAAAATCTTCATCTGAATTACGGCGATTCGATAGAACAAAATAACATACAAAGGTCATAATTACCATGAAGTAGATTAACCATTAGACATACCTGTGATACGAAATATCCTTGTCCAATTACCTTGTTTTTAATCGACTATTGGCGCATGTGGCCACGGTACATCGGGTCCCCGGCATTTCCTAAGCCGATGTTCAAATCTTCGACAGATTGCTACGCAAGCTGAAGACGAAACCATATTGTTTCAAAACTTTCAATCAAAATATAGGCACGTACCCAGTGGTCTATCCAATGGACCATTTTTTTTTCTTTTAAGCTCACCAGAACAAACTGCTGTTAAGTAAGTTTTGCAATTTAAATGGGAGCCTCGCATACGATGGTGAATCGAAATCAAGTTTTTTGCTTCTGCAGAAATTGGCTTGCTCCTTCACGCAAATTTTTATATACTCGATTGATAGATATAATCTGTCATTATAAATCTTCGTGCTGAGAATTTAGCACTTAAGGGAAATTGGTCAGAAAAAAACGCAGCAGTTACTACTCGAACCAAAAAGTGCTCTGATCTCCCGCCTGCGGGCCACGAATTCTTCAAGCAATAACAAGCAAGGACTCATAGCTGAGTTACACCGTCACTCGCGCAACTAACCTGCAGCAAGGTACACGCTTTCTCACGGAGAATGCAGATACACAGATTTACATTTGGCCGCTTATGGAGGAAACCAGTCGGCGTGGAGGGAGCAAGTAGCGTTGAAGGGGATAGGGTACTCCTTGCTGACTGAGAGAGCATCGGATAATCGGACAATCGGGTAATCGATTGACAAATAATCGGCGGTCGAGTCACAATCACTTATCACACAATACCATTAAAATCGGGATTAATATTATCGTCCCGCTAAAAAGGGATTTAAGTTCTAGCGTGATATTCCATTTTCTTCATAAAACGGGATTATTATGGTAAAACTACTAATTGAATAAATTAAGTACTAATTGCATGACTTTGGGGAGGTAACACGCGAACTCTATTACATTATTTATTTCAAACTCCATTTTTCGGCTTTCGCTACGATAAAGAAAAAAATGAAATAATAAACACTGAATGTATAAAAAAAGAAGGAAAAGTCGTGCATTGTCTCGTGGGATGGAATGTAAGAATATCCACAACGGGAAAACAACTGGAAAATCAATAGAAGTAGATGGAGAATGCATCAAATGATATTGTACATACGCATAACATTAACAAATTATATATTCATCACATTTGTTTCAACAGTTTACACACTTAGTACTATAACGCTACTTTTTCCTTTCTCTTAGCCTTTTAAGTGTTAAAACCCCCAACAGATGGCGCCACCTATTTTTATTTTTCCTATCACTTTAGGAATTGAACTATATCCAAACTAGTCGAAACTTTGGCTTCAGTCATATGAAATAAGGAAATGGAGTCAGAGCATTAATCAATTATTCCGACCCAAAAAATTTTTGTCTGAAAATGTAATGATCGACTTAGGTTTTTACAATTTTTATACCTTACATGAATAGGATTATACAGTGAATATAAATCAAAAATTTCAATACATGTTATGTTCACAATCCATTAAAAATAATCACTAAGCACAACAACTAATTAATTACTATTTTGAGTTATATGTAAGCACAACCATACAGTATAACATTTCCTCATTTTACTTGAAATCCTTATCATAGACAAAAATGAATGGAATATCCAATTTTGGTTTGTTCTAGAAGGGTTATTCCACGTCAAATCGATCAGAAATTCGACAAGTATTACCGTTAGGGTGACCGATTATAAACAAAATTGTCATTTCGTCCTCATTTAATAGCATATTGAAAATCCCGAAGCCATTTTGTAATTCATGCAAACGTTGACGAGATATTGCAACGTCGCAAATTTTGAATTTTACAAAATTGTCTACACCATTCACCGTATATCCCTAAAAATATTGAAGCTACATATATACAAAAGGGCTTTTTTTAAAGGTCATGAAAAGGAAAAGTATAATAACGGATTATATTTCAAAATGTAAACAATTTAGTTAAGTTTATAACAATATTAATATTTCAAATTGATTTTTAACAATGTACTGATGCCTTCGAATTTGCTTTTTTTTAATTATTGTAGATACAACTCTCTTTTAAAAATTAAAAAATTTGATATGGGTAAAATTTAATTTAAGAAAGAAAAGATTTTCAGTGAAAGTGTTCCACTGCGCTGGCTGGAGCTAAATTGAAAATCAGTGTACCACTAAAAAGTGATTCAAGCTCCAGCATGACATCCTTTCTTCTTGATACAACGACGTTATTATGCTCAAACTATTATTTGAATAAATGCATGATTCCAGGGTGGTACAATTACAAAGTAGACTCCAGGGACAACAGGAATTATCTCGTATTTTTTATTTTAAACTCCCGTTTTCGGCGTTCACTATGATAAAGGAAAAATATAATAATGAAATAATAAAAACTGTAAAACTAAAAAAGAAAAAAATGAATAGTCGAGGATTGTCTCTTGGGATGGGATTTAAGAACCACCACACCGGTAAATTATGTGGAAAATCAATAGAAGTCGAGGGACAATGCATCAAATGATCTTGTTTATACGTATAACCTTAAAAAATTGTGTATTTTCAGAATGGTAATCGACAAGTCTCACACCTAGTAGTACAACGGTACTCTCTTCCTTATCTTAGCCCTCAAATATTAAAACCACCAACAGATGGAGAAACTAATTTTTATTTTTGCTTTCACCTCAGGAATCGAACTATGTCCATATTACTCAAAACTTTGGCTTGCATCATATGAAAAAAAGTAAATGGACCGTAAGCATTAATCACCCAATTCGACATACAAATATTTAAAATGAAAATATAATGACCAACTTAGGTTATTACAATTGTTTCACCTTACATATAAAGATAATAGAGTGAATATAAATAGAAAATTTCTTACACTATTTATGTTCACAATCCAGTACAGGAAATATATTACACATTTTTCCTAATTATTACCATTTTTAATTATATGTAAACCAAACTATACTATCAAATATTTTTTTACTTGCATATCTTTAAAACGAACTTCTATTCGAAAACGAATGGAATATCCTTTGTTGGTTTGACATGGTGGTACAGTTTTAGAGAGTGATGGTTATTAAATAATGGCGAAGAATATTTAGAAATAGAATGATCCAGGAGAAATGTATCAATCAACCAATTCAATAGTATACGCGATTTGAAAGACTCGCTTTCTAGAATCAAGTTTTTATCATGAGTAAGCTGAGGACATTGCCTAAAATGCTTATTTTTTCTTTTACTCAGGCAACCAATTTTATGAAGTTATTAGTTTATTTAGGATCATTTATGGTGACATTAAGGTAGTTTGTTACTGCTTAAAAAGCCCTCTTTACCTGTTTATGCCTTTTCTGCTGATATTGCCTATTTAAGGGCCTATAAAAGCAATATTCTTCTCAACGTACAAAACTTGTATTTAGTGCAGAGCTAGTCTCTTATTTCAGTTTCTTTTTGAATTTATCAAGGTTAAAATAATTTTAATTAACATGCATGAAAAAATCATCCATATTATTATATAAAGAGTAGAAAAACAGCTATGGTAGTTTTACTTTATGCGTACATGCGATGGTTTCAATTGCAAAAAACTTCTATTTGTAGGTATTGATGAGTTTAAAGAGATACTGCCCGAAGTTGCTCTGCCTTCACAGCCAGTATTGATATTGTGGGGAACATGGATAAATACTGCGTTGTACTCTGCAGATAAAATTATTGAAATACGTGAGGTATGTGACAGGAATAATGTTCGCCTCCGATACATAAGTTCGAACGTCTTTTTCACCCACTTAAGGTACGCTATTGTAACCGATTTCGCTCATATTTTATTCTACGTAACAATTCTGTCTATAAGAAATTTAAGCCATCATGGTGCTTGAGTAGGAGAATATATGGATGAAGAAGAAGCAAACAACATTCTCAAATACAAAGCAGAGTTGAATCTCGATGTCAACGCAGATCCTACGTATATCAGGTGTAATTTTGATTGACTACCATCAACCATGTCATAGCTGGAGGCAATAGAACTACTCCTTGTGGCAGTTGAGGAAAAAATTCTAAAGGTGGAAAGTGAACTTATTAATATTATTATTATTATTATTATATTGACAATGTTACAAGTGGACAATTGGCCCGGTGGTAACATAGATAAACAAGGTACGAACAATATACATCATCGCCCTGGTTAACAATACCTTACAATTAAATGATAAAAACATCCTTTTTCGACCTATTCTTAAATATATTTACATTTTTTGGGAAGGGTTCGAGAACCCTTGCTGGTAGATCGTTCCAGTCAAGTATTGTTCTATTTAGGTATGAAAACTTCTTAACATTAGTCCTTTGTGATCGGCACTTTATCTTAAATTGGTGATCATTCTTTCCAACAAAGTTTGGCTTTAATATTTCCTTCCCTAGGTCGTCCCATGCTCTTTCCCCGGTAACTATTCTGTACATCCCACATAGCCTGCTCCTTTTCCTCCTTTGCTTTAAGCTATCCCATCCTAGTTCGTGGATCATTTTCTCAACACTTTCCGTTTTCTTATATCTTCCTAACACATACCTGGCTGCTTTTCTTTGCACTTTCTCCAATTTAATATCCTGACCTTTTTTGTGTGGATCCCATACAAGAGAAGCGTACTCTAAGATAGGGCGAACCAGTGTTTTATAGGCCATATTCTTTGTAATCTTACGGCTGCCTTTGAGGTTTCTCATTACCCAATGCAGCGTTTTGAACGCCTTTTTGGTCATGCAATTCACATTTAATTCCCAGTCTAAATTATTGGTCAAATGAACACCTAAATACTTACAGCTATCGGATTTCGGAATTGCATTGCCAGAGAATTCGTATATTCTATTTGTGGAAATAATTTTATTGCTAAAGTTAACATACTTGCATTTTGGTACATTTATATCCATCCCATTTAACGATACCCAACTCATCAAATTGTTAACATCGTCCTGAAGGGCTTCATGGTCGCTCAGATTACCTATTCTTCGATAAATGATGCAGTCGTCTGCAAAAAGTCTTATGCTAGAGTTTATCATTCCTGGAAGGTCGTTTAGGTAAATTAAGAACAATAAAGGTCCAAGGACGCTGCCTTGAGGGACACCCGATGCTACCTTGGCTAGTTCAGAGCATTCTTCACCCACTTTAACCCTCTGGGTTCTATCTTTGAGAAAATCTTTAATCCACAATATAACTCTTCCATCTACATGCAACGGTAATTTCTTCATTTTTTCCATAAGCCGTTTATGATCCACTTTGTCGAATGCTTTAGAAAGGTCGACAATAATCGCATCTAATTCTACTCCCACATCCATGGAGTCAGCAATTTCTTGGCAAAACCCTAGCAACTGAGTTTCAGTTGAGTGACCCTTTCTAAATCCATGCTGTCGATTTGACAACCAGTTTTCGCTCTCCCATAAATCCCGAAGGTAATTAGCCACTATCTTTTCTAACAACTTACAGACTACGGAGGTCAAACTAACCGGTCTGTAATTTTCAACAAGGACTTTATCACCCCCTTTAAATATTGGAATTACTCGGGCTTTCTTCCAGTCACCAGGTAAGGCGCTATTATTCATGGTGACATTGAATAAATGGTAAATATATTTCGAAACAGCTAGACCACCCAGTTTTAGCAAATCAATGGAAATACCATCGGGACCAACTGACTTATTTCTACGCATTTTTCTTATGCTGTTGCAAATTTCGGAGAGTGAGGTTTGGATTGGTCTGGAAATAACTAACCCGTTTCCTTTCTCATATCTTGTACACTGTATTACATTTTCTATTGAGACTGTTTTATTTCCCTTCCCCGAAAAAACGCTTGCGTACCAACTGTTGAAAGCATTGGCCTTCTCTTTATCATATGTAATTAGGGTACCATCCAGATTTTTTACGACTTCTATTGCTACCTTGTTACCTTTCATCCTCCTCATGTATTTAAAAAACCGGTTGCCGTTATCATTCATGATTGCGTTCTGTAAGAAATTATCCTTGGCTATTTTCTTTTCCCTATTTAATGTACGGATTAATGTTTTATAATGTTTTAATGAATCCAAGCTATCATTTCGTTTTCTGTGGCTAATTCTTACTTTTCTTTTCAGAGATCTGATATTTTTAGTGTAAAATTCGGGATCCGTATTCGACTTGATAGATCTATTTGGGACAAAGAGGTTTAAACCTTCTTCCAATATATTTTTAAATCCCTCCCAGATTTCTTCTACATTTTTCCCTCCACTAACCCACTTGGGGTACTTGTCTCTCAAGAACGTTTGAAACCCGTTACGGTCCCCTCGGTTATATTGCCATATTTTCATTTTTCTTTCAGCATGTTCACCCTTAGCGCCTTCCCAGTTGAGATAAGCGCACACAGCTGAATGGTCGCTAATTCCCGGAAAGACATCAACGCTCCGAACCCAATTGTCTGGTCTTAATAATATAACGTCGAGGGTGTTCATCCCCCGCGTGGGTTTTCCCACTATCTGCACAAAGCCCTCTTCCTTTATATACCAATTGATGTGGGAGAAGCCTTGATTCCAACATTCAAGAAAGTTATGCAAAGGAACCCTGGGTGGAAAGATGTACAGAAAATTGCTTACATTTTATCAGGGACTTCGGTTGCTCCAGGACCAAAGAAGACAGCAGAATAGCTTGCATCATTTAAGTATTGCCCTATAACCTCATGAAAGGTTGAGAGGTCATTTTCATAATAAAGAAATATCCAGACTGACTCGGAATTAGTTTACAGGCGAACATTTAGAGAAATATGTTGTTGTAAATGATGTAATGTAACTTGAAATAAGTAAACATTTTGTATTTTATTCTTCTTCAGTTTATAAGCTAATTTTAAATGAAGTTTTATCCCTATCCTCTCCATCAGTTTCACCAAAAAGTAACCGAGTATTTTAGCCCAAGCTTTAAATTTCAGATGCTTCTTTGTGGCAATAAGTCGCATTACGTATCTAGCCGGTCACGGAGGTGGCGGGGTAAAGTCGTCGCCTGCTAATCTTGGGATTAGGAGTTCGAATCCCGCCTGGGTGGGTATTCCACTACCCAAGGCATAAATGTATGTCATGTTCAGTTTGTCTGGTCCCTGGAAAACCTGATTACAGGCTTAGACTGTCGGGATTCGAGAACCGACAGAATCGTCCGAAATGCAACAAATATTTTAAGCGCCTATTTTAAGTGTCTATTTTGAAATGTTTATTGCCAATTTCCTCATTTTTATTGCCTAAATGTCCTAAGCTTAATCTCGAGAAACAGGATAGTACGTGAGAGGTTTAATCCAGTGTTCTGCTTATTCCCCGGAAATGGATGTATTAAGAAGGAAAATAATAATGAGACATGCGATTTCACGGATAACTGAAAATAAATAAAATATTAATTTATGAATAATAATTAATTAATTAATAATAATAATTGAAATTATTATTATTAATTAATTAATAATAATAATTTCAATAAAAATTCGAAATTTCGATCGCACGTCGCGGCCCATTTCCGCGCAGCGGGACCTGGAAATACCCGTCACTCTGATGGATTGTTCAAGTTGTGTGGACCCTAATTCCTCGAATTTTGACTTCCAAAGATTCTCTATTGAAGATGCTGCGAGGATATTGATCTAAGAGCACGTGTAACTGTGTTATATTACTTTTTCTTTGGATACTTTTTCAAATTATGCTGCAAATGTCTTTCAACTCTTGATAAAGCATGCTTGATACTGGGGTACCATGCATGGATTCCAGAAAAATCATCTTCTGGGATTCTAATCCCAGACGATGCGTTGCCCCCCCCCCTCCCCAAACCTCCACCCTCCCCGAGGAGGGAGCTCAGGTGAAGTGGTATTTCATAGAACCGATTTTATTCAAGATGTCGAAGTTTACCTCTGTTATTTCCCCATTAATTCTCAGAGAATTGAATAATCGAATCCGGGGGACAAAATTATATACATAGATTGTAAAACAGGTTAAGTAAATTACAAAAGATAATACGATTGATGTAAATATTGATTGAAAAATATTTAATTTTCTTTTGAAATTCATTTAATTTCCTTAATCCTATTCCTATTCTTGTTTGGTCACATAACTCCCATTTCTGCTGTAGCACCTAGTTAATGGATGTTGAATGAAATTTTCCTATTAGTGTTTTAGTACATATTTTATGAATCTGAAGGCTACGAAAGAAAAATAAAGATATGATTGAGCCACATATATCCTTCATTGGTTATGTATTAGCCATAATATTTGTCTAGTCATTGAACTATAATTAAGTAAATAAATGCTAGCACTGTAGGTTTACCGTCCCTTAGTCATAAGCAAATTTTTTAATAATAGTCTCTAAAGCGTTAAGTACGATGGGTATCAAAAAACAAGTTTCCCCCATCAAGGAAAAAAAATATTAACAGTATAATATTTACCTTCGTATATGTTATTTATTTACAGTTAACCGTGAAATTGCATGTTTCATTATTATTTCCCTCCTTAATTCCTTAATATGCAATTAGTAGTTTCATTTATTCAATTAGTAGTTTTACCGTAATAATCCCGTTTTATCAAGAAAATGGAAAATCGAGCTGGAGCTTAAATCCTTTTTTAGCGGGACGTTAATATTAATCCCAATGTTAATGCTATTGTGTGATATGAGATTTGACCGCCGATTATTTGACGCTCGATTACCCGATTGTCCGATTATCCGATGCTCCCTCAGTCAGCAAGTTGTACCCCATCCCCTTCAGCGCTACTTGCCCCCTCCACGCCTATTGCTTTCTTCTATAAGCTGCCAAATGTAAATATGTGTACCTGCATTCTCCCTCAGCGAGCATCTACCATGTTGCAGGTTATTTGCACAAATTACGTTGTTACTCAATCATGAGCCCTTAGGGTTTATTGATCGTATAAGTCGCAGCCTGAAGGCGGGAGATCAGAGCACTTATTGGTACGAGTAGCATTTCCTGCGTATTTTCTGACCAATTTCCTTTAAGTGCTAAATTCTAAGCATTGAGATTTATTGTGACCGATTAGTTCTAGCAATCGAGTACATATATTAGAATTTGCGTGAAGGAGAAAGCCAATTGGTTCAGTAGTGGCAGCATTTGGATTCATCGTGGTATGCGACGATTCCATTTAAATTGAAAAAAATTATCCACAGCACTTTGTGCTTGTGAGCTTAAAAAGCAATTAAAAAACAAACGGGTTTGTTAGATAAACCACTGTGTATGTACCTAAATGGTTTAAGAAAGGGTTGAAACAACATGGTTTCGTCTTCAGCTTACGCTGCAATCTGTCGAGGAGTTGATCATCGGCTAATTTAACAAGAAGATGACACTTCTTTCCCGTCTATTTCCGAGAGATTTAGTTACATATAACTTTCATGAGAAATTTACTATAACAAGACAAACTATTCTCTCACTCGGTATTGTTATAGTCTCCAACGTCAGCCGCAAGGTAATCCTCTTTGTAAGGTCACTCCCTCGTCGATGTTTCAACCAGTTGTCGTGGTTGGGGCAATTCGCATATTTGACGCAACTCCCTATGCCGTCACTTATGTAACTGTCCTGTGTATGATGTCGCAAATGTTGCACCATTTCATCTCGAGTTCCATACATCTCATTCTAGGGATCAAAACCGCTGAAAAAATTTACAGATCGTACTTCATAATCAACTTCGTCAATTTTTCCGTGAATTCAATCCTGAGAATCGCTGATACCATTTTTTCTCTCCTGCGAATCTTCTTTCTCTCTGCTTGGAGGCTATTTTGTAAAGATTGAAGTCAGAGCTCTTGTGGCAAAGGATCCTTATTGAATGAACGACTCACAATGTCCTTTAGCATTCGCAGTACGGAGTTGGATTACAGCTAACGATTGTGGGCACAGACTACTAGATTGTAGGCTCCAAATTGAAAATTGGTCAATTCACGCCAACCACATTTGATTACTAGATTTTATGTCAAAGAAGATGCTTGGTAAGTATTTACATAGAGATAGAAGTCTCGATTTTAACTTAGGGAATATATGTATTATTTACTTCAATTATCATGGAAATAAGCATTTCTTCTATTCTTTTTTCTTTCATCAAAAACTTGTCCTAGTGTTGACGAGTATGTTGGCTCTTATTGACATTATAGTATTTCACACAAAACCGTACACACGTGTATAACGTGATTCACGAAGACCTTGCAATTCTTCAGGAGTTAGTAGGGGAGGTGATTTTGAGGGTCTTCGTACTATCTAAATCTTCATACTACCCTGAAAACCACCGTAGAGGCGTATAGCAGGGGGTGTTAGGGCACCAGATATGATATGGGGAGGAATAGGGTAAAGAGTGGGAGGGTTTATTTGCATCTTTTTTGGTCTTTATTTCTCATAAGATGTACAATTACCTCTCCTTTGTGCTGAATATCCAAACGCCCGTAAGTATTTTTACTCTAGCGTATAACCCACCAACTTCCCGATCTTTCTGAAGCTTTCCATTTCCTCGCATTGTTCTTTCGACCAGTTTTTCTTCTCCCGAGTTATTACTCACCTAATTTTATGATTTAATTCCTAACACCTCTTACTATATAGCTTCTTGATGACGTTCTTCTACTTTCTTCTGTCCTTTCTTTTCTTCATCAATTCCTCTGTGACCCATTGCTTCTTTATACTTCTCGTTTCCATTGCTTCTATTTCTTCTCTGCCGCTTTTCCTTCCCTATTTTTTACTATCCAACCTTCCCTTAATTATTTTTATTAACCTTGATTCGACGATATTCTTTTTAATTTTCTCCTGGTATTCCTACCTCTTCGCTCCTTTTAACTCCCACCCAGACCATCACACTCTTCACAACATGCTCACTTGTATTCACCCTCCTGATATCATTAGTTCCCACGTGTACGAAGACCACATCTTCATTTATCTCCCATTCCATCCTCTTTGCTCTCCTACCCAATTCCTCAGCTCTAATTCTCGGAAAAATTTCCACCATGTGTCCTTACCCTTCGCGTAGATGAGTCGCAGCCGCGCCGCTGCTACGACTCGCCCATTTATTCTCCCTCGAAGTGATCCCGAGTCGGGATTCCCGACTCACTCCTTCGTTGTTAGCCCTTAGCCCTTCTCCCCACTCTCCTCGTTCTACCCAAGGCTGGCAGTCCTCTGGACCTCCGGAATGCTCACCATGGGTTGCAGAAGGGTCAACGCTAATCCTCACCCCCTCTCTACGTCCAATATTCTTTTTTTCCTCGGTGCTGCCCACCTTTGTTACTGGTCCCATATTCGCCGACCTTGGTTCCTCCATTTGGAACTTCTTTGGACCCATGGCCGGGTTTCCCCGGCCTCTTACCGGTTCTGTTCTTCCTCCACTATCCACATGCCCACGAACCTCTTCCGAACTACATATTTCCCGGTGCGGTTCTCTCCTCGTCTTCGATGATTGGAGTCCCTGAACTACATTTCCGTCCCACTCTGCGTTTCCGCAGGATAATCGGCTAATTAGAATAATATATGTAAAAAGGTTAAAGGCTTATGAGATGCGGATGTGGAGGAGAACGGGGAAAGTGCAACGGACGGAATGGAAGACGAACACGAAATTTCTGGGAATGGTGGGTGATGAGAGTTGCTCTTGCTGGAGTTTATCATAATAGGAGGCAAAGAAGTTGGTTAGAATGGATAATGTTGGGCGGGGGAAGACTGTAGAATGAGAGAGATGTGAGATAGGGGATGCTAATAATGATAATGGCGCCTTTATTCAGAGCAAAATTAGGGCAATGTAGTCATCTCATACATTTAACCCCGTCACATGACATTAAGGAGGTTCCGCCGCGACTGTGTGAGTCGAAACATATGCTAAATTCCACATTTTTTATATTTTGCCCAAAAAATCCAGCTTTCGCTTATGATATGCGTAACCTATAGGAAAAAAAAGTAAGGAACAAAATATGCAGATTATTCAACGAATTTATTTTAAATGAGCACTTTTTTCCAAACATAGGAGCCGACTATAGCGCCATTTCCTACGAGTTACCGCATTTTGACTTCAATTACTGCAGTAATTCTTAAATAACTAGAAAAATAAGGTGGTAAGATGCCTGTTTTTTATTTTTATTCAATTTCTCTGGATTATTTACTTCTTTTAAACAGTTTTCCACGAAAATGGCATTTGTATTTTATGGAAAAATACTATTTTTCCCCGTGTTTCTCTCATTCCCCCAATGAACACCATGTAATTTCAAGTTCAATTATAGAGTAATTTAGCTTGGAAAGGTATTATTTTGTTGTTCATGTCAGATAGAGGACAACTTTTTCTACAAGTAGACAGAATATGAATAAAATGACATTTCACGGTGGAACCACCTTAACTCCCATGCCCTGAGTGAAAGAAAACCTACCCAGGTGGGACTCAAACCCGCGACCTTCGGATAAGCAGGCGAGGACTCTACCAAGCCGCCGCCGGGATCGATGTTGGGTAAGCGGAGAAGGAGAGGATAGTGAAAACGGTGATAGATGGGATGATGCGATGCAGGATGCATATCGAGCTGAAGATTGTAATCATGTTAGCAGATTGGGGTCTGTGAATGTGGTACTTTTGTGGAGGTGAACTTATCTCAATGTTAATCTGCCTTAATGATTAGACTGTCATAGGTTTCGAATAATAATAAAGGAGCCTGCCAGTGACAAATTCATACCGAAATTATGTTCAGAGAGTAATGCTAGATCACTTATTATTGTTAAATCCAGAGTCGAGAGCGAAATCGGTTTTGTCACAAAACGCACCGCCATAAAAGCGGACACTGGCGAAATATATCCCTTTTACTCCAACAGAAACTGATGCAGAGTCCACGGGCTTCGCGATACGCATTCACGAGAGGCTAAAATTTCCTCTCCTCCTAATCCCCGTCCGAATCTCCTCCAGAAGTTTCCTCTCGCCCTCCATGTCGAGCAACTCCTCGTCCACCGCACTTTCTCCATCTTCCTCCTCACCCACACCTCGAACACCTTCAGCCTATTTCGTCCTCTTTTCTAAGAGTTCAATTTTTTCAACAATACAACGCTACACGTCATATGAAACTCATCGCTAGCATTTTCTTTAAATTCCTACCCACGGTCTCTAAGCATTAGCTCCCTGCCATTGCTGAGCGCCTCCTTCGCAAGCGCAATTTTCAATAAATGTCCCTGCTTTTAGGTTCATCTTCCTCCAAATAACTACCCAAATAATTTAACCGAATGAGTCTCCTATCACTCCAATCTAACCCTATTTTCATTAATATCTTCATCAGTTTTTCATCGTTAATTCTGTCAAACGCCCATTCTAAATCAACTATACAAGCAAAAACATCCTGATAATATTCAAGGTCACTTTCTAAATGTGTTCTCATCACCGAAAATGCATCCCGAGTTGCCCTCCCCTTCCTGAATCCAAACTGGTCATCGCCGAAGTCTCCAACTTTTTATGAAGGATTCTAAGTGACACTTTTCCCACTTGTGATATTAAACTAATTTCTCTAAAACAACCTTCGCATTCTGAGGCATTCTTTTTTTGGGCTAGTGAATTTTACAGTTTTCACGGTATCCTCTGGCCATATTCTAACCTCTTTGATCCTTCAAATTACTATAAAAATCTTCACCTCTCGTTATTTCCTAAATTCGACCGTAATTCTGAAGGGTTATTGTCCACTCCCAAAGCGTTTCTTGCATTCACATCGCGTATTATCTCAATTACAACGTAATATCGTCCTTATGCAAGGCAACCTCCCTGCATTGACTTTAAGCCAATATTATCACCATGAAATTTGAACATGAAACAGGACTCCTGGTGAGGCTGCCATATGTATTTAAACGGATCGGACTTTTCCAAGTGCTCGACCGTGTTGAAGTATTGAAGCGTAAGTAATAAGAATTGCTGGAAAGTTTCCCCTCGATGAGAGAAAGAGTGACAATTGGAAGTTTTCCCATGAATATGTATCGATATTTGACATTGGCGATGCTCTCCCATTGTTGTTTTTTTCTGTTCATTTTCCAAAGCCTTCTCCTATTCCACTCCTATCTTTTCTCTCCCCGGGAGCCTTCCAGTGGCTTATTTGGGGGAGGGGGGGGACCCCGGGTGACACTTATATCGGAGCGGCATTTTTGTAGGTAAAATTTTTTAAACCCTTTTTTAATGTTGAGAAGAGGAAAATATGCAACTTATTGACGGTTGCCAACTATAACATATATATGACTGAAAGTAAGAAATGTTGCCCATGGTCCCAATTTCGATGGAACAAAATACCATATTTAGTTGTTATTTTAGCCACTCAGTGATTACAAGAGTGATTATTTATTCGTTAATATGTTTCATTTATAAATAAAAGGAATGACTTTTTTCAATTTACAACATTTTTCTGAACAGGTTACATGTGTATTACGTGTGTATTACTGGTTACATGCGCTTCCCAACGATAGAATGAGTAGATAAAATAATAATTACTCGTAAATCACCCGTCGGCTCACCGTCCTTAGCTCAACGGACCCCAGCTCCCATGTTATCTTCTGATGGTATGCTGAAAAAGCTGCTGCAGCGTGTCACCGACTTACAGGATGGTCAACGTGAGTTCGAGAAATCCATTAAAGCCGAACTGTCCTCAATTAATCGTACTCTGTCACAGTGGCAACGCACGATCGAAGAGCATACAAAGAGCATTGCATTCCTTAATGAGACTCTCAATTCAATTAACACCAAAACTGATAACATAGTTGAAGAAAGCAAGGCTTTGCAAAAACGTACTGATTACTTATAAATGCGCTTAAGTGCTACAGAGCAGAACTCACTAAGGATTGTCGTGGATATTCATGGAATTCCTCAAAAGAGCGATGAAAAACCTGAGACATTAGTCTGTCAAGTGGCATCTCTACTTGGAGTCAATTTAACCCCTAGTGACATTGACTATTCGTATTGGGTTAGTGCCCGGTCAAACAAGAATGCCTTCCCTGCTCAACCTCTCTTAAAAGTTCGGTTTCTTCGGTACAATCTCGTGTGTGAGTTTCTTGCAGCACGACGTGAGAAGAAAAACTTCTCCACAAAAGACCTTGGCTGCGATGACCATCATACTATATACATCAACGAATCTCTCAGCACCTTCAACCGTCGACTATACTCCGCTGCTAAGGAATTAAAAAAGCAGGGTAAATTGAAATATCTGTGGGTTCGCAATGGGTCGATCTTTGTTAGGAAAGAAGACGGGGGACGGAGAATCACTATACGTTGTGAAGCCGACTTCGAGACTTTATGAGATGAGGTTGGCAACGCAGTTGATACTTCTGACGGTGATACGGGGATAAGTCTACCTGAACCTGTGAAACCTTCTTCTGCTCAATCTCTTCGTTTGTCCCTCGTGAACTGTCAGTCACTACTACCTCACTTTGACGAATTTAGTGATCATTTTGTGCTGAGCTCGTTTGACGTTATCTGTATGACGGAAACTTGGCTAAAACCAGTTGTGTCTGATGATATGGTGAACCTAATGGGTTACAATTTAATACGCCATGATAGGACTGGCAAGAGAGGTGGCGGTGTAGGTGCCTTTATCCAACAAAGATTGAATTACTCCGTCTTAGCTACTTCCCCATCCGAGTATTGTTTTACAACTGAATTTATTATTATAGAAATTTCTGGATCTGTTATGTCAAAACTATTGTTAGCTATAGTATATAAGCCACCTAAAATTACTTCTATCACCGATTTTGAATCAACTTTTCTACGGTTTTATCCAACATATAAAAACATCATTATTGTTGGTGACTTTAATGTGAATATGATGAATCCTGAAAGCTATGATTGTTTACACCTAAAGAATTTCTTTCACTGTAACAATCTTCACCTGGTCTCTTCGCAACCTACTCACCATACGCTAAATAGCCATACCTGCCTGGACCTCTGTGTTGTGGATGACATGGAGAAACTAACGCACTTCTCACAGTCACCAGTGCCTTTTTTATCTGCTCATGACCAAATATCCCTTTCGTACAATTTTACCTTTCCTTTTGTAAAACTCCCTACTTTTGTATTTCGCGACTTCAGAAACTTCAATAATGAAAGATTTCTAGAAGACCTACTTTCTGCTGATTGGTTGCGCATGACTCAGTCAAATTGTATCGACGATAAACTTCAAATTTTCAATGATTATCTTGTGAGCTATTTCAACCGACATGCTCCTGTGCGTATCTGCCACCCTAAACGCCCTACCTCCCCATGGTTGACCTGTGACATTCGCAAAAAAATGGGTGAACGCAATCGCATACGTAGAGCCTTCATTCGTTCCAAGCAGCCAGCCCTTCACGCCGTATACAAACGACTGAGGGCCGAAGTCAAGCTTTTGATAAATGAATTCAAAAGAAACTATTTCTCTAGTGCCCTTTCCGGGCTTCAAGAACCGAAGCGCATCTGGAAGGAACTACGTCAACTCGGAATAGTCCGAAGCCGGCTAATTTCTTTGGCCTCTAATCTCACAGTGGATGAACTTAATACTTATTTTACATGTCTAGTAAACACTGATCAAGATAACTCTCCTCTTTATTCTCCTCCACCTAATTTTCTCGATCCCGCTGTACCGTTTTCTGACAAAAATTTCTATTTTCAGTTTATTACTCCCGAAATGCTAAATAAATTTATCTTTCGGTCCAAATCCAACTCTACTGGTGTGGATGAGATATCATATACCATGATAAACAAGTCTTATAAGGTCACTATGCCATTTATTCTTGACCTTCTTAACCATTCACTACTATCCTGCAAGTTTCCTACCCAATGGAAGTCCTCTTTGGTAACACCAATAAAAAAGGTCAAAAATCCTTCAAACCCATCTGATTACAGACCAATCTCTATACTGTGCACCATCTCCAAAGCTCTAGAACGTATCGTCCATTCGCAAGTAGTTGAATTTCTTTCCCAGGAAAACAGTTTTGACCCATTTCAATCGGGATTTCGTAATAATTTCTCCACTCAGTCTGCTTTAATAAAAATAACGGACGACTTACGTCATGCCATAGACAAAAAAATGGTGACAGTGCTGGTATTATTTGATTTTGGTAAGGCTTTCGATCGAGTAAACCACACTATACTACTTGAGAAACTGAAAAAACTTAACTTCTCGTGCTCCGTGCTAAATTGGTTCTACTCTTACTTAGTTGGCCGTTATCAAGCAGTGAGAGATAGTCAAGGTAATCTCTCAACTTGGGCAGCAGTCACCACTGGTGTACCCCAAGGGTCTGTCCTTGGCCCCCTATTATTCTCTCTGTACATACTCGACCTTCCTAAATGTCTTAAGCACACCAGTTACATGCTCTATGCCGACGACCTCCAAATTTATCGCAGCTGTTGGCCATATGAAATTGACGAGGCAGTATCAAAAATTAATGAAGACATTTATAGAATAACCGAGTGGGCCACGCGTCACGACTTCATCCTAAACTCAAGTAAAACTAAGGCTATTATTATCGGTAGTTCCAGGATGCTACGTAACATTAGCCACATTACGACTACCAGTATCGTGGTTAATGGTATCCCTATTCCATACTCCAGTAATGTACATAACCTAGGGATTACGTTGACTGCTAACTTATCATGGGATTGTCATGTAAATAATATTTCTAACAAAATTCATTCTATACTTTACCAGTTAAAAGTTCACAGAAACTTACTTCCTTTTAATACTAGAAAAACACTTATATCGTCGCTTATTTTCTCTGTAATAGATTATTGCTGTCTTGTGTATATAACGACCTCAACGAAGAAAATAACCTCAAACTGCACCGGGCCTTAAACTCCTGCCTTAGGTTCATTTTTGACCTTCGCAGGGACGTCCACATCACCCCCTATTATAAACAACTAAGATGGCTCAACGTCAAATCCCGTAGAGAATACCTTCTGGGATCCTTTTTGTTTGTTCTATTTAAAAACAAATCACCCAAGTATCTGCATGATTTGTTCCTTAGTTGTCCCTCTGTCTCCACAATGTCCACTAGGTCTGATCCTAATCAATTGTATTTTCCAGGGCATCGCACCACAGCATATAATAAATCATTTCTTGTAACAGCTTGTCACATATGGAATAAGATGCCAACTGATATTAAAAATTGTAAATCTGTTAAAACATTTAAAATGAAATACCATGATTATTTACTTTCCCGGGTATAACATAAGTTACTCTTATTATTATTTTTTTTTCTTCAAATTTGTGTTCATGTTATTATGGTTCCTTATGCATTGTATCATTTTTCTATTGTTAGTTATTAATACATGAGTTTTTTTGTTAATTTACATTTATAGAATGATAAAAAGTTTTTCCTTTTGTACTTGAAAAGTTTGAAATGATGAAAAGTTTGTCGTTTTGTACTTTTAAAAGATTGTGCCTGCACAGTGTTTTATTATTATATTTGTTCTTTTGGATTTTTTGTCCTGAACAATAAATATTTTTCTTACTTTCTTACTTTCTAAATCAAACGCCCAGAAAGTTGTCAAAAGTTGTTAACCAGCTGCTAACACACGCAGGCACAGCAACCATTTACATACCACATAGTTTTAAAGTTCTGTTCACCTCAAATCATTTGCCATCAACAGAAAAAACGACAGGAGTAAATCCTTAACGTGTCATAATTTGATTTTTGATGGCTGAGGTGATGATGATACCTTCCTTTAGATAACCTAACCTAGATTGTATGTTCAATTGCTTACATCCACAAGGTTGGGCCACTTGAGAAACATAGGTACGAGAGCCCTCTCCACCTGGAATACATTCATCCGGAAAAATAAAAGCAAAAAGAGATATATTTTACTGAAAAACAGATAATCTTCTGGGAAATACATATGGGACCCTTACGAAGTAGGACTAATCTCTGAAATAGATAGAATACAACGGAGAGCAGCAAGATTTGTGAAAGGTTGTTACAATAAACTTAGCAGTGTTACCGAATCGTTGAAGGAATTAGGGTGGGAATCTCTTACTGATCGAAGGGAGAAATACAGGTTAAATTTTTTGCGCAAACTCGGAGCAGACAGTTTTTTGCCGGACGTTCAACACATACTGCTAGAGCCAACGTACTACGGTAGAAGCGATCACAGGAATAAAATAAAGGAAATTGAATGCAGAACCGATAGATTTAAAATGTCATTTTTCCCACGTACAATAAGGGATCATAATAGTTGCGATAGATCAATCACTTGAAACTCCCACCCTCAATAGGTAGAGTAGAATTTTCACTTGTGCTTAATAACACCACATAATTACTAACTCTTCACACCGGTCGATTAGTCCGGCATTATTTTATTTTGTTCTTTGCATGAGGTAGCATCTCGTAGTATTCATAAATTAACAGTATCAGTAATATTAACCACTAGATGTGTCTATAGCATTTTTCTGCATGTTTGTATATTCTTTTACGTATCACTCTCCCAGTTTCCGGTTGGACTGCGCACTGTTCTCCTGACTGCTTTTGGCCTGCGTCTAGAGCCAGGGGGAGCGTGCGAGGTTCGGATTTGTTTTGGGACGAGTGCTGCATGCCTGGTGTGGAATCACCCCGTGCCACACACCCCAGTGGTGGCTTGCACGGCACATCGTAGATGTCGTAGATGTAGATGAAATACGTCACAAGGAGCTCTCGGAATTAAAAAGTAGGAACGTTCCAAACATTATTTCTGGGTGCGTGGTTACAATATTGGAGCATGGGTGTGGTAATGTAATCATGCACATAAGTTTTTCGATGAAAGTTGAAATTAACAGTGAACTGAATGACGTGATGACCTAAATTTCGTAATTATATTTAGGAAGACATGAAAGATAAATAATATTAATTTAGGGCTGATGTGGTGGAACTGTTCCATTATGGCAGGGAAATGTTTCAATTTTTGAACTTTTTATTTGAACAATTTGTAATATATATGTTCTTGTTACTACTCTTAAAGCATCATTTTCAGTCGTAATAATTAGCCTTGTTCATTCCAGAATATGTACTTCTTTGGATTATTGAGTGGATGGAGAAGGTTGAGGGACCATTCAAGTCGCTAATTAGCGTGAACTGGGTTGGTGAGGGGATAAATAGAGTTTATGAAATTCCAGGGGGAACCCCAATGTGAAAGTCTTGGAGCAGGGAGAGGTGGGAGAAGGAGAGGGTGAAGTGGGGGGGGGGGGGAGAGGGAGAAGGATGGGTCAGGATTCGGGGCAGAATACACAGCCCCAGCGGCCGGCCGAGGCCCTGTATATGTCGGTGGTCATGTCTCTGGTTCGGTCTTCTTCCAATCCGTCGTCTTTTTTAGTGCTGTCCTTTTTATCCTTGCAAGCCGTCCATCGGAGGGAGAGGGAGGGAGTTAAGCACCCCAACCATGGTGCTCCTTGTCTGGTACCACCCGGAGTGTGTGGGGAGTGGGGACCTCTACGAGAGGTGGGAATGGGTGCGACGCAGGATGGGGTGTTACGGCAGGGGGTAATGGCAGGGTGTGAGGGCAGCAGAGTGAAGGTTGTTGAAGTGAAAACGTGCACGTGTCTCTTATTTGTCTTCACCCTTGACCATTGGTAAGTTGGGGGTGGAAAAGGGATCGTGCGGGTGTTGGTGGGGGCGGAGGCGTCGTGTCGGCTGCGGAGGTGGGGTGGACGGGGAACAATAGCGCGAGTTTTTTAGCAATGCCCGAGTCATATGAAAAGTAACGGGGAACAAGTTATCTTGCAAGCAATGGATGTTTACGAATATCTACTGAATTGTCTTTTACATACTTTCCAGCGAGTAGCCACAGGAGTATTAGGACACTATCCAGGGAATGGCAGGGAAGAGGGAAAAGGATGGTGGAGGGGACAGAGGTGCATTGCATGCAAACGATGGGTTTTATGTCAGTGTCACGCTGTTTATTTTATAATCCCTAATTGTGTGAGGAACCTAAGAGTCGTTCTTCAACCGGTTCAGAAAAATACAATTGATATTGGAAGGGATTTGTTATAATTTTCTCCAACAATTTAGAAATAAAATATTCTACTTTAGAAATTCAAAACCAATATCAATTAGTTTAAAAGTTTAATTAATGAAGATTTTTCAGTTTACTAGCATTAGGTAAGATATCATTCGATTTTTTGCTTTCTAACATTACGTTAGGTATCATTCAACGAAAGTGCATTTGACTTTCAATTCCACCATTAAAATTTAAATCAGCTACAACCACTGACATCGTGTGCATATTTTCCAGATAAATTAATGAAAGATGCTTACAATTTATGTCGCTCAAAAAAAGAGAAGCAGGGATATATTCTCTGGCCGAACTCGCAAACGGTCCGCGGGGTCGAGGGCGGAGCAGCAATAAGACCCCAGCTGCTGGCTGGTACCGTTCAAAATAAGGTTTCGAGTTTCTTAGATGGTATGAATTAGCTTTATAAAGCTGCTATATTCTTTCAAAGGCGAAAATAACCGCGTGAAATGCCAATGTTAGAGCCTGTATTTCATCCGAGGAAAGCGGGCTAAATACTTACTTGGCTAACAGTAGAAACCGTAAAATGAGATTGATTTCCCCGGATTAACATAATTTTAACGGACATAGAAGTCCTTTTCAATTGATATGGCTTGAAAATAGCCGTAACGAAGGTTTTGAAAAAATAGCGCTTCTCAACACACACCGCATTCCCCGTTGCCGGACGGCAAATCCGGACTGGCCCGCACGATCGAAAAATCGATTTTATTTTCGGGCGGACAGTCGCAGATGATTTCTTCGGATTCACAATCTAAAAGCTTTTTTACTATCGTGATGTAAGCATCTCAGTGCCTGTCGATGTCCATTTTTTTATTTTGCTATATAAATGCGAAAAATTGCCGAAAAACAGGGTCAGCCATTTTGTCCTGTAACGATGACAAATATGGCAACTTTTCCCAAAAACTAAGTAATATTTAATGTAAAAAAGCCGTTATACCATATGTTTTCAGTTTTTATTTCACAGCTTTACTACAAAAGGTTCAGAATCAGTTTGAATTCGGTGATTTTCGTAAAAAAGTAAGGCGGGCGATTTTTGGGAAATTTGTCCAACTTTGAGCCAATGTACAATGTTAACACGTATGAATTGTGAAACGGCTGCAACATCATATGTACCAATCTACGAAAAATGACTGTGCAAAGTTTTAACTTCCGGAATGAAAAAAACCTGTTTTAGGGTTTTGGCGAGCTTTTTTCGATTTCAGCCCACTTTGAGTGGCACAGTGGTCGGAAATCGGAAAAAGCTGGCAAAAATTCCAAAATGGCGTTCTTTGATATATGAAATTGAAACTTCGCATGAAAACTCAAAATTGATTCATGTATCTGGAATAGCACTTTATTTGGCTTATTTTTTACTCGTTTCTGAGATAAAGAGGCTCAAACATAAGCAAATTTCCAGAAAAATGCCCGTCGTCAGTCTTCTCGGAAAATCTTCTGACTTAAGTTGATGGTGAAGTTAAAGGAAGCTTTTTATAAAATAAAAAATGATATTAAAATGGTGAACTCAGCATTCACCGTTTTTTTACGCTGTGCTTGTGGGCACCGATCCCCAAGGAGTCTATAATGAAGTAACGGAAGGATTTTCAGTCGAGGTAAGTGCACGCGTAATCGAAGTTAAGTTAGTTTTCTTTGGATACGTTCGGGGACCATGCCTTATATTCAAAGCGTTCGAACCTTGAAAAAGTGACTAGTGTTCCTGAGAGCCATACAGATAAACCTTTCAGAAAGACACCAGCTGGGATACTTATACCTTCCCTCCTCCCCCATCCTGAAACCCCAGGATTCTAGTGCGAAAATAGTCGTTTTATGGCATCACGGATCCTGTAACGGTCTTAACCGGGCATTTCCAGGAAAACTTCCCCTAATGTTTTAAGATATGCATCCTACACTTAGTTCTAGCCTGAATGTGGAGAGGGAAAGTTGAGTTCTCGTGAGTTCCCAGGCTTTGTGAATGTGGTTTGAGTCGGTTTGAGAAGAATGTAATCACTTTCGCCTTCATTGCCTGGTAACCGTCAGAGGTGTTTTTCTTTTGTCTCGAAAGCCTCGAATACTTTAACTGTATCGTCCGCTATTTTTTTCTTACTACTTCGTTACGTGTTTTGAAACATTTTCCTTATATTACTCATTTATGTGATACATTAACCACGCGTTCGTCCTTCTGAACGAATTAGGCTTAGTAATCGGCTAACCTCTGGTACTATCAATGTTAAATCTATTTTTCGAACTTTTACGCAGGCTTCTTCCGTCATTCAATGGGAATTGCCTCATCACGATGTTAAAAGACTAGACATCCATAAAACAATAATGGAATCGGGGAAAAAATCAGTGACACACGGAATGTATTAATTTTCTAGAACATTTTATTTGGCACTTGCCCGGTACTTCTACGAGGGCCAGTTTGTATTTTTGTATAAATGAATCCTTTCCCAAGAGTTTAGCTCAATAATTGTCCAACCTTTAGCCTTGTGTGACAAAATTTCATAATTAATTTTCCAGGCACTCCCGGGTGGCCAGAAAAATAATTTCACACTTCAAGTGACAGATCACGAAGAAGAAAAATTCAAACCTTTAAAGCTTCCTCCACTACTGCTGAGATTGCTATCGAAGCATCTATGAGTTTGAGAAAGGAGGGAGATACTGCAGCAGCTAAGCTAGTTACGGAAATAACAACAAGGACACCTATTCGGGCGAAGAGAGTTCTTTTCAAGTGGAGGAAATTGAAAATGTCCAAACTGAGATGACATTTGAGGAGGCACTGTCATTGATAAGTCATTGTCAATTTTCTCTGAGTTGACTAAGAGTCAACATAGATCTCTCCGTAGCACAGCTCTGAGCCATGGCCACGAATTATATCCCAGCTATGACAGGATAGTGCAAGCAAAGATGGCGGCTTACTCTGAAGGAGTAACAAGAACTGAGACTGTGTACGAAGTCAACTTTCAAGCTCTTTTGAATCACACGGCATCGCGCATCCTGGCCTGAGTATCCACCACTCAAGTATTTAAAGATGCGATAAAATGCACATTAGTATGTAAGTTCGGCTTTGACGGAAGTTCGGGCCATTCTCAAAATAAACAACTGTGGCAAGAGCTCCCTGGTACCTCTATGTTTCGTTAATGTCGCTGCAGGTAAAGACTCAAGTTTTTCTAGTTTTCTCTTGGTTAGTTAGATTTATCTCGAACCTATTGATAAAGAATTTAACATGTCTCACTGGAACTTTTCATATCTAGGCTTATTAACTTAAGGTGAAATTATCTGGGAAAATCCTCGGCCGTCGTTTACATTTAAGGGACATGAAAGGTCGTACAGCTGATGTACATACAAACATATTCTTTTGGTTTGTTACGCTGCACTACCACATAAGATTTAAAAAACGTATATTACCATAGAGTAAAGATACATTATTATTAATATATGGTATTACATGTATCGTATCAGCTGGATTTTAAACAGTGGCAGGTGAGAAATAGTCAGAATTTAAGTTAAAACATTTATTATTTTGAAAAAGATATTCAGTAAATAATTCAAAAACATCCTGACAGGCACGTGGGAGTTTAAATTACCACCTTATTAGAAAAAGGCATGGGTGCAGAAATTATTAAGAGAAACGATGGGCTTAATTGTTGATGTTCCCCGGCCTGGCTCGGGTTATACTAATGATGGAATTACGGCTCGACATTTTTTCGATTATCAAATTGGCAGCAAGTCTCACAGGTAATGTTCCATTTCTCATTATCAGCGCAGTGGAAGCAGTGTTCGAATGTATTTCCCATGAATTGCGTCATACGAGCATTTTTCAAAACTCGATATGGAGTTGGTTCATTATATAAATAGCACCTGTATCGTAGTTAATTTAATTGTTTTAATTTTGCATTCTAGGAATTAACGACAATCTCAAAAATAGATTCTCAATTATCTTGAAAGCAATATCTAGCGGCCTACAACTCAACGATGTGGCATTAGCTCAGTATTGCCTGAGAACTGCCGAACTTCACGCGGATCTGTATCCCTGGTACAACATGCCTCCCACGGTGCACAAGGTCCTACTTCATGGAAGTGAGATTATAAAAGATGTGACACTTCCGTTAGGTGAGCTTTCGGAAGAGGCACTGGAGGACAGAAATAAACAACACTAGAAAATTCCGCGAGCGATTTACTAAGAAGCACTTCAGGGTGGCCACCAAAGAAGACTTTTTCAAGAGGCTATAACTTACATCCGATCCTTTACTTTCCTCCTCGATGCATTTAACGTCGAAGAAAATGAGAATTTCAAAAGAGTTGGAAGACTTACTGAAAGTGGACGAAAAAGAAAAAGAATTATTCGCTTCAAAGAGTAGTAGTGATGAACATTCGTCGGCTCCGTCATGTCACAAAACGACCATTTTCGCACCAGAATCCTGGGGTTTCAGGATGGGGGAGGAGGGAAGATATAATTATCCCAGCTGGTGTCTTTCTGAAAGGTTTATCTGTATGGCTCTCAGGAACACTGCTCACTTTTTCAAGGTTCGAACGCTTTGAATATAAGGCATGGTTCCCGAACGTTTCCAAAGAAAACTAACTTAGCTTCGATTACGCGTGCACTTACCTCAACTGAAAATCCTCCCGTGTCTTCATCATAGACTCCTTGGGGATCGGTGCCCACAAGTGCAGCTTGAAAAACGGTGAATGCTGAGCGTTAAAATCCATACCACTTCAATAACCTTTCCGCATCGCGGCAAATCCAGCTCCCGGCGCGCGGAGCCGAGCCCCGACGCGCGATCGAAAAATCAAATTTATTTCCGGCGTCGCAAACGTATTTCAAAGTTAACTGCATATAAACCTTAAGAAGTCTTCAAATAGTGCTCTGATGTAAGACACTTTGCGTGACTTTGCCAAAAACACATTTGAATCTCCTACATAATGTAAAATTTGGTCTAAAAACAGCGTCCGCCATTTTGTAACGGCACAGCAAGATTGTATCGAAGCTATTCTTTAAAGCTAAGGAATTGTAAAGCAAAAGTACCATGCTAACACATAATATCGTTTTTTATTCCATAAAAATCCTCCTTAAACTTCACCATCAACTTAATTCGGAAGATTTTCCGAGAAAACTGAAGACGGGCATTTTTCTGGAAATTTGCTAATGTTTGAGCCTTTGTATCTCAGAAAAAGGTACGAACTAAGCCAAATAAAGTCCTATTTCAGATACATTAATGAATTTTGACTTTTCATGCGAAGTTTCAAGTTCATATCTAAAAGAACGCCATTTTGGAATTTTGGCCAGCTTTTTCCGATTTCCGACCACTGAGCGTCGGTCTGAAAGTGATTCCCATCCCAGTTGTTGCAACACTAACGAAATCATCATAACGGCCTTTGACGTTTCTTGCCGATCTTCTCTGCAGGCGTTCTAACCCGGTTTTTAAGCCTGCCTCATAAGGATCCCAAATACTAGCAGCGTATTCCAAGTGGGGTCTAACAAGGGAGAAGTAGCTCATTTCACGAACTTTATCGTCGCACTTACCAAGTACTCTTTTAACGGAGTATACCAAGAAAGGATAACATAGGTACCATTGTGTACAGTTACATAGTAAATGTAAAAACAGATATACAGTTCTAATGCCTAATACTGTAGGCAGTACAGGATGCACTAAAAAGGGTGCGGCTTAAATTCGCATATTAACTTTTTCCCCTATTTGAGTCCCCAAAAACGGTATGCGGCTTATATTCGAGTGCGGGTTAAATTCGGAGAAATATGGAAGATTGGATTCGGAGTGATACTCGCAAGAAACACGTGGATAATGAAACGTACAGACGCAAAAAAGAAATTTTCCAGGAGAAACAGAATGGGCCTGCTACGAGGAAAATTTCTAATGCCGAATCCATCGCCGAAGGAAGTAAAACACGCATCGAAAAGGAACAGGTTGCTCGTGATTTTACAAATACACTATTGCAAGCAAACATTCCCTTGGAGAAAGCTGATGACTCAAAGCTCAAGCAATTCCTGAACGAATACATGGAAGGTAGGTGTAAACATGGTGTAACCATTTATATGCTATAATAATCATCAATGGTGTATATATATATATATGTCAGTAACTTTCACACAAGCTATACACGTGAATCTCAATCTTTATTTGGCTGTAGACCTTTTTTTATTTTTAAAATTAAATTAGAAATAGTGGTTTTCTGTTATTCGGAAATATACCAATAGAAAGAAAATAAAATAAATATTCTTACTTTTTCAATCTGATTTTGTATTCCTGTCGAAATACCAACATTTTTGCTAAAACAAGGATTTTTTGCTATATTTTAGTGTTTTTGAGGCATCGCCCCCGTAACAAGCAGTCGAGATTCCGTGTTTGACGTTGTGTAGGGTAGGCCTAACTTCTTTATTGGATCTCAAATATACCATTATACTGTTTGTTCACATTGGTATGAAGTCTTTATTGAAAATATATAAAAAAAAACTTTCCTTTTAGAGTCCATTTTCCCGAAATTAAACACAGCTGTTACCTTTTTACAATGATTTTATTTACCGTATATGTCATTTTTAAACACAGCTTGTGATGATTTTATTTACCATTATTCGGTGTCCCTACCTATACGTAAACGATAGGGTGATTTGAATACATATCTGAATTTATCAATAAATGGCACAATAAAGTTTAAAACTGTGACTCCAATTTGAGCTTAAGGTCGGATTTCTAATGTAATGATGAGATAAAGAAACGAAAATTTCACTTTTATTTCAATGTTTGGTCACATAAGTATCCATTTCAGTCTTTCAGCAGTTTAATTTGCCCATTTATTTCTATTAAATCCATGTTCAGAACCCAACAATTCCTTTATTATTGCTTAAAAATCACCAGGCTCAATTTTACTACAGTAATGACGTAGGACTCTGCTTAAAATGCAAGGTATTATATTTGCAAAAGCATGGCATGATACCAATGGTCAACAAAATTGATTAGGTAAAAATTATGCAACATCTACGGCATGAAAGAAGTGATGGTTGACAAGGCGTTCTAGGATAGCTGTATATTTTTCTTCAGCTAAAAACTTAGTTTTTCGAAGACATTCGCATAGCTGTGCAAAATTCCGCATGAGCCAAAACATTTTCTTTTCTTTTGGCAATAGCTTCTAGTTTATTACACCCATTTTTTATGAAACACCATTTTTCCCCAACAAATTTGTCGGAAAAAAAACTTTCTGAGAAGATCAGAACAAAATCTGAAAGAAATTGTCAAGAAACGATACAAATTGTCAAAATAATTCTCAAAAAAAAATAATCCAGCACTAAGAATAGATCCTGTTATCCCTTCGGTATTTGGGACGACGACATTAACCTCTACGCCATCCTAAACTGTCAGAAAATGAGCGTTCTCATGAATTTAGATTCGGCATGCTAAGCGGGGTCCCGGAAAGAAGAATCTGACTGTACGCGACGCGAGTTTGCTCTTTTTCCCCCATGCTAAAAGTGCCCAGCGGGCCAAAAGAAGTTTACACTTCAATAAAAATATTCATACCGCCGGCACACGAGAGACTCTTAGGAAAGGTACGGACATCAAGGTGAGCCACATCCGTCCTTTCCACTCGCTGTTAGTCATCATAGGCCGAAAAAAGGCTCCACTAAAAATATGGTCACTTGAGCCATGACTCCCGCCACCGTCGTATGATCCTGTGCCCTCGAAACATGTCGATGGTTGAATGCTCCATTCCAATCACATGGCTTTCCCTTTTCCTGCTGGGCTCCGTGCTCCGAAGAACTGCTCAGCGAAGGTGTGGATCACCTCATACGCCCTCCTGCATGCGAACCCTCTCCCCTCCCCTCTTATCGCCCCCTCCTATCCCCCATGAGAACAACGCCCACCCTCCAGGGCAACGATCGCCTTCCTTAAACCCCCAACCCCTACATTGCGAGTCGTCATCGGCGAAAATATTAAAGATTATTCAGGTAATTATCGGTAAAGGTAAATTTGGAATGAGATGTAATGAGAAATAGATGGCGCTTGTCTCTAAATAAATGAAGCAAATTTATGTCTGTTGTCAACTACTCTCTTCCTGTTAATCCTCACTGGTGTCATCATCCTCATCATTGACTTGGAGGGATACTGCCTCCGCTGGGAGGAAGGCTGACAGCCCAAAGACTTCATTCTTCTGGGTGGATTACTAGTAGCATGGGTTATAGAAAGGCTTGCAAGCGTATTGAATTTTACTTGACTAGGGCATCGATTTATTGATTTTAAAAAAATCTAGGTGCCCCAGTTAAAAGAACGAAGATTTAAATCGTATCTGATTTCACTATATTGTGCCCTTTGTGTCTTCTTACATGAATGTCGAAATTTAAGTTTCAAGTAGGAGTGTACTTTCCTTGTCACATTCGGGCGGTCTTTAAAGTGAAAACATTTGCTCCTTCGAACACCTTTAGGTGCTTTATTCCATGGCACTTCCGACAATGTCTAATTAATTATCATTGGATGTATTGGCAGTGCTTTTTAAAGTCATTTCATTATTGCAAACACTCCATCCGACCTGTTAAATCTCTTGTTTTCGTGCCCTGGAGAAAAAATTCACTATTTACTGGATACTCAGTAAAGTAGCTCCCTGTATCTATTAACATACCTGCGTTTTAAAATGTTAAACATCAAGAATTAAAACAGTCAAAGAAAACATAGTACGCAGGATGTAACTGACTGCAACTGAATACCATTCTCGGTTTTGGCTTGACAAGCCCATGGTCGCGGGATTTAATCCCGTCTCGCGCACGCATTTTGTGTTGTGGAACGTAAATCGAAAGGTGACAAGTGTGTCTGAAAAGTGTGTGTGAGAAGTGGGTCTATCACTCTGAGCATTGAAAAATGATCCTAATCACTAGTGTGACGTAGTTGGGGGGAAATATATATTTTGCCAACAAACGAAGAACCGCTAAATCTCTCCGTAGAAAAATGAGCTTCTTTCCTGATGGAATATTATTCCTAGGTGTCGGCAACGACGAGGGAAATTCAAACACAGTAAGGTCGTCGAAATCATTGACGGATTACGGGCCGCTTGCATGCTTTTGAGTGTTATTCGCACTGGCCTCAAAACTGAGGCATATTAGATATGCCTTGCATGCATTTGAAACGTTTCATTGAACTCTCTCGCTCTCGCAAATGTTTCCTCTGCATTCTTTCCATTCCCTTCCTTACTCCTCTAAGCCACGCTCTTCCTCTCGCACTCTGTCAAGGTCCTGGTATTCAACCGTTGACCATTGCTCTCACTGTAACCTGCGATCCTTGACAAGACACCACCAATAAAGAGGGTTTCCTTTTTTGATCGTGAAAACAAGGTTGGATCAATGCATTTTTCAAGGATGGAGGTAGAATTTCAATGATTACGCAACTTAATAAGCCGTGAATGCGCAAATACTAATGAGTTAATAACTACGCATAAATAGCCAAAAACAGAAAGTAAGAATAATATTTTAGCTGTCTTAACACCGATTGCTTTTTTTGAATTGTTGATTTTTTATGCTCTTAAGTAGAGAACGTATCCGCTTTAAATAATTTTACTTGGGGTATCATGCATTCCAGCAGCCATAAAAAAGTTTAGTTAAAGATATTTACTGAAGATGGAAGCTAATTTTTTTACAAAATCATTAATTTTAACTGGAAGCAAAGAGAGTAAATATTTATATTCACCATTTCTCGACCAATAACTCGCAAAAGTTTTGTAATAGATTCGGGTTCAGTGAGTTCAACGCTTCTTAAGTTTTATCATCGATAAAGGCTACGATACTGAAATATTATTAGTTTATATCCAGATTCGAATGAGTAATATCTAACGCCACCGTTAAATTAGGTAGTTTCGTTTATTGTTTTTCTTGCCGGTCTGGAATTTCTCAAACTGGCTTCATGGAGGCGGTTTTTCATTGTGCGGGTGCTGTAATTTAAGTTTTATATCCTCTTCATCACAGCCACCCCGCCAACAGTAAGAGAATTGCCATTAGGGTGTTCACGAGTGCTGCTGTCATCATTTGGAGACGTGCATTTTGGTCTCCGCTTCTTTGTCGTGTTGCCATCGTCTTATCTCCCTCCCTGGAGCTTTTAAGCCAGCAATGTACTGTGCATCAGTTTAAATTCATATCCCTAGTTATCTGATTGACAGTTGAGCATGTCTTAAATACCCCATCGATGTATTCCCTCCCTACTGGACTTCATGGAATATTGAGAATATCCATGGAAATTCTCACAGAGAAATAATTAAGGTTCCTGCAAATGCAATTCCATTCAAATTCGCATTCTATCTAACCTACCGGTGAACTGCCATGAGTGTCTTTGAGAGAAGATGCCTTTTGCCTTACCTGCGGAGTTGTGCATAAGAAAAATTATTCATTATTTCATGGTTTCGGTTGATGCATACGTGAGAGTTAAATAGAACGTTTCAAATGCATACAAGGTAGTCTAATGTGCTTCCGTTCTCGTGGCCGGCACGAAACGCGCTCGGAGCAGACTTGCGAACGGGAGTTTGCGAACATTACTTTAGCGCGTTTGAATTTCCATCGTTGTGACCGAGACTTAAAATTATTGAGTCATCAGAAAGGAAAGATAAATTTCCTGAGAGCGATTGTAGCGGTGCTCAGTTTGTTGGGAGAGTTTACTCCCCCATAATACCTAGATGTAAATTTGTAGGTCACCTTAAAGTTTTCAAGTCACCCTTGTAAACGAACAGCCGCGCAAGCGCTGCGTACTTACTCTCAGCGTAGTATGTAGATGTATATAATTTAACTTGGTAGATACTTTTGCAATTTGCGGTTTTGGAAGAAAAGGTAATACAAAGCAGAAAACTGTTATTGTGAATTTATCGGAGCACTTACCATGGCCCACCACAATAAGTGTCAGGTAATCGAAAAAGTTGAAGCAAAGACAATGAAAGTGTTATATGTTAATATTCCCTGGGTAATTTATTTTTAATGCTCAGACATGATGTTAGGAATCAGTTAATCATCATCAACAGTTGTTCTGCCGACTAGTAGATTCCATCCACCTTCGTTGTCTCCATTCACTTCTGTCCCCCGCCTGTTCCTTGGTCTCCTTGTATCCTCCTCTCTCAACCTTATCTATCTGTTTCAGCCTCCTCATTCCTTTCCACTTCTCCCACTCCACCCATCCTTTAACTGCAATTAGTATCCCCTTTCCTCTCAATACATGCCCGATCTATTGTTTGTGTCTATTCCGAATAGTTTTTAGGAGTTCTCCAACCTCTCCAATCCAAATCAGCCACTCTTCATTCCTTATTTTGTCTGTCCATCGTATCTTCTTTAATCTCTTCCACGTCCACATTTCAAGGGCCACAGCCTTATGCTTCTCTCTTTTTCCAAAGCCTATGTTTTACAGCCATACATCATGAGACTCCATACACAGCACTTGACTAGTCTATTCCTCAACTCCTGTCGCAAGTTGCTGCATAATATACTTTTCTTCTACTGAAGGGCTTTTTTGTCATGGGTATTCTTGTTTTAATCTCTTATTCACATTCTTAGTTCTCAGTTAGCATCCTCCCTATACAAGTGCACTTTAAACTTGTTCAATTCGTTGCCATTTTTCGGCCTATGATGACTGACAGCGAGTGGAAAGGACGGATGTTTCTCACCTTGATGTGCGTACCTTTCCTAAGAGTCACTCGTATGCCGGCGGTATGAATATTTTTATTTTTGTTACAGGAGGAAGCTATTGCCTTTGAGAGTTTTTCCGTCTTTGGAAATGGTTAAGTCCAACGTTCCAAATTAAGGACAATTAGACAGCTATCATGTCCCAGAAGAGATCCATTTTTCAAGCGCAAAGTGATCAAAGTTTTATTTGCGCGGATGAGTGCAAATTCCATCCACAGAAGTTAATACTGTTGAAGTAGTCAGTACTATGCAAATACCTTATACATGAGTCAATAGAGTTCATCACAATAATCTCATACCCAGGTTATTTTGCATGTCTATGAAAAGCGTAACTGAGTGACTGAATATCCCTAGGTCTGAAAAATATGTGATCCTGGCCTTTCATTTTGTCACAAGTATTGGGATGTGATAACATTTTCCGAAATCTCCGATTATTAGCTCAAAGAGCATCCAAGACATTTCCTCGGGCATCAAATCGAAAAAACCAACGGGTCTTCACCATTTGCATCAACGCTTTCCGAAGACGCTTCACGACAGCTTAACACCAAAATAAAAGATTCTGCAACTGTTGCTCACCTGCAAAATCCAAGCTGCGATGAGTGGTGATTCAGACCGAAGGTGGCCGAAGTCAGCCGAAGTGGTACGAGGACGGGAACTGGGCCTCTCCGCGACTAGACGGAGGTTCACAACGAACGTTATTTTTGCGTTTTGATCGAACTACTAGATGCGGCCTCGAAAGGTACCGTTGGAATGGTTAAGGAAAGCAAGCTTGAATGGTGCACGCCAACCAAATAATGTTGCACTAACGTAAAACTAACGTTAATGTGCTGATTGGGTATTATATTTGGCGGACCATGTATGACATTGCATGGCCTAGTTACTCGGGTGTTGAAAATTGGAGGTAGTAAACTAAAATATGGAAATTGATATAGTGAAAGAATATATTTATACATATTTGCGACCTTAGTTAACTGTAAATTTAGGTGAGAAATCGTGTGACTACTCTTGAGCATCCCCTGGATTTTCATTCCCAGACGCCTACGTAAGGAACCAGATGATGAGTTGGTCCATGGATGCCGTAAGTAAAGAGTTACATTCACGTTTTTCAACGGCGTTATTTTAACGTTATCTCCAAATGATATCGTCCAAACGAGAGGAAATGGTTCTGATGGTTTGACACTGTAATGCATTCCAAATCTTGTTGGTTCAAACGTTATAATAGCGATAGTGTGCTGAGGGGTTTTTGTGGAAGAGACGTGAATGGAGGAAAAATAAATTCTTGCCGGGGTGGTGGGAAACAAGCCGAATAGTATCCACTTAAGATACGACGTTGCGTTAAGGATGTTGACATTATTAAATGCACTACCTCATTTGTTCTACCACAACTGAATTTAACCCTCCGTATTGTTTCACTGGTCAGTGTCAGGTCGACTTTGAAAGAAAGCAAGCTTGCCCCTTTTTTACATGGCTTTATTCCACAGATAAAATTCACCCGTTTGTATGACTTTTCTGCTTCAACGTTACTTTGCTTTTGAAAATGATATTACACTCTAAAGTTAGCATGTTAATAGTAAACTACTTCTGCATATTCAGTTATGTTCGTTAAAAAATAAAAAAAATCATTTCTATTTTAAAAAGGCAAAAGAAATGCTTACATATTTACATTTGAAAGTGAACAAATGCAAAAACTCTCGATAAGATGATTTATTAATTATCGCAAAGATAAAATATTCCCTTAATTGTCGCAAGAGCTAAAGCGCACAACGCCGGGTTAAACAAATTAACTGCTGCTGTGATTACTATTGCCCTTCTCTCAGCCATGAAATTTTAAACAGAGAAAATTTAAAGTTCGTACTTCAAATCCTCTTCAAGGATGATCATCGGATCATCTTTTGGGGGACCGAAATATCCATTCCGTTGAATATGAGTGTCAATTAAATACAATATGTTCTTGCCCCAAATGTGCAAAGAAAAATATAAAAATGAAGAAATCCTCAGCTCCATGTAGAGTGAGATACAATGGTGACATAAACTGGGTTCACCAAGTATTTTGACAGTATTGTTAACCTTTCAGACGGATTCTGGTGATATGCACACACGAAGAATGGAATCAGCAGTAGGAAACCATCTAGAATTCGAAATTTCAGCACTCACTAAAGCCAAATTCGCTGGACTTTTACCTCATTTATTTTCTTGGCATATTTTGAGTAAGTATATTTGGTCAGATATTATGATACTTTCGATACACGGACGACTTTTTTATACTCATGAAATTGAAAAACTATTATAATCATGAGAATCCGACGTTTTCGCAATGCTTCTTGTGAAAAACCGCCGGCAGAATGTATGTTCTACAGTTGGGACACGTTTCTTCGTCATAAACGAGTGACTCCTATTGTTAATTGTAAATTAGCCGTGGTCCCATCAAAACACAATGATTCCAGACTTTTCATATTAATTTCAAAATTCAAATAATCCACATTCACACATGATATAGCCACAGCGTTTCCACTTTCCGGAGCTTTATAGTCAACATACTCAGAATTTGGTTCAATGATAAGAACAATGTTCTCTTTAGTAGGAATCCCCGGAAAATTAACTTTGATCCTACGCTGAAGACGTTTCTTTCATCGAAACAGAGGGTTTTCACATTCATTTTGTTTAATTCTGTTTGAATCCCTATCTTGGAAAAGAGAACAGTTGGTTCCACGATCCTTGAAATCCAAAAATGATTGGTCAAAGAACTCACATTTCTTATTGACCAAAACCCTTTGAATATTCTTTTTATTGATTTTGCAGCAGATGGTCATGCCAAATTAATCTAGCAAAGTGGGAAGGGAAGGATGAAAAAAATGATGTCTTCTTCTAGAGAGATATTTTGAATATTTAGTGGGATAGAAAAATTTTGACTATTTTGTATCAAACCTGGAGAGGAACACAAATTATTCTGCATCAGCCTTAATCCTATTTTAAAAGGTTCCGCAGAACTAATCATATCACTTTCTTGAAGTAAATGCTATCGCCACATAGCAATCACCGCAGTTCTCGCGAATTTTGCGTGGGAAACTTTTTCAGTACATATTCATGACTATTCTCTTTGGGATCTGGAACAGGCAAGGACTGATAACCACACCTTTTTTCTATTTCTTCTTTACTACATTGATTCTCAGCTATCATTCAACTCAAAATAGATCAAGTTTCCTCATAAACTCAATATTGAAAATCAAATAAGAAAGTGCATTGAGCTCGACGACCCTGAAAGAAAAGAGAAAAGGCATATCATTGGATGAAAACAAATATCATGCCTACCCTACGCTAGGGAACTTCAGAGTAAATAGTCAACAGTAGTCATTGAAAGAGGAATTAAGTTAAGTCTCCATTAATAGTAGCAACAAAGCTGACACTTAAAGCTATTTCTTTGAAAGCGTATAAACGTAGGACGCTACCAAGCATGACTCATATATATATCCTTATCATTAAGTAGTGAAACAAAATTTAAGTAGTATCCTGAGCAATAAAAACATCTCCGTAACCAGGCCTACGGAGAATGACAAAATGCGAAAACTATATTGGTTTGTTTTTCTGCAATATTCTGAACTAAAACGAAATGAAAAAGTGGGAGCAACGCGTCAATTTTAGGTTTCAAGCCAGCTTTTCAAAACTTTCCTCACATAAAATATACATATTTTTATTGCTATCATGCGATGTAAACGAAAATCAGAGAATTATATACATGATTTTCTAACAGGCGGATTAAAATAATTTTGGTTAAAATCGCAAAAATAAAAAATTATGCAATTGAAAGTGGAAAATATGGTAAAATTATTGAAATTTCTTACGTGAAATTTTATCAATCAAGCGGAAAATTTTACTTGCATACAGTTAAGTCAACGTAAAATAAAGTTTTACGTTGTAAAAGTGTATAAAAGTCAACGTAAAACTTATAGTTTGACGTTGACGTTTTTCAAGCCCACGTTGGCGCACGTTTTTAAGATAATTCTTTTAGTGTCCGCCTTGCGATGAGGACAGTAACAATTACTCTTTATATTTTCCATTATAAATAAAAAACAGTGATTTAGATACGAAAACGGATTAATCGGAAAGATGAGTTGGAAACGTGATTTTCTAAAAGATCGCAAAAAAGGTGGGATTGGATACATAACATTGAAAAAATGTGCATTGTATATTGATAAATAATGCGATAATGAAATATTGTCCGATGTTAAAAAAATTCTAAAATTACATTCATTCACAAGTGAAATATTTTTATTCAGATCCTAATACATATTTTTGTTGGGCTCACGTTGGCTACTTTAGCTAACTAATTATTTAATAGAAGTCTGCTGGCCAGTAGACTTATCATATACGTTCAATTACACGAATATGGCCCAACGACTTTCTTCGCATTCACACTTTCTTTGCCATTGACGTAGCTGCGTCACCTTGACGATTTAAGCCGCGCGAGAGTTGGGCTTCGCCACGCCGAAACAGTACCTGACAGTTTGTATTTCCGCAGTCAACCACGGCCTTATGAAAAGTGGATGAGTTAAGACGGGTGGTGAGTTTCGTCGGGACGACTGAGCGGTGGGCCTTAAAGTACCCCATTCGAACCTCGGTGCGGGTCTACACCCCTGGGGGCCATTCCCTCCCCGTATCTCCTCTTATCTCACCCTCCATCACTCTTTCTCAGTCTACAAAGTGCACTGTTCCCCTCCTACCTCTCTTCTTTTCCGATAAACAACCTTTTTGACCTCCTCACCTTACGCCCTCTGCATACGTGCAAAGCAGACCTTGCCTGAAAATGCCAAACCCCTACTACGACCCCCTCCCCCCCTCCTCTTTCTCGCCGTTTCATCGTATATAAGGTGAATCGTCGTCGTTAACAATTCTTTCTGTTCCGGGGCTCACTATGAAGAGGACGTGATAGATATTTAGGGCTGCGGTGTGTGAAATTCGTGAAATAGTGTGCGATCGGAAGTCAAGAGCTAGGAACAGCAGCGGCCATCCGGCGTTGAAGAGGTGAGTGTAACAAATGTTAAATATAGTGTGACAATGTTAAGCTAAGTGTGTGCCTTATGAATAGTTAATTGAAAGTCGCAGTATTCACGCGTGGAACATTATGATTCTATGCATGGTGACTTCAACGTGCGAAATTCGCAAAAAGACTCTTCATCAAGCACCACCATATTTTAAATTGTAACTTTCGTGTCATAGTTGAATACACTTGAATGATTTCATTTCTCTCTTTCAGAGGTAAACTGTTTCCACTGGCTGATTTCCAAGAAACCAATTACACTCATAACGAATGCAGGTTGTTACTAGTTTCCTTTGATTCTCGATTATTTCTTCCTGGGATTTCATTTCTGAACTCTCTCTACTTATCACGTGGGTCACCCAGTGCTTGGCTCCTTATACAGGACTGGCTCTCAGCGAAGGATCATCACTAACCTCACATTTAGTCACATATCTCGTCTTCTTTGGTGCTATTTTTAGCTCAACATTCCCTCTCAAAGTTTCCTAGTGTTTTTTTCTTGGCGTATGCATTCAGAGGAGTTCCTTTTGGTGCTGATCTTTCTTCCCTACTGTAATTAGGGAAGTTAAAATTTTAATGTACAAATTATTTTAAACCAAATGATGCCGATTCGTATTTTCCAGAGCTGTAAACTTACTGGTACCCTTGGTAACAGTAAGACATTGTCTTAGTGTTGCACCCTTGGCTGTTTGTTAATTTGCAGGGAAATCAAGGCTTCACAATCATCTTCAGTGAGTTTCACTCATTCAAATTCCTATAATCCCATAAGATTTCAGCCTAGGGTTTAAAAATCGAGCTGAAATATTCACACTTTCCTCGACTATACCAGTCCTCTGGATGTTTCTTCTGGGATGGTACTCGCAATCTCATCCCATGGTGTACAGGCTCATAATGTGGTCTTCGAGGTACCTGTTTAACTTAACTCTAATAGGAAGTCATTAAATGATTCGTATTATTATGCCTATGAGCCTAATATCTTCATTTGCCTATTTCCCCTAAATTTCCTTATTTAAAATATTCTGCTCCTTACATTCATCATCTCTTATTCGTGACCCGGTATCTTGTCCTATTCTTTCAACATCTCCATTCCTTCGCGACTCTTCACATGTCTCTTTTCAAACTTTTGTTGCCATGCCTAAAATAGGACTTAATGTTAATGTACATCCGTAAACGGATACTTACTTTAAAAATATAGTTCTCCTTGCGCCCCTTTCATTGCTGAGTTGCCACCATGTTGCTATAAGAATAACCACAAAAATTCTCAAATGTTAAAAACATTACGTGAAATTATCACTCATTGCCACCATTACTGCAGAAGGAGACGGCCTTTTCCTTAGAAGAAAGAAGATCCTTCGCTCCAGCATTGGTGTGTGAAGTATAACGAGGAAAGTGTTACTGTGATTTCTTTATAGTGCATGGCCATTCTAGTGATTGTGAATTGGTGCAAAGTGTTTGATATTCGTGTGCACCGAGGGATCGGCGATGGAAAGCTACGCAGTGCTGCCACCGGTGGACCTTGCTGTAAATACCCAGGTAGGGATTCGACTCCTCTCCATGCGCATGAAGTTGGATAGAGGCTCTTTCGCGCAATCTCCCATCTATCCATCTATTTTGCGCACACAGGTGAAGTGTGTAGGGTTCTGCGTTAGCTTCAGACAAGGCATCCTTCGCGGTAGGGCCACCGTCGTGGCTTAAGAGGCACTAGCTTCACTTAGAGAATTGGAGGGAGAAATTAAAGTGATTTTAGCCGATGAAATATAGGTAGGCAATTAGTGACTGGTTCCAATAAATTACCGAAACACACAATATACATAGGTACAGGTCATCGTTAACGTAACGAGGTATTATGTGCAAGTGGACTGCTTAATATTCCGTTACGTCAATGTAATAAAGTATCAAGCACTGAATAGCATTGCTTGATATTTTGTCACATTCGCGATGGTGTATGAAGAACGTGGAGTACTTCATATTCCGTCGTGCTGAAAATGTTCAAATTCTCTTTTCGTAAGTTTCAAAATTTTATCGAAATTCCATATAAATGTAAACTCCGCAATCACTTTTCTTTACTTTTTTCCGAAGGCAGTGTTTCCCTTGCTTGAAGGGCACTGCAACATGGCACAGTATGACGTCTCTCTCTGCAGAGATCTGTTGGGAGACCTGCATGAGTGGCGTGATGGACCGGCCATCGGCCTTCGTCTCCTCTTTGACGAATGCCGGAAGTGGGTTCCAGTGAGCTGGTTCGGTACCCCATAGGGTAGCGCCAGGAAACCCGAGCAAACTTTCTTTCTTACTTTTACAATATCTTCATACAATAATCGTACTAATAAGTAATTTCAATTTTTCACATCCTCTTTCCTCCTTGTAGAAATCCATCGTGATTAACACTCCTTATCTAACAAGACACGTATTTTAACGGATATCTCATTTAAGCAAGGACTCGTACGTGAACATGCTTAGACTGCAGTGAAAGTGTAAAACAATTGTGCTCTTCCTCAATGCTACAGATTTTCTTGATTGCACAAAGCTAATCAAAGCACATTTCTCTTATATTCCGGTATATATAAGCTATTCAAACCATTAATGTACTCAAATACTTGTCATATTGATGTCAAAATGCGTCAGTGTTATACGGAATGTCCTTAACCAATCAATGACTGATACTCGCTCGTGTTGTGTCACCGACAGAATTAATGCTTCCCCAAATAATTTAACACAAATTGCCGGTGCAAAGCTGCAGCAGAATTGGAGCTGAATATGCAGTTCATTTCTGTGTAGGACTTTTTAAAAAATAAAAACTAAATCCTAGCGAACTCTTAACTCCCAGCCAACTCCTATCGAGGTGAACTATCACATGCCTATCATACGTAAGGAATGCGGGATAGTGCTTCCCTGGACAAAACCTTTCGAAATAAAGCTTGTTTGGGCCCTCGAGCCGGAAAAGTGTTGCAGGATTGAAATTCATCAGGTGTACATCCCATTTATATTTAAATTCAACATCGTATTTCTGCGAAACACACTAAAATATTCTCGGAAAAATTCACGGAACGTTCCTATATCTCGGTAAATTTCTCGCTATTGCATATGACCGTAGAGGACAGGATCTGGAGGATCACATAGTTAGTATATTAAACGGTAACGCTCTAAGTAATATTCCTTTATATTACGAGATCTACGTGGTCATCATAATGATCTTCTATTATTCCCTGTGCCATTTCAGAAAACAGCTCTTTTAAACACTAGCTTCACAATCACTCTCCGACTCGAACCTTTCTGGCTTTTCTTTTTATCGTTAATCCAAGAGAAATCAGTTAAGATGGAGTTATAAGCCAAAGTGGCAATCATTTCGGAACAAATTTAATAGTATTATTTAAAATTTCCTCCGGATCCTCCAACGGTACGCTAAGTCTGGTGCTGTAACACAAGCCCAATACCAGTTTTCTAAATTTATAAACAATCAGAATGCTTTGTGTGCTCTGCCGATTGAAGAACAGTGCGAGAAATTAAGAATCTCTTTAAAAGTGAATGATGCTCCGTGAATGATTGATTTGTTTATTTTTGACCCTTTGTAAAATGTAACATGAAGTTTGATATCTTACGGGCATAACCGGAATTTTCCACTAAACATAAAACTTATTATAACTGATTTATGAGAACTAAATGTGTTCCTTGGGATCTAAACGAATCCATGACCGTATGCTGATGCGTAGACGACCGACTGCTTGCAATATCATGCCAGTTTTATTTCTCTAATTTATATCTGAACACGTTCCCAAAGGCAAAAAAACCACTATCAGCATTATTGCTGTTCACTTGCTCCGTCTTTGCATCTTCGTAAAAAAAAGCCGCGTAGGCTTTTCCTGCTCGTATAACTAAATTATAAGATGGCCTAGATTCTACAAGGTCATCAAATAATTTGGTGTTAACATTTTTCAATTTGTCACAGATAATTTTGTCTTTTTTTTTACTTTAACCTGTTGCTTGGATGTGCTTCTGCGTCTGTTACAACATTTTAATGAAACCATGAGTTTGGAAAATAAATATTTGTACTTGATTCGTCAGAAAAAAAACTACAGTAATTTCAAATTTATCACTCGCCTCTTCATATTACACAAATAATGCATCATGTGCCATTCGGAAGCATTGCCAACAGCCAAATTCTTGCTTTATTTTTTGAAGGACAAGTGCCATCTGTTTTCTTAATTACTCAAATTAATTTGCATTTACCGAAGGTTACCATTAGTAAAAACCTATGGTTTCCCTAGGTCTCGTCTCGCAATGTAGGAGTGGGTGCTTTCACGAAGGTAACCGCTGCGCTGGTGGGTGGGCGATGTTTTTAGAAGGAGGGGAGGCACATACGGCACGAAGTATGAATACATCACACCACACCTTCGCTGAAGCAGTTCTTCGGAAATTAGGACTAAATCGCAAAAAGGGAAAACTGCTATGTTGGAATGGAACATTCAACCGTCGTTCCAGTCCCGAGGGCACGGGAACCAGGGGTAGCGGGAATCGTGGGTCAAGTGTTCATATTTTTGGTGGAGCGATTTCTCGAGATACGACGGCTGACAGTTAACTGATGTTATTCAACTTAAAGTGCATATCATGCCTACGAATCGTTCGTATCCTTTCGGTATGAAGGTTTTTATATTTGATTGAGTTGAAGTTATTGCCTTAAGACTTTTTCCTTCGTTGGACGTTGTCAATATCGATTGTTCAAAATGAAGTAATATAAGACGGTAGGCAATCACTACTCAGGGAAGGATTATAATTTTTGAACTGCGAGGTGATCAAAGTTTTATGGAAAATAGTCCTGAACAACATCGGCATTACATTTTGTCGGGTAACAATAGTGATCTATATAAACAGGTAATGCAAACAGGCCTTGATGCAAAAAATTGCACGATTTGTCACATTCAGGGAAACTTACTGGTGCGGTTTCCTAATTCATAGGTCTATATTGTTTATAAATAACCGGGATGAGATTATTCATGAAGTCAATGAAAAGTGTTAAACCAACTTCACATCCAAAGATCTACGTTAGCAATATTTTACCCTAAAATACATCTGTAAGTGATGCAAGGTCCGTGAAATCTGATATAATTAATGAATTTTCATTGGTTTTTAATTAATTTTTGCAGCGGATAGTGCAATCTTATGAATTAGAAAGAGGATTGCTCGAAGTAAACATACTTTGAACTTAATCTCTTTCATGATATTATCGCTTAACACATTATTAATTTTGGAATCAAGGCATCTGTTAAAATATTAAACTGTCAGGATTTACAAAAGCACTTATCAGGGATTATCTCTTGAAAATGAATTTACGGATCGCTCTATTAAAATTTAAAATCAGCTTGTGTTAGATTCTTTGACGTGTTAATTGGCGCACTCGATGTCGTACACCGAAGTTATACACCCCGCTGAAGTTGGCCGAGAAATGAGATGGCTTGGTGCTGCGACTGGCTAACACACTTGAACGCCAATTGGGAGATCCGGGTTCGAATCCCGGTCAAGTCAAATGATTTCTTTAAGGCGAATTTCAGTCTTCGTTGAATAACCCGTGCACCCGTGAGCGTGACTGCGCACCACATCATTTATGTAAATGCAATGATTGGAAATACATCAGTTAGTCGTCCTAACGCAGGGGCCCTCAAACATTTTAATCCGTTGACCCCTTCATAGAATATTTGCCATCTTATCGACCCCCAGATGAAATATTTAACAAAAATATTAAATACTTTTTACATTGCTGATGCTAAAAAATAGGGCAACTCGCATAGCAGTTTAACGAAAGAATTAATAGTTCATATATCTTATAAAAGCCACCCATTAACATAACCCCGACCCGACATTATTCGACCCCCTTTCGACCCTCATGTATCAATCGACCCCTGGAGAACTCCTCAGTGACACCTTGAGGTCGATATCGACCACTTAGAAGACTCCGTGTACTAAAGCGACAATGTTGGGTTTATTCTCCGCGACTGTGGCATATCATGCACGACCACGCCTCCTGTGCTGCAATGTAGACGGGTGACGAGAATCTCTTGTTCGCATAAACCCCCGCTGAAGTTCACCTTGAATGAAGATGGCTTGGTGATGTGACTGAATAACACACCTGACCGGCGATTGAGAGATCAGTTCCAATCCTGGTCAAGTCAAATAATTTATTCATGAAGAATTTGTCTTCGGTATAAAACTCCACACCCGTGCGCGTGACTGCGTACCACGTCATTTGTAAACGCAATGAATGGAAAATTGTTTAATGGATGCTGAGATGTGCTGATATGTGCTAACATGGATCGTCTTAACACGGCACCTTAATAAGTGAGAAAACCATATTATATCTCAGCTCCACAAGGGATGGTTCAACCTTGTATGTAGCGAGTGATCTTGGTATGTATTTCATGGTTACAGAATGAATAGAGATATGCAAAGTACTTGCTGCGCCCGAATAGTACTCATAAGGCGTCATTTTAAATTAAAGATGGATATCTGTTGACTATTTACAATTAGCCCGTTGCTGTGACTTGGGTGAAAGAAATTCCAAAATCACATTATTTACAGCCCCGTGTGTACAGTTAGAGTATCAGGAACTTTATTTAAAACTTACAACGAAAAGCATAAAATACTTGGCTCTAGTTTCTCAACTCGTTAAAGTTATAGCCTATTGTGACATGAAGGCTACAAGATATATTTTTTCGCAAAACGAAAGTGTTGACACTCGGAACTATAACTGCGCTGTGTGAAAACGTGACGAGAAGAAAACTAGCTAAGATGAATCCTAATACTAACTTGATTATTGCTCATTCTCCACGGTTGCCGAATGTAACTTACGAATGTATCAATTACGTTCAATGTGAATTTACACGGCTTCTTATTTTTTTTCAGTGCGATCATCGAAGATATAGGAGGGGGAAGTGACTGGAGCAGTACTGCTGCACATGGAAAGAGACTGGGGGCAGGCGCAAAAGAGCAAGATTATTTGGTCGTGCGGTGGAAGGTAAATATTCTTTCGTCCATTTCTATTTTAGATATGCGCCTCGATCGAGGTATTAACGAGTCATTTTTCCCTGTCATTATGCAAACTTATTACCCCTCCTCGGTTAAACTCTAATATGTGGGGCAGAGACCAGGTAGTTGCAAGATGGGTAGGGTCCAAGCTCGCGAGGGTCCTAATCCCAAACCCTATCCCGAGCTCTGAGACCCAACGCCGGCATCTCTCCTCGACCCAACCAGCGGGAGGCTCCCTCGCCAAAACCAACCGTGCTCACTACAATTTAAACTTTAACAACTACGTCATATAACAACAAATTAATATTTTCATCGCACTCCCGATAATTATGGGAGTAGGTACATCTTTTAATCGTCGTTTTACGATGTAAATTAACAATTTTTTGAACATTACTAAAAACGTGGTCGTAAACAGCGGGAAATATGGCAACAACGCAGCGGTTCCCCCTCAAATTATCCCTTTCTTTTGAGTAGAGTAAGCTTGCAAAAGTTTTTGACGGGTGTAGTTTTTCAAGTTAACGTTATTGACATCAGTGAGCGTTGGGATTCGTAGTATTAATCTAGTTTTAAGACTCAGTGATGTAAATGTGCTAGGAAAGAAAATAAACTGACTATTTGCCAGTTTTTGTCAGCCTGTGTCGTTTTCTAATTAAGAGCCACAAAGATGTGTAAAAGGCTGCACTGTAAATCGATTGAATTCAAAAAAGTGATAGAAACAGCCTTATACATACAACTGGGCATGTTTTTTTCGTACAAGACATTCACTAAGACCTTAATCACATGCATCAACTTATTTTTTATGTTACTGCTGAAATAATCTTTTCCTTTAACTCTCCGTATGCCAGTATCAAGCCGAAATCCGAAGCCGAAGCCTAAACCACGAGGTGCTTGGTGGTTTTTCTTTCCGAAGTTCCCACTAGTATTACAAATATTTATATGAAATGTATTACTTTGTGCCCTAATGAAGGGGCCTGGGATCTCATGTTCCCTAGGTTCAAGTTGTTGCTATAGTATAAAAAACAGTTGCTGATTTTCACCATCTCATTGAGAGCACGGACGCTGATGTAGTAATAGGAACAGAAAGTTGGTTATCGAATGAAATTGCGGATACCGGCATAGTGATATTAGTGAAAACCATTGTTCTGACTATACATGGAATACTTTTCTTAGCATCACACGACTAGCCATAACTAGCGCAATACCAAGTAAATTTAAAAAGGTGAATACTGAACCTAGGTGGTATAATGCGGACGTCCGGAAATCTCTCAAGCGACAACGAATCTGGCACGCAGAAATGAAGACCGCACGTCAGGTTCTCCCCGAACAGGAGTATAAGAATTTATTCGTAAAATACAAGAAAGCGAAAACTGCAGCCAAGGCGGCCTTTCAAAAAGCATTAACGGAATTCAAAAATAGAATATTGGGCAAATATTTAGAGAATAAACCAAAGGTATTTTGGTCGTACACACCAAAGGCTGCAAATCATTAGTAGCATCACTAAGATCAACCTAGGAGAAAGAGCGAACAACAAATTAGATAAAGCAAATATCCTCAACGCCTTTTTTCAAAGCGTCTATACAACATGCTCTCCAAATAACACCGCTGCAATGCCTAGGCTATATAAGCACTCAATGCAGTCTATTAATATCACTAGTCGTGGAATAGAAAGTCATCTGAAATCCATTAATTTAAAAAAATATAACCCGGTCCCTATCAAATTCCCGCCCGAGTTTACAAAGAATTAGCATCAGAAATAGCATCTGCATCTACAAAATACCCTGCAAGCCACCTCAGGCGTGTGCCAGGGGGTTAGTATTCACCAACATGCATTACACTATACGCTAAAGTATGTGTAACGACGACTAATTATGCATTAGCATAAATCGCTAATGATTGTCACGAGGCGAAGCCTCACAAGCATGCACTACTACACCACAGATTATATCACAATGGAGAGGGACCATTAATATAAATGTATTTTCCAACTACACAAATGGACAGAGACTCAATATTTATGTAGAAAACATGCACGGTGTGCTGTTAGTACTAGTTAACAGACAAGGATTCAAGTATTAGGGAGTACTACTACTACTAAGAGCTGCACTACCTATCGACAAACCTAGATAAAAGTCTCATTGGCCGCTGTTATGGTCCCTTATCGCTCGTGGGAAAAATGACATTTTAAATCTGTCCGTTCTGCAGTCTAGTTCTCTAATTTACTTCTCATGATCTGATCTACCGTAGTATGTCAGATTTCATAAAATATTATCAACGTCGTCAGAGAATAGACCGGTTTGGAACTTACATAACAGTTTGAGTCAAAATTTTCGCCTCGTGACAAGCATTAGCGATTTATGCTAATGCATAATTAGTCGTAGTTACACTAACTTTAGGGTATAGTGTAATGCATAATGGTGAATACTCACCCCCTGCCACACACGCCTGAGGTGGCTTGTAGGGTATTTTGTAGATGGAGATAAAGCTGTAAGACTATGGAATTCCCTCCCTCAATATACTCGTCAAGCATCGTCCATAAATTCATTCCAGTCTAAATAATTTCAGTATCTCTACTCATGCTCAAATTGATAACCCTGATATTGTTACATGTTATATTTCTTTTCATATTTTTATTGATATATAATGTAATTTTAGAGAAAGGCTATGTTCATTTAATCAAATATGTATTTTCGTTTTTATTTTGTTGGTGATATCATTTATTTTATATCAAGGCCAAATCAATAGATCAACAAATGCAATGTTATTTAGTAATTTTCTCACTTTTTTGTATTGTTCCACTTGAACTTAAGGGACATGAGATCCCAGGGCCCTTCATTAGCGCACAAAGTAATACATTTTGTATAAATCTTTGTAATACTAGTGAGAACTTCGGAAAGAAAAACCACCTAGCAACTAATGGTTTCGACTTCGGATTTTGGCTTGTTACTGGCATACGGAGAGTTAAAGGAAAACATAAGTTCAGCAGTAACATTAAAAATATTTTGATGCATGTGATGAAGGGCTAGGTGCATGTCTTATGCGAAAAAAACAGCCCAGTCGTATTTATAAGGCAGTTTCTATCACTAATTTTACGAAGTTGTGGGTACATATACATCCACATACGAAAATCTAGTAAACGACATCTAGCAATATCATTTATTCATACGCGATGCGGAAGTAAGTAAATGAACATCTTCAGCCGAGTAAGGCCTGAAGAAGCTCTAAACGTTTCCATGACTGCAATAGTTTATCGCTTGGTGTTTCAATAGTTGAGCCTTGACTTGTGATGTGAATTCAATCGATTTACAGTGCAGTCTTTTACACAGATTTGTGGCTCGCGTTATATCTGAATTAGAAAGCGACACAGGTTGACGCAAATAGGCAGTTTATTTCTTTTCTGAGCACATTCACAGCACAGTGTATTAAAACTAGATTAATACTAGGAATAACGGTAATGGTAAAAGCTACACCCGTTAAAAACCTCTGCAAGCTTACTCAACTTAAAAGAAAGGGAAAATCTGAGGGGGACCGCTGCGTTGTTGCCATATTTTCCGCTGCTCATTACCACGTTTTTAGCTATGTTCGTAAAATTGTTAATTTTCATCGTAGAACGACGATTAAAAGATGTACTTACTCGTACAATTATCGGGAGTACGATGAAAATATTAATTTGTTGTCATATGACGTAGTTGTTAAAGTTTAAATTGTAGTGAGCACGGTTGGTTTTGGCGAGGGAGCCTCCCGCTGGTTGGGTCGAGGAGAGATGCCGGCGTTGGGTCTCAGAGCTCGGGAAAGGGTTGGGGATTAGTACCCTCGCGAGCTCGGGCCCCACCCATCTTGCGACTACATGGTCTCGGCCCCACATATTCGAGTTTAACTCCCTCCTCAAATACTTCGTGTGCGTTTTTCAATAATGCTACGGCATCGTCTAACTCGCACAATCTTAGAATCGACGATTATTTCCTAAAAATCTTTTTCCTTTTTATAATACTCACTACTCATAAGAAGCAGAATTTAAGATTACGGAGTTTTCATTTAAAGCAATAAGGTTTCGCCAAAACTTCACTACTGTAGCCTTAGTGAAATTAAATGTTAATTTAACGCTGGTCCTGGTGGCGGCGGGGTAATATCCTCTCCTGATAATAGGGTCTTGGGTTTGAGCCCCGCCTGGATCGGTTTTTCGCCTAACCAGGGCATAGGTGTTTCTGTTGAACAGGGAATGGGTGCTGCAAGCTTTGGTGGTTCGGCTCCTGCGAAACCTGACAGGCTTATTGGGATCGCAGGGGCATGCGGATCACCAGAATTGTCAGAATGCAAAAAAATTATTACTATGCACTATGAATTAAATGTGAGTTAAGTGCTTCGTATGCTATGGGAAAATTTGCGAATTACATTTACTTGAGGTTTCATATTTCGAGGTCTTATCTCCTCTAGCGGACCTTCCCTTTAATTTCCACTTTTGTATGTCCCTCACAAGTAAATGTCGTCTTGAGGCTTGGCCTACTCATCTCAAATTTGTCTGCCTAAAAGTGCTTCTAGAGATGATCGGTATTTGCATGACCTTTCTTCCTGCTTTCCAAGTGTCCATATCTGCAAGCCATAATGCAATACACTTGACACAGTTTTGCAAGTATACATCTACCATCCTAATTATTAATTTTATTTAACAGAGTAAAACTGCTGTTTTTTTCTTTTCTACTATTCATTTTTGGTCCTTTATTACTAAATACACAATTTCTCATTTCTTTTCTCATGATTTAGCCCAAATGGCCCAAGAAAGAGAAAATAGAGATTTTAGGGATGTAATTAAGGAATAGATGGGACCTGATTTACGTAGTAGGAGGGGGGGGAGGGATGAAAGGAGATCCCCCAGTATATTTGAAACTCTAAATTCGGTGTCATTTCGGAACTACGTGCGTCCAAAGTTGGCCAAAACCAGTTTCCTAAATCTAAAAGTCAATATGAGATTTTTATAGAATTGATGGCATAGGATACTAATAGGTAATTTATAGACAACTAATATTAGCCTTGGTAAGTATAATTTTATTAATTTAATGTTTTGACTTGTTAATAAAACTCAATGAGATAATTAAATATTAAATTATTTCTTGTTCATAGAAGAGAACTTTTTTAAAATGTACATTTAGAGCCACTACATACATCGTACATTGTTAGTTTGTAACTAAAATAAAAATCAAATGCTGCCTTTTATACAAATATCAAAAACAAAGAAGTGCCCTACGACCCATAGAGCGCGTTAGAAATTTATTTTTAAAAATTCAAATCCGCTTAGTGTAAAACAATTAGAAAGATACCCAACGGTATTAAGTAGTCAAAGAAATATTTTCAAAAGACAATTCTTGTCAATAAATGAGCTTTTTTGGTTAATTAAAATGGGATATACACTGTAGCGTTCTCGAAGCGACCGCAGCGGGAGTGGTAGTGTAGATAGCCGGACGAGAGACTCGCGTGAGACACGAATTTCATGAAATGTCTATATTCGATGCCTTAAATACTGCACTTAACATCCATTCCTATTTTATTTCTCGTCTCTATCCATTGTCATGCATCACAATGTACCCATGTCCTTGTAAAACTTAAACATTTTTAGTTTAGTGAAGCAATTCATGGAACGAACAAGGAGCAAGTAGCATGTCGACTTGTTAATATTTAAGAAAAAATCTCCAGCCTTTTTACTCGGTTAATATTAGTTCACACTGTCTGATTGTCTGTGAACGTAAAAACCCATTGAAGTCAAAGGTGTGGTATTCGATTCCCTGCGGGGGGGAATTATTTTATTCTTTTTTTCATAGCAGTTAACACTTCCGTGTTCACAAATGTTGTTTTCATCTTCGCATTACCCACTAAACATTGTTTTGCAATATTATACTAGCTAATTATTCATTTAAGACGGCGATCAAAGCTAGCCCTTGGACGTAGTGGGAGCTGGAACGTGGTGAGCCAACAACTTGTGATTTTCGCTATTGAATGTTCAACAATAAATAGAAATGTCATTACGAATAAATAATGTTCCTATTGGTTTTAGATTGTCGGGATAATTTGACATATCAGTGAAGATATAATGATTTCCTTTCACTAATTAAATTTATTAGCAGTGTGATAGTACAATATGTTAATGGTAAAGATACCATAAAACTGTGAAAAAATATAATAAAATACACTGAGAATACGAGACACTGAAACGTGACGTAGGGCATTTGAAATAAATGCGAGTGTAATAAAAACTTTGTTTGTAGGAGGTTATATTATTCATTAATATTTGCTCAAGGACAATAGGGTAGTTTCCTTCATCAAAGAAAACAGAATTCATTTATTGCGACAGGTGACCCAGCATAAACGTATTCATTACACGCAAATTATTTGGATTAAAAAGTCTTAGTTTACAAGTAAATTGAATGTTAATTTTAAGTTCATTTGAAAAGGCTCGGAAATGGCGGAACAGCGGCAGCTCTTATGATGACGTAACAGGTAGATAGTCAACATTGCGAGGTATATGGAATTGTCATCGACTGTTCCTAATATAGTATTTCAGAGTCCCTAAAATCTGGTGAACATGTATTAATATACCTCGATTAAAATGCTCAAATTTCGGAGAGTCTCCTCCGTTGAGCATGCCATTAAAAGAAGTTTTCTAGGCTCCTACGCTACCTGCTAGTACAGAGCTACCGCGAAGGAGTTCTTCGCGGCAAGCGTCGCATGCGCAGTGAAATGAATAACGAAACCGCGTACCTGTGACTTCGCGTTCTGTGGTGTTCCGGCCTAGATGTTTACGTTTTGATCACTATCGTTTTGACAAACATTTCCTTTATCTCATCTTCTATTCCTTTCATCATCAGTTCCTTTTGCTGATATACAAAGCCACAATGTTTCATGAGAAGAAGTTCAATGGCTTTACAAACTGGTTTTGTACGGACAATCTACCGTAAGTGGATGTGGCCATGGTGGTGGAGTTCTTTAGAGAAGATGTTCGGTTTAGTGCAGGTGAAATCAGAGGAGTAAAGCAAGGTACTACTCTCTTCTGACAGCTTATAACCACAAAATTCTCCTCTTCTCGATTAGTGGAACCGCGACGTAAGCTTTCTTGCTATCGCTAAATGTTGTGTGACACTGCGGCACAAAACAATTGTTATAAAGCTATGTTCTCGGAGGCATGTTACTGGTACTCCTTGGAGAATATGATGCTGATCAGCTGATGCAGTGAATCACGAGTTCCCATCAATGGTCTGTGATCACGGTGAGGGGTGATCAACGCATTTTAGTTGTTTTAGTATTTGCTCATACACAGTTTGCTTCGAGATTTTGCCATCCATTATGCTATTGATGGTAAGCCTTTTTTGCTAATTTCATGTTCTGGCAATGACACCTCGACAAAGTGGATGAATTAAATTAATGTGTAATCGTATCATAGCTGCGGCGCAGCACCTGCTCTCCGTATATAGTTATTAAGTGACGATTTCGTGCTTGCTTGCCGGAAATATTTCAAAATGAATACGAACAAAATGGTTTATTTCATGCTTTTCATACTAACTTTACCTTAAAAATAGGAGCTAGCACCATTAATTTGAGAATATATTATACTATACGATTTTCATTCCCCATACCGTAACCATAAATGTTTCATTATTTTGATGAGGTTTCTCTATGCGACTAGAGCAGCTGAATTAATAAATAAAGCTCATTTCCATTTTACACAAAGTTTACTTTTGCAAATAGTTTTTTTCCCGTCAGTAAATTTATTATTATTACTAAAGCTTTCTCGGCGGACGTCGTCTGCAGATAAGCAGCGGCGGCGAACCACCTAGCGGCAGATTGCGGTAGTTGCGTACGTACCTGTGACGTCACACGTAGGATTAACCAGCATGCAATAGTTTGCCGTCGCGTTTTCGCGCCGTTGAATTTTTTCACTTTTTAATTAATAAGGAAAAATACTTAACGCCATTTAAAAATCGAACGGCTTCAAACACGTACTCCAGGGGTTATAAACTTCAGATCTAGGCAATAAAAAAAAATAGGAAACCACCCTATTGTATTAGAAAGGACATCACAAGCACAAAGTGCATTGATCTAGTCTTGGAAAATCTCCTATCTAACTAATACCATACAATAGCAATGAGGTAAATTGAGTTCAAATCCAGTCCCCTTGCCAACTTTTTACCCAAAACCAGACTTAACTCATCAGAAGTGCTTCAAACCTAAAACCACCAAGATATTATGTTTCATTGAAGTAGATTGAGCAGTTTGAGAGTTGTCTCATTGTGTGTATGTAATTATTTCTTCAATAGATAGTTTTTTTTCAGAGGTACAACTGACTAAAGCATCCAACAAAAATTTCAGTTATGAATTACTCTTTCTTTGATTTATAAATCCAGCCACTTAGAATATATTCTTCATTAAATTCATAATTTCCTCACACTACCAAACATTTGAACAGCTGTTGACATAAACTTCTGGCATCTCAAGCCATCTACTGCACCAGTGCCAATAGGGCGTGCTTACGACATGTGGTTAGATGTTCCACTGAAGGGGAGCAAGGAAGGGTCCTTCAGTCCTTGCACGATGTCAAAGAGGTCCTCTGCTTCGGTCAGTCTCCAGTCTCCGGCGTGAATCTTTTCATGCAATTTAATAATCTGGTTTATACACCTTCAGTAATGCGAAATTGATGACCCTGTGAAGCAATTCGTTATTTAATTAAATTCATGATAAATAGTTTCCATCAAACATATCAATAAGTTTACCAATTATTCAAATCATTAAGGGAAAATTCAACAAGGTCCTCCGCTTGAGTACAAAGTTATTTTTAATTGCTTACAATCATATTTGCACTTAATTTCATTATTGCCGTGGGAATTTATTTTTGGGTTCAAATTTGATCACTTAACGAATATTTCCGAAGGTTGATTTACCCTTAAATGAATGTATAGTGTCAAGAACTATCAATATATATTGGTTCATCATTGATGTAAGGGATGTTTTCGAGAATTGTTTGAAAAACGTTGAAGATATAATTGATCACATTTCATTTTATCGACAATTTTTTAAGTAAAGATAATATTGAATCAAATATTACTTCACTATTCTTGCTTCTTCGTGAAATTAGCAAAATATAAATTATGTTTTAATAACTCAAAAATTGGAATGATTGAGATAATTTTGGGTACCATTATTACTAAGCTTACACATTATACACTTCCTTTCAATTTTTAACGCCAACCCTGACCAGTTCCAACCTTAATTTATCACTAAATTTCATTTATGAAAGTTCAGCTATTTCTTCCTCTTTTTTTTCTAGGTAAATGTTATAGATGAAAATAAATAAGCATTAGGAGGCACTATTCTGCAGAAAAAAGCTCTAGAATAGCATTTAATGTTAAAAAACACTCTCATAACTGTATTGTTCTTGAACTTTCACATTAAACCTACCAGAAATAGGGAAAGACTCAAGGAAACATTTAACTACTGCCTGCACTAACTTTCTTTTCTTCTCCTGTCTTGCAGCCATCATTTGTGTAGGACCACCGATATCATACCAGAGGGAGAGGACTGGAAGGCGGTGAGTTCGTGTGGACACGTGGCAGTTTGTCTCGGTGGCACAACCTTTTTCAGCTACGGTGCATCAGTGCCATCGGAGGTTACCTTAGTCATGCGGTTGGACACTCCAGTGGAGAAGAGCGAGGCAGAGTTGTTCGGTCCTTAGAGATCCTCTGCTTCGGGCAGTGCTGGAAGTGAGGAGGATGATGGAGGCAGTCGGCTAGGCAGTCCTTGGAACGAGTGGCTGCATAAGTTTTGCAAGCTTATTTAGAACTAAGATAAAATGAATTTCTAAACTGTAAAGAGAACATTTAAGTAATAAAGAACTGATAGCATCCAATTTTCTTAATTTTCTCCCGTACAAAAAATTGAGGAAATGAGAAAAAATCAGTCCACTGCGTCACATTTCTGTGGAATGGTTATTGGCTGAGGCTAACCACTACTTTCTGGGACTAAGCCGTGTGCATGGTAAATTTAATACCTACACCAAGGTAGAAATAGTTTCCTATTTAGTGTTTCTAAATTAAAGCTACCCAATAGTACATATATCTCTGCTAAGAGAATATTTTTCATTCTTCCGACTAAGTTCATTGTCTGCCACTTAGAAGTATTAATTACAGGTAGTTGTTAAAAATAGTCAAACGCAATTTGTTTAGGCCTTCTTGCAATGCTGTATTAATGGCACAAATGAAAGTATTTAAGTCGATACAGTTGCAAGGTGGTGTATATGTTAATGGGTTTTATATTTTCACTGTATAACTTGTATGTAGGTACATTAAATTCTGACTTGCGTTTTGTAATTACGGAGACCGTGAAAAATGTGTACTATTAATTATTATTCCAGTCAAGAGAATTAAACGTCCATGGTTGATAAAAATCATGATACTGTTGCTTGGGTTTTGATGTTAATCTGTTCGTTCTGCATTACTGGAGTTGCGGACCACTCGAAAGTTCAAAAGAGATATCCTTAACGTGTAAAGAGCTCTGCAGCTTTTCACTTTAATATGCTAAATCTGACCAGATGGCTTTGGCGCAGTCCGGTTGTAAGCAAAGGTTTATGTACTGGCCCAGTATCAGGCTCACAATACGTTGTAAGGCTAGTTGCTAGTTTCTTAAGGCAAGGGTCTACTAAAATAGCATACACGTGATGCGAGTATTAAGGATTTGTTAAGGAGGACATGATCATAGGAGCTCGAGTCATGAACCTTCCCTAAGATTCAAACGAGCAGGTGCCAAAATATTGGCGTGATTGCACACGGGATGAAATTATTTTGTACATACATTGCCGTTTGCCAGCTGTTCCACCTGCTGTGAGTTTTACCATCCAAACGCCACCAATAGTGAAATAACATTGCCTTAATTTTCTGATTACTAATTTTTACCTCACATCCTTCATACTGTACATAGAAAAATTCTACGCCTTGATTAAAGTTACTCGGCTGAAAGTCTACTACTTGTATGGTTATTCGTAAATCTATTAGATTTTAGCTGATACTCACCTACTTTCCAACTCAATTCTAACTCATCCCATGACTCTCCAAGTGATAATTATTACACTTAGAATTGAAAAATTCTATTACGTTTAACTCTTAAATAAATAAAGCTAAAAAAGCTTCACTACCGCCAAAAAGAATATATAAGCCAGTTACTGTTATCAAAGTATAGGAAAGATCTCGAAATTAAACTTTACAGGAAGGGTAGTGGAGTCATGGTGGTTAAATGAATTTATTTTCTGCATATTTAATAGGTTTGGCACATAACAGGACAATATGGCATAATTACGGGCGAGGTTCCTTCGTGTAGGATATTTTCTTCCGAATACATGAAAAGTGACTTAATTGTTACACAGAAAACATGTGAGACGTAATTGTAGTACTAACTAGCACATGAAGAAAAAAGCATTGGGTAGAAAATCAACTGATTCGCTACACTACATATAGATGAACTTTATTATACCGTCTCATTGACAGCTAATAAGTACTCTTATCGTTCGCGGGAGAAATGAAAATTTAAACCCGTTTGTTTTGCTGTCATTTTCCATAATTTTTTCTCATCTAATTTACTGTATAATGTTGCGATTTGTTAAATGCTTTGTTTGCAATCTTTCGTCGCAGTTTTGTACATGCAGTTCAGCCTTCTCGTCAGATCTTCCTTCTCCTCATCAATAATTGCTACGTAATCAGTAAAGCGTTCTTTCCCTTCGTTTCATCTAGGATTTTTGAATGTACCTATATATGCTGGTAATGGAATGGAGGTGATGTTGACGTGCCACGCCGAAAAGGTTTCCATCATCTGGTGCCACGCCACCAGATTATGACGTGCCACGTCGAAACCTAGGTCATACATTAAATATTTAAGTGGAATTACAAAGTTTGCTTTACTTTTCATTACATAAGAATATCCATGGCAATAAAGTCCTTCAGTAGAAGAAAAGCTTATTATGCAGCAAATTGGGCCCTTGAATATGTGGACGTGGAAGAGATCAAAGAAGATACGATGGACAGACAGAATAAGGAATGAAGGGTAGCTGAAATGGATTGGAGAGGTTAGAGAACTCCTAAAAACTATTCGGAAGAGAGACAAACAATAGATCGGGCATGAATTGAGAGGAAAGGGGATATTAATTGCAGTTAAAGGACGGGGGAGGGGAAGAAGTGGAAAGGAATGGGAAGGCGGAAACTGATAGATGAGGTTGAGAGAGGAGGATCCAAGGAGACAAAGGAACAGGCGGGGGACAGAGGTGAATGGAGACAACGAAGGTGGATGGAATCTGCTAGTCGGCAGAACAACTGTTGATGATGATTAACTGATTCCTACCATCATGTCTGAGCATTAAAGATAAATTACCGAGGGAATATTAGCATATAACACTTCCAATGTCTTTGCTTCACCTTCTTCGACTACCAGAGACTTATTGTGGTGGGTCATGACAAGTCCTCCGATAAATTCACAATAACGGTTTTCTGATTTGTATTACCTTTTCTTCCAATACCGCAAATTGAAAAATAGTCTACCAAAAATTAATTTATATACATCTACATACTACGCTGAGAGTCAGTACGCAGCGCTTGCGCGGTTGTTCGTTTACAAAGATGACTTGAAAACTTAAAGGTGACCTACAAATTTACCTCTAGGTATTATGGGGGAATAAACTTTCCCAACAAACTGAGCGCCGCTACAAATGCTCTCAGGGAAATTCTCTTTCCTTTCTGATGACGTAATAATTTTAAGTCTCGGTCACGACGATGGAAATTCAAACGCGCTAAAGTGATGGACTAATCGTCCGGATCGGCGATGAACTCCCGATCGCAAGTCTGCTCCGAGCGCGTTTCGTGCCGGCCACGAGAAAGAAGGCACATGAGATAACCTTGTATGCATTTGAAACGTTTTATTTAACTCTCCCGTACGCATCAACCGAAACCAGGAAATAATGAATAGTTTTCCTAATGCATAACTCCGCAGGAAAGACACAATGCAGCTTATCGCAAAGACACTCATGGCAGTTCACCGGTAGGATATATAGAATGCGAATTTGAATGCAATTCCATTTGCAGGAACTTTAATTATTTCTCTGTGAGAATTTCCATGGATATTCTCAATATTCCATGAAGTCCAGAAGGGAGGGATAACATCGATGGGATATTTAAGACATGCTCAACTGTCACTCAGATATCTAGGGCAATGAATTTGAACAGAAGCACGGTACATTGCTGGCTTAAATGCTCCAGGGAGGGAGATGAGACGATGGCAACATGACAAAGAAGCGGAGACCAAAATGCACGTCTCCAGATGATGACAGCAGCACTCGTTAACACCCTAATGGCAATTCTCTTACTGTTGGCTGGGCGGCTTTGATGAAGAGGACATAAAACTTAAATTACAGCACCCGCACAATGAAAAACCGCCTCCATGAAGCCAGTTTGAGAAATTTCAGACCGGCAAGAAAAACAATAAACGAAACTACCTAATTTAACGGTGGCGTTAGATTTTACTCATTCGAATCTGGATATAAACCAATAATATTGCAGTATCGTATCTTTTATCGATGATAAAACTTAAGAAGCGTGGAACTCACCGGACCCGAATCTAATACAAAACTTTTGCGAGGTTTTGGTCGAGAAATGGTGAATATAGATATTTACTCTTTGCTTCTAGTTAAAATTAATAATTTTGTAAAAAAAATTTACTTCCATCTTCAGTAAATATCTTCAACTAAACTTTTTTATGGCTGCTGGAATGCATGATACCCCAAGTAAAATTATTTAAAACGGTTACCTTCTCTACTTAGGAGCATAATAAGTCAACAATTTAAAAAAAGCAATCGGTCATAAGAAAGCTAAAATATTATTCTTACTTTCTGTTTTTGGCTATTTTTGCGTAGTGATTAACTCATTAGTATTTGCGCATTTACGGCTTATTAAGTTGCGTAAACATTGAAATTCTACCTCCATCCTTGAAAAATGCATTGAACCTACGTTGTTTTCACGATCAAAAAAGGAAACCCTCTTTATTGGTGGTGTCTTGTCAAGGATCGCAGGTTACGGTGGGAGCAATGGTCAACGGTTGAATACTAGGACCTTGACAGAGTGCGAGAGGAAGAGCGAGGCTTAGAGGAGTAAGGAAGGGAATGGAAGGAATGCAGAGGAAGCATTTTCGAGAGCGAGAGAGTTCAATGAAACGTTTCAAATGCATGCAAGGCATATCTAATATGTCTCAGTTTGTAGTCCAGTGCGAATAACACTCAAAAGCATTCAAGCGGCCAGTAATCCGTCAATGATTTCGACGATGAGTTCTCTTCTCGACTAAACCTTACTGTGTTCGAATTTCCCTCGTCGTTGCCGACACCTACTAAAAATCCGTCCGGTACCTGGAAAAATGCGCTAAAATTCTGTTTTTAGGTACACACATTGAAATAAATATAAACGGTAAATAGTTTTATGCACCATAAATAAACGCATAAATAAACAAGATTTAATGTGATGTACTTCATTTTAAAATCGATTGAGCCATCTATGAGATATTCGTCTTCAAACTCGGGTGACAGAATTTTGCAACGGACAGTAGGAATAATATGCCATCAGGAAAGAAGCTCATTTTTCTACGGAGCGATTTTGCGGTTCTTCGTTTGTTGGCAAAATATTTATTTCCCCCCAAGTACGTCACACTATGGATAAGGATTATTTTTCAATGCTCACTATACTTGTGTCCTTTCCATTTACGTTCCACACCACAAAATGCGTGCGCGAGACGGGATTAAATCCCGCGACCATGGGCTTGTCAAGCCGACAACCGAGAATGGTATTCATCCTCCGTTCTATGTTTTCTTTGACTCTTTATATTCTTGATGCTTAACATTTCAAAACGCAGTTATGGTAATAGAACAAGGGAGCTACTTTACTGAGTATCCAGTAAACAGTGAATTTTTTCTCCAGGGCACGAAAACAAGAGATTTAACAGGTCGGATTGAGTGTTTGCAATAATGAAATGACTTTAAAAAAGCACTGCCAATACATCCAATGATAATTAATTAGAAATTGTCGGAGGCGCCATGAAATAAAGGAACTAAATGTGTTCGAAGAAGCAAATTTGTTCACTTTAAAGACCGCCCGAATGTAACAAGGAAAGTACAGTCCAACTTGAAACTCAAATTTCGACATTCATGTCAGAATACACAAAAGGCACAATATAGTGTTATCGGATATGATTTAAATCTTCGTTCTTTTAACTGGGGCACCTAGATTTTAAAAAAATCAATAAATCGATGCCCTAGTCAAGTAAAATTCAATGCGCTTGCATGCCTTTCAAAAAAAATATGCTGCTAGTAATCCACCCAGAAGAAATGAAGTGATAGGTCTTTGGGCTGTCAGCCTTCCTCCCAGCGGAGGCCGTCTCCCTCCAAGTCAATGATGAGGATGATGGCAATAGTGAGGACTAACAGGAAGAGAGTAATTGACAACAGCCATAAATTTGCTTCATTCATTTAGAGACAAGCGCCATCTCTTTCTCATTACATCTCATTCCAAATTTACCTTTACCGATAATTAGCTCAATAACAATCTTTAATATTTTCGCCGATGATGAATCGCAATGTAAGGGTTGGGGGTTTAAGTAAAGTGCTTGATATAATATTGGATTAAGAGAACGCTAGAGATATTTGAAATGCTATAACTTCTACAGCTCCTACGCTTACTTTGCCAACCCTGCTCACCTCCAAAAGATGGCGCCATATTCTGTCTCATTATTTCCTAGTGTTTCTAGAAAGTAGAGTCAAAAAACGGTCGTCGATCTCCACGTACGATCCAAAATCTCGAATATAAAATCTTTGCTTTTTTAGATGAGAATGGTGATCTAATTCAATGCATTTTATTTTATGTTTGAGTCCTTTTAAGTTGTGCGGATTTACGCAATTATTTCGTCACTTTAGGAATACAATAAATCAGAAATTTCAACTCAAAGTTAATTTACAATCCATCCAGCTCTGTCATTCTGGTTTTGAAATAAAAATGAATCATATTTTTCCAATTGCAAAATATCCACTCAAGATTTCGTAAAGGTTTTTTTTGCTGTATCTAATCTCTTCTCCTGAAAAAATAGGGCTTTTGCAACGGTAGAAGACACATTATCTCCTGTTTGTAATGAAAGGTAATCCTTGTTCTGTTACGCCTTCTGGCGATTAAAAGCTTATACAGACAATTATCTACTTTCGATTTTAAGTTTCTATGTGAGCAGTTAATTAACCACTTTATATGTTTCTATAAAATAGTTATGAACCAATATTCAAATTAGGAAATAAATCAATTTCAAGATTTCTAACCTTATGATTTTTTTAGCGTTTCTTTGATGTACATCATTAATCTATCTTTCCATGTTTCCATAACGTAAATAAATAAATGCTTGTTTTGTTTACTACCCACATTACAACTTAATCAAACCTTTGCTACCTAAAATTACGGTTTCAAAATGCTTCTTTTGAAAGGTTGCTCTCCTTACATTCAAGTTCTTCCTGACAGCTTTTGTTGATGGATAAATGTTTATAATAGCGTACACCTGATATTAGGTGGTATCATTTTTTCCTTATCCATATAATTACAATATTTCTACTTCATTATTATGTGGTTTGTTTTGCATGACAATCACGGATAAATGGCAAGATGAAACTTAATGCAGCATGGATCACTCCACAAATCGCGGAAGGGGAATATTTTTAAAGGTTGAGATTCAGAGAAGGCAAAAGTTGTAGACGGAGTGACATGTTGATAGTTGAGGGTTGAAGAGCGTGATCGATGGGAGATCGCTTGGGAAGCATGGATGAAGAAGGAAGGGGATAGAAATTTTCGACGAAATAAGATTAGTCAGCGGTCAGTAGTAGTTTATGAGAGATCTTGATTTTCGAAATTTATTTTTGGGAAAGTATAAATATTACCCATAAAATTGAATAGTCAGAAAAATATTATAAAACATTTAAAAGTTCTGGTAGAAATCTGAAAGAATATTTTAAGTCTTAAATCATCTCCGACTTGGTATCATCTCCGACTCCGAGATTTTGGGTCAAAAATTGTCCCAAGAGAAATTAAATACATCGCAATTTCACTGAATATCAGTACATTTTTGTACAATGCAGAGGGTAATGCTTTCATTTATACTAGTATTCTGATGACACATATCTCTATGAACCACTCATCTATTTAAAACGGGATACAATATATGTCGCTTTCTATTGGCGTTGAATGGTATATGGAATAGATATTTTACGCACGTTGCAGGAATAAAATATTCGCAAACGAAGAATGGTGGCCAATTTTATTTCCATATAGACATTAGCATCGTAACTAATTTGAATCATAGTTTCTACCAATATGTGCTTTCTAATATCAACAACAACCTGTCATTAATCTGATGACTTGTTTTCCTCAGCTCTCAGCAACTCTCAACTCTCCTCCGAGCTAGATGTATTCATTCTTATATATGCATTTACATTCTTGTCATATATAATATGATCGATCGAATCCATCCTTGGCATTCCAGTTACTGTTTTTATTTCTTTCTAGTTGCGTTTTCAAGATGATTTAAAGTAACAAATGCGATTATTCAGTTTTTATCTTCTTTTTCTTATAATTAAAATAATAAATATTTTTTCTACAACCTGTCATGTATCACTGTAGGATTACTTTTTCCTCTTGAGAATTAATGTTTTTGATAATGATTTATAATATGAGGGTATTCCAAGTTTAGGTTTTCATGAAATGGTTTCATGAATCCAAGTCAAAATTGCCATTTCTTGGTATAGTCTTCAAACTGATTAAAATATAAGATTAGTTAGGAATTATAAAATTAGATTATAATTTAAAGATTGAGCCTATTAGGATATCTCCATTGACCTGTAACAATCTCTTTTGGACTGAGGAATATGTTTCGTAGTCAGAAAATGACATACCTATTGTACGTAGGAGCAATGTTATAATTAAAATAAATGGTCAAAGTGTTACCGGCTTCCTACAAGTAGGTGATAATTTAAATTTATTAATTAACAACCAGTGGCATCAAGAAATGGAAAATAATGCGAACTTAATTTTAATATAGGCATTGATCATCGTAATGTGATGGAGATAAGGCTGGATTAAAGTTAACAGAACAATAGCAGTAAAGATTCTTGGTGTTGGAAATGTAAAAGAGTATATGATTTTTGAAGATCAATAATTGCTAGACCAATCAAGGATTCATGTGTCCAGGTTTGGGGACATCGAAAATGAGATATGACGACAAGTAAATAAGGGAGACGGGATAGCCTTCTAACTGAATGGCACAATCAGGAAAAACACAAATATTGGAAAAAATCAGAATTTATAAAGCTGCCATCTGACTTTTCATCACTTGCATACGTGAAACAAGACCAATCACCTCTTTAAAAAAATACCAAATGGATGCAATAGAGTATAGAGCACTATGTAGAATCTCAGGAAAGACCTCAACAGACAATGAAGGACACAACGATTTAAGGATATCATTTCGGATAGAAAAAAGTGTTGATTTATGTAACAAAACCACTTCTGTCTAATAGTTAAACACTTTAGCCTATGCAACGACTATTTCTAGTCGAGTGATTTCGTTCGTTTGAGCCACTGGCTTTTGAGGGGATAGAGGATAAAGTTGAAGAAAATAAAATATTACTAGAGGAGAAAACCTGAAATAGAAAGGCTTCCTCCTTCAAATGTGGGATCGTAATTCGCTTGGTTTACATGTGAAATGGTTGGTAATTTGATCAAAGAGGAACTGAATTTCGAATGTTGGTGCTGGTAGGCATAATTGTTAGCCACCATGAGGAATAATAGAATATGGATTGCATCTACAACTTCTGGATTAAATGTGTTATACTTTTTAACAAGTGCTTTTTCGCACCAAGATATGGAAATTTTTTTCAGGAAAATGTATCATTCTTAAAAACGTTTTATTTGCTATGATTCCCTTAACAATATTTAATTAATTTTAGCACAAACTTGGGATTAGAAAAACTTAATAGTGTGTGATTTCACCTTTTATAGAGCAGATTTTGGGAAGCTTTTCTGTTGGTATTTTTTACTCAATTGGTTTATTTGGGTCTCAAATAAGCACAAATAAATAATTATAGCTTTCCAAAAAATGTATAATATTTATATGATTGAGGTCTCTCCAAGGGACCAGTGACCATTTTGGGAAAAATTTAATTATTATTTTTATTTTTTTTAAATGTTTTCAAATTATTCATATGGACAATTGGACTTAGAAAATATGTACTCATAGATTTATTTAACGTATTCCTGATTTCGAAAGTGATCTTGTCACCATATGTGTTTGCAGTGGTTCTGAGCTATATGAGTATACTATATAAATGCATTCTTATTGAGTAATTGTTATAATGCATTTGTCCATACCATTTAGTAGTTATGAATAAAATAAATTTTTAATCCAAACCATAATTCGAGAATTGGTACAATACCTATGCACAATGTGATTCATTACTATCAGATTGGTCACATTGCGTCTCTTTTTCGCGGAAAGGTTTTATACACAACGGGTACACACCCCAAGGGGCCAAAGATCCGTTTGGCCCCTTGGGGGTTTGCTGACCAATGAAACTAGATGACCAGTAGTTCAATACAATCTTTTGACAAAGGTGTATTCGTATGCCTTCTGATTTTACTTAAACGTCGTAAAATATTCTACAAAAACCACGATCTAAGAATTTCCTGATTTTTTTTTGTTATATTCACAAACAGAATTGTCAATAATTAATCATAATCCCGGAACAGGACTCTGGAGAATCTTTAAATCCATTTTTCCTCCCCTGGATTACTAGGAAATATTCATGCCTGGATATGGAAAGAAAACGCAATCAAAAAACACTAGATGAGTTATTTTTACGAAGACGTTACTGAAGTGAAATCACTGTAATAACCTTAGACTGAGTTACTTACAGACTTTGCAGCTCCGTTTTCCAACTCAACGTTTTTTCTTCCCAAGTTTCCTGGCGACTCTTTATTCCTGATTTCTTCCAGCAACTATATTCATGGTTTTCCTAAATTTAATCTTCAAGTTAATCTAATTTTACTATAAGATGGTTATTTCCAATGCTGGATCATAGACGGCCGGTGAAGTAGACATGAGGTCACGTACTATGTGGCAAAAAAGTGGCGGCATTCAAATGCTTTGAATGACTTCGGAGCACAAACCAAGAAATTCATGCTCAACGACACTAGCATTTGTTTTAAATATGAAGTCGCTTTTTATACGATCTCCCTCCCTACCCACTTATCCCTGATCTGCCATATATTATGCCGGTTATTTCGCATCATTTAATTTTTCTTTTTTCCTCAAAATTCATTTTTTTCCAGAGCTTTAAAAATCCATCCGCTTAGCTATAAACTCGTCTCATTTTGGAGTATTACATTGCATAATGACAAGGATATACTCCGTTGTCTCAGGCGTTGTTTGTTGTAACTTGCTTAAAATTGTAAATGGAAAGTAAAACTTAGTTATAAGGTATAACTTAATGTACGTGGAATAAGTAAGTTATAATTATCATTTACGATGACAAGGATGGTTAAAAAAATAAGTTGGTGGCATAAATATTAAGCCGTCGGCAGTTCGAATAAAATAATTATGCATAAACTTGAATGCTTATAACCCTGAGACTGCGAAAAATATTCGTAGCAAGTGTCAAAGGCTGTGTAATGAAAAAGTAATCATATAACATATTTAAGACGAAACGGTACTAAATCTTTAATCAATCGTACAATATTAGGGAAAATAGCGGCCAAGCTAATCGTAATTTGGAATTTTTAAAAGAGTACTTGGCAAGTGCGACGATAGAGTAAGGGAAATGAGCTACTTGACTCTCCCTTGTTAGACCGCACGTGGAATACCCTGCCAGTATTAGGGATCCTTAAGGGGTAGGCTTGAAAACCGAGTTGGAATGCGTGCAGAAAGGATCGCTAAGACAACCGGTAAACCGTTAAAGGCCGTTAAGCTAACCTCGTCAGTGTTGCTGACTTTTTGAAGCAACTGGGATGGGACCTTCAGACCATCGATTACAATTTAGAGTTGATCTAGTATGTAAGTTCAAAATCGATTTATTCTCTGATGAAGTAAATAATATTTTACAAAATTCGACATATAATGATAGATCAGATAATGAGAGTAAAATTAGGAGACTACACTGCAGGTCGGAGAAATTTAAAATGAATTTTTCCCGCAAACGATAGGGGACCATAGCAGCTTGAATAAAACGGCAGTAATTGTTCTGCCCAATTAAATTTTAATGTAAATATTACACTACACGTGTTTCGTCTTACCTTAGGTTTTCATCATCAGGTCTACACAAGTTATGTCTCCAATGGGAATATTTATACATGAGCAAAGTAAAGAGGGGGGGGGATTCTTGATAAAAGAAGGAGTCAGTAGTAAGGAAAGGGGGGGACCGTATCCTTGTCCACCTGAAAACCCAAGACTGTACTCCCTTTCCCCCCCTTCTCATTCCTCTGCTTATCTCCACAATTCACAAGAAAACCCCCCACATTGTCCACTCTCCCAAATCCTCGGGAATTTCACTTGTCTCGTAACTCCTGATATTCTACTTCAACCTTCCACCCCCCCCCCCTTTCCTTACTACTACCTCCTTCTTTTGTTAAGACCCCCCCTCTTTCCCTTGTCTTCAACTTTAGTAGACCTGATGATGACGCCCGAAGGAACGTCGAAATACTTGTAGTGAAATATTTACATTAAAATTTAAGTGGACAGTACAATTACTGAGTTTTATTTAAGCACTAAAATGCTATTCCACCATATATCACCAGAGACTGTCGAATTTGACCATAACAGCTTCCAATGAGACTTTTAACTAGGTTTGTCAATAGGTAGTGTAACTCTTAGTAGTAGCAATGCTCCCTAATACTTGTATCATTATGTTCTACCCAGTACTTACAGAATATTATGCATGTTTTCATCATAACTCTTGAATCTCTCTCCGGTTAAATAGTTGTTAAAAACATAATTACTAACGGTCTCGCTGACATTGTTAGCATATATTTAGTGAAGTTCATGCTTGTGAGGCTTCACCTTCTGACAAGCGTTAGCAATTTATGATAATGCATCAAAAGACGTAGTCACACTAAGTTTAAGGTATAGAGTAATGCATTTTGGTGACTACTGACCCTCTGCCACACACCCTTGAGGTGGATTGCAGGGTAATTTATAGATATAGATGCCCTTTGAATGTGATTTCAATCTCTCTAACTCCACACTTCATCTATGCGACTGGTATGCCAATGATGAATACCAATCTGCTCATATTTTTCCACGATTACATTTTCGCTCTGAAGAATATGACTTGTTCTAATAAACTTTCCTAAAATTTCATATTTTACATTTCAGCTTGAACACAAATTCCAGTCATTACATCTTGTTTGCAATATTCCTTTCCTCCCGTTTAGTGTCCTCTTTCTGCAGCTGACCATCAGAGAAATCTTCCAAAATCTCGAAGAAAGAGTTGATAATTCCAGCTGTTCCCACAGCAAGTACTTCCCATCTGGAGCCAGAAAGTGATTTCAACACTTTTTTATTTCCAAGGAAATCTTTAAAAATTCTCCAATTAGCAGTCGAGGCAGAAAAGAATGAGTATAGTATTTTTCTTCATCTGATGATGAGGAAACTTGAAAAGCAAAGGAATAGCATTTGACTTAAGCCAGCGGCCACCGAATGTTTCTTGAACAGAACAATGTCTGGATAAATATTTCGAACGAAGTTTAGAACATACCATTGGTACGAATGTATCCCTTTTCAAAACAATTATTCACATCCTTATAAGTTATTCGTCAGTAGGAATATTATTGCTCGTGGAAGGGGTAATACATATGTATGAGTTTATTTACGAATGAGTAAAGAGAGAATCCGGTGAGTGATAATAATCAGACAGATGAGCAAGTGAGATCTTTCATGATACCCTCACACCGTAAACAAATAGAACTCACACTATCGCGATTATTCTGTGAAATTATTTTCATAAAGAAAGGTCATCTGCCACAAAGCACGTGACCTGGCTTATCCCTCCCTCAACTTCATGTCGTGATTCTCCTTCTACATATATTCAAGGTCTATGGTTACATGGCACATCCTTGTATCTCGAATTTCCTCACTGATGCTTCCTCCGAATTAACACCACATTTAATCACTGCCATCTTTACTGCATATTACTTCCCTTTCATAAAATGAGACTCCTAAGCTCTTTAGAGTAGCCAGCATTATGTTTCTCTCCACATTGTAAAATGCTTTCTCTCGGTCAATGAAGCGCGTATATGTGGACAGCTCTCTTTGCATCCTCCACTATATAATAAGTATCAGGGCCGACGTAGCTTCAATCGTTCCTTTACTTTTCCTGCATCCTACTAAGTTGTTATTGTATCCTAACTTTTCCTTTACTCCATTCATGATATCTTTCGTTTTCTACTCCATCCTCCTGCTGATCATTCTAGGTAAAGGTTATATTGCATGTATGGCTATTTGTTCTGAAATATTTACATCTCTCGGATCTTTTATTCTTTGGAGTAGGTATTATTACATTCTTTATAATGTCGATTGACATTTGCTCAGTTGAGTAGGTGCCACAAATTAACCCATTACCGGCCAATGTCCCATTTTTGGGACGCAGGTTAAAATTGCGACAAAGGTTTTTTTTTATGTCCTATTCCCATTTCCTCTGCACTGGATAATTATCATTATTCAATCTATCCACATTGCTGAAAACGTTACATTTAGTTGATAATCTTTCAAACCAGATGGCTCTGAAAATCGATATTTTTTTCTAAATTAGCACGCTTCTACCTCTAGTGCTTCATACACTAAGTTACTGGTGTGTGGTGCGAGTTCATCCAACATATAAAGTCACTAAGAGTCCTGCTATCGTGTGAATTCATAATATATTGAATACAGCTACAAATATAAGTATAACTCTAGTCAAAATGCTGCGTCTCATTTTTGGGACATTGGCCCCGTGACGAACTTTTGTGAAAAATAGTCCGTCTTTGTCTTTTCTATACAATAATTGAAATATTTCCTCTGCTAATTTATTTATTCTACATACTCTTCGTTTTATCTTTTATTTTAGAAATTATTTTTATATATTTACATCAAAAATTTAATTTTGCAATCCAGACTCTAGAACAGGAGATCAAAATGTCCCAGCGCAGGGCCTTGACCTTGCAAGAAGTTACAACTATTCTATTGCAAACAAGCGACGATAAAAACGATGTTGACGATGTGGAAATCGCTATAATCCCTCCTTCTCCTGACGAAATGACGGATGAAGAAAAAATTTATGAAGGTGAACTTCCAGATACCATAAATCTACAAGATGTAGCAGTCAAGTTAGAAGAATTCCTTCAAAAATCCCGTGATATTGGTAATATTCTTGCTGAAGCGTCAACTTCAACATCTCCTATTCCTAACCGAAGCAAGCCAGACACGTCTTATGTCCCAGAATGGAATAAGTGTTCACCTAAATATGGTACTGATATGGCTGAACCTTCCAAAAGAACTTTTGACAATCTGCAAGCCTTGTCTTGAGTGTGGTTCAGATTTTTGAAGAATTTTTGAAGATGGTTTATTGAATCTTGTTGCTACACAGAGTACAATACATTCAACTCAAAAGTATTTTTTCCACATTTCAAAGTTGACATGAACAATTCGGTCCATCCAGCGGAATCGAGGGATCCGGGTTCGAATCCCGGTCAAGGCGAATGATTTTTCCTCTGTGGAATATCGCACTTATGTGCACTTGCGGGTGACTCCGTAAAGGTAACTACCGTGGCTAGTCCCGGTATCCTAAAAAAAAAACTTTTTTTAATTTAGCCTTTTCCTCTGTTGATGAGATGATGATAAGTTACCATGGTATGTATTCTGCCAAAATATTTATGCGAAGTTTGCCAATAAAATTCGGCTATAGGTTTTGGTGCCTGTGTAGCTCTAATGGCTATCTTTAAAATTTGTCATCCTACCTAGGGAAAGAGCGTACAAATAATAAAGGTTCTTTAGGATCAGTAGCGGATACAGAAAAAACTCAAGGGGGGGCGCAAGTTATCGCGACGATTGTAGCTTTCAAACTGACTGCCTAGCAGCGACTCTGCTTCCCTTATATATGTAGCTCGGTTGTTTCGAGAACATTCGGTGCCAGAATGTTCGCTTCCAGACTTTTAAGGAGTGTGAACAAATACAAACAGTAGAATATTCGCGACTTTTCTCGAACAAATGCCAGACAGAATAACGTATCGAGATCACTACAATGACCGCGACTTATCTCGTAGGTTAGCTATCTATATGTGACAGATAGAAACGTATAAAATATGATGATGCGGACGCGCGTGCGTGCTACATAATAATGTACAACTACTCGATAACTCGACTCAGAGTCGACTGACGAAAGACACGAACGAATAGCGTGCGGGCTGACTGACGGGGGCGGCAATGCGGGCGGCCCCGCAAGGGGGGGGCGCGCGCCCCCCGCGCCCCCCATATGTATCCGCCACTGCTTAGGATTCAGGGTCATAAATGAACTCACGAGTGTCATTCCTAATAGCGAGTCCACAAATTATGAGTTATTCATCGAAAACTTCTTTACAAGACATGAAACGTTAACTGATTTGAAGAATAAGGAAACGAAAGCATCAGGGACAGTTAGAGAGAGCCGCATCAAGATATGTCCTTCAAATTCTGGTAGCTAAGTGGCATGACAGCCCCCCAGTATGCGTTGCTACCAATTATAGTCAGATTTATCCCACACTTTGTGTAAAACGTTACTCTCAGAAAGACAAAAAAGAAATCACCGTTCTTATGCCTAGACTTATTTCTGAGTAAAATAATTTTATAGGAGTAGATTTACTGGATAAACAGATCTCACTGTACAGCACAAGAATACGCGGGAAGAAATGATTTTTCCCTATTTTCACTCAAATGGTTGACATTGCCGTGGTAAACAGCTGGAGACTCTATCAGATAAGTATTCTAGAAGAAAATATGTCTTTACTTGATGCAAGAAGGAGAATAGTCTTGGCATATTTGACTAAAAACACTTCTGCTGCACGTAAACGTCCCGGGCCCCAAAGAAACCGTATTTCTGGTGGAAGAGTAAGCGCAGAAATAATATTTGATGATGGAAAACATATAATAGTTCCCTGCGCTGCGCTTTATGTGGAAAGAAAACCAAGAGAATTTGTAAACGCTGCAATGTTGCATTGCATGAGCGATGTTTTTCCGATTTCCATGATAGGTAAACTATTTCAGTGATCTCTTGTGGATATGCGATGAGCATTCGCCAACAGCAAATTCACTTCTTGAAGAGTAATTCTTTTTCATACCATTACAGCTTTTTATGCTTGAACGTCAATTCAAATGTCACGCGATAAACATTTTTACATGGAATTATAGATATAGATCAACTCATGGTATTATCCCTTTCTAGTTGTACAAAATGGAGACTGATAAATATTTTTATATGTAATTCTTTGTAATATGCTTGGTTTTATCCCTTTCTATGTGTACCAAAAGTGCACATTTTGTGTGTTTATAGTACATTTATAGTTTTATGCCTTTCTAGTTGTACCAAATGGCATCTGATAAATATTTTTATTTGTAATTCTTTATGATGTACATCTCATAGTTTTGTCCTTTCTGTTAGTACCAAAATGCACATTCTATGTGTGTTTATTGTTCTATAGACGCTAAATAATATTGTTTATTATAAAATGTTTCATTCCTGCAAAACTGAAATTTTTTTTCATGTAATGCAACATAGTATAATGTGACATGGTGTAAAATATAGATCAAGTTCAAAACGTTAGTCAAAATATTGTTAGGAAAGATAAAAAATTATGCGAATTTCACAAAAGTAGGTTTATTCACGACCCGGGTTTCAACACATTATGAAGATGACATAATGTGTTGAAACGCGGGTCGTGAATAAACCAACTTTTGTGAAAATCGCATAATTTTTTATCTTTCCTAACATGGAAAAATTTCACATAATTCACCCTGAAACAGCAAATTTTCTGTCAAAATATTGAATAAATAAGCACGTATGATTAAACTCAGCCACCTTTCTTCTTTCATTAGTGTTAATTGCATTAATTGTAAGCAAAAAAGTATCCGGAAATAGTTATTTTACCAATTACTATTGAAAATCGTATTTTGGAGGGAAAGCTACTGTATTGGGCTAACGTCCCAAAAATGGGACGTAATTTTTTTTGCACTAAATATTTATATTTTTTCGTAAAACTTGGTTTTTGTCATCCTTATGTGATTGTATCTTCGAATCAAACTTTAAAAACCAAATTATATTAGTGAAATAATTATGGTCCTTAATGCTGCTTAACTTACCCAGGATCCTCATTCCTGCATACTTATGGAAGTCCGACGGAGTTTCATCATATTCTAGCACCTTCTTCTCTCATGCAATCCTTCATGGGAGTTATAACTTTAATTTTATAATATGGATTATCATTCTTCATCTTTATCCGCAATATACTCATCATCTAGAATACTGCATTGCAATTCCTTTCCGCTATTATATTTCTCCAGACACTCTTTCCATCTCTTCGCTTGGTCTCATTTACATTGAGAATTTCATTTTCGTCTCTCAGAATGACATTTCCTTTAATTGGGCGTTCAATGAAGCAAAACATTACATTTTCGTTTGCACGCTCATATTTTCCCTTTTTACATATGCTTTTTATTCACTTTCCTGGCCATTCTTGATTTACGGCTAATTTTTTTCCTTTTAATTTTATACATTTGCTGTCCTTCATATGAGTAAGAGTTTTTGTACTTCCTTCCTTTATCTATTAGGACAAGTACTTTCTGTGTAATCCAAGTATCCCTTTTATTTGTTTTTCACCTGCCTACTTTTTCATCAGCTGCATTAACGATCACTTTTCTGATTACTTGCCAAGTGTCTTCGATTTTTTTGTATCGTTTTCACCCTTTTCGGCTTTGCCTAGATTTTTTGATAGGCCAATATGTTTCCAGCTTCCTACAGTCTCTCCACCTGCCATTAATTCTCCTACTTTGTTGACGTTCTTTATTTTTAATACGCTTATACCTTTATTTTTTTTTTGCGACAAGGCCATATTGAACGGAGACCTTAATTAGCATCTGTCCCCTATTTTTGTCTTCCCATACCATACTTTCATTCTTTCTTACCTCCTCGGCCTCCTTCTACAACTGAATTCCAGTCTCCACGAATAATCAGATTTTCATCCCCTTTTAAATTAAATATCATTTCTTCTATTACGTCGGGCGTCTTCGAATGTCACATCCTAGGTATCTGATATAGGCATGTATAGCAGTAAGCTAAATGCTCCTAACGTTTTTTACTAATCTAACCATATTTACCCTATCATTGTATTGATGTTTGGTTTTCACTCGTAAACCTCTACTTTTCCTCACTAAAATTCAAATACCTGCGCTTCCATCCCTGGTTCTTAAGTAGTTATTCCGGTAACTGTCATATCGGAAGTCCCCTTCCGTGGAGCATTTCATTGCGATAATTTATCGGCTAGCAACATCTGGAGATGAATCATTCTCAGAACTTGACTCGCTGCCATCAAAATAAGTCTGTCTTCCCTCCAGAGAATCTGGAGTGTAATCAGGATCTTCGACAGAATTATCTGAAATATCATCATCCGGTAACCCAGCTTTCCTACAGCACTTTCGTTTGGCTTGCATTCCACTCACTGATGGAAGAGAAATATCAGGCGTTGATGATGACGATCGGAGAGAAGGCTCTCCCGATGATGATGGACTTTCGACTAGTAAGGAAAATAATCGGAGGTTATAGAGACCAATTTTGAAACCACTTCTAAACATGAAATACTTTAAGAAGAGTTAACTACAAAGACCTACTAGAAATTTGAATATCGTCAGCATCCGAGTCTCCATTGTAATCCGAATCTATTGCCTGCTCATCAGTAATTTCATCTAACCATGCTCTTATCTTTTCCGGTTCCATTTCTGGAAAAAAGTAGTAAAAAATAATGTGACATAATTTCGCTTCTTTCACAATCACATTCCCAATTATATTATGTTAATTAGAGACTAGTGTAATTAATTCAAGTTTATGCTGTTACTAAAAGTTTAAAATTTTCAGAACTGTTCTGAGTTGTATTTCCAAGGATACAAAAATGGGAGAGACTATCAATTTCGACTATCAATATAAATAATTGTTTCGGACCTGCTGGGGACGGCACGGCTGTCGACGGGCACGGCTGAGGGCGGGCCCGTTTCAGTTAATCTTGCGTTGGCCTTTGCGATAAGGAGGTTATCCTGATCCTGAGTAAGGGTGACTTATTAGTCCTCAAGTGTTCTTTTTCTTGGAGGTTAATGGGGTTGGATGAAATGGTGTATTTTGAGTAGTTGCTATTGCGAAGTTCCTTATATAGCGGACTGTTCGTCGTCCGTCGAATCAGTCGATCACGATGGCTAAGAGTGTGAAGAACGCTGCTCCTGCTGCGGGTTATTGGGTGTCTACTACCTTCGAGGATGCCGTGACTTTCATAACGGCATATTTGGAGGAAGTCAAATCCATAAAGCTGATACTGCATCCTTCGGCTTTCTTCCTAAATAACGAGGAGGAAGTGGAGATACACCTCGGCTGCAATTTAGACACTATTTTGGATGTGGACATGCTGGAGGTGGACGATTTCTTCGGGGCCGCCTACGAAAAGCTGACGGACATCGAGGAGTTCTCCCAGATGATTGGATCCGGCCTCACCTTTTTGGGCATCGCAGCGTGGTGGTTTACCATGGCGCCTTCTCAACCGAACAACGCACCGAATCCCACGCCTAGGAACACCCGGAACGCCGAATTGTTTTAAATGACAGAATCAGCACCCTTCCATTTGGTTACAAGGGTAATAAATACAAAGATGTATGGCCATGTGAATAAAAAAACTTTTTAAAGAGTGAACATATGCTTTTTTTTATTTTCAAAAATGATACAATCATGTCAAAAATGGCATCACAGTTCCCATTTCATTGTAGTTCTGCCTTCCATTCACCCATCCTCCTCTAGCCCGCAAATGGCACATGTCCAAGGGCGCCACAGTCGATGTCTCATCTTCCCTAAATACGAAGGTAACTTGGAAACTTTGTTCCAGCATGCACGAGGCCCTCATCTTCATGAGTGAGCCGTTGGCTTTCTATATGGGAACCATAGTGAAAAAATGATGTTGTAAGGGTTTGTATTTGGCGAACAACCATTGACTTCCCAATGCCGCGTTTCGCCTATACATCTTGGGATTAAAGGAACTCGGCCACGGCGTGTAACCACGTTTGATGGCAGTCTTTTGTGATATTTTCTCGATACCCTTCAGCACAAAGGAATTAAAAATCCCAGGCGTTCGAGCATTGATCAGGTCCGGATAAAACAAATCCCCCTCGCAATTCGTTTCTACTTGGAATTCTATCACGTCTCCCGCTCCCAAAATCTCAATTTTGTCTCTGTTCTTGCAGCTGCTTAAGGTCATGTTTCCCGTTTCCCAATTATCTGTTATTTCACTTACGGTCCCCGTTTCATCTACAATTCCGTAATAATATTTACAATTGAGCCATTGTTTTTCTTCATCGGTGTTAGCCGCAGCAAGTAATTCATGGCTACCGTAATCTATATCGTTCAAAATATAGCCCTGGTATCGTTCATCGTTGTTCATCAAATTGGCGTGAATGGGATGTCTTATGCTATGTATTCTTAATTTTTCGAAGTTTTCCGTGTCCGGAAGGGAAACTAAAAAATTGTCCGTTTTCTTTTTCAGCAAATCGTCCCATTTAATTTTAGTGGCACTATCTTTGTTCGTGATGGTGTAACCTGTAGTGACGGTATGTTTCGGCAAGAAGTGAATTATTTTACTTTGCTGTACAAAGGAAGACATCTCCGATGGGGAGTTGCTCCTGACTACGATTTCATCCGTGAGAACTATGAAATTCGAAATACGCACCATGGGCTTATGTACCCGGAATCCTAAACAGTTAGGCAGCATGTTGTTTATCACTTCCAGCATTTCATCGTCGGGCATCGAGTGAAGGGCGATCGTCAAAGGTAGGGTTTTTAAACTACAGTCTATTTCCTCCCAAGAACGTTGTCGGAAGGTAAAAGTGACGTGGTTAAAAGGTATCGGTCTCTCCAGCGGTGACTCGCTCTCGCCCTCGGGAATCCCGTGCTGTCCCGAGTTACCAGTGCCCCCGGAGGAACCCCCGACATCGCGTCTCGTTCTTTGAGTGGGTGGAGGGGTATCTAGAAATTCCTCGGCTGGTAGTTCGGCAGGTCGTTTTTGGGCCATGGTACTTCTTCTCAGCATATCACGTCAATCCCCTATAAACACACAAAATCCAATCAGCAAATTGCTCAGGAGTAATCACACGCCGCGGTTTAAATTCTACGTTTAAATTAAAAATTTCAATTCGATTTCTCAAGGCCTCCTCATCACTCACTCTCAGATAACCCTTCCCCAGTAAATGATTATTACCCGTCATCAATACAGGCGTTCGCCTTAATTTTTGCTTAGAACAATACTTTTTCCCAATTTCAAATGGAGCACCCGCCAAAATGCTTTTCATATCCTCACAAGAGCACTCAACAAAGAATGGTTCCTCAATTACTATCAATGATTTATTCAAAAAATTTTCATATGCAAATTCACTCAATGAATGGGAACTGGATGCATAAGCAGATATAAAATGACGTGCAATACTTTGCACTATAAAACTCTTTCCGCTGTTACTCCTTCCACAGAGGTACAAACAATTGATCTTTGTGTCCTCTTCATTAAGTATTGTCTTAAGGCAGTTAACAAAAATATTAGGAGAAATAGAATTTCTAAGAAACAGTTCAGATATTGCACTTCTGCTGTCGCTACACCCATCTTGAGCACACGACAACAAATATTCAAATCTGTTTCGTCTTTCAGTAACAAGTCTGTCTTTCACATACAATTGAATACATTCCCGCATCAAATTAGAACCGTGCAAAAATAATAAATGAGTCCATTCATCAGCATCCGTATAATCATATAACTCACTCCAAGACGTAGCCTTGTATTTCCGGATCAGATCACTTAAACGTCTTGTAGCGTTTGGAGGGTCCTGCTTCGCCATCCACGGGTTTCGGCGACGAACTGCTCACGGGCCTTTTTCGCGTCAGCTCCAAAAATCGGCTGCTCTGGTCCTCGCTGTGATGTGGCGACAAAGGGTTGATGGAGATGTAGGGTTCCCAATCGCCGAACTTGTTTTTTATCGTCTCCATCCTCGTGTTCCAACAGAGTATGGTAATGAGAGACGTACAGCGTTTTCACCTTTTTTCTCGAATTTCACGTTCGATTGAACAAATACCCCGCTAATGAGGACGAATAGATCCTCCAAGGACAACTCCGCGAGGTCCAATGATTGTAATAGCCACTCGGACGGAGTTGATAATGCAGACATCGCATCTGATGTGTCCTCCATCGAGATTTGTTTTATACTGAGGGGATTTATCATTTGATGTTATATATCTGAAAAAAATTAACCTTTAGCATTTGACATTGACCTGTGCATTTCGAAGCGAGGCGATTATCATCTGTTCTGAAAGGGGCCCGCCCTCAGCCGTGCCCGTCGACAGCCGTGCCGTCCCCAGCAGGTCCGAAACTATTATATATATCGAACTATTATTTTGGAAAAAGCCGTAATAAAATTAATTTCATACCCTTACTAGTTCTAGCTCCCACTCAGCTAATTCCTTTGTTCTGGAGCGCAAGGAGTTTACACAGAACGCATACTGAAATGAACCAGTACTCAATATATGGTAACCATGTTTTGTTGTTTCTCCAACTCAAAGAGTTAGGTTTTAGCTAACTTGAGACTACAACATTGAAATAATTCATTTATTCGAGTAATATTTTGGTTGTGGCGAGGTAGGAGAATGAAAAGGCGTGAGCAAAGCCAAGCATTATTTTTGCCTAACTCCCTGGGGTTACATGTTCGCACAAAACCTAGTATAACATCTTTTCCGAAACACAGAATCAAACTTTGCACCTCATTTTACAGAGAACAAGAAGCATAAGAAAGGGCAGCAATTTGGCCATTACATTCAATTTCGCCAACCGGCATAACAGGGCAAGTAAATATTGTAAACAAAACTTATGAAGTGGTACATATAACAGAAAACTACCTTTGCATTTCTAACACTGTAGTATACTCATGCAAATACGTTCATACAAAACAAATGAAATACATTAGTACTGCGTACATGCCTCTTATTTTCCAGATTAAGGTAGTTTTTATAAAAAATCCAACATAAACAAACAAAGCAATGTACTGCCATCAACGTCGGCCCTGAGTGAATCGCTGCGATAAATTTTTCCCACTTTCCACGAAGGAGGGCGATTAAAGCAAAAAAAAAATGTCATGCGTACCACTACGCCATCTCCACTAGGAACACCAAACTACGTGCATTGCCGCCGATGGGAAGCATATATCCCAAAGAGCGTTCCCTACAGATATGGTGGGTAAATATTTTCCTAGTAACCTATAAAGGGCTAACCTTTCATTTCTGATTCAAGATTATGGCGGGTAGCGAAGCTTGACGTAAGACAATAAAGTTTGTTTTTTTCTCACGTATTCGAAAATTTTAGCCTAGGAGTTTCTAAGCCTCTCGTATATTAAAAAATAAGCGCTAAAATGCTGTAACATGATATACTCTAGCAATAGCACAAAATTAGGTGTCAGATTGCTTATGAAATTGTCTTCCATTCTCTGCTTGGAAGGCGCCTTCTAATGCAAGGAATTGTAAGAAATTCATTTGTGACAAAACTCGAAATAATTACCCTATTTACAAAAGGAACATTGTGTTATTTTCAGTGAAATACATCTACATCTGGAGACTACCCTGCAAGCCACCTCAAGTGTGTGGCAGGGGGTGAGTGGTGTCCAAAATGCATTACACTGTACCTTAATAAACTATCACAAGCATAATATATAGAAAATTGACTGCAAAACCAATAAATAACATGTAATTTTTTCGCGAAAGAAGTAGTAATGATAGATATATTATATGAATGTCCAACTCTCACTAGGCTGAGTTGACTTGTGTTTCATAGAATATCATCATTATTAAGACCAAACTATTCTCGAAATGTTTCTCCAAATACTCAAGCAGTCGTCTTTTGGAAGACATGAAGACTAAAGTAGAAATACTGATGAAGCTGTGGTCAGAAACCAACGATAAAACTACGAAAGACACGGTATTTCTGCTATGACATTCTACAGTTAAAGAACATTAGTACCGAAAGCGATACATATTTCGAGTTATGTTATACTAAAAAGTGTGAGACTTGTTTTTGAAGTGAAAACTTCTTATGTCGCGTTGAGCACTTTTGTAGATGGGTAAAAGACATTGGACTCGCGTCACCGTCACCGCTACTACATATATGTATAATTATGTATATTCTGTATATAAACAGTATACTCGCTATATACACAGTACTTGTGGATGGGTACAAACCATAGGACTCGCATCACCGTCACCATCACCGCTACTAAATAAATGTGTAATTGTATATTCTGTATATACACTTTTGTGGATGGGTAAAAGCCGTTGGACTCGCGTCACCGTCACCGTCACTGCTGCTCAATATATGTATAATTGTATATTCTGTATATACACAGTATACTCGCTATATACACAGTACTTGTGGATGGGTAAAAACCATTGGACTCGCGTCACCGTCACCGTCAAATAAACTATATTATAATTTTATACATATTACATTATATATATCTAATATACGGTTTAGTTCATTAAATTTGGGTTGCTACAAATATTGTGCTGGATAATATAATACTCCATACTCGTGCAGGAGAGTGTACTCGATACAAGAATAGTGATGGTTAGTACAATATTACTCAATTTTTTTAATACGTTCAATTTGAGTAGCTTATTCATATATACATAAACATAAACTTTGCAGACGATAAAAATCTACCATTGATTGAATTTTTAAATAGTGTTTGATTTAACGATGTATAATGATCGCAATCTTGGCACAACGAAATATAAAACTACTATTGATGCAGTATTTACAAGACATTTAAGTAAATTCGAATCAAAATTATTCGATTCTTACTTTAGTTACCATAAGCCTATTGTATAAGTTTTAGATATTGCCGATGATGATGGCGGTGATGATGAAAGAGTTGTTGAAATAATGGATGAAAGTTGATTATTCTGAAGTGTACAATTTTTATGTAAGATAATTGTGTACAATAGAGCAATAAATGAATATTTAATTTATTATATACATGAAACTACTTTCTACTGATTAATAAAACATTTCATTAGAAATTATTCCCTACATTCAAAAATGCCCACGTTATTTCAAGTTTTCACTTCTGTCGGCACTCCCGGAGTGCCTCTTTGTTTTTTGTAACCATGTGGTTAATGCATAATTTCATAAGGTTATGCGTATACATTATATCACTTGATGCATTGTCCATATATTTCTATTGACTTTCCAGTAGTTTTCTTGGTGCAGTGGTTATTGCGTCCCATCCCAAGAGACAATACTCGACTTTTCATTATTTTAATTTATATTCTTTCAGTTTTTTATTTTTTCGCGTGAAGTGTTCCCATTGCCTTGTCTCCGAGCCTTGACTGATTGAGTCTATAATTGAGACTTATCATTATTATTATCATTTATATTCTTTCAGTTCATTATTTTTTCTTAACCTTAGTGAAAAACGTAAAAAGCATTTTGAAAAAAAAATTATGGGAAAAAACTCAGAGTTGTACTACCCTGAAGTCATGCATTCATTCAATTAGTAGTTTTACCGCAATAACACCGTTTTATCAAAAAAAAAAGGCAATTCACGCTGACTCTTTCGATATTCTCACATTTTCGCTCCTATCGATACGTCCAAGTTTCACTTTTACAAAACCTTTTGAATCTAACTTCACATTTCATGAGGACTAAAATAAGATGTGAATCCGTATTCTACAGAATGAGCGACCCTGAAGGGTGAGTTTTTGACACTTTTCCGAAACTTCCGCCTGATTTCGATGTCATTAATATTATATCGTAAACAAATAATGGAATAATGGAAATATGAGGAAAGTCACACAGCTAATGTCTTATTTACTTATATTAACCCTATATTTCCTCCTCCCCTGTCTTAATTGAGAACTTGTGATGAACGAACGTGTAGTGTTCCCATTGTCTTGTCTCAGACCTTTGACTGATTGAGTGAGTTTTATAAGGGGTTGTAAAGCGGTGGTCTCCACAATGCCTGCATGTTCTGAGTTCAGTTTGATATTTAAACGTATCCTGAAAACGGTGACCCGCGGCACTTGTAATGGAGTTCTTCGTCTTACTTGTGACGCTCCAGGCGAGGCTGATTTGCAAAATCTGGCGGATACGAATCAAAGCTGGGACTGCCCAACCTGCAATACCAAAAGTCTTTCCACCAGTTGCAATGTTACCCTAATTTTAACTTTAGGAGCTGTATCTCTCAACCAGGCAGTATTCAACCAGGATAAAGGAGTTACGGGATTGTGTCAAGGCGATTCAGGATGACCAAGATGCGCTTACACATTCCAAAATAAAAGAATTGGGTAAACTGCGTAGTGATATGTCGGCTTGGAGAGTTGATCAACGAGAGAAGTATTATTATTGCCATCAATAATGACTCCCTTTCAAGTATCTGTGCTAGATTTGACAGTCTCGTTGCTGAAAACAATGCCTTGTGAGGCGAGCGAATAACCTGCAAGTTGCGAATTGATCTCTGTATAAGTGGATTCTTTAAGCAGTGTTGCAACGGCGCCCCCGGCTTAGCTAGGTCGCAGGTTCCTCAAGGCAAGTACTCACAGCAGTGCAGATAAGGGAAAGGGGATGATACGAATTCCATCTGGACTCGGTGGGGAGAGAGTAACGGGGAGGAGAAAGGGGAACCAGCGCAAGCCGTAGCTGCTGGATTTCCTTACACTGTACAGGGTGCTCAACATTCGGTCACACTGTCATCGTAGTAAATCGGGAGATGGGATAGAATAAGGAAGTAAGGGAATAGGACATAGCTCTCACTGCTAACTCAAAGCTACTTGCACTCACGGCCGAACTCCTCGGCACCGCCGACTACACGTCCCTCCTCCTCCAGGGCCGGTTGACCGGATTTATACAGGCCATCGTCACTATACCTATGCGTATAGTGACCTTGACCCGCTAAGGGGGGTATAGCCACCTTGATATAGGCCGGACGCGAGTGGTGACCCCACTCTAAAACGCGATGAGGCGGGCGCTTCATACAGGAGAACCCCGAAATGTTAGTGTTTTGGAAATTCGAGGAATTTTGGTTGTCTGGGGAAGTGTCGGTGGGCAAAATATTCCTCTTTTCTAATTAAGAGCAATAATTCAACAGGAGAGTACATGAAATTTGTCCGAAAAAAAGGATGATTCTAGCAGGTAAAATAGTCTAGTTTTTCACTAGTCACCTTGACCTCAGTATCCCTGACACCCCGAGCTACGTCAATGAAGTGCTATGTGCAGATAAGTGAAAAGTTTTTCCTTGGCGCTTAAAAAGCCAGAACGGAGAAACATTATAAATATCTATGGTTACGACATGGTCAAATATTTATGCAAAAAGCAGAGAAAGAACAGGTCATTGCGATAACGCGTATGGATGAATTATATAATTTGTAAAACAAAATGATGTATCTATATAATAGTGAATTTAAGGCGAAATGCCGTTCAATTATTCGCCAAATCATCCGAAGTCTCAGAAGTTATTTCGATCTTTTTTAGCATGTATAATATCAGATGTGCATTCTCCCGAATGATATTATCTTCTGTGAAATATGGATTTACGAAGAAAAAAAATATATGCGGGTAACCAAAAATATGCGCAATTACAAAGGCAATACATCAACTGGCATAATTGAATGTATTATCGGTGTAATTTTTTGCATATTTATTTTGTTTTCAGTTCCTTCAGCTGATTTTTTATTTGATTATTTAGAAAATGCAATAAATGATACATATTTGTTTATGATTGCTCTGAGAAGTAAACTTTTCAGTTAAATTATTTTCTGATGAGTGATAAATTGTATTATCTACTGTTTAAAATACTGTTTTTGCAATTGGAGACATGATATTTAACAGTATATCCTCATAAAATGACTCAAATTTGTGTTAAATTAATGAATTCATTCGGTCTGTCAGGCTTGTCAGAAGACCTACCAGAGTTATTGGAATGTCAGCCACCTGTATTGATGACATATTTGCTAGATTGAACAATTATGCTACATTGGATATTGATGCCGACGTTTTAAAACTATCCATCACAGATCACTTCATGACCTTTATTGCACTTTCCCGTAAATTTCAGGAACATATTGCTGGAAAGTATAATGAAACCCTATCGAAAGTTGATTTTAATGCATTCCAGTTTATAGTTATGGAAACAAACTGGGTTATATTGCTGAATGAAGATGATACTTCAAAAGCTTTCGATCAATTAATGTTTCTTCTTAACGAATGTTTGTCTTCCTCAATGTCCACAGTTTAGACAATTAGGCGAGAAAGGATACTCAAACCATGGGTTGCGACCAATCTGTTGATGCTAATTAGAAGAAAGGAATATCTGTTAAAGAATTCCAGACGATACCCCAACATTAAAAATTTAGAAAATGTTTTTTTTTAATCTCGAAATAGCCTTAGAACTTAAGCCTAACCGCGGTGAGGTGTTAGTAATAATGTGGTATTACGCAAAATTCCACACAACCTAGTGAAGATGGTAGTTTCGTAGAAAATGTCTATTGCGACATTTATGATCCCTTTCTGTTCACGGGAAAAAAAATATAATTGGAATCTATGGGCTCCCCAATCAATTTCCTTTCCATTATGATTGTGATGTTTTCTACTGTAAGAGCATAATAAAATTTTCTACTCTTAAATCCCTAAAGGTATTGCATCAAATGGTAGTCAAAGAAAGTGGAATAATGAAAAAACATGTTTTTAGCAAGTTAATATTGTTAGGAAGGAGAATAGTTTCCATTGTGGGATGTATTTAAAACCTTGAGTCGTTTTCTTACACTGGTAGTAAAATTGTGTCAAACCTACCTTAGCGTCCATTTTTCAGTAATGTTTGGTGAACTGTGACTTGGCAGCCATAGATATGCTGCCATGACGATGGTACCTTAGTTTCGTATTCTTGATTCTGAAATCGTAAGTTTGTGGTCTAATACATCGTAGTTTATCGGGGATCGAAAAACGTTTATGATAGACAGACAGAAAATGATTAGCTTATAACTTGGTTATATGCAGCGGCTACCCCCTTCTTAAAGACTTGAAAATAAAAAAGTAATACAAATTGCTATTTTTAAGAAATATCGAGGAATACTCATTAGTTGTACATAAAATGGGATTTTCATCTTGACAGGATACTAGTTGTTAAAAGAAACACAAGACGGAAATGTTCTGGTCCAGGTGTTCATGTCCACAAGTAGCCATAGGAAGGAAAAGGTAAATAAGGTTTATGATTGACTAGAAGAGATAATTAGAAAAGCCCCGAGAAAGAAAAATTTGTTAGTAACGGTTGACTGGAATGCCGGGACGGGGAAGGGAGGGATAGATATGAAATGGGAGAGTACGGGCTAGGGGCAAGAAATGATCAGGGTGAGATGGCAGTTGAATTTTGTAGTAGAAATTAAATAGTAGTTGCAAACATTAAGTTTAAACATCACTGAAGTACATGGAACTACGTACAAACGGAAAATGCCGGGTAATACAAGGAAGTGACTAATTGACTGTCAATATTTATTATAGTAAGGCAGAGATTTAGGAAATAGAGATAGGTAATATATAAACATCTACCGATATATCAGAATCCGATATTTTTTAAACATACCGGTTAGCATATATTTTGTTTAAAAAAATATATGCTAACCAGTATATCGGTACCATTGATAGAAGATATATATATATATATATATATATATATATATATATATATATATATATATATATATATATATATATATATATATATATATTCGACTCGAATGGGATAAAAAACCGTCAGAAAATGTGTATGCCATTGAGTTTTATGCATAGGAACAAAAAATGTTGCGAGAGATGAAATATTTTTAAGCATATATATATATATATGTACATAATAATACACCAGTGTCACAAGCTGTGACGCACTAAATAAAATAAAACACTAAGAAAGAACACTCACACGAGAAAAGTTTTTTCCGGAGCTTTCGAAGCCAAAAGCTTCTTTCTCAACGAGAAGATGTCGACTGACTGGTTCAGAATGCCGCAGGAACAAGGGAACGGGAACGGGAGGGGGAGAAGGGGTGATGGGGGAGGGGGTTAGCAGGATACATTAAGTCCAGGGGCGCTGCAAGCATTTAGGCGCCAAATGCACGCTAATTCAAGCATGTGGAGGTTGAGGGCGGAGTCTGAGGGGGGGAGGGAAGCAATAATGGACACCTTGAAACAAGAATTGAAGACCGCGTCGTGGGACAAAGAATGCGTGGCCACTGGGAGGGAAGCATGGGGGGATGACGGGCAGCAGGACGCACGATGATTATTCATTCTGAGGTTAAGGGGGGTGGTACATTGGCCTACATAGAAAGCTGGGCAGAAGTTGCACTGTAAAAGGTAAATTATGTTGGTGGACATACCACCCACCTCACACCAAACGCTCCATCCCTTATTCCCTTTCCGTCCGAGGACACAGGATCTCCAATAACCCTGATGATCTTCAGAAGTTCCTTTCGAAATTACACACTTCTCTTCTTCGCCGCGGATACCCCGAAAAACTTCTAAGAAATAAAATCAGAAAAAAACCTTATGTTCAGAATAAACCCCGCTCAGAAAAACATTGCTCCACTTCTCTTCTCACTACCTTCCCAGGCGCTCATGCATTGCAGGATATCCTAAAAGACCTGTACCCCATTCTTTCTAACCACAAATCCACCTCACAGATTTTTCCTAATATTCCACGGATCACATACGAAAGGCCACCAAATTTTAGCACCATTTTTAAAGCCACCCGCCCACTTCAAAAATCCCTGCGAGTCACCGCCACTCCACCTTCGCCTTGCAATCGTCCCAGATGCAAGACCTGCATGATTTTTTCTCCACCCCCAGCCTCTTTTCTCCCCAAACTTAAATCCCTCCCGATATTTCCCTCCACCACCTGTATGTCCACCAACATAATTTACCTTTTACAGTGCAACTTCTGCCCAGCTTTCTATGTAGGCCAATGTACCACCCCCCTTTACCTCAGAATGAATAATCATCATGCGTCCTGCTGCCCGTCATCCCCCCATGCTTCCCTCCCTGTGGCCACGCATTCTTTGTCCCACGACGCGGTCTTCAATTCTTGTTTCAAGGTGTCCATTATTGCTTCCCTCCCCCCCTCAGACTCCGCCCTCAACCTCCACATGCTTGAATTAGCGTGCATTTGGTGCCTAATTGCTTGCAGCGCCCCTGGACTTAATGTATCCTGCTAACCCCCTCCCCCATCACCCCTTCTCCCCCTCACGTTCCCGTTCCCTTGTTCCTGCGGCATTCTGACCCAGTCAGTCGACATCTTCTCGTTGAGAAAGAAGCTTTTGGCTTCGAAAGCTCCGGAAAAAACTTTTCTCGTGTGAGTGTTCTTTCTTAGTGTTTTATTTTATTTAGTGCGTCACAGCTTGTGACACTGGTGTATTATTATATTGTGCTACGCGCATCTTTTCCTAAGAAACTGTATATATATATATACACACACATTTAAAAAAAAACAATAATACACTAAAAAAAACACAGAAACACACAAAAAGGAGACTCACAAATAAAACTTGGACGTATCGGCGGTCATGCCGCCATCCTCGGCGGTAGAAGAATGATGAAAAGTCCGCTCTGTTCCCTTGGGAAGGAAATGGCAGAGAGGAAGGAGGGGGGGTAAGTGCGAATGGATAGTGGTGGGGAGTTGGGCAGTTGTGGGGAGAGAGAGGTGGCTATTAGACTATTAATTTCAATTGGCTAGGTTTAGCCCGGGCTATTCGAATGCCCTTGTTACCCAAATATGGGCGTTTTCTCGGATTTTACGTCAACAAAAACTCCACCTTTTCTTGATCCCATCCCCAAACATACCGCCTCCCACTCTCAACATTTTGACGATTGTTTCTCCCTAGAAATCTTAGAAGCCCTTCCCGAATCCGCCCGCAAATTATTCTGTGAGTGTCCTTTTAATTTTCGTGTGCCTGTGTTTTGAAAAGTATATTTATATTTGTGTATTTATTCGCCGAGTGCGTTTTCTCAGAAGATATTATATATATATATATATATATATATATATATATATATATATATATATATGTATATATAATACTATTTTTGCTGGTATTTGCAATCTACTTTTAGCTTCTTACCAACTATGTTTCGCTAAACGTATTTAGATCTCAGTATACTATACAGCGAAGTAAAATCGCGTTAACTATTAAGATATTTAGGAAACGAGCAATGAATATGCAATTTAAATAATATATTAAATTATATATTTATTAGAAAATATTTCCGAGGAAACATTTTTCAATATTTTTGTTCGAATCATTGTTATTCCCAGTCCTAGAATATGCGGAATAAATGCACAACTGGTTTATGCTGAACATGCTTTTATCAGATAAGTACAATTTTTTAATGGTATTTTCAATGCAGAAAGGACATACTCTGATAATTACCAAATGCTATTTTCATCATTGTCAGTTAGGGTATAGTTTTTCATGCGCGATAGCTTCCACAAAAAACACAAATATAGGCTAAAAAATCCTAAAATAGCTTCGTCATCTTATCATGACAGATTATGAATACATAAGATGTTATCAAGGTACAGACATACGGTGCTCAGGACTCAAAATGTGTTCAGAATGAAAATATGCCATGCATTGATGCAATATTTCCAAGATTTTCAGGCTTAACACATTCTTAGCTTGGCTGATGATGTAGGGACAAGGCAAATGCGATTGATCTCAAATGGCAATAATTGAAACCAATGTGTATTCTAATTGATCCCAAAAGCGGCCTCGGTGGCGGCGGGGAAACATCCTCGCCTGCCAACCCAAAGGTTGCGGGTTCGAATCCCGCCAGGGGAGGATTTTTCTCCTCTCAGGACATGGCTGTATGTGTTGTCCTTTGTTACAACGCCTGATGTAAAATGGTCCTCGAGGCTGTATTCAGGTTATTGATATAAATAAAAATAAATAAAAATAAAAAGCACCAGCTGGTGAATATGATCACCAGTCAATCTCCGATCATCAGATGCAACATAGTTGACCAATAATACGGTGCACTATTATTGGAACGAAGGATCCCAGAACAACCATGAGTTTCAGGGCCACTCCGGCTAAAGCAAGGAGAGCCGTTGTACTGTTCTGTCAAAACTTCAGACGGTTCATTGCTCTGAGTGTAACGCCTGGTTGAGATATAATTTCAGCGAATTCGGTATCGAATGTAGCGTGCTATATTCGCTCTCTTGTCCTATTACCCGAGCTATTTCATAATGATTCGCCGAAATGAATGTAGAGGCTTCGTCATAACTTATAACTGGGTTTTCATAAAGACCATGTGGGGTTGATGACATATGACCAAGGTGATGAAGGTCAGCGTTTACTTCTATACTTATGTTACTTATGGCCTTATATGCTCCTGAAGGAATGAAGAAGTAAATACAATATATTATTATTCTGTGAATTTCTTTGCCTAGATTGAATGTTAAGGAAATATATTCTGGTATGTGATACATGATTCATAATAAACGATAAATCTGAATGAGATAAGGAGCGGTACACAGGACCGCTCGTGAAAGGCTTCAGTAAGGAAACCACAGAAGCAAGATGAATAATAATGCGCTGTCTTGCGATACAGATTCACGATATAAAAGCTTTAATTGTGTTCATTGCTTGCGTTTAAACGTGGAGTATTAACACCCCAAACGTTTTTTTTGTAGCAATTAATTCGAGACAAATCAACATTTGAAGATTGAAGCGAAATGCAACCTTTTTTTTAGTGATAAGTGATTATTTTATCCGAGCAAGAGCAACGACTACAAAAAAACGATATGAAATCAATCATCATAATATATTAAAATTGAATAGGAAAATTAATTTATACTCACATGTAATCACATTAATCACATTTAAAGATATTAGTCCTTACGACAATACAAAACACCGTATCACTTTCGATAAGGCACGTGATGCCAATGGTGGGAGCTTGAAATGATAGCCATATCAACCTTTAATAACAGAAATGTAAAAAAAGCTTAAGTTCTCTCAAACTATAACAATATTTTGCGTAAAAAGTATTAATGATAGATCAAATTTATGAATCTCCAACTATCACAAGGCTAAGTAGACTTGTGTTTCATAGAATATCATCATTATTGAGATCAAACCACTCTCGAAATGTTTCTCCAAATGCTCCAGCTGTCGTCTTTTGGAAGACATGAAGACTAAAGTAGAAATACTAATGAGGCTGTGGTCAGAAACCGACGATAAGACTTACAAAGACACGATATTTCTGCCATGACATTCCACAGTTAAAGAACCTTCGCACCGAAAGCGATACATATTTCGTTAGCTAGCGTTAATTAAGAGAAATGTAAAAGTTCTCTCAAACTATCACAATTTCTGAAATAAATCTCGCAATAAAGTCACACGGTATAGACAATATTCGCAACCCAACAACTTATCGCACATTTCTTAATTTGAGTTATGAATAGACGAACGAAAAACTCCAATTATGTGAAGTTTAATTTCAAGCAGCGTATCGCGAACGCACATTGCCGTCACCATTTTTAATTAAGACCATTCGAAATAAAGAGAGGAAGATAAAATATAAAGAGAGCATCAGATCCCGTGTGGGAAGCAAAATGACTAGGCTATGAATCAGGGGAAATATATGACATCACTCTTAAGGACACAACGACGTAATTCTAAAGTGTCAAAAAATAGATCGCTTTAGTAAATGCATCCTTGATTGCCCACCCTTATTCTGACACGATGACCTTCTCTTGCTTATTGATCATTATTTAGTACAAAAAATACGTGGAGTAGAGGGAAATATATACGGCTAGGGCTCCGTTTTACACTTACGGAAAGTATGCTTATCTCTGATCGCTCTGAAAAACCTCAGATGCATTGGGAAATCATGAATTGTACATGGAACGCCTACAATCGTTATGTTTTATCCTCAGCATATTATGTAGATTGCCAAAAAAAATTTCCTTGGCGTTACATCAGGCATTTTCAAATATATGAAGACCTAAGCTAAGACTGCCGAAGCTGAGATCAGAAATACACGTACATAACACACGCGAGTGACAGCACGAGAATGAAAACTCCACAGTTTTGACAAGTTGGAACGTCCTATGCACCGATATGTACACATCGCAATCACAAATTAGCATTAATAAAATGCTTAATTGAAACGCTGATGCAAATTATTTTCAGTCAATAGCAATATTCAGAATAGGAGGACGCTGTGTTATTACATAATGTAAGCAATAACCACAAAACCCAATCTCGTACTAACAATATAAAGAATTTCTGTACTCAACATGTCGACCACATAACTTTCGTAAATAAGCATGATCAACAAAGACCTCCTATAATCCTGTCCAAGAAAGTTATATTTCACGCAGCTTAACATGAGCGAACATTGCAGAGAAGACTTTCAATCTGCATCAACATATTTTGTTATTGTGTTATTTTACGTCAAACTTAAATACATCAAGCTGAACAAAGGTTTAGTTTTATTAAGTACTGAAATAACTGTCCTTGCGATATTGTACTTAACTTCGTCAAAATGATAGATTCATAGAACAAATAAAATAGGATCAATCGGGAGGCTTCGCCTCCTAACAATTATGTACTTAACTATATATATGCTAACAATGTCAGCGGGACCGCTAGTAATTATGTTTTTGACAACTACTTAAACGGAGAGAGATTCAAGAGTTATGCTAATAAAATACTCGACATGCTGTAAGTACTATGTAGAACATAATAATACAAGTATTAGGGAGCACTACTACTAGGTACTAAGAGTTACACTACCTATCGACAAACCTAGTTAAAACTCTCATTGGCAGCTATTAAATTCTCTTATCGTTTGCGGGAAAAATGACATTTTGAATTTGTCCGTTCTACAGTCCAGTCTCCCAATTTTAGTCTCATGAACTGATCTACCATATTATTTCGAATTTTTTTAAATAATTGTAACTTCGTCAGAGAATAATTAGGTTTTGACCTTACATAATAGATTAACTTTAAATTGTTATCGACGGTCTGAAAACGATTCCCATCCAAGTTGCTTCAAAAAGTCAGCAACACTGACGAGGCTAGCATAGCGGACTTTAACGTACTTGTCTTAGCGATCCTCTCTGCACACGTTCCAACTCGGTATTCAAGCCTACCCCATAAGGATCCATAATACTGGCAGGGTATTCCATGTGCGGACTAACAAGGGTTAAGTTGCTGATTTCCTTTACTTTATCGTCGCACTTGCAAAGCACTCTTTTAACAAAAATCCCAAATTACGATTAGCTTGGCCACTATTTTCCCTAATATTTTTCCGATTGATTAAAGATTGAAGTACCGTTTCGTCTTAAATATGTTGGATTATTACTTTTTTATTACACTGCCTTTGACACTTGCTAAGATTATATTTCGCAGTCTAAGGGTTATAATCCTTAATGTTTATGCATAATTATTTTATTCTAACTGCCCTAAGCCTCATATTTATGCCACCAACTTATTTTTCTAACCATCCTTGTCATTGTTAATGAAACGTATAACTTATTTATTCCATATAGATTAAGTTATACCCTATAACTATTTTATATATTTCATTTTAAATGTAAAGCTAATACCACCAACTTGGTTGCACCATGTCACGCCTGAGACAACGGAGTATATCCTTGTCATTAATTAATATAATACTGCATCATGAGAGAACTTTATAGCCAAGCGGATGCTTTTTTTAAAGCTCGGGAAAAAAAGGAATTTTAAGGTAAGATGAAAATTTAAATGATGCGAAATAACCGGCATAATATATGGCTGATCAGGGATCATTGGGTTGGGAGTGTGATCGTATAAAAAGGTACTTCATATTCAAAGTAAATACTGGTGTCGTTAAGCATGAATTTCTTATTTTGTGCTCCGAAGTGTTTCAAAGCATTTGAACGACGCCACTTTTTTGCCACACATCACGTGACCTCATGATTATTTCACCGGCCGTCTATGCTCCAGCTTTGGATAACGCCATCTACCTATATTCATGAGCCATGTTTGTAACCGATAACCTTCAATATTTAAAATCAAAAAGCCGTAAATGAAATTAAGGAAAGTTGAAAACAGGAATAAAAATGCAAAAATCATAAGCTTAGCTGAGTTAGCAAAACTGTCTGTGAAGAAATATCTGGCATGGATGCTGTACAGTGTAGAAACGACTAAGAAGAAATTAAAGGTGCTTTATTTATTATATAAATATATATTATATATTAATTATCGTTAGGTGAGTGCTCTGAAACAACTTATTGAGAATACATTTCCAGAATGATAAAATTCAACGCGTATCGTCAAGCGGTATCTTTGCATCGCGTTCTACAATCTATTACTTCCGAGCGCGTGTCCTCGTGGGAAAGACTATAATTGCAATTAATATCGTAACGTAAATTGTCGGTACCTTTCAACATATTCAAAAAAATAATTATAACTGTGTATATATTTTGCTGGTTATATATTGAAGTATTCTGTCTCTACATGTCATATCTTTTAAGACATTGTTCAAGTGTTTTTTCTAATTAGTGCATAAATCTTATTCAGAAAATTCAATTACATAAATAATTCATTTTACAAAATTATGCTGCCAAAATCATGTTATTGGACACACTTTTACAATATTTTATTTCGACAGAGTGCATTTTTGGTTTTTCTAAAACCTTATATAACCTCTGAAATATTTCTAGCATATTGACTACCGCAATATATGAAGTGAATAATTATGAATGATAACATTAAAATACGATGTAAACTATGATAGACTAGAATGAAATGGAAAAAAGAAAATATAAATATTTCAAATTTCATTTTAGTTCTTTTACCTTCACTTGTGTCATAAAGAATATATTATTCCATTTTTTCCTATATATTTCCAATATATTATGCGTATTTTAGAGATATCTATTGCACTCGAGTACGCGTTTCATATAATTTCATTGGTATACGGATAGAAGGGAAAAAGTTTTGTCGAAGTTCTGGATGGGAACAGTGAAACTGATAAAACTGGGCTAATTCTTTGACTCATTATTCTCCTTCAAAAAATATGGAAAGTGATACAAATTAGGGAAAAGATTAAAAACAAAATAATCTTTCGGATATTTATCAGAACATTGAAATGTTTTATGATATTTTTCTGACTGTTCAATGTATGGGAAATATTTATACTTTCCCCACATAAATGTTTTATCACAAGATCTCTCATTAATTCCTACTGACCTCTGTCTAATCTTATTTCGTCGAAAATGTCTATTCCCTTCCTTCTTCCCTTCACGCTTCTCGAGCAATCCCCCGTCGATCACACTCTTCAACCCATCATCACGTCCTCCGTCCACAGTTTCTGCCTTCTCTGAATCTCAACCGTTAAAAATCATTCCCCTTCCGCAATTTGTGGAGTGATCCATACTGCATTCAGTTTCATATTACGATTGGATTCAATACAACTGAGATAATTATGACGAGGATTTAATTGAAATTAAAGAATAATAAGAAATAACTATATGGTAAGCTAAAATACAATAGAGAAAAGAGCATGAAGTAATGAAGCTTTACGGAAACTGGAAGAACTAACTAACTTCGGAAAATGAGACAAGTTAGGCGTCAGAAGCAAATGGTGAATAATATAGATGAAATTTTCTCGGGATTCGAACCGGAAAAGAGTTGGCTCCATGCCGACGTTTCGACAGCTCACTCCGCTGCCGTTCTCAGGTGATGAGTGCTTTGACCAAATCCGATCCTGGTAACACCTCCTCTACCGAACTGATGTATACAGTCAACCGTATTTTTTCAAGACGCTCATCACCCTCTAAAAGACAGCGGAGTCAGATGTCGAAACGTCGGCATGGAGCCATCTCTTACCCGGTTTGAATCGGGGGACAATGTCATCTACACTGTTCACCGGGAAAGTCTAAAGTCATTTATCGGTGATTGTCATGAAAAATATTTATCTCCTAAATTTCAAATAAGTTTTAGATCTCCTATTTGGGGTGTCGAAACAAACCCCAATATAATGAAGTATAAATATTGTAATTTTATAAATATGGAAAATGGGATACCATCTTATATCAGGTGTACGCTATTATAATTATAAATCCATCAACAAAGGCTGGCATGAAGAACTTGAATGAAAGGAGAACGTCGTTTCAATAGAAGCATTGACAAACCGTAATGTTAGGTAGCAAAGGTTTGATTATAATTATAATATAGGTAGCTAACAGAAACTAAGCATTTAATTTTTTTAGAGTTTGGAAAAATAGAGAGAATGTAATGATGATTTTCAAGGAAACGCTAAAAAAGTCATAAGGTTAGAAATCGTGAAAATGATTGGTTTCCTAATTTGAATATTGGATCATAATTCTTTAAAGAAACATATTAAGTGGTTAATGAACTGCTCACAGAGAAACTATAAATTGAACGCAGAAACTTGCCTGTGTAAGCTTTTAATCGCTAGAAGGCGTAACAGAACAAGGATTACCATTCCTTACAAACAGGGGATAGATTGTCTTCTACCGATGCGCAATCCCTATTTTTTTCAGGAGAAGAGATTCGATACAGTAAGAAAAACCTTTACGAAATCTTGAGTGGATATTTTGCAATTGAAAACATTTTGTTATTTTTTATTTCAAAACCAAAATAACAGAGCTGGGATGGTTTGTAAATTAACTTTCTCTCAAAACCAGAAGAAATGAACACCAATTTCTTTGTAGTTTAACTTGGAGTGGAAATTTCTGTTTTAATGTAATCCTTTCGTAATTAAATAAATGCGTAAAATCGCAAAACTTAAAAGGAATAAAAACATGGAATAAAATGTATTATATTAGACCACCATTGTCATCTAAAGAAACAAAGTATTTATATTCAAGATTTTGGTTCAAACGCGGAGATCGACGACCTTTTTTGACTCTACTTTCTATAAAGGCTGAGAAATAATGAGACAGAATTTGGCACCATCTTTTGGAGGCATAGGAACTGTAGAAATTATAACATTTCAAATATCTCTAGCGTTCTCTGAATTTAATAACTTGTCAAGCACGTTCATTAACCCTTAATGTATTTATAAACCTACATTTTTTATTTCTTAATGAACCGGTTACTAGGCCCCAAAACTTTGCGTTAGAAATGAGGTTTAGGGTAGTTTAAATTTTTTTTTGCAATTTCTATACATTTTATCAGAAAAAAACGCCTACCTCCTTTCCATTGGGGAAAGAAAAGAATTCTAATAATTATCAAAATTCTGCTGAAAAATTAAACAAACATTGAGCGGTATCAAGGCTCAAGTAAAAATTAAGGGTATTTCACCACACATTTTCCAAAGAAACCCATGGTAAAAGTATGAAAAATTTTCGGAGATGAAAGTTCCGATCACTTAATCGTAGTTTTTCGCGGCTTTGTTGCAATATTGCCTGTGTAATAGTATTTTTTTAAATTCATTTTCATTTTCATTCAACCTCACATAATAATTATAACGTCACAGAACTCCTTCGTCACCAAACCTTATGTCATGATAAGACGTTAGTAACTTAAACCTCACCATTGATTAAGTATATTCATACTTACTCCATGATATCACAAACGAATTGTGTTTGAATACAAAAAATGTTCTTGATGCTATCCAATACCATTGTATATCGTTCCTAGTCACCATAATAATAAATAGAATTTCCTTCCGTTTAGTGTCACCTTTTGCTGCAACTGACTATCAGAGAAATCTTCCAAAATCTTGAAGAAAGAGTTGATAATTCTGGCTGTTCCCACAGCATGTACTTCCCATCAGGAGCCTGAAAGTGATTTCAACACTTTTTTATTTCCAATGCAAGCTTTGAAAATTCTCCACTGAGCAGTCGAGGCAGAAAAGAATGAGCATTGTATTTTTCTTTATCAGATGATGAGGTAACAAGAAAAGTGAAGGGATAGCATTTGACTTAAGCCAGAGGCCACCGAATCTTTCTTGAACAAAACAATGTCTGGAAAAATACTTCGAACGAAGTTTAGAACAGACCATTGGCACGAATTTATCCATTTTCAAAACAATTATTCACATTCTTATACTTCCTTTTTCTGTAGGAAAATTATTGCACGTGGAAGAGGTAATACATATGTATGAGTCTATTTACGAATGCGTAAAGAGAGAATCCGGCGAGTGATAATAATCAGACAGATTAGCAAGTGAGATGTTTCATGATATCCTCACACCGTGAAGAAATATAACTCTTACTCTCGCGATTTTTCTCAGAAATCTTTTTCATGAAGAAAGGTACACTGTATATAGAAATTTTTAAAATGGATTGGCTTGACTGTGCAAAGATTTTCGGCTTCCTTTTACAAATAATTCTTTGCAACCGTAAGCCCGGCATAAGTGAACCGTGTTTCACCGTCGAGACTTATCGAGATCTGCCACAAAGCACGTGATCTGCCTTATCCCTTCCTCATGTTCACGACTTGATGCTCCTTCTACCTATATTCAAGGTCTATGGTTACAAAGCACATCATTGTCACTCAAATTTCCTCACTGATGCTTCCTCCGAATTACCACCACATTTAATCACTGCCATCTATACTGCATATTACTTCCCTGTCATAAAATGACACTCCTAATCTCTTAAGTCATTCTGTTCCTCTCCACATTGTCTAATTATTTCTCTTGGTCAATGTATTGCGTTTATGTGGACAGCTCTCTTTGCATCCTTCACTCTATGATAAGTATCAGGGCCGACGTATCTTCTATCGTTCCTCTACTTTTCCTGCATCCTACTAACGTTTTATTCTAACCTACCTTTTCCCAAACTCCATCCGTGTAATCCAACTATTCCAATTCTTTGTTTTTAACCTGCCTACTTTCTCATCTGCTGCATTAAAGATCACTTTTCTGAATACTTGCCAAGTGTCTTCGATTGATTTTGTATCGTTTTCAAGCTTTTTGGCTCTGCCTAGATTATTTTTATTAGCCAATACGTTACCAGCTTCCTTCAGTCTCTCCAACTTCCATTGATTCTCCTACTATGCTGAATTTCTTTTTTCTCCAAGTATTTTCAATGTGCATGTACCTTCTTCACGGATATTTGCCAAACAAAATGTATTTGTGGTCACAAGGCCGTTTTGAATAGATACCTCAATGTGTCTGTCCCCTAATATTCCGTTCTCCCAGGCCGTACCTCCATTCATTCTTACCCCATCGGCCTCCTCCTACAATTGCATTCCAGTCTCCACGAATAATCTGATTTTCATACCCTTTTCCAATTAATATAATTTCTTCTATTACGTCGGGCGTCTTCTAATTTCACATTATAGGTATCTTAAGTAGGCATGTATAGCAGTACCACCACTTGCTCCTTAGTTTTAAATCCTAATCTAACCATATTTACCCTGCAATTCCTAAAATGCTGCTTATAAATCTTCACTTATGTCCTCTCTCGAGTACCCTTATCCCGGAGCTCCAAATGCAGTCTAATAAACCATCGAAATATTTCACTCCAGAGAATTCCATCACGTTTATTATTATAAAAAAATATTAGAGAAATATTTAATGAGCTGTTTCACGCCGGGACAATAAGCTGGTGGTTTCCTAATGCTTTCTATCTCCCAGTACTACAGCCGTTTCGGTAAATAACTCACCGAGCTGGTATTGCAATAGGTTTTCCTTTACTGACTTAGCGGTATCCACCTTAAATCATACTAAGCTGATCCCTTCCTCGGGTTTTTGGCTGCCTATTAGTTGGCGACAGCCATTCACCAAGTAACGGCATCTTTTATCAGATTTTCTTTGATTTTTCGAATGCTCTCACCCAAAGATGGTCCCCTAAACCCTTCAGATACCGCAACGTTGTACCAAAATTACTTATTCAATCAGTAAACTCGCCTCTTTTTAAGATAGTATAGTTATATCAAACGATTGATCCATCATCTGCTACACGGTGGACGCGTTCGTTAGCGGTAAGCTAGCCTCGAGTAATTTAACAAGCCTTCTGGTCGGGCTCAGAAGATAATGTAGAATCAGGTTGGGGAAAAGACTTAAGTACTGGCATCTTTTCCGACGGCCTATTTTAGCATCGCGGCAGTTGCTGTCACATTTCATTTGAATCCTAATTCATTTTAGGGCACCTTTCCTCATGATTGGTATATTTTGCTGACGCCGGCTTTGTCTTCGCCCGTTCTTCACTCCCTTAATGATCCTTCATCTACTGTTCTACTCAGCTTATCTTAACAGCGGTATATGCCATTAGTTTTAGATTGTCTCCATAATTGCCAACCATTTGGCAAGGGAATCTTTATCAGGTGGCGGATTACTAGGTACTGCTGCTTTCAAAGTAATCCACAGGTCAATTTAAGATTTAATGGAAGTCATAAAATCCTTCGAAGTTTTAAATTTGAAAGGCACTATAAACCGATAATATTTCATGACAATGTTTTTCATCTCAGCGTTTATCCTACCACTCTTTACCACCTTAATATCTATTCTTTTTGCCTTTCCCTTTCCTACTTGCCCAACATCCTTCCCTCTATCACGACCTATTTCGATTCATCGCCTCTCATTACCTCTTCCAAACACCTAATATCATCTAGAAGTTTCCTTTTATTACCAACCATTTCAAGTACTTTCTCCTTTGTCATCCTCCTCGTCCACCCAGAATTTTCCGTACTCCTCCAAACCTACTTCTCGAACGCCTGCAGCCTTTTCTCATTCAATGCTATACTTCATATTGAACTCTTAACCAGCCTATTCGTTATATTCCTACCCCAAGGTCCTCGTCATAAGCTCCTTCCTATTGCTGAATGCTTCTTTCACTAGCGGTATTCTTCCAAATGCTTTCGCAACCATACCCATTTTCTAATAATACACTACCCAAGCAATAAAATAGCTCAACTTGTTCTAGTATCGGCCCTACTACTTTTATGGCCAACCTCGCTATTTTGTCAAATAGAATCTCATTAATTTTGTTACCTTATAACTTTTCTTCATTCCAAATTTCCTGCAATGAATTTTTAATATATCTACTGCAGCTTACACTCCTAAACTAAGCAATGTCTGGTCGTCCGCGATTTTAATCGGCTTTATCAGCTAGCATCTCAATTTAGTTTCAACATCTTGCTCTTCCTGAGCCTCTCTTATTATTTTCTTGACTTAAATGTGAAGCGATGTGCTTGTTTTTTTTTAACCTCCTAAGTATTATTCTACGTAACTCTTTTTCTGTTTTATAGTTTACCCAGTTGCTCTATACTCCTTGCATTCTGATGCTTTCTTCTTCTTTGGGATATATTTTAGGATTGTTTTCACGAAATCCTTTTTCTTTGTTTATTATCGTGCCTTTTCTGCTCTTAACCGTTTATGTTGCTCGCCCTCTCCTACGGCCCGAAAACTGCTTCACCTTAACGTATAGCGCACACATTTCTTCATCTCACTGTAGCTTTACCTCGCATTGCCCTTTCCACCAGTTGTCCTTACGGTTAGTTGTTTTTATAACTTTATTAGTTAATTACACATATATCTTCTCCTCCCAATTCCAATATTGACGTTTTTCCAAGACGTTCACTACATTATTTTCCTTGTCATTTCCTTTGAGACACAGTCCTTCCTCATAGTAATCGGTTCCTAATTATTCCTATTATTTTCTCTGCCGCTCTTGCTCTGCCTATTTTTTTAGTCTCCCGTGTACTTTGCTTCACGTTTCTATCCACTTTCCCGAGGGATTCATTTATAATTTCATTCATCTAATATACATTAATGCATATTTAGTTTTTAGTGGAGGAAGAAGTACAAGAAAAGCAAATCATTTCTATTCTATTCTAATCCCTCCTTTTCGTACCTCTCAACTCTCCCACGTTTTACATATTCTTCCTCAAACATTTACAAAACCTTGTGAATCCAACATCACATATCATCCTTACTAAACTATCATCTGAGTCCTCATCCGCCTCTAAACATTTCTAACTAAACATTTCAATACCTTACTTCGATAATCATCTAATGGACGACAATGAATGGAATATCATATGCTGGTTTGACCTTGTAATCAGTATTAGAGAAAGATGGTTATAAAATTATAATTAAAAATATTTAGTGATAGAACTAGCCAGGAGAAATGTATCCCTCAAACAATGATATGGTAAACGTGATTTGAAGCTCGCTTCCTGGACTAAAATGTATTATAATTTATGCAGTGCTCTGCTGATTACCCGGAAAACGGAGGTATTAAAGAGCAAATTAATTCTGAGCCATGCAATTTCTAGGATAACCGCGAAAAAATAACGCAAAATAAATTAAAGACCTGTAAATATTTTTTCCTTAATGAAGGAAACTTATATAGTTGATACCCATCGTTCATAATGCTTTTGAGATCATTATTAAAAGAATTACTTATGACTAATAGATGGTGAATCTACCATCCTAGCATTTATTTTCTTAAATTTAGTTCAATGACACTGGTAAAATTAATGATTAATAGATAACCAATTGGGGAGATATATTCTTTTGTGTAATATACTTAATCTGTGTTACAATCTTTATCTATTATTTTGTCCCTCGAATTCGATTATTCAGTTCTCTGAATGTTTAAGAGGAAATAAAAGAGTAAAACTTCTACGTCTTGAGGAAAATTGGGTCTATGGTATACTTCTCCATCTGAGCTGGAAGTCATTTTATGGAAGGTTCTGAAGGTATGATAAAAGTGTGTCACTCATTCTTGAACGAAACACTACATATTCTTCACAATTTCCTCCCGGGATTCTTTGTAGAACCTAATTTCTCTTAAGGAGGAAAATGTCAGTTCCTAAAGCCAGAACAAATATTTGATTCAACATTTTTTGCTATGTCTTCCAAAATTCTGCCCAAGAGCCTCGGAAACACTGACTTTTCCAGTGACCTGCTGGTATGGTGTTTTGTTTTGAATTCCGAAAGAAGTGCTCTCCATTCCTGTTGCAGTTTCATGGGACGGAAGAAGGAGCGTCCAGGGGCTGGCATAAGTCAGTTGTGTTGGTTGGTAACAGCACAAAATTAAATTTTCTGGATCTGCACAACACTGGATCACTTTTACACAAATATTTGTGTTCAGATTGTCACCAATGAGGGATTTTGGTCCTGTCAGCTTCCTTGCCCAAGGTAGGATTGTTTTGGAAAACCACTCTTCCCAAGTTAGGACCATCAAACCACCCTGATTTTGTTCGTCCATACTGAGTGTATACAGGCCCTCCTTCAACCCATGATGACCACGTGTGCTCTGACTTTTACACTACATAGCAAGGAAACAGTTATCCTGAAGCAGTTTCTGTAAACAATGATGAGATTATATAGTTGGAACTATTCATATTCCTCTCTACATATTTCACACCTCTTTGGAGAATAATTTTCTTGAAATCTGGATCATCTGTAAGATTGGTTTCGCAGCTTAAAGATTATTATCACCATAGCTGTGGTATGGGCGATGCTCTAATTATCCCTTATATTGGCGAGGAATTTGACGCAATATGTTGCTGAAATAAGACAATACATGTGGTGAATATTATTTGTTTATATAATATCTGCTACCGTCTATCTGCTACATTCTAAATAACATGACACTGTAATAATTAGCCAAAGTCATCCTAAAATTAATATCAATCACCGTGTGACATTGCCAACCAGAGACTTTATCTTGTGAGCTAGACCTTCACGCAGCGCAATTCCAAGAAAATTGGATCTGTCGTGGGAATAACTTATTGCAACTTAGTTCAGAGCTTTGTAAAAAAATCCTAAAACGTCTATATGTCTTCATTTTATGAAAGGTCTCTAAATTTGTGAAAACTGTGAAAAATAGAGAATGTTTGACTAAAAAGGAATCCAAAAAGGACCTCCATGACTGTAATATAACGCAAGGAAGGCGAGCATACTCCACTGTTGACACGCGATGAGGTACTCGAACCAATAGAACCTCAACATGTAACAATCGTGTCATCCGCGCTTACCAATTGCTAGCTACCACACACTATTTTTAATACAACCACGCGTCAAACATGTTTCAAACAAGATATGTGATAGTAATGCAAAATATCCGTATCACTTTCTGGAATATAATGCCCATTCATTTCCGTTGATTACCGCAGGCGTAAAAACATGCGACGCTGTTGGAATAAAAGGATAAACCACTCCCTCGTTACTCATAGCACGCGTGTAAAACCAAATCATTCTCAAGGTAAGCATTTGTATTTTAACGTTTACGTCGTGCCAGGAAGTTGTATTCAAGATAGTTTTTAAAAGATAAGTATCATGCCATTCCACTTGTGTACGTGTGGGTGAAATTAAATAAAAAATTCTGTGAAACTCATTGATGACATACGTCAATGTGGGTAATGTATGTGGTAATGCTTGGCTAGGGATTCTCTCGTGTATATAAGTCCCCGCATCCAGTGGCAGTCCTCACTTCATCTCCTGAACTCGTACCGAGCAGAACTGAACGAACTGAACGCGTACCAAGCAGACCTCGTGATATCCGACATGCTTACCATCAACATTCTCTGTCTGTGGCTGGCTCTCTTGGGAGCTGGTCTGGGCACTTTCGGTAAGTAGTAATGTTTGATATACCTACTAAGATTAATGTAGTATTACGGAACACGAATGTGTTATGTGCTTTGATAATGCTTATTTCGACCTAAGTTACACTTACGTAATAATAAGTATCTAATTTCATTTTTTTATATTGACTTAACGAATTATAACTGAATTCTCTTAACTTATTCCGGGGATAAATTGACGGCCTCGCAGAACGAGGAGGTTTTCCCGTAGCCTAAATATATTCAAGTGATTTAATATGCCTTTTTCCATCTTGTATGAGGTGGTGGATTGGTTAATGCCGCTCCTGACAAAGGGGAAGATGTCAAAGGCACAATCGAGGAATACAACCGCATTACAGGATGCATTCGAGAAGCTGTCAACAACATATTGCGAGCTTTCGGTAAAGCTTTTTTTTTCTTTATTTTTCCATATATCCTAGATATATATATATCCTATCCTTTTCCAAATATATGATAGAAATATATTATACATTCCAACGGATGACTACAGTATCAGCCATTAATTAGAGAAAATATATTTATATCCATTTAATCTATTTGGGTTGAAACCCAGATGACGTTATTAAATATATTTTTCATAAGTTTAATTGTGTATATTTTTCAAAGTGCATTTTTTTTCTATTACTTCCAATTTAGTACCAATTTCTTTCGTTCTTGTTCTTTTTTGCTTTTATATGACACAATCATATAAACGTCACATTTATATCTCTTATGTATTTTGGAAAAGCTTTGTTTTTGCATTTTGCGGTCGAGTATTTAAATTTGTTTAATGAAAGATTCTAAAGTATCGGTTTCATTGTGGTTATCCACATCATTCCCATAGAATACCGCCTACTGGCAGGTTATAAAACATTTCTTCAGCGCAAATCATTGCATTCACCGCGCATTGCAACAAATCATATGTGCTTACGTTCGCTGTTGTATTTTGACCTGCACTTTAACTTTGATCGTGATTAAATTAAAAATCGTATTAAAAAGTTAAAAGAAAAATACATTTCAAGGACTTTGGACTCACAGGAGAGCATACTACCTTGTGGTCTTACAGTAGGAATTGACTGGCTGATTGATTTAAGATATTCACATATTCATTTATATATATATATATATGTAAAATAAGACACTTAAAAAGAACACTCACCTGAGAAAAATTGTACGGAGCTATATATATGGCGTTCAAGGGATGAAATGGTTTTATAACTATAGGAAAGTGTATGGAACGGTAGAGTAGTCGTTGAAAAAATAACGAAGGGTATAAACCACAGTATAATTTAAATGACCAATTTCAGAAATTTAGATCAAAAACCTGGGAGCGTTACAAACACAAATCTTGTATTTTTATACAAAATTAAAACCCATCATAATTTCAGTATTATTTTTTTCACAGGTGAAAAGGTGGATGACGCCGAAGTTTATGGACAATCAGCAGAAACCGAGAACGAACCCAATCCCGAAGAAGAGTACTTGAAATCGCTCTCTGACGATGCCATTTTTTCCTCCATATTGAGCAAAATGGACTCTTTGCAACATAAAACTGATAAGGACCCTCAGTCTACAATTGATCCAGCTCTGTTTATCCAACTGAAAGAAGTACAGCGCCGTGCCACGAATCCTACGGGCGTACTATCTAAATTCGTCAATGCGGGAAGTGAATTTTTGAATAAACTACTATGTCACTCAAGCAGTTATGCATCTATTGTCTTGGCCACCGAGAACGAACATTAAATGCAATTTTAAAATAATGTTCATGTGTACAAGAGATCATAACAGTGTGACCGTCATCTGAATAAAAAGTTGCAAAAATTGGCTATTGTTTCTTTGTATTAGTAAAAATTAAAATCTGCATGTAAATTTTAGCTATTAAGTAATGATGGTAAATTTGTAACCTTATGTATTTACTTCATGTACACTAAACATATGGTAACATTTGAAGGAGAATGAAATTGAAGATATAGGTATATTACAGTCGGCAAATAATTATACGTTGCCCGACGCCATCCTCGGAAATAGATTTTTTCATGGATAGAAATAGGAAATAAAATGTACATGGAACAGAAGCAACCACATTTATAATATTCATCCCTTATTTCGGCATTTTCTAGGTAGAATTAATTTGCTTATTTTGGTAAGTCTTCCGGTTCATAAAATATGCTCATATAAATTATCTGAATAGTTGATAATATATCCCACGTTCACGAAAGAAAATTTTAAATGAAACTTTTCACAATTCATATAATTGTCTCAAGTGTTTGATTAAGCATGTTATTTGAACAATGTTGTAGTATTTTTTTCACTTCTTCAACTTTTGCATCGTTTTCTTGGTGGAAATTATTACCTAGTAACAAAAAATAGATGTTGATTGATAAAACAAACAATTTTGATGGACTATCTGTGCCTGGCATGCGTTGAAATGCCCCTTTTTTTAAGTAGGCACACATATACAAAGCAGACACATTTGCATTTACAAAATAAATGAAAAAAAATGATTTATTGTGTATTAAATTAAAGCTTAAAACATATTCGAAATTTGAACATTTGCATCTATTTCTTCCAGTCCATCCTATCAAACGCCTTCTCCAAATCTACGAATCAAGCAAAAATATCCTGCCAATACTATTTGTTTCTTTTTACTAGCGTCCTCATCACCAACATAGCGTCTCGCGTTCCCGTCCCTCTCCTTAACCCGAACTGGTCGTCACCTAGGTATTCATTAGTATCTTCTTTTGCCTTCTATTTATAATTCTCAACACTACAACAAGTGTCAAATCATAACTACAACGAATACCTGCGTTTACTCCACTATCGGAATGTATGATTTCACACGCGTCAAGGCTAAGTTTGAAGTGAGATGTATTCATATAAAAAATCTAGTCCGAAAGTGCGAAACACGATGTTAGTATAAAGGTCAGGTCACTTTTTATCCTTGCATTATGCCCCATTTACACCACTAGCTTTCTACGCTGTATAAGGCTCACCGAGGTAATGAAATGAAATTTGTTCAAATTTTGAGAAACTGTCATGTGGACAGCCATTACGTTGTTCTTTGTGCGAAAATATTTACTGCTTTCTAAATGTAATATATACGCATGGACTAATTGTAGAATTATTAACTACATACAGCACACTTTACTCTTGTGATGCATGGTCCTTAATGATTTAAAAAAAATTAATTTTATTACAATTAACAATTCATGATTACCTTTCGACTTTGATGAAGGAAATCACACTGAGTCCTGCTGGTGCAATCTCTAGGCTCACAAGAAAAATGTTTCTAATTATGTGTTCTACCCGATGCACTGTAAAAAATTTAAATAAATGGTGAACGGATTCATATATTAATCATACAATAACTACTTTTGAGTAAAGCATACGCAAATTATTAACAGCTGCAGAGAAAATCGCACGCTTAGCCTAAAGAGGAAAAATATGTTCACTAAATAAAGTTGTTAGGGTAAAAAATAAAAATGACAAACTTTTTCCTTGAAAGCTATAAAAATCTTGATAAATGCATTCTAGTTATTTTAAAAATAAAAAGTAACATTAACTATAGAGTTAATTAAAAATAACTTAGAAAAAATATTAGAAAAATAGTAAAAAATAAGTACAAACATGTATTAATTAAAAAAATTCGTATTCCGTACTCCTATGGTCGATGAGGAAACGAACTTCACCGTACGGAAGGTTGGAACAAACTGGTGGCGGCTGTAAACCCGGAAAGAGGCATGCGCACGACTGGTCACCGATAAACCTATAGAAAACGAAATTCGACGACCGCGCCATATGCCGCTCTCAGCCACGGGGTAGGGTCAAGGTGAGCGGCACATGCCGCTCTCGACACGGAACGTGTTAAAACTTCAAGCAGCAGTTTTATTTTCACCATATTATATGTTTAATTTTTTTAAATATAGTCATATTTCATCATAGTAACAAGCCCTAGACCGAAGCGGCGGTGGGGTCTTGAAGGATGTGAGCAGTTTCAATGAAAGACATGATGAATCGGCGGTTGTAGGGATTTATAGACTGGTTGGTTACTTCTGCCGGGGTTTTATGAGGTCCCCAGGTGACGGGGGATCGAGGAGATGTGAAGATTTAACGGCAAGTGAATTTTCCAACCCTCTGTCACCTGAGAAGTGTTATTGTTTATGACATACGAGATAAGATACGATTTTTTAAGACCTGTCATAGATGGGTCGGGAGAGTAGGTTGGGCTAATGAGAAGGATGGCGGATTCGGGGATAATTGTATTAAATACTTAGAAATGCTCAAGGTCATACTTTTTCTAATGGTCCAATATCGAGCTAATACTAGTTTTACACTGGAAGGTTCTGCCTATCTAGATGAATTTGAGACGGCATAGGGCCATCATTGGCATCTGATAAGTTGCGTGAGCAAAAAACACTGGCATCCTTTACGTTAGTTAAAGATACATATTGTTATAAACTCGAAATCTTCTGGATTGGAAGAAGTGACTATTACTGGCTCAATCTTTATACAAAAGGGTAACTTGGAGCGTCCATAAATGCATAAGTATTCACTTTATTACTGCTTGGTCATCACATTTGCAGCACATCAATGATTTAAATGGAACGAGTGTGGAGAACGTATACATATAAACATGCATCTCAATCATTGGGAAAACACGTTGAGATGAAGTAATTTACTAAATCACGTTCATAGATCACAAGGTGTCAGGTGGACATGGGCAGCATGTCTTTCTCAGGTGAATAAATTTCTCCACTTTCCAAGACGACCAGAGGACGTCCACCATCCTTAGTGTCCGTCTGATTTCGTGCATCCACCGGACTATGTGAACTAAACAGCAAGATGACGACATCAAATCATCATATATATTTCCATTCGAAGTTTACGTATTATTAGTTATCCCTAGCAATTTTCTCCCAATACTTGAAGGTAAAAGTTTTAGTGTTGGAAGAATTAACTTTTAAGAATTGCGGGGGCGGGGGACAAGACCGGTTAGCTAGCGGCGACCGGCTGTAGTTTAGGTATCCGTGCATGCGCCTCTTGCCGCGGCCTATTTTTTCGGAGGGGGGCGGCCCCCTGGGACCCCCCCCATATATACGCCACTGGTCCAGGGCTATAATTAGTACCACCTGACGTGAGTGGTGATCGTAATCCTTAGCAATTTTTTCTTCTTCTACCGCCAGTATTATTTCCAATGTTGATCTCCCGGCTCCAAACCCATGTTGTGTTAACCCTTTCAACGCTGAGCCTATATTTTTGAACCCTTCACCCTGGCTGCACGTGGTTTTTTATGTTTTTGGTACGTTTTTTTGGCTACAAATATGACCACTTATATTTCTTCGATCAAAAAATAAAAATTTCATTTTTTATAAAATTTTTAATTTTTTACTGCAAATTTCCAGTCCTCAGTCAGCCACAAGGATCTTTGTTGTGATGTGCAGGGTTGCATCGTTTCCCCTTCAAATTAAATTTTTTAATGTACCTCGAATCTATTTTTTTACCAGTCAAAGATAATTCAAATAAACTTTTGAACGCTTATTGTTAGCATCCTACATATTCATTTATTTTTTTTAACTACATATTTATTTTTAGCTTATTTATTTTTACGCCACTTTTTTTCTCACTCCCTCCAGATAAACATTTTTAACAACCTCATTATAGCATTGTTTTTATTCCACTTAAACTAGAACGCCTCTCATTAAGTGGAGAGAAACATCAATATCTGCTAAGCATGAAAGTAATTGCGGATTCTTTTACCTGTGGCTTAGCAGAAAATAGGACATTTCTAACGTTAACATTAGGAAGCATAAAAAAGGAAATCAATAGTTTTACTTTTATTACATCATATTATTTTATTTCTCAAATTCCAAATGATTTACAAATTTACCAACTCTAATTTACCAATTACGATACTAAAGAAATAATTTTTATCAAAATAAAAAATAAAGTGATGCATAAAATATTTAATATAAGCTCATCTCCTTAGTATAAACAGATTACAAGAAAAGATTTAACATAATTTTCTGCCGGAATACTTCTTTAATTTTATTACTCCCTTCATATTAGCTCACACTGTCTGTGCACGTACAAACCCATTTGTATGAAAATCAAAGAGCGGAAGATTACCAAGTGCCTTTATTCATTATGAATGCCTATTGTAATTTATCGGTAGCCCAGGGGTAAGGTAGTAGACTATGGAGCGGGAGGTGTGATGTTCGATTCCCTGCTCAGGAAATTATTTATCTTCTTTTTTTCTTAGCCGTTTTCAATTACTTCTTTAGAAATTTTGCTTTCATCATCGCATTACCCTCTATACTTTTTTTCAATATTTTAATCGCTAATTATTTATTAATGACGGCGATCAAAGCTAGCACTCTGCGATCAAAGACCTTGGACGTTGTGGGAGATGGACCATGGTGAGCCAACACCTGTGATTATCGCTAATGAAAGTTCAACATTGAATATTATTGTCATATCGAATTACTAATGTTCCAAATGTTTGTCGAATGTCTGAATAATTTGACATATCAGTGAAGATAGAATGGTTTCCTCTCACAAATTAAATTTATTAGCGATGTGGTAATACAATATTTATGGCAAAGATATCATAAAACAATGAGGAAAAAATAATAAAAACAAGAATATGAGACATTAAAACGTGACGCAATGCATGTGAAATTCAGGGATTATAATAAAAACTTTCTTTTATGAGGTTATTCTTTTTTGATATGATAGGTCATGAAGCATTCCGGGAAAGGTCGAGGGGCGTCGTAGCCTTTACAGTCAGGGCAGACATTCGCCGTCTCCCTTCTAAGCCCTTGAGAATAACAATTTTTACATCTTTGAAAGGATTTTTTGTCGCATCGAGGGGGACAATTTGTGGGATATGGAATGAAGGTGTGAATGATTTATTCAGGCTTGGGATCGGTTGCAGGCGTGGAGGCTCGGGGGCGCGGGCTTTTCAAACGGGCGTTTATGGGAGACCGCATGTAAAACGAAAAGCTGCGTGCGTGACCTCTAAATATAATCCGATTTCAGAAAATTTTTGCAAACCCAATTTTCTCATAAAATGTCACCAACTGAGACCCAAAGGCCCATTACTTTCGGACACCAATGCAAAATGGGACACCCTTTCTTTGGGCTTCATTACAGGGGTTTTAAAATAATATTTAACAAAGATAAGGTCATGATTGGATAAAAATCCGATAGGGTGCTTCCCATTGTTTGTTACGTTGCTCATCTCATCCACTATAAATAGATCTAACCAAGTACTACTACAATTTAGATGATGTGTTGCCTGGAGTGAAACCAATGATAGATTTGTCACCATATCCATCAGATATCGACTAAAATAGCTGTTACTTAATAGGTCAGCATTGAAATCACCACAGTCACCAATATTTTTATAAGTGACAATACTGTTGGATAATACAGGTTCAAATCTTTCGCTCAGGTAGCCGACTTTTGATGGTCTATACACTACTGCAAACAAAACTTTTATCGCTAATACCACTTCATTCAATAAAAATGAGTTCCGGTGAACTTTTAGATAGAAGTTATGAGTTCCGTTTCCATGCTTACTTGGTTGTTAATGCAGAGCTCCATCGGATTCACTTAGATATTCTATCTTAAGTCTTCTTCATAAATTTTTCCCCTACGGACCCGGAAACTAACGACAAATGCCGAGTCCATCCGACGGATTTAACCGTGGTCTCTCTTTCGTTTTTTGCAAAAGAAAAATTCAACTGACGCCTTGATTCTATTTATCACTCCACCATTCCCACTCATAGTTTTATTTGTCTCATGAATCTATCATTTTGGCGCAGATAACTATAATATCTCATGTACAGTTATTGCAGTACTGAATAAGACTAAATCTTTAAGAAGCTTGATGAATTTAAGTTTGACGTAAAATAACACAATAACAAAATATGTTGATGGAGATTGAAAGTCTTCTCTGCAATGTTCGCTCATGTTAAGCTGCGTGAAATATAACTTTCTCGGACAGGATTCTAGGAGTTCTTTGTTGATCCTGCTAATTTACGGAAGTTATGTGGTCGACATATTTTGTGCAGAAGTTCTTTATATTGCTTGTACGAGATTAGGTCTTGTGGTTATTGTTAAGATTAATTAATAACACAGCGTCTTCTTATACTAAAAATTGGTATTGACTGAAAAGAATTTGCATTTGCTTTTCAATTAAGCATTTTATTAACGCTAATTTGCGATTGCGATGTGTACATTTTGGTGCATAGGATGTCGCGACCTGTAAAAACTGTGGAGTCTTCATTCTCGTGTTGTCATTCGCGTGTGTTATGTATGTGTATTTCTGACCTCAACTTCGGGAGTCTTAGCTTAGGTCTTCCTTTATTTGAAGATGCCAGAGGTATAGCCGAGGAAACATTTTTTGTCACATAATACGCTGAGGATAAAACGTGACAAGTGCAGGCGTTCCATGTACAATTCATGATTTCCCAATGAATCTTATGTTTTTCAGAGCGATCAGAGATTAGCATACTTTCCGTAAGTGTAAAACGGAACACAAGCCGTATATATTTCCCTCTACTCCACCAATTTGGCATACTAAATAATGATCAATAAGCATGGGAAGGTCATCGCGTCACATTAAGTGTGGGCAATCGAGGATGCATTTACTACCGCGATCTATTCTTTGACACTTTGGAAGTACGTCGTTGTGTCCCTAAGGGTGACGTCATATATTTCCTCTGATTCATTTTGTTTCACGAACGTTTTTATACTATATCTTCCCCTTTTTATTCCGAATGGTCACAATTCAATATTTTATCGGCCACGTGCGTTTGCGATACGCTGCTTGAAATTAAACTTCACATAATTGGAGTTTTTGGTTCCTCTATTCAGAACACAAATTAAGAAATGTGTGATGAGTTTTTTGGTTTCGAATATTGCCTATACCGTGTGACTTTACTGCGTGATTCATTTCCGAAATTGTGATAGTTTGAGAGAACATAAAGCTTTTTTTACAATTCTCTTAATTAACGCTAGCTAACGAAATATGTATCGCTTTCGGTGCGACGGTTCTTTAACTGTAGTATGTCATTGTAGAAATGTCGTATCTATGTCAGTTTCATCGTTGGTTTCTAACCTCAGCTTCATCAGCATTTCTTTTTTAGTCTTCATATCTTCCAAAAGACGACTGCTGGAGGATTTGGAGAAACATTTCGAGCGTGGATTAGTGTAAATAAAGATGATATCCTGTGAAACACAAGTCTACTCAGCCTAAGGAGAGTTTGAGATTCTATAATTGATCTATCATAATTTATTTTTTTTCCACGAAAAAATTACATGTTATTTATTTGTACTGCACTCAATTTCCTATATCTTATGCCTGTGATATTTTTTTAAGGCACAGCGTTTAATGTTGGTGACTACTCACCCCCTGCCAAGCACTTCAGGTTGCTTGCAGGGTAGTCTCTAGTTGTAGATGTATTTCACTGAAAATAACACAATGTTCCTTTTATAAATAGGGTAATTATTTCGAGTTTTGTCACAAATTAATTTCTTACAATTCCTTGCATTAGAAGGCGCCTTCCAAGCAGAGAATCGAAGAAAATTTCATAAGCAATCTGACACCTAATTTTGTGGTATTGCTAGAGTATATCATGTTTCAGCCTGTTAGAGCTTACTTTTTAATATACGAGAAGATAAGGAACTCATATGCTATAGTTTTCGAATACGTGAGAAAAAAACAAACTTTATTGTGTTATGTCAAGCTTCACTACCCGCCATAATCGTGAATCAGAAATAAAAGGCTAGATGGTTAAAAAGGATTTTTTTTCCGTTTGACAACATCGTTCGCAGATACATGCGTGAAGGATTAAAGATTACAAGAACCCTCCGGAAGACGCTAGTGACGGGACCAGGATGAGCCTAGTAGGGCTCTATGAACTGAATATATTAAAGATGAAAAGCTACCTTCAGCTTTCATATTTATGCAAAGATTTCTTTGTGATACTATTGAGTAAAATGACAGCTCTCACTTTTTGACCGCAAAGCATCGAAATAACTTGCCGTTGTTAGGAAATTGATTTCCGCGCAAAACTGGTTGTGTTATTCGTTGTAGATTAACGTAAGAACGACCTGTTTAAAATAAACCGCTTTCAAGTCTTCGAATGATATATGAACTTATCAAACAAACCTAAATGACTCATAATTAACAAATATTTTGTCTTATTATGTAAATTAAATTTTACTTTTATTAATGATTTGCTTATCATCTAACATTATTTTATAGTATTTCTCAATTTATACTGTTTATTAATGTATATATAGAGAAATCCTAAAAATCACTGAAAATACATACATATTTTGGAAGCGGTAGCGGAAAAAAGGGAGAAACGACGAAAGCGCAAAGCGGCGTGGAATTCCGATGCGACAGTTACCGATTAATCTACTTGGGATCCAGGGATAGAAGTGTAGGTGTTGCAATATCACTACGGAAAAGTAGAGTAAATCCTTGTCAACATCAATAGAGCGGAGTAAATTTTTGTCATTATTTAACGTAATACTGCATCATGAGACGAGTTTATAGCTAAGCGGATGCATTTTTTAATCTCGGGAAAAAATACGAATTTTAAGGAAAAAAGAAAAGTTAAATGATGCGAAATAACCGGCATAATATATGGCTGATCATGGATTAGTGGATAGGAAGGGTAATCGTAAAAATAGCGACTTCATACTCAAAATATATACAGGTGTCGTTCAGCATGAATTTCTTATTTTGTGCTCCGAAGTGATTCAAAGCCTTTGAACGCCGCCACTTCTTTGACACATAGCACGTGACCTCATGCTTACTTCACCGGCCACCTATTCTCCAGCATTGGAAAAAGCCATCTACCTATATTCAAAATCCATGTTTGTATCTGATAACCTTCAATATTTAAAATCTATTTGCCGTAAAAGAAATTAAGGAAAAGTTGAAAACAGGAATAAAAATGGAAATGGAAAAAATCAGCATATTACGCTTCGCTGATTTATCAATCCTGGCAGAGAAGAAAAAACTGGGAAGAAAAAAAGTTGATCACCGTGAAACTTGGGAAGAAAAAAAGTTGAGTTGAAAAACCGAGCTGCAAAGGCTGCAAGTAATTCAGTCAGTCTAAGGCTATAACAGTGATTTCACTTCTGTAACGTCATCGTAAAACTAGATCATCTTGTGACTATTGATTGTCATTCATTTCCAAATCCAGGAAAGAATATTGCCTAGTAATCCAGGGGAGGGAAAAATGGAATTAAAGATTCTCCCAAGCCTTTGAATTATTGACATTTTTGTCTGTAGATATAACCAAAAGAATTCAGGAAATTCTATGCTCGTGGTTTTCTAGAATCTTTAAAGACGTTTCAAGTTAAATCAGAAGGTATACGAATAAGCCTTTGTCAAAAGATTGTATTGAGTTACTGATGATCTAAATCAGTGATCAACTTCGTGATGACTGGTTTTATTAATTCTTTTTTTAAATACTTATTTGGGATTCATGTGTATTTATAGTTTGGGAAGTGCTCTGAAGCAATTAATTGAGAATGCATATCCAGTATGATAAAATGTCAACGCGTATCGTCAAGTGGTACCTTTGCCTCGAGTTCTACAATGTATTACTTCCGAGCGCATATCCCCGAGGGAATGACCAGAATTGTAGTTAAAATCCGCACCCCTGCTGTTGGCAATTCCACCTGCCTCTGTCCGAAGCGCTTTGCCTCCCGTACAAGTTTCCCTAAGGGAAGAAGGCGTTACGGGGGATACGATGATTCAATCGTCCTTTACGCCTGGGGGTGTGGGGTCGGTCGGTCGACGGGATACGCAGCACGGGGGAGGTGGGCATGCACGAGTTGAGTGAGCCAGTCAGTTAGCTGTCTCATTTTGCAGTGGTTAGTGCTAGTCGCGTCCGCAAATCGTGCGACGGAGGCAAAAGTAAAGTACCTACACGAAGCATAATGTTACCTGTATTTTTCCTACCAGCTGCAAATCCTACAGGTATTTTTGTCATCAATTTAAGAATTGCTTTTACTTTGTTATGGCATTATTATTATAAATTTTATCGCTGTTTAGCAGTTCCCTAGGGTAATGTTGCCGAGTGGTTCTAAGCGTACCACATGCAAATATATCCCTTTTTAGTAGTTTCTGCAGCAGGGGTATGTCGCTGAAATAGTTATAAGAAAATAGACATTGTGATGATCCTTCAAGCTTTGTAGAGAGTGTGGTTACTACTCTCTCTCCCAGTTTATGCGTTACCTGGCCATTTGCATATTTTCCTGTATATACTTCAAACGCCAGCATATATCCTGTGACTGCACAATATAATACCCAAATTTTGAATCCCCTCTTTACAGGCTTGAGAGGCATATATTGTTTCATAGTAGTACGTCCCTTGAAGGCAACCATGCTTTCGTCAATTGACAAGAAACGTGAAGGTGAAAACAGTGAAGGGAACGTACTCTCGAGTTCACTAATCAAAGGACGAACCTTATATAGCTTGTCAAATTGAGGTGATCCACGGTTTGGCATATTCTCATTATCATTGAGATGCAGATTCCGCAAAATTTAAAAAAATCTTTTAAGGCTCATCACTTGTGCCACTCTCTCTACATGGAAGTTCTGATCACTGCTCCAGTAAAGACGCATATTTGGGAGTTTATGAAATCCCATGAACACTAAAATTGCAAAAAAAGCTTTCAGTTCGTCCACTGTGAGGTCGAGACTCCTTCCATGTTGTTTTCCATAGAGATTGCTATGATTGACTATTAAATTTACAAAATTATCTTTCAGAAGTTTAGAAAAGATACTCACAGGACTATTCGTATCTAATACTACTTTTGGGCCAAAGGGCTGCTTGAAAGTTGTAGCGCAATATTTTTCTGGGTCATGAGCTATTCTGGTCCACTCATAGTCCTCTTCAACTTCGTCAGCAATATTCATGGCTATGTTACCACTAGGACCATCTGGAGATGAATCATTCTCAGAAGTAGACTCGCTGCTATCAAAATAAGACTGTCTTCCCTCCAGAGAATCTGGAGTGTAATCAGGATCTTCGACAGAATTATCTGAAATATTGTCATCAGGGTGCTCCAATTTCGGATCCATTAACCCAGCTTTCTTACAGCACTTTCGCTTGGCTTGCATTCCACTCACTGATGGAAGAGAAATATCAGGCGTTGATGATGACGATCGGAGAGAAGGCTCTCCCGATGATGATGGACTTTCGACTAGTAAGGAAAATAATCGGAGGTTATAAAGACCAATTTTGTTACCACTTCTAAACATGAAATACTTAAGGAAGAGTTAACTACAAAGACCTACTAGAAATCTGAACTGCTATATTCGCTCTCTTGTCCCATTACACAAGCTATTTCATAATCATTCGCCGAAATTGATGTAGAGGCTTCGTCATAACTTATAACTGGGTTTTCATAAAGACCATGTGGGGTTGATGACATATGACCAAGGTGATGAAGGTCAGCGTTTACTTCTATACTTATGTTAGTTATGGCCTTATATGCTCCTGAAGGAATGAAGAAGTAAATACAATATATTATTATTCTGTGAATTTCATTGCCTAGATTGAATGTTAAGGAAATATATTCTGGTATGTGATACATGATTCATAATCAACGATAAATCTGAATAAGATAAGGAGCGGTACACAGGACCGCTCGTGAAAGGCTTCAGTAAGGAAAACCACAGAAGCAAGATGAATAATAATGCGCTGTCTTGCAATACAGATTCGCGATATAAAAGCTTTAATTGTATTCATTGCTTGCGTTTAAACGTGGAGTATTAACACCCCAAACGTTGTTTTTCTAGCAATTAATTCGCGACAAATCAACATTTGAAGATTGAAGCGAAAGGCAACCTTTTTTTTAGTGATAAGTGATTATTTTATCAGAGCAAGAGCAACGACTACAAATAAACGATATGAAACAAAAATCACAATATATTAAAATTGAATAGGAAAATTAATTTATACTCACATGTAATCACATTAATCACATTTAAAGTTATTGGTCCTTACGACAATACTAAACACCGTATCACTTTCGATAAGGCACGTGATGCCAATGGTGGGAGCTTGAAATGATAGCCATATCAACCTTTAATAACTGAAATGCAAAAAAAGCTTAAGTTCCCTCAAACTATAACAATTTTTTGCGTAAAAAGTATTAATCATAGATCAATTATATGAATCTCCAACTATCACTAGGCTGAGTAGACTTGTGTTTCATAGAATATCATCATTATTAAGACCAAATCACTCTCGAAATGTTTCTCCAAATGCTCCAGCAGTCGTCTTTTGGAAGACATGAAGACTAAAGTAGAAATACTAATGAAGCTGTAGTCAGAAACCAACGATAAAACTTACAAAGACACGATATTTCTGCCATGACATTCCACAGTTAAAGAACCTTCGCACCGAAAGCGATACATATTTCGTAAGCTAGCGTTAATTAAGAGAAATGTAAAAGTTCTCTCAAACTATCACAATTTCTGAAATAAATCACGCAGTAAAGTCACACGGTATAGACAATATTCGCAACCCAACAACTCATCGCACATTTCTTAATTTGAATTCTGAATAGACGAACCAAAAACTCCAATTATGTGAAGTTTAATTTCAAGCTGCATATCGCGAACACACATTGCGGTCAAAATTTTTAATTAAGACCATTCGAAATAAAGAGAGGAAGATAAAATATAAAGAGAGCATCAGATCACGAGAGGGAAGCAAAATGACTAGGCTATGAATCAGGGGAAATATATGACATCACTCTTAGGGACACAACGACGTAAATCTAAAGTGTCAAACAATAGGTCGCTTTAGTAAATGCATCCTTGATTGCCCACCCTTAATCTGACACGATGACCTTCTCATGCTTATTGATCATTATTTAGTACAAAAAATACGTGGAGTAGAGGGAAATATATACGGCTAGGTTTCCGTTTTACACTTACGGAAAGTATGCTTATCTCTGATCGCTCTGATAAACTTCAGATGCATTGGGAAATCATGAATTGTACATGGAACGCCTACAATCGTTATGTTTTATCCAAAGCATATTATGTAGATTGCCAAAACTTTTTCCTCGGCGTTACATCAGGCATTTTCAAATATAGGAAGACCTAAGCTAAGACTGCCGAAGCTGAGGTCAGAAATACACGTACATAACATACGCGATTGACAGCACGAGAATGAAAACTCCACAGTTTTGACAAGTTGGAACGTCCTATGCACCGATATGTACACATCGCAATCACAAATTAGCATTAATAAAATGCTTAATTGAAACGCAGATGCAAATTCTTTTCAGTCAATAGCAATATTCAGAATAGGAAGACGCTGTGTTATTACATAATGTAAGCAATAACCACAAGACCCAATCTCGTACTAACAATATAAAGAATTTCTGTACTCAACATGTAGACCACATAACTTTCGTAAATAAGCATGATCAACAAAGACCTCCTAGAATCCTTTCCAAGAAAGTTATATTTCACGCAGCTTAACATGAGCGAACATTGCAGAGAAGACTTTCAATCTGCATCAACATATTTTGTTATTGTGTTATTTTACGTCAAACTTAAATACATCAAGCTGAACAAAGGTTTAGTTTTATTAAGTACTGAAATAACTGTCCTTGCGATATTTTAATTAACTTCGCCAAAATGATAGATTCATAGGACAAATAAAATAGGATCAATCGGGAGGCTTCGCCTCCTAACAATTATGCACTTCACTATATATATGCTAACAATGTCAGCGGGACCGCTGGTAATTATGTTTTTGACAACTACTTAAACGGAGAGAGATTCAAGAGTTATGCTAATAAAATACTCGACATGCTGTAAGTACTAGGTAGAACATAATGATACAAGTATTAGGGAGAACTACTACTAGGTACTAAGAGTTAACCACAGAAAGTCTGCGAGTTATCATTATAAAATTATTAAGGCAACAGAGAGCGTGCCATGCTAAGAGTAAAAAACCAGTCATGATTTATCTGCTAGTGATCGAGAGTTAACAATAGCTAGATGATATCAGTTACGGGATAACCCAAAACCATCTTGGTCTTATGTTAGATATCTACCGTTTGTACGCAACGATACGAAAACGCAGTACTGTTAACAAAAAGTTCAGATAAAGTCAATTTATTAAATTCATACTTCCAGAGCGTGTACACCGAGTCATCTGAGAAGTCATCCGTGATCGTTTATAATCACTGCATACGAAAAATGCCTCCTCTTGATATTAGTGCTCATGGAATAGAAATTTTATTGAAATCGCTCAGTCAAAATAAATCACCTGGTCCAGATGAAATCCCTTCCCGCGTGTATAAAGAACTAGCCTCAGGAATTGCCTCCAACTTGCAGCTGATATTCAAAAAATCTATCACGCAACACGAAGTACCTAATGACTGGAAAATTGCACAATATAACGCACATATTCAAAAGTGGAGACAAGAAAAAGCCATGTAATTACAGACCGATATCAATATCGTCCATCTCAAGCATAGTCCTTGAAAACATTGTTGTCAGGTCAGTAATGAAACACCTAGACACGCAAAACTTGTTAATGTATGTTCTCTTTAATCCTTAATGTATGTTTATGTATTATCCTGGTATTTCTAACAGCATGTTTTGCATGTACTACTGTCCCAGGCATATTGCCTTTAAGAGTAGTATATAGTAGATTATGTGTCATAAGTACTTGTGTGATGTGCATGTGGGTATCCTCTTGCATGCTGCACGCTGATGATTCATCGCCCCCTGCCAAACACCCTAGACGTGGCTCGTAGGGTATTATGTGGATATAGTGGAATAAACATATTCGGGAAATAACCGATCAGGCTGATCGAAAATTGTCCGTCGTCACCAGGGTGAATGTGACGGTTAGAGGAGGTTGGTGCGCGACTGAATAATTCATTAGTCATTACATATACTTTTCGCATGTACGGTTGAGAAAATGTTTTGCTATCATAGATGAAATCCATCGATTTTAAATAGCAAAAAATAGTGCGCACTGAATTTGGAAAGTTCACTGTTCATTTGTGCAACGGTGCAATGTGCATGGAATGTTTTCGTTCTTTATTCAATGTCGTGCACCTGTTCCGTTCTACATGTTGGCGAGCACTCGCCTCCTGCCAAATACTTTCATACCATACTGCCATATTTTCAGATCGCCAACGTACTATGGTAGATTAGACCATAAAAATAAAATAAGAGAGATAGACTGTAGAACAGATAGATTCAGAATTTCGTTTTTTCCCCGATCGATAAGAAACTATAACGACTGCGTCAGGATTTATAATTAGAAATAGTTTAGTCAACTGGTAGAGTAGCTTACTAACTTATGTTATCCCTAATGTATGTTTATGTCTCCTGGTATTTCTAACAGCATGTTTTGCATGCTCTACCGGCACAGGCATATTGCCTTTAAGAGTGATCGATTACCCCCTGCCCAAAATCCTTTAGGTGGACGGCAGGGTATTATGCAGAGGATTTCTAACAGCTTTCATAAGGCTAATGCACGAAGAGTCAGCCTCAAAACCTTTGAAATCCCGCCACAAAATGCCCCATCTGACCCTCTGCGCCACAACTTTGCCAGGTGTCATAGGCGCATTTTCTATGCTGACACTAAAATCCTTAATTTTCATCCTAGAGAGTCAATCAAAAGACGCTCGTAAACGTATTGAGACAAGGGATTCGATAGCGATGCGAAAAAGTTACAAAATTGCAAAATTTATAAACTTTATCATTGTTCTGCACGGGGTCACTTTCTACCTGCCGGGAAGGTCGACCCTCGTGCGTCCCCAACCTCGAGAGAGGATCCGGATTAGCTCGAAAGCCAGCGAGGGCCTTCCTAATGAGGGTGTTCTAGAGACTACCTGGGTCCATCCGCCATGCAGTCCCCCTGAAATCGATACTACCCCGGATTGCTGGCACCTTGAATGCTTTTGAGTGTTATTCGCAGTGGCCTCCAAACTGAGGCATATTAGATATGCCTTGCATGCATTTGAAACGTTTCATTTAAGTCTCTCGCTCTCGCAAATGTTTCCTGTGCATTCTTTCCATTCCCTTCCGTACTCCTCTAAGCCTCGCTCTTCCTCTCGCACTCTGTCAAAGTCCTGGTATTCAGCCGTTACAATTGCTCTCACTGTAACCTGCGATGCTTGACAAGACACCACCAATAAAGAGGGTATCCTTTTTTGATCGTGAAAACAACGTAGGTTCAATGCATTTTTCAAGGCTGAAGGAAGAATGTCAATGATTACGCAACTTAATAAGCCGTAAATGCGCAAATACTTATGTGTTAATAACTACGCAAAAATTGCCAAAAACAGAAAGTAAGAAGAATATTTTAGCTTTCTTATGACCGATTGCTTTTTTTGAATTGTTGACTTATTATGCTCCTAAGTAGAGAAGGTAGCCGCTTTGAATAATTTTACTTGGGGTATCATGCATTCCAGCAGCCATAAAAACGTTTAGTTGAAGATATTTACTGAAGATGGATGTTTTTTTTTCAAAATTATTAATTTTAACTAGAAGCAAAGAGAGTAAATATTTATATTCACCATTTCTCGACCAAAAACTCGCAAAAGTTTTGTATTAGATTCGGGTCCGGTGTGTTCAATGCTTCTAAGTTTTATCATCGATAAAAGCTACGATATTGCTATATTAGTGGTTTATATCCCGATTCGAATGAGTAAAATAAAACAACACAGTTTAATTAGGTAGTTTCGTTTATTGTTTTTCTTGCCGGTCTGATATTTCTCAAACTGACTTCATGGAGTGGGTTTTTCACTGTGCGGGTGCTGTAATTTAAGTTTTATGTCCTCTTCATTACAGCCGCCCCGCCAACAGTAAGAGAATTTCCATTAGGGTGTTAACGAGTGCTGATGTCATCATCTGGAGACGTGGATCTTGGTATCCGCTTATTTGTCGTGTTGCCATCGTCTCATCTCCCTCCCTGGAGCATTTAAGCCAGCAATGATCTGTGCTTCAGTTCAAATTCATTGCCCTAGATCTCTGAGTGACAGTTGAGCATGTCTTAAATATCCCATCGATGTATTCCCTCCCTCCTAGACTTCATGGAATATTGAGAATATCCACGGAAATTCTCACAGAGAAATAATTAAGTTCCTTTAAATGCAATTGCATTCAAATTCGCATTCTATCTAACCTACCGGTGAACTGCCATGAGTGTCTTTGAGAGAAGATGCCTTTTGCCTTACCTGCGGAGTTGTGCATAAGGAAAACTATTCATTATTTCCTGGTTTCGGTTGATGCGTACGGGAGAGTTAAATAGAACGTTTCAAATGCATACAAGGTTATCTAATGTGCCTCCGTTCTCGTGGCCGGCACGAAAACGAAAAATTATTACGTCATCAGAAAGGAAAGAGATTTTCCCTGAGAGCGATTGTAGCGGCGCTCAGTTTGTTGGGAAAGTTTATTCCCCCATAATACCTAGAGGTAAATTTGTAGGTCACCTTAAAGTTTCCAAGTCATCTCTGTAAACGAACAACCGTGCAAGCGCTGCGTACTGACTCTCAGCGTAGTATATCGATATATATACTTTAACTTGGTATATTTTTTGCAATTTGCGGTATTGGAAGAAAAGTTAATGCAAAGCAGAAAACTGTCATTGTGAATTTATGGGAGCACTTGCCATGGCCCACCGCAATAATTGTCAGGTAGTCGAAGAAGGTGAAGCAAAGACAATGAAAGTGTTAAATGTTAATATTTCCTGGGTAATTTGTCTTTAATGCTCAGACATGATGGTAGGAATCAGTTAATCATCATCAACAGTTGTTCTGCTGACTAGTAGATTCCATCCACCTTCGTTGTCTCCATTCACTTCTGTCCCCCGCCTGTTCCTTGGTCTCCTTGTATCCTCCTTTCTCAACCTCATCTATCAGTTTCCGCCTTCCCATTCCTTTCCACTTCTCCCACTCCACCCATCCTTAAGCTGCAATAAGTATCACCTTTCCTCTCAATACATGCCCGATCTATTGCTTGTGTCTCTTCCGAATAGTTTTTAGGAGTTTTATATCCTCTCCAATCCATTTCAGCTACCCTTCATTCCTTTTTCTGTCTGTCCATCGTATCTTCTCTAATCTCTTCCACGTCCACATTTCAAGGGCCACAACCTTATGCTTCTCTCTTTTTCCAAGGCCTATGTTTCACAGCCATACATCATGAGACTCCATACATAGCACTTGACTAGTCTATTCCTCAACTCCAGTCCCAAGTTGCTGTATAATATACTTTTCTTCTACTGAAGGGCGTTTTTGCCATGGCTCTCCTGGTATTAATATCTTATTCACTTTCTTATTTCTCAGTTATCATCCTCCCTATAGAATTGCACTTTAAATTTGTTCAATTCGCTGCCATTTTTCGGCCTATGATGACTGACAGCGAGTGGAAAAGACGGATGTTTCTCACCTTGATGTGCGTACCTTTCCTAAGAGTCACTAGTATGCCGGCGGTATGAATATTTTTATTTTTGTTACATGAGGAAGCTATTGCCATTGAGAGTTTTTCCGTCGTTGGAAATGGTTATGTCCAACGTTCCAAATTAAGGACAATTAGACAGCAATCATTTCCCAGAAGAGATCCATTTTTCAAGTGCAAAGTTATCAAAGTTTTATTTGTGCGGATGAGTGCAAATTCCATCCACAGAAGTTAATACTGTTGAAGTAGTCAGTACTATGCAAATACCTTATACATGTGTCAATAGAGTTCATCCCAATAGTCTCATAGCCAGGTTATTTTGCATGTCTATGAAAAGCGTAACTGAGTGACTGAAGATCCCTAGGTCTGAAAAATATGTGATCCTGGCCTTTCATTTCGTCACAAGTATTGGGATGTGATAACATTTTCCGAAATCTCCGATTATTAGCTCAAAGAGCATCCAAGACATTTCCTCGGGCTTCAAATCGAAAAACCAACGGGTCTTCACCATTTGCATCAACGCTTTCCGAAGACGTTTCACGACAGCTTAACACCAAAATAAAATATTCTGCAAATGTTGCTCTCCTGCAAAATCCAAGCTGCGATGAGTGGTGATTCAGACCGAAGGTGGCCGAAGTCAGCCGAAGAGGTACAAGGACGGGAACTGGGCATCTCCGTGACTAGACGGAGGTTCGCAACGAACGTTATTTTTGCGTTTTTATCGAACTACTAGACGCGGCCTCGAAATTTACCGTTGGAATGGTTAAGGAAATGGTTGTTGGTTCAAACGTTATAATAGCGTTAGTGTGCTGAGGGGGTTTTTGTGGAAGAGACGTGAATGGAGGAAAAATAAATTCTTGCCGGGGTGGTGGGAAACAAGCCGAATAGTATCCACTTAAGATACGACGTTGCATTAAGGATGTTGACATTATTAAATGCACTACCTCATTTGTTCTACCACAACTGAATTTAACCCTCCGTATTGTTTCACTGGTCAGTGTCAGGTCGACTTTGAAAGAAAGCAAGCTTGTCCCTTTTTTTCATGGCTTTATTCCACAGATAAAATTCACCCGTTTGTATGAATTTTCTGCTTTAACGTAACTATGCTTTTGCAATTAATATTACACTCTAAAGTTAGCATGTTAATAGTAAACTACTTCTGGATATTCAGTTATGTTCGTTAAAAAATAAAAAAAAACATTTCTATTTTAAAAAGGCAAAAGAAATGCTTACATATTTACATTTGAAAGTGAACAAATGCAAAAACTCTCGACAAAATGATTTATTAATTATCGCAAAGATACAATATTCCCTTAATTGTTGCAAGAGCTAAAGCGCACAACGCCGGGTTAAACAAATTAACTGCTGCTGTGATTACTATTGCCCTTCTCTCAGCCATGAATTTTTAAACAGAGACAATTTAAAGTTCGTACTTCAAATTCTCTTCAAGGATGATCTTTTGGGGGACCGAAATATCCATTCCGTTGAATATGAGTGTCCATTAAATACAATATGCTCTTGCCCCAAATGTGCAAAGAAAAATATAAAAATGAAGAAATCCTCAGCTCCATGTAGAGTGAGATACAATGGTGACATAAACCGGGTTCACCAAGTATTTTGACAGTATTGTTAACCTTTCAGAGGGATTCTGGTGATATGCACACACGAAGAATGGAATCAGCAGTAGGAAACCATCTAGAATTCGAAATGTCAGCACTCACTAAAGCCAATTTTGCTGGACTTTTACCTCATTTATTTTCTTGGCATATTTTGAGTAAGTATATTTGGTCAGATATTAAGATACTTCCGACACACGGAGGACTTTTTTATACTCATGAAATTGAGAAACTATTTTAATCATGAGAATCCGACGTTTTCGCAATGCTTCCTGTGAAAAACCGCAGGCAGAAAAAAGCTTTTTTGGACCTTCGAGCCGGAAAAGTGTTGCAGGATAGAAATTCATCAGGTGTACATCCCATTTGTATTTAAATTCAACATCGTATTTCTGCGAAACACACTAAAATATTCTCGGAAAAATTCACGGAACGTTCCTATATCTCGGTAAATTTCTCGCTATTGCATATGACCGTAGAGGACAGGATCTGGAGGATCACATAGTTAATATATTAAACGGTAACGCTCTCAGTAATATTCCTTTATATTACGAGATCTACGTGGTCGTCATAATGATCTTCTATTATTCCCTGTGCCATTTCAGAAAACAGCTCTTTTAAACACTAGCTTCACAATCACTTTCCGACTCGAACCTTTCTGGCTTTTCTTTTTATCGTTAATCCAAGAGAAATCAGTTAAAATGGAGTTATAAGCCAAAGTGGCAATCATTTCGGACCAAATTTAATAGTATTATTTAAAATTTCCTCCGGATCCTCCAACGGTATGCTAAGTCTGGTGCTGTAATACAAGCCCAATACCAGTTTTCTAAATTTATAAACAATCAGAATGCTTAGTGTGCTCTGCCGATTGAAGAACAGTGCGAGAAATTAAGAATCTCTTTAAAAGTGAATGATGCTCCGTGAATGATTGATTTGTTTATATTTGACCCTTTTTAAAATGTAACATGAAGTTCGATATCTTACGGGCATAACCGGAATTTTCCATTAAACATAAAACTTATTTATAACTGATTTATGAGAACTAAATGTGTTCCTTGGGATCCAAACGAATCCATGACCGTATGCTGATGCCTAGACGACCGACTGCTTGCAATATCATGCCAGTTTTTTTTCTCTAATTTATATCTGAACACGTTCCCAAAGGCAAAAAAAAACACTATCAGCATTATTGCTGTTCACTTGCTCCGTCTTTGCATCTTCGTAAAAACAAGCCGCGTAGGCTTTTCCTGCTCGTATAACTAAATTATAAGATGGCCTAGATTCTACAAGGTCATCAAATAATTTGGTGTTAACATTTTTCAGTTTGTCACAGATAATTTTGTCTTGTTTTTTACTTTAACTGTTGCTTGGTTGTGCTTCTGCGTCTGTTACAACATTTTAATGAAACCATGAGTTTGAAAAATAAATATTTGTACTTGATTCGTCAGAAAAAAAACTTCAGTAATTTCAAGTTTATCACTCGCCTCTTCATATTACCCAAATAATGCATCATGTGCCATTCGGAAGCATTGCCAACAGCCAAATACTTGCTTTATTTTTTGAAGGACAAGTGCCATCTTTTTTCTTAACCCATTAACGGCCAAGGTTAATATTCCGTAAAAATTTTGAAATGTATCATCATATTTAGTCATAATATGTACTGAAAAAGAAATTTTGAAAAATTTGAGGCCCTAAAAAATTTATTTATACCAAAAAAATAATGGTGCGTTTTCGCACCTTTGGCGGAATGTGGGTACTTTGGTCAACATACCCAGAAAAACCAAAATCTTTTTCTTTTTCATTTTTTTATTTATAACCACATAAAAATGCATAAATTAGTATTTAGCATCATTAAATAACCATTCATACAATAATAAAACCCTTTTATTTATGAAAATTATGAAAACATTTTTGATGTAAGGGCACATTATATTTTACACAAACATATACAGTGTGGTTGTTACATTGCCTGCGCCTTCTCCTTGATACATTTTTCTCTATAATATGACCTACATTATCTTTTTTAATGTCTGCTGGTAAAGAATTTCGAGATGGTCTGCCTTTTTTCGGATTTGATTGTCCTTCTGCATGTATTTCTTTGTGATTGTCATTAGTAACTCGGTCACCTTTGATTAACGTTAGCGCAACATATGATCTAAAATCAATATGAGACATTTTGTGCCCAGTAGCCTTCCTATAGATTTTCCATGAATTAGTACACACACTATCCAGTAAATTTGTAAACAATGGCCACCACCACTTTTTCCCTCTGATTTTGATTCTATAATTCGCGTTTGAATCATCGTGAAGATCTACTCCACCCATGTGCTTATTGTAATCCCCAATGACAAGAGGCTGGGGAATTGTAACCTCCTTTCTTTCCTTACGGCTAAATCTTTTCGCACTTCCTAAAGGGAAAACTGGCAATGTGTTGCTGGCCACAATTACAACAGAGCTATCATTCTATTTGACTACGGACAATTCAGATTCCTCGTCACAAGCATAATCAAATGAGCCTCGAGGATTTTTCCCAAGAGTCTTAGTCTTCTAGCGGGCACTTTCCAGTTCTATTTTACCGAATGGTTCCAGTTGCAAAGGATCGCCTTTCTTTCAGTGTTTGGAACAAAGAACAGGAAGAAAAGAAGTTGTCAAAAAATAACCGATGCTGTGTAATATCAGGTATTATTTTCAAGAAATCCAAAACAACGCTAGCTCCTAATCCTACCTTCACTCTATCAGGGTTTGATTTAGCCCCTCCATATGGAAAAAATTGGAAGAGGTAACCATCTGAAGAGCAAAGGCACCATAGTTTGAATCGAAATCGAACCGGTTTATTTTTTATAAACATTTTCGCTAAATGGCGTCCAAAATACGGAACCATTTGCTCATCAATAGAAAGGTTGTGAGAAAAAATTCCAAACTGCAAAAACTTAGCATTCAACAGAGTAAATATTGGTCTCAGCAAATTTGTCGGTTTTGTCGAGAGAAGAGTTGTCAGAAAGGTGGATATTCTCCCTTAAAATCCTAAATCTCTTTCTACTCATAGTTTGACAAACTAATTCAATGCATTTATCTTCATCTTTAGACCAGTACATGTCCTGCTGCGGGAGCACATGATACCCAGAGAGAATCAAAATCCCGAGAAATTTTTTCAAGTCTACAATACTGATGTTAAAATCATGCTTGTTATTATCAGTAGCATACTTTTTTGAAAAATATACGATTTTCTCCAAAACCTCATCATCAAGAAACAGGTGAAAAATGTATGATGGAGACATACCTCCAAATTCACGTTGTATTTTATCGTCATATTCTTTCTCTTTAGATATTGGATGACACGAAAACTTGGCATCAATATCTTTTTTCCATTTTGGAAATGAGTCCCTTTTATCAGAGGATTGGATACCTTTTTTTAGTTGCACTGACGGCTTTCCTTCCTCTTCTTGCGCACTCAACCGGTGCTCCACTATGCCATCGCCTCGATGCATTTCAAATGTTCCCGCGATGTCGTTGTTAATCGGCTCCGCAGCTAAAATGTTGTCATCGATGTTCTCTCCATCGGTCAAGTTGTCAACGTGTGGTGGTATCTAGACAACATCCGTGGCTTCATCCACAGAATCCAGGGTTTCCTCTAAAGTGGCCAGGATTTCTTGGGTAGACATATACCTTCTTTTATGATCCATCTAAAGTAGTCGTAAATAAGTATAAGTCTCGGAAAAATTGATAAAATAAAAAAGATAATTTTTTTCACACTTACGTTGCCTGAAATGTTGACTATCTTGAAGCTGTAGGATCACCCAGTCACACCCGTCACACCTTACAAATGCGTATATACCTATGGGACCAACTTCTAGAAGCCTTCTTCTAGAATTGAAAGGTAAAATCTATTGATGTCTACGTAGTGGTGATCCGTGTCGGAATGACCGTCGCTGTTTGAGAAACTATACATTACACACAGTTAAGAACCGACTGGTCTCGAGGCGAGGACTCGAGCTGCTCATTAGTTCACAATGTATCTAACGACTGAATGAAGCCACATTGTAGCAGTCGACAGCTGTGAGACCAATAATATAAGAAACAAACATTTAATGGTATTTGAAACCCCACAGTGCTTAAATCGATTCCACGAATAGTTTCAGGGTGATGTAAAATGTAAGCGACCAAGGTTTGCTAGATTTGTCCCTCGGCACGGTGCCTCTGTCCTAATCTGCCATACCCCCGAACGCCAAAGGTGAGAAAACGCACCATTAAATACAAGTGTCAAAATTGTATACTAAGGCCCAATAGGTTAGATATAGAAAGGGAAGACGATATCGCAGAGATGGCATCGGACCAAGTATCCTAGAGAGCGAAATCGAAAGAGCTCTACGCGACATGAAAAGGAATAAGGCTGTGGGAATAGATAACATACCTGCAGAGTTTTTAAAGAGCATTGGGAAGAACGGAAGAGGAAAACCTTTTGCGCTAATTCGTTGGATTTATGAGGATGGAGTGTGACCGGAAGACTTCGCGAAGACTGTACTAATTCCTATACCGAAGAAGAGTAAGGCAAAAACTTGCGAAGACTATAGGACAATAAGCTTAATATCCCACGCGGCCAAAGTAGTTCTGAGGATTCTAAACAGAAGGCTAGAGAAGAAGGCAAATGAATACCTGGGTGACGACCAGTTCGGGTTTAGGAGAGGGACGGGAACGCGAGACGCTATAGCGGTGATGAGGACGCTAGTAGAAAGAAACCTAGAGTATGGACAGGATGTTTTTGCATGCTTCGTAGATTTCGAGAAGGCGTTTGATCGGGTGGAATGGACGAAATTAATGGGAGTGTTGAAGAAATTAGGGGTCGATTGGAGGGACAGGCGTCTGATTCGAAATTTGTATATGAATCAGACTGCGCAGGTTAGGGTAGCCAATGGAGAATCGGGATGGGCCACGATAGGACGGGGAGTGAGGCAAGGGTGCCCGCTATCGCCGTTGCTTTTTAATGTGTATTCAGAAGAAATGGTAAGGGAGGCTTGGGGGGAGGAGGAGGTAGGAATAAAGGTAGGAGGGGAGCTGATAAAATCAGTGAGATTTGCAGATGATCAAGCATTGGTTAGTCAGTCGGCCAAGGGGTTACAGTCAATGGTGAATGCATTAGAGGTGCAGTGCGAAAAGTATGGGATGAAGATCAATCACAAGAAAACGAAAGTAATGAGATTTTCTAGAAGTAAGAAGGCGGGTCTGAATATAAGGGTGGGAGGGCAGAAGATAGAGCAGGTCGAGCAGTTTACGTATCTGGGTAGTATTTTGGAGGCGAATGGGTTTAGTGGTAAGGACATCAGATGCAGAATTTCGCTAGCTAAAGAAGCATTTTCGAAGAGAAGGGAATTGATGAGGGGGGGTCTGAGAAGAGACGTAAAGAAGAGGCTGATGAAAGCTTTAATATGGAGCGTGGCGCTTTATGGGTCGGAAACTTGGTCATTGCGAAGGGATGATGTGCGTAGGCTTGAGGCGTTTGAGATGTGGGTTTGGAGAAGGATAGAGAAGGTTAGCTGGATGGCGAGAAAGACGAACGAGGAGGTATTGGATATGGTCGGAGAGGAGAGGAAGCTTGTGGCAGAGGTTCGGAGAAGGCAGAAGAGATGGATGGAGGAGGTTTTGAGAGGAGAGGGCATGTTGAAGAGAGTGATAGAGGGGAGAACACTGGGGAAGCGTGGGAGAGGAAGGAAGAGGATAGGAATTCTGGACGAAATAAGAGGAGGTAGAAGATATGAAGAATTGAAGAGGGATCTAATAACGGGCCATCCTTAGGAGGGAATGCGAGACAATTTCTATTAGGTTGGGATACAAAATGGAGACTGTCCAAGAACCTACCAATCAGCTGGTAGAATACTTGAATGAAAAATGAGTACATTTATAATACGAGTGTTAGGATTCACTAATATTTTTATTGCACTTGTAAAAAAATATTAAGTTGATAGCCCTCGATGAGCAAGAAATTTAGTAAATTTGAAAAATTATAACTAATTAACCACAATTAAATAATAAAAGAAAATTGTTTTAAAAATAAAATTATTATCTCATAAATAATTTACCATGGAAAAACTCTTAAAAAACGGGGTGGATATTTTTTCACGTACTAATTAAAAAATGGTGCGTTTTCGCACCTTTGGCCGTAAATGGGTTAATTACTCAAATTAACTTGTATTTACCGAAGGTTACCATTAGTAAAAACCTATGGTTTCCCTAGGTCTCGTCTCGCAATGTAGGAGTGGGTGCTTTCACGAAGGTAACCGCTGCGCTGGTGGGTGGGCGATGTTTTTAAGGACGGGAGTAGGGAGGGCGGAGGGGAGGCACATACGGCACGAAGTATGAATACATCACACCACACCTTCGCTGAAGCAGTTCTTCGGAAATCAGGACTAAATCGCAAAAAGGGAAAACTGGTATGTTGGAATGGAACATTCAACCGTCGTTCCAGTCCCGAGGGCACGGGAACCACGGGTAGCGGGAATCGTGGGTCAAGTGTTCATATTTTTGGTGGAGCAATTTCTCGAGATACGACGGCTGACAGTTAACGGATGCTGTTCAACTTAAAGTGCATATCATGCCTACGAATCGTTCGTATCCTTTCGGTATGAAGGTTTTTATATTTGATTGAGTAGAAGTTAAGCCTTAAGACTTTTTCCGTCGTTGGACATTGTCAATATAGAGTGTACAAAATGAAGTAATATTAGACAGTAGGTAATCACTTCTCAGGCGAGGGATTATTATTTTTGAACTAAGAGGTGATCAATGTTTAATGGAAAATAGTCCTGAACAACATCGGCATTACATTTTGTCGGGTAACAATAGTGATCTATATAAACAGGTAATGTAAACAGGCCTTGATGCAAAAAATTGCACGATTTGTCACATTCAGGGAAACTTACTGGTGCGGTTTCCTAATTCATAGGTCTATATTGTTCATGAATAATCTCATCCCGGTTATTTATAAAGTCAATGAAAAGTGTTAAACAAACTTCACATCCAAAGATCTACGTTAGCAATATTTTACCCTAAAATAAATCTGAAAGTGATGCAAGGTCCGTGAAATCTGATATAATTCATGAATTTTCATTAGTTTTTAATTAATTTTAGCCGCGGATAGTGCAATCTAATGAATTAGAAAGAGGATTGCACGAAGTAAACATACTTTGAACTTAATCTCTTTCATGATATTATCACATAACTCATTATTAATTTTGGAATCAAGGCATCTGTTAAAATATTAAACTTTCAGGATTTACAAAAGCACTTATCAGGGATTATCTCTTGAAAATGAATTTACGGATCGCTCTATTAAATTTTAAAATCAGCTTGTGTTAGATTCTTTGACGTGTTAATTGGCGCACTCGATGTCGTACACCGAAGTTATACACCCCGCTGAAGTTCGCCGAGAAATGAGATGGCTTGGTGGTGCGACTGGCTAACACATTTGAACGGCAATTGGGAGATCTGGGTTCGATTCCCGGTCAAGTCAAATGATTTCTTCATGGCTAATTTCAGTCTTCGGTGAATAACCCGTGCACCCGTGAGCGTGACTGCGCACCACTTCATTTAGGTAAATGCAATGATTGGAAATATATCAGTTAGTCGTCCTAACGCAGGGGCCCTCAAACATTTTAATCCGTTAACCCCTTCATAGAATATTTGCCATCTTATCGACCCCCAGATGAAGTATTTAACAAAAATATTATATACTTTTTACATTTCTGATGTAAAAACTTAGGTTAACTCGCATAGCAGTATAACGAAAGAATTTATAGTTCCTATATCTTATAAAAGCCACCCATTAACATTACCCCGACCCGACATTATTCGACCCCCCTTCGACCCTCTTGTATCAATCGACCCCTGGAGAGCTCCTCATCGACCCCTTGAGGTCGATATAGACCACTTTGAAGACCCCTGTTCGAAAGCGACAATGTTGGGTTTATTCTCCGCAACTGTGGCATATCATGCACGACCACGCCTCCTGTGCTGCTATGTAGACGGGTGACGAGAACCTCTTGTTCGCATAAACCCCCGCTGAAGTTCACCTTGAATGAAGATGGCTTGGTGATGTGACTGGCTAATACACCTGACCGGCGATTGAGAGATCAGTTCGAATCCTGGTCAAGTTAAATGATTTATTCATGAAGAATTTCTGTCTTCGGTGTATGACTCCACACCCGTGCGCGTGACTGCGTACCACATCATTTGTAAACGCAATGAATGGAAACAATGTTTAATGGATGCTGAGATGTGCTGATATGTGCTAACATGGATCGTCTTAACACGGCAACTTAATAAGTGAGGAAACCATATTATATCCCAGCTCCACAAGGGATGGTTCAACCCTCGCGCAACACCAGTCTGTATGAGGACACTCACCCCCTGTATGTACGGAGTGATCTTGGAATGTATTTCATGGTTACAGAATAAATAGAGATCTGCAAAGTACTTGCTGCGCCCGAATAGTACTCTTAAGGCGTCATTTTAAATTAAAGGTGGATATCTGTTTACTATTTACAATTAGCCCGTTGCTGTAACTTGGGTGAAAGAAATTCCAAAGTCACATTATTTACGGCCCCGTGTGTACAGGTATAGTTCAGGATCTTTTTTTTTAAACTTGCAGGGAAAAGCATCAATTGCCTAGTTCCTCAACTCGTATAAGTTATAGCCTATTGTGACTTGAAAGCTACTAGATATATTTTTTCGCAAAACGAAAGTGTAGACACACGGAACTATAACTGCGCTGTGTAAAAACGTGACGAGAAGAAAACTAGCTAAGATGAATCCTAATACTAATTTGATTATTGCTCATTCTCCACGGTTGCCGAATGTAACTTAAAAATGCATCAATTACGTTCAATGTGAATTTACACAGCTTCTTATATTTTTTCAGTGCGATCATTGGAGACATAGAGGGCGAAGTGACTGGAGACTGGACTGCTGCACAAGGCAAGAGACTGAGAGCAGGCGCAAAAGAGCAAGATTATTTGGTCATGCGATGGAAGGTAAATATTCTTTCGTCCATTTCTATTTTAGATATGCGCCTCGATCGAGGTATTAACGAGTCATTTTCCCCTGTCATTATGCAAACTTATTGCCCCTCCTCTAAGACTTCGTGTGCGTTTTTCAGTAATGTTATGGAATCGTCTAACTCGCACAATCAACTGGAATCATTGATTATTTCCATAAAAAACTTTTTCCTTTTAATAATACTCACTACTCAAGAAGCAGAATTTATGACTACGGAGTTTTCATTTAAAGCAATAAGGTTTCCCCAAAACTTCGCTAATGTAATCAAATCTTCACCTTAGTGAAATCAAATGTTAATTTAACGCCGGCCCTGGTGGCGGCGGGGTAATATCCTCTCCTAATAATAAGAGGGTCGCGGGTTTGAGCCCCGCATGGATCGGTTTTTCGCCTACCCAGGGCATAGGTGTTTCTGTTGCACAGGGAATGGGTGCTGCAAGCTCTGGTGGTTCGGCTCCTGCGAAACCTGACAGGACAATGGCTTATCGGGATCGCAGGGGCATGCGGACCACCAGAATCGTCAGAATGCAAAAAAATTATTACTATGCACTATGAATTAAATGTGAGTTAAGTGCTTCGTATGCTATGGGAAAATTTGCGAATTACATTTACTTGAGGTTTCATATTTCGAGGTCTTATCTCCTCTAGCGGACCTTCCCTTTAATTTCCACTTTTGTATGTCCCTCACAAGTAAATGTCGTCTCGAGGCTTGGCCTACTCATCTCAAATTTGTCTGCCTAAAAGTGCTTCTAGAGATGATCGGTATTTGCATGACCTTTCTTCCTGCTTTCCAAGTGTCCATATCTGCAAGCCATAATGCAATACACTTGACACAGTTTTGCAAGTGTACATCTACCATCCTAATTAATAATTTTATTTAACAGAGTAAAACTGCTGTTTTTTTCTTTTCTACTATTCATTTTTGGTCCTTTATTACTAAATACACAATTTCTCATTGCTTTCCTCATGATTTAGTCTTAATGGCCCAAAAAAGAGAAAATAATAGATTTTAGGGCTGTAATTAAGGAATGGATGGGACCTGTTTTACGTAGTAGGAGGGGGGTAGGGATGAAAGGAGATCCCCCAGTATATTTGAAACTCTAAATTCGGTGTCATTTCGGAGCTACGTGCGTCCAAAGTTAGCCAAAACCAGTTTCCTAAATCTATAAGTCAATATGAGATTTTTAGAGAATTGATGGCATAGGATATATTTGTAGGTAATTTATAGACCACTAATATTAGCCTTGGTAAGTAAAATTTTATTAATTTGTTATTGCAAAATTAACAAAAAACCGTCCAATAACTGACATTTTTTAGATAAAATTATTTATCACGAAAGCAATTTAAGAAAGCGTTTCGATCATTTTAAAAGGAAAAGTTTCCAAATTTTAAAAGGAAACTTTTTTGTACATAATTTTCCGGGACAATTCAAAATGTATTCTCTTCCAAAAGTTGTTTTGACTTGTTAATAAAACTCGATAAAATCATTAAATAATTAATTATTTCTTGCTGCAAAGGTCTTTTTAAAAATGTACATTTAGAGCCACTACATAGATCGTACATTGTTAGTTTGTAACTAAAATAAAAATCAAATGCTGGCTTTTAAATAAATATCAAAAACAAAGAAGTGCCCTACGACCCATTGAGCGCGTTAGAAATTTATTTTTTTTAATTCAAATCCGCTTAGTACAAAACAATTAAGAAAGATACCCAACGGTATTAAGTAGTCTACGACGTATTTTCAAAAGACCATTTTTGTCAAGAAAAGAGCCATTTTTTGGTTATTTAAAATGGGATATAAACTGTAGCGTTCTCAAAGCGACCACAGCGTGAGTGGTAGTGGAGATAGCCGGACGAGAGACTCGCGTGAGACTAGAATTTCATGAAATGTCTATATTCGATGCCTTAAATACTGCACTTAACATCCATTCCTATTTTCTTTCTCGTCTCTATCCATTGTCATGCATCACAATGTACCCATGTCCTTGTAAAACTTAAACATTTTTAGTTTAGTGAAGCAATTCATGGAATGAACAAGGAGAAAGAAGCATGCCGACTTGTCAATGTTTAAGAAAAAATCTCCAGCCTTTTTACTCGGTTAATATTAGCTCACACTGTTCGTCTGTGAACGTAAAAACACATTGAAGTCAAAGGTGTGGTGTCCGATTCCCTGCTGGGGGAATTATTTTCTTCTTTTTTTCATAGCAGTTATTCCGTATTCACAAATGTTGTTTTCATCATCTCATTACCCACTAAACATGGTTTTGCAATATTTTACTCGCTAATTATTCATTTACGACGGCGATCAAAGCTAGTCCATGGACGTTGTGGGAGATGGAACGTGGTGAGCCAACAATTGTGATTTTCGCTATTGAATGTTCAACAATAAATATAAATGTCATATCGAATAAATAATGTTACTAATGGTTGTCGATTGTCGGGATAATTTGACATATCAGTGAAGATAAAATAATTTTCTTTCACTAATTAAATTTATTAGCAATGTGATAGTACAATATTTAATGGTAAATATACCATAAAACTGAAAAATATAATAAAATACACTGAGAATACGAGAGACTGAAACGTGACGTAGGGCATATGAAATTTATGGGAGTATAATAAAAACTTTTTTTAAGAGGTTATATTATTCATTAATATTTGCTCAAGGACAATTGTATTAGAAAGGACATCACAAGCACAATGTGCATTGATTTAGTATTGGAAAATCTCCTATCTAACTAATACCATAATACAGCGTTGAGGTAAATTGAGTTCAAATCCAATCCCCTTGCCAACTTTTTACCCAAAACCAGACTTAACTATTCAGAAGTGCTTCAAACCTAAAACCACCAAGATATTATGTTTCATTGAAGTAGATTGAGCAGTTTTAGAGTTGTCTCATTGTGTGTATGTAATTATTTCTTCAATGGAAATTTTTTTTTTTCAGAGGTAAAACTGACTAAAGCTTTATATTTTTTTTTTAAAGCTTCCAACAAAAAATTCAGATATGAATTACTTTTTCTTTGATTTATAAATCCAGCCACTTAGAATATATTCTTCATTAAATTCATAATTTCCTCACACTACCAAACATTTGAACAGCTGTTGACGTAAACTTCTGGCATCTCAAGCCATCTATTGCACCAGTGCCAATAGGGCGTGCCTACGACATGTGGTTAGATGCTCCACTGGAGGGGATCAAGGAAGGGTCCTTCAGTCCTTGCACGATGTCAAAGAGGTTCTCTGCTTCGGTCAGTCACCAGTCTACGGCGTGAATCTTTTCATGCAATTTAATAATCTGGTTTATACACCTTCAGTAATGCGAAATTGAAGACCCTGTGAAGCAATTCATTATTTAATTAAGATTCATGATAAATAGTTTCCATCTAACATATCAATACGTGGATGGTCATTGTTGGAACACTATTACCAATTATTGAAATTATTAAGGGAAAATTCAACAAGGTCCTCCGCTTGAGTACAAAGGTATTTTTAATTGCTTACAATCATATTTGCACTTAATTTCATTATTGCCGTGGGAATATATTTTTGGGTTCAAATTTGATCACTTAACGAATATTTCCGAAGGTTGATTTACCCTTAAATGAATGTTTCGTGTCAAGAACTATCAATATATATTGGTTCATCATTGATGTAAGGGAGGTTTTCGAGAATTGTTTGAAAAACGCTGAAGATGTAATTGATCACATAATTCATTTTGACAATTTTTTAAGTAAAGATAATATTGAATCAAACACTACTTCACTATTCTTGCTTCTTCATGAAATTAGCAAAATATCAATTATGTTTTAATAACTTAAAAAGTGTAATGATTGAGATAATTTTGGGTACCATTATTACTAAGCTTACACATTATACACTTCCTTTCAATTTTTAACCCCAACCCTGACCAGTTGCAATCTTAATTTATCACTAAAGTTCATTTATGCAAGTTCAGCTATTTCTTCCGCTTTTTTTCAAGGTAAATGTTATAAATGAAAATAAACAAGCATTAGGAGGCACTTTTCTGCAGAAAAAAGCTCTAGAATAGCATTTAATGTTAAAAAACACTCGCATAACTGTATTGTTCTTGAACTTTCACATTAAACCTACCAGAAATAGGGAAAGACTCAAGGAAACATTTAACTACTGCCTGCACTAACTTTCTTTTCTTCTCCTGTCTTGCAGCCATCATTTGTGTAGGACCACCGATATCATACCAGAGGGAGAGGACTGGAAGGCGGTGAGTTCGTGTGGACACGTGGCAGTTTGTCTCGGTGGCACAACCTTTTTCAGCTCCGGTGCATCAGTGCCGTCTGAGGTTACCTCAGTCATGTGGTTGGACACTCCAGTGGAGAAGAGCGAGGCAGAGTTGTTCGGTCCTTAGAGATCCTCTGCTTCGGGCAGTGCTGGAAGTGAGGAGGATGATGGAGGCAGTCGGCTAGGCAGTCCTTGGAACGAGTGGCTGCATTAGTTTTGCAAGCTTATTTAGAACTAAGATTAAATGAATTTCTAAACTGTAAAGAGAACATTTAAGTACTAAATAACTAATAGCATCCATTTTTCTTAATTTTCTCCCGCACAAAAAATTGAGAAAATGAGAAAAAATCAGTCCACTGCGTCACATTTCTGTGGAATGGTTATTGGCTGAGGTTAACCACTATTTTCTGGGACTAAGCCGTGTGCATGGTAAATTTAATACCTACACCAAGGTAGAAATAGTTTCCTATTTAGTGTTTCTAAATTAAAGCTACCCAATAGTACATGTATCTCTGCTAAGAGAATATTATTAATTCTTCCGAATAAGTTCATTGTCTGCCACTTGGAAGTATTAATTACAGGTAGTTGTTAAAAGTAGTCAAACGCAATTTGTTTAGGCCTTCTTGCAATGCTGTATTAATGGCACCAATGAAAGTTTTTAAGTCGATTCAGTTGCAAGGTCGTGTGTATGTTAATGGGTTTTATCCTTTCACTGAAAACTTGTATGTACATGAAATTCTGCCTTGCGTTTTGAAATTACGGAGCCCATGAAAAATGTGTACTATTAATTATTATTCCAGTCAAGATAATTAAACGTCCATGGTTGATAAAAATCATGATACTGTTGGGTTTTGATGTTAATCTGATCGTTCTGCATTACTGGAGGTGCGGACCACTCGAAAGTTCAAAAGAGATATCCGTAACGTGTAAGGAGCTCTGCAGCTTTTCACTTTAATATGTTAAATATGACCAGATTGCTTTGGCGCAGTCCGGTTGTAAGCAAAGGTTTATGTACTGGCCCAGTATCAGGCTCACGATACGTTGTAAGGCTAGTTGCTAGTTTCTTAAGGCAAGGGTCTACTAACATAGCATACACGTGATGAGAGTATTAAGGAATTATGTTTAACTCTTAAATAAATAAAGCAATAAAAGCTTCACTACTGCCAAAAAGAATATATAAGCCAGTTACTGTTGTCAAAGTATAGGAAATATCTCGAAATTAAACTTAGCAAGAAGGGTAGTGTAGTCATGGTGGTTAAATGAATTTATTTTCTGCATATTTAATAGGTTTGGCACATAACAGAACACAATGGCATAATTACGGGCGAGGTTCCTTCATTTAGGATTTTTTCCTCTGAATACATGAAAAGTGACTTAAATGTTATACAGAAAACATGCGAGACGTAATTGTAGTACTACCTAGCACATGAAGAAAAAAGCATTGGGTAGAAAATCAACTGATTCGCTACACTACATATCGATGAACTTTATTATACCGTCTCATTGACAGCTATTAAGTACTCTTATCGTTCGCGGGAGAAATGAAAATTTAAACCCGTTTGTTTTGCTTTCATTTTCCATAATTTTTTCTCATCTAATTTACTGTAGAATGTTGCGATTTGTTAAATGCTTTGTTTGCAATCTTTCGTCGCAGTTTTGTCCATGCAGTTCAGCATCATCGTCAGATCTTCCTTCTCCTCATCAATAATTGCTACGTTATCAGTAAAGCGTTCTCTCCCTTCGTTTCATCTATGACTTTTGAATGTACCTATATATGCTGGTAATGGAATAGTATAAATGGTGATGATGACGTGCCACGTCGAAACCTAGGTCATACATTAAATATTTAAGTGGAATTACAAAGTTTTCTTTAATTTTCATTATATAAGAATACCCATGGCAAAAAAGGCCTTCGCTAGAAGAAAAGCTTATTATGCAGCAACTTGGGACAGGAGTTGAGGAATAGACTAGTCAAATGCTCTGTTTGGAGTGTCATGATGTATGGGTATGAAACATAGGCCTTGGGAAAAGAGAGAAGCATAAGCTTGTGGCCCTTGAAATGTGGACGTGGAAGAGATTAAAGAAGATACGATGGACAGACAGAATAAGGAATGAAGGGTAGCTGAAATAGATTGGAGAGGATAGAGAACTCATAAAAACTATTCGAAAGAGACACAAACAATAGATCGAGCATGTATTCAGAGAAAAGGGGATACTAATTGCAGCTAAAGGATGGGTAGAGTGGGAGAAGTGGAAAGGAATGAGAAGGCTGAAACAGATAGATGAGGTTGAGAGAGGAGGATACAAGGAGACCAAGGAACAGGCGGGGGACAGAAGTGAATGGAGACAACGAAGGTGGATGGAATCTACTAGTCGGCAGAACAACTGTTGATGATGATTAACTGATTCATACCATAATGTCTGAGCATTAAAGACAAATTACCCAGGGAATATTAACATATAGCACTTCCATTGTCTTTGCTTCACCTTCTTCGACTACCAGAGACTTATTGTGGTGGGTCATGGCAAGTGCTACGATAAATTCACAATAACTGTTTTCTGATTTGTATTACCTTTTCTTCCAATACCGCAAATTGAAAAATAATCTACCAAAAATTAATTTATATACATCTAAATACTACGCTGAGAGTCAGTACGCAGCGCTTGCACGGTTCTTCGTTTACAGAGATGACTTGGAAACTTTAGGTGACCTACAAATTTACCTCTAGGTATTATGGAGGAATGAACTTTCCCAACAAACTGAGCGCCGCTACAATCGCTCTCAGGGAAAATCTCTTTCCTTTCTGATGACGTAATAATTTTAAGTCTCCGTCACGACGATGGAAATTCAAACGCGCTAAAGTGATGGACTAATCGTCCGGATCGGTGATGAACTCCCGATCGCAAGTTTGCTCCGAGCGCTTTTCGTGCCGGCCACGAGAACGGAGGCACATTAGATAACCTTGTATGCATTTGAAACGTTCTATTTAACTCTCCCGTACGCATCAACCGAAACCAGGAAATAATAAATAGTTTTCCTGATGCACAACTCCACAGGTAAGGCAAAATGCAGCTCATCGCAAAGACACTCATGGCAGTTCACCGGTAGGTTATATAGAATGAGAATTTGAATGCAATTTCATTTGCAGGAACTTTAATTATTTCTCTGTGAGAATTTCCGGCTGTGATGAAGAGGACATAAAACTTAAATTACAGCACCCGCACAATGAAAAACCGCCTCCATGAAGCCAGTTTGAGAAATTCCAGACCGGCAAGAAAAACAATAAACGAAACTACCTAATTAAACGGTGGCGTTAGATTTTACTCATTCGAATCTGGATATAAACCAATACTATTGCAGTATCGTAGCTTTTATCGTTGATAAAACTTTAAGAAGCGTTGAACTCACCGGACCCGAATCTAATACAAAACTAATGCGAGTTATTGGTCGAGAAATGGTGAATATAAATATTTACTCTCTCTGCTTCTAGTTAAAATTAATAATTTTCTAAAAAAAATTAACTTCCATCCTTCAGTAAATATCTTCAACTTAACTTTTTTATGGCTGCTGGAATGCATGATACCCCAAGTAAAATTGTTTAAAGCGGTTACCTTCTCTACTTAGGAGCATAATAAGTCAACAATTCAAAAAAAGCAATCGCTCAAAAGAAAGCTAAAATATTATTCTTACTTTCTGTTTTTGGCTACTTTTGCGTAGTAAATAATTCATTAGTATTTGCGCATTTACGGCTTATTAAGTTGCGTAATCATTGAAATTCTACCTCCATCCTTGAAAAATGCATTGAACCTACGTTGTTTTCACGATCAAAAAAGGAAACCCTCTTTATTGGTGGTATCTTGTCGAGCATCGCAGGTTACAGTGAGAGCAATGGTCAACGGTTGAATACCAGGACCTTGACAGAGTGCGAGAGGAAGAGCGAGGCTTAGAGGAGTAAGGAAGGGAATGGAAAGAATGCAGAGGAAACATTTGCGAGAGCGAGAGAGTTCAATGAAACGTTTCAAATGCATGCAAGGCATATCTAATATGCCTCAGTTTGGAGGCCAGTGCGAATAACTCTCATTAGCATTCAAGCGGCCATCAATCCGTCAGTGATTTCGACGATGAGTTCATCACCTTGCTGTGTTCGAATTTCCCTCGTCGTTGCCGACACCTAGGAATAATATGCCATCAGGAAAGAAGCCCATTTTTCTACGGAGAGATTTAGCGGTTCTTCGTTTGTTGGCAAAATATTTATTTCCCCCCAAGTACAACAATTACAACAATTTACAACAATTGTTCTACTATTATTACAAATTCATATTTCCCAACAATTGTCGCAAATTTAAAGAGCAAAATACTTATTTCTTTTTGTGGATTGATTTAATTATGATTTATCAAGTGGTCTTAAGGAAATTTTTCGTTGAATTCATGCATCAAAATCTGTAAAGAAAACCAGTTATCAGCAGCTAACGTGTACCCTAAGTCGGTAATAAGGCTTCATTATCTGTAGCACTATTGACTGATTATAAGGAACTTCACATGCTGCTTCTATTTTCTTACCAGTATGAATTGCAATCTGCATGCAATTATCCTAGGACCTTTTACAGTGGTATTTAAACTTTTATGCGAAAACGAGCTCCCTTGTCAATATTTTACTGACTGAAACTTAGTCTCCCAAGAAGCTTCATTATGCTTTTATCTACGGCATGATTTTGTGGAGGATTATATATGGACTGAAATATTTTATTCACGTGATGAACTATGGGAGATATCTTTCTTAGAATGTCACATTCATCAAGATTTGCTCTGGACTTAGAGAAACCCTTCGAAAACTTTGAGTGGAACAAGATATTAGGGCTTTTGGAAAAACTCTGAATGGATTCTGCTATTTCAGCTATTCAGCAACAAGAAATGGGAATGAATGGAAATAAAATGAATAGAGAAGATATAAACATGCTCCGCTTTGCAGATAATATCGCAGTTATAGCAGGAAATCGTGACGATCTTCAGAGATCAGTGAACAAATGGATCAAGTTCTTCAAGATAAATAAATTACAAGAAGAACAAAATCCTAGTATGTAGAAGAGAGAAGGTGAAAGCAGAAGTCTCGCTAAGAGGAGATAAATTAGAGCAAGTGTAATCCTTCACCTACCTCAGAAGCACCATCATGTGGGACGGAAGAAGTACAACTGACATCAAGTGCAGAATAGCCCAAGCTAAGAAAGTATTTATGATGAAAAGACAACTACTGTATTCAAAAACAAAAGGACTAGAAACAAGGAGCATGGCACTCTATGGATAGGAGGTATGGACCATTGGATATGGAGACCAGGAAAGAATAGAAGAAGTTATTCAAACCACATTGCCAGGTGCCAGGCCATAAGCCAGGTATAAAATATGAATGGTACCACCACAAAAACATCACCTATGTGAATTATGAAATCATATATCTTAGATACATATCCCAATAGATACATATATAGAATACATCCTCTAATGCATTCCACTTGTATTAAAAGTAGGACAGATAGCAGTATTCAATCTTCCCTGAATTAATATTGAACACTTTATTTTATCCTTCCACAATTCCCAATGAATATATGTACATTGTACTGAGGATTCTTAAATTAATACATAGGTACATTATAATAGCAGTTTATATATAGTATCACTTTAAAACATTCAAATTTAGAGGCAGTCACCTAAAATAATACCTTAACTCTTTGTGCCGATATTTTCATACAAAGTTAAATTTCATAATTATTGCCCTTGGTCAAATAAACTCAGTAAGTCGACTCAAACTCACACTGGAATTTACCTCCTCACCACTGGCAATGTCCGTGGCATGGTGAAGTCTTCGCTTTATTTTATCCTAGGTCCATGGGTGGATGAAGGTGGTTGTCTTGGGGGCAGATTGCTATTTTGCGAGGTTCAGGGATATAGAATTGTTACAATTATCCCTATTTCACTAGGAATTACAGGGGGGAAAACCATCACCCCTGCACCATGCCTTGGTCTGCCAATGGCTAGATCTCCCTAAAATGTTTTCATATTAATTTCCAATCAGCCAATAGTATCTTAAGATGGTAAGCCAAACAGTAGAGTGAAAATCAAAATAATTTTTAATTTGCACTTTGAAATTGTCAATGGCTTCTGCATATAAATTGTAGATCATGTTACATCAAACCTTAGCAACAGCCAGGATCAGCTTAAAAAAATTTTGTAATTTGGGTGCTCATTTGATCAAATTCCTGAAGTGATTTGAAATAACAAATATCATTAATACTGTGACAAATGCATCAAAAATTAATTATTGGTAAATCTTCTAGAATGCTTATAAATACAATCCTGACGTAGTTTAGCCATATTTTTTCATCTCATGTATCACCTGAACTAATTAAGTACAGACTAGTGAAGACATGGTTCACTGCAGTAGCATATGCAGGATTGACTTCTGGGAGGGGTTTCATTAATATTTATGTGCATCATCATAAAATGATATTTAGATTAAAATACACTAAAAAAATAATTAAATTAACATTCCCTTTCATGAAGACAATTCAACTATATATTTTTCAGCTCAATAAGCAAAATTGGAAATGCTAGTTCAGGTAAACGAATGAAAACAAATTCAGGTAAACATGTTTTGGGGGGTTTAAACTTTAAACCCCCCCTCCGTACACCACTGCAGTGGTGTACGGAGGGCGGGTGAAGGCATTGTATTAACCCCTGTTATTCAGCTAAAGGGAAATCAGATAAAGATGTTATCAGCTCACTGGGTTTCCATGAATACCATGTTGTACTATGTTGCTTGCCACCTATCAGTGTTCACATTGCGTGCACCCTCCCCATCTAACCATGACATGCATAATATCTCCTCTGGATACTTTATTTTAAGCATGCAGCAAGCTTTAAATTTTCATATAGGCATATGATAGCACTGGAAAGGATATATAGGCTATATAAGAAAAGCCCCCCCAAAGTGGGCCCTCCAGGCAGTGGCAGATTAAGATGGGGTGTGGGAGGGGAGGGGGCAGGGGTTGGTGGGGAGAGGGGGTGCCCCCGAATGGTGCCCCCAGAGTTCCTGGTACAACAGAAAAATGGTGGCCATAAGGGTATTCCATAGTCTCAGACTTCCAGGAAGGAGCATTCTGCCCACCCCAAAATAACGACCCTAATCCACCAATGCCTCTGGGTGTCATAGAATGTTGCTTTACTAGAATTCTCCACAGTTTTGAAGCTTTGTGCATGTAAGATTTCTAAATCAAAACCCCAACTAAAAGAGTTGGGTCCTGATAAGCCTTGGGGCCTATTCAAAAGTTTTTCCTAAAGGTAGTTGTTGCTATCAAACACCTTTAAACCTCCAATGGGGCTAGATGGTCCTTGCCTTTCATTCCCATGGGTAGAGGAGTTATCACAAATTCATCAAATTTCACAACTGCTATAAATTCAAATTATTATTTTTTATGTTTTTTTTCCCATCTGTCAATGTGTGGGTACCTACTCTCGACCACAAATTCATCAAATTTGAATCAGCGATTAAGCACGAAAAAAACATAAATATGTGATAAAACAAAATAACAGCTATGTATTTGCGATTTTACGTGATTCTGAGCATGTAATGGGTAAATTATTACCTTAAAACAATTAAACAATAAAATAGTACAAAATAAAATAATAAAAATAAAATAATATCTACAAAATAAAATCAAGGCCCTGATGAAATATTTTGATGAAATGTCAAAATAAATTGCGCTGTAGTACATTGTTACAAATCTTCCCTTTCACAAAGAGCACTGGTGCACAATGAAATTGCCGTGAGGGTACGCAGCGCTTGGTAACACTGTACGTAATGTTGAGTTATCCTAAATCTTACAGTCTGAGCGCAGCACTTGTGAGCCCTGGAAAAACACACAAACAAAAAAATCCCTCAATTCTCGTGGTGACTTTTGCAGTATACCAGTAACAAGGTTGGTAGTTCTCTTAGACCATGTATACAAGTAGACCTGCTCCCCTGCCAGCACGTGTTACTCATATTTACAAGTAGACCCGCTATGGCATTACTCCCATTTGCTACAATGATAAGGCAATCATTCCTCTGCACAAGGTAGACCATTCAGCAGTATGTGAGTATCTTGAAAAGTAAGTGAAAGGCCACAATCCAACCTAGACCCTACACCTACTCTAGTTTCCAAGATAGGTGGACACTAGGGTTCCTCCTTTTTCCACTTTTTTCTTGGAGTAAATTGTAATACCTAGAAAAAGTTGTTAACTCGTATCGATATTAGAAGTGTGATTCTTTTTCGAAATCCGTTAATATCTTCTGTCAGCATTTTTACCTCAAAGTTTCAAAATTTAAACAAAAACTACAAAATTATCATTGATTGTTTTTGGTCAGAGTGACAACATTTCTATGTAAAAATATATCAGTCATAATGAAAATTGGCATTAAAACCTCAAAATGCCAGTTATATGCCCATTTTTCATCGAATAGATGACCTTCTACATTGCCCCCAGAGGTCATCTTTGTATGTAATAATAGGCCACCCGCAACACATGTTTACCTTTTTTCTCTATTTCTGCAGTAAATGACTCGATGAATGCATTTTTTCCAGTGGATACCGTTAAAGTCATGAAAATAAATTGTTGAGGCAAATTAAAGAGATGGGAGAAGTTAGTTGATTCGGATTGATTACGTGACTGGGAAAAATGCATTCACCGGATCTTTTCTGCAGAAATAGAGAAAAAGGCAAACGTGCTGCGCGTTGCCAACTGCATACAAAGATATGCCATCTGTGTGATATGCCAGCCATTCATAGATTTGATTTTAACATTAAAAGGATCAAAGTACGCGTTTGCCCACCTGCCTTGGTATAAGTTGAAGTCATTCAGCTGGTCACTCAAGCAGTATGCCAATAGCTCCTTTCCAGAAAAAAACAACTTGGATTTTGGCTGAATTTAAGAATGCCAACAAAAATGCATTCACAGCCAGGAGCCTAACATAAGCATCTGAAAAAGGCTTACAAAAATTGATTCACCATATGAAGCCATGTGATGCAAATTAACTTTACAAAGACGCAGGGGCCCAATTTTAATCCGACAAATGCAGAATAGATTCTTCTGGTAAGTTTGATTTTTCATCTGTATGTAACTTGTATGTAGGCAGGTTACTGGGTCAATATCAAAAATACTAAAATTTAATTGTTTTTCCTGGTGGATGAGGCAGCAGGTAAAAGTACAATGCCAAGTTTCCCTGCATTTAAGGTCTTGAGCATGGATTGCTTCATACATGGCTACAGATACTTACACCGCCATCTACTTTGACAAGTAAAAGAAGACACCTGTGACATCAAACAGATTCTGCTCGCTACAAAATTGGTAAACCCAAAATTTTTTAATACTGCTCTGCGTACAATATGGGCTCCCGTAGGCAGTGTTGATGCTGGGCGTGTTTTCAGCCAGTATAACCTGGTCTTAACCGACCGCTGAAATCTGCTAAAGGATTCCTATGTTGAGACATACTTGATGCTAATGTTTGAAAACAACAATTTGGACTGAGCCCTCCACCTTAAGTTAAAGTAAACAATATACTGTAAGCTACTTAACCCTTTCACTGCGTGGCATTTTTTTTTAAATTATCTCATATTGGCGGAGAATTTTTTTTAACTTTATTTGAATTGTTTTACGATAATATGAACTCATTTTGGATTTCAAAAGTATTTGCGGATAAATTCTTTCATTAATTGTGGAATTTGTGGATGGCATCACAGTGATGGCATCCGCACCAGTACGATGAATGCTACGGGTACGTATGCAACCCGCCGCACAAACGTTTTATGTTTGAAATGCATTTTTTAATTAATTTTCTCCAACAACACATTAGTCACTTATGCAACCAAGAAGCTATGAACAATTTCAAAGAAATTTTGACGGAATGCTATATATAACTGAATTATAATATAAGGTAAAATATACTTGTGGATGTCATCGATTACACATACGGTAAATTTTGGGAAAATAAAAGCTTGCGAATTTCAATTTACATACTGAAATTTTTTACTAGTAGCATTAATGTGTGCACAAGCATATTAAAATAATTTTAACTTTTTTAGGTTTTTTAAGCATTGTTACATCCAGAACAATTGATCAATAATTATGAAATTCCTTGAAACAAGGGTTCAAGCACAACCCTGGAACTTCTGCACAACTTGGGCAAACAGTTCTAACCATCTTCCTTATTCCTTTACCATATCAAACCCTACACCTTTTTTGTTTAGCACCTTCTTTGCTCATGTTGCCAGGAAGGTGAACAGTGGATCTTGGGATGCTTGGTTTTGGTGGCTGAATCTTTTTATTTCTTGAAATTAACGTTCTAATGACCGAAATTCTGAAATCTTTTAAACACATTTTTTTCTCTGAATAGTTATTGTACACGAGATAACTATTGACATGAATTTTATGGAAAATATCTAAGGCAACTTTCAAGTACCATCTCAGAGATTTTCTTTCTAAAGGATAATATGACATTAGTTGGTCAGCCCTATCCACTCCCCCCATGTACGTGGTGTACTTGATAACCATTTGTGGTCTGCTGGTGGTTTTTCCTCCTCAAATTGACATGGAATGGATCACCATTAAATTCCGATGACACCATGAGGACATCTCATGTGTCAGTCCACTTAAGCACACATACACCATCAAACGTATATTGGAGTACTGATTCGCCCCTCTTTAGTTTCTTACTTAGCACATGAGGAGGATTATTTCTTCTGTTTCACCTTAGTGTTCCAGTGGTGTAAGTGGCTTTTTTGAGTAACCCACTAGATAATTCCACAGTACTATAATAATTGTCCATGCATAGACTGTACCCACAGAAAAGAAATCTATTAATTTTTCCAATGACTTTGCTTGCATGTCCCCTCCCTCCTACACCAGGATCCTTTGCCCCAGTGACCCTTTTCGCATAGCTTACCACTTGGGAAAGGGAGCGACAATGTAATAAATCAACTGCTTCCAGGCAAATGCCATTGGAAGAGGTTTCGAGAATGCATATGACTAAAAGTAAAAATCTGCCAATATGCTTCCTATAGCCACAGTCTAAGCCCTATATAAAATCCCTCTCAAGGGCCCCACCCTACTGGAGGCAGTGTTGCAGTCACACCAACGTTGGGGTTGCAAGGGTTGCTGAAGGCGACAAGTACCGTTGTTGCTCAGCGTCTCCTGCCTTCTACAGGTCGAAAGATTCACTACATCAGTTACGTACAAGTCTAAATATTTATTACTGCACTGTAACATTCTTTAAAGAGAAGACCAACTAAGTCTCAGAAATGAGGGTTCCGAAATTTGATAAACTACTGCAACATTTTTTTCAATTCCAATTTTTCATCCAAAAAGGACTAATAGGAAGGCTTTCCTCGCTACTCAACCATTATAACCCGTTGATAGGGAAATGGTGGTCATTATTAGTCCTCCCTTGTTACATTTACAACAACCTACACTATAAATGAGAAAAATGTGAATAAATGTTTATCCCCTTCTATAAACATTAAAAACATTCCCCTGCAGAGAAAAGATGCTGGGAATGGCTTCGAAAATGTGCTGCAAAAATATTCTGGAAATGTTTTCTAAGATATAACAACGTAATGTAAATATGGAGTTGAAAAACCAACTAGAAAATACTTGGGTTAAGGAATAGGTTGTTCAAATACCAATGCCTAACGTGTATATAGTAACGTATTTTGTAATACGAAAATATTTTTCGTCGCAGAAAGAGGATAAAGATTTTGACAAAATATTGATTTAAAGAATAAGAATAGATAGAAAACCGAATGAATAACTTTCAAATAAAATAAAATTTAATGGAGATATTTGATAGAATAAAAGAAGAAATCACAGTGAATACATTTTGATAAGGCTAAAAATAATTCAAATAAAAAAGTTATCTATAAATGTACAATATTACGAAAAATATAAACGGTGCATTCAAAAACGGAGAGCATGTCAAGGTCGCTAAATCCCGTGCATATGCAGGAAACCATCACAAGAGAAGACGGGACTGAGCAGAGTTACATCGGAAGTAATTGAAAGACAGGCCGGCAAACCATATTGTTCCTCTAATTACTGTATTCCTCTACTTATTGTATAATAAGATACTTGTAGGATATAATTTTGTGTTTTTATATTATATAATTTTGAAAAACCGCACGATTTTTCCAATTTACTGCCGCCTAATTATTGAAATTGGCTAAAAAATAATAGACCCTACAAAGTGAGATAAAATAAAATTGAAAGTGCTATATACTAGTATCTTTAATAATAAGGCGTGAAGTATAGTGGTAGTGGAACTTGGTTCCAATCGTCACCTCAATTCCGGATGCTAAGGAAGGGAAGTCTCCCGTGGAAGCGGCCGTATAAGTTACGGAGGGAAGAGGACAGATCATAGTTAAGACAAAACCCTGCCAACATAACAATTTAACCCAAAAGAGCGGCTAAATGTCAGTGGCATGTTAGAAGGCAATATTTACGATCCATACAAAGCTGCAGGAAAATACTCTGAAACAGTTTGCAACCCATCGGATAAGCCAATTTAAGTAATTGGATTTAAAGCCATGGAGACCTTGAGAGTTGAAATGAATAAAAGATTGAGCATTTAGAAGTTGGTGTTGAAGGTTTGTGACCTTGGGAAAAGTGGTTGTTAAACGAAGAGACTACCTTTATACTCCCCCTTTCAGAGCTATCTAGTATACTACTCTTCCACTGTTTAGGGTCTTCTGTACACCTGTCACCATGTTTTGCTAGCACTATTCCGGTGATACTGATTGGTTACAAATGTACGATGCCTAATTTGAATATAGTGTTTGGTTATATTTTAGTCATTTTTCTTGGCTGTTGACTACGCTAGAAACTTCAAACCTCCAACAGTCATCGAAAAAAAGCTCAAGCGAAAGTGCTTGTTATTGCTATCATTGGGTATAGTTGCTAGTAAGTCTTGTTTTGATAGTGAAGCACTACTGAATGCCACGACTGACTAATACTAAAAAAGAGATGTAATCATCATCTAGTAACAGCTTTTCGTTCATTACCTTTACTAATTTCTTTCATGGCTAGCACCCTAAAACCTGCTAATATGTGCCCTTACAGCCACTCACTGGTTAGTATGTAGTCGTACATGTTTATCACGGCATTTTCTAGTAAGATTATTCAATGTCCTGATTATTCAAGGCATGAATTCTTCCTCCACCTACATATTCCATTCAAATAGGTGACCAGATTTAAGATCTGCTACACAGGAAAAGTTTTAATGATATCCTGTAGCATAGGCAATGTTTCATACATGTTTGGAAAACACTTCACGCTGGAATCCTATACAACTCATGTCTGTCTGTCTGTCAACTGATCTGACCATACTATATGTCAAATACCTGACCTACAGAACAATAAACTCGTTTATCGTAACCTCAAACAGTGGGATTTCTTTAAGATCAATCACCCATTCGGATTCTGCTGAAATGTATCTGCCACAGAAAAGAAGGGAATTCAGTCCCCCAAGATGAGAAACCAGTTTTTTAGTCAGTCCAATCCATGGGCATAGTGTAAAATGTAACCTTTAAATGTAAATAAATCTTTGATTTTTTAGCAAAACTCCCAGGTCATTTTAATGCCTGTGGAAGCAATTGCTCATAGGAAATATGCAAACACCCATAAACTCCTCGCATCCCCTGTGCAGGAATGGGTAACAAATTACACATCTCAGCCATGTATCATTTATTTAGTGGGATCATTCAAGGTTGGTGTGAATTCCATTTAACTCCAAGGGACTGTGATTCATGATTTGTTAGTTTGTTTCATTGATTACTTGGGGAGGTGACTGGCTAGAGAGTTCATGTGCACCTTCAAGGATTATTTGGGAACAGAGAAATAGTGAAGGAAAACTGTATTATCATCAGTCTACTCTTAATGAAATGCACCAAAGAGTTTCCACTTGAATCCCTCGTGTGGTAAATTAATGTACTGCACTAGAAGTACTCTTCTCCATGGCACTTGAGTAGGAATCTGCATTTCCTCTATAATAGTTTTCACCACTTACTTCGAGAATCGACTCCAGGCCCTCGGGAAGAGTTCAGTAATTACTCCATTCACCGCAACAAGCTGATGACCATTCTTGATTTCACCTATAATTTTTAGCTATGTGCAAACAAAAATAAGCAATTATATCTCACGTCAGACTCCCAATCTCAATTCATAAATTTTACACCACTGCACATAATTTCCTCTCATTTGAAGTCTACATTCGTGTGCTAGATATGGATTCCCAATTTATTGTATTCAGAATCAAACAAGTACGTTAACATTTCTTTTTAATGTTTCTTTAAGTGACAATTCATGGCAGGCAATTCACTGCAAATAAACGAAGGCTCCTCATAATGCATTCAAGTTTCCCAAACAGATTACTTATTATGCTACTGAAGTTATTTTCCTGTACTAACAAAACCAGTAATTTCATTTTCAATTATCATCTATTTAATCTAACTGGAGGCAAATGTAGCTTGGTAACTTTTATTTATATTGTTGGAAATGCAAAAACTATTTTGTAAACTTATTTTGAGACCAGGATAAATATACATAATTATTTTTTAACTCAGGAGATTTAGATCCATTAACAATTATTCCTTCCCCATCAAAAGAGAATAAATAAAACCATTATGATATTCTGGTAGAAAAACTATTCAAAATGCATTTTTGCAGAAAAAGCATGAAATGATTTTGTCTCTATTGTAAGGAATTTTCCGAGGTAAAACTATCTGCCATTCAAAGTTTGAAATTCTCAATTCAGCCATAATCAATGTAATTATGTATTAAATAGAGAGGCATCATATAGATAATCACTGATAACAAAGTTTACTCATGTAATGACAAATAAGTACCAAAAGTTAATTATAATGTTTGGCTGAGGAATTTGATGGGCTTTTGCATTTCACAGAGCACTCTGAATGACTTACAAATGAAATTAAGGGCATTTTTATTTTTCACCCTTTTCCCAGCATGGCCAGCATTTAGTATGAAATGTAGGCAACTTTTTTATACATTGGTGAAAACCATGTGGGCATTACTTGAAAGTGTGGAGGGCCACAAAAAATTTAATATACTATCATAAGGCTAGTTATACAATGTTTTCAAGGGTAAGTGGACAGAGAACAAAAAAACCATATCTGAATGACCACTCTGTCCCTAGGTACCAAATAAATTTACTTTTTCATTTTTTATAACAATCTTAAAATTTTTCCTGATAGATTCTTCCTGCTCAGAAAATGTCCACCAGAATATTTCTACACAAACTTTTCACTATGGTTAATATACACGTTGATACTTTTCAAATGAAATATGAATAACTTAAATACAGGGCATTCCCACGTGAACATCAACGAAGAAAGAAAATCAAGACAGTCACTACCCAAAAATGGATGTGATATATTCCCCATTTAAAATTGGTTCTCTGAAATCTTGGAATACCGATTTTTATTATGCTAGAGTGAAGAGAATGTGCCAACATAAAAATTCATAGCTAATAATAATGAGAGGAATATGTCATAGGAGAGAACTGGAAAAACCTGACATGATTAAAAAATATGTAATTGATAAGTATATCATTACATTTAGACATTCAGCCACTTTACATTTTTTTTTATTTGTACACACCTTTTTATAGGCTTTATGCTCTGGAGGAGCATTAAGGGGAGCTCTTGTCAAATAAAGCCACCATTTTAAAAGAGGAAATGTCCCTGCTGCTTTGGTAACATCGTTATATCTAACAAGTCTGCAAAATGTCCATCCTGTAATGAAAATCAGGAAAAGAATGAGAAGTAACAACAGGCAATGATGGCATCATCAAAGGTCCAAGCCTATCGTAATCTATAAAAATTGAGCACATGGATTAGTTTAAACCATGAATACTTGAAGCAAATTCTAAATTCTCATCTAAATTACATTACTCCGAGGTACCTATGCGTTCATGGTGGCATTGCCTCAGACATAACATAAGTAAAAATTTTCAATCCCAATTTGAAGCATAACAGATTTTTAAAAATTAATGAACTGCAAATTCACCATCTAAATATCAAAACCAAAATCATGGGAATTCACATTGGCAAGGGCAAAAAATTCAGGACTTTCCATTGACTCTGCATCCCAAAATAAAAAATATTATCCAGTGACTATCAATCTTGTAAACACTTGGGCCACAATATGTGCATAGATTTTCGTCTCACGAAAACGTACCTAACCATAAAATAACTTTATTGTCAGACTTAATAATTCATCAAGAAACAAATATTTGACGTCAAAATTAGGTAAAATGTAGTAACCACGATTAAAAGACACACAAGCTTTGATAATTATTCATTTAATTTCATAAAACATATGGCATCGTATAAATAACACCTATTAAAAATTCATTTTTGTGTGAAATACGTGTGACCGGGTAAAACATTGAATGTCATTAACGAAGCTTAAGATGTTCTAATATTCTTAGCTTACTATTCTGTTTTGATTGCATCATCTGTGGAACCATCCATTTGCAAGCCTTTTTTGTCACGCACACAAATAACAACGTTACCGAGAATTGCAAATTGTTGAAGCAGGCTCCTTCTGTAATGCACTTATCATACTTGTGTAACTTGCGTAGGGCATTTTTCCATAATATGCTGATTATAGTTCTGCTGTGCATATTTTCCTCAAAACACTCTTCGAACACCCTAAGCGCCTTTTTTCCTATTTTTAAAAATTCTTCTGAAGGATAGAGTAATCCCGAATGACCATCCTTTAAATTTGGAAATGTTTTATTGAGAATAAGTAACTGAGTTTTATCAGCTAAGGATCGCTTCCCAAAAAATCTGTCCCTGCATTTGAAACACCTGGATTTCTCCCAGAGCCTCTTTACTAAATATCCTAGAAAATATGTTTCAGAACACTGCTGGAGACTCACTGTCTCAGGCTCCTTTACCGAGAGGCCAAAAACTTCATCTTCAGATGATGAACCTAAATAGTCATCTTCTGTGCATTAATTGAAATTCGTAATGCAGAATTTGCCCTCACCATCATCTCCCACCTTATCTTCTCCTTCTAACTGAAGCATAGAGTCCTCATCTATGGAGTAGCTTCCAGTTTGGGGGGGGTGGGGGTTTAATAACTTTTGCAAAGTCACTTGCCTGTAGCTAGCCCGGAAAGCTTTTACTGTTTGGTTCATGTTAAACCCGCCTCTCTGTCGCGTGACAGCCCTAGTAGCAGAGGAAGTTGTCACAACGTTACAATGGGAAAAGGTACAAGTGCACACAACGTTGACGTTGGTTGTTGTAACTTTGCATGCACGTTGCCTCAACATCCAAATTTCCCGAAAAACCACGTTGCTGCAACGTTATCAGTGCAACATCGATGCAACGTTATCAGTGAAACATTTTAAGGCAGCGTTAAAAAATTTCCCTAGCTTTAGCCATCAATGAAATTATCCCATAATTAACATTAATGTTGATAATTTATCAACAGACAGTTCTTTCTTAGTTACTCAGGTAAAACTTTCTCCCTTTAAACTCCCTTGCCATCTCCACTGGCTCTTCCCTGCCCTCTCAAAATAAAAAAGGGATTCCACGTCTTTAATACTATGCATGTTATTATCGCGCGATGAAATAAGAATGTACATTGTATTATCCTACCTATTATCTACCTGACTATTTTGTATCTATCTAATTATGGTCTAATCTGGCTCTAAGCGCAAATCCTTGCCCTGAAGTAATACATTTTGAGTCTTGAAAGTCGTATATATGTGGCCACTCCCGTGGATTAATGTGACTTTGAGAACCAATTTTTAAATTGCGATTACAAGATTACAGTTAGAGGAAATACCATCCAATCACAATGACAGTTATCAGGCATTAATTAATTGCAACCGATATTGCCACGTGGTATGAATGTAAATGCAATATTACTGAGAATAAACAAGAATTTATCCAATTCCTACATGTTAGTTCACATTCCCGTTCAACAAGCAGACAACTAACTAGTAGAGTACATTATTCAAAATGATATATATATATATATATATATACATATATATATATATATATATATATATATATATATATATATATATATATATATATATATATTTATATTTATATATATATATATATATTTATGCGTGAAGACAATGTTCACGTGTGCCAATTCAAAGTGCCGCAGTTTGCCAACCCCTGTGGTATAATTACAGGTGAACTATAATTTAAATCATAGCTGACGTCAACGTTGCATGCACGTTGATTCAACGTCGACTGATAACGTTGTGCTTGGACGTTGATGCAACGTTGTGGCAACGTGCAGGTTGTCATGTAACCTTGTTCACGTTGATGCAACGTTGTGACAACGTCCTCTGCTACTAGGGAGAGAAGAAATTTTCCAGTGGGTCTTGATTTAATCGACCTGTTAAAATGTATTTATTCCCTAAATCAGTAAGTAAACCAAGAACTGATTATATTGTCAAGACAAATCCGTCAAAGCAATGGGGCGACTGTTATTCACTTTTTTAATGTCTTAAATATTTTGATTCCTTCATTTAGTATTTTTAATATATATGTATTATTAAATGAGAGGACACTTTTGTTTACATTAGCTGAATATAAACGTTTACTATTAAGTGAATCGAATAAATTATTGACGGTTTCCAAAAAGTATGCAGTGGGAAGAGCAGAAGATAAATGTAGTTCTCCAGTGGCATGAATGGCTGCTGCTGTAGAATAACTGAAAACCTGTGTTGCCTGCTTAACCCTCGAGTACTCGCGTATGGGTCGATTAGACCCGAGCGCATTTAAAATACTAATAACTTTGTCAATTTTAACCGTTGATTCTATTACTTGTGTGTAGCTGACTTTATAACTTTTATTACTGTACTGTGCAGTTTTCCGAGCTTTTCGGCTATAACTTATGGCAAAATTGTATACCAACTTACCCGTCTGGGTCTTTTAGACCCATCGCGAGTACTGGTGTTACAATTTTTCAAACTTCTTTTTTCCATTTTTTCTCGTTTTGCAGTAATTATTGCTATGAAATTTTTGCTTGTATAGAAAAGTTCATTATTTTTTATAAAAATAAATTAAATTGTTTATAACAATTATTTTATAGTATAATTATTACCTAAGCCCATATTGGATGCATTAATTCTCTAGGTTATTCCATTTAACAATCTCGTTTGTGGCAGTAATATGTTCAAACGATATATTATGTAGATCTAATCTATTTTGCAGATACATACTCTATGCGGTCAGGTTAGAAAGATCTCGTATCGTGCTCACTTGCTGTACCAAATGTCGCGAAATGTAATCCAGACTCAGTCATGGGCTCTGTATTGGGGAAATGTGCGTCCTCGTTTGGTAAATTACGGCAGAAATATTCATATTTCAAATCAACCAAAATATAAGTAATACTACTTGAATGCACTCAGTGCATTTTATTATAAGGACCGCAATGGGTAATCCCTAGACATTTCTGGAACACTGCGAACAGTTGTGCACAATACTGAACAATATTATTGCCACTGATTAACACCAATATTTTGTTTCCTTTCTTGAATAATCTTGAACCATGAAAAATACATAGAAAATGTTATAGCCCGTTGGTGAATGTCACAACGTATTAACACTGAGCCAAAAAAAGAAGCATTTGGTAGTTTTGAGATTGCCACTCTCAAGGAAGGGAAAAGTGACCTCCGCACTGAACTACAACGAATTAGACGAACAAGACATTAACGAATACATGCACCCAGTATAATCCAACAAGCGAGAGCAGCAATTCATAGAAAATATCAATTGCAATTATTACTGTCTCTCTTTACCCACGGAAAAAAATAAATTATATATCTCCGTCTTGTAATTTCATTCCTAAATCTCATTGTTTTTAATGTTTATACCAATATGCAATAGCAACAAACAAAGAATATTTTTGTAATAATTATGTAATAATGTTGATCCTATAGATCTTTCGCTATAGCTATAGCTAAAGATCTATTCCAATCGAATTCGCAAATTCGAGTTACATCTACATCTACAATGTATCGTGCAAGCCACCACTGGGGTGTGTGGCACGGGGTGATTCCACACCAGGCATGCAGCACTCATCCCAGGACAAATCCGAACCTCGCACGTTCCCCCTGGCTCTAGGCGCAGACACTAAAAAACAGTCAGGAGAACAGTGCGCAGTCCAACCGGAAACTGGGAGAGTGATACGTAAAAACATACAAACATGCAGAAAAATGCTATAGACACATCTAGCGGTTAATATTACTGATACTGTTAATTTATGAATACTACGAGATGCTACCTCATGCAAAGAACAAAATAAAATAATGCCGGACTAATCGACCGGTGTGAAGAGTTAGTAATTATGTGGTGTTATTAAGCACAAGTGAAAATTCTACTCTACCTATTGAGGGTGGGAGTTTCATGTGATTGATCTATCGCAACTATTATGATCCCTTATTGTACGTGGAAAAAATGACATTTTGAATCTATCGGTTCGGCAGTCAATTTCCTTTATTTTATTCCTGTGATCGCTTCTACCGTAGTACGTTGGCTCTATCAGTATGTGTTGAACGTCCAACAAAAAACTGTCTGCTCCGAGTTTGCGCAAAAGATTTAACCTGTATTTTTCCGTTCGATCAGTTAAAGATTCCCACCCTAATTCCTTCAACAATTCGGTAACACTGCTAAGTTTATCGTAACAACCTTTCACAAATCTTGCTGCTCTTCGTTGTAATGTATCTATTTCAGAGATTAGTCCTACTTCGTAAGGGTCCCATATGCTAGCGGCGTACTCCAAGTGAGGTCTCATGAGTGAAAAATAACATCGCTCTTTAACTTTATCGTCGCATTTTCCTAATATTCCTAGCTCTCTGGGAGGAACAAGGGGAGAGGGTGTGGAGGGGCTACTGATTAAGTCTTGGCCTCCATCTCTTTACGCACTATAGCGCGATCATGAGCACACGGCATGCTCAATTCTAAAACATAGTCCTGGTTGATGCATTAGTTGTTGGGTTGGTTTTGGGATCATATCTATAGAGGTACATTTTACAGCGAAACAGAAAGAGAACGCATTGTTGTCGCCATATTGACGAGGTATACGTCGATCTTCATACCCATGTCATGTCAATGTCATTCTTCTGAAATATTTACACACTTGCAAGTAGTGCATACATTAGTTTTGATACTGTGCTTTCCGCAAACATACCTGATACATTTAGTGCATAAAATTGTGGTTTTAGATAATTTGTTGAATTTTTCTCTCTTTGAAGCCGATGCGTCACCTCACATGTAGCACTTGCCCTTACCATTTATCTTTACACGTATATTTGGCTTTTTCGGTGGTAACATTTTTCTATCCAACACCCCTTCTGTTGCCTTTAAAATGTGGCACTGGAAACCACTAGTGTTATGCAACCGATGTTCAATGTGTGGCCGCACGATTTCAAGGACAAGCGCCTGCAAATGCAGTCGTCGCAGATTTTTTTCCGATAGTCCACTGAGGAAAATTTAGTGTGAACAGAGAGAACCCATTTAGGGCAGCAATGTCAATCAGGGGATAGAAGACAGACATAGACCACCTTCTGGTTGATCTTTTTGTTGAATACTTTCGTGCCATTTGATCAATAATGTCCACTTCTCTTTTGGTGATGTTGTAGAACAAATTCACATCAGATTTACTTATTGGACAACCTCTTACCCTTTTATCGGCGTGCTGTGTTGAAAGGAAAATAAGAATTTTCTTCGGCTTCTCTCTTGTATTGCACGATATGAAAGTTACTGGTGGACTTCTTCATCTGGGATCTGTAATTGCAAACAAATTTGGAAAGGTCTCCCCCAAAAAAACCACGGTGGCAGTTTAAGTTGACGAAAATAACCCAGCATACCATTACCAGACTTGCCTAAATTAAACTAATTAACTATTTCTTCAATAACTTTGAAGGTTATCTAATCTTAAATGGCGTTTTATAAATATTTATTATTTTTTTATAACAGGGAACCCTGATTTATTGGACCTATCGGAAAAAGAACTCACTCTAAAATCAGTATGTAAACTGCATTTTACCAAATGTGATTTACTGCCGAGTGGACGCCAAAAGAAATGTGCTGTTCCTCGACTGGCTACTCCGGATAAAACACCGTTAGAAGAAATCCCTACAGTTAAAGACGCTTTTGAATTGAAACTAAATCCCCGAATATCACCAACGCGATCACATGATGTTTTTTTCCGGGGAAAATAGCATAAAGTACGGAGCGCCATGGAAACCAACTCCAACTAGTCCAATTAATGTGGGTATGACTTAAATTCCATTTTTAACACCAATTAGATCTCCAACTGTCATAGAATCCCCTGGTCTTGAAAGAATTTGGGGATATGAGAGTACACCACCCATATCCGAACATAATATACTGAAAACAAGAAAGGAAGCCAGAAAAGATAGTTACATGGTTAGGAAGATTAAGATGAAAATTGAAAGACAAAAGAAAATAATATCTTCCATTAGATCATTAATTTGGAAAAAGAAAAGAGAGGAGTGTAAATGAAAGGAAAGTAATAAACTCCATGATGGGTCAAAACACGGAATGAGTTGCATAAATACAGTTTCGAATGCATTTCTAAGTAGAACAAATTATAGAAAGTGTATAATTCAAATAGGTAAAATGAACTAAATTTCATGAATTATTTCACATTGATCTTTAGCGTCATTATGAATAAAGCGACTTTGGAGGAAAAACGATTCGAATCATGGCTGAGCGAGATTGACTGTGAGGAGGAAAAAGACAGCGACATCATTGGTGGCTAGTCTGATGACGAGGAAGAGGATCGTTTAGAAGAAAGTGTTCATGACACAGACAGTGAGCAGGAGGTAGAAGTGCTGGTGAAGATGATGAAGAGGAGTCACCCGAACATTTGCTGCTTCGGAGATACAATATTACTACTTGGGAGAAAGTGCCTTTTCGGAAAAATGTAAGAGCAAGTTTAGAAAATATTTTTCAAAATGTAAAAAAACTGACTCAGTATTCCATAAATGTTCAAACTCCATTGGAAAGCCGGAATTTGCTATTAAATATTGTGGATGAAATTGTTGTTTGTACTAATATTTACATACGTAAAATTGAGAATATATTCAAAAGGCCACGTGATGCGCCGACAACTGATACAGTTGAAATTCATGGATTGTTGGGTTTGTTGTACCTCGCAGGTGTTCACAAAGCTACTCACCTGAATGTGAAAGACCTTTGGGCAATGGATGGAACAGGTTTGGAGATTTTCCATACAACTATGTCGTACAATAGATTCCGATTTTGATGCGTTGCCTAGGCTTTGTTGATGCCAGTGATCGTCAAAACCGTTGCCAACAGACAAATTAACTCCTATCCGTAAAATCTATGAAACATTTAACGTAAATATTCGGAAATCATACTACGTGGGTGCGTACGTCCCTGTTGATGAAAAACTTGAAGTATTTAGGGGGAAAAAAATATTTTCAGCTGTAGATTCATGCACCTATTACACATCTACTGTGGGAAAACAACCTGAAGGGCCTTATTATACCGATTTCAGACCAGCTGAAGTTGTAAAAAGAGTCGCTAGTCACCTGCTATATACTGGGAGAAACATTACTACAGATAATTGGTTTTCAAGCTTCCCCCTCTGTGCAGAGTTATTAGCACGTAAAACAACTATCGTAAGAACTATAAGAAAAAACAAAAAAGAAATTCCACCATCATTTATTGGCACTAGACCTCGAGAGATAAAATAAAAAATATTTGGGTTTCAAAAGAAGACAACACTTTTATCCTACGTTCCAAAATCAAATAAATGCGTTATATTGTTATCAACGATGCATCATACAGATGAGATAAATGTGGGGGAGAAAAAACTTCCAGAAGTAAATTCATTTTATAACTCCACAAAGGCTGCCGTAGACACAACGGACCAGTTATGCGGGATTTACAATGTGGCAACAAACTGTCGGGGATGGCCTTTGGTGATCTTCTATCCTTTCATGAATGTCACCGCAGTTAATGCTCTCTTTATTTTACTGTCAACAAGCAACCCACCACTACAAAATAGAGTTCATCGTAAAATGAGAAAACATTTTGCGTGTAAAGTTGAGAGATAAAGAGTGCGAAAATAAATTTAGGCAAAATATCACCAATTATTTTGAACAAATATTTACTACAACATACTCTTAACAAGAAATTTAAATCGGAAAATATTAAAACAGTTTTAAACTAGCGTAAATGACTAAAACAACCATCATCGTTTGGACGGGTCCAATAGACCCAGCGCGAGCACTCACGTTACAAAAAAGGCGCGAGTACTGCAGACATTTTTTGGTGCTGAAGGTATCTTTTTCGTACACTTGACGAATGTTTTCGAAAGAAAGTAAATTATCATTCAGAATAAAAACACAACTCATAAAATTGTTTCTGAGAGATTTAACTAGGTGAGGGTTATCATACAAAACAAAAACCTTTTTGTCGTCAACCTGTACGAATGGCTTCTCGATTGACACACCAAGTTCGGCAATTGTCTTCCTATTAACGCTCGCTTGATCACAGACGAACGCTTTTGGCCTTAAACCTATGGAATAAAGGCGCTGCAAAATCAATGAGAACCTTCTTCAGGTCTCCGCTGTTAATTCCACGTTCAGAGATGAAGTATGCTGCAGGTATCTACAATTGGGAATAGAGGCCTCTCACCAAGAAAACTCCTGCGTATTTTCCCAGTTTCCTCTTTCTTCCAAGGTGGCTCATATCTACAAAGCCCTCTATCAAATCCAAAGATGGCGAGTATTTTAAGTTTGACATTAGTGCCATTTCATCAAATAATAGTACACAGTCTCGGCTATCATCTGGCAGTTTATTAATCTTAATTTGCAAACGTTTAGAAAATAGGTCATCGAAACCGGCTAAGCACTTTGATGATCGATGAATCCAGTTCCGTACCGTCCACTCTGCAGGTAGGACTAATTTTTCCAAAAGAATGCGATATGCTGCCGGTGATTTGAAATATAATGCAATAGCGAATTCCTGCTCGTCCTTTTGCCATATCTGCTTCTTCTTGTGATGGTATTGTAGTGTAGTTAGTAGCATTGCCTCCTATGACTTAAAAGTATTTGGTGAAAAAAACCCATCGTGGAGTTTATTACTTTCCTTCCATTTTCACTCCTCTCTTTTCTTTTTTCTAATTAATGTTCTATGGGCAGATATTATTTTCTTTTATCTTTCAATTTTCATCATAAGTTTCCTATCCATGTAACTATCTTTTCTGGCTTCCTTTCTTGTTTTCAGTATATTATGTTCGGATATGGGTGGTGTACTCTCATATCCCCAAATTCTTTCAAGACCAGGGGATTCTATGACAGTTGGAGATCTTATTGGTGTTAAAAATGTCATGAATTTCAGTCATACCCACATTAATTGGACTAGTTGGAGTTGGTCTCCATGGCGCTCCATACTTTTTGCTATTTTCCCCGGAAAAAAACATCATGTGACCGCGTTGGTGATATTCGGGGATTTAGTTTCAATTCAAAAGCGTCTGCAATGGCAGGGATTTCTTCTAACGGTGTTTTATCCGGAGTAGCCAGTCGAGGAACAGCATATTTCTTTAGGCGTCCACTCGGCAGTAAATCACATTTGGTAAAATGCAGTTCACATACTGATTTTAGAGTGAGTTCTTTTTCCGATAGGTCCAATAAATCAGGGATCCCTGTTTTAAAAAAAAATAATAAATATTTTCAAAACGCCATTTAAGAACAGATAACCTTCAAAGTAATTGAATAAATAGTTAAATAGTTTAGCAAGTCTGGTAATGGTATGCTGGGTTATTTTCATCAACTTAAAATGCCACCGTGGTTTTTTTGGGGGAGACTTTTCCAAATTTGTTTGCAATTACAGATCCCAGATGAAGAATTCCACCTGTAACTTTCATATCGTGCAATACAAGGGAGAAGCCGAAGAAAATTCTTATTTTTCACAGCGCAGCACGCCTATTCATTCAACACAGCACGCCGATAAAAGGGTAAGAGGTTGTCCAATAAGTAAATCTGATGTGAATTTGTTCTACAACATCACCAAAAGAGAAGTGGACATTATTGATCAAATGGCACGAAAGTATTCAACAAAAAGATCAACCAGAAGGTGGTCCATGTCTGTCTTCTATCCCCTGATTGACATTGCTGCCCTAAATGGGTTCTCTCTGTTCACACTAAATTTTCCTCAGTGGACTATCGGAAAAAAATCTGCGACGACTGCATTTGCAGGCGCTTGTCCTTGAAATCGTGCGGCCACACATTGAACATCGGTTGCATAACACTAGTGGTTTCCAGTGCCACATTTTAAAGGCAACAGAAGGGGTGTTGGATAGAAAAATGTTACCACCGAAAAAGCCAAATATACGTGTAAAGATAAATGGTAAGGGCAAGTGCTACATGTGCAGTGACGCATCGGCTTCAAAGAGAGAAAAATTCAACAAATTATCTAAAACCACAATTTTATGCACTAAATGTATCAGGTATGTTTGCGGAAAGCACAGTATCAAAACTAATGTATGCACTACTTGCAAGTGTGTAAATATTTCAGAAGAATGACATTGACATGACATGGGTATGAAGATCGACGTATACCTCGTCAATATGGCGACAACAATGCGTTCTCTTTCTGTTTCGCTGTAAAATGTACCTTTATAGATATGATCCCAAAACCAACCCAACAACTAATGCATCAACCAGGACTATGTTTTAGAATTGAGCATGCCGTGTGCTCATGATCGCGCTATAGCGCGTAAAGAGATGGAGGCCAAGGCTTAACCAGTAGCCCCTCCACACCCTCTCCCCTTGTTCCTCCCAGAGAGCTAGGTAACTCGAATTCGCGAATTCTATTGGATTAGATCTTTAGCTAGGACCAACATTACAAGTATTCCCTCTTATATTTAAAAAATAAATATATCATTTTATTAAACTTTATTTTAGGAAGATTTAGGAAAAATAAGATGTTAGTTGAAAGGTTTTGTACCGCTGAGAAAAAGGTCCAAATATATATATATTTGTTTCGCCCGTTCATTGCCTCCTAACTTTCTTGTAACTGTCGTTGAATGTACTTTCGGCTGAGAATTGTTATGTTAATCATAGAATCTTCACTACTCACCTCTATTAGTCACTTACTTTCTCAATCACTCACCCCCGAAAGGAACTCATCGCAGCTCACATCTAGAGGACTCGGTAAAGATCGTACCAATTGTATCACGGAATTTCGCCTATTGGCATTTTTTCTTGTTGTAATCTTTTCTATAATATCTACATGATATACTGTCTGAAGTTATCCAGTGCAAAAGCTGTGCATGTGCTAATTTATTTGCTGCCGACCCCTTGTTGTCTCGTTCCAGTTCAATTTAGTGATAACGAATCCAGTTTGGCAGGCCTCACAATGGAAGCTCACATTTGCGAATCCCATTAACGAGTCCTAGAGCTTGAATCTAGTTGGATGGTTTTTATCAAATTATTTTTAAAAAATATTCATTGTTTGTTGCTTACACCAACGTATATTGGTATAAACATTAAAAACAATGGGATTAAGGAATGACATTACAAGACGGAGATATATAATTTTTTTTTCCGTGGGTAAAGAGAGACAGTAATAATTGCAATAGATATTTTCTATGAATTGCTGCTCTCGCTTGTTGAATTATACTGGGTGCCTGTATTCGTTAATGTCTTATATTAGTGCTACCACCCCATCCAACATTATATTGCTTTTCGTTTGAATTAAACTCCGTAATTAATAAATAATAATCCATTAATTCTTAAGCAATCGCGTGCTAAGTGTTATATTAATGCCGCTTTACCCGATGAAAGATTTGGTACAAACGAATGTACGTGAGAATGTACGTTTGTCTCAACGAAATTTGAACAGGTTCTATTTCCAGGCATTGTGATATTCGCACAAGCGTTCATACAATTTGCCGCTTTACACGATACATTTTGCCTCCTGCAAGAGTTCACGGAAGAGTTTGTACAAACAAATGTACCGTGTAAAACGGCCTTCAGACTGCGCTTTCTCTACAATAACAACATACACATCACAATAAAGGAAATACGCCGACGAATTCCGTTGGTGTGAACTCTCGTGCTGATCTGAAGTTTCTGAGAGACCCAACCCCCCCTTCTTTGTAATATAAGGCAGTAGTAATTTTACCTTCTGTTTTGTTTTGTCTTCTGCTTTAGTCGTCGAAACCGTTTGACAGCAATAAAATAATTAGTGGAATTTTGTACCGTGTTTTTGTGACAGTGATTTATATTCGTAGATACGATTAATTCACGAGTTTGTGAATGCAAAGTCACACCGAGACCATGTTTCTTCCCACTCATCCTAACAGACGAAGCAAACAGAGAAAATGACTTCGACAAACGAAGAAACAGCAGCAGAACAACAAAAAACACTCTCGGAAGCTTTCTACAAGCACTTCAGTAAAATACTCCCGTTGAAAGCGCCTTGAAGTTTTACAGAAAACGTAGGAAAAGGCACCAGGAAGTTTCAAAACACCACTGCAGCTGAACGAACACACGCAAAAGAACTCAAAGAGATATGAATGAAAAGGGTTGTTTTGGTGGTTCATATGCATGTGACAACGTTGTATGACAAAGCGAGGGTGTGGGGTGCATTTTGGGGACAGCGATTGGCTGCGCGTCAGGGTTTTCCGCCCTTCCCAACTTTCTCATTCTCGCCGTCATCGGACAACTCTCCCCGGCTCAACTGTACTTACTGCTCGTTCCTATGACCATAAACCGTGTCATTGTCACAAACCAGAACTAGGGAAAACTATATTAGTGGACATCATTTTTCTGAGACAGACAAAATCAAAATTAAACTTAGCATACTTACATGTACTGCAATAGTCAATTATAATGATATTGATGGTTTAACGCGTAACTTTGTGGAAGGAAAGCATGATGTACTATCAATGAGTAAACTTTGTTGCCTCCACAAGATTTTCTATTAGTTTGTACCTAAGGATGCTTTTACGGGCGAAACCGATTGTACGAATCAATAATAAAAAATCTTATGGAAGCAACAATGTTTTCTCATTGATATCTCATTATTCTGATGAGGTCAACATAAGAGAACAGAACATACGCGACTAATTTTTTTATACAAGTATGGACATCAAAGGGTGTTATAATAGGTATTTGGAAAAAAAATGAGATCAATGAAACATTTACAAAAACTTAATGCCAAAAATGTATTTTAGTGACTTACAAATCTTGATTTTCTTCTTTTCTTTTGAATATTCTATTACATCCAACCAATAGAATGTCGTTGACGATTTTTGAACGTAATCTGTTAATTATTGATTGCAGTATAAACTTTGTGTGTGAAAAAAGGCTTTCAACGCTTACTTGCGTGGTAGGAGCTGCAAGGACGGCACTGGCTAGTTCATATAGTGTCGTCTGGCTGGCAGGTTTGTCGTAAGGTAGTGTAGCTCTTAGTAGTAGTAGTTCTCCTAATACTTGAATCCTTATCTGATACCTAGTACATACTAACAGCACGCCTAGCATGTTTTCTACATGGGTCTTGAGTCCCTGTCCATCTGTGTAGTTGTAGAATGCATGTATATTGAGGTCACTCTCCATTTTGATGACATCGGTAGTGTAGTGTTGCATGCTTGTGAGGCTTCGCCTCATGACAAGCATTAGCGATTTATGCTAATTCATAATTAGTCGTAGTTACACTAACTTTAGGGTATAGTGTAATGCATGTTGGTGATTACTCACCCCCTGCCACACACCCCTGAGGTGGCTTGCAGGGTATTATGTAGATGTAGATGTAGATATAGTTCTGGATCACTATATTTTCTTTGGCACCAAATTGGCACTAAAATTCAAACTACCAGTAAAAAATTAAACTAACTTACGTATTTGGTAGAATATTCTTCTCAAGATCTGCAATAAGTGGCCTGAATGAACCCTGTCAAGCTAACTAAAATTTATTTTCTGCTTCAGTTCGGAAGCGAGTAATGACAAACCTCACCCCTCACACCCATGTTTATGACATACCGAAGGCACTTCCTAGAAATCTGTCCTCAATGTACATACTAACGTACCGACTAAATTTTGCCACTTACAGCGTGCTATTATATTTCCTCACCCTCTTACCTCTTCTTCGGCCCCCCCTGACCTTAGCGAAGCCGGCCTGAGTGGTTCACACCAAGGGACACCCTAATCCACCATCGTAAATAAACAAAGAGAAATCTTGAAATGGGAATACCGCCCAACACATGCAGCTGTAGCAAAATCGCCGATGCTATGTGGAACCCTTAGTTGTTTTGTTTCTAACACTTACGAGTGGTCGTCGTAGAGGAAAAGTTTCGGACGGAGCGGAAAATACGAAAGGAGTAAAACACTCAACGAACAAAATAGTGGGTTGAGAAGGAAAATAACAAATATTATTCAATATTCTAGGATAGCACCCTTATACTCGAACGCAGCAGCGAGCAGCAGCATTTACGTGTCATATTATATATCTCAGTTTTCACAATCCCTGCCAATGGGATTGCTCCCCTTCCCCTTACGCAGACACGGTTCGGTTCGGACCAAACCGCTCTCTTACCGAGAAAACGGTTCGGTTTCACGTGGAACCGTACCACTTCATAGGTTCGGTTACGTTTCACATCCCTGCTGGAGACCAAGGGCGTATTACGTGATTCACACCTTCGATAAACAGTTCTACGGAATTCGAAGCCTAGAAGCAAAAGGGTAAGCGAGAAGATTGGTATGGAACATTGAGCCATAGGATCAGTCGCGGAGGCACGGGAACCTGCGACGGTGATGGAAATCTTGGCTCAACTGGCCATATTTTAGGCGGAGTCATTTTCCGAGTGATGATGACTGACAGTAATGGGAAAAGGACGGATTTTATTCATCAGTACATTCCATGTCTTCGAGTCACTTGTATACCAGAGGTATGAAGGTTCTGGTTTATGATGCCGGAAGAAGGTATTGCATTTGAGAGTTTTTTCCGTCGTTGGCAATGGTTAATGTCCAAGGTTCCAAATTAAGTAAAAATATACAGCAATCACTTCTCAGACGATATACAAAACTTTCAGGTGAGAGATGATCATTGTTTTATATGCGCGGATAAGTGTAAATACCACATGGGTACATAAAGTCAATATTTTTGAAGTAGTTCTTACTATGCAAATAAATACCTTATGCATAAACCAATACTGTTGATGAATTATCTCATACCCCAGTTATTTTGAAAGTCTATGAAAAGTGTAATTGAGTTACTGAAGATCCCTACGTTTGTGAATTTCTGCGCTGACATACACCCGGCAGTGACGCCATTTCCATTTCATGATCAGTTTTTGTTGAATTTCATGTATTTGCGCTTCACTAACCTCGCAGGTTTTCTTGCAGGATAGTCAGGTGAGGGTATATCCTGGAATGAATTTCACGAATTCTAGTGACTCTCCATTCGCAGCTGCCTTTAACAGGTTTCACGAGGATTCGTTAACCTTAATGAATACTCTTATAATATCCCACATCCACACAAAAGATGAAACTATCGTGCAAGTCCAGTGCATACGAAGAGAATTACCTCCCATATGTAACGGGTGACTTTGGCACGCATTTGAAGATAACAGAATAAATCGATGCATGCCAAATACTTGCTACACCCGCATAGTACTTTAAAGTGTCATTTTAAAAACAAGTTAAACTTTTACTGTACCATTTAAATGACCTGCATAAAAAATGAATTTTGAATTATGGGTAAAATATATACAATGCATTACTTTTTTCTTGGCTTAAACGTCCTGCTCATCTCAACCACTTGTGCATATCGTACACCATGGATGAGTCTATGGTGGATGTTGGGCTGTTAACGAACTAAAAAAATTGCCTCGATTTGGAAATGATACATCGTCATGCAAATACTGCCTTTGCCATTAAAACTTGTGGCGAAGACACCTGTTGGCTGGAATGACGATATATTTAGCCTAATGAGGCACAGATCGTGAAAATTAGCACCTATTCCGTTTATTACATTATTGGCACTTTTACTTAATTTGATGATTTACTGCACTTGTGTGTTAACAGCATATCCAGTTTGATTTGCATGCTTCGTCACACCTATTTTTCGTAGGTTGATGAGAGTGCGGTTAGTCCACATATTTAAATGCAAGAATCCCACTTATTGTGAGGGTATTTTTTCACATTATATCGTGCAGATAAATGATGTTTGATAATCTGGAAGATTGGGTTCAGTGTCAATTATGGTTTAATGGGTGGGTCAAAAGACGTTGGAAATTATCTTCCTGGAGGTCACTCCTGGTGGCATGAAATGACGGGAATAGTTAAAATCCAATACAATTCTGGTTAACATACGTGATAAGGTTGAGAAAGTTAAAATAATCTCCCATGTGGCAACTTCAGTCGTTACATCCTGGAAAAGACATATGAGCGGGGAAGAAGTGTTTAAATTAAAGACTTAGGCTAGTAGCATTTATTTCACAGTTGATGCTGAGAAGTGGTCTCTAGCGTAGAAAGAAGATAATTCTTTCATGATTTAATCACACAGATCGGTGCTGCTTCGTGGATATTGGTATACCAGGCAAATTGATGAAAGCTAATTTTTGTGATGTTTTGCATTAAGAGACCTTCCAGCATGAGCGAAAGACAACGCAAAAAAACCCGCTGTGATGTAATATTACCCATTCGGAGGTAATCTACCGCAAATTCAAAGATCACGAGGATGATGAAACCTCCGAAGATCAAAAACAAACAGAAAGGGAGGCGCTGCACAGTGGGCACAAATCGAAAATCGCCAGACAAAAGTCCAAAATTCCTTTTTCTGAGATAGCATATTGAAACTTGGCACATATACACGCAAATAATTGTGGATGAATGAAATGGTAAAACATTTCTCATAGGTCATACCCGTTACTTACATATAGAGGTTCAAACACGACCAAATATCCAAAAAAGCGCCCGCTCTCATTTTTCTTCGAAAATCTTAAACGTTGAGCAGATATAGGAGTAATGGAAGGACTTTTATGCAATAAAAAACATTACCATTTGTGAACAGGGTACTTTATCTATACTATGCATAACTTTGAGACATTTTTGCTCATATTTGAGTGCCATTACGTCTCAAAATGGCGGACCCTATTTTTAGACAACATTTTACATACAGTAGATAATATAATCCTTATTCGGAGAATGGTCTCCGGGATACTTAATCAGAATATAAATTAAACATATTTCTAAATTATTCCGTAAAAATATTTTTTTTTATTTGCGACGCCGAGAATAAACTCGATTTTTCGATCGCGCGTTGCGGCCCGGCTCCGCGCAGTGGGACCTGGAAATACAGTGACTCCCTTGGATTGTTCAAGTTGTGTGGACATTAACTCCTCGAATTCAACTTTTTCAGGCTATAAATGTTGTCACTGATTTCTAAGCTGGCGACTCAGCTGAAGATTCTGCGAGGATATTGGATCCAGAGAATGGATCAGTGAACTCGTAACTGCGGTACATTTGTTTTTCTTCTTATAATTTTCGGATTCATGCAGCAAATAATGAACGTCTTTCAACTCTTGAGAGAGAATACGGGTTCACGGGGTACCATGCATGTTTGCCATAAAAAAGCAACATTTGGGATTCCCTTCTTTCCCTTCACCCTTTCCTCCCCCACCCCGAACAACACCCTCCGCCTTTACTCCCCGAGGAGGGTGGCTCGAAAAGGAACGATTTATGACAATGTGCAGCCTTAAAAAAAACATGCGTCCTTGGCAAATTACAACTTGTTGTCACTCTTCGTTATCTGACTCTTTGATTCGCCAGAAATAACAATAGTAGATACTCTCTTACAAATAACTCGGAACTGATAATCTATGAATATTAATATTTAACTTTAAGGAATTACCCAAAGGGAATCATTTGCACAATATAATTCTTTAAAACTTCTTACAATGAAATTTAAGCTTGAGACTAAAGTAAGCATGATTTCATGAGTTTTTACAAAAAGCTCTGTTGTGCGCAATATCATATCTTTGTATTGAGTGACATACTGGATCATTATGTTTGGGGGATGGATTAATTTAAATTTGAGTCTCCAGTGGTTTTGAAATTTTATTTCGCAATACTGAGCACACAATGTAATTATGACAATTTATAATGCTCTCGAAGAAAAGAAAAGGATTATACATATATGAAAACACAATTAAATTCATCGATAATATATTAAACAAAACTGGAAAAGTGATTTTGTTTTTCATAGAATTTGCTGCGCCAAATCTTTCGCGGAATATAGTAAAAAAAAGAGAGTATTTTGAAAATATGATGGCAATAAACGAGAATGGCTTAAATTCATTTTGATGTTGTCAGTACCGGAAAAGATCAATTCAATAACACAAATGAAATGCCATTGCTTTTAAGACACTGAAAAGAAAAGAAATAGCATTTTCCCAAATGATTTTCACCCTCAGAGCATCCTTAGTTTTAACTCACTGAGTTATGATCAGGTAGTTGACAAATTTATGAAAGCACACACCATGTTCATATTTAGGAATGGTTAGGAAGGTGAAGAATCAGCTGTAGTGGATGAGTTGGTCGCACGTGTACCGACGCACTCCATGAGAGAGAGAGATGAATGTGAGAGGAGGTCTTTTTGAGTTAATGAAGGGAAAAACCCAAGCAGGGAATACCCGGAGAAAATGAAAGGAGAGGAAGTTGGGTCGGCAGTGTTATAATAAGGGATTAGCAAGGGTGGGTAAGGGAAGGCTTTAGCAATGGGTGGTGGGTAGCGGGATCCTGACAATGCGATCGCCTTTTCAGTATCCTTTCCTTAACCACGTTAACCACTAACCCATCCCCGCGAATCCGTCACTACAGCACCTTTGACCGTTGACCTTTGCCGCCTGTGCCGATTGTTCGTTTCAAGCTAAATTCTTAGTCCTCGGACGAATCGTAATTACTACTCATACTCGCTGTTTGATTCTATTGCATCTTCTTTGTCTTCTATTAGTAATAGTTCCCGTAATTCCTTCGGAAGCCTTCTATGAGCCTTCGAAGTCAAACATATGGTGGAGGAAAGCAATGGATCGGACGTGATCAAAAGTCTTTTGAATAGGTCCACATTGGTGTCCATCCTGGAGTCTTTCCTGGTGAAACTTACTCGAAATATCGTGGCGACCTTATTGTGAGCCTCCATCGCCTCTTCGGATAGCTGGCCTAAGGGAAGAATTGCCCCTTTCGAGATTTTCGCGCCATGTATGAGCACTTTATGGACCGTGGTTGACATGTAGTACCAGGGATAAAGCTCAACGTATAATTCGGCCGTATTCGGGCAGTAACGTGAAAATGCCTGGTCGTTTCGACACATCTAAACTATTTCTTTGAAAGCGTATAAACGTAGGTCGATATCAAGCATTACGATGATATCCGTAACATTAGTGAACCGATAAATGTTTCTTGTATCGTCAGCAATAAAAGCATCTCCTAAAACAGCACGGCCTACCGAAAATGAGAAAATATGAAAACCATATGGGGTTCTATTTCGATAGTATTCTAAACTAAAGGGAAATTAATAAGCGACTCAACGCGTCAAAATTGGATTTCAAGACAGCATTTGACAAAATTCCTCATAAAAAACGATATTGTACAAAAGTTACTGCATATTCTACTGCTGAAATAAATAAAAAAATAATTCGTTGGGAAATGAAAAATATTGTGGAAATTACTAAAATTCTTAAAAGAATAATTATCAGTAATGCGGGAAATTTATACAACTTTTAGGTTTACGTAGACTTTTTTTCAAGCTCACATTGGCACATGATTCTAAGAAAATTCTTTTAATGTCCGTCTTTTGAAACAAGTAGAGTTCTTATTTTAATATTCAATCAGAAACACGAAGCATAGTAAATTAGATACGAAATCGGCGTGATCGGTTTTCAGTTGGAAACGTAATCTATAGCAGATCGCAAAAAGGGGGAGTGGATGCATAACAATGAAAAAATGTGCTTAATGTGCTTTGGACATAGAAAAATAATGCGCAAATGAAATATTTTCCGATTAAATAAAATGTCTTCGAGCATTACTTACATTCATGAGTGATATATATGAGATTGATATTTTAGCTGTGCTCACGCTAGCTAACTTTGTTGACAGATTAATAAATAGAGATCTGCTGACCAATATAGTTTCTTTACACATTCATTTCCAGTAATACGGACCAGCAACTTATATCGCACCCACGCTCTTTATGCCTTTTACGTAGTCGCGCCACTTTGACGAATTTAAACCGCGTGATAGTTAGGCTTCACCACGCAAACACAGTGCCTGAAATGTAGTACTTCCGCAGTCAAGTACGGCAATAACGAAAGAGTATGAGTTAAGACGGGCGTTGAGTTTCCCCGAGACGACTGAGCGGTGGGTCTTAAAGTATCCCATTCGAACCTCGATCCGGTGTTCCAACTCCGGGGGCCAATCCCTCCCATTATTTCCTCTTATCTCGCCCTCCATCGCACGTATTCACTGTCTAAAAGGTGCACTTTCCCCCTCCTACCTCTCTTCTTTTCGGATAAACTACCTATTTGACCTCCTCACCATACATCCTCTGAATACGTGCGAAGCAGACTTTGCCTGAAAACCCCGAACCTCCACAAAGCGCCCCCCCCCCCCCTCCTCACTCTCCCCGTTTCATCGAATGCTCGTCGTCGTTATTTCATCTATGCTAGTGGACTCATGTTGACGAGGACGTAACGTATGGTTTGAATTAGGGCAGGTAAATTCCGCGATTTAAAGTGTAATCGGAAGCCGTGAGCGAGGGACAGCAGCTGTCATCCGCCGTTGAAAAGGTGAGTGTATCGAATGGCGATAATAGTGTGGTAATTTTGAAACATGCCTGCCTTTTTGAATTGCTAATTGAATAAGTCTCCCGACCAGCTACCGTTTTGAGTTCTTCAGGAATGTCTTTTCTATTTTTCTGCATAGTTCCTATCACAGTCAATCCACAATCATGATAAAGTTCTTCTGCTAGTTCCACAGACGTCTAGTACCTGTCCATTGTCACGTTTCACCCAGAATTCTTGATTAAGGCCACCAGGCGTTTCACAATTTCTTTGGTACCTCTGTTCGGAGATGGTTCATTATTTTTCCCGGCGTAGACTTCCATTCTGAGCACATACACCTCAGTGCAGTCTGTTTGCATCCTTTTAAGAATGCCATACTTTCCTGGTTTTTCTTTCATGAACACTTTGAGTGGGCACCTGACCCTAAACAAAGATAACATTTCATCAACCACAACGTTTGGTCTTCAAGTGTAATATTCGGGGAATATCTCATTAACCAGTTGGAATACTAAACGAATAGTTGTAAATTTATCTTTTTCTCTGACTTTTCCCAGTAGACTCATCATCGAATCGAATAATAATAATCAATTCTCTACATCTGTTTCGACTCATCGATGCAATGTATGAGGGCCTTCCGAGTTTATGTGACAACTAATCATGATAATCTAACTTGCTATCTTCACAAGCACCGATCAAAATTAAACTCCAATGAAGGCTTTTAGTTCTTCAAAATCATTTTTGGACTTTTGAGCTCGTTCTTCTTCTTCATTTGCATGCCGTAAAATAATGACAAGAACTTCAGGAGTTTAACATTTTTCGAAAGACTCACGCTTATCCATTACTTTTCCAGCATTTAGTAATCCTTACTTTTCCAGCAGTATATTCTGAATGGTTTGCCTAGCCACACGAGGATGTTTACTTGTGTATTCTCTTCCTGTTTTCTCAATGTACTCAATATTTTCAGTATTGTTCTTTCCCCTACCAAAATCACTTTCATCATTTGAGCTGATTTTACTGAAATTTTCTTCAGTTCCACTCACTTCTTCATTACTCTTTCCTTCAGTATCACTAGTATTTCCCAACTGTCGCTCAACGTCACTTTCAGTCAAATTTTTCAAATTCAAAGGGGTGAACGGTAAGAATCAAGTCAAAATCTTGACCGATACTGTGGAAAAGATTTAGAGGGAAAGAACTGAAGAACAATTCAATATAGGGAAACACGATCCAGAAGTATTTGAAATTGGGTTTATTATAGCTTTAAATGAAATTACAGAGAAAAATATCCCAAGAATACTATTTCTGTCAAACATAAAAGGACGATTCCAGCATATTTTGACTGTTTAGTTCGTGAACGAGGGACGTCAGTGTTGGTAAGGGGTTATTCTGAAAAATCAGTTATTCACATTGCGGAGTATAGAATTGGAAGGTAGAAAGCGATACGACTGAAAACCCCATGTTTTTCTCAATATGGTTTACTTGCAAGTAAAATACCGATTTTAGGACATAAATCAATAATTTCGGGAGCATAATGTATGTAAATTATCTTTAGGGTGGCAATAACTGATTGATTTGAAACTGATTTAGTTGAATGAGAAAATAAAATAAAGCATTAGTATATAATTAACATAAGAAGAAAGCGGAATCAAAAGCAACCTTAAAAAATCGCGACGATGCACGCAAAGGGGCGAGCGATGCTCGCGAGGCTGCGTAGCAAATCGCTAATTAAAATCACAGGTCCCGCTGAACGCTCGTTGCAATATCCGTAAAACCCAAATATCCTGGGATTCTCTGAATATGTTATAGTTAAAAGAAAAATGTCGGCTTCAACTCAAATAATAAGATTGATTCTCAGAGTGATTCCTTTCTTCATTCCTTCCATGTTGATGAGTCATTGAAGGCTCTCAAGTCTTCCATATCAGCGTAATACTGTTTACTCCTACTCATGAACATTTTGCACCTGAACAAATAAATTGATTAATTTACTCATCGATACCCCGTTACAGTTAATTTTTGGCTCTCTACCTAATATAACTTAGCATGTAACAAATATGAGATGATCGATTTTTGTCATGACTGACTCTACTTCGTGGGTGGGTACCAGGAGTTAAGTTCACTATATTTCATGATAAAAATAATGAACACGCTTGTGATGCACACATATGGCACTTAAAACTTAGCGCGATGTAGATTATTTTGCTTTCGGATTTAGATTCCCCGCTGACAGAGGCCTGCATATGGACAGAGAGCTCGCTCGTGCACACAGCACATGACATCATGGCAAATGGGTATGACTCGAGCATACAAACTCGAGGATTATTTTCGGTTCCTTACTGCGAAGCGCTTGAGAAACCCGCCCCATTTTACCTTCACAGAAATAAACTAGGAGTTTAACTCATTATCTCTCCGAACTCAGCGACGGTCTGTGGCAGTTTATGGGTGCGCATTCTCCAAAGAGAAACGCAATGCAACTCCTAATGCTACGAAAGTCAGGGAAAATATTTAACAAATGGCGAAGAACTGGGAGAAAATCCCCAGGATATGAATTGCCGTTACCATATCTAGATTTCTTGTATAACAAGGAGCGTAATGCTTATTAAAGGTAGGCTTATTCATTCATTTACATTTCCGATGTCGATAACTTTCGAAGAAAAGGAAAGCTAACGCATATAACTCGGAAGTTAACTATGTTTACCAGAATATATTACAACAATGACCGCCAACAGATTTTCTCGGTACAAGTATATTAGCAGCTCCTCAAGACATTCCGTCGTAGACTACGAAGGCGATCGGTACGTGTGTTTATTGATATGGATTATTTTAGGAACTGCAGAGACGATAAGAAGACGCAGGGAAATTTGTACTCTGGAATCCACATGGAGGAGGGAAGGAGTTAGGGGACTGTATAATATGATGAATAAGAATTCGCGGCGAAAGACAAAAATTAATTTTTGAACTGCAGGCGAGTGATTCCGAATCCGTTACTCGAAGACGCAGACAAGGTAACTTTTTAAAAGTCGGAAATTGGGAACAAAAATGTGTTAACTTTTAATATTCAGACTGACTTGATGTTTAAAAGCATATGATTACATGCATAAAAATGGTAGTAACAAAAAAAAAGCAGAACATTTTTTCACCCTCAAGTCTCGAACCTGCGACCTTCGTGCCTTCGATCTTTCACTCTAACCAACAGATCAAAGCCTCCATTTGAACGGTGAATGTAAACATAGCTAGATGTGGCAAGCTAATGGCATAAGTACGAGTGCGAGACTCAGAGATCGCAATCACAAGATATTGACCACGAAGAAAAAAATGGCGAAATTCATAGATGTAGGCTGGCCGTGACTGAGCGTTGACGTGAAATATGTTTAAGGTGGGACACAGAATGCCGTTTGGGAAAATTTGAATTCCCGTTCCCCGGTGATTTCAATAGGTTAATTTCATGCACGTCTCCTACTACTTGAATATTCTAGCTCGTGTAATTGAAAAAAAAAGGAAATATTTTTCAGTGCGTTGTTAGTCTCAGAAATAGATCGAATGCTTCGTGGAGCAACAAGATTTTTAAAAATTCTCACGATAAACTTAGCAGTGTTACGGAATTGTCAAATGAAATAGTGTGTGTGAATCTCTAACTAATTAAAGGGAATAATATATCTTTTCCGTATATTCGAAACATGCACTTTCTTAGCGGACTTTCAACATATTTTGCTAGAGCCAACGTATTACTGTATAAAAATATCACAATCATAAGGTAAAGGAAATTGACTGCAGAACCCATAGATGTCAAATGTCATTTTTCCCGCATACAATAAGGGATTATAAATGCGGCGATCGATGAAATCTACGAAACTTCCACCCTCAGGTAGAGTATACTTTTTACTAGTGTATAACAACATCATTTTTATACACTACTAAACAGTGTTTATGCTGGCCTGGGTGGTGGCGGGGTAACGTTCTCGCCTACCAACCCAAAGGTCGCGAGTTCGAGTCCCGCCTGGGTGGTTTTTCCCAATCCAGGGCATGGTTATGTGTGCTGTCTAAATATGTATAATAAATAAGTAGTAATTAGTGAAAATCTGTCACCTATATAGAAAATATTTTTATTAACATTACTAACACCTCATCGCGATTAATTTGTCCGGCATTCAATTGTTTTCTGGATGGAGCAATATATCGTAGCATTCATAAATTAGTAGTTGTCTTTTGTCTACGTAGCCCTCTCCCAGTTTCTGGTGTCACTGCAAACTGTTCTCTGCACTGCATTATGGTCTGTGCCCAGTGGCCGGGGGGAAGTATGATGTTCTGATTCGAGCTAGGACGAGTACTGCATGCGTGGTGCTGTATCACTCCGAGCCACACGCCCTAGTGGTGCTTTCACGGTACTTCGTATCTGTAGCTGTAAGTGTCGTTCACTTCCATCATGCTCCCTTGTGAATATTTTCCCACTTTTGATCCATAAGTCTACTATTTTCTTTAAGGGCACTTAATTCTACAACTTTTCTTTCACTCTTCTGCCTTCGCGTACACTTCACGTAAAATGGGAGTCATTCTTGAGAGCAATACTTTTACTGTTTTCGTTGATTAAGCACTCCATTCCGACATATCATTCCGCGGTTCACTCAATTCATATTGTGGAATGTGTAAGCGCACCTTGGTCATCATAAATCACCTTTACATGATCCCGTAACTCCTTTAAAATTGGGCTTGAACTCTCTGGTAGAGTTTTGCCTCGCAGAGATACAGCTCCCAAGGGTTTAATTGGAATATCATCGCCATGGGTGGAAAGACTCCTCGTAATGCTGTTTGAGCAGTTCTAGGATTGATTTGTATCCTCCAGTTGAAAATCAGCCTCGCATAGAGCGTCACAGGTACGATGAAGGACTCCATCACAAGTGCCGCGGGTCACGGTTTTCTGGATATGTTTAGTGATCAAACCGCACTGAGAACATGAAGATATTGGAGACCACTACACTACGCAACTAAAGTCACTCAATCAGTCAATGCTCAGAGACAAAACAAGCAGAACGATACACGTTTATTGACCACCAGAGCACGATAATGACAGGAGAGGAGGAAATATAGAATATAGATAAGTCCACTAAAGCTACACGTTAGGTTTTGTCACTTTATTTTGGTACTCATGAAGTGTTAAAGTCGATTCAAAAGGCTTTGTAAAAGTGAAACATGGACGCATAAAAAGCGGCAGAAAAGTGGGAATTGCAAGAGCAAGTTAAAAAGAATATCGGTGAATCAATGAAAAGTAAACGATTAAGGAAAGATGGGATAGTAACAAAAATAGGGAAGGGAAAGCAGCAGAGAAAAAATAGAAGCGATGGAAACGATAAGCATTAAAAATCAATGGGTCACCTAGGAACTGATAAGGAAAAGAGAAGAGAGAAGAAAATAAAAAAATGTCATCACCAAGCTATACATGAATAGGTATTAGGAATTAAATAATAAACTTCGGCGAGAAACTAATCGGGAGAAGGAAAACTGGTGGAAAGCACAATACGAGGAAATGGAAAGCTTCAGGATGATCAGGAATTTCGTAGGTTATACGCTAAAGTAAAAATACTTACGGGTGTTTGAATCTTCAGCACGAAGGATAATTCTCATGCAATAGTGCATTTCATGAAAAAAATCTCGGAAAGATGAAAATCAACCAACCCACTCTTTACCCTATTTCTCCACATGTCATGGCTGTTGTCCTAACACCCCCTACAATACGCTTCTACGGTGGCTTGCAAGTTTGTATGTAGATTCTACGAAGACGCTCAAATAATCTCCCTTTCCAACTCCTGAAGATAGCGGGGATGCGTGAATCACGCAGTACACGTATGTACGGCTTCATGTAGAATACGATAAGGTAAATTAGGGAAAACTTACCCATCAACACAAGGACAGGTTTTGGTTGAAAGAAAAAACATCTTGAAGAAATGCATATTTCCGTGAAAATTAAGGTATATTATATACATTTTTCCCCAATCTAAAATCGACACTTCTATATGAATACCTACCAAGGATCTTCTCTGGCATAAAATCTATTTAATAAATATGGTTCGCGTGAATTGAGAAATCTTTTAATTTGGAACCTACATACTGGAGCTAACGGACATGGTGAGTCATTTATTCAAAAAGGGTCCTGAACCAAAAGAGCTATTTTTCCCATATTGTTTAGAAAATAGCCTCCAAGCAGGGAGAAAGGTGATTCACAGTAGAGGTAAATTTTATCAGCGCTTCTCAGGGATGATTTCACGGAAAAATTGACGCAGATGATTGTGAGGCATGATCTGTGAATATTTACAGAGGTTATAACCACTAGAGAGTGATGTATTGAACTCGAGTTGAAATGGTGCAGCATTTGCGACATCATACGCAGGACAGTTACAATAGCGACGGCATAGGGAGTTGCGTCAAATAAGCGAATTGCCCCAACCTCGGCAATTGGTCGAAGCACCGACGAGGGAGCGACCTTACTTAGAGGATTACCTTTCGGCAGACATTGTGATATAATACCGTGTGAGAGAATAGTTTCTGTTGTCATAGTAAATTTCTCATGAAAATTATCTATCATAAAATATCTCGAAAATAGCCGAGATAGACAAAAATATATATAGATAGACGAGAAAATAGACGAGAATAGACAAAAAAATATCTAGAAAGAAGTGTCATCTCCTAGCGAAATAAGCCGATGTTCAAATCTTCGACAGATTGCAAGGCAAGCTGAAGACGAAATCAATCCTTCAATGTATTCCTTGTTTCAATCCTTTCTTTCATAATCTAGGCATGTATCCAGTGGTCTATCCATTGGACCCATTTGTTTTTTATCTTTTTAAGCTCACCAGCACAAAAACCCGTAAAGAAAGTTTTGCAATTTAAATGGAAGCGTCGCATACCATGGCGAATCCAAATCAAGTCTGTCGCTTTCTCCTTCATGCAAATTTTTATATACTCGATTGATAGACATAATCATTCATTATAAATTTTCGTGCTAAGAATTTAGCACTTAATGGAAATTGGTCAGAAAAAAACGCAGCAGTTACTACTCGAACCAAAATGTGCTCTGATCTCCCACCTTGGGGCCACGAATTCTTCAAGAAATAACAAGCAAGAACTCATAGCTGAGTTACACCGTCACTCGCGCAACTAACCTGCAGCAAGGTACACGCTATCTGAAGGATAATGCAGGTACACAGATTTACATTTGGGCGTTTATGGAAGAAAACAGTCGGCGTGGAGGGAGCAAGTAACGCTGAAGGGGACAGGGTACTCCTTGCTGACTGAGAGAGCATCGGATAATCGGGTAATCGAGCGTCAAATAATCGGCGGTCAAGTCACAGTCACTCACCACACAATAGCGTTAAAATTGGGAGAAATGTTAACGTCCCGCTAAAAAGGGATTTCAGCTCCAGCGTGATGTTCCATTTTCTTGATAAAACGGGATTATTATGGTCAAACTACTAATTGAATAAATCAAACTACTAATGGCATGACTTTAGGGAATAACAACGCGAACACTCATGTATTTTTTATTTCAAACTCCATTTTTTGGCTTTCGCTACGATAAAAAAAGAATAAAAAATGAAATAATAAAATCAGATAGTATAAAAAAAGAAGGAAAAGTCAAGCATTGTCTCTTGAGATGGGTTTTTAGAACCTCCACACTGGGCACCGGGCAAAACAACTGGAAAATCAATAGTATTAGATGGAGAATGCATCAAATGATATGGTATATACGCATAACCTTAACAAATTATGTATTCATCACATAGTTATCAACAGGTCTCACACTTAGTACTATAACGCTACACCTTCCTTTCTCTTGTCCTTCAAATATTAAAACCCCCAACGGATGGCGCCACGTATTTTTATTTTTTCTATCACCATAGGAATTGAACTATATCCAAACTAGTCGAACCTTTGGCTTCAATCATATGGAAAAAGGAAATGGACTCCAAATAATTATCACTTAATCCGACCGAAAAAAGTTTTATCTGAAAATTTAATGATCGACTTAGGTTTTTACAATTTTTATACCTTACATAAATATGATATTACAGTGAATATTAATTTAAAAATTTCAATACATGTTGTTCACAATCCATTTAAAAAAATCACAATCCATGATAACTAAATGATTACTACTTTGAATTATATGTAAAGCAAACCATACAGTATAACATTTCTTACCTTTACTTTGATATCCTTGTCATAGACAAAAAGGAATGGAATATCCTTTGTTGGTTTGATCTAGTATGGTCATTCCACGTCAAATCGACAAAAATTACGGTTACGATGACCGATTTTTGCCAAATTTGTCATTTCGTCCTCATTTGATAGCATATTGAAAATACCTAAGCCATTTTGTAGTTCATGGAAACGTATACGAGATATTGCAACGTCGCAAGTTTTGAATTTTACAAAATTGTCTACACATTTCACCGTATATCTCCGAGAATATTGAAGCAACATATGTACATAAGAGCTTATTTTAAAGGACATGAAATAGGAAAGTAAAAAACGGATTATGTTTCAAAATGTAAACAACTTAAAGAAGTTGATAACAATATTAATATTTACCTACAACCGATTTTAGACGATGTGCTGATGCCTTCGAATTTGCTAATGTTTTTATTTATTGTAGATACAACTCTCTTTTACAAATTAAAAAAGTTTGTTAGGGGTAAAATTTCATTTAAGAAACAAAAAAAATTCAGTGAAGGCGTTCCGCTGCGCTGGCTGGCGCTAAAATGAAAATCAGTGTACCGCTAGAAAGAGATTCAAGCTCCAGCATAACATCCCTTTTTCTTGATATAACGGAGTTATTATGGTAAAACTATTAATTGAATGAATGCATGACTCCAGGGTAGTACAATTAGATAGTATACTCCAGGGACAACAGGAATTATCTCGTATTTTTTTATTTTAAACTCCGGCTTTCACTATGATAAAGAAAAAATATAAAATTGAAAAAAAAATACTTGTGTGCTTAAGACCACACGGGAGAATTGTAAACTTCTATGGCGATATTCTGATAGATATAATATATAAAAAATATTTTATCAATTGTAATATTGTGGATTTTATACAAAGGTGTTTGTATTAAATAATTCAGCCACGCTCTAATCACTCGTTTGTTCACTACGCCGTGCAGAAAGCTAGACTCATGTATTCTTTCTCTCTTTATGTGAACGTATATACAGTGATCATCATCAACATTTCGCGGTAATTTACTCACCATTGTATTAACCTCAACTGGAACATTAATTACTTGACCAAAAATCCGAAACTGACCGTGGATATGTCGCAGTCGCCTTATTTGCATGAATGGAATTCGGGGTGATATTAATCTTTCAGTCACAAAATCTAATGGAAAATTTTTCAAACTATCTGGAAATGGGGGATATTTGAAACCATAAAAACTGATAGCTGTGGGATATTATTTTTGTGAATGCTTGTGATACTGGTTGCACATATCTGAAATTCCGATTTCTGAACCGGAACAATTTTCCTGATTAATATTATCCTTTGTGTACTGTCAATATTGGTAAATGATTTTGAAACGAAAGTCTATCACAAACATCGCAAGCATGTCCAAATTCATAATTAATAAATTGCTTTATAAACTCTTTATGTGCCGACAAATGTGTTGAGAATGAGCTGTACATTATTTTCTGATGTGGTCGTGCTTGTATTAGAGGTTCGTTAATATTATTTTCGTTTGACATATCTTTTTCATTCCGCCGTTGAACGAAATCGTGCACAACCTTATCAACATTTTAATTTGACTCGCCCCGATCCTCTCCTCCATCAATCAGCATAGCCGAAATATGAAGATCTGGAGATGGTCCACCACTTTCAGAATTAGGATAGGTAATGTCTTTCCGCGGTATAAATGGCACCTCTCTCGTAGAGGGACCTGCTATTTGCGAACAATGAATTATGCGATCTCTCTTGGGAATGAATGATAGTTTTTTGGAGGTCCCCGCTATTTGGAAATCAGTCATTTCCATAGTTTGTAGTAAACCATCGGTCCCTTGTCTCTCCCTGTAATTTTTAGAACGAATTTTATATTTGCTCTTTCTATGAGCAGCATCTTCATTTCCTACACAATCTTTATTCTCGACATCAGCTTTTTTCTTAGCACGATGATTTCTGGCATATTCGGCTTTTTTCCTCTTGTTTTCCGCTTCCTGTGCACTCTGATGAATACATTCTTTCTTTCTTGCGCGGTAATTTTTGGCATATTCAGTATTTTTTTCTCTTCCGATCCTTGTTAGTTTTTTCCAAATCGGGATCAGCGTCAATTCTCCCTAATTCATTCATTTTAGCACGATAACTTCCGTCATCTTCGGCATTCTTCCTCTTTCTTTCATCTCCCTGCCCTTCCGCTAAATTATTCAATTGTAAAATCTCACCCATTTCGTCTGTTGTTTCATTACCCTTATGATCTTCTTGCCGCTCTCTCTCACTTTCTGCATTTTCTAACATAGCGGATTCAACACAAGCTGCGTTGCCTTCATGACGTTTGTCCATGTTTCCGTGCCTACAAAAGATTTCCAAATCAATAACTTTTCTCGAAAATGCAGTTCGGGTACGAAGGTCAAATTTCCGAAAGAAATTCTCATTAACACCCATTTTTTATGAAAAACCATTTTTTCCCCACAAATTTGTCAGGAAAAACTTTTTGATACGATCAGAACAAAATTTGAAAGAAATTGTCAAGAATTGTTCCCAAAAAAATTCTAAAAATTACCAAAAAAAAAGTCTCCCATTTGAATAGATCTTGGGACCTTCGGTTTGTCGGACACAACTCTAACCACTCAGTTAAAAGTGAGCGTTCTCATTGGGATGCTAAGAAGGGCCCCGGAAAGAAGAATCTGACGGTACGTGACACAAGTTTGCTCTTTTCCCCCCATGCCAAAAGTGCCAAACTGGCCATAAGAAGTTTACACTTCAATAATAAGGAAGAGCCCAGTAACTATAGACCGATTTCTCTTCAGTCTATCTCGTGCAAGATATTGGAACATATAATCGTCAGTTCGATTATGGGGTACTTGGATAGTCAAAACTTGTTATCCTCTTCCTTCACGACATTCTTTCCTCGGGAGAAAAGCTTGTCCAAGTAGACGCAATATTTCCAGATTTTAAAAAAGCTTTCGATAAGGTCTCTCATTCAAAGTTACTCGTTAAGTTGGAAGCATACGGAATACACCACGACGTAATATGTTGGATAAAAGAGTTCTTAGCCGACCGCGAACAGAGGGTAGTTCTAGATGGCGTTAGCTCAGATGTAGTGAAAGTTACATCGGGTGTACCTCAGGGAAGTGTCATCGGTCCCTTATTGTACCTTTTGTATATTAATGATATCACTACCGTTGTAACTAGCAAGATTCGCCTCTTCGCAGATGACGCAGTGTTGTACAGGAATCTAGACAATGAGTCAGACAAGATAGCGCTACAAAAAGACCTAGATGCTATAAATGAATGGTGCAATACTTGGCAGTTAGAATTGAATTTTAAAAAGTGCGTTTTTATGAATTTTTGGAAAAAGAATAACTCGGCCAACGATACGTACACAATTAATCAAACAGACTTATCAAATGTAGAGTCAGTTAAATACTTAGGTGTGACCCTTACTCAGGACCTGTCTTGGGGGAAACACGTTCGGGAAATATGCGGACAGGCTAGTCGCAAATTGGGATTTATCAAGAGAATATTAGGAAAATGCGACGAGAAAGTTAAAGAGTGATGTTATTTTTCACTCGTGAGACCTCACTTGGAGTACGCAACTAGCATATGGGACCCTTACGAAGTAGGACTAATCTCTGAAATAGATAGAATACAACGGAGAGCAGCAAGATTTGTGAAAGGTTGTTACGATAAACTTAGCAGTGTTACCGAATTGTTGAATGAATTAGGGTGGGAATCATTAACTGATCGAAGGGAAAAATACAGGATAAATCTTTTGCGCAAACTCGGAGCAGACAGTTTCTTGCCGGACTTTCAACACATACTGATAGAGCCAACGTACTACGGTAGAAGCGATCACAGGAATAAAATAAAGGAAATTGACTGCCGAACCGATAGATTCAAAATGTCATTTTTCCCACATACAATAAGGGATCATAAAAGTTGCGATAGATCAATCACATGAAACTCCCACCCTCAATAGGTTGAGTAGAATTTTCACTTGTGCTTAATAACACCACATAATTACTAACTCTTCACACCGGTCAATTAGTCCGGCATTATTTTATTTTGTTCTTTGCATGAGGTAGCATCTCGTAGTATTCATAAATTAACAGTATCAGTAATATTAACCACTAGATGTGTCTATAGCATTTTTCTGCATGTTTGTATGTTCTTTTTCGTATCACTCTCCCAGTTTCCGGTTGGACTGCGCACTGTTCTCCTAACTGCTTTTGGCCTGCGCCTAGAGCCTGGGGGAACGTGCGAGGTTCGGATTTGTTCTGGGATGAGTGCTGCATGCCCGGTGTGGAATCACCCCGTGCCACACACCCGAGTGGTGGCTTGCACGGTACATCGTAGATGTAGATGTAGATAATAATAACTGAAAGAATAAAAAAGAAAAGAATGAATAGTCGAGGATTGTCTCTTAGGGCTGGATGTAAGAACCACCACACTGGGAAAATAACTGGAAAATCAATAGAAGTCGAGGGACAACGCATCCAATGATCTTATTTATAAATCTAACCTTAACAAATTGTGAATTTACAGCATGGTAATCGAACGGCGACGTGATTTCAGCCCAGGCCCTCCACACCCCAAGTTCGAAAACGGCAGTGCTGCCAACATCAATCCCCAGTAAGATTTGAAAGAACGTATGGCGCAAGAAAAGCGCACACATACTCACTGTAAACGTCCATAAATGGTAGATAAAATATTGATAGATAGTTACAGGAGAGTACTGTATTTAATGGATCAAAGAAAAGTTACTCATATCCACAGGTTTGTCACCCAGGGCCGGCTAACCACGTAACCCACCCAGCACCACACGAGGCAAGCGCCCATATATCGACTTAATACGGAGTTATCCGTCCAGAAATCCTATTTAAATTTACTGCACATACTGGCATTAATGGACTCTTGATGATGAATTGCACAAAAGTTACTCATATTCCCAAGTTTGACACCAAGGGCCGGCTAACCACGTTTCCGCCCGAGCCCTTCACGAGGTGTGCGCTCACATACCGACTTCATACGGAGTTATTCGTCCAGAGATCCTATTTAAATTTATTGTACGAACTAGTAGTATTGTACTCATTAAGATGAATCAAACAATAATTACTCATATTCCCAAGTTTGACACCCAGGGCCGGCAAACCACTTCACCGCCCCGCACGAGTAATAAGCGAAGCAAGCGCTGACAGACCGACCGCTAAGGGAGTTATCCGTCCAGAGATCCTATTTAAATGTATTGTTCATACTGACAGTAATGTATTCTTCAAGATAGGATAAACTAAAGTTACTCATATTCCCAAGTTTGACACCCAGGGCCGGCTAACCACGTTACCGCCCAGCGCGAGTCATACGCGAAGCAAGCGCTCACACACCGACATCATACGGAGTTATCCGTCCAGAGATCCTATTTAAATTAATTGTACATACTGATAGTAATGTACTCTTCATGATGCAAAATAGAAAAGTTACTCATAATCCCAAGTTTCACACCCAGGGCCGGCTGACCACGTTACCGCGCGAGCCACACACGAAGCAAGCGCCGATATATCGGCATATTAATGAGTAATCCGTCAAGAGATCCTATTTAAATTTATTGAAAATACTGACAGTAATTTACACTTCAAGATAAGATAAACAAAACATACTAATATTCCCAAGTTTGACCCCAGGGCCGGCTAACCACGTTACCGCGCGAGACACACACGTAACAAGCGCACATATATCGACTTATTACGGTGTTATCCGTCCAGAGATCCTATTTAAATTAATTGTACGTACTGGAAGGAATGTACTCTTCAAAAAGGATATAACAAAAGTTACTCATATTCCCAAGTTTGACACCCAGGGCCGGCTAACCACGTTACCGCTCCACGCGAGTAATATGCGAGGCTAGCGCTGACATACCGACAGCATACGGAGTTATTCCAAGTTTGACACCGAGGGCCATCTAAACACGTTACCGCCCGAGCCCCTCACCAGGCAAGCGCTCACATTCCGACTGCATACGGAGTTATCCGTCCAGACATCCTATTTAAATTAATTCTATATACTGGCAGTAATGTACTCTTCATGATGCAATAAAGAAAAGTTACTCATATTCTCAAAGTTGACACCCAGGGCCGGCTAACTATTTTACCGCGCGGAACACACACGAAACAAGCGCCCATGTATCGACTAATTACGGAGTTATCCGTTTAGAGACCATCTTTATATTACTGCACCTACTGACAGTAATTTACTCTTCATGATGCAATAAAGAAAAGTAACTCATATTCCCAAGTTTACCATCTAGGGCCGGCTCACCATTTTACTGCACGAACCACACACGAAACAAGCGCCCATATATCGACTAATTACGGAGTAATCCGTCCAGAGATCCTATTTAAATGTATTGTTCATACTGACAGTAATGTATTCTTCAAGATAGGATAAACTAAAGTTACTCATATTCCCAAGTTTGACACCCAGGGCCGGCTAACCACGTTACCGCCCAGCGCGAGTCATACGCGAAGCAAGCGCTCACACACCGACATCATACGGAGTTATCCGTCCAGAGATCCTATTTAAATTAATTGTACATACTGATAGTAATGTACTCTTCATGATGCAAAATAGAAAAGTTACTCATAATCCCAAGTTTCACACCCAGGGCCGGCTGACCACGTTACCGCGCGAGCCACACACGAAGCAAGCGCCGATATATCGGCATATTAATGAGTAATCCGTCAAGAGATCCTATTTAAATTTATTGAAAATACTGACAGTAATTTACACTTCAAGATAAGATAAACAAAACATACTAATATTCCCAAGTTTGACCCCAGGGCCGGCTAACCACGTTACCGCGCGAGACACACACGTAACAAGCGCACATATATCGACTTATTACGGTGTTATCCGTCCAGAGATCCTATTTAAATTAATTGTACGTACTGGAAGGAATGTACTCTTCAAAAAGGATATAACAAAAGTTACTCATATTCCCAAGTTTGACACCCAGGGCCGGCTAACCACGTTACCGCTCCACGCGAGTAATATGCGAGGCTAGCGCTGACATACCGACAGCATACGGAGTTATTCCAAGTTTGACACCGAGGGCCATCTAAACACGTTACCGCCCGAGCCCCTCACCAGGCAAGCGCTCACATTCCGACTGCATACGGAGTTATCCGTCCAGACATCCTATTTAAATTAATTCTATATACTGGCAGTAATGTACTCTTCATGATGCAATAAAGAAAAGTTACTCATATTCTCAAAGTTGACACCCAGGGCCGGCTAACTATTTTACCGCGCGGAACACACACGAAACAAGCGCCCATGTATCGACTAATTACGGAGTTATCCGTTTAGAGACCATCTTTATATTACTGCACCTACTGACAGTAATTTACTCTTCATGATGCAATAAAGAAAAGTAACTCATATTCCCAAGTTTACCATCTAGGGCCGGCTCACCATTTTACTGCACGAACCACACACGAAACAAGCGCCCATATATCGACTAATTACGGAGTAATCCGTCCAGAGATCCTATTTAAATGTATTGTTCATACTGACAGTAATGTATTCTTCAAGATAGGATAAACTAAAGTTACTCATATTCCCAAGTTTGACACCCAGGGCCGGCTAACCACGTTACCGCCCAGCGCGAGTCATACGCGAAGCAAGCGCTCACACACCGACATCATACGGAGTTATCCGTCCAGAGATCCTATTTAAATTAATTGTACATACTGATAGTAATGTACTCTTCATGATGCAAAATAGAAAAGTTACTCATAATCCCAAGTTTCACACCCAGGGCCGGCTGACCACGTTACCGCGCGAGCCACACACGAAGCAAGCGCCGATATATCGGCATATTAATGAGTAATCCGTCAAGAGATCCTATTTAAATTTATTGAAAATACTGACAGTAATTTACACTTCAAGATAAGATAAACAAAACATACTAATATTCCCAAGTTTGACCCCAGGGCCGGCTAACCACGTTACCGCGCGAGACACACACGTAACAAGCGCACATATATCGACTTATTACGGTGTTATCCGTCCAGAGATCCTATTTAAATTAATTGTACGTACTGGAAGGAATGTACTCTTCAAAAAGGATATAACAAAAGTTACTCATATTCCCAAGTTTGACACCCAGGGCCGGCTAACCACGTTACCGCTCCACGCGAGTAATATGCGAGGCTAGCGCTGACATACCGACAGCATACGGAGTTATTCCAAGTTTGACACCGAGGGCCATCTAAACACGTTACCGCCCGAGCCCCTCACCAGGCAAGCGCTCACATTCCGACTGCATACGGAGTTATCCGTCCAGACATCCTATTTAAATTAATTCTATATACTGGCAGTAATGTACTCTTCATGATGCAATAAAGAAAAGTTACTCATATTCTCAAAGTTGACACCCAGGGCCGGCTAACTATTTTACCGCGCGGAACAAACACGAAACAAGCGCCCATGTATCGACTAATTACGGAGTTATCCGTTTAGAGACCATCTTTATATTACTGCACCTACTGACAGTAATTTACTCTTTATGATGCAATAAAGAAAAGTAACTCATATTCCCAAGTTTACCATTTAGGGCCGTCTCACCATTTTACTGCACGAACCACACACGAAACAAGCGCCCATATATCGACTAATTACGGAGTAATCCTTTTATAGATATTCTTTAAATTTACTGCACCAACTGACAGTAAGCTAGTTTTCATGATGCATTAAAGTAAAGTTTTTCATATTCGCAAGTTTGAAACTCAGGGCCGGATAACTATTTTCCGCGTGAACCACACACGAAACCAGCGCCCATATATCGACTGATTACGGAGTTATGCGAACATATCTTCTATAAATTTACTACATCTACTGACAGTAATGAGTTCTTCATTTTCAAATAAGGTAAAGTTATTCATATTCTCATGTTTGACTCCCAGGGCCGGCTAACCATTTTACCGCATGAACCACACACGAAGCAAGCGCCCATATTTCGACTAATAACGGAGTTATCCGTTCAGAGATCTTCTTTAAATTTACTGCACCTACTGACAGTAATGTACTTTTCTTGATGCAATATAGAAAAGTTACTCATATTCCCAAGTAAGACACCCAGGCCGGCTAACCACTTTACCACGCGAACCACACACGAAGCGCCCATATTTCGACTACTTACGGAGTTATCCGTTCAGAGAACTTCTTTACATTTACTGTACATACTGATAGTAATACACTCTTCATGATGCATTAAAGAAAGGTTACTTATATTTTAAAGTTTGACACCCAGGGCCGGCTAACCATTTTACAGCGCGAACCACACACGAAACAAGTGCCCATATATCGACAAATTACTGAGTTATCCGTTCAGAGATCTTCTTTAAACTTGCTGCACCTACTGAAAGTAATGTACACTTTATGATGCAAAAAAATAAATTTACTCATATTTCCAAGTTTGACACCCAGGACCGGCTAACCATTATACTGCACGAACCACACACGAAACAAGCGCCCATATATCGATTAATTACGAAGTTATCCGTTCATAGATCTTCTTGAAATATACTGCACCTACTGACATAAATAGACTTTTCATGATGCAATAAAGAAAAGTTAATCATGTTCCCAAGTTTGACACCCAGGGCCGGCTATTCATTTTACCGCGTGAACAACACACGAAACAAATGCACATATATCGATTAATTACGGAGTTATCCGTACATAATTCTTCTTGAAATTCACAGGACCTACTGACAATATTGTACTCTTTATGATGCAATAAAGAAACGTTACTCATATTCACAAGTTTTATACCCTTTGCCGGCTATTCATTTTACCGCGTGAACCAAACATGAAACAAGCGCCCATATATTGATTAATTACGGAGTCATCCGTTCATAGATCTTCTTGAAATTTTCTCCATCTACTGATAGTATTGTACTCTTCATGGTACAATATAAAAAAGGTTACTCATATTCCCAAGTTTGACACCCAGGGCCAGCTAACCATTTTACCGCGTGAACCACATACGAAACAACCTCCCATATATCGACTAAATACGGAGTTATACGTTAAGAGATCATGTTTTAATTTACTGCACCTACTGACAGTAATGTACTTTTCATGATGCAATAAAAATAAATACTCACATTCCCAAGTTTGACACCCAGGCCCGGCTAACCATTTTACCGCGCGAACCACACACGAAACAAGCGCCTATATATCGACTAATTACGGAGTTATCCGTACAGATATCTTCTTTACATTTGCATCACCTAATGACCGTAATATACTTTACATGATGCAATAAAGAAAAGTAACTCATATTCCCAAGTTTACCATCTAGGGCCGGCTAACCATTTTACTGCACGAACCACAGACGAAACAAGGGCCCATATATCGACTGATTACGGAGTAATGCGAACAGATATCTTCTATAAATTTACTACATCTACTGACAGTAATGAGCTCTTCATTTTGCAATAAGGTAAAGTTATTCATATTCTCATGTTTGACTCCCAGGGCCGGCTAACCATTTTACCGCATGAACCACACACGAAGCAAACGCCCATATATCGACTTATTACGGAGTTATCCGTCCAGAGATCAGTGTTTGGTGTTCCATTAAATACTCAACAAGAAGAATTTTTATTTGCTCATATTCGAGACCACCCGACGCAGACCCGATGCAGTCTCACAAGTCAAAATGACGAAAACTATATAATTATCGGTGCTGATTTCAACGTTCCCTCTACATATGCAAATTACCCTGGAAGCCACCTCAGGGGTGTGTGGTAGGGGGTGAGTAATCACCAATATGCGTTACACTCAGGCCTAGAGATAGTGTAACTATGACTTATGATGCATAAGCATAAATCGCTAATGCTTGTCACGAGGTGAAGCCTCACAAGCATGCACTACTACTCTACAGATGTCATCACAATGGAGAGGGACCGTCATTATACATGCATTTTACAACTACACAGATGGGATTCAATATCACCAGCGTTGGAAAAACAATGGAATTAAGAGAATACTTTACTATTACATTTCCCACGACATAACTTCGCAACCAGAGAACGCACACACATGATAAGCACCTCATTTTGAAGCTAATTAAAATAGCTTCATTTATAGGGTGAAGGAAATAAGTCACTGTAGATTCTGAGCATAATAGAGTGCAAAAATGAGGTTGATAAAACATAACTTTCATAATTATCAACGTAGAATTTCAGTTAAAAAACGACCGTGATCCTCACGGAGAGCTTACCTCAGCTGCAAGAGAAAAGGAAAGTGAATACGTGTGCTAAACAATTTGTAATTTTTATTGCGCGCGGACTTGAGGTACCCGTGCGACCGCGAGGGATAAGGTGTCCATGGTCTCGGCGCAATGAGCCGACTTGCGGCTGAGCGAATATACCCTCGTGATGGTCGGGCAGGACTTTCAATAGTGCTAAATTTGAGTTTCATTTGTTCCAAATGATGAAGTAGGATCACACGGTCTTACTTAGCACTAAATCGTATAATTATAATCGTATGATTAAATAATTAGTCGTAGTTACACTAACTTTAGGATATAGTGTGATTTATGTTGGTGATTACTCACCCCCTGCCACACACCCCTGAGGTGGCTTGCAGGGTATTTTGTAGATGTAGATCTAGATGAAATAACATGATTATGTTGCTCAATAGTGCTCGTGCGTCTTTTGTGGTCGGTAAATCAAAATGTTGAAGTTCCTTTCTTTCTTAACACCGACTTTAAAACTTTAATACATTGACTATCGCAATTTTCATGATGTGCAGATGTGAAGACACTACGTATTATGGAGGTCACAGCCTAATACTCAATTTGAGAAGTACCTACACGGCGATGGACCGTGCATCGATCAGCCAAGAGCATAAATCTAAACTCCTAGATTCTCATTATAGATTATGTTTATTTCCCGACCTTCTCATTATTGCATGCTGACGGCTTGCGATACCGTGGTCAAGGAGGAGCATATTCGTTTTTTTATTAATTACAGTCCTGCGACTAACATTGATAAAGTTGACATACCTGAAAGCGTCCTTAAGGTAGTAACAGTGAACGGCATTAGCGATCACAGAGCAGGAAACGCTAGAGTCCATATTAGTACTGACAAAAAGGCACCCATAAAGAGGAGGGTATATTTATTTATTAGTTAGTACACAATAAGTTGATACACTAACTCTAGGCTATAGTGGAATGCATGTTGGTGATTACTCACCCCCTGCCAAACACCCCTGAGGTGGCTTGCAGGGTATTTTGTAGATGTAGATGGTGGGCGCCCACGCTTCTCATTTGAGCCCTTCTTAGGGAAATTGACATTGAAATCAAATCAATAGCTGCAGACCTAGTAAGGTCTTACTTGAGAAGGAAAATGTCCAATGCTTGACTCCCAAGACTGGTACGAGTAAGTATAGGGCAGGTTCTCCACTTACCGCTTGAAGAGGCAGAAGCGGTTGAAAGGCTAGAGAAGCGAACGACATGTAGATTGTGCCCTTCGCACTAAAACCAAAAACCTCTTTCTTAAGTTTCCAATGCAAAAAGCTACGCAGTGCACATTGAGAGTGCATAACAAAAATTGTAAAGACTTCTGTAAATATGGAGGTGTGAGTGATTTTATAAAAAAAAGTAATGTTTATCAGCATATATATAATTTATATCCGCATATCCACATTATACCACCTAGGTTCAGTATTGACCTTTTTAAATTTACTTGGAATTGCGCTAGTTATGGCTAGTTGTGTGATGTTACAAAAAGTATTCTATGTATAGTCAGGCCAACGGTGTTCACTAATATCACTAAATTTTTTATACGAGGTCAATAGTTCTTGTTTTAAGCCTTCGAAATCCGCCTTGTGAAATACGTTTACCCTCCTCTTTATGGGTGGATTTTTGTCAGTACTAGTATGGAATCTAGCTTTTCCTGCTCTGTGATCGCTAATTCCGTTCACTGTTACTACGTTAAGGACGCCTTCAGGTATGTTGGTCTCCAAAAGATCTAGAACGTTGTTTCCTCATTCCGTCATAAAAGATGATCACACAATGTCACAATGTCATTGTTGAAACTCTTCCTTCCCCCCCCCACCCCCCAAGCCACCGCTGACGTCATGCCTCTTTTTTAACCGTCTCCCTAATGCCAGTAAACCCTCTCTCTTAGGCGTTCGAACCCCAAGGCGTTAGATCTCCTGACTCTCAAGTTGACGTTCTGAATCCTCTCCCCCCACCATGTATTCGTCACCTTGCCCCTGCTTTCGCAAATCAGTTTGATCCCCGTGGTGAGGGTGTAACAAGGGTATGGGTGGTTCTTAAGACGCAGGGGAAAGAATAGATATGCGGAAAGGTGCTTAAGGATTCACCTATTTCACCCTCATGCTCATATTTTTAACTGATAATTTAAACGGAGTTTAGAAAAAAACCGTTGTCATATTTGAATTGTTTCCAGAAAGAAACAGATGCCAACTCAGTGTTAACACTAGAAGGTCCGATAGCGGTCAATTGACCGTTCGCAACTTTCTTATCGTCCTTACTCAAAAAATAATTTTTGTGCGGATCTGATATTTTTTTACTTTTTATATTTTAGGGGCATAAGCCACTGTGTGAAATATTTTGTAAAATTAACAAGTACTTTTGGCGCAACAAGAGGGTCTAACTACAAGGTCCGCGAGCGGTCAATTGACCGTTATTGCATTTTAAGCGTTTCCGTTGACATCGGGCACGTTTCCTGCCTAATATGGGTCCTAATATCTAGTTCTATCATAATAAACGATCATAATCATGGGTTTTATAAAAAAAATCGTTTTTCTTTCATTTGTTGCTGATTGAGGGCCAAAACTGTTGAAGCTTTGTTTCAAGTTCCCGAATAAAATTTCCTACCCCACCGCTCGCTACCACGGCAACGTGCAGTGCATATTCACACACTTGGACCGATGCATGTCTTGTAGGCTTGTGTAGCTCAATAAACCCATGTTAATGATCTGTGGCACACACAATGGGGCCAACCATTTTTTTCGGCGACAATGTGTAGAAATCGGTTCCAGGAAATCATGAGATTTTTACGTTTTGATGACAGGGCCAGCCGTGCTGCCCGTAAACAAACCGACAAATTTTGCTTGGTATGAGATCTTTGGAATTAGTCTGTTGAAAATTGCTTAGCATGCTACAGTCATGGCGATAGTATTACTGTTGATGAGGAACTGTATCCGAAAAATGCAGGTGCCCATTTTTACAATACATGGCAAATAAACCCGATAAGCTTGGGATTAAATTTTGGGTCGCTACTGATGCGAAAAACAGGTATGTGCTCAATTTTATTCCCTATGTAGGCAAATATGAGGCAAGGCCCAGTACAGAACGTGTCGGCGAAGACATTGTCAAACAACTTGTTGAGCTTTACCTAAACAAGGGCAGAAACGTCACAATGGACAATTACTTTACCTCCTTGAATCTTGCGAAAGAACTCAAGAAGAAAAAAACTAGCCTTGTAGGGACGCTAAATCGAAATAGAAGAGAAGTACTGCCTACTTTGAAGAAATGTGGTGATTCTCGTTTTAGCACTGTTATCTATAAGCACGAAGAAATCACCTTGACCGGTTATCAATCTAAATCTAACAAAAACGTTCTAATTCTTATTAGTATGCACCCCTGTGTACAAATTGACGGTGAGACGGAGAAAAAAAAGCCAGAGACGGTACTGTTTAACAATAAGAACAAATGCGGAGTCGATACGGTTACTCAACTGACTCGTAAATACAGCGTTCGGTCTGGCACACGGCGATGGGCCGCGCATGTTTTCTATAACATCCTAGATCTAGCCATGATTAATGCTCATTCATTGTACAAGTTAGTCTTTAACTCTAATGGTTCACGTAAGTCGTTCATTTTGGGAGTTGCAAAAAAAATGTCAAAGACTAACGTAGAAAGTAGAAAAATGCTGCGTGTAGCAGACGTCGGCCCTCCTGAATCAGGTAGTCGCAGGCAGTGCCAAATTGGGCTCTGTAAACAAAACAAAACAAATAATTCATGTAACAGATGCAAGAAACGTATGTGCGGTAAGTGTGAAAGTGATATTAGGGTTTACAAGAAATGCGAGGAAGCCTAGAAATACAATAGACCAGCCTCTTAGAGGTTACGACTTTTGTTACTAAAAATTTTTATGTCTCCTAATAGCGTTAATATAATATGTACAAGTTAAGATTCTCAATTTTTTTATCTTGTACGTTTTTTTTACATATAGAATTTGACACTAAGCAAAAACCTTTGTTACTTACCTCAAGAAAAAAAAAACATGTTCTTTCGTACACATTTTTATTCAGTTCTTGAAAAAAATGTAATGTAGTGGAAAGCTTTATGTAAAATGTCTTCTAGTAGATAAAAACAAAGTAGAAATATGTTAAACAAATCATACTTACCGTTTAAAGCAACTTTTGTACTCACCTGCAAATTTGCCATGTTCTCTGTGACGGTCACTTTTTCACTAGAAAATCTCCTGTCGAAATAATATTCTTACTTTGCTGTGTATAATGATTTTCACTCCTTAAAAACCAGTGTTTTAAAACATTTTCATGTAATTGTGCTATAAAAGAAGATATCTGTACATTTTTTTGCTGTTGAAACCGTATTCGCTCATATTTTATGCTACGTAACAATTCTGTCAATAAGAAATTTAAACCATCATGGTGCATGAGTAGGAGAATATATGGATGAAGAAGAAGCAAACTGAATTCTCAAAGCCAAAGCAGAGTTGAATCTCGATGTCAACGCAGATCCTACGTTTATCAGATGCAATTTTGGTTGACTACCACCAACCATGTAATCGCTGGAGGCAGGAGAACTACTCCTTGTGGCAGTTATGGAAAAAAATATAAAGGTGGAAAATGAACTTATTAATATACCAACGGATGTGGGAGAAGCCTTGATTCCAAAATTCACGAAAGTTATGCAAAGGAACCCTTGTTAGAGAGATGTCCAGAAAATTGAAAACAATTTATCAGGGACTTCGGTTGCTCCAGGACCATAGAAGACAGCAGAATAGCTTGCATCATTTAAGTATTGCCCTATCACCTCATGCGAGGTTGAAAGGTCATTTTCATACTATAGAAATATCCAGACTGACTCTCGGCATAACTTTACAGGACAAAATTTAGAGGAATATGTTGTTGCAAACGATGTAATGTAACATGAAATAAGTAAACCTTTTTTATTTTAATTTTCTTTAGATTATTAGCTTATTTTATTTGAAGTTTTATCCTCTTTCCTCTCCATCAGTTTCACCAAAAGGTAATCGTGTATTTTAGCCCAAGCTTTAAATTTCAGATGCTTCTTTGTGGCAATAAGTCGCATTACGTTTCTAGCCGGTCACTGAGGCGGCGGGGTTAAGTCATCGCCTGCTAATCTTGGGATTACGAGTTTGAGTCCCGCCTGGGTGGGTATTTCACCACCCAAGGCATAGATGTATGTCAAGTTCTGTTTGCCTGGTTTTTCTGCCTTTTTTAAATGCCTGTTTTGAAATGTGTAGTACCTATTTCTTAATTTTTAATGTTTAAATGTCCTCAGCTTAATCACGAGAAACAGGATAGTACGTATGAGGTTTAATGTAGTGTTCCGCTTATTTCCCGGAAAATTGAGGTATTAAGAAGTGAAATAAAAATGAGACTTGCAATTTCACTGATAACTGTAAAAAAATAACATATACAAAGGTAAATAATACTGTTTATATTTATCTACTTGATGAGGGAAACTTATTTATTTCATACTCATCGTTTCGCATATTATGGTTTAATAATGTTCTCTACGCTTTAGCACTAGAAGGTCCGGGGTATGTTGCCTACCTAAAAGGTCCGCGAGCGGTCAATTGACCGCTATGCGTTATTAGAAGGACTTCGCTGTATTCGCGCTTTAAGATGCCCCTTTTTATTGTTTTTCTACGTCATGAGCTATTCTATTACTACATTTTGGCACTTTAACCCGATTATATTTGTATTTTAGGCGGATTAGAGTGGTTTTACAGTTCATAAAATGGAATTGGTCGGAAATAATTTCATTTTCTTTCGATTATTTTTTTCATTTATTAAAAAAAAATGTACTGATATGTTCTTTTATAACACAATTCCATGAAAATGTTTTAAAACATTGGTTTTTATGAAGTGAAAGTCATCATACAAGGTAATATAAGAATAATATCTCGACAGAAGATTTTCTAGTGAAAAAGTGACTGTCACAGAGAACATGGAAAATTTGTAGGAGAGAACAAAAGTTACTTAAAACGGTAAGAATGACTTATTTAACATATTTTTACTTTGTTTTTATCTACTAGAAGACATTATACATAATGCTTTCCACTACATTACATTTTTTTCAGGAACAGAACAAAAAAAACTTAAATGTGTACGAAAGAACATGGTTTTTGTTCTTGAGGTAAGTAACAAATGTTTTTGCTTAGTGTCATAATGTATATGTAAAAAAACGTACGGGATAAGAAAAATTGAGAATCTTAGATTGTACATATTATATTAGAACTAGTAGGAGGGACAAAATTGAAAAATTGTTGTAGCAAAAAGTCGTTACCTGTAAGAGGAAGGTCTATTGTATTTCTAGGCTTCCTCGCATTTCTTGTAAACCCTAATACCACTTTCACACTTACCGCACATACGTTTCTTGCATCTGTTACATGAATTATTTGTTTTGTTTTGTTTACAGAGCCCAATTTGGCACTGCCTGCGACTACCTGATTCAGGAGGGCCGACGTCTGCTACACGCAGCATTTTTCTACTTTCTACGTTAGTCTTTGACATTTTTTTTGCAACTCCCAAAATGAACGACTTACGTGAACCATTAGAGTTAAAGACTAACTTGTACAATGAATGAGCATTAATCATGGCTAGATCTAGGATGTTATGGAAAACATGCACGGGCCATCGCCGTGTGCCAGACCGAACGCTGTATTTACGAGTCATTTGGTCAACCGTATCGACTCCGCATCTGTTCTTATTGTAAAAAAGTACCATCTCTGGCTTTTTTTCTCCGTCTCACCGTCAATTTGTACACAGGGGTGCATACTACTACGAACTAGGACGTTTTTGTTAGATTTAGATTGATAACTGGTCAAGGTGATTTCATCGTGCTTATAGATAACAGTGCTAAAACGAGAATCACCACATTTCTTCAAAGTAGGCAGTACTTCTCTTCTATTTCGATTTAGCGTCCCTACGAGGCTAGTTTTTTTCTTCTTGAGTTCTTTCGCAAGATTCAAGGAGGTAAAGTATTTGTCCATTGTGACGTTTCTGCCCTTGTTTAGGTAAGCCTCAACAAGTTGTTTGACAATGTTTTCGCTGAAACGTTCTGTACTGGGCCTTGCTTCATCTTTGCCTACATAGGGAAAAATATTGAGCACGTACCTGTTTTTCTCATCAGTAGCGACCCAAAATTTAATCCCAAACTTATCGGGTTTATTGGCCATGTATTGTAAAAATGGGCACCTACACTTTGTCGGATACAGTTGCTCATCAACAGTAATACTTTCGCCAGGTCTGTAGCATGCTAAGCAATTTTCAGCAAACTTATTCCAAAGATCTGATACTAAGCAAAATTTGTCGGTTTGTTTACGGGCAGCACGGTGGGCCTCGTCATCAAAACGTAAAAATCTCAGGATTTCCTTGAACCGATTTCTGCATATTGTCGCCGAAAAAAATGGTTGGCACCATTGCGTGTGCCACAGATCATTAACCCTCATATGGATTCACTGCGCCTTAGCGGCGCCCGCGGTTTTAAAAATGATTTTAAAATTTTCCATTCGCATGGATCTTTCTGAAACTTTCAGTAGTCTATTTTTTCTGGTTTCTTAGACCACAAATATATTTTTGTGTGTATAGTGTGTATAGTTTTCATTTTATTGGCCTCTATTGAAAAAAGTTACGTCGTTGGATTTACGGCGCCGCTGCGGCGCCCAGAGTTTCCTTGTCGCAATGTCGGGGACTGCACTCTCAATACCAATTTAAAAGTTATAATGTTTCGTATGACATGTTATCTTCTATTTATAATCATAATATTTAAATGTTTAAAGTTTATAAACAAAAATAAATTGTTTAACAAAGGGAAAATTTTACTATGCCAATTTTTCTTCGTCTTTTATATAATAATCATAATTTTTGCCTGTTTATAATGTTCATTGACAAAACTTCATCTATTTGCAAGAATAATTCTTAAAAACTCATGGCTAACCTAAAGGTGTTTTTTCCATGGCCTTCGGAATTACATTTTTTGGGTACCTTCTCCGCTTCGCGTACCTGCTGTGGTGATGGTCACCTTTGGGGACATTCCAGGATTACTATGTATAGAATTATACCAAGCAGCAATCCCAAGAAAATTTGACCACAATTTATTCTCAGAATTTAAACAATAATGCCTGTTTACCTTCGTGTGGAAATTTCCCGGTCAATGAGTAGCAGAAGCTTGGGAGACGATTCAGAAGTTTGCGATAGCGATTTTCAACATTATTTGGTTTCCGGACACTCACTCACTGTTGATAAGCAACTGATTGGCTTTCGTGGGCGTTGTCCTTTCCGACAATATATTCCATCAAAACCCGATAAATATGGTGTGAAGATATTTTGGATTAACAGGCTACCCAAGATGACATCTACATCTACATCTACAAAATACCCTGCAAGCCACCTCAGGGGTGTGTGGCAGGGGGTGATTAATCACCAACATAAATTACACTATATCCTAAAGTTAGTGTAACTACGACTAATTATGCATCAGCATAAATCGCTAATGCTTGTCATGAGGCGAAGCCTCACAAGCATGCAACACTACACTACAGATGTCATCAAAATGGAGAGTGACCTCAATATACATGCATTCTACAACTACACAGATGGACAGGGACTCAAGACCCATGTAGAAAACATGCTAGGCGTGCTGTTAGTATGTACTAGGTAACAGATAAGGATTCAAGTATTAGGAGTACTACCACTACTAAAACCTACACTACCTAACGACAAACCTAGATAAAAGTCTCATGGCAGCTATTATGGTCCCTTATCGTTCGTGGGAAAAATGACATCTTAAATCTATCCGTTCTGCAGTCTAGTTCCCTAATTTTACTCTCATGATCTGATCTACCGTAGTATGTCGGATTTCGTAAAATATTATCAACGTCGTCAGAGAATAGACCGGTTTGGAACTTACATAATAGATTTAGCCTAAATTTTAATCGACGGTCTGAAAGCTTTTCCCATCCCAGTTGCTGCAAGAGCTGCTGGTGACCTTACCAAGGAAAGGAGAACGTAGTGATAGCAGCGCCTAACCTAAGTGAACGTGTAGTGGTAATGCTCTGTGCCCCATATTTTGCCTCCAATCGGATCGTGACCTGCGATAATGTCTTCACGACCTGAAGCTAGTACTGAATTTGAAAACAGTGGTTTAACACTCGTGGGGACACTTAGTACAAATAAGCCCTCTCCATTGTGAGCATATCTGTAGTGTAGTGCATGATTGTGAGGCTTCACCTCGTGACAAGCATTAGCGATTTATGACAATGCATAATTAGTCGTAGTTACACTAACTTTAAGGTACCTATATTGTAATGCATGTTGGTGAATACTCACCCCCTGCCACACACTCCTGAGGTGGCTTGCAGGGTATTTTGTGGAAGTAGATGAAGCCCTACATTACATCTAATTTTTTACCAAATCGATCTCGACCGGAACTTTCTTCCATATTTGGGTTTGGGTTCGAAAGGAAGTACAGATTTGGTGGACCAAATGGCGCATTCATATACATACCAAGGATAAACCAATCGATGGCCATTTGCCTTCTTTATGAATATTTTAAATGTAAGTGGCATTTCTGGCTTAATTTTATTTACAACCTTATACCCGAACTGGAATAAAAGAAGCTAGATAGAAGAAGAATGTATTTGGAACAACTAGCAGAGGAATTAGTTCGTCCGCATACAATGAGACGGTTATAGAATGTCAAGACAAAGATTTTGAAGCGCTGCATGACAGATTTTCAAGAATATTCAGTAAAACCTCAATATGTAAGCAATTCTAAAAAAACTAAAACGCTCACAGTGTCACTTATTTGTGGTGAAAAGACAGATTTTACAAATTATCAGCTCCTGAGAAAAAGATTAATGGAAAGACAATTCAAAACTACTTTGTAATGAATGTAAATAAATGCATAGAAAGTTATCGTTATGCTAGTTTTATTTAGAAATAAATTGCATGATTTAATCTTCCCAAATACTTGTACATGGTACTGATATATTTCATAATTTCCCCTTATATTTTAATTTTGCAGGAGATATTCACTCAGTATTTACATCTTAAACATCTTTTCATGATGAACAAATACATATACGAATTACCACATAGTGAAAATTTGTTAATATATTTCTCGTTTCTTTGTGTACTCGAAATGCACAGAGGTTTTAGTCGTCCAATGTTTACTAACGTGAAGGGGTGAGTGATGAGGAGAAAGGTGGGTAATTCCATGGAGGTTTTTTTGAGGTGAAGGGGAGGAGATACTTGGTGGTGAGTCTACTGCCAAGGATCAGGGAATACCGGGATCGTTGGGCCAGGTAAGCGTATCTTGAAGAAAGGTTGAGAGAGCAAGGAGGCAATTAGACACAATAGGCTGCTCTTTCTTCATTCTTACAGCGCTGCGTGTGGGACAGGGAATCCTCGCCTTATCGCAAAGCGCCCCGGAGTGGCCCTCCCTTCATTCCGAGAAGGTCTAGTTTGGGTGGGTCGTTGGAGGCGGGGAGACGTTCAATCAGTTTTTGTGGGGGGAAGAAAGTAGGCGGAGGATGATGAGGAAGCTTAGTGGGAAAGTATGGATGGTCTCATTGTTTGGGTCAGTGCAATGCTACGGAAAGAAAAGGTGAGGGGGGTCCACCCAGCATGAGGGTATTTTGATCACCCCAGAACACAAGCTCCTATTCGATCGGTCCCTCACGCAGCGCCGGACTGAAGAAAATAGACGCCATCGTATTCCATGTTTTTTCCATTTCCTGCTCCTTCTTCCTTACCACCTACAACCCAAACTTCTTAGAAATAATTATTTTGGCCTTTTCCACCAATCCAGAAGCAAAACCTCATCTGCCGCATTCCTCCGCATAACTTTTACCTGTCCATCTCTATGGAGACATCCTCAGTGAGGGAATGGGCTCCGCTGTAGGCCTAAAATACCGGATCTTCTAGCCCCCCGTCCAATGCGGCGCTGAACTCTTTGACGCGTCGCTGATTGCTCCACATTCCTCATATTTCACAAACCATCTGACTTTAACACTTTCTTTTTTTAGAAATTGCAGGATATAAGCTCCCAGAATGTCCGTTACATATGCCTTGATCGTCAGAATATAGCACTTAAAAATCACGACGGTATCACTCGTCTCTTCTCACTCCACCTACCCTTTTTCAATTATTAACGTTTAAGAACTCAGGCTTCTGCGAACACTACAAAGATATAACATTTGGGTGGACGTAGTAAAGCAAAATTATTTTACATGGAACCATCTGACTTTTATTCGAATCTCATTTTTAGTATTTGGATGCATAAAAAATAAAACAATGTGCACATGATACAGCGGAGTTTATCCATCATTGCATAGCAGAAAAAAGATTTAAAACAATTATTACACATTAAATTAAAACCTTCAATTGAAAATAACTATCTAAGGGACAATAAAACGAGAGAATTACGGCAACAAATGGTAAATAAAGCAGCATTATAGATTTTTAGCAATAGCTTCTGTAATAATGGGATAAATCTAGCAAAACATGGTTAAAAATAAAGAAAATAGAAGTCACTAGCATTAACAATCAGAAAAAATGCTAAGAAAGTCCAAGTTTGAAAGATAATGGCAAAATATAACGCGGCGCCGCTGCGGCGCCGTAAATCCAACGACGTAACTAAATTCGTAAATCCATATGAGGGTTAACATGGGTTGTTTTAGCTACACAAGCCTACAAGACATGCATCGGTCCAAGTGTGTGAATATGCACTGCACGCTGCCGTGGTAGCGAGCGGTGAGGTGGGGGTATTTTATTCGGGAACCTGAAAAAAGGCTTCAATAGTTATGGCACTCAAGCAGTAACAAAGAAAGAAAAACGATTTTTTTAGTATAAAACCCATGTTTATGTTCGTTTCTTATTATAGAACTAGATATTAGGACCCATATTAGGCAGGAAACGTGCCCGATGTCAACGGAAACGCTTAAAATGCAATAACGGTCAATTGACCGCTCGCGGACCTTGTAGTTAGACCCGCTTGTTGCGCCAAAAGTACTTGTTAATTTTACAAAATATTTCACACAGTGGCTTATGCCCCTAAAATATAAAAATTAAAAAAAATCAGATCCGCACAAAAATTACTTTTTGAGTGAGGACGATAAGAAAGTTGCGGACGGTCAATTGACCGCTATCGGACCTTCTAGTGTGAGAAACCATTATTAAAAATGTTGCTCATGAATAAAGGAAGGTAAATTTACCATCTTAGCATTTAATTTCTTAGCTCTAGTTCAATGACAACACTTAAATTATGGTTAATAAATAACAAATGAAGGAGATATGTGGCTCAATCATATCTTTATTTTTCTTTAGCACCTTCAGAGTCATAAAATAAGCACTAAACACTAATAGGTAACAGTTTCGTTCAACGTCCATTGTAAAAAGGTGCTACAGTAGAAATGAGAGTTATGTGACCAAACAAGAATAGGAATAGGATTAAGGAAATTAAATTAATTTCAAAAGAAAAATAAATGCTGTTCAATAAATATTTACATCAATCAATATGATCATCAATCAACACAGCATTCTCTTGTGCAATTAACTTAACACGTTCCGTGCTCATGACGTAACATCTACGTCACGGCAATTTCTGGCGAGTGACTGATGACTGATCCGACGACCCGATCTTATTTCAGATTTTCTTAGAATTTGCTAATGCTCTCATCCAATGATGGTCTCCTGCACCCTTCAAATGCCGCCACGTTACTTTTAACTACGACAACTTATTCAACCAGTAAACTCGCATCTTAAGCAGATAACCTCTTTTAATCAAAAGGTTGACCTAACATCCGTAACCCGGAAGGCACGCTCGTGAGTGGCAAGCTAGCCTAAAGTAGTTAAGCAAGCTTACAGAACGGGCTCGAAAGGGAATGAGAAATCAATTTTGTGAGAAGACTGGAGTACTGTCTTCCTATCCGACGGCCTAGCATAGCATCGCCGCAGTTGCTTTGATATTCCATTTGAATCGTAGTCCATTTAAGGGCACAGTGCGTACCTAATTCGTCCATCGTATATGATGTTTAGCTGTAGGCTCCTTGACTCCTTTCCTCTTGAGTGGTATAATGCTGACGCCAGCTTTTTCTCCGCCCGTCCTTCACTCCCTCAATGATCCATCAACTACTTTTCCAACCAGCTTGTCATAAAAGGTGCATATGGCCTTAGTTGGCGGTCACCTCCACAAATTATCAACCATTTGGTAAGGGAATATTCATCAGATTACGGATTACAACTCACACGATTGAGTGAAGTATACAATGAAGCTGTTATATGTCTGGAATTATTCGCCATTTAAATTTTCTCACAGCCATTTCATTCCACATGGGGTGACTACCTCAAACGTTAATGCTGCAACTTACCCCAAAGTACTGAGTTTGATTGGTTGCATTTCATTATTTTCAAAATAAAACAAAGGTTGAAGTAGGCTTCAATCGCATTTTCCTACACATGTTTACATATAAAGGCCCTATCTACCTATTGCATTACATTATGATCTTTCATCTCAGTTGTATCCTACCATCCTCTATCCTGTCCTTAAAATCTATTATCTTTATCTTTCCCTTCCCTACTAGTCCTACATCCTTTCCTCTACCACGGCGTTAAGCGATTTATCGCCGCTCAATACATCATCCAAACATCTACTCCTCCAACTGCTCTCTTCCAGATGCTTCCATTCATTGCCCAATATATCAAGTATGTCCTCGTTTTTTTATCCTCTACGTCTATCGCAACATTTTCCATCCTCCTACGCTCCTACATCTCGAACGCCTGCAGCATTTTCTCAAGAAATGCTAACTATTGAACTCTTCGTTATATTCCTACACAGGGCTTCCTTTTGCTGAATGTTTCTTTCGCTTGCGATATTCTCATCCCAGTGAATTTGCATCCATACCCATTTTCTACAAACGTACTACCCAAGCAATGAAATTGCTCTACTTGTTCTAGTTTCTGCTCCTAAGTTAATGGCCAAACTCGTTTTCTTTCTCCAAGAGAATCTCATTAATTTTGTTACCTTATGGCTTATCTTTATTTCATATTTCCTGAAATGAATTTTTAATTTATCTACTAAAGCTTGCATCTACTTTTAATGCATCTACTAAAACTCCCTTGAATTATAAAATAGCCAAATAACCGAATCTAATAGACTTTATCAGCTGGACTCACACTGTCATTTCAACATCTATCTCTTCCAGAGCCTCTCGTTTTGTTTTCTGACATAGTTGAGAATCACTTAACTCATTTCTTAAACTCCTAAGTATTATTCTAAGTAACGCTTTTTCAGCGTGAAAATTTAACTTATTGCTCTACAGGCCTCGCATTCATGACTGTTTTCACGAAATCCTCAGCAATACCCCTTCCTCGTAGATCCTACTACAACGTCCGAAAAACGTTAGCCCTCTCTTATTTCCTAAATAATTTCTTAACTCCGAAGCATGATATCCACCACCACGACTTTTCTTGCCTTCATTTCTCGTGACACCTTTCCTATTTCGTTGTCGATTATCTCCGGGCCGAGGTTATTCCTCTCCGTCGCTCCCTCGCCCTCTATATCTAAGTTCACGTTTCCCTTTCCGCTGTCATGAAGCTCCTTTACTGCTTCTCTCCACCTATATTCAATATCTTCTTGTTTGATTAATATCTTAGCTGTTCTGCCCTTATCAATTGCTCTTACGGCTCGAAAACACCTTCACTTGAATTTATAGCGCACCCTTTTCATCTTCTCCCTGGTACTTTTCCATTTCTTTGCATTGTCCTTCATACGGTTAGTTGTTGGCCTAACTTTGTTATTTAATTCCTTATACCTTTTCCTGCCAATTTATATATTGAAGTTTTTCCAATGCGTTCTCTACTCTATTTTCCTAATCATTTCCTTTGTGACTCATTGCTCCCTCATACTAATTGGTTCCTTTAATCTTATTTGTTTCCCTGCCGCTCTTGCTCTGCCTATTTTTTTACTCTCCCATGTTTTTTTCTTCGTTTCTTTCTAATTGCTCGTGGTATTCCCTCCTTTTCGTCATTATCAATTCTCCCACGTGCCACCTGTTCATCCTCTACATTTAAAAAGCCTTGTGAATATTACATCACATTTCATCATAACTAAATTATCTCATGAGCCCGCATCCGTCTCCAAATATTTTCATGAGTTTTTGGCACTGTTCATAAATCTCTGCCTTACCAAAATAGGTTATGAAACATGATGGTTTGATATCTCTCCGTTTCACCCGGTATTTTCTGTGAGTACTATTTTCCATGTCCATAGGTGATGTTTAAACCAAATGTTTGCATTTCTACTAAAAAATAAAAACTGCCATCTCACCCCGGTCATTTCTACCCCCTAAACCATACTGTCCGACATAATATATATCCCTCCCCTCTCCCACCCCTGTATTCCAGTCGCCAATAATTAACAGGTTTTTCATTCTCATGACTTCTCTAATAATATCTTCATCTCAATCGTAAACCCCATATACTTACCTCTTCCTCCCTATGGCTGCTTGTAGGCATGTAAACCTGGACCAATAAAATTTCGTCTGGTGTTCTTAAATTTTAACAACTAGTATCCTGTCAAGATGATATTCCCTTCATATGCACAACTAACGAGTAGGTATTCCCCGGTATTTCATTTAATAGCAATTTTTATTAATTTTCCCTGTTTTCAAGATATTCAGAGATAGGTTGCCGCTCTAGTTAACCAAGTTCGAAGCTAATCTTTTTTCTGACCAAGTCTGAAGCGTTTTTCATTCCCCAATAAATTGCGATCTATTAGACCACAAACCTACGATTTCGGCACCATCGTTATGTCAACAAATCCTTGGCTGCCAAGCCACAGAGCACCAAACATTAACTGAACGATGGATGCTGAGGTAGGTGTGACCCAATCATACCACGAGTGGAAGAAAATTATACAAGATTTAATATATACTTACGACAGTGACATTCATACTCAATCTAAAGAATTTTAACCCGATATTTACATATGTATTCTCATTATTCCACATTCTTTGACTACTTTTTGAGTACGCTTAAGGCATCTTTGAGCAAGGATAGAAAAACGATATAGTCACGAATCGAGTAAAAGTCAGGGATTATAGGCTGCGCAGCAAGTGGAAGGTATGAAGTAAGAGCCGCGAAAAAATTCTGCGGCTGTCGCAAGGCTATGTTTAAAATAAAAAGCATGATGCTTCAAGTTTCAACTTAACGCAGAAGATATTATTTTAACATAAGATTAAATCTGTGGAGAAGACCAGAGGGTGAAAATAAGGCCTACACAATATTGAAATCTAGGCTAACGAATTTCACCCTTTGACGAGAAAATGACGACGACATCATTAATCGAGGGAGAGACTATTTAGGCCAGTCACTTTATACATTCGACCTTGAAAAAGGCCATTTAGCTCTTATTTTTTAATATATTGCTAACATCTATGCCGATAGTAAAGAATTCCATTAAGAATTCTTTTTTTTATTTCTTTTCCATTGCTTTTGTATAGTTTCCATCCTTTTCTGCTTTCTCTAGAGTTATTTCATACACCAATATGTTTTCAGTTTACTCCAGTCTCTCCCCCAGCCAGTGATATTTGTTGATCATTTTAGTCTTTCAAACTTAAGCTGACGTCTAATCATGGCCAAATTGTGATCACTCTCAATAACCATACCAGGGAAATTCTTACTGTCTCTTACAACATTTTTAAATGACATTTTCACTATTATAAAAATAATTTTGAATCCTTTTCAGTCCCCTGGTATTTTTCACGTTTGTCTTATTAGGGGATGGTTGCTATGCAATGCGTTTGAGAAGATGAGGCCATTTTGTATTTCAACTCAGTATTCCGTCTCTCCCCCCAGGGTTCTGTTTCCCAAAATGATAGGTACTTCTCTGTCTTACTTTTTTCCCTTCCCAAAAAACTCCATTCCAGTGCCTTTGAATAATTAATTTTTCTTTCCACTTTCACATTCCCTATCAATTCCACTTCCACATTCCTTATCAATACTTCTATTCCTTCGTACATATATTCTACGACGTCAACTTCATAATCTGCCGTGGGCATGTATGCTTAGTAGTACCTCTACCGTGTCTTTAGGTTTTGCATCAAGTCTAACCATAATATTCTTTCACTGTATTGAAAATAGCTTTTCACTCGCATACCGCAAATTTTCCTGAGTATTACACAAAGATCTGCGTTTCCATTCGTTGATCCAGAGTGGATTATCCGTTAGCTGCCGCTCCAGAATTCACCTTCTTCGAGCCACTTCATTTTTCTAATACCTAAAACATCCAGACCCATTCTCCTCATCCCCATTGTCACGGTATCAAGTATTCCACTGCCTTTCTTCATTCCAGGAACCAATCCTAAAATTCTGCTTATCGTTCTTGACTAATGTACTCTCTCAAGTAGTCTCCGACTGAAGATATAAATGGTGACTAGTTAAACTCAGTAATATTTTACTCGAGAGGATTCCAATACTCCTTTTATTATAAAACATGTCAGAGAAATATTTGAAGAGCTGCTTCTCCTCAAGCTGGTCGCTTCCCATTACCTTCCACTTCCCAGTAGCTACTACAGACGTTTCGTTAAATAACTTACCGAGCCCGCAGTGCAATGGGTGCTGCTTTACTGTCCCACGCGGTCTCCACCTTCAATCATGTGAAGGTGAGTTGCTGACCCCTCCTCCGGAATCCTGGCTGCCTGCTAGTTGGTGACAGCCATTTACCATGTCACGGCATCTTCACGGGTTTTCGAATGTCGGCTATCGTTTCGAATATCACTTATATTATCCCGCCATACTCATACTCACCCAGATATCACTTATATTATTCCGCCATCATTTTAAGTGGTATCAGCTTCTTGAAGCTGAACTCACGGAAAACTTTACGAAGGGGATTGTGGCGGATGATCCGTCGCAATTGATGCATGGTGCTCGGAATAGAATGGAACAACATTTGCGGCATCATACATATTGACCAGTGCATTGTTGACCACATTGGGGGTTATTTCAAATAGGCGGATTATTTCCACCATGGTAAATATATCGGCGCATCGGCAAAGGAGCGATGCCTTTGTGGTAGACGCTAAGCGTCAGGACCTTGAAACTACGTGTTAAAATTGCGGTCACTGGGAGCAACTAGATCAGTCAGTCTTAGATTTAAGCATGTTGGGAGTTGTAGACGTTTGGCATTAGTGATTTAATTGAATCGTGACAAGTAGTGTGGTGACGTTTTGTCGACTACTCGCTAACATCTTCGCATGATTATTTAATACCTATTTTTATTTCTTTTATGTTTTATTATCTTTTATAAAAAATAATGGTTTTCTGTTCGTTTTTTATGCACTTTAATACCATTAATTCGATTGCGATGATATTTTGATGAGTGGTTGTGTGCGTGACCATTTAGGTTTCTGAATTATAAAAATGGCAATTTTTGGGTTATTATTACCCCAATATTGTTAACATTAACTCCCATAAGAAAAGCATTGAATTTGGTGCAGGTTTTTTCTATAATTGATATTTCTAATTGCTTTCACTAAAGGTATTGGATGTTAATTTGTATCATAGAATGCATAAAAGAATTCAGTATTTAATTCTTTCATTCAATTTTCTCATACACTTCGTTTTAGTCCAAGTATTGCGTTTTTATCTCGAAATTCATCAATTTTTCTTTCATTTCAACAATACAAAATTTCCTCGACAACCAGGCGTGAATATCCTGCAGCTCCTGCAGCATTTAAAGGCCAAGTTCAGTGACTAATTTGATAGTTGTAGCCAAATGAATACAGTTCCTCGTTCTCCTTGCCTTCTCAATGGCCATCAAAAAGGTACAAAGTCAATCGCTTCAAGTGCGTGTGGATTTAATTTGAAACATCCATGCTTTTTACGTGTTCAATTATATGTTGCATGCTCACGTTTGGGAGAGTCTAGTAATACCAAATTCAACATCAGCTGATGAACTCAACGCTTGCCTCAAAGCGTCGCATCTTTGAATACATGTGCAGAAACTCACGTTAACGACCAACATGCGCGTAAATCTGCAGCGCAATGTGTCAACCATATTTTCAAAACAGCTTTTGGGCATTGGTAATAAAAAATTACCAGTTGATGCCGACACAAAATATATTTAAATTCTATTGAACTTATAAGTCATTGTTCAGTCGATCGAATAATTAATTCAGAAATAAATCGTTGTCTCGGTCGTCACTTCATGGAATAGACTTAACATTATGAAAAGTAAAGAAAACTTTGTGATTCCACATAAATATTTAATGTACGACCTAGATTTCGACGTGAAACGAAGTTTTCCACAAATTGGTAGTTACAAAAATCACCAATGTCTTTGCAAACGTGCTATTTTGGCAGGAAAAAACACCAACGTCAGTGCTAACAACTACACCAGCCACAAAAAATGTTTCAGGCAGGTCTGTCTCCTACAAATCGAATGACAGTGTCATGAATGCGAACGAGATTTTTAATTTCCAATTAAGATTTTAAATTCGATGGATCCTACTGGTGTACTACCGCACAAATTGTCACTCAAACTCGGTGTTTAAATAATGCTGGCGTGCATAAACTCCCTTTTATTCTTCTTGATTGAACTTCTTATTGGTTATCTCCCTTTCCGAGACATCCTGGGTATGATTCTCACATCAACAGACTCTAGACAAAGATATTCAATAGGAGAGGAAAAACTGCAGCGGACATTAGGAATACAAAAGCTCTTGATTCTCTATATTACCCCGAGCATCATGCTGTGCCATATAATAATCCGAGAAAATCAAAAAGAAATTCTCTCATTACCTACGTCAAAGCAAAAATGGATCCCCAGTTATTTATTTGAGGACGGATTTGAATAAGTGTAGCTGGTTTTCAAGGCTAAAAAGGAGGGGTGGCAATCCCCAAATATTGAAGTTTGAAAATCTTGAAGTTTGAGAAAATTCGAATAAAGTCAAAAGAAAACGTCAAAACATTTTCTCCGGCCGTAGTAACCTGCGAACCATTACACAGCAAGCATGCGGTTACTGAATGAATGCAGCCTTGCTAATTGATGTTAGAAAACCAGTGAGTGTAGACTCGAAACAGTCACAATTGGTTTCCAACAACTTGGAAGTCTATAAACTGCTACCTCGATAATTTTCTCAGAAGTACCTGGTATTTAAAAAAAAACATGCTTACAGTTGTCATGGGAACAACATAGTTACTTGTAATGAAAACATTTTAATACTCCACCACCACAACTGAGAAATATATATTTGCGTATCAATACATGATTTTCCAAGCTCTCGGAAGGAACAGAGGGTCCAACCAAGACTCAGAGATCTCAAATACATGATATTGACCACGAAGAAAAAAATGGCGAAATTCATCGATGTAGGCTGGCCGTGACTGAGCGTTGACGTGAAATCTGTTTAAGGTGGGACACAGAATGCCGTTTTGGAAAAATTGAATTCCCGTTCCCCGGTGAGTTCAATAGGTTTATTTCATGCGCGTCTCCTACGACTTGAATATTCTAGCTCGTGTAATTGGAAAACAATGAGATAATTTTGGTGCGTAGTTAGTGTCAGAAACAGCACGAATGCAGCGGAGAGCAGCAAGATTTGTAAAAAGATGTCACGACAAAAACTTAGCAGTGTTACGGAATAGTCAAATGAAATAGGGTGGGAATCTCTAACTGATGAAAGGGAATAATAAATATTTTCCGCATATTCGAAGCAGGCACGTTTTAGTGGACTTTCAACATATATTGCTAGACCCACCGTATTACTGTAAAAATATCACAATCATAAGGTAAAGGAAATTGACTGCAGAACCCATTGATTTCAAATGTCATTTTTCTCGCACACAATAATAAATTATAAATGCGGCGATCGATCAATTCTATGAAACTTCCACCCTAGGGTAGAGTATACTTTTACTAGTGTATAACAACATCATTTTTATACACTAGTAAACAGTATTTATTCTGGCCTGGGTGGAGGCGGGGTAACGTTCTCGCCTACCAACCCAAAGGTCACGGGTTCGAGTCCCGCCTGGGTGGTTTTTCCCAATCCAGGGCTTAGATATATGTGTGTTTTCTAAATATGTATAATAAATAAGTAGTAATTAGTGAAAATCTGTTACTTATTAATATCATTACCAACATCTCACCGCGATTCATTTGTCCTGCATTATTTTTTTTCTGCATGGAGCACTATCTCCTATCATTCATAAATTAGTAGTTGTCTTTTGTCTACGTAGCACTCTCCCAGGTTCTGGTGTCACTGCCAACTGTTCTATTCACTGCATTATGGTCTGTGCCTATTGGCCATGGGAAGGTACGAGGTACTGATTCGAGCTCGGACGAGTACTGCATGCGTGGTGCTGTATCACTCCGAGCCACACGCCCTAATGGTGCTTACACGGTACCTCGTAGCTGTAGATGTAAGTGTCGTTCACTTCCATCATGCTCCCTAGTGAATATTTTCCCACTTTTGATCCATAAGTCTGCTATTTTCTTTAAGCGCACTTAAGTCTACAACTTTTCTTTAGCTCTCCTGCCTTCGCGTACACTTCACGTACAAAGGGAGTCATTCTTGAGAGCAATAGTTTTGCTGTTTTCGTTGATTAAGCACTCCATGCCGACATATCATTCCGTGGATCACTCAATTTTTTATTGTGGAATGTGTAAGCGCACCTTGGTCATCATGAATCACCTTTACATGATTCCGTTACTCATTTTAAATTGTACTTGAACTCTCTGGTTGAGTTTTGCCTCGCAGAGATACAGCTCCCAAGGGTTTAATTGGAGTAGCATCGCAATGGTTAGAAAGACTCCTCGTAATGCTGGTTGCGCAGTTCCAGGATTGATTTGTATCCTCCAGTTGAAAATCAGCCTCGCTTAGAGCGTCACATGTACGATGAAGGACTTCATCACAAGCGCCGCGGGTCACCCGTTTCTGGATACGTTTGGTGATTAAACCGCACTGAGAACATGAAGATATTGGATATCTCTACACTACACTACTAAAGTCACTCAATCAGCCAAAGCTCGGAGACAAAACAAGCAGAACGATACACGTCTATTGACCACCAGAGCTCGATAATGACAGGAAAGGAAGAAGTATAGAATACAGATGAGTCCATCAAAACAAAACGTTAGGTTTTGTCGCTTTCCTATCCCATTTCCTTTTTTCTATTCACTGATCTCAATATAACATTGGTTAAATCAAGATCAGGAAGAGGATTTGGAAATGTATCGAAAAGTAAATCAGCACCCCTGCGGATTCACTCATTCTGCTGAAATCGGATTCACATCTTATTTTAGTTCTCATGAATTGTGAACTTAGATTCAAAAGGCTTTGTTAAAGTGAAACATTAACGCATTAATAGTGGCAAAAAGATGTGAATTGCAGGAGCAAGAATATTTCTTGAATCAATGAAAAGTAAACGAATAAGAAAAGATGGGGTAGTAACAAAAATAGGGAAGGGAAAGCGGCAGAGAAAAATAGAAGCAATGCAAAGGATAAGCATAAAAAAGCAATGTGTCACCGAGGAACTGATAAGGATATGAGATGAGAGAAGAAAATTAAAAAATGTCATCACCAAGCTATACATGAATAGGTATTAGGAATTAAATAATAAACTTCGGCGAGTATTAAATCGGGAGATAGAAAACTGGTGGAAAGGACAATGCGAGGAAATGGGAAGCTTCAGGAAGATCAGGATATTTTTTGGTTATACGCTAAAGTAAAAATACTTACGGGCGTTTGGATCTTCAACACAAAGAATAATTCTCATGCAATAGTGCATTTCATGAAAAAAAACACGAAAAGATGATAAACAACTCTCCCACTCTTTACCCTATTTCTCCCCATATCATGGCTGGTGTCTTAACACCCCCTAAAATACGCTTCTGCGGTGCAAGTTTGTATGTAGATTGTACGAAGACGCTCAAATCACTCCCTTTCCAACTCCTGGAGAATGCGGGCAGGTGCGTGAATCACGCAATACACATGTACGGCTTCGTGAAGAATACGATAAGGTTAATTATGGCAAACTTAGCCATCTCCATATATGGAAAGGTTTTCGTTCAAAGAAAAAAAATCTAGAAGAAATACATATTTCCGTGAAAATTAACGTAAATGATACATATTTTTCCCCAATCTCAAATCGAGACTTCTATATAAATACCTACAAATTATCTTCTTTGGCATAAAATCTATTTATTAAATGTGATTCGCGTGAATTGAGCAATCATTTAATTTGAACTTACATACGGGTATTCTGTGTCCACCATTGTTAGCTGAGACCCGCCTTAGTACTCCGAGAGCTAACGGACATGGTGAGTTCTTCATTCAAAAAAAGGGTCCTGCACCAAAAGAGCCACCTTTTCCCTTATTGTTTAGAAAATAACCTCCAAGCAGGGAGAAAGATTATTCACAGTAGAGGTAAATTTTATCAGCGCTTCTCAGGGATGATTTTACGGAAAAATTGACGCAGATGATTGTGTGGCATGATCTGTGAATGCAAACAGCGGTTATAACACCTAGAATGTGATGCACGGAACTGGAGATGAAATGGTGCAGCATTTGCGACATCATACGCAGTGCAGTTACAATAGCGACGGCATAGGGAGTTGCGTCAAATAAGCGAATTGCCCCAACCTCGGCAATAGGTCGAAGCGTAAACGAGGGAGCGACCTTACTTAAAGAATTACCATGCGGCAGACATTGTAATATAATACCGTGTGAGAGAATAGTTAGTCTTGTCATAGTAAATTTCTCGAGAAAATTATCTATCATAAAATATCTCAGAAATAAACGGGAGAAGTGTCATCTCCTAGCTAAATAAGTCGATGTTCAATTCTTCGACAGATTTCAATGCAAGCTGAAGACGAAACCATGTTGTTTCAATCCTTTCTTTCATAATCTAGGCACGTACCCAGTGGTCTATCCAATGGACCCATTTTTTTTTTTTTTAAGCTCACCAGCACAAACTGCCCTAAAGAAAGTTTTGCAATTTAAATGGAAGTGTCGTATGCCATGGTGAATCAAAATGAAATATGTCGCTATTGAAGAAATGGGCTTGCTCCTAATCTTAATCTGCCATTATCAATCTTCGTGCAAAGAATTTAGCACTTAAAGGAAATTGGTCGGAAAAAAACGCAGCGGTTACTACTCGAACCAAAATTTGCTCTGATCTCCCGCCTTTGGGCTGCGAATTCTTCAAGCAATAACAAGCATGGACTCATAGATGAGTTACACCGTCACTCGCGCAACTAACCTGCAGCAAGGTACACGTTTCTGAGGAAGAATGCAGATACACAGATTTACATTCGGCCGCTTATGGAAGAAAATAGTCGGCGTGGAGGGAGCAAGTAACGCTGAAGGGGACAGGGTACTCCTTGCTGATTGAGAGAGCATCGGATAATCGGACAATCGGGTAGTCGAGCGTCAAATAATCGGCGATCAAGTCACAATAACTTGTAACACAATAGCATTAAAACTGGGATTAATATGAACGTCCCGCTAAAAAGGGATTTAAGCTCCAGCGTGATATTCTAAATATAAAAACCCTCAACACATGGCGCCACCTATTTTTATTTTTTCCTATCACCTTAGGAATTGAACCATATCCAAACTAGTCGATACTTTGGCTTCAATCATATGAAAAAAGGAAATGGAGACCAAGCCTTACCAACTTAATCCGACCCAAAAACGTTTTATCTGAAAATGTAACGATCGACTTAGGTTTTTACAATTTTTATATGACATAAATAGGATAATACAGTGAATATAAATCAAAAATTCAATATATGTTATGTTCACAATCAATTTAATCAAATAAAAATGCACAACTAAATGATTACTATTTTGAATTATATGTAAACGCAACCATACAGGATAACATTTCCTCATTTGACTTTGATATCCTTATCATAGACAAAAATTAATGGAATATCCAATGTTGGTTTGATCTAGTAGGGTCATTCCACGTCAAATCGACCAGAAAATCGACAAAAATGACGGTTAGGATGACCGATTTTTACCAAATTTGGCATTTCGTTCTCAATTGATAGCACATTGAAATACCGAAGCCATTTTGTAATACATGCAAACGTTTACGAGATAATAATATAATTACGAGATAAATTAAAATAAAACCAATTACGTCTAAATTGAAGATGTCCAACAATTTGAATACAAAAAATTACGAACTTCCTAATATCCCAATCCATTTCTCTCATCATTAGCAAATAAGCCAATAACATATTAAAATTTAATCCATTGCCCCGGAAAAATAAAAAAAAAAACACTTATCAACACATTGCAATTTAAATGGTTTACAGCAGAGCAACTCCTGTGAATAAAGGGGCCATGTAAGGATAGTTCTTCCACTCCTTTGGCCAATAAGTCTATGAAATCCACGGCGCGGCATCGATAGGTATCGAGCCACTGTCGCCGTAGACAAACCCAGCACCCGTTCCGCTTGCACCTGTACAGCAACAGGCAGGGCACACAGTTGAATAAAGAGGTGCATACCGGGTTGCCTTTATTCCGCTGGTACATGACGTCTTTGGGCCTCCGACATGATGGAAAGGTTTGTCTTGATAAATGAAACACAGTACCTGAAATTCACATATGTATTTCTAAACTCCTTCCGGCAAATACAATTTCAAATACATAAGAAACTTTATATCTGACTGATACCTTAACAAAACTAGATGCATTTAGTGCATCAATGTTATCGGGTGGCAAACAAGCAATACATAAATTTGGAACACATCTAACTGAATTTGCGTCAACTAACATTTTCGGTATTTTATTATAATTACTATTATCTAACCAATAATCTTTACATAGTAGATATTTACGACAACATGGATAAATTTTTAACTTATGATATATTCTTTTAACATATCGACTATTATCGACTTCATCATATTTCCCAATGTCAATACCAGGAGGTACCGTATTATCTTGTAAGTCTTTTGCACTGTAATCCCTTGAAACATATTTGGTGAACACAGCTTTCGAATCTTTCTCTGTAAGTTGTATAGTAACATCCTAAGAGGTATCGGAATTTTATTACCTGCCGCCAACGCATTGACATATGCTTTACAGGCAACATCAGAACCCTTCCCATAAAAATCAAATTCTTCAACAGACGAACTTAAATGTTTAAGATAAATAGAAATTTTACGAATCATAAATTTAGAATAATTTTAACATAAACCTTTAAGAAAATCACTTGGCCCGATAAACAATTTAACCCAATCTAGCCGACGGAAAGAAGTATCCCATGTATCACCAACTAAGTAATAATAAAAATTGTCCTGAATATAATCATGACCAATATGCTTCATACAAGACACTTTCTTGGGTGAAATGGTCTGAATTGTACGTCTGCTCAAACGCTGTCTCTTCATCCGACGAAATCGTAACGAGTGACGTTGATAAGTCTTTCTCTTCATTAGAAACTTCCTCCTTCGGAATGAGACAAGCCTCCGCCTCCCAAAACGGCGTTTCAGCCTCGACGAATAGAAGCATGTTGCGTAACGCCTCATCCTCTATAGTATTAAAATTTGACACAAAAATAATGAAACCAGTGAATTTATTATTCTACTAGCTTCACATTTAACAGGGGCCAAAAATTCTTTACCTTCCAACAGTCTTTTTAACATACTGGATACATTGAATTTATTATCAAATTCCTCAAACAAGATAACTTTATGAAACGACGGGTAGAGACCTTGATAAGCAAACTTGCCTACGTCTGGGTAATAAACATAAGACATCATATTTTTACCGATCAAAGACTCAATAAATGTACTTTTACCTGCATTACCGTTTCCCCAAAGATATAACTGTTTCTTCTTATGAGTACAATTATTAATACTTCTATTAAACCACAAGGAAGCTTCCAAAGGCCAGCCGAAATACGATCTATCAACCTTTTTCAAAACTTTTGAAATATCGGTTTTGCTCTTATACTCTTCCAAATAACTTTTAAGGTAACGATTTACATTTTTATGCTCTACCACAAACGAATCCATAAAAGAAAATTCAGAAGTGACAGTGGCCCACTTATATAGTCTATCATTAATGTTTAACTTACTTGAAGATATGTTTGTCAGCAAAAATAGATCCTCCTTTGAAATATATTTTAAACAACTTCTTTCCGAACGGCAAGATTGGATATCTAATTTCACAGATGGAAATAGACACTCACAGTATTCACGTAAATCAGTTAACAACCAAGCACTTATAAATTTCAAAAAAGCGTGAATATGTTTCTCAACATTCAAAGACGTTACACTACACTCCAAAGCAATGCAGTAACTGACAAGTTCAAACTCGAAAGCATCTTTTATATCCTCCCGTTCAAGTGCACCAGCGGGGTCAGAAAAGGTCAAAAAGAAGATATGACCGGGCTAGGCGCGGCTCCTTATCGCCTGACTCGACCTTTGAACTCCGGACTCGGAAACGGATAAGAAAAGTGGTTATCCCGTACGCGTATAGGTTATTCCAGTATACGCGTAAGGGAACATTTTTCTAAGTCCTACATTACGTCATCATGTATATCGCAACGCACAGAGGTCGCGCTGCGCCATTGAACTTTCGGTTCATAATTATCATCAACCTTGTGGCAGTTGTGGAAAAAAATCTAAAGGTGGAAAGTGAACTTATTAATTTACCAACTGATGTGGGAGAAGCCTTGATTTGAAAATTCAAGAAAGTTATGCAAAGGAACCCTGGTTGGAAAGATGTCCAGAAAATTGCAAACATTTTACCAGGGACTTCGGTTGCTCCAGGACCAAAGAGCAGAATAGCTTACATCATTTAGGTATTGCCCTATCACCTCATGCGAGGTTGGACGTAATTTTCATAATATAGAAATATCCAGACTAGGAGTGCGCCAAAATGTATTCAATCATAGGTATTTGAGTACCCGAATGAATACATGGGTACTCGACGAATGCATGAGTAGCTAAATGAGTACATGAGTACCTCGATGAGTAGATGAGTACCAGAAAGAATACATGAATACCTCGATGAGTAGATGAGTACCCAAACGAGTACTTGAATACCTCGACGAGTGGATGAGTACCCGAATGAATACAAGGACAACAACCTCAGCGCCTCATCGAATGCTTGAATACCTGGTTGAATACTCCTGAATATGACAACCTCGGCTAGGCGAGTATCCGAGTACCCACCTCGATGACTACAGCTGTTCATTCGACGGCTAAGGTACGCACGACTCACATGGTTAACACTACCCGCTGTGCCTTGAGTATTGGGATTTTAGAGAGAGTTCGATGAATGCCAAGCTGGCCATTTGACCACCGGGAATGACTTATGCCTTGGAAATTCTCAAATACACATGAAAGGCCAAAGTCTCCTTTCTGCCACGCCATCGGGGTTGCAGGATTTATAGCATGAGCAGATACTCGTATTTGGACGATATGCGCTATACTACTTCTGGGAAAGCTACTTTATAAAGTATTTTTAGTCAAAGTAAAGAATTTTTAGTCGTTAACTTTATTTTTCAACAATATCAACCACAGTTTGCGGAAAGCAAAATTAGTAAATACATTTCCAAATTTCTCTGCATAAAAAGTTACATATGTTATTCTGAAATTGCGTAAAATAAACAAAAATTGGATTTCATGCTGAGGAAAGCATTACTGTTAGTTTTTCTCTTGGTAAAATAATGAAAATAAATGTTTATAGTAAAATGGAACATTAAGAAATTAAATTTTATGAGAACCACATAAAAACATCACTAGTGTTTAAATGGAGATATATTTAGAATTCATCGATAGAAAAATAAGTTGTTTGCCATGCTCCGGCGTCAGCATGGCCCGGTGATTAGTTATTATATTTCCGCCGCAGCTGAAGACCCGCTCTGATAGAACGCTAGTAGCAGGGCAGGCTAAATATTTCTTTGCCAATTGAGTAAGTTTGGGGAGATTACGCTCATGACATTTCCACCATCGTAGAGGGTTTTCATTTATTATGGGGTAACTTAAATATGCCGAAACCTCATCCAGTTTCTCCTGCTCTAAGGTTTGAACTATGTCATCTCGAATAAATGCCAATAATTTGCATTTTTTTCTTTTTAGGGCATTCATCATTCTGATCACAAGTAGAAGTACTTGCATTCATTGCTTCCTCATCTTCTTTCAACATCATTCTAATTATTTCCTCGGTCAACGTACTCTCTTCCTCATTGAGATATTTATTTTTAAACCTAGGATCCAAAAATGTTACCAACAGCAAGAAGTCGGCCTTTTCATACCACTTATTAAATGGTTTCCTCAATGCTTGACGCATGAAGTATTTTATGTTCCTTCACTCTTTTTTTTAATATCATTTCCTCTTCATAATCCACCAGCACCTCTTCTGCCATATCACTGGGCGGAAACTCTTTAGCGAAGAAATTGGCCAGTCTTTCCTCCTCAATTTTTAGATCTTCCTTCGTCAAACAAGTAGAGTATGTAGAGCTAATGAGATCATGCTGCTGATTGTTGGTGAGCCTGTAGGTTATCGGTATGATACCTGACGCCGTCACGTACTCTTCACCGCACATTTCCTCTGTGATATCATGAAGAGGTCTCAAGACTTCTAGAATTGTTTCTAGCAATTTCTATTCCCTTGGAAGTAATTCTAATTCCTCTCTTTTGCTTTCTCCTAGGGCTTTGTTGACAGGAGTTGCATTTTTTACAAAAAAGCATATTTGCTTAAAATCTGACCTTCACCTGGTGGGACAAACAGACGGAATTTCAATTTGCGGCATGTTTAAGACCTCTTGCGCCGACTTTAAAATGCGTTTAAATTTCCTGCATTATCGCTAAGCCCGAATTCCCCTTAGCTTATCAAGTACATTCCTAATCGGTGTCAAGTTTAACAATGATTGGCAGCTTAAGTTCATAACGTGTCCGAACCAAGAAACCTTTTCCACTCCATGTTTTTCGAGGCTTTCTGAAAAGTTGCTCCATTTTCTGAAACAAAACAAGTGACATTTCGATGCAGAGATATTCCCCACTCCTCCAAAGTTTCCGCAATTGCTATTTCCAAATTCAAAGCTGTGTGCTCCTTATCCAAGTGAGTGCACTCTAAAACAAAAGTTCTTCATTGTGAAATCTTCACTTATTAGGTGAGCAGTTAGGGAAACATACGGGTCCATCGTGATACTCGTCCAGGAATCTGTGGTGAAACAAATATTCATGCTAGGCAGCAACTCGCCTTTAACTCTACCCTTTGTTTCCTCATACATATTTCTTATTAATTTCTCTGTGAGGTACTTCAGGGATGGCAACTCGTACGAGGGTATGTTAACTTCGCAAAATTTTTGGAAGCCACGCTTCTCAACTAAGTTGAAAGGTTGCATACCAACAGCTATATAATATGCAAGAGCATTATTTCTTTGTTGCTGCCTCTTTGTGAAATTGATTGTTTCAAGAACATGATCTTTGAAATAAAAGTAACAACAATGTTAACCCTTAATTGGTCGCACCCCTAAACTAACGTAATTGGTCGCGTCGGGTCATTATGACCCGAGTTGAATTTATTGCAATTTACGAAACTTCTGTTGGTTAATTTGGGACGTTTATACTTCTTTAAACTAAATAAGGTCTATTCATACGGTTTTTACATTTTTTATTGCAAAAATCAGTTAGATACTAAAAAACAACGCATACTTATGTCTGATTCAGAAAAAATGGTATTGACATTTTATACAGTAAACACTGTCATCATACATTTTTAAAATGTTAAACATAAGTGAAGTTTACAGAATTTGAAGAAATAAACCCTTTATAAATTAGTTATATACATATAAAACACACTCGTATGGAGATAAATGACAAATACTTCAGACTCAAACTATAGGTAACCTTTGATATCGAAACTTGTCCCTCAGAAAACTTCAGATACGAAAAAGGGATAATATTTATAAAATGCATGCTTTTTTAAGCAGTAATACGCTTCTCTTGACAAGCATAACACAAGCTTATAGAAAGATTTTTACAGATGCAGTTATTACAAGTCACACAAATTTGGTGGTATTTGTTGTCTTTGATACTTGGGCAAATATAACATCTTCTTCTCTCACGTGCTCCTCCATGCAATGGTATCTGCTCTTCATCATCTAAGTGCGGCAAGTTTATTCCTTCTTCTCCCAAAAACATTTTTATTTTTACCCTCAAATCTCTATTGATGTTCTTATTTACGGAACGCATTACTAATACATTTTTTGTGAGTTCATTCCCTAAAATTTTCTGAAACTGTCGGCGTGAAATGTTAGCATTTGTGGTTTCCTCTCTTTTGGTGTGTTTATACAATATGAAGGAATTTATTCCCGTCACATTTATAATATGATAAAAAATTGCAAGTGGCCACCTTCTCGTTCTTCGACCAACACTGTAATTAGAGCAAAGCTGATCATTTGAGTCGACACCCCCTTTGGTGGAATTATAGAAAGATATTATATCTGGAAGCATTTGGTCACCACTTGAAGCATCAATACTTGAGTCATGGTGAAATGTAGAAATAAGTACCACAGCCCTTGATTTTGCAGGAACGTATGACACTATGGAAACGTCGGGAGTAAAGTCGAAAAGGGATGTGAGCACGGTCCTATTTCTGTTTGGAAGAAATTCAGGAGGAATATCTGCTTTATTCTTACGCATAGTCCCTACTAGCGTCAATCTTTTTTGTAGAAGGTATTTAGCTAAAGGAATGCTGGTATACCAGTTGTCAGTGGTAACATTTCTTCTACTACCTTCAATATGTTGAACTAAACGTATGACTATATCATGAGGAGAATTGGATACTTTGAAGGGGCCATCCGCCTGTTTACCCACATAAATTTCAAAATTCTTCAGCTAAAAGGTCCTAGCGTCCACCATAGCAAAGACTTTGATCCCGTATTTCTTTGGTTTATTGGGTAGGTACTGTCTAAAGGGACATCGAACACGAACTGGTATTAGTTGCTCATCGACTGTGACGTACTCTGAGTTAGTATGGGCCTGTTCAAATTTGTTGCCAATTATTGTGATGAACTCCCTAATTGCGGCCAACTTGTCACTTTTCTTCCTTTCCAGTCGAGTGTTGAGGTCATCAAAACGAAGGCACCGTAGCAAAAATAGGAACCTCCGATGACTCAGTGTAAAGGAAAAAGTTTGAAGGCCATCTTTGCTCCAAAGTTCCCTATAATCAACATGGGAAGCTTCATAGACACCCGAGAGAAAAAGGAGGCCTATAAGAGCCAGAACTTCATCTTCACTCGTTTTTTTAGCATCACGATCTCTGGCATACTTTACAGCAACTGAATCAATGTAGAGATTTGTGTTTTCCACTATTACCTCTAATACTTCTACACAAAAAAAGAGACGGAATGCCGATAGTTCATTTTGTACACTTTTTGCGCAAGGGCGTATTCCAGGGAGATGAGTCATAATGTTTCTTTCCTAATACGTCTCCTCCTAATAAATGGACGAGTACTCCACTTGGTATTATTTTCACTGGTGAAAAAAGAGTCATTCTCACTTGCTCGATGATCGTCTTCTTCACTGGACGTGGAAATTTCTGAATCGGAGTCGTGATCACTTTCCTCTTCCAAATCCTCATCATCATCATCTTCTTCTGAGAGGCTATCATCCTTGTCACCCAACTCATCATCCTCTTCACCATCAAGCGCTTCTAGAAGCTCCTTTCCTGTAACAAAGGGATGCTTGACAATTCTAGAAGTACTAAAGGGAAAATGAACACAATATAACATGAAGTATCTGAATATGCAACAAACTGTTCAAAATCCTAATTTCAATGGTATTTTTACTTAGTTATCAGAAGATTACTTTGAATAAATAACCATAGATGAAAATAGTCATCATAAATAAAAACTCAGCAATAACATATAATACATGTTTTCATGCATATATTACTTTACCTGCTCTTTTCTCTGGATTTCACTCTTCGCTATATAAATTTTGGTGTATTAGCCTGAATGGCTCTGCTGAATGTTGATCTGGTACGTGTTTCCGCAGAGTCTGAAGCAAAATTATGTCAAGCATCGGTGACACCGGCAAGCCAAAAGCGAGAACGAATACATTTTAATCGTAGTCACGGCGGATAGGAAGCAAGAATACACTTACGGTCGCGTCGGGTCAAAAGCGGGATATTATTATTACGCCTACGGTCGCGTCGGGTCAAAACATCAGTTTCCGTGAAACAAAGTAACATTTCGCAAATTAAACGCTACTTAGCGGTAGAGTGACAAGAAATAGGAGACTAGAGAGAATAACAACTTCTTTCGACATCGTTCAAATAAAAAAATCATCGAAGCAAATCCAATCGGGTCAATGTGACCCGACGCGACCAATTAAGGGTTAAAAGTACTAAGCAACATTTGACTTAATGGAAGTTTCATCAGTACGTGCATAATTTCAAGTGAAGTTAAGAAGTAAAATTCATGCTCCAAGAAAAGTATATTGATTGTCAATAAATCAAAAAGCGTGGAATAGTTTAATCAAACCTGTTACTTACCTTCATCATAAATTGTCTTTATTCTCAATGTAATGCGTCAGTCGGGAAAATAGCAGTTTAAGAGGGGGCCACGATGTATTTTGATCAATAAAATTTCATTCACACCTAAGAGCAATACTTAATATGCGTCTTACATAAAGTGCATTTTGAGCTAGTGGACGACTGTTGAAAGTTGTAATTCAGATCCTATCATGGCTTTAGCGAGAGGGGATGTGATTTTGAGTGACTAATATAGAATAAAGCCGGACGTAATATTGGGATAAGTAATTTACCTACAGCTGTAATTATTTTCAATTCATGAGGATGTAATAACCGTATGAATCGATGCAGTAAATGTTTGTGTAACGTGTTCATGTTTGAGGTATCAATGTGCCATCACCATATTAGTCATCAATAATCAAATTGGTTTGAAGCAGCTCTCCACTGAGTTCTTCTATTGACTAATTTCTTCATTTGTACGTATTTCTTCTCTTTCACATCCTTCATTACTTGTTCAATATATCTCACACGAGGCATTCCTTTGTAATTTTTCCCGTTCACTTGTCCATCAACGATTGTTTTCAACAGGCCATTATGTCTCATGATGTGGCCGATTAGGTTGTCCCGGTTTCTTCTTAAGGTATTCAAATGACTTCCCTTTCCTCCACTCTTCTTAGGACTTCCTCGCTACTACTCAGTCGATCCATTTTATCTTCATCATTCTTCTGTAACACCACATGTGGAATGCTTCCACCCTTTTCTTTTCCGCTACTGTCATTGTCCATGCCTCACTGCCATGTAGAAACACGCTCCAGATGTACGTTCTGATGAATTGTTGCCTTACTTCTACGCTTGTATTTCTAGCGTTAAGTAGATTCTTCTTTTGATAGAACGCCCTCTTTGCCTGGGCTATTCTGTTATTCCTTTCTTTCACCGTCCATCGTTGGTTACTCGGCTTCCAAGGTAACAGAACTCTTTCCCCACTTCCAGTGTTTGTTTTCCCAGTTTAACGTTGGTTTTGGCCAGTTTCTCTCTTGCTTCACACCAGTATCTTAGTCTTCATTCTATTGATCTTCAGATTATATCTGGCTAATGCCTTTCCCGTGGTTATTGCAATCATATTCAGATCCCTCTCTGTCTCTACTATGAGTGCTATGTCGTCAGCGAATCGCAGCATGCTATTTTTTTTCTCCATGGATATTCACCCCAGAAGCACTCTTGGATTTCATTGACGGCTCTCTTAATTTAAAAATTAAAAATTGCAGGAGACAGTGCACCGTCTTGTCTCACTCCTTTCCTTATTCTTGCTTCTCCACAGCTGGGTCCAGATTTAATGACAGCTACTTGGTTTTATATAAACTGTGGATAATTCTTCGATCATTGTAGGACACTCCAATTCCTTTCAGAATTCCAAGCATTGAATTCCAATCCACGTTGTCAAAAGCCTTCTCTAAATTAAAAAATTCAATGGACGTCGGTTTGTTCTTCATTCTCTTCTCTATGAGCAGCCTAACGGCCGGTATTGCTTCTCTTGTGCTCTTAATTTACTTGAATCCAAATTAATCTTCAGCCAGGAATTCCTCTGCTTTTAGCTCCATTCTTCTGTAGATGCTCCTTTTCAATATCTTCGATGCATGTCTTCGTTTCGATGCCAGTCTTATAGTCCTAATATTTTCGCATTTCTCATCTCTCTTCTTATAGGGAATAGGAATGATTATGTTTTTCTCGAAGTCCCTGGGTAATTCACCTGTTAGACATGTCGCAGATGGTTTTGTAAAGAACGGTTAGTGTCTTCTCTACTGCTTTTTTAATTACTTCTGCAGGAATGTCATAAATTCCAGAAGCCTTATTGATGCGAAGGTCCCTTACTACAGCGTCAAATTCCGATCTTAATATTGATGCTCCCATATCATCTTCTTCGACTTCGCTTTCCTCTTCGATCACTGTCGTGCTGAGATTGTTTCCATTGTATAACTCTTCCAGATATTATTTCCATCTCTTCACTTTGTCCTCATTTTCAATCAAAAGTTCTCCATTTTTGTCCCTTATGGCATTGCATCCCGCGCTCCGTTCCTTGAAGTGGTTCCTCACTATCCTATAGGCAGCTTCCACCTTTCCAAGTGCAAGGCTGTTTTGTACATCTTCGCATAGGTTCTTCATCCACTTTCTCTATCTTTTTTGGCTTTGCGACTTATTTTGTTCCTTATACTTTTGTGAAAAAGCTGCCCTTCTTCAGTTTTCTCATTCTTGTACTTTCTTCTTTCTTCAATTAGGTCTAAGAATTCTTTCGTGATCCATGGCTTCTTCTTGCCATCTTTTCTTTTTCAAAGATCTTCCTTTGCGGCTTCCTGTAGTCCACATGTAATGTTCTCCCATTGCTCTTCCACTGATTTCTCAGTCAGGTCCTCACCTATGTTGTTCCCTACTGCTTTTTTAAATGCCTGATGATGCTGAGCCTCCTTCAGTTTTTCTACTCGCCATGTGTTCTGCAATGTTCTCTTCAATTTCTTCATTTTTAGATGGCATTTAATCATCAGTAAACACATTACTAAATGAAAATACCAGCCATTATGAAAAATTGAGTTTAAGAGTAGTAACTTAGGGGTTAAAGAAAGATTTTCTAGCTACTCCCCGTCAACTTTAAAGGCAATGATAAAGATTCCCTGTGATGGTTTAATTTAATCTCCCATTGGACATCACTTACATTGGTCAAAATTACCACAGCTTTTTCCTTCAGAGGCCTGTGATTACTTAAACCACTACCTCCAGATAAATAATAAGCAATATGCCAGTGAAACTAGAAATATCTCTTACTTTATTCACGGAAGTGGTGAGGATATACCAGCGATGCCCTAATTACGTTAATAGGCGTGATAGTTTTCCTTGTTTGCTCCAACCAGTGACAAAATGACCACAAGTTCGATTAGTTCTTGAACCTATGTGAAGCCTTCTACAGTAATATATGGTAAGCGTAAAAATAATAGGGTGCGAAATAGTTGCACGTGAATATGACATTTAAGTTCTGAATAACTGCTACACTCGAGGCAAATTATGTCAAAGATAGGTTAGAAGTAAAGGTTGCGCATACTCAGTCCCTTGTTTTCTTTTATCCACAGTGTCTTCTTGAGTCTGTGATGAATTTTCTCCCATACGGGCATCTTTAGGAGCTACAATCGATTGAGTATTACTTCATAAAAAAATAAATAAATGCATATGAAAACATTGGAAACTAAACATTGATGATCTGAAACAAATGCATACATTAAATTAAAATAGATACGAGAGGAAATCAATTCCGTATGTGAATTACATAATGAAAAACAAATATTTACATTGAAAGTAACTTACCTGATTTCACTCTGAGCCTGGGCTTCGAAATCGTTCGTAGAATTAGACGAAGAACCTTCTCGTAGTCTTTCTTTTGCGGTTGATTTTTTGTGAATGCGCCAATGCGTCCATAAGTTGCTTGTTGACCTTAAGTAACAGGAAATAACTTTATGACAGGATTTGCATGATACTTTGTCTGTAACTTCCGTTTTATCGAATGTACTTCAAATTTTGGACGACATCCTTCAGATTTCGCAGCTGGTAGAAAAACAGTGACAAATTTGCAGCTTAAGAACCAGCTGAAACTGAGGGTTTCGCTGGATTTCGTATTGCATGACTATCGTACTGAGAAACGACGATGGTGTGGCTTGCTTGGCTTGGGAAGGAGACCTTGACCTTTCATGTGTATTTGAGAATTTCCAAGGCATAAGTCATTCCTGGTGGTCAAATGGCCAGCTTGGCATTCATCGAACTCCCTCTAAAATCCCAATACTCAAGGCACAGCGGGTAGTGTTAACCATGTGAGTCGTGCGTACCTTAGCCGTCGAATGAACAGCTGTAGTCATCGAGGTGGGTACTCGGATACTCGCCTAGCCGAGGTTGTCGTATTCAGGAGTATTCAACCAGGTATTCAAGCATTCGATGAGGCGCTGAGGTTGTTGTCCTTGTATTCATTCGGGTACTCATCCACTCGTCGAGGTATTCAAGTACTCGTTTGGGTACTCATCTACTCATAGAGGTATTCATGTATTCATTCTGGTACTCATCTACTCATCGAGGTACTCATGTACTCATTCAGCTACTCATGTATTCATTCGGGTATTCATCTACTCATCGAGGTACTCATGTACTCATTCAGCTACTCATGCATTCGTCGAGTACCCATGTATTCATTCGGGTACTCAAATACCTATGATTGAATACATTTGGCGCACTCCTAGACTCTGGATATTGGAGGGGCTCGGGCTCCTATTGGCCTGACGTCACTGAAGACCCAAAGCCCCGCGCTCTTTGAATATCTCCGTTCCGTTGCTTACACGCCGCGGTGTGATCGACTCTTATCCGAAATGCATTCCAAATTTCAGAGCACTTTTTTCCTTTTAAATGCATTACGTATTCGTGACATAGGTTAATTAGTCCAAAATTTGAATCATGTATATATTGATAGCGATCAGTTAATCGAAAAACGGTCGAACGAATGAATGAGCTCCAAGATTCCATATTTATAGGGATGAATAGTGCAGATTTTACTCCTTGTGACATAAATGGCATTCAAGTGAAAGAGAAAATTAACGTTTACTTGAAAAGGACATAAGGACAAAGATAGCCAATTAAAATCTCTTGCTAGACATGTTGTGCGCGCCGCGAACGACGCCTGTAAGTCGGCGACGCGCGGTACACTTCGAAAGAGTAGGTACACGACCGGGCGAGCGATAGTAACCACCGGATCACCCTTGACCACGGCCAGGCGCCTGCTTAGAGCTTATAAACACAACACAAGCGTACAGTTGTTCACGGGGAGTGAGAGATGAATCGGGAGGGAGAGTTCTTATCTTGCACCACCGATTTCCGTGTCACAACAGACATAAACGTGGGATACGAAAATTTCGGCTCAGACGGAAAATAATAAGTTTAAGAAGCCACCTAACCCGTATTTAAGACAGGTTCTAGTCCTCGAAAGCTTTCATTAATTTTTACATCAAAATTACCAAACAAACAAAATGTTTAAAATGACCAAACAAAAAAAATCCTTTCATACCAGTCTATTACCTACCAGATTCACATTCTCTCATGACCTAATCACTCCTCTCCTTTTCCCTCAACTCCGCCATTGACTTATACTCACAATATTCTGACAAAATTTATACTTATCCTGGAAAAACATATTCTACTTCCTAAGTAGTATGATTACCCAAAATACCACACTATATATGAATGTTAACAGTACATGGTAAGCCGTATATATAATAAATAAATCAAATATTTGCATAGAAATAAATGTATACACTTCGTTGAAACAGAATCTGGTTCAGCAGCTAAGGATGATTTCCTTCTTTCAAGTTCCTAGAAAAAAATGGAATGAGTGACAAGCAAATGACCAGTAAAATTTCTTTATTTAACAATTTTTCTCATTTTATTGCAGGGACGTCTCAGTATTTTGTTTTTTTCTCTTAAGCATCTTTCATTTAAATACTTAATCCTTATAAAGATTCTCTGCTTAACAAAAGCTTTAATAATTATCTTATCAATTTTTGAATAACTGCATAAACGTTTTACTATTTTTTGGACAAGCCCCCTTCCTTTTGGCAAGACACCCTCAGTAAGCAAATTAAATGCACCCTCCAAAACACCCAATTCTGATATGAACCCATGAGATGGCTGCACTAGACCACCATAAGATAGATGAATTACCCATGGTAACAGAGAAGGCATTCTTTGAATGCCACTGGAAATTTCACAAGTGTAATTTCCAAGATTTGGATGAGTTATCATTAATTTTTTGGCTATCCAGCCACCTAAGTAACTCAGGGCATCAGCAGAGACCTCAGGTAAATCACACACTGAAATTTCAGGTGAGGATGAATTAAGCAAAGAATCGCCATTATATTCAGTTCCCCTGGAAAGTTCCACTAAGTGTGGTTCAAAATAACCCCTATCACCTTCAACTTTCCTGTTCACTTTAGTTTTCTCTAGGGATTTTGCCAAAATGTACTCCTCATCACACCCTGCACTGCTGTTTGCACCACACTGCACTGTTCCTGCATTTCTTCCTAAAATAATCAGGCGTAGGCGGTGTAGAGCCTGCAATGGTGACGGATGGTCATTCAACCCTCCTCTGGTCCTCAGCTGGGAAAAGAGATTTTCCAGGCTATCCTGGTTGCATTTTGCAGTTATAATGTACTCAACATTATATTTCTTTACATCCAGCAAAAGCAACCGAAGGGAGGTAATGGACATGAGGATACCTTTTTGAAACACTTGAAGTGTCGTCTTTCCAGAGCACCTCATATTAAAAATGACATCATAAACTTTGCTTAAAAGGTCATTTTGCAAAATTAAGTGTTTTCCATAAGCAGCCTTAAAATAGATAACATTATTTGGTACATAACTGTTCATGAGGTCGAACTATCGATTAATAAGATCTACAAAATCCGCAGTATCCTCTGCCAACTTTGAATCAATACCTAGTTTGTATCTCCTGAGGGCAGTGGCTACAGTATGAGAAAGAAGCTCTGAGGCTAACCTTACTTTTTGCCTTTGAACACCAGTGCAATGGACATGGTGGATGGATAGCTTGTGGCAAACACTCAGTTCAGAGTTAGTAAGTTCAACTAAGCTGAGTAGGGGATCTTTACTTATTTTCACTCCACTTCCTAGCACAAATCCTGAATCTAAAAGCCAATTTCGAATCAGTTTCAATAGATGTGGAGCATCTGGAAAAAAATAAATATTCGCTCCGGTCTCAGGGTGAGTAAATGAATTGCATAGGGCAGTGTTATTGTGAAAGGATAGCCCTAGCTCCTTCCATAAACCCTGGTTGCCACTTCCACAGTCACTCACACACGCCACAACTACATAGCCAGCATAATACAATTTGCTCAAAACTGAATTTAGCAGCTGTTTGCACATTTTTTTGTCAAAGTCAACAAATATGGGCTGCTTCCATGGAGCACACAGCCCACGAACCATCACCACTTGCATTTGGTTGTGCCTCCCTAAGACTTCATCATGGTGGGTGTCGTATTCATATTTGCTGCAGATTTTCATTTCGTCGAACTGAAGCCCTGCTAATCTGTCTCTATCTCCCAAATCTTTTGCAGCAATTTCCATTATATTTAGCACATCATTCAGCATGCTATTTCTCATTTCAATAGCAGAATCCCATCCCTGAAAAGTTGACAAACCTGGCAAGGGAATAAAAACTTTTATTTTAGTAGATGACAAATAAATATTGAAATGAAATTAGGGTTAAAAGCAGAAGCAAGTTTCAAAAATGCCTGGCCTAAGTAACTTCTTGTGAAGTAAATTAGCATTTCATCAATTTCAAGTTCTCACCTGGAAGTGGATAATGAAGTTTCTGTTTCAGGAATAAATAAGCTCGTTTACTTAAATACCTCAAAGTAAAGGCTAAACCCATTTCCTTATTTGTCCATTTCACCATGGACCTTTTCTTAAGAATCAGATTTATTTGGTTGGCCGTGAAAACTTTCCCTAAAATCTCTTGGACCCTAAGGTCAACGATTTTTTGACCATATTTTTCAGAGCGTATACGTCTGACATCCTTTTCAAGGATGAAAAGGATGTCAGAGGGATCAAGGAAAGGACAGTTTCTTTTAGCTATTTTATTTCTGCTTGATATGCCAAATTTTGCTGGACACATTCTTTGTGCAGCTCCTTATAATCAATGACCAGTGATATCTCTGCACTGTTCTCACTAGAACCGTGATCGATTTCACTTTCCTCCCTTACTGATGCCTCAATTATTTCAATATGCTCAGTTCTTTTTTGTTTATCCTGCATCCTGGATGTTCTAGCAGCACCGGATGCTGTGGGAGCAGAAGATGAGGGAAGATTTTTTGAAGGAACTGTATTTGCTTTCAAAATTTTCTTTGGTTGTGTCCCAAGCAGTTCAGCAGAAAGATCAAATTCATAGTCTGTGTGGTTGAAATGATCTGAGCATACATGGCATGAGTCTGGGTTCCATTTCCCTGATCTCCTGCATTTAATGACCCATGCTTTTCTTAGTTCAGCATCCTTAGGAAACCTGCACAAGAAAATATAAGATGAATAATAAATTGTGGTACTAAAATCAAAATACTAAATCCAGGTTATCAAGCAACAGCAATATCTGAAAATTTAAATTTCCAATTTGTAATCCAGATGAAGGAAGTTAGAAAAAATGTTGTATTGTAATGTAAATGGTGTATTATTACTAGACTTAATTTAAATGTTTCAACTAATATTTCACTGCTTTCTCTAAATGAAATACAATTTCCAACACTGAATGAGGACCCAAAGGCAGCACCTACTCTACTAATACATCGCCTATTCGTCAGATATAATTCAAATATATTATATGTTCTGCTACCTATATTCTTCATGTCACTATTAGCTTTGCTCAGGAAGTCAACCAAAAATTTTAAGTTATAATCTATTATTTAAACAAAAACAGAGGACAAACTTGAAATGATAATATAGTAATTATTATGTTCTCCAAATAATACTTCAATCTTTTAGTAGCATTTAGTAGTAAGATGAGAGAATTGGTATAAGCATATCATATCATTGACAACTTTTCAATAAATACAATGTATCTTTACTTCCACCCAACTCCCTCTCCTGAGGTCCCCTAATACACTCCCTTCATTGATTCATGCAAATGAGAGAAGTAATTAAATAGTTTCATCGGTTTGAAGCTCCAAGAGCATGGTATAACTGGCATTACATTAGTAAACTTCTCAGTGATTATATAAAAAAATCTTTCTCTTTGAAGTTTCATTTCGGAATAGAAGAAGCTTTGAGGTTGTAATTTTTACATCTATTTCCTGACCCTGGTGTTCCTTGAGAGGTCCAAAAATGGACTATTGAGTATCACCAGACAGACTTCACCGAGAGTGCCTACAGTAATAGCTGACAATTTGCAGTTCATTGCTTTAGTTGCTACTTATGTGGATGTAATGAGCTAATGTGGCCAAATTGTTTTTCAAATGATTTAGAAAATGAAGATATCAAAAAATCATCAGATTTTATTTTGCTATAGAGCCATTAAGATACTTTATGGAAGAGAACCCTAGTAACAATTGATATCTATTCAACATCCATAGTGTGTTACCAATATCAAAAAATCATTACATCTAAATGTAATATTGTGTGGATATTGTAAGGATGTTAATGTATGTTTGCTTTTTGGATATGTCATGGGCATTTAGATCTGTTGTAGTGTCATTAACAAACAAGTTTAACATGTTCCAGTAATTATGCATCCACTGCTATATATCATCCAGCATAGCCTATTTCACCCACCAATCCTCTCAACCCGTCACCTCAGGTTTTGCTACCACCCACCTTAACATTCCCATATCCCGACATCCACCAGTGTAATGGTTCACCGTTTCATTCTTTACCCATATGTACATACTCCTGATGAAGTGATAAAAGTGTTTTCCTGATGTCTGGGGCATAGGCAAAAATGAATCAATTAGACAATTTTTGTAGGATGAAATTCCAACAACAAACAATGGAGAATACCTACAACTGTCCTGCTAGGGATGATGTCCAAGATGTATCATAGGTATATCTTTCATTTTGATTGGACCAATAGAATTGATAGGTAATGGACCTTTCACCATTGATCGAAATCAACTGCTAAAAATCAGAGCAGCATCTAGGGCATTTAAACTAAATACATAGTACTTGATGTGTAAGACTGTGAGATGACAATGGGATTCAATATAAAAAAATGGAATAATATCTCAATGTGAGAGGAAAAATGTCAAAACTTGGTGTTCTCTATAAATAAATTGTGTTGAATAAAATGTGGATTTATAGCAATCAGGTGTTAGATTTATCATTTTCAATAGTTTTGCTGTACCCTGTAGTACCTACATTGTTCTGTTATTCAGCTGTTTATTGGTGACTACAGCCAGCAGTTTTATTTACCCTGGTGAAAATAAGCCAAGACAAACAATGTACATATCCCTAATACAATAAACCCTGTATCTTGATACACAACACTCGGTATCGTGATACACAAGGCCCTGTATCTTGACACAGAATTACCTGTATCATTAGTGCCATTTTCTACCAAGAATTTCTGTATCTTTTTTCTGTACCAATTTTCTCATAGGATACTCATTCATGTCATAGTTGTCTGGTAAACCAGGGATATTTCTATGGAAAGGGTGCACTTCAGCAGGATTTTCTTATAAGAATATTTCTTATAGAAATTCTCATAAGAAATTTTCTTACAGGAAATTTCCAATAGGGTTAAGCTCTTTCATAATGAATAAAAACACTTGGTAATCTTCCACAGATTTATTTTTTTGGCACTACATGTTTCACCACACTGTGGCATAATTATGCACATGATTATGCCACAGTGTGGTGAAATGCATCGTGCCAAAGAAATAAATCTGTGGAAGATTACCAAGTGTTTTTATTAATTATGAATATCGAGAACTTCCACCATATACAGCCTGAAACAGTTATATTTAAGCTCCTTGTTGAGAGCTATTTTTTGCTTGCATCAATACTACAAACAATTTCTTCCAACGTTCTCCACAAGTAACTATACTATTTCACCTGTTCTGGCTTGCGTCCTACCTTAACATTTAATATTGCCTTGATTCACTATGGAAAATCTCACGACTTGCTTTCTTTTCATTCAGCCTAATCCCATATTTCTCTCTAAAATCGGTCCAATTACATTTGTAGCCACAGATCTGATCGACAGATGAATGCCAACATATTGAATAATGACAAGGACAATATTTACATCTAAAAATACTATCCAAGATTAATCATACCTTGGCTCACCCTGGTCCTACAAAATTATTTGTCCTTGCTATATATAGCTAGTAACTATTTCATCTTTCAGTTATCACAATTCCTCCATAATTACCTCCACAATAATTTTTTGTGCACTCTCTTTCCTGAGGAAATGATACGTTCAGACTTATGCAGGCTCTATGATAGTATAATTCTTAAAAATGAGGGTGAAATACATTTTCAAGTTGGTGATTGAAGTGCAAAGAGGAGGGTAACCCTTAAAATTGGAGAAAAATATGAAGCAGTAGAAAAGGACCCCTTTTAAAGTAATTCTGAATAGAAACATAAGTGGAGTTGGTGAGTTTGATTCACGAAACGGGAGAAAGCATATGATGAAAGTAAAAATTTATTTTGTATAAAAGCCAACATAATATTCTCTTTCAGAGTTACTTTTAAATGTAATCAATTACATGGCATTTGGGAAAAAGCAGCCCAGATCAATTAAATTGAAAGAGATAGGCAGGACTAGGGATGAGTATATATTTCACCAATAATTCCTGATTGAAATGAGCAGTATTAGTCATTTTAATCATTGATATGGTGAAGGAGACAACTTGCACTGATCTTATTATTATTTATTTTTTAAAGTAAACAACTAAGAAGCCACATTTTTGCTGAAGTGGATTCGGATAATGCATACTCACCACTTGTGTCTTTATAAAATATTTCCTTCAACTTAGTCACATAAGAGCGAAGTACGAAAATTCCAGGGCGTGATCGGACTTGATTGGGACTCGAACCCGGATCCCTCAATATAATTGCGAGTGCTTTAGTCAGTTAAGCTTCCGTTGAATGATTTTTCCTCAGTGGAATTTGTGCGCTTATTTCCACTTGCATGTGACCCCGTGATAGTATTACCATAAAGAATTCAACAAGATATGGTACTTTTTTCACAGATTTTTATTTCAAGTCGACCGGTTTCGTCGCATAGGCGACATCATCAGGTACATGAATATGGCAAGTGGCAGAATATATACAATTTTTAAGAGGGGGGGGGGAAAGGAGGGAGAGGGTGGGGGGTGCAAGAGGAAGTGGTAAGGGCTGGAGTTTGGTGTGTGAGGGAACGTGGATGACTCGATGGGAGGGGGGAGGGGTGGTGGTGGTGGATGTAGGCTAAGTGGACGCTTGGTCAGGTACGCTGTTCACAGCGGGGGTTGGGGCGTCAGGTATTGAGAGTCACGGGAATATCCAAGAGGGGGGAATGGCTCACAAAAATGTTTTCGTTAGCAATTTTTCCTGCCTATAATTGCTTCATAATCTCCAGCTCCTCCAAGCAGTCCATTCTTCTTCCCTTTTTCTCTAGGTGAAGAATCTCCGGGACAAAGTCGCTCTTGTGGTCACTTTCCCATAGATGCTTGGCAAAATGGGATCTGTTTAACTCACCGTTTCGTAGATGTCTTCTGTGTTCGTCTGCTCTCACTCTGAACGACCGCCCAGTCTGGCCAACGTAACATATTTCACAGTCACCACATTTGAGCTTATAAATACCACTTCTATCATTAATGTCAATATTGTCCTTGGTTTTGTTTAACACAGCCCTCAAGTTACACTTGTTGTAATATGCGATTTTGAATTCAGTCTTTGGAAAAAAGTTGGCAATTGACTGTGTAATCTGTCCGTAGTAACTTAGTTTGCACCATCGTTTTTTCTTTTCACTAAGGACGGATGATTGAAAATTGAGTTTCTGAGCTCTGAGGGAGCGTTTTTTCTCGATCATTTTACTAATGACACTTTCTTCGTAACCATTTTTCACTGCAATGTTTTTGATTACTTCGATTTCCTTGGCAAAGTTCTCGGATGACAGGGGGATGTTGAGAGATCTGTTTAGCATGGAATGGAAAGCGGCCATCTTTTGGGAGGGATGGTGGCGGGAGTCGGAGGGGATGACATGGTCTGTGGTAGTTTCCTTCCTGTAGATTGCGAAGTCGTAGCCTTTTTCCGTGGTTGTAATTGTTATGTCCAAAAAGTTTATTCTATGATTGGTTTCTTTTTCACAAGAGAACTTTATATTTTTGGATTGGGAATTTAACTTATTCACAAATATGTCCATTGTGCCTGTCCATACTGCAAACACGTCGTCAACATATCTGTACCAACAGTGGATAAAACTGGTGTTCACTGAATAACCTTTCTTCAAAGTCGTTCATGTATAAGTCCGCCAAAAGTGGTGATAGAGGTGATCCCATTGCTAAGCCGTCCTTTTGTTGAAAGAATTTGCCATTGAATTTAAAGTAATTTTCTTCTACACACACTCTCAGCAGTGCCAAAAACTCTTCGAGGAAGGGTGGTTCAGCTCCGGCTTTCTTCAGTGTTTCTTCGGCTACTTTAATGGCTTCGGAAATCGGAATGTTGGTAAAAAGGTCTTTCACGTCAAAGGACACTAGGGTATGCTTGGAAGACGGGAGCTCCCTCTGGGTAAGATGTTGGCACAATTCCGTTGAGTTCTTTACCCCGTATCTTGGCTTGAAACCTGTGTATTCTCTGAAGAGTGAATTTAGGTGGGAGGCTATTTTTGTTGATGGTGCAGCGACACTGGAGACTACTGGTCTGATTGGCACATTTGGTTTGTGTATCTTTGGGATACCAAAGAATCGTGGAGCTTGCGGGTTCATCACTGTCACCGTGTATTTCTCCCTTGGTTTAATAATACTCGGGGCAGAAGTGAGGGCCTTTTTCACTAATTTCTGAAATTTGTTTGTGGGGTCCCTGGGTAGCTCCACTACTGGGTTCTTTTCAATGAATACGTTGCACTTTTAAACATACTCGGTCTTGTCCATCACAACCACTGCATTGCCTTTGTCCGCTTTTTCTAGAATTAAATTTTCTTCCTTTAACAGTTTCTTAACGGACTTCAAGGATTTTAAATCGTCCGAAAAATGTTTTGCTTTGAGGCTACTTCGCTTAATTACATTGGAGATATTATGGGAGAACACCGTTTTTAATTTTCTATCACTGTTCAATAGGGCTGCGTCACAGTCCACGATTAAATTTTCCAGTTCTTTTGTGCCCAAGGGAAGGTTGTAGGACGTATTTTAACCCTTTCTCCAAGAATTGGATGTCTTTTTCTTTAAATTCAATATTGGATAAGTTCACAACTCTATTGTAAAAACTGTTGGCTGGTACGTCCGTGCGGGGCTTTTGCGGTGAAACTACGGCATCTTTGGTGAGATTTTCCAATTTTTTCACTATCACTAACCTCTTTTTGTGTGCGATTTCGCTGCTACGTTGGCGTACGTAGTCGTCGAGGATTATCCATTCCGTCCAACTCATCTCACTGCAGAGGTCCAGGTGTAGGCGGAATCTGTACTGAGCGATGCTGTCCCTCCTCATGTACCAGGTCTGGAGTTCCTTCTTGATCCATACTCTGCGTGCAGTCTCAACTGCTACTCTGGCCGCCCCTTACCACTCTCCTCCACACCTAACCTCCACCCCTTACCACTGCCTCTTCCACCCCCCCCCCCTCTCCCTCCTTTTCACCCCCTCTTAAAAATTGTATATATTCTGCCACTTGCCATATTCATGTACCTGATGATGTTGCCCATGCGACGAAACCGGTCGACTTGAAATAAAAATCTGTGAAAAAAGTACCATATCTTTTTGAATTCTTTAGAATGGATTTTCACAAAGTTAAGCCTGAAACCATCGAGTTTAGTATTACCATAGCTATTAAGTCCCAGTGTCCTCAAATTTGTTATTCTCCTCCTGTACTTAACGTATTGATAAAATGGGAAAACCGTGTTTTTTTCAAAAATCTATTTCTTCTTCACTAACAGAAGTAATTTTTGTTTCTGCCTATTTTAAAATTTAAAATATTAATTGGTGAAACCAACTCATATGAATGAAAAGATTTGTTTACTGTACAAAGGGAATTTTAACGATATTTTCCAAGTGTTTCAAAATCACGAAAGTGGAAGCCTAGGACGGATTTGATTGACCGTAGTTGGATCAGAAAAAATGTTGGAACGTATCATTCCCATACCCACAAACTGGGATATCAAATTTGCTTGAGGCCATCCGAAATTAGTAAAATCTTCATCTGAATTACGGCGATTCGATAGAACAAAATAACATACAAAGGTCATAATTACCATGAAGTAGATTAACCATTAGACATACCTGTGATACGAAATATCCTTGTCCAATTGTCTTGTTTTTAATCGACTGTTGGCGCATGTGGCCACGGTACATCCGGTCCCCGGCATTTCCTAAGCCGATGTTCAAATCTTCGACAGATTGCTACGCAAGCTGAAGACGAAACCATATTGTTTCAAAACTTTCATTCAAAATATAGGCACTTACCCAGTGGTCTATCCAATGGACCATTTTTTTTCTTTTAAGCTCACCAGAACAAACTGCTGTTAAGTAAGTTTTGCAATTTAAATGGGAGCCTCGCATACGATGGTGAATCGAAATCAAGTTTTTTGCTTCTGCAGAAATTGGCTTGCTCCTTCACGCAAATTTTTATATACTCGATTGATAGACATAATCTGTCATTATAAATCTTCGTGCTGAGAATTTAGCACTTAAGGGAAATTGGTCAGAAAAAAACGCAGCAGTTACTACTCGAACCAAAAAGTGCTCTGATCTCCCGCCTGCGGGCCACGAATTCTTCAAGCAATAACAAGCAAGGACTCATAGCTGAGTTACACCGTCACTCGCGCAACTAACCTGCAACAAGGTACACGCTTTCTCACGGAGAATGCAGATACACAGATTTACATTTGGCCGCTTATGGAGGAAACCAGTCGGCGTGGAGGGAGCAAGTAGCGTTGAAGGGGATAGGGTACTCCTTGCTGACTGAGAGAGCATCGGATAATCGGACAATCGGGTAATCGATTGACAAATAATCGGCGGTCGAGTCACAATCGCTTATCACACAATAGCATTAAAATCGGGATTAATATTATCGTCCCGCTAAAAAGGGATTTAAGTTCTAGCGTGATATTCCATTTTCTTCATAAAACGGGATTATTATGGTAAAACTACTAATTGAATAAATTAAGTACTAATTGCATGACTTTAGGGAGGTAACACGCGAACTCTATTACATTATTTATTTCAAACTCCATTTTTCGGCTTTCGCTACGATAAAGAAAAAAATGAAATAATAAACACTGAATGTATAAAAAAAGAAGGAAAAGTCGTGCATTGTCTCGTGGGATGGAATGTAAGAATATCCACAACGGGAAAACAACTGGAAAATCAATAGAAGTAGATGGAGAATGCATCAAATGATATTGTACATACGCATAACATTAACAAATTATATATTCATCACATTTGTTTCAACAGTTTACACACTTAGTACTATAACGCTACTTTTTCCTTTCTCTTAGCCTTTTAAGTGTTAAAACCCCCAACAGATGGCGCCACCTATTTTTATTTTTCCTATCACTTTAGGAATTGAACTATATCCAAACTAGTCGAAACTTTGGCTTCAGTCATATGAAATAAGGAAATGGAGTCAGAGCATTAATCAATTATTCCGACCCAAAAAATTTTTGTCTGAAAATGTAATGATCGACTTAGGTTTTTACAATTTTTATACCTTACATGAATAGGATAATACAGTGAATATAAATCAAAAATTTCAATACATGTTATGTTCACAATCCATTAAAAAAAATCACTAAGCACAACAACTAATTAATTACTATTTTGAGTTATATGTAAGCACAACCATACAGTATAACATTTCCTCATTTTACTTGAAATCCTTATCATAGACAAAAATGAATGGAATATCCAATTTTGGTTTGTTCTAGAAGGGTTATTCCACGTCAAATCGATCAGAAATTCGACAAGTATTACCGTTAGGGTGACCGATTATAAACAAAATTGTCATTTCGTCCTCATTTAATAGCATATTGAAAATCCCGAAGCCATTTTGTAATTCATGCAAACGTTGACGAGATATTGCAACGTCGCAAATTTTGAATTTTACAAAATTGTCTACACCATTCACCGTATATCCCTAAAAATATTGAAGCTACATATATACAAAAGGGCTTTTTTTAAAGGTCATGAAAAGGAAAAGTATAATAACGGATTATATTTCAAAATGTAAACAATTTAGTTAAGTTTATAACAATATTAATATTTCAAATTGATTTTTAACAATGTACTGATGCCTTCGAATTTGCTTTTTTTTAATTATTGTAGATACAACTCTCTTTTAAAAATTAAAAAATTTGATATGGGTAAAATTTAATTTAAGAAAGAAAAGATTTTCAGTGAAAGTGTTCCACTGCGCTGGCTGGAGCTAAATTGAAAATCAGTGTACCACTAAAAAGTGATTCAAGCTCCAGCATGACATCCTTTCTTCTTGATACAACGACGTTATTATGCTCAAACTATTATTTGAATAAATGCATGATTCCAGGGTGGTACAATTACAAAGTAGACTCCAGGGACAACAGTAATTATCTCGTATTTTTTATTTTAAACTCCCGTTTTCGGCGTTCACTATGATAAAGGAAAAATATAATAATGAAATAATAAAAACTGTTAAACTAAAAAAGAAAAGAATGAATAGTCGAGGATTGTCTCTTGGGATGGGATTTAAGAACCACCACACCGGTAAATTATGTGGAAAATCAATAGAAGTCGAGGGACAATGCAACAAATGATCTTGTTTATACGTATAACCTTAAAAAATTGTGTATTTTCAGAATGGTAATCGACAAGTCTCACACCTAGTAGTACAACGGTACTCTCTTCCTTATCTTAGCCCTCAAATATTAAAACCACCAACAGATGGAGAAACTAATTTTTATTTTTGCTTTCACCTCAGGAATCGAACTATGTCCATATTACTCAAAACTTTGGCTTGCATCATATGAAAAAAAGTAAATGGACCGTAAGCATTAATCACCCAATTCGACATACAAAAATTTAAAATGAAAATATAATGACCAACTTAGGTTATTACAATTGTTTCACCTTACATATAAAGATAATAGAGTGAATATAAATAGAAAATTTCTTACACTATTTATGTTCACAATCCAGTACAGGAAATATATTACACATTTTTCCTAATTATTACCATTTTTAATTATATGTAAACCAAACTATACTATCTAATATTTTTTTACTTGCATATCTTTAAAACGAACTTCTATTCGAAAACGAATGGAATTCCTTAGTTGGTTTGACATGGTGGTACAGTTTTAGAGAGTAATGGTTATTAAATAATGGCGAAGAATATTTAGAGATAGAATGAGCCAGGAGAAATGTATCAATCAACCAATTCAATAGTATACGCGATTTGAAAGACTCGCTTTCTAGAATCAAGTTTTTATCATGAGTAAGCTGAGGACATTGCCTAAAATGCCTATTTTTTCTTTTACTCAGGCAACCAATTTTATGAAGTTATTAGTTTATTTAGGATCATTTATGGTGACATTAAGGTAGTTTGTTACTGCTTAAAAAGCCCTCTTTACCTGTTTATGCCTTTTCTGCTGATATTGCCTATTTAAGGGCCTATAAAAGCAATATTCTTCTCAACGTACAAAACTTGTATTTAGTGCAGAGCTAGTCTCTTATTTCAGTTTATTTTTGAATTTATCAAGGTTAAAATAATTTTAATTAACATGCATGAAAAAATCATCCATATTATTATATAAAGAGTAGAAAAACAGCTATGGTAGTTTTACTTTATGCGTACATGCGATGGTTTCAATTGCCAAAAACTTCTATTTGAAGGTATTGATGAGTTTAAAGAGATACTGCCCGAAGTTGCTCTGCCTTCACAGCCAGTATTGATATTGTGGGGAACATGGATAAATACTGCGTTGTACTCTGCAGATAAAATTATTGAAATACGTGAGGTATGTGACAGGAATAATGTTCGCCTCCGATACATAAGTTCGAACGTCTTTTTCACCCACTTAAGGTACGCTATTGTAACCGATTTCGCTCATATTTTATTCTACGTAACAATTCTGTCTATAAGAAATTTAAGCCATCATGGTGCTTGAGTAGGAGAATATATGGATGAAGAAGAAGCAAACAACATTCTCAAATACAAAGCAGAGTTGAATCTCGATGTCAACGCAGATCCTACGTATATCAGGTGTAATTTTGATTGACTACCATCAACCATGTCATAGCTGGAGGCAATAGAACTACTCCTTGTGGCAGTTGAGGAAAAAATTCTAAAGGTGGAAAGTGAACTTATTAATATACCAATTGATGTGGGAGAAGCCTTGATTCCAACATTCAAGAAAGTTATGCAAAGAAACCCTGGGTGGAAAGATGTACAGAAAATTGCTTACATTTTATCAGGGACTTCGGTTGCTCCAGGACCAAAGAAGACAGCAGAATAGCTTGCATCATTTAAGTATTGCCCTATAACCTCATGAAAGGTTGAGAGGTCATTTTCATAATAAAGAAATATCCAGACTGACTCGGAATTAGTTTACAGGCGAACATTTAGAGAAATATGTTGTTGTAAATGATGTAATGTAACTTGAAATAAGTAAACATTTTGTATTTTATTCTTCTTCAGTTTATAAGCTAATTTTAAATGAAGTTTTATCCCTATCCTCTCCATCAGTTTCACCAAAAAGTAACCGAGTATTTTAGCCCAAGCTTTAAATTTCAGATGCTTCTTTGTGGCAATAAGTCGCATTACGTATCTAGCCGGTCACGGAGGCGGCGGGGTAAAGTCGTCGCCTGCTAATCTTGGGATTAGGAGTTCGAATCCCGCCTGGGTGGGTATTCCACTACCCAAGGCATAAATGTATGTCATGTTCAGTTTGTCTGGTCCCTGGAAAACCTGATTACAGGCTTAGACTGTCGGGATTCGAGAACCGACAGAATCCTCCGAAATGCAACAAATATTTTAAGCGCCTATTTTAAGTGTCTATTTTGAAATGTTTATTGCCAATTTCCTCATTTTTATTGCCTAAATGTCCTAAGCTTAATCTCGAGAAACAGGATAGTACGTGAGAGGTTCAATCCAGTGTTCTGCTTATTCCCCGGAAATGGATGTATTAAGAAGGAAAATAATAATGAGACATGCGATTTCACGGATAACTGAAAATAAATAAAATATTAATTTATGAATAATAATTAATTAATTAATAATAATAATTGAAATTATTATTATTAATTAATTAATAATAATAATTTCAATAAAAATTCGAAATTTCGATCGCACGTCGCGGCCCATTTCCGCGCAGCGGGACCTGGAAATACCCGTCACTCTGATGGATTGTTCAAGTTGTGTGGACCCTAATTCCTCGAATTTTGACTTCCAAAGATTCTCTATTGAAGATGCTGCGAGGATATTGATCTAAGAGCACGTGTAACTGTGTTATATTACTTTTTCTTTGGATACTTTATCAAATTATGCTGCAAATGTCTTTCAACTCTTGATAAAGCATGCTTGATACTGGGGTACCATGCATGGATTCCAGAAAAATCATCTTCTGGGATTCTAATCCCAGACGATGCGTTGCCCCCCCCCCCTCCCCAAACCTCCACCCTCCCCGAGGAGGGAGCTCAGGTGAAGTGGTATTTCATAGAACCGATTTTATTCAAGATGTCGAAGTTTACCTCTGTTATTTCCCCATTAATTCTCAGAGAATTGAATAATCGAATCCGGGGGACAAAATTATATACATAGATTGTAAAACAGGTTAAGTAAATTACAAAAGATAATACGATTGATGTAAATATTGATTGAAAAATATTTAATTTTCTTTTGAAATTCATTTAATTTCCTTAATCCTATTCCTATTCTTGTTTGGTCACATAACTCCCATTTCTGCTGTAGCACCTAGTTAATGGATGTTGAATGAAATTTTCCTATTAGTGTTTTAGTATGTACATATTTTATGAATCTGAAGGCTACGAAAGAAAAATAAAGATATGATTGAGCCACATATATCCTTCATTGGTTATGTATTAGCCATAATATTTGTCTAGTCATTGAACTATAATTAAGTAAATAAATGCTAGCACTGTAGGTTTACCGTCCCTTAGTCATAAGCAAATTTTTTAATAATAGTCTCTAAAGCGTTAAGTACGATGGGTATCAAAAAACAAGTTTCCCCCATCAAGGAAAAAAAATATTAACAGTATAATATTTACCTTCGTATATGTTATTTATTTACAGTTAACCGTGAAATTGCATGTTTCATTATTATTTCCCTCCTTAATTCCTTAATATGCAATTAGTAGTTTCATTTATTCAATTAGTAGTTTTACCGTAATAATCCCGTTTTATCAAGAAAATGGAATATCGAGCTGGAGCTTAAATCCTTTTTTAGCGGGACGTTAATATTAATCCCAATGTTAATGCTATTGTGTGATATGAGATTTGACCGCCGATTATTTGACGCTCGATTACCCGATTGTCCGATTATCCGATGCTCCCTCAGTCAGCAAGTTGTACCCCATCCCCTTCAGCGCTACTTGCCCCCTCCACGCCTATTGCTTTCTTCTATAAGCTGCCAAATGTAAATATGTGTACCTGCATTCTCCCTCAGCGAGCATCTACCATGTTGCAGGTTATTTGCACAAATTACGTTGTTACTCAATCATGAGCCCTTAGGGTTTATTGATCGTATAAGTCGCAGCCTGAAGGCGGGAGATCAGAGCACTTATTGGTACGAGTAGCATTTCCTGCGTATTTTCTGACCAATTTCCTTTAAGTGCTAAATTCTAAGCATTGAGATGTATTGTGACCGATTAGTTCTAGCAATCGAGTACATATATTAGAATTTGCGTGAAGGAGAAAGCCAATTGGTTCAGTAGTGGCAGCATTTGGATTCATCGTGGTATGCGACGATTCCATTTAAATTGAAAAAAATTATCCACAGCACTTTGTGCTTGTGAGCTTAAAAAGCAATTAAAAAACAAACGGGTTTGTTAGATAAACCACTGTGTATGTACCTAAATGGTTTAAGAAAGGGTTGAAACAACATGGTTTCGTCTTCAGCTTACGCTGCAATCTGTCGAGGAGTTGATCATCGGCTAATTTAACAAGAAGATGACACTTCTTTCCCGTCTATTTCCGAGAGATTTAGTTACATATAACTTTCATGAGAAATTTACTATAACAAGACAAACTATTCTCTCACTCGGTATTGTTATAGTCTCCAACGTCAGCCGCAAGGTAATCCTCTTTGTAAGGTCACTCCCTCGTCGATGTTTCAACCAGTTGTCGTGGTTGGGGCAATTCGCATATTTGACGCAACTCCCTATGCCGTCACTTATGTAACTGTCCTGTGTATGATGTCGCAAATGTTGCACCATTTCATCTCGAGTTCCATACATCTCATTCTAGGGATCAAAACCGCTGAAAAAATTTACAGATCGTACTTCATAATCAACTTCGTCAATTTTTCCGTGAATTCAATCCTGAGAATCGCTGATACCATTTTTTCTCTCCTGCGAATCTTCTTTCTCTCTGCTTGGAGGCTATTTTGTAAAGATTGAAGTCAGAGCTCTTGTGGCAAAGGATCCTTATTGAATGAACGACTCACAATGTCCTTTAGCATTCGCAGTACGGAGTTGGATTACAGCTAACGATTGTGGGCACAGACTACTAGATTGTAGGCTCCAAATTGAAAATTGGTCAATTCACGCCAACCACATTTGATTACTAGATTTTATGTCAAAGAAGATGCTTGGTAAGTATTTACATAGAGATAGAAGTCTCGATTTTAACTTAGGGAATATATGTATTATTTACTTCAATTATCATGGAAATAAGCATTTCTTCTATTCTTTTTTCTTTCATCAAAAACTTGTCCTAGTGTTGACGAGTATGTTGGCTCTTATTGACATTATAGTATTTCACACAAAACCGTACACACGTGTATAACGTGATTCACGAAGACCTTGCAATTATTCAGGAGTTAGTAGGGGAGGTGATTTTGAGGGTCTTCGTACTATCTAAATCTTCATACTACCCTGAAAACCACCGTAGAGGCGTATAGCAGGGGGTGTTAGGGCACCAGATATGATATGGGGAGGAATAGGGTAAAGAGTGGGAGGGTTTATTTGCATCTTTTTTGGTCTTTATTTCTCATAAGATGTACAATTACCTCTCCTTTGTTCTGAATATCCAAACGCCCGTAAGTATTTTTACTCTAGCGTATAACCCACCAACTTCCCGATCTTTCTGAAGCTTTCCATTTCCTCGCATTGTTCTTTCGACCAGTTTTTCTTCTCCCGAGTTATTACTCACCTAATTTTATGATTTAATTCCTAACACCTCTTACTATATAGCTTCTTGATGACGTTCTTCTACTTTCTTCTGTCCTTTCTTTTCTTCATCAATTCCTCTGTGACCCATTGCTTCTTTATACTTCTCGTTTCCATTGCTTCTATTTCTTCTCTGCCGCTTTTCCTTCCCTATTTTTTACTATCCAACCTTCCCTTAATTATTTTTATTAACCTTGATTCGACGATATTCTTTTTAATTTTCTCCTGGTATTCCTACCTCTTCGCTCCTTTTAACTCCCACCCAGACCATCACACTCTTCACAACATGCTCACTTGTATTCACCCTCCTGATATCATTAGTTCCCACGTGTACGAAGACCACATCTTCATTTATCTCCCATTCCATCCTCTTTGCTCTCCTACCCAATTCCTCAGCTCTAATTCTCGGAAAAATTTCCACCATGTGTCCTTACCCTTCGCGTAGATGAGTCGCAGCCGCGCCGCTGCTACGACTCGCCCATTTATTCTCCCTCGAAGTGATCCCGAGTCGGGATTCCCGACTCACTCCTTCGTTGTTAGCCCTTAGCCCTTCTCCCCACTCTCCTCGTTCTACCCAAGGCTGGCAGTCCTCTGGACCTCCGGAATGCTCACCATGGGTTGCAGAAGGGTCAACGCTAATCCTCACCCCCTCTCTACGTCCAATATTCTTTTTTTCCTCGGTGCTGCCCACCTTTGTTACTGGTCCCATATTCGCCGACCTTGGTTCCTCCATTTGGAACTTCTTTGGACCCATGGCCGGGTTTCCCCGGCCTCTTACCGGTTCTGTTCTTCCTCCACTATCCACATGCCCACGAACCTCTTCCGAACTACATATTTCCCGGTGCGGTTCTCTCCTCGTCTTCGATGATTGGAGTCCCTGAACTACATTTCCGTCCCACTCTGCGTTTCCGCAGGATGCTCGGCTAATTAGAATAATATATGTAAAAAGGTTAAAGGCTTATGAGATGCGGATGTGGAGGAGAACGGGGAAAGTGCAACGGACGGAATGGAAGACGAACACGAAATTTCTGGGAATGGTGGGTGATGAGAGTTGCTCTTGCTGGAGTTTATCATAATAGGAGGCAAAGAAGTTGGTTAGAATGGATAATGTTGGGCGGGGGAAGACTGTAGAATGAGAGAGATGTGAGATAGGGGATGCTAATAATGATAATGGCGCCTTTATTCAGAGCAAAATTAGGGCAATGTAGTCATCTCATACATTTAACCCCGTCACATGACATTAAGGAGGTTCCGCCGCGACTGTGTGAGTCGAAACATATGCTAAATTCCACATTTTTTATATTTTGCCCAAAAAATCCAGCTTTCGCTTATGATATGCGTAACCTATAGAAAAACAAAAGTAAGGAACAAAATATGCAGATTATTCAACGAATTTATTTTAAATGAGCACTTTTTTCCAAACATAGGAGCCGACTATAGCGCCATTTCCTACGAGTTACCGCATTTTGACTTCAATTACTGCAGTAATTCTTAAATAACTAGAAAAATAAGGTGGTAAGATGCCTGTTTTTTATTTTTATTCAATTTCTCTGGATTATTTACTTCTTTTAAACAGTTTTCCACGAAAATGGCATTTGTATTTTATGGAAAAATACTATTTTTCCCCGTGTTTCTCTCATTCCCCCAATGAACACCATGTAATTTCAAGTTCAATTATAGAGTAATTTAGCTTGGAAAGGTATTATTTTGTTGTTCATGTCAGATAGAGGACAACTTTTTCTACAAGTAGACAGAATATGAATAAAATGACATTTCACGGTGGAACCACCTTAACTCCCATGCCCTGAGTGAAAGAAAACCTACCCAGGTGGGACTCAAACCCGCGACCTTCGGATAAGCAGGCGAGGACTCTACCAAGCCGCCGCCGGGATCGATGTTGGGTAAGCGGAGAAGGAGAGGATAGTGAAAACGGTGATAGATGGGATGATGCGATGCAGGATGCATATCGAGCTGAAGATTGTAATCATGTTAGCAGATTGGGGTCTGTGAATGTGGTACTTTTGTTGAGGTGAACTTATCTCAATGTTAATCTGCCTTAATGATTAGACTGTCATAGGTTTCGAATAATAATAAAGGAGCCTGCCAGTGACAAATTCATACCGAAATTATGTTCAGAGAGTAATGCTAGATCACTTATTATTGTTAAATCCAGAGTCGAGAGCGAAATCGGTTTTGTCACAAAACGCACCGCCATAAAAGCGGACACTGGCGAAATATATCCCTTTTACTCCAACAGAAACTGATGCAGAGTCCACGGGCTTCGCGATACGCATTCACGAGAGGCTAAAATTTCCTCTTCTCCTAATCCTCGTCCGAATCTCCTCCAGAAGTTTCCTCTCGCCCTCCATGTCGAGCAACTCCTCGTCCACCGCACTTTCTCCATTTTCCTCCTCACCCACACCTCGAACACCTTCAGCCTATTTCGTCCTCTTTTCTAAGAGTTCAATTTTTTCAACAATACAACGCTACACGTCATATGAAACTCATCGCTAGCATTTTCTTTAAATTCCTACCCACGGTCTCTAAGCATTAGCTCCCTGCCATTGCTGAGCGCCTCCTTCGCAAGCGCAATTTTCAATAAATGTCCCTGCTTTTAGGTTCATCTTCCTCCAAATAACTACCCAAATAATTTAACCGAATGAGTCTCCTATCACTCCAATCTAACCCTATTTTCATTAATATCTTCATCAGTTTTTCATCGTTAATTCTGTCAAACGCCCATTCTAAATCAACTAAACAAGCAAAAACATCCTGATAATATTCAAGGTCACTTTCTAAATGTGTTCTCATCACCGAAAATGCATCCCGAGTTGCCCTCCCCTTCCTGAATCCAAACATCATCATGGTCATCGCCGAAGTCTCCAACTTTTTATGAAGGATTCTAAGTGACACTTTTCCCACTTGTGATATTAAACTAATTTCTCTAAAACAACCTTCGCATTCTGAGGCATTCTTTTTTTGGGCTAGTGAATTTTACAGTTTTCACGGTATCCTCTGGCCATATTCTAACCTCTTTGATCCTTCAAATTACTATAAAAATCTTCACCTCTCGTTATTTCCTAAATTCGACCGTAATTCTGAAGGGTTATTGTCCACTCCCAAAGCGTTTCTTGCATTCACATCGCGTATTATCTCAATTACAACGTAATATCGTCCTTATGCAAGGCAACCTCCCTGCATTGACTTTAAGCCAATATTATCACCATGAAATTTGAACATCAAACAGGACTCCTGGTGAGGCTGCCATATGTATTTAAACGGATCGGACTTTTCCAAGTGCTCGACCGTGTTGAAGTATTGAAGCGTGAGTGATAAGAATTGCTGGAAAGTTTCCCCTCGATGAGAGAAAGAGTGACAATTGGAAGTTTTCCCATGAATATGTATCGATATTTGACATTGGCGATGCTCTCCCATTGTTGTTTTTTTCTGTTCATTTTCCAAAGCCTTCTCCTATTCCACTCCTATCTTTTCTCTCCCCGGGAGCCTTCCAGTGGCTTATTTGGGGGAGGGGGGGGACCCCGGGTGACACTTATATCGGAGCGGCATTTTTGTAGGTAAAATTTTTTAAACCCTTTTTTAATGTTGAGAAGAGGAAAATATGCAACTTATTGACGGTTGCCAACTATAACATATATATGACTGAAAGTAAGAAATGTTGCCCATGGTCCCAATTTCGATGGAACAAAATACCATATTTAGTTGTTATTTTAGCCACTCAGTGATTACAAGAGTGATTCTTTATTCGTTAATATGTTTCATTTATAAATAAAAGGAATGACTTTTTTCAATTTACAACATTTTTCTGAACAGGTTACATGTGTATTACGTGTGTATTACTGGTTACATGCGCTTCCCAACGATAGAATGAGTAGATAAAATAATAATTACTCGTAAATCACCCGTCGGCTCACCGTCCTTAGCTCAACGGACCCCAGCTCCCATGGCATCTTCTGATGGTATGCTGAAAGAGCTGCTGCAGCGTGTCACCGACTTACAGGATGGTCAACGTGAGTTCGAGAAATCCATTAAAGCCGAACTGTCCTCAATTAATCGTACTCTGTCACAGTGGCAACGCACGATCGAAGAGCATACAAAGAGCATTGCATTCCTTAATGAGACTCTCAATTCAATTAACACCAAAACTGATAACATAGTTGAAGAAAGCAAGGCTTTGCAAAAACGTACTGATTACTTAGAAATGTGCTTAAGTGCTACAGAGCAGAACTCCCTAAGGAATGTCGTGGATATTCATGGAATTCCTCAAAAGAGCGATGAAAAACCTGAGACATTAGTCTGTCAAGTGGCATCTCTACTTGGAGTCAATTTAACCCCTAGTGACATTGACTATTCGTATTGGGTTAGTGCCCGGTCAAACAAGAATGCCTCCCCTGCTCAACCTCTCTTAAAAGTTCGGTTTCTTCGGTACAATCTCGTGTGTGAGTTTCTTGCAGCACGACGTGAGAAGAAAAACTTCTCCACAAAAGACCTTGGCTGCGATGACCATCATACTATATACATCAACGAATCTCTCAGCACCTTCAACCGTCGACTATACTCCGCTGCTAAGGAATTAAAAAAGCAGGGTAAATTGAAATATCTGTGGGTTCGCAATGGGTCGATCTTTGTTAGGAAAGAAGACGGGGGACGGAGAATCACTATACGTTGTGAAGCCGACTTCGAGACTTTATGAGATGAGGTTGGCAACGCAGTTGATACTTCTGACGGTGATACGGGGATAAGTCTACCTGAACCTGTGAAACCTTCTTCTGCTCAATCTCTTCGTTTGTCCCTCGTGAACTGTCAGTCACTACTACCTCACTTTGACGAATTAAGTGATCATTTTGTGCTGAGCTCGTTTGACGTTATCTGTATGACGGAAACTTGGCTAAAACCAGTTGTGTCTGATGATATGGTGAACCTAATGGGTTACAATTTAATACGCCATGATAGGACTGGCAAGAGAGGTGGCGGTGTAGGTGCCTTTATCCAACAAAGATTGAATTACTCCGTCTTAGCTACTTCCCCATCCGAGTATTGTTTTACAACTGAATTTATTATTATAGAAATTTCTGGATCTGTTATGTCAAAACTATTGTTAGCTATAGTATATAAGCCACCTAAAATTACTTCTATCACCGATTTTGAATCAACGTTTCTACGGTTTTATCCAACATATAAAAACATCATTATTGTTGGTGACTTTAATGTGAATATGATGAATCCTGAAAGCTATGATTGTTTACACCTAAAGAATTTCTTTCACTGTAACAATCTTCACCTGGTCTCTTCGCAACCTACTCACCATACGCTAAATAGCCATACCTGCCTGGACCTCTGTGTTGTGGATGACATGGAGAAACTAACGCACTTCTCACAGTCACCAGTGCCTTTTTTATCTGCTCATGACCAAATATCCCTTTCGTACAATTTTACCTTTCCTTTTGTAAAACTCCCTACTTTTGTATTTCGCGACTTCAGAAACTTCAATAATGAAAGATTTCTAGAAGACCTACTTTCTGCTGATTGGTTGCGCATGACTCAGTCAAATTGTATCGACGATAAACTTCAAATTTTCAATGATTATCTTGTGAGCTATTTCAACCGACATGCTCCTGTGCGTATCTGCCACCCTAAACGCCCTACCTCCCCATGGTTGACCTGTGACATTCGCAAAAAAATGGGTGAACGCAATCGCATACGTAGAGCCTTCATTCGTTCCAAGCAGCCAGCCCTTCACGCCGTATACAAACGACTGAGGGCCGAAGTCAAGCTTTTGATAAATGAATTCAAAAGAAACTATTTCTCTAGTGCCCTTTCCGGGCTTCAAGAACCGAAGCGCATCTGGAAGGAACTACGTCAACTCGGAATAGTCCGAAGCCGGCTAATTTCTTTGGCCTCTAATCTCACAGTGGATGAACTTAATACTTATTTTACATGTCTAGTAAACACTGATCAAGATAACTCTCCTCTTTATTCTCCTCCACCTAATTTTCTCGATCCCGCTGTACCGTTTTCTGACAAAAATTTCTATTTTCAGTTTATTACTCCCGAAATGCTAAATAAATTTATCTTTCGGTCCAAATCCAACTCTACTGGTGTGGATGAGATATCATATACCATGATAAACAAGTCTTATAAGGTCACTATGCCATTTATTCTTGACCTTCTTAACCATTCACTACTATCCTGCAAGTTTCCTACCCAATGGAAGTCCTCTTTGGTAACACCAATAAAAAAGGTCAAAAATCCTTCAAACCCATCTGATTACAGACCAATCTCTATACTGTGCACCATCTCCAAAGCCCTAGAACGTATCGTCCATTCGCAAGTAGTTGAATTTCTTTCCCAGGAAAACAGTTTTGACCCATTTCAATCGGGATTTCGTAATAATTTCTCCACTCAGTCTGCTTTAATAAAAATAACGGACGACTTACGTCATGCCATAGACAAAAAAATGGTGACAGTGCTGGTATTATTTGATTTTAGTAAGGCTTTCGATCGAGTAAACCACACTATACTACTTGAGAAACTGAAAAAAACTTAACTTCTCGTGCTCCGTGCTAAATTGGTTCTACTCTTACTTAGTTGGCCGTTATCAAGCAGTGAGAGATAGTCAAGGTAATCTCTCAACTTGGGCAGCAGTCACCACTGGTGTACCCCAAGGGTCTGTCCTTGGCCCCCTAGTATTCTCTCTGTACATACTCGACCTTCCTAAATGTCTTAAGCACACCAGTTACATGCTCTATGCCGACGACCTCCAAATTTATCGCAGCTGTTGGCCATATGAAATTGACGAGGCAGTATCAAAAATTAATGAAGACATTTATAGAATAACCGAGTGGGCCACGCGTCACGACTTCATCCTAAACTCAAGTAAAACTAAGGCTATTATTATCGGTAGTTCCAGGATGCTACGTAACATTAGCCACATTACGACTACCAGTATCGTGGTTAATGGTATCCCTATTCCATACTCCAGTAATGTACATAACCTAGGGATTACGTTGACTGCTAACTTATCATGGGATTGTCATGTAAATAATATTTCTAACAAAATTCATTCTATACTTTACCAGTTAAAAGTTCACAGAAACTTACTTCCTTTTAATACTAGAAAAACACTTATATCGTCGCTTATTTTCTCTGTAATAGATTATTGCTGTCTTGTTTATAACGACCTCAACGAAGAAAATAACCTCAAACTGCACCGGGCCTTTAACTCCTGCCTTAGGTTCATTTTTGACCTTCGCAGGGACGTCCACATCACCCCCTATTATAAACAACTAAGATGGCTCAACGTCAAATCCCGTAGAGAATACCTTCTGGGATCCTTTTTGTTTGTTCTATTTAAAAACAAATCACCCAAGTATCTGCATGATTTGTTCCTTAGTTGTCCCTCTGTCTCCACAATGTCCACTAGGTCTGATCCTAATCAATTGTATTTTCCAGGGCATCGCACCACAGCATATAATAAATCATTTCTTGTAACAGCTTGTCACATATGGAATAAGATGCCAACTGATATTAAAAATTGTAAATCTGTTAAAACATTTAAAATGAAATACCATGATTATTTACTTTCCCGGGTATAACATAAGTTACTCTTATTATTATTATTTTTTTCTTCAAATTTGTGTTCATGTTATTATGGTTCCTTATGCATTGTATCATTTTTCTATTGTTAGTTATTAATACATGAGTTTTTTTTTGTTAATTTACATTTATAGAATGATAAAAAGTTTTTCCTTTTGTACTTGAAAAGTTTGAAATGATGAAAAGTTTGTCGTTTTGTACTTTTAAAAGATTGTGCCTGCACAGTGTTTTATTATTATATTTGTTCTTTTGGATTTTTTGTCCTGAACAATAAATATTTTTCTTACTTTCTTACTTTCTAAATCAAACGCCCAGAAAGTTGTCAAAAGTTGTTAACCAGCTGCTAACATCATTGACCTACATTCTAGAGGCACAGCAACCATTTACATACCACATAGTTTTAAAGTTCTGTTCACCTCAAATCATTTGCCATCAACAGAAAAAACGACAGGAGTAAATCCTTAACGTGTCATAATTTGATTTTTGATGGCTGAGGTGATGATGATACCTTCCTTTAGATAACCTAACCTAGATTGTATGTTCAATTGCTTACATCCACAAGGTTGGGCCACTTGAGAAACATAGGTACGAGAGCCCTCTCCACCTGGAATACATTCATCCGGAAAAATAAAAGCAAAAAGAGATATATTTTACTGAAAAACAGATAATCTTCTGGGAAATACATATGGGACCCTTACGAAGTAGGACTAATCTCTGAAATAGATAGAATACAACGGAGAGCAGCAAGATTTGTGAAAGGTTGTTACGATAAACTTAGCAGTGTTACCGAATTGTTGAATGAATTAGGGTGGGAATCTTTAACTGATCGAAGGGAGAAATACAGGTTAAATTTTTTGCGCAAACTCGGAGCAGACAGTTTTTTGCCGGACGTTCAACACATACTGCTAGAGCCAACGTACTACGGTAGAAGCGATCACAGGAATAAAATAAAGGAAATTGAATGCAGAACCGATAGATTTAAAATGTCATTTTTCCCACGTACAATAAGGGATCATAATAGTTGCGATAGATCAATCACTTGAAACTCCCACCCTCAATAGGTAGAGTAGAATTTTCACTTGTGCTTAATAACACCAAATAATTACTAACTCTTCACACCGGTCGATTAGTCCGGCATTATTTTATTTTGTTCTTTGCATGAGGTAGCATCTCGTAGTATTCATAAATTAACAGTATCAGTAATATTAACCACTAGATGTGTCTATAGCATTTTTCTGCATGTTTGTATATTCTTTTACGTATCACTCTCCCAGTTTCCGGTTGGACTGCGCACTGTTCTCCTGACTGCTTTTGGCCTGCGTCTAGAGCCAGGGGGAGCGTGCGAGGTTCGGATTTGTTTTGGGACGAGTGCTGCATGCCTGGTGTGGAATCACCCCGTGCCACACACCCCAGTGGTGGCTTGCACGGTACATCGTAGATGTCGTAGATGTAGATGAAATACGTCACAAGGAGCTCTCGGAATTAAAAAGTAGGAACGTTCCAAACATTATTTCTGGGTGCGTGGTTACAATATTGGAGCATGGGTGTGGTAATGTAATCATGCACATAAGTTTTTCGATGAAAGTTGAAATTAACAGTGAACTGAATGACGTGATGACCTAAATTTCGTAATTATATTTAGGAAGACATGAAAGATAAATAATATTAATTTAGGGCTGATGTGGTGGAACTGTTCCATTATGGCAGGGAAATGTTTCAATTTTTGAACTTTTTATTTGAACAATTTGTAATATATATGTTCTTGTTACTACTCTTAAAGCATCATTTTCAGTCGTAATAATTAGCCTTGTTCATTCCAGAATATGTACTTCTTTGGATTATTGAGTGGATGGAGAAGGTTGAGGGACCATTCAAGTCGCTAATTAGCGTGAACTGGGTTGGTGAGGGGATAAATAGAGTTTATGAAATTCCAGGGGGAACCCCAATGTGAAAGTCTTGGAGCAGGGAGAGGTGGGAGAAGGAGAGGGTGAAGTGGGGGGGGGGGAGAGGGAGAAGGATGGGTCAGGATTCGGGGCAGAATACACAGCCCCAGCGGCCGGCCGAGGCCCTGTATATGTCGGTGGTCATGTCTCTGGTTCGGTCTTCTTCCAATCCGTCGTCTTTTTTAGTGCTGTCCTTTTTATCCTTGCAAGACGTCCATCGGAGGGAGAGGGAGGGAGTTAAGCACCCCAACCATGGTGCTCCTTGTCTGGTACCACCCGGAGTGTGTGGGGAGTGGGGACCTCTACGAGAGGTGGGAATGGGTGCGACGCAGGATGGGGTGTTACGGCAGGGGGTAATGGCAGGGTGTGAGGGCAGCAGAGTGAAGGTTGTTGATGTGAAAACGTGCACGTGTCTCTTATTTGTCTTCACCCTTGACCATTGGTAAGTTGGGGGTGGAAAAGGGATGGTGCGGGTGTTGGTGGGGGCGGAGGCGTCGTGTCGGCTGCGGAGGTGGGGTGGACGGGGAACAATAGCGCGAGTTTTTTAGCAATGCCCGAGTCATATGAAAAGTAACGGGGAACAAGTTATCGTGCAAGCAATGGATGTTTACGAATATCTACTGAATTGTCTTTTACATACTTTCCAGCGAGTAGCCACAGGAGTATTAGGACACTATCCAGGGAATGGCAGGGAAGAGGGAAAAGGATGGTGGAGGGGACAGAGGTGCATTGCATGCAAACGATGGGTTTTATGTCAGTGTCACGCTGTTTATTTTATAATCCCTAATTGTGTGAGGAACCTAAGAGTCGTTCTTCAACCGGTTCAGAAAAATACAATTGATATTGGAAGGGATTTGTTATAATTTTCTCCAACAATTTAGAAATAAAATATTCTACTTTAGAAATTCAAAACCAATATCAATTAGTTTAAAAGTTTAATTAATGAAGATTTTTCAGTTTACTAGCATTAGGTAAGATATCATTCGATTTTTTGCTTTCTAACATTACGTTAGGTATCATTCAACGAAAGTGCATTTGACTTTCAATTCCACCATTAAAATTTAAATCAGCTACAACCACTGACATCGTGTGCATATTTTCCAGATAAATTAATGAAAGATGCTTACAATTTATGTCGCTCAAAAAAAGAGAAGCAGGGATATATTCTCTGGCCGAACTCGCAAACGGTCCGCGGGGTCGAGGGCGGAGCAGCAATAAGACCCCAGCTGCTGGCTGGTACCGTTCAAAATAAGGTTTCGAGTTTCTTAGATGGTATGAATTAGCTTTATAAAGCTGCTATATTCTTTCAAAGGCGAAAATAACCGCGTGAAATGCCAATGTTAGAGCCTGTATTTCATCCGAGGAAAGCGGGCTAAATACTTACTTGGCTAACAGTAGAAACCGTAAAATGAGATTGATTTCCCCGGATTAACATAATTTTAACGGACATAGAAGTCCTTTTCAATTGATATGGCTTGAAAATAGCCGTAACGAAGGTTTTGAAAAAATAGCGCTTCTCAACACACACCGCATTCCCCGTTGCCGGACGGCAAATCCGGACTGGCCCGCACGATCGAAAAATCGATTTTATTTTCGGGCGGACAGTCGCAGATGATTTCTTCGGATTCACAATCTAAAAGCTTTTTTACTATCGTGATGTAAGCATCTCAGTGCCTGTCGATGTCCATTTTTTTATTTTGCTATATAAATGCGAAAAATTGCCGAAAAACAGGGTCAGCCATTTTGTCCTGTAACGATGACAAATATGACAACTTTTCCCAAAAACTAAGTAATATTTAATGTAAAAAAGCCGTTATACCATATTTTTTCAGTTTTTATTTCACAGCTTTACTACAAAAGGTTCAGAATCAGTTTGAATTCGGTGATTTTCGTAAAAAAGTAAGGCGGGCGATTTTTGCGAAATTTGTCCAACTTTGAGCCAATGTACAATGTTAACACGTATGAATTGTGAAACGGCTGCAACATCAGATGTACCAATCTACGGAAAATGACTGTGCAAAGTTTTAACTTCCGGAATGAAAAAACCTGTTTTAGGGTTTTGGCGAGCTTTTTTCGATTTCAGCCCACTTTGAGTGGCACAGTGGTCGGAAATCGGAAAAAGCTGGCAAAAATTCCAAAATGGCGTTCTTTGATATATGAAATTGAAACTTCGCATGAAAACTCAAAATTGATTCATGTATCTGGAATAGCAATTTATTTGGCTTAGTTCTTACTCGTTTCTGAGATAAAGAGGCTCAAACATAAGCAAATTTCCAGAAAAATGCCCGTCGTCAGTCTTCTCGGAAAATCTTCTGACTTAAGTTGATGGTGAAGTTAAAGGAAGCTTTTTATAAAATAAAAAATGATATTAAAATGGTGAACTTAGCATTCACCGTTTTTTTTACGCTGTGCTTGTGGGCACCGATCCCCAAGGAGTCTATAATGAAGTAACGGAAGGATTTTCAGTCGAGGTAAGTGCACGCGTAATCGAAGTTAAGTTAGTTTTCTTTGGATACGTTCGGGGACCATGTCTTATATTCAAAGCGTTCGAACCTTGAAAAAGTGACTAGTGTTCCTGAGAGCCATACAGATAAACCTTTCAGAAAGACACCAGCTGGGATACTTATACCTTCCCTCCTCCCCCATCCTGAAACCCCAGGATTCTAGTGCGAAAATAGTCGTTTTATGGCATCACGGATCCTTTAACGGTCTTAACCGGGCATTTCCAGGAAAACTTCCCCTAATGTTTTAAGATATGCATCCTACACTTAGTTCTAGCCTGAATGTGGAGAGGGAAAGTTGAGTTCTCGTGAGTTCCCAGGTTTGGTGAATGTGGTTTGAGTCGGTTTGAGAAGAATGTAATCACTTTCGCCTTCATTGCCTGGTAACCGTCAGAGGTGTTTTTCTTTTGTCTCGAAAGCCTCGAATACTTTAACTGTATCGTCCGCTATTTTTTTCTTACTACTTCGTTACGTGTTTTGAAACATTTTCCTTGTATTACTCATTTATGTGATACATTAACCACGCGTTCGTCCTTCTGAACGAATTAGGCTTAGTAATCGGCTAACCTCTGGTACTATCAATGTTAAATCTATTTTTCGAACTTTTACGCAGGCTTCTTCCGTCATTCAATGGGAATTGCCTCATCACGATGTTAATAGACTAGACATCCATAAAATAATAATGGAATCGGGGAAAAAATCAGTGACACACGGAATGTATTAATTTTCTAGAACATTTTATTTGGCACTTGCCCGGTACTTCTACGAGGGCCAGTTTGTATTTTTGTATAAATGAATCCTTTCCCAAGAGTTTAGCTCAATAATTGTCCAACCTTTAGCCTTGTGTGACAAAATTTCATAATTAATTTTCCAGGCACTCCCGGGTGGCCAGAAAAATAATTTCACACTTCAAGTGACAGATCACGAAGAAGAAAAATTCAAACCTTTAAAGCTTCCTCCACTACTGCTGAGATTGCTATCGAAGCATCTATGAGTTTGAGAAAGGAGGGAGATACTGCAGCAGCTAAGCTAGTTACGGAAATAACAACAAGGACACCTATTCGGGCGAAGAGAGTTCTTTTCAAGTGGAGGAAATTGAAAATGTCCAAACTGAGATGACATTTGAGGAGGCACTGTCATTGATAAGTCATTGTCAATTTTCTCTGAGTTGACTAAGAGTCAACATAGATCTCTCCGTAGCACAGCTCTGAGCCATGGCCACGAATTATATCCCAGCTATGACAGGATAGTGCAAGCAAAGATGGCGGCTTACTCTGAAGGAGTAACAAGAACTGAGACTGTGTACGAAGTCAACTTTCAAGCTCTTTTGAATCACACGGCATCGCGCATCCTGGCCTGAGTATCCACCACTCAAGTATTTAAAGATGCGATAAAATGCACATTAGTATGTAAGTTCGGCTTTGACGGAAGTTCGGGCCATTCTCAAAATAAACAACTGTGGCAAGAGCTCCCTGGTACCTCTACGTTTCATTAATGTCGCTGCAGGTAAAGACTCAAGTTTTTCTAGTTTTCTCTTGGTTAGTTAGATTTATCTCGAACCTATTGATAAAGAATTTAACATGTCTCACTGGAACTTTTCATATCTAGGCTTATTAACTTTAGGTGAAATTATCTGGGAAAATCCTCGGCCGTCGTTTACATTTAAGGGACATGAAAGGTCGTTCAGCTGATGTACATACAAACATATTCTTTTGGTTTGTTACGCTGCACTACCACATAAGATTTTAAAAACGTATATTACCATAGAGTAAAGATACATTATTATTAATATATGGTATTACATGTATCGTATCAGCTGGATTTTAAACAGTGGCAGGTGAGAAATAGTCAGAATTTAAGTTAAAACATTTATTATTTTGAAAAAGATATATTAAGTAAATAATTCAAAAACATCCTGACAGGCACGTGGGAGTTTAAATTACCACCTTATTAGAAAAAGGCATGGGTGCAGAAATTATTAAGAGAAACGATGGGCTTAATTGTTGATGTTCCCCGGCCTGGCTCGGGTTATACTAATGATGGAATTACGGCTCGACATTTTTTCGATTAGCAAATTGGCAGCAAGTCTCACAGGTAATGTTCCATTTCTCATTATCAGCGCAGTGGAAGCAGTGTTCGAATGTATTTCCCATGAATTGCGTCATACGAGCATTTTTCAAAACTCGATATGGAGTTGGTTCATTATATAAATAGCACCTGTATCGTAGTTAATTTAATTGTTTTAATTTTGCATTCTAGGAATTAACGACAATCTCAAAAATAGATTCTCAATTATCTTGAAAGCAATATCTAGCGGCCTACAACTCAACGATGTAACATTAGCTCAGTATTGCCTGAGAACTGCCGAACTTCACGCGGATCTGTATCCCTGGTACAACATGCCTCCCACGGTGCATAAGGTCCTACTTCATGGAAGTGAGATTTCAAAAGATGTGACACTTCCGTTAGGTGAGCTTTCGGAAGAGGCACTGGAGGCCAGAAATAAACAGCACTAGAAAATTCCGCGAGCGATTTACTAAGAAGCACTTCAGGGTGGCCACCAAAGAAGACTTTTTCAAGAGGCTATAACTTACATCCGATCCTTTACTTTCCTCCTCGATGCATTTAACGTCGAAGAAAATGAGAATTTCAAAAGAGTTGGAAGACTTACTGAAAGTGGACGAAAAAGAAAAAGAATTATTCGCTTCAAAGAGTAGTAGTGATGAACATTCGTCGGCTCCGTCATGTCACAAAACGACCATTTTCGCACCAGAATCCTGGGGTTTCAGGATGGGGGAGGAGGGAAGATATAATTATCCCAGCTGGTGTCTTTCTGAAAGGTTTATCTGTATGGCTCTCAGGAACACTGCTCACTTTTTCAAGGTTCGAACGCTTTGAATATAAGGCATGGTTCCCGAACGTTTCCAAAGAAAACTAACTTAGCTTCGATTACGCGTGCACTTACCTCAACTGAAAATCCTCCCGTGTCTTCATCATAGACTCCTTGGGGATCGGTGCCCACAAGTGCAGCTTGAAAAACGGTGAATGCTGAGCGTTAAAATCCATACCACTTCAATAACCTTTCCGCATCGCGGCAAATCCAGCTCCCGGCGCGCGGAGCCGAGCCCCGACGCGCGATCGAAAAATCAAATTTATTTCCGGCGTCGCAAACGTATTTCAAAGTTAACTGCATATAAACCTTAAGAAGTCTTCAATTAGTGCTCTGATGTAAGACACTTTGCGTGACTTTGCCAAAAACTCATTTGAATCTCCTACATAATGTAAAATTTGGTCTAAAAACAGCGTCCGCCATTTTGTAACGGCACAGCAAGATTGTATCGAAGCTATTCTTTAAAGCTAAGGAATTGTAAAGCAAAAGTACCATGCTAACACATAATATCTTTTTTTATTCCATAAAAATCCTCCTTAAACTTCACTATCAACTTAAGTCGGAAGATTTTCCGAGAAAACTGAAGACGGGCATTTTTCTGGAAATTTGCTAATGTTTGAGCCTTTGTATCTCAAAAAAGGTACGAACTAAGCCAAATAAAGTCCTATTTCAGATACATGAATCAATTTTGAGTTTTCATGCGAAGTTTCAAGTTCATATCTAAAAGAACGCCATTTTGGAATTTTGGCCAGCTTTTTCCGATTTCCGACCACTGTGCGTCGGTCTGAAAGTGATTCCCATCCCAGTTGTTGCAACACTGACGAAATTATCATAACGGCCTTTGACGTTTCTTGCCGATTTTCTCTGCAGGCGTTCTAACCCGGTTTTTAAGCCTGCCTCATATGGATCCCAAATACTAGCAGCGTATTCCAAGTGGGGTCTAACAAGGGAGAAGTAGCTCATTTCACGAACTTTATCGTCGCACTTACCAAGTACTCTTTTAACGGAGTATACCAAGAAAGGATAACATAGGTACCATTGTGTACAGTTACATAGGAAATGTAAAAACAGATATACAGTTCTAATGCCTAATACTGTAGGCAGTACAGGATGCACTAAAAATGGTTAGGCTTAAATTCGCATATTAACTTTTTCCCCTATTTGAGTCCCCAAAAACGGTATGCGGCTTATATTCGAGTGCGGGTTAAATTCGGAGAAATATGGAAGATTGGATTCGGAGTGATACTCGCAAGAAACACGTGGATAATGAAACGTACAGACGCAAAAAAGAAATTTTCCAGGAGAAACAGAATGGGCCTGCTACGAGGAAAATTTCTAATGCCGAATCCATCGCCGAAGGAAGTAAAACACGCATCGAAAAGGAACAGGTTGCTCGTGATTTTACAAATACACTATTGCAAGCAAACATTCCCTTGGAGAAAGCTGATGACTCAAAGCTCAAGCAATTCCTGAACGAATACATGGAAGGTAGGTGTAAACATGGTGTAACCATTTATATGCTATAATAATCATCAATGGTGTATATATATATATATATATATGTCAGTAACTTTCACACAAGCTATACACGTGAATCTCAATCTTTATTTGGCTGTAGACCTTTTTTTATTTTTAAAATTAAATTAGAAATAGTGGTTTTCTGTTATTCGGAAATATACCAATAAAAAGAAAATAAAATAAATATTCTTATTTTTTCAATCTGATTTTGTATTTCTGTCGAAATACCAACATTTTTGCTAAAACAAGGATTTTTTGCTATATTTTAGTGTTTTTGAGGCATCGCCCCCGTAACAAGAAGTCGAGATTCCGTGTTTGACGTTGTGTAGGGTAGGCCTAACTTCTTTATTGGATCTCAAATATACCATTATACTGTTTGTTCACATTGGTATGAAGTCTTTATTGAAAATATATAAAAAAAACCTTCCTTTTAGACTTTTTTCCCGACATTAAACACAGCTGTTACCTTTTTACAATGATTTTATTTACCGTATATGTCATTTTTAAACACAGCTTGTGATGATTTTATTTACCATTATTCGGTGTTCCTACCAATACGTAAACGATAGGGTGATTTGAATACATATCTGAATTTAGCAATAAATGGCACAATAAAGTTTAAAACTGTGACTCCAATTTGAGCTTAAGGTCAGATTTCTAATGTAATGATGAGATAAAGAAACGAAAATTTCCCCTTTTATTTCAATGTTTGGTCACATAAGTATCCATTCCAGTCTTTCAGCAGTTTAATTTGCCCATTTTTTTCTATTAAATCCATGTTCAGAACCCAACAATTCCTTTATTATTGCTTAAAAATCACCAGGCTCAATTTTACTACAGTAATGACGTAGGACTCTGCTTAAAATGCATGGTATTATATTTGCAAAAGCATGGCATGTTACCAATGGTGCAACAAAATTGATTAGGTAAAAATTATGCAACATCTACGGCATGAAAGAAGTGATGGTTGACAAGGCGTTCTAGGATAGCTGTATATTTTTCTTCAGCTAAAAACTTAGTTTTTCGAAGACATTCGCATAGCTGTGCAAAATTCCGCATGAGCCAAAACATTTTCTTTTCTTTTGGCAATAGCTTCTAGTTTATTACACCCATTTTTTATGAAACACCATTTTTCCCCAACAAATTTGTCGGAAAAAAAACTTTCTGAGAAGATCAGAACAAAATCTGAAAGAAATTGTCAAGAAACGATACAAATTGTCAAAATAATTCTCAAAATAAAATAATCCAGCACTAAGAATAGATCCTGTTATCCCTTCGGTATTTGGGACGACGACATTAACCTCTACGCCATCCTAAACTGTCAGAAAACGAGCGTTCTCATGAATTTAGATTCGGCATGCTAAGCGGGGTCCTGGAAAGAAGAATCTGACTGTACGCGACGCGAGTTTGCTCTTTTTCCCCCATGCTAAAAGTGCCCAGCTGGCCAAAAGAAGTTTACACTTCAATAAAAATATTCATACCGCCGGCACACGAGTGACTCTTAGGAAATGCACGCACATCAAGGTGAGCAACATCCGTCCTTTCCACTCGCTGTCAGTCATCATAGGCCGAAAAAAGGCTCCACTAAAAATATGGTCACTTGAGCCATGACTCCCGCCACCGTCGTATGATCCTGTGCCCTCGAAACATGTCGATGGTTGAATGCTCCATTCCAATCACATGGCTTTCCCTTTTCCTGCTGGGCTCCGTGCTCCGAAGAACTGCTCAGCGAAGGTGTGGATCACCTCATACGCCCTCCTGCATGCGAACCCTCTCCCCTCCCCTCTTATCACCCCCTCCTATCTCCCATGAGAACAACGCCCACCCTCCAGGGCAACGATCGCCTTCCTTAAACCCCCAACCCCTACATTGCGAGTCGTCATCGGCTGAAATATTAAAGATTATTCAGGTAATTATCGGTAAAGGTAAATTTGGAATGAGATGTAATGAGAAATAGATGGCGCTTGTCTCTAAATAAATGAAGCAAATTTATGTCTGTTGTCAACTACTCTCTTCCTGTTAATCCTCACTGGTGTCATCATCCTCATCATTGACTTGGAGGGATACTGCCTCCGCTGGGAGGAAGGCTGACAGCCCAAAGACCTATCACTTCATTTCTTCTGAGTGGATTACTAGTAGCATGGGTTATAGAAAGGCTTGCAAGCGTATTGAATTTTACTTGACTAGGGCATCGATTTATTGATTTTAAAAAAATCTAGGTGCCCCAGTTAAAAGAACGAAGATTTAAATCATATCTGATTTCACTATATTGTGCCCTTTGTGTCTTCTTACATGAATGTCGAAATTTAAGTTTCAAGTTGGAGTGTACTTTCCTTGTCACATTCGGGCGGTCTTTAAAGTGAAAACATTTGCTCCTTCGAACACCTTTAGGTGCATTATTCCATGGCACTTCCGACAATGTCTAATTAATTATCATTGGATGTATTGGCAGTGCTTTTTTAAAGTCATTTCATTATTGCAAACACTCCATCCGACCTGTTAAATCTCTTGTTTTCGTGCCCTGGAGAAAAAATTCACTATTTACTGGATACTCAGTAAAGTAGCTCCCTGTATCTATTAACATACCTGCGTTTTAAAATGTTAAACATCAAGAATTAAAACAGTCAAAGAAAACATAGTACGCAGGATGTAACTGACTGCAACTGAATACCATTCTCGGTTTTGGCTTGACAAGCCCATGGTCGCGGGATTTAATCCCGTCTCGCGCACGCATTTTGTGTTGTGGAACGTAAATCGAAAGGTGACAAGTGTGTCTGAAAAGTGTGTGTGAGAAGTGGGTCTGTCACTCTGAGCATTGAAAAATGATCCTAATCACTAGTGTGACGTAGTTGGGGGGAAATATATATTTTGCCAACAAACGAAGAACCGCTAAATCTCTCCATAGAAAAATGAGCTTCTTTCCTGATGGAATATTATTCCTAGATGTCGGCAAAGACGAGGGAAATTCAAACACAGTAAGGTCGTCGAAATCATTGACGGATTACGGGCCGCTTGCATGCTTTTGAGTGTTATTCGCACTGGCCTCAAAACTGAGGCATATTAGATATGCCTTGCATGCATTTGAAACGTTTCATTGAACTCTCACGCTCTCGCAAATGTTTCCTCTGCATTCTTTCCATTCCCTTCCTTACTCCTCTAAGCCACCCTCTTCCTCTCGCACTCTGTCAAGGTCCTGGTATTCAACCGTTGACCATTGCTCTCACTGTAACCTGCGATGCTTGACAAGACACCACCAATAAAGAGGGTTTCCTTTTTTGATCGTGAAAACAAGGTTGGATCAATGCATTTTTCAAGGATGGAGGTAGAATTTCAATGATTACGGAACTTAATAAGCCGTGAATGCGCAAATACTAATGAGTTAATAACTACGCATAAATAGCCAAAAACAGAAAGTAAGAATAATATTTTAGCTGTCTTAACACCGATTGCTTTTTTTGAATTGTTGATTTTTTATGCTCTTAAGTAGAGAACGTATCCGCTTTAAATAATTTTACTTGGGGTATCATGCATTCCAGCAGCCATAAAAAAGTTTAGTTAAAGATATTTACTGAAGATGGAAGCTAATTTTTTAAAAAAATCATTAATTTTAACTGGAAGCAAAGAGAGTAAATATTTATATTCACCATTTCTCGACCAATAACTCGCAAAAGTTTTGTAATAGATTCGGGTTCAGTGAGTTCAACGCTTCTTAAGTTTTATCATCGATAAAGGCTACGATACTGAAATATTATTAGTTTATATCCAGATTCGAATGAGTAATATCTAACGCCACCGTTAAATTAGGTAGTTTCGTTTATTGTTTTTCTTGCCGGTCTGGAATTTCTCAAACTGGCTTCATGGAGGCGGTTTTTCATTGTGCGGGTGCTGTAATTTAAGTTTTATATCCTCTTCATCACAGCCACCCCGCCAAAAGTAAGAGAATTGCCATTAGGGTGTTCACGAGTGCTGCTGTCATCATTTGGAGACGTGCATTTTGGTCTCCGCTTCTTTGTCGTGTTGCCATCGTCTTATCTCCCTCCCTGGAGCATTTAAGCCAGCAATGTACTGTGCATCAGTTTAAATTCATATCCCTAGTTATCTGAGTGACAGTTGAGCATGTCTTAAATACCCCATCGATGTATTCCCTCCCTCCTGGACTTCATGGAATATTGAGAATATCCATGGAAATTCTCACAGAGAAATAATTAAGATTCCTGCAAATGCAATTCCATTCAAATTCGCATTCTATCTAACCTACCGGTGAACTGCCATGAGTGTCTTTGAGAGAAGATGCCTTTTGCCTTACCTGCGGAGTTGTGCATAAGAAAAATTATTCATTATTTCATGGTTTCGGTTGATGCATACGTGAGAGTTAAATAGAACGTTTCAAATGCATACAAGGTAATCTAATGTGCTTCCGTTCTCGTGGCCGGCACGAAACGCGCTCGGAGCAGACTTGCGAACGGGAGTTTGCGAACATTACTTTAGCGCGTTTGAATTTCCATCGTTGTGACCGAGACTTAAAATTATTGAGCCATCAGAAAGGAAAGATAAAATCCCTGAGAGCGATTGTAGCGGCGCTCAGTTTGTTGGGAAAGTTTACTCCCCCATAATACCTAGATGTAAATTTGTAGGTCACCTTAAAGTTTTCAAGTCACCCTTGTAAACGAACAGCCGCGCAAGCGCTGCGTACTTACTCTCAGCGTAGTATGTAGATGTATATAATTTAACTTGGTAGATACTTTTGCAATTTGCGGTTTTGGAAGAAAAGGTAATACAAAGCAGAAAACTGTTATTGTGAATTTATCGGAGCACTTACCATGGCCCACCACAATAAGTGTCAGGTAGTCGAAAAAGGTGAAGCAAAGACAATGAAAGTGTTATATGTTAATATTCCCTGGGTAATTTATTTTTAATGCTCAGACATGATGGTAGGAATCAGTTAATCATCATCAACAGTTGTTCTGCCGACTAGTAGATTCCATCCACCTTCGTTGTCTCCATTCACTTCTGTCCCCCGCCTGTTCCTTGGTCTCCTTGTATCCTCCTTTCTCAACCTTATCTATCTGTTTCAGCCTCCTCATTCCTTTCCACTTCTCCCACTCCACCCATCCTTTAGCTGCAATTAGTATCCCCTTTCCTCTCAATACATGCCCGATCTATTGTTTGTGTCTATTCCGAATAGTTTTTAGGAGTTCTCCATCCTCTCCAATCCAAATCAGCCACTCTTCATTCCTTATTTTGTCTGTCCATCGTATCTTCTTTAATCTCTTCCACGTCCACATTTCAAGGGCCACAGCCTTATGCTTCTCTCTTTTTCCAAAGCCTATGTTTTACAGCCATACATCATGAGACTCCATACACAGCACTTGACTAGTCTATTCCTCAACTCCAGTCGCAAGTTGCTGCATAATATACTTTTCTTCTACTGAAGGGCTTTTTTGTCATGGGTATTCTTGTTTTAATCTCTTATTCACATTCTTAGTTCTCAGTTAGCATCCTCCCTATACAAGTGCACTTTAAACTTGTTCAATTCTTTGCCATTTTTCGGCCTATGATGACTGACAGCGAGTGGAAAGGACGGATGTTTCTCACCTTGATGTGCGTACCTTTCCTAAGAGTCACTCGTATGCCGGCGGTATGAATATTTTTATTTTTGTTACAGGAGGAAGCTATTGCCTTTGAGAGATTTTCCGTCTTTGGAAATGGTTAAGTCCAACGTTCCAAATTAAGGACAATTAGACAGCTATCATGTCCCAGAAGAGATCCATTTTTCAAGCGCAAAGTTATCAAAGTTTTATTTGCGCGGATGAGTGCAAATTCCATCCACAGAAGTAGTCAGTACTATGCAAATACCTTATACATGAGTCAATAGAGTTCATCACAATAATCTCATACCCAGGTTATTTTGCATGTCTATGAAAAGCGTAACTGAGTGACTGAATATCCCTAGGTCTGAAAAATATGTGATCCTGGCCTTTCATTTTGTCACAAGTATTGGGATGTGATGACATTTTCCGAAATCTCCGATTATTAGCTCAAAGAGCATCCAAGACATTTCCTCGGGCATCAAATCGAAAAAACCAACGGGTCTTCACCATTTGCATCAACGCTTTCCGAAGACGCTTCACGACAGCTTAACACCAAAATAAAAGATTCTGCAAGTGTTGCTCACCTGCAAAATCCAAGCTGCGATGAGTGGTGATTCAGACCGAAGGTGGCCGAAGTCAGCCGAAGAGGTACGAGGACGGGAACTGGGCCTCTCCGCGACTAGACGGAGGTTCGCAACGAACGTTATTTTTGCGTTTTGATCGAACTACTAGATGCGGCCTCGAAAGGTACCGTTGGAATGGTTAAGGAAAGCAAGCTTGAATGGTGCACGCCAACCAAATAATGTTGCACTAACGTAAAACTAACGTTAATGTGCTGGTTGGGTATTATATTTGGCGGACCATGTATGACATTGCATGGCCTAGTTACTCGGGTGTTGAAAATTGGAGGTAGTAAACTAAAATATGGAAATTAATATAGTGAAAGAATATATTTATACATATTTGCGACCTTGGTTAACTGTAAATTTAGGTGAGAAATCGTGTGACTACTCTTGAGCATCCCCTGGATTTTCATTCCCAGACGCCTACGTAAGGAACCAGATGATGAGTTGGTCCATGGATGCCGTAAGTAAAGAGTTACATTCACGTTTTTCAACGGCGTTATTTTAACGTTATCTCCAAATGATATCGTCCAAACGAGAGGAAATGGTTCTGATGGTTTGACAATGTAATGCATTCCAAACCTTGTTGGTTCAAACGTTATAATAGCGATAGTGTGCTGAGGGGTTTTTGTGGAAGAGACGTGAATGGAGGAAAAATAAATTCTTGCCGGGGTGGTGGGAAACAAGCCGAATAGTATCCACTTAAGATACGACGTTGCGTTAAGGATGTTGACATTATTAAATGCACTACCTCATTTGTTCTACCACAACTGAATTTAACCCTCCGTATTGTTTCACTGGTCAGTGTCAGGTCGACTTTGAAAGAAAGCAAGCTTGTCCCTTTTTTACATGGCTTTATTCCACAGATAAAATTCACCCGTTTGTATGACTTTTCTGCTTCAACGTTACTTTGCTTTTGAAAATGATATTACACTCTAAAGTTAGCATGTTAATAGTAAACTACTTCTGCATATTCAGTTATGTTCGTTAAAAAATAAAAAAAATCATTTCTATTTTAAAAAGGCAAAAGAAATGCTTACATATTTACATTTGAAAGTGAACAAATGCAAAAAATCTCGATAAGATGATTTATTAATTATCGCAAAGATAAAATATTCCATTAATTGTTGCAAGAGCTAAAGCGCACAACGCCGGGTTAAACAAATTAACTGCTGCTGTGATTACTATTGCCCTTCTCTCAGCGATGAAATTTTAAACAGAGAAAATTTAAAGTTCGTACTTCAAATCCTCTTCAAGGATGATCATCGGATCATCTTTTGGAGGACCGAAATATCCATTCCGTTGAATATGAGTGTCCATTAATTACAATATGTTCTTGCCCCAAATGTGCAAAGAAAAATATAAAAATGAAGAAATCCTCAGCTCCATGTAGAGTGAGATACAATGGTGACATAAACTGGGTTCACCAAGTATTTTGACAGTATTGTTAACCTTTCCGAGGGATTCTGGTGATATGCACACACGAAGAATGGAATCAGCAGTAGGAAACCATCTAGAATTCGAAATTTCATCACTCACTAAAGCCAAATTTGCTGGACTTTTACCTCATTTATTTTCTTGGCATATTTTGAGTAAGTATATTTGGTCAGATATTATGATACTTTAGATACACGGACGACTTTTTTTATACTCATGAAATTGAAAAACTATTATAATCATGAGAATCCGACGATTTCGCAATGCTTCCTGTGAAAAACCGCCGGCAGAATGTATGTTCAACAGTTGGGACACGTTTCTTCGTCATAAACGAGCGACTCCTATTGTTAAATGTAAATTAGCCGTGGTCCCATCAAAACACAATGATTCCAGACTTTTCATATTAATTTCAAAATTTAAATAATCCACATTCACACATGATATAGCCACAGCGTTTCCACTTTCCGGAGCTTTATAGTCAACATACTCAGAATTTGGTTCAATGATAAGAACAATGTTCTCTTTAGTAGGAATCCCCGGAAAATTAACTTTGATCCTACGCTGAAGACGTTTCTTTCATCGAAACAGAGGGTTTTCACATTCATTTTGTTTAATTCTGTTTGAATCCCTATCTTGGAAAAGAGAACAGTTGGTTCCACGATCCTTGAAATCCAAAAAATATTGGTCAAAGAACTCACATTTCTTATTGATCAAAACCCTTTGAATATAATTTTTATTGATTTTGCAGCAGATGGTCATGCCAAATTAATCTAGCAAAGTGGGAAGGGATGGATGAAAAAAATGATGTCTTCTTCTAGAGAGATATTTTGAATATTTAGTGGGATAGAAATATTTTGACTATTTTGTATCAAACCGGGAGGGGAACACAAATTATTCAGCATCAGCCTTTATCCTATTTTGAAAGGTTCCGCAGAACAAATCATATCACTTTCTTGAAGTAAATGCTATCGCCACATAGCAATCACAGCAGTTCTCGCGAATTTTGCGTGGGAAACTTTTTCAGTACATATTCATGACTATTCTCTTTGGGATTTGGAACAGGCAAGGACTTATAACCACACTTTTTTTCTATTTCTTCTTTACTACATTGATTCTCAGCTATCATTCAACTCAAAATAGATCAAGTTTCCTCATAAATTCAATATTGAAAATCAAATAAGATAGTGCATTGAGCTCGACGACCCTGAAAGAAAAGAGAAAAGGCATATCATTGGATGAAAACAAATATCATGCCTACCCTACGCTAGGGAACTTCATAGTAAATAGTCAACAGTAGTCATTGAAAGAGGAATATAGTTAAGTCTCCATTAATAGTAGCAACAAAGCTGACACTTAAAGCTATTTCTTTGAAAGCGTATAAACGTAGGACGCTACCAAGCATGACTCATATATATATCCTTATCATTAAGTAGTGAAACAAAATTTAAGTAGTATCCTGAGCAATAAAAACATCTCCGTAACCAGGCCTACGGAGAATGACAAAATGCGAAAACTACATTGGTTTGTTTTTCTGCAATATTCTGAACTAAAACGAAATGAAAAAGTGGGAGCAACGCGTCAATTTTAGGTTTCAAGCCAGCTTTTCACAACTTTCCTCACATAAAATAAACATATTTTTATTGCTATCATGCGATGTAAACGAAAATCAGAGAATTATATACATGATTTTCTAACAGGCGGATAAAAATAATTTTGGTTAAAATCGCAAAAATCAAAAATTATGCAATTGAAAGTGGAAAATATGGTAAAATTATTGAAATTTCTTACGTGAAATTTTATCAATCAAGCGGAAAATTTTACTTACATACAGTTAAGTCAACGTAAAATAAAGTTTTACGTTGTAAAAGTGTATAAAAGTCAACGTAAAACTTATAGTTTGACGTTGACGTTTTTCAAGCCCACGTTGGCGCACGTTTTTATGATAATTCTTTTAGTGTCCGCCTTGCGATGAGGACAGTAACAATTACTCTTTATATTTTCCATTATAAATAAAAAACATAGTGATTTAGATACGAAAACGGAATAATCGGAAAGATGAGTTGGAAACGTGATTTTCTAAGAGATCGCAAAAAAGGTGGGATTGGATACATAACATTGAAAAAATGTGCATTGTATATTGAGAAATAATGCGATAATGAAATATTGTCCGATGTTAAAAATGTTTCTTAAATTACATTCATTAACAAGTGAAATATTTTTATTCAGATCCTAATACATATTTTTGTTGGGCTCACGTTGGCTACTTTAGCTAACTAATTATTTAATAGAAGTCTGCTGGCCAGTAGACTTATCATATACGTTCAATTACACGAATATGGCCCAACGACTTTCTTCGCATTCACACTTTCTTTGCCATTGACGTAGTTACGTCACCTTGACGATTTAAGCCGCGCGAGAGTTGGGCTTCGCCTCGCCGAAACAGTACCTGACAGTTTGTATTTCCGCAGTCAACCACGGCCTTATGAAAAGTGGATGAGTTAAGACGGGCGGTGAGTTTCGTCGGGACGACTGAGCAGTGGGCCTTAAAGTACCCCATTCGAACCTCGGTGCGGGTCTACACCCCTGGGGGCCATTCCCTCCCCGTATCTCCTCTTATCTCACCCTCCATCACTCTTTCTCAGTCTACAAAGTGCACTGTTCCCCTCCTACCTCTCTTCTTTTCCGATAAACAACCTTTTTGACCTCCTCACCTTACGCCCTCTGCATACGTGCAAAGCAGACCTTGCCTGAAAATGCCAAACCCCTACTACGACCCCCTCCCCCCTCCTCTTTCTCACCGTTTCATCGTATATAAGGTGAATCGTCGTCGTTAACAATTCTTTCTGTTCCGGGGCTCACTATGAAGAGGACGTGATAGATATTTAGGGCTGCGGTGTGTGAAATTCGTGAAATAGTGTGCGATCGGAAGTCAAGAGCTAGGAACAGCAGCGGCCATCCGGCGTTGAAGAGGTGAGTGTAACAAATGTCAAATATAGTGTGACAATGTTAAGCTAAGTGTGTGCCTTATGAATAGTTAATTGAAAGTCGCAGTATTCACGCGTGGAACATTATGATTCTATGCATGGTGACTTCAACGTGCGAAATTCGCAAAAAGACTCTTCATCAAGCACCACCATATTTTAAATTGTAACTTTCGTGTCATAGTTGAATACACTTGAATGATTTCATTTCTCTCTTTCAGAGGTAAACTGTTTCCACTGGCTGATTACAAAGAAACCAATTACACTCATAACGAATGCAGGTTGTAACTAGTTTCCTTTGATTCTCGATTATTTCTTCCTGGGATTTCATTTCTGAACTCTCTCTACTTATCACGTGGGTCACCCAGTGCTTGGCTCCTTATACAGGACTGGCTCTCGGCGAAGGATCATCACTATCCTCACATTTGGTCACATATCTTCTCTTATTTGGTGCTATTTTTAGCTCAACATTCCCTCTCAAAGTTTCCTAGTGTTTTTTTCTTGGCGTATGCATTCAGAGGAGTTCCTTTTGGTGCTGATCTTTCTTCCCTACTGTAATTAGGGAAGTTAAAATTTTAATGTACAAATTATTTTAAACCAAATGATGCCGAATCGTATTTTCCAGAGCTGTAAACTTACTGGTACCCTTGGTAACAGTAAGACATTGTCTTAGTGTTGCACCCGTGGCTGTTTGTTAATTTGCAGGGAAATCAAGGCTTCACAATCATCTTCAGTGAGTTTCACTCATTCAAATTCCTATAATCCCATAAGATTTCAGCCTAGGGTTTAAAAATCGAGCTGAAATATTCTCACTTTCCTCGACTATACCAGTCCTCTGGATGTTTCTTCTGGGATGGTACTCGCAATCTCATCCCATGGTGTACAGGCTCGTAATGTGGTCTTCGAGGTACCGGTTTAACTTAACTCTAATAGGAAGTCATTAAATGATTCGTATTATTATGCCTATGAGCCTAATATCTTCATTTGCCTATTTCCCCTAAATTTCCTTATTTAAAATATTCTGCTCCTTACATTCATCATCTCTTATTCGTGACCCGGTATCTTGTCCTATTCTTTCAACATCTCCATTCCTTCGCGACTCTTCACATGTCTCTTTTCAAACTTTTGTTGCCATGCCTAAAATAGGCCGTAATGTTAATGTTCATCCGTTAACGGATACTTACTTCAAAAATATAGTTTTCCTTGCGCCCCTCTCATTGCTGAGTTGCCACCATATTGCTATAAGAATAACCACAAAAATTCTCAAATGTTAAAAACATTACGTGAACTAAACACTCATTGCCACCATTACTGCAGAAGGAGACGGCCTTTTCCTTAGGAGAAAGAAGATCCTTCGCTCCAGCATTGGTGTGTGAAGTATAACGAGGAAAGTGTTACTGTGATTTCTTTATAGTGCATGGCCATTCTAGTGATTGTGAATTTGTGCAAAGTGTTTGATATTCGTGTGCACCGAGGGATCGGCGATGGAAAGCTACGCAGTGCTGCCACCGGTGGACCTTGCTGTAAATACCCAGGTAGGGATTCGACTCCTCTCCGTGCGCATGAAGTTGGATAGAGGCTCTTTCGCGCAATCTCCCATCTATCCATCTATTTTGCGCACACAGGTGAAGTGTGTAGGGTTCTGCGTTAGCTTCAGACAAGGCATCCTTCGCGGTAGGGCCACCGTCGTGGCTTAAGAGGCACTAACTTCACTTAGAGAATTGGAGGGAGAAATTAAAGTGATTTTAGCCGATGAAATATAGGTAGGCAATTAGTGACTGGTTCCAATAAATTACCGAAACACACAATATACATAGGTACAGGTCATCGTTAACGTAACGAGGTATTATGTGCAAGTGGACTGCTTAATATTCCGTTACGTCAATGTAATAAAGTATCAAGCACTGAATAGCATTGCTTGATATTTTGTCACATTTGCGATGGGGTATGAAGAACGTGGAGTACTTCATATTCCGTCGTGCTGAAAATGTTCAAATTCTCTTTTCGTAAGTTTCAAAATTTTATCGAAATTCCATATAAATGTAAACTCCGCAATCACTTTTCTTTACTTTTTTCCGAAGGCAGTGTTTCCCTTGCTTGAAGGGCACTGCAACATGGCACAGTATGACGTCTCTCTCTGCAGAGATCTGTTGGGAGACATGCATGAGTGGCGTGATGGACCGTCCATCGGCCTTCGTCTCCTCTTTGACGAATGCCGGAAGTGGGTTCCAGTGAGCTGGCTCGGTACCCCATAGGGTAGCGCCAGGAAACCCGAGCAAACTTTCTTTCTTACTTTTACAATATCTTCATACAATAATCGTACTAATAAGTAATTTCAATTTTTCACATCCTCTTTCCTCCTTGTAGAAATCCTTCGTGATTAACACTCCTTATCTAACAAGACGCGTATTTTAACGGATATCTGATTTAGGCAAGGACTCATACGTGAACGTGCTTAGACTGCAGTGAAAGTGTAAAACAATTGTGCTCTTCCTCAATGCTACAGATTTTCTTGATTGCACAAAGCTAATCAAAGCACATTTCTCTTATATTCCGGTATATATAAGCTATTTAAACCATTAATGTACTCAAATACTTGTCATATTGATGTCAAAATGCGTCAGTGTTATACGGAATGTCCTTAACCAATCAATGACTGATACTCGCTCGTGTTGTGTCACCGACAGAATTAATGCTTCCCCAAATAATTTAACACAAATTGCCGGTACAAAGCTGCAGCAGCATTGGAGCTGAATATGCAGTTAATTTCTGTGTACGACTTTTTAAAAAATAAAAACTAAATCCTAGCGAACTCTTAACTCCCAGCCAACTCCTATCGAGGTGAACTATCACATGCCTATCATACGTAAGAAATGCGGGATAGTGCTTCCCTGGACAAAACCTTTCGAATTAAAGCTTGTTTGGGCCCTCGAGCCGGAAAAGTGTTGCAGGATAGAAATTCATCAGGTGTACATCCCATTTATATTTAAATTCAACATCGTATTTCTGCGAAACACACTAAAATATTCTCGGAAAAATTCACGGAACGTTCCTGTATCTCGGTAAATTTCTCGCTATTGCATATGACCGCAGAGGACAGGATCTGGAGGATCACATAGTTAATATATTAAACGGTAACGCTCTCAGTAATATTCCTTCATATTACGAGATCTACGTGGTCGTCATAATGATCTTCTATTATTCCCTGTGCCATTTAAGAAAACAGCTCTTTTAAACACTAGCTTCACAATCACTTTCCGACTCGAACCTTTCTGGCTTTTCTTTTTATCGTTAATCCAAGAGAAATCAGTTAAGATGAAGTTATAAGCCAAAGTGGCAATCATTTCGGACCACATTTAATAGTAATTTTTAAAATTTCCCTGATCTTCCAACGGTATGCTAAGTCTGGTGCTGTAACACAAGCCCAATACCAGTTTTCTAAATTTATAAACAATCAGAATGCTTTGTGTGCTCTGCCGATTGAAGAACAGTGCGAGAAATTAAGAATCTCTTTAAAAGTGAATGATGCTCCGTGAATGATTGATTTGTTTATTTTTGACCCTTTGTAAAATGTAACATGAAGTTTGATATCTTACGGGCATAACCGGAATTTTCCATTAAACATAAAACTTATTATAACTGATTTATGAGAACTAAATGTGTTCCTTGGGATCCAAACGAATCCATGACCGTAAGCTGATGCCTAGACGACCGACTGCTTGCAATATCATGCCAGTTTTTTTTCTCTAATTTATATCTGAACACGTTCCCAAAGGCAAAAAAACCACTATCAGCATTATTGCTGTTCACTTTCTCCGTCTTTGCATCTTCGTAAAAACAAGCCGCGTAGGCTTTTCCTGCTCGTATAACTAAATTATAAGATGGCCTAGATTCTACAAGGTCATCAAATAATTTGGTGTTAACGTTTTTCAATTTGTCACAGATAATTTTGTCTTGTTTTTTACTTTAACCTGTTGCTTGGTTGTGCTTCTGCGTCTGTTACAACATTTTAATGAAACCATGAGTTTGAAAAATAAATATTTGTACTTGATTCGTCAAAAAAAAACTTCAGTAATTTCAAGTTTATCACTCGCCTCTTCATATTACCCAAATAATGCCAACAGCCAAATACTTGCTTTATTTTTTGAAGGACAAGTGCCATCTTTTTCCTTAATTACTCAAATTAATTTGCATTTACCGATGGTTACCATTTGTAAAAACCTATGGTTTCCCTAGGTCTCGTCTCGCAATGTAGGAGTGGGTGCTTTCACGAAGGTAACCGCTGCGCTGGCGGGTGGGCGATGTTTTTAAGGACGGGAGTAGGGAGGGCGGAGGGGAGGCACATACGGCACGAAGTATGAATACATCACACCACACCTTCGCTGAAGCAGTTCTTCGGAAATCAGGACTAAAGCGCAAAAAGGGAAAACTGGTATGTTGGAATGGAACATTCAACCGTCGTTCCAGTCCCGAGGGCACGGGAACCACGGGTAGCGGGAATCGTGGGTCAAGTGTTCATATTTTTGGTGGAGCAATTTCTCGAGCTACGACGGCTGACAGTTAACTGATGTTATTCAACTTAAAGTGCATATCATGCCTACGAATCGTTCGTATCCTTTCGGTATGAAGGTTTTTATATTTGATTGAGTTGAAGTTATTGCCTTAAGTCTTTTTCCTTCGTTGGACGTTGTCAATATCGAGTGTTCAAAATGAAGTAATATAAGACGGTAGGCAATCACTACTCAGGGAGGGATTATAATTTTTGAACTGCGAGGTGATCAAAGTTTTATGGAAAATAGTCCTGAACAACATCGGCATTACATTTTGTCGGGTAACAATAGTGATCTATATAAACAGGTAATGCAAACAGGCCTTGATGCAAAAAATTGCACGATTTGTCACATTCAAGGAAACTTACTGGTGCGGTTTCCTAATTCATAGGTCTATATTGTTCATGAATAATCTCATCCCGGTTATTTATAAAGTCAATGAAAAGTGTTAAACAAACTTCACATCCAAAGATCTACGTTAGCAATATTTTACCCTAAAATACATCTGTAAGTGATGCAAGGTCCATGAAATCTGATATAATTCATGAATTTTCATTAGTTTTTAATTAATTTTAGCCGCGGATAGTGCAATCTAATGAATTAGAAAGAGGATTGCACGAAGTAAACATACTTTGAACTTAATCTCTTTCATGATATTATCACATAACTCATTATTAATTTTGGAATCAAGGCATCTGTTAAAATATTAAACTTTCAGGATTTACAAAAGCACTTATCAGGGATTATCTCTTGAAAATGAATTTACGGATCGCTCTATTAAAATTTAAAATCAGCTTGTTAGATTCTTTGACGTGTTAATTGGCGCACTCGATGTCGTACACCGAAGTTATACACCCCGCTGAAGTTGGCCGAGAAATGAGATGGCTTGGTGCTGCGACTGGCTAACACACTTGAACGCCAATTGGGAGATCCGGGTTCGAATCCCGGTCAAGTCAAATGATTTCTTTAAGGCGAATTTCAGTCTTCGTTGAATAACCCGTGCACCCGTGAGCGTGACTGCGCACCACATCATTTATGTAAATGCAATGATTGGAAATACATCAGTTAGTCGTCCTAACGCAGGGGCCCTCAAACATTTTAATCCGTTGACCCCTTCATAGAATATTTGCCATCTTATCGACCCCCAGATGAAATATTTAACAAAAATATTAAATACTTTTTACATTGCTGATGCTAAAAAATAGGGCAACTCTCATAGCAGTTTAACGAAAGAATTAATAGTTCATATCTTTTATCTTTATCTTTATATCTTTATATATATATATATATATATATATATATATATATATATATATATATATATATATATATATATATATATATATATATATATATAAAGTCAATGTATGTATGTATGTATGTATGTTCCACATCTCCTCCTAAACCACAGGACCGATTTTGATGAAATTTGGAACACATGTTTGTTACTGGTAGACAACAAACACTGTAGGGTCCAATTAACCAAAACCCTATTTTTTCAGGGTTAAGGGTGTGATCCTTAGTAATACATAAAAATGTAATAGTCTCTGTCTGTCTGTTGCTCCATCACGCAAAAACTACTGGACCGATTGAGCTGAAATTTGGCATGTAACTAGAATAAATATCTGGTTGTATCATATGCTATATTAAAAAGCCCTAAGGGCCCCCAAAGACCCCCGAAGGTCCCCCGTGGTGGTCCATGCTAAGCATTGTGTTCAGTGCAGGGGTTTCATTTTTTGCTTTTTCAAAGTACATTCACTCAAGATATAGGGCTGGAATTTTTTTTATCGGATGGCTGAATCAATATAATTTCTAATTTTATCAATCGATTTTCTTCTACCTGAAGGTTGTATTTGTCTGAAATTCATGTTTTCAGTTGAAAAATCTCACATTTTCCCTGAAATAAACAATAACATATTTCCTTGACAACCATACATTTGATTTTCAAAGGATATACACGCCTCTTAACTATTAAATATCATGTTTTCCTGCAGGCCCATGATAGTACGTAGAAAGCAAATCCGTATAAGAAGGGCCCAGAGTCCTAAGTGCCCCATGATAGATTACTTCAGGGGTTAATCGATAAATTCAATGCATATTTACAACAAGTATACTCTTCGTCTTTCTCAAAGTAGCACTCAAAGGGGCATCGCATGTATATGAGAGAACACTTACGTTGTAAACAATACACATAAAGGAAATTAATTGATTACACACACAATTATATGTGCAAGAATATTTACGTGCAGCGAATATCAGTGGTAATAATGTCTCTGTTGCTACAACAAACTCGGCGTTGTTTATTATCGTTGAATACTCATATGTATTACACGTAGTGAAACCATCTGCCTCTCATTACGATTGCGAACTGTTTTTTATACCAATTCCCGCATCATTAACGTCACGAGTTATTTATATGTTTAAAAGTGTAAATGTGCAGTAAACTTAGGTACATTCACTCAATCATCGAGTTACCCATTCATGAATCTCGCTCGCCGCTGTGTTTCCCCTCCTTGGACTTAAAATTATATCCATCCACATGCCTAATAGAAAAAAGAGTAACCTTTCGAATAAATCTTCTTGAGTAAAATGAATGTCTTATTTGCGAGAAAATGAGCCCTTGAAAGAAAAACGACAAAGGTTAGACTTGGATGGTCAAAGAAATGCCCACCAGCGATCTCATGATAATCTCCCCGTGGTGTTTCTCGGGTTACGCTAAGATCCGCACAAATTTCATCCTTACCCAACATACGGACGGGTGACCAGCTCTAAATCTGGTTCAAATACAGACACATCTGTTTCGAACCTTCAATCTGCTTTAAGATGGCGGAAATTATAATTACGCCACTACATGATTCTTACCCGAAAGCAGAACGGAAATTCTGCACAATTAACGACACCCGTGCATGAAAATCGACAAGTGTACTAAGAATCACCATAGATTTTTTATTTATCAACCGAAACCAATGATTATGGCTATGCCGAAGGCACAGTCCCACACAGCCGAAGGCACAGGCCACATTGATGGAGGATTCATAGGTCAAATAAACATGGCTTCTGCTGCCATCACTCCTCTTGACGTTGTCAACCGCTGGATTGTACTCTTCTTTCCAATCCGGATTAAGATAATCAACGCACATATCAACGTTGAATAGTGCAACTGAATTAAGTCATGGAATGCAAATAAATGTATGTACACAAGGGAAGCGATCAAGATGTTAATCACTCAGAAGATGGCTCAAGAGAACCGGAGGGACGAGGTGACCATCTATCAACCTGGTTGCTATTTAAGTAGTAATGAGTCTGCGAGGCCGATTTTTGGGTTTCCCGTGCATGAAAGTGAACCAATAGTCACTCATCTCTCCGTGCACCTGGAAAACTGTCATGCATGTCTACTACAACGAACACAACATACAAGATAGGTTACGAACTCCTCAAATGGCCACGCATACTGTTTTTCTTCGGGCTTTGTGGTTTTATTATAAAAAATAAGTTTAATGTTTTTCACACCCGTTGAATTTCAACGGGTATCTTCCGCTCGAATCTTATAAAAGCCACCCATTAACATAACCCCGACCCGACATTATTCGACCCCCTTTCGACCCTCATGTATCAATCGACCCCTGGAGAACTCCTCAGTGACACCTTGAAGTCGATATCGACCACTTATAAGACTCCGTGTACTAAAGCGACAATGTTGGGTTTATTCTCCACGACTGTGGCATATCATGCACGACCACGCCTCCTGTGCTGCAATGTAGACGGGTGACGAGAACCTCTTGTTCGCATAAACCCCCGCTGAAGTTCACCTTGAATGAAGATGGCTTGGTGATGTGACTGGCTAACACACCTGACCGGCGATTGAGAGATCAGTTCGAATCCTGGTCAAGTTAAATGATTTATTCACGAAGAATTTAAGTCTTCGGTGTATGACTCCACACCCGTGCGCGTGACTGCGTACCACATCATTTGTAAACGCAATGAATGGAAACAATGTTTAATGGATGCTGAGATGTGCTGATATGTGCTAACATGGATCGTCTTAACACGGCACCTTAATAAGTGAGAAAACCATATTATATCTCAGCTCCACAAGGGATGGTTCAACCTTCGCGCAACACCAGGCTATACGAGGACACTCACCCCCTGTATGTAGCGAGTGATCTTGGTATGTATTTCATGGTTACAGAATGAATAGAGATATGCAAAGTACTTGCTGCGCCCGAATAGTACTCATAAGGCGTCATTTTAAATTAAAGATGGATATCTGTTGACTATTTACAATTAGCCCGTTGCTGTGACTTGGGTGAAAGAAATTCCAAAATCACATTATTTACAGCCCTGTGTGTACAGTTGGAGTATCAGGACCTTTATTTAAAACTTACAACGAAAAGCATAAAATACCTAAAATACTTGGCTATAGTTTCTCAACTCGTTAAAGTTATAGCCTATTGTGACATGAAGGCTACTAGATATATTTTTTCGCAAAACGAAAGTGTAGACACTCGGAACTATAACTGCGCTGTGTAAAAACGTGACGAGAAGAAAACTAGCTAAGATGAATCCTAATACTAACTTGATTATTGCTCATTCTCCACGGTTGCCGAATGTAACTTACGAATGTATCAATTACGTTCAATGTGAATTTACACGGCTTCTTATTTTTTTTCAGTGCGATCATCGAAGATATAAAGAGGGGGAAGTGACTGGAGCGGTACTGCTGCACATGGAAAGAGACTGGGGGCAGGCGCAAAAGAGCAAGATTATTTGGTCGTGCGGTGGAAGGTAAATATTCTTTCGTCCTTTTCTATTTTAGATATGCGCCTCGATCGAGGTATTAACGAGTCATTTTTCCCTGTCATTATGCAAACTTATTACCCCTCCTCGGTTAAACTCGAATATGTGGGGCAGAGACCAGGTAGTTGCAAGATGGGTAGTGTCCAAGCTCGCGAGGGTCCTAATCCCCAACCCTATCCCGAGCTCTGAGACCCAACGCCGGCATCTCTCCTCGACCCAACCAGCGGGAGGCTCCCTCGCCAAAACCAACCGTGCTCACTACAATTTAAACTTTAACAAAAACGTCATATAACAACAAATTAATATTTTCATCGCACTCCCGATAATTGTGGGAGTAAGTACATCTTTTAATCGTCGTTTTACGATGAAAATTAACAATTTTGTGAGCATTGCTAAAAACGTGGTAATGAGCAGTGGAAAATATGGCAACAACGCAGCGGTCCCCCCTCAAATTATCCCTTTCTTTTGAGTAGAGTAAGCTTGCAAAAGTTTTTGACGGGTGTAGTTTTTCAAGTTAACGTTATTGACATCAGTGAGCGTTGGGATTCGTAGTATTAATCTAGTTTTAAGACTTAGTGATGTAAATGTGCTCAGAAAGAAAATAAACCGACTATTTGCCAGTTTTTGTCAGCCTGTGTCGTTTTCTAATTAAGAGCCACAAAGATGTGTAAAAGGCTGCACTGTAAATCGATTGAATTACAAAAAGTGATAGAAACAGCCTTATACATACAACTGGGCATGTTTTTTTCGCACAAGACATTCACTTAGACCTTAATCACATGCATCAACATATTTTTTATGTTACTGCTGAAATAATCTTTTCCTTTAACTCTCCGTATGCCAGTATCAAGCCGAAATTCGAAGCCGAAGCCTAAACCACGAGGTGCTAGGTGGTTTTTCTTTCCGAAGTTCCCACTAGTATTACAAATATTTATATGAAATGTATTACTTTGTGCCCTAATGAAGGGGCCTGGGATCTCATGTTCCCTAGGTTCAAGTGGTTGCTATAGTATAAAAAACAGTTGCTGATTTTCACCATCTCATTGAGAGCACGGACGCTGATGTAGTAATAGGAACAGAAAGTTGGTTATCGAATGAAATTGCGGATACCGGCATAGTGATATTAGTGAAAACCATTGTACTGACTATACATGGAATACTTTTCTTAGCATCATACGACTAGCCATAACTAGCGCAATACCAAGTAAATTTAAAAAGGTGAATACTGAACCTAGGTGGTATAATGCGGACGTCCGGGAATCTCTCAAGCGACAACGAATCTGGCACGCAGAAATGAAGACCGCACGTCAGGTTCTCCCCGAACAGGAGTATAAGAATTTATGCGTAAAATACAAGAAAGCGAAAACTGCAGCCAAGGCGGCCTTTCAAAAAGCATTAACGGAATTCAAAAACAAAATATTGGGCAAATATTTAGAGGATAAACCAAAGGTATTTTGGTCGTACACACCAAAGGCTGCAAATCATTAGTAGCATCACTAAGATCAACCTAAGAGAAAGAGCGAACAACAAATTAGATAAAGCAAATATCCTCAACGCCTTTTTTCAAAGCGTCTATACAACATGCTCTCCAAATAACACCGCTGCAATGCCTAGGCTATATAAGCACTCAATGCAGTCTATTAATATCACTAGTCGTGGAATAGAAAGTCATCTGAAATCCATTAATTTAAAAAAATATAACCCGGTCCCTATCAAATTCCCGCCCGAGTTTACAAAGA